>OZ023182.1:14731618-17131618 GCA_963995505.1 Hypericum androsaemum
TCCGGGCAGCTGCCCGGGGCTCTTTTTGATGTTAATTAGAATAAGTATGACTCGATTGGTCGGTTTTTTTACCACAGAGTACTAAAGTGATTTTGGGCGATACTACAGGGTACTAAAGTGGACTTTTCCCAACTTGATTTGATTAATAAAAGTCCTGCTCCTGCCTCTTCGGTATGGTTGACCATTTTTAGTTTCTTTTTCTGAAAAATGCTTCATTGTTGCAAATCGTCAGTAGCAAATAGAAAAGGTCCACGTAAGTATATATATTGAAGTCTGAAGTACCCTACACGGGTAAATATTGGCTGCTATTTGATGGTCCCCAATAATTGGACCAAGAGATCTGAATCACACGTCACTTACTGACGTAGCCTATAGACGTCAAGCTTCTTGCTGTTTTTTTGTTTTTATTTAGATAAATAATAATTATAATTTGACTACTACGTTCGCTCTTTTGGGTCCATTCGAACGGATTAGTTCCGTAACGTCACTGCTTACATGTCAAATAGTAGAAGTTCAAAATAACGTACATGAACTTGACGATTGCTGTTATAGATACATAAGATTATTTTTATGATTTTTATCTGAACTTTTCAATATTTGGTCGAAATATATATATATATATATATATATATATATATATATATATATATATATATATATATAAGGTTTCAACTTCATTCATATCGGTCTAGTCCAGATTGGTATTATACCCCTGACTATTGCCGGTCTTGACGCTTCTATCCTTGCCATCTTAAGAGATGCAAGACATCTCCGTTTTAAAGACTCCCTTATGAGCTCTGTCGAGTCCAGTCTCGCCGGTGGCCCTTTATCTTTTGATTGTCATCCCAATCTCACTTTATCTTTACGTGATCCTAACATTCTTCATGATCTAACTCTCCAATTAAAAACTTTTAATTACGCTCTCATGCATGGTACCGTGAATATTTTCTTGAGTTTTAAAGTCCATTATAAAGCCATGATTTCTGAGTTTTAAAGTCCATTATATATATATATATATATATATATATATATATATATATATATTTGTCTTAGTTAGACCTAAACTAATTTTCGGTTTTTGTCAGGTGTTAATGGATAGCTAATTAGTTTAAATAGGTTGAAGTACGTATTGTTGAAAAATATCGGATTATCATTATTTAAAATTCGAGTTTTTTTCCACCAAAAAAAACTCGAGTATTTTCTTATAAAGAGTATTTCTTTTTCTCTAATGACTTATAACTTACATAACCGAGGACTATCATGTTAAATATATTGATTTTTTCGAGGTTGACAAGTTTATATATGCCGAAAATTCTCTTACATCTTTTTTTCCTTAAGGATGAACACCTTGAGAAAGAGGTTTCGGACAATAGCTATTAACTTGTGCTTTGGTCTAAAGTAATGAGGTCCTGAGATTCTATCTGTAGTTTTTTGCTTTATGTGATTCTGTTTAACGGTATGGTTTGGTTATGTTTTGACTCATGCAAGTCCCTTGGCTTTGTGCATCGATGTTAGTGTTTTTTGGATGAAATATCTAAATTAAGAGTCGAGTAACGTCGGACCCTATTTAGACAATCGGTGCACTCACCGATTACTTTTACATTTACAACGTTGAGACCCGAAATATCTTTAATTGAGTTCAAGTTTTTTACAACATGAACCAATTTTTATTGCTATGGATTGGAGTGTTTTAATGTTTTTGTTGATGAATTTTTTGTGTAGTTTTTAATATCTAGAATCGAATACTTTCAGATCTTATTTTAAAAATATTCTCTGAATAATATTTTTATATATGCATGATACTTCACCCTAAAACTTTTTATTTGAATTCAATTTTTTTTATCGGTAGTACTAAGTATTATAAACAAGAGAAGTCACTTTTTCTTTTGAGGAAAATTATAAGAAAAAATTACTCTCAAATTTCTCGAGTTTATTTAAATATACTCAAAAGTCCCCACTGTTTGCAAAATATACGCCAACATCCCTCGTATTTGATTTTATTATACTTTCGTGTCCCTCGATGAATTTTTTTCCTTTTTTAGTCATTCAAATGACAAAAATACCCCTTGAACAAAAAAAATACTGACATTATCTCTTCTTCTACCTCCTGTTAGTGACCTCATCATCTTCTTTTACCTCATACCCACGTAAAACCAAAGATCGTCTTTCAACAGAACAAAGATCATCTTTCAAAAAAAATAAAGAAGCGCACCGATACTCGTTCACCGGTTTAGCCAATCTCGCCTATCCCAATCACCGGAACCCTAACTCAGGAATTTCCCAATTCGAATCGCCAAAGAAAGATGCCAAAGAAGATGGGAGTGAACTTGAAGGTGGTACCACTACGGCCAACCTTAACGAGCAGCTATGGGGGCAATAAGGGAGATAATGCTATTCGGGGTTAGGGTTGTGGTTGATTCCATGAGGAAATGTGTCAGCTTGAACGATTTGTCCCAGTGCGAGCACCGCCACAACTCCAATTCCCCCAAGGGGGATTTGGCCGCCGCCGCCGCCGCTGGTGGGTATGCCTCGGCTGAGGCCCACCATGCTTCTGTGACCCGCAGGGAGCGCAAGCGAGGTAGTATGAGCAGGGGTATCGTGGACGGAGGAGGAGCACAAGTTGTTCCTATTGGGACTGAAGAGGGTTGGGAAAGGGGACTGGAGAGGAATTTCTCGCAGTCTCGTCAAGACCAGAAAGCCTACGCAGGTGGCTAGCCATGCCCAGAAGTACTTCCTCTGCCGTACCAATGTTAACCGCCGTCGCCGTCGCTCTAGTCTCTTTGATATCACCACCGACTCTGTAAGCCCTTCGGGTTCGGGCTCTGCCCTTGTCTAGGATAGTGTATGTTTGTTTAGATTGTCTCGTATAAGAATCGAAGAAGCTAGTCATGAGGAATCGAATCTAGAGGTAGAAGAGAGATGATGTCAGCATTTTTTTATTTTTTGTTCTATGGGTATTTTGATCATTTCATTAACAAAAATGAAAAAAAAATAGTTGCTAACGTGCATCAGGGACCCGAAAGTATAATAAAATCAAATACGAGAGACTTGAGAGTAATTTTCCCAAATTATAAACAAGAAGTCTCGGGAACCAAGAAAACTAGAAAAGGCGTTCTCCACGTGGGTTTATAACTTCAGTAGCAGCCATTGACCAGACCAAAGACCCGCTTGAAACATTACTCGGAGACCAACCGGGCTGCTTGTGGGCCCACTGCGTCGAGGATTTTGTCATTGCTTCCGTCACCCGCCTTGTTTCCTCGTCTTAACCAAGAGACACCTCGTCTAATAATCTCTTTTAATAATTAGCCCTAATTGCCAATTATTTCCTGCTTTGACCCAGGGCCTGGATGATTATTTGATCATTACATTTCGTTACATAAGATTTAGGAAAAATGGGTAATGTAATAAAGTTGGTCGTTTGATGCGGTATCTGTCGCAATTCGATAATAATAAATTGATAAGGAATAACTAGATTTAAAATAACTGGTGATCGACCATTATTTATTAATCAGATCACCATTTTCAAACAAAACTTCATGAATATTAGGACTGTTCATGGTTGACTTTGATTATGAAATAAACATACAACATCCATACAGTCTTATTTTATTTCAATTTTTATATGTTTTTTGCGTTGTGAGTAATTTTATACAGATGTCTCAATAAAATTTTGGAGATTTATAATGGACTTCTTAAGATTCACCATAAATTAAAAATATATGAAATTTCAACTGTTAACTATTTATAAAGGATTATTATAGAATTTTCTACAAACTCCTTGTTGTATCCAATTAAATAGTTACCTAGTAACTCAGATATGACTAGTATGTTAATACTTTCTTCTTAAAGAAGTTAATCAATATTCCTGGCAACCATTTGAACTTAATTTGATTAAAAGAAGTCGGCTGCCTCTTCGGTATTGTGGTTGACCATTTTCATTCCGAAAAGAGCTCAACTGAGGTTGAAAATCGTCAAAGTTTGACAGCAGCAAATAGAAATGCTCCACGTAACGACAGATTTGGACGGGTTAGCTTCGTTCACGTCGTCGCTTAATCTCAAATTGTACAAGTTCGAAAGTAAAGGACATATGTTAAAGATATTTTATTAAAATAAGACCATCATATTTGATTGTCATATGTAAAAAATTAATGGATTAAACGTCGAGATTAAATTACAGCTGGGTTCCATTATGATGCTAGTGCGTGACATGCTTACATGTACATATTCCCGTCAGGAGTATTATTATATTGTTTACGTCTGTCCGTGGTTTCGAGGCAGCTTCGTGTCTTGGCAATCATATCCAAGAAAGTAGGTTTGGCTTTTAATGATCCTATGATTACAATCGACCCGGATTTGGTGGTGTTGGAGCTAGCATTGTAGTACAGATATCGTAAAATAGTACGCGCGAATGATTAATATACTTGTACGGGTATGGATTAGGTACAGAATGCCCAGATTCTGAACCGTTCGGAATGAATATACGCGGGAATTTTTTTACAAAAATGCTAAAATACAGGGACCAAAATGAAAAAAACTACTCGTAAACACAGGCGTGAAACAAATGCCATTATGACATAACAACGCATGGCAGTATGACATAACAGTACATACCAGTATGACATAACTGCACATGCCAGTATGACTTTTTGCAAAAATACTAAAATACGGGAACCAAAATGAAAAAAGCCGTACATGCCAATATCATAAACGAGACTTGCCGCTGTCACAAATACACATGTCATTATCACATAACTGTGCATGCCAGTATCACATAACTGTGCATGACAGCGCGGTCCCCCCTTCATTCCAAACCGTTCGGAATGATTTATTCACTCCGTACCCAATCCAAACTCATACTTGTACTACAAATAAGTATTTTTGGAAATTTAATATTTAAAATATGTTGTATTATTTTCTGAGGTTGAAATACTATTGTGTGTTGCATAATATATCAAGTTACATGTTATATTTGTACTACCAATGATTTTTTTTACAAAATCAAATTTTATTAAAATCTAAAGAAAATAAAAGATTGCATAAGTTTCAAGACCCACAAAATGACCTTTAACGATCATACATTCGAGCAGCCAAGAGGCCCCAACAAGGGTATATCGAAAGTGAATCTGATGTCCTAACAACTCCTATCGAGAGCTTATTGTGTATCCGGGTAAAACTAGTGTAGAGACTCTTTTGAATTAAGTAAAAAATTCAGAATTGAGTCTATTTTGAAGGGAAGAGCAGATCTATAATTTCAGCGACACAATTGGTGCAAGGGAAAATCTATAATTTCAGTAAAGAAATTGGTGTAAGGGTAGATTCGTAATTTAAAGGAAGGATATATGCAGTTTGGTAATTATCCATAAATTTGGATTTAGGGTTCTTGACCCTTTGCGAGGTCGCCGCTGCTAGTAGCAGCTGGGCTCCGCTGCACCGGGCTCCCCCGTAGCTTTCATCGCAGGCGCGAGACGCCGCCATCCTGTCGCCCTACATCCCATCATCCCGCAACTTCCAAGCTACAGTGTGTAGCCGCGCTGCTAGTAGTCGCATCCTGCCGCTCTGAGAGAAGGAGCAGTCCCGACCTTACACGTCCCGCCCGTTGCTGAGAAGGTCAGGGAGAGAGAAACCCCGTCGGGGGGAAAGAAAAGGACTGAAGATGCATCCAAGCACCGTCGCACACTGCACGTAGTAGCTGTCCATCGTTGGGGAAGAAAGCTCGTCCGTCGCCGCACCGAGAGGAGGATAGGAGTCTGGCCGCCACCGCCGTTGGAAGAAGTTCTGGCCTCCTTGGTGTTAGGTTATTGAAGAAGAAAAAAATCATAGATTTTGGTTGACCAAAAGTTAATCATTTGACTATTTGACCAAAAGTCAACATAATTAAAAGTCATATTGATTGAAAGTTAATGTTTGGCTGATTTATGTTTTTCTCAACAGCTTGGAGCATGCAGGTATACAGATTGGGCAGATGATGGACATGGTAATTTGTTGGTCGGAGTTGAGAAGAATTTGGCCAATTGAATGTTAAATTGGGGTCCTGTTGAAGCAGATTAATTCAGGTCAGGTAGATTCACAGATGAAGATCGGTTATGATTTGGTTCAAGATGGAGGAGTGATACTCCCTTGTTCCATGGGATTTGATCTGTTTGGGTTCACAGCGATGGACCAGGAGGTGAATCGTGTGAAGATCTTGAGCATAACTTGGACCTACTACTCGTTAACTAGGTGAAAAGGTCTTGCAGATTTGGCGTAGTGCAATTTAGCACCGTTTTTTTACAAGTATCAGTTTGCTAACATATTCCGCAAGTTACCACCAGGTTGTCCACGAGGATGAAGGAGTGAAGATCGATTGAAAAAGTCTGAAGCCGAAGAGCAGGGTGCAGCTTGCGCGCATACATTTTTCTCCTGATAGATTAGTGACCACATGAACGTGGAGATTTTTCGTGGAGGTGGAGTAGCAAAGATCGGTTGTGAAAGTATGGTGCCGAAGAGCGGGGTGCAGGTTGCGCGCATACTATTTTCTCCTGATATGTTGGTTCCTCTGGTGTGAAGATCCATTGTGAGTAGATGCTTGTGGAAGATTCCACGTAGAGTTTTCCAGATTGATGTCTTCGATGATATCATGTTTGAGGTGGAGCATGAAGATTTTGGAAGAGGCAGACAGTGAAGATGATCGGATGTGGAAGAGTAGCTAGAGCTCGAGATGACGATTGGTTTTAGAATTTGATCCAATGTAGAAATTTTTGTGAATATCTCAACTTTCTATTTAGTTATTGCCTATTATAATAGGAGTTATAATTACGTGGAAGCTCTATTTCCTGTTTAGCAAGTGAGGCTAAGTCCAGAAGAACATGTCCAGGAGAATTACGCCCAAGTCGATCGTGATCATTAGAGGTAATTGCCACGTCCAGCTAATCATTATGTGTATGTTTTGACAACTCATCCTGGCCTCGAATCACCTTAGTTTCTTCTGCATCCAATATTAGGCAAGCTCTAATTCTACTACCGTTATGTTATATTAACCATTTTCCTAGGAATATTAATCGAATTGTGGATTGACTTAATAATAGATGTAGATTCTGTTTATTAGCAAGAGATTGGGATACATCCCACCAAAAAGAACTTGATGTATTTTTTTGCAAATTTTTTCGACTAAATCTTATTATAATAATGTAAATATCTTTTTTTTTTCCGACAACTTAGAAATTATGGTGTTACTCTCTCCAACAACACAACTAGCATATCCCTACAATCTCCTCAGATCTCGCAACACAGAGAAACCTCTTCACTCGCAATCAGGAAGCGAGAGACAACTTATCAAAAACCCTGACTCGCCTCTATTTGAGCAGCGGTTGATGGAAATTCAGCTACCTACAAATCTAAACACAAACATCAAAATTCAGATCCAAAGAGGTTGAAACCTAACACTATTGACAAGGTGCATTGCAAGGGAGGGGTAGAAGAGTAAAACTGTACATGTGGCACCGGCGAGGCCGCGGCGGGGGACGAAGGAGAGCCGGGTGGTGAGGTTAGCCGCCCGACGAGCAGCCGCCGCCGCTTCCAGAGTAGCCATCGGCTCGCGTGTTATTTGTTTAGGCGATCCAAAGAAAGGAGCGGTTCGTGGCGTTTCGAGAGAGGGATTGGAGAGTTCCGAAATGGCTAGCATTCAACTGAGGGATTTCTGTGTAAAGAGAAGCCGTACTAAACGATGTCGTTTGGGTTTGTTTAATTTATAGGATAAATCCGGGCGGCGGTGGGAGCGGAACTAGATAGATTTTTAACAAGTTGTAAACACGGCGTTCAATTATAGTTTGGTGGATGGTTTTCGAAATTATTTACTAAAATAATTAATTAAAGTTTGAGCGGAACTAAATAATTATTACGAGATGTTTCAGTCACGTTTTGAATATTTCAGACTAAGTAATTGTTACTACGTTATGTTTTTAACATGATTATTAAGACATGTTTTGAAAAATAATATAATTGGAATGAAGACTTCTCGCCATGAAAAAATGTTGGTGAAAAAATAGATATAATCAAATGTAGGGAATGTTGAGAAAGTGATTCGAAAATCATAGGAAAATGGAGAAAAAAATAAAAATTGTCGATAAAAAATGGGTTAATTAGTAAAAGGATTTCTTTTGGATTATTTTAATAATGTAGGGAATGACGTGACGGCTTACATATGTATTAATTTCACTACAATTAAGCAAAAATCAATTGGTCGCAAAGCAGAAAAAAGTTTCTATCACTTAGTCAGACAAATTAAAATCACAAAATTTCGGTGTATTAAAAGGTAAAATTACAAGGTATGTAAGTAGATTTTTGCCAAAATAATAATAAAATGACGGGAAGCTTGAGTTGGTTGGACAAATGTATAAAACGCAAGTTAATGATAATGACCCGAGAGTATAATAAAATCAAACAGATGAGATATTCGAGAAACAATATCACTAAATACGAAGGATCCTATCGTAATTTGCCCTATGAATATTCATTAGTTAGGTGGTTTGGTATCACACCGTGGTCAAAACTACCATTTCAGATAAATCGTAATGTTGTTGGCCTGGTCGAGGAGGGAGAGGAGGCGGGAGTAGATGACCAGAAGGAAGGTCGCTGCCACAATGACAACCATGGCAATGAGCGACGGGCTAAAGTCCAAGCCTAAGACGTCGACGTTACTTGATGGCAGAGTAAACTGACTGGCAAATTACGAGGACGTTGTCAGCGTGGTCATGGTCATGGATCCTGCAGATGGAGACGATGATGGGGCCTACAAGGGAGTCAGAGAAGGAGAAGGAAAGTGAGCTCCGGCCATCAAATATATATTTTTCTCTTTTCGCCTATTTAAATCTATGCAGTGATCCTCAGTGAGAATTCTAAGTGTAAGAGAGTATTCATCCATAGGATGATTGAACCCACCACAAAATCTTGAAATGCCGTATAAGATGATACGCAAGCAGTTTCTAGTACATTTTTATTTTGCATTCACGATCAACAAAGTACAAGGACAAACGATTGAAAATACCGGTATTTAATCTGTCTGAGTATATCTTCAGTCTTGGGCAGTTGTACGTTGCCCTTTCAAGAGGTGTTTCAATCAAGAACACTAAGGTGTTAGTTAAGAAAACTGATGTTGATAAAGTTGGAACGTTTGTAAAAAAATCATGTACAAAGAAGTTCTTATAGCGTCTTAGATAAATCAAAAAAGAAAATCATATAATTAAATATGTAATAGATCATTTTATTCATGTACATCTTTAAAAAAATTCATAAACAATATATTTTACGAATTTTGATACAGAATAATGCTTGCATCGCGCGTGCACCATTACTAGATATTCCTTAAAAAAATAGGTTCTCCGCCAGCTACAAATTTTCAAGATGAACGAAGAGTGTGTAGGATTAAAATGAATTCGTACAAGCAGCAGTTAATGACCGCCGTCACAAATATTATACTCTTTTTTTTATCAAGCACCCGGCTAAACTTTTGTAGTTTTTAATGAAGTCATAAATAATTGAAGGTTATTAGAATAGCGTGCTAAAGAGTCATAAATTTAGGAGTTTGCTAGTTGTTGTTACCGGTGCTTAGTAGGCAATTTTTTTTTATCAAAACACATTTAACTTCGAAATTCTATTGAATCCGATGATTGCATCCATTCGTAGATGTTGATGGAATGAATATTCATGAATTGATTAAATGAAGGAATCAATATCCCAATCATACAAAAAAAATTGCCCTTTTACCCTATTGATCTACCGAACTTATACACAGGCCTAGCAACTTCTCCAATTTTCGACCAATCAGAACGGCTTCTGCGAGTTAAAGAAGGCGTCTGGCATGTCGTCCATCATCAACAGGTCTAATGGGTCGTCATCCTCGAAGGAATAGAATTCGCCGAAACCAAAGTCAAGACCGCCGCCAAGGTTGCCCCAATTGGGCACGCTCTGGACCACCTCCTCTCCGGGGGAGAGCACGTGACCCGACGAGCTCGAGTCCGTGTGCAAGTTGCGCACCGACTTCTCGTACGTGTCAGCATTTGATAGGTCGCCGTCGCTGGTCAGCCCGTACCCGGTTCCACTTTGCCCGGGGGTTAAAATGTTGGTAGTTGGGTAATTTTCTATCTTCACTTTCACGTCCTCCGCCTCCAGGTAACTTTCCAATTCACCGTCAACGGGGAAATGCCTCTCTATGATCCCCTTCTTGTTGTAAATCCGACATAGCACCCAGTCGTCCAGCTGCAACACATAATTAAAATTAAATATTCGGGTTTGTTACTTAATTACGCTCCAATGGACGAAACTGAGAAAAAAATTAAGTACCCTGAGATTTTTCTTGTTGCCAGCGGAGCGATCCACGTTGGCGAGGCGATACTCGTGCATGATCCAGTTGGTTTTGGTTCCTTTGGGAGCCTTCCCACCGTAAAAGACCAAGGACTTCTTGATGGCCAGCGTCTTGGGCCGGCCGATCGGCCTGTCCGCCCCGGTCGCCTTCCAGTACCCGGTCCCAGCCGACCGGTTCGGCCTCGACCCGTTTGGGTACTTCCTGTCCCTCGGGGAGAAAAAGTACCACTCCTTCTCGCCGTAACGAGCCATCTCTGTTTTTCAAACACAAAAAAAAAAGGGTCAGAATCGAATTCCATTTCCCCAATTTCAGAAAACAAAGGAATCCCGGAATTCCGAATCCAATTTACCTGGCAGCTCCCATGGATCGAACTTGTAGAGATCGATCTCGGCGATGATGGGGACGGAAATCGGCTGCCCTGCACATCTCTTACAGAGGTAATGGTTGACCAGCTCCTCGTCCGTCGGGTGGAACCTGAACCCGGGTGGCAATTCCAGCTCAGCTCCTCCCTTCATCTTCTTCTTCAGATTTTCGGAAATGAATTCTCTCTTCTCCTTTCGTTTGAGGGTGTGGTTGTTGACCTTTGAGTTTGACCTGGATATGGAGTGGAAGGGAAAGGAAGAGGGGGAGTGCGTTATATATGGGCCGATGGGTCACGTGGGGGGCGGACCACTAGTGGAGTGCGGAGAGACTGGGGAAGGACACGTGGCTTTACTTGGTTGACAAGTGTGGGGCCCCACCCCCGTTGCATTGCTATTTTGTCATGGCTTACGTCACTTTGGTGCCTCTCCCCCGGCCTTTCCCGGAAGGTAACATCCGGTGGGGCCCACTTGTGGCTTTGTGATTTATGTCGCTTCCTTTTTATTAAGGTTCAGAATCAACCCTGTGCGGATATCCTAATTAATGGCTACGACTCTTCTAGAATAAGTGCGCAAGATTTATGTTTTTAGTGATACAACGACTTCAGACCAATTTATGCGTAACAATAAAGAATTTTCTTCTTAAAAGAAGTAACAATAAAGAATTTTAAGTACAATAATAGATCCCGATTGCGAAAATCCCCGGTAGTCTTTTGACCAGAAGATCATTTTATGGGCGTGATACAAAATCGAGAGAAACAAAATTGACGATAATTTTTTCATGTTTCAAAAGTTTTATTCTGATGGATTAAGATATCCTGAATGAGTGCACCAAAAATGGTGCATAGTCCTTTCGAAGTTGCGTCGAGTTTGCCAAACTTTCGCCAATAATCATTTAGTTGCTCACATTGTACACCAAAGAATCATATGCAAACTTCAAAATTTCAAGTTTATGTAAGACTTTTCATCCTTTTGTGTTTATTTTTTTTAGAAAAATAATAGTAAAAAAAAATTCTATTTGTTATCGTGTTTCAGTAATCGGAGAAGAATAATATATGACTGGGTAAATTATGAGTAAACTCGCAACGTATAATTTTGGATGAGTGATTACTTTTTTTTTTCGCAAGACGAGCGATCAATTATTTTGATAAAACTTTACATGACAATGAAGAAATGAACCATCAAATTTATTTTTTCCTCTTTCACCTTCATTAAATGCATGAGTGGTGTTGTGTTTTAACATTTCAGTCAACATTTTTGCAGGATTTTGGCTGATGCTAGTTGACTGCCTGTTTCTTGATTTTTCAGACAAGTATAGTATTTTCACTGGAGGAGGACCCTAGGATTTTGTTCAAGGCACTTGCGGTTTTTGCTTTGAGGAATATTAACCTTACTAAGGTGAAATTTCTTTTCTCCAGGATATGGATTGCTTTTTACTCATATCGGTGGACTTGAAATTGAGTCAGAATTGCTTACACCTTGTTTTCTTTTACTAATGTTCATGCTAAAATTTTCTTCCTCCCACCAGATCGAAAGTTGTCCATTGACGATGCAGGCCTTTAGGGCATCTGGTGCTAAAAGTAAAGAGAGGTGCAACATTGACTACCACATCAAACACAACAAATGTTAGAGGGTACATATTCTCATTTTCATCTTTGGCAAGCGCAAATAATAATTGACTTTCCATAATACCCTAACAAAGTGTAATTGTTGATTTAATAAAATTAACGTTTACAAAAATATCCTTTTGTTTTTATTAACATGTGAGAAGAGAGAAGATAGTGGAGAAAATAAAAAAATGGAGAGAAATGTTTATGTGGAGGAGAGAGTCGAGAGGGTTGTTCTAATTAATATCTTTATAAGTTTAATAAACAGGTAAATAGTTTTTTTTTTTCGCCACAAAAAAAAGGCACATTAATGCATTAAACAAGCATTACCTAAACAAAAATCATGAAATCTAAAAAAACCCAACATTATCCACATGCAGCTTCTAGCTATAAAACTAGTTGAACTAATATTCAGAACCTGACAAAGATCTCCCAATTGGTTGGAAAAAAAAAACTAACTAGACCCCACCAAAACAAAAACACAAATCTAGCGGGATGGTGGGATCTGCGGCCGACCTCGATGCAACTGACCTCGATACCTGTGCATGGCAGGTTGGACAGTTCGCCGACCTCTGGTGCCGCCAGCTCCAGCGGGATGGTGGAATCCGCGACCGCCAGCTCCAGCGGGATGGTGAACTCCGTGGCCGCGAGATCCAGCGAGATTGTGAACCTCGCGGCCGCTAGCTCTGGGGAATGGTAAACTCGGCGAAGAATGGCGACGTGCCATAGTTGGAAAAAAATAATTGGGAAAGATCTCACAAGACTTCATTTAAATCATATGACAGTAAAATGACGATAAAATTTTGGGAAAAGTACACTTTTAGTACTTGTAGTTTTGCATTTTGACAGGTATGATCCTGAGATTTAAAAACGACGTTTTGAGTCCTGTGGTATGCACCCTCGTTTCACTTTTAGGTTCGGATGGCTTCCCGAGCCAAATTCGACTCCGAACCAAAAAACAGGGTCATTTGGCAGCTGAATTGGCTGCCACGTCATAATTTTTTACCCCACTTGACAGTATTTACTTGGACCAATTTTAATATCATTTCAATCCCTTACTTCTTTTAATTTTTCAAATATCCCTCCTCTCCCTCTACTCTCTCTTCTTATTCTTCTTCTTATTCTTCTTCTTCTTCTTCTTCAACCTCCTCCAGCCAACGCTAAAAACCACCAACCCCTCATCTCCTCCATTAAACATCAACACAAACAACATCAACAAAAAACTCAAGAAAACTAATCTAAAACCAAGCTCTAACAACAACCATCATCAAGCTCAATCGTCGTCGCTTGGCATCTCTGGATCGACCTAACTCTGGTTGCCAAACATCTTCAATTGCATCTCCGACGAGACCCAACGAACCTATTATCTAAACCCAGAACCCCCACCTTGAATACACCTAATTATCTAAACCCATAAAATGTTCAAACCACGAACCCTAGCCGGTTGCCGTCCATCGCCGTCGATCTCTTGCCTGGAATGCGACCCACTCCTCCTTTTAAGAACCCAGAATACAACGATGTCTGGGTTTGGTTTCTCTCTCGGAAAGGAAAACCAGAGAAGGAGATCTCGGTTTTTGATCTCCTAAGTTTTCGGGTTTCAGGTGGTCGGCGTTGATGTCCCTGGGTCGCCGGTGTCCAAAATCACGGATGGTTCGATTTCAACACCAAGGGGCCGGCGTCGATGTCCCTTGTGGGCCAATAACAGGCAGCTAAAGATGGGAATTACAGATGGGTTTTTTGTTAAGTTTGGATTTTTGATTCAAGATGGGAAGTTTGGTTAAGTTTGGGTTTTTGGTGCTTCACGGTGGAGAGAGGGGAAGAGGAAGAGGAAGAAGAAAGGGGAGAGAGAGAGAGAGAGAGAGAGAGAGAGAAAAGAGGAAAGAGGAAAGAGGAGGGGAAGAGGAAGAGGAAGAAGAAGAAGAAGAAGAATAATAAGGGGGAGAGAGAGAAGAGGAAGGAGGAGGGACGGGAGACGGAGAGAGTGGATGGATTTTTTTAAAAGACTATAAAAGATATAGGATTGAAAGGGATATTTAATTTTGCGACACCTAACATTTTCAACCGGATAAAAAATTATGACGTGGCAGCCAGCTCAGCCGCCAAACGACCCCATTTTTTGGTTCGGAGACGAATTTGGCTCGGGGAGCCATCCGAGCCTAAAAGTGAAACGAGGGTGCATACCACGGAACTCAAAATGTCATTTTTAAACTTCAGGATCATACCTGTCAAAAAGCAAAATCACAAGTATTAAAAGTATACTTTTCCCTAAAAATTTTGTTCCACTATTGAAAAAGTGCAAACGAGAGGATATTATAATGCGCAATTTATAAAATAACCAATTGATTTTTAAAGTTGTCTACCTAAGTCTAATTCAAACATTGCTCTCTCTCATCACTTTATAAATATACGGGTTGAAGTTTGGAGTCATATATATGGGGTAAAAAACAGCCATGGTCATTAAATTTTAAGAATTTTTTGTCCATGATTACTAAGCTATTTTTTTCACTTTATTGTCACTAATCTATGCTAAGTTACTTATGCATGGTCATTTTTGTCGAAATCTTCCCGGATGTGCCCAAACTAGAGACTGAACAACCCTCAAACCTACTGAATCCAGTTGCCTCCTCCTCCCCTTCGTAATTAAAACCCCTCACTTTCTCCGTCTCTCCTTGTCTCCCTCCGTTGCATAGCAGCATCGACCGTGTTGGCCCGCAAGGTGTCCGAGTTGTGCCTGGGCAAGTCGGTGCTGAGGTCTCTCTCAGTCGCATCTGCCACCGTCGGCGACGTGCTTGCCGCCCTGAAGCTAGGTCTAGAGCAGCTCAGTGCTTCCTCTCCTCTGCCTCCTCCTGTTACCGATGAAGGGAAGACTCACATAAAAACGGAAACAAATGAGAAGATAGAAAAAGGAGGAGGTAGTCCCCTCTAGCACCCATAAATGAGTGGCTTAATGCTTTCCCCTCACCTGCTTTGAGCCTGCCGCCGTGGAGTACTATTGATGGGTTTGCCCATTTCGACTGTTATTGACGAGTTTGGGTTTTTCGTCTGGCCAGCTTTGGTTGATTTTTACATTGGGCACGGAAATGAGGGGTTTACGGGGAAGGTATTCGACGTATTACCTAAGAGGGCTCTATAGTTCACTTCAACCTTTTTGAACAAAGTCTCACTTATCTCATTCCATGTTTCCAACCCATGTAGCCTCTTATTCTCAAATTTGGCTAAACTTAGCCCTTCACAACTTACCCCGAACATCTTTCCTAAATCCTGAGGAGTAACCATGAAGAAATCCTTCCCATGAAACCATTGCAAGGTCCTAGATCCTCCAGCTGCTGTAGGAGCTAGCCTTCGATGAGTTAACAGGGTAGCATAGAATTCTCTCACTCAATCAACAATGATCCCGCAGCCTATAGTCGATAGACCAAATAGACCAGACACTTCCAAACACTCTTTGGCCCTCTCGCCAAACCTTTTGGGCAATAAATTACCCCAGTCTATTATTCGTCCACTAATAACCTTTTTGAAACTCAACATATTGAATCATTCTAGAAACTCTTCATGCTTGAACAAAAAGTTCTAATAGAGATGATGAATAATTATTGGTTTGTGAGACTTAGGTGTACACCTTCTCCCGAAGGTATCCTCTGTCACAGTGGCCTCAGTATCATCTTCATCTTCTTCTTCTGGAATTGCCCTTTTCTTAGAGTCCTTGAAGAGGAAGAACCCACTTCTTTCGAGGAGGGCTTGACCCTCTTTGCCTTGGGCTCGTCCTTGGAAAAGGATCACTTTTGCTTGCCTAACTTAACAGCCTCCCATTTCTTCTTGCGCACCTTCTTCTCTGGTGGCTCGACCATGGGGGCTTTTCCTTTTATGAGCACATGAAGTGTTACTTCCTCCTCATACTCCTCTGCATACCTCTCTTCCTCCATCTCTGGTTGGTCTCTAGAAGAATGGCGAGTTTTTCTTTTCGAAGGGGTTTTAACTTGGAGGACTCGCCTCTTTCTATAGTATGAGCATATGATGTCTTCTCTTTCTTTGTCCACCAAGAAACCACTGGATTCTTCTTCTTGGGTGGTTTTTGAGGCTTGGAAAGTCCTTGTAGTCGGCTGGATCGCCTTATCTTTTCGGTCCTGGGAGAGATAGAGTGTGTGTTTTTAAGAAAAACCCTTAGGAGAGAGAGGAAGTAGAGGCGAAGGAAAGGACGGAGAGAGAGGAAGAAGATGATTATTACTAATTTAAATTAGATAATTACTCTAATTTATAGACTTAGTGAAAACCAGTTGAAGGGACATCAAAGAGTAGCTATTATCATTTGACAACCGGCGGTTATCGCCCATTGGTCCTTGCAACGGTTGAGAAGTTCTCTTAGTCTATTATGACTTTTAAGTTTAAACTTCTCGTTCACATGTAAGTCCTAATTCTCTCCTTATCCTGATAAAGTCTCCTTCATTTAAGGGCTTGGTAAATATGTCCGCTAATTGATTTTCCGAGCATATAAAATGTAGCTCTATATCACCCTTGTGGACATGATCTCTAAGAAAGTGATGCCTAACTTCAATGTACTTGGTACAAGACAGCGAGAGTGTTGCACCGGATTTTTACTAAGACAAATAGCACTAGTATTATCACACATAATTGGCATTTTATTGAAATTCATACCGTAGTCTTGGAGTTGTTGCTTCATCCATAAAAGTTGAGAACATCAACTTCCACCAGAGATGTACTCTGCCTCAGCTGTGGAGAGGGACACAGAATTTTGCTTCTTGCTGAACCATGATATCAACATATTCCCAAGCAATTGGCATGTTCCTGATGTACTCTTCCTATCCAGCTTGCAATCTCCATAATCGGCGTCAGAATATTCAATCAATTCAAAGCCACTTTCCTTAGGATACCAAATACCCATGTCGGTTGTCCATTTTAGATATTTAAATATTCTTTTAACAGCCATAAATTGAATTTCCATTGGACTAGATTGAAATCTAGCACACATGCAAACACTAAATAGTATATAAGGACGACTAGTAGTTAAATAAAGTAGGGATCTGATCATACCTCGATACTTCTTCTGATCAAATGGAATACCTTCTTCATCCTTGTCTAGCCTTGTGCTAGCAGCCATAGGAGTGCCCAATTCATTTAGCTTCATTATGTCAAACTTCTTCAATATATCATTGATATACTTGGTTTGACTTATGAAAATTCCCTTCTTGGATTGGTTAATTTGAAGACCAAGAAAATATTTTAATTCTCCCATCATACTCATCTCAAATTCTTTTTGCCTGGTTTCAGCAAACTCCTTGCACATAGAATCATTTGTTGCACCAAAAATAATGTCATCGACATAAATTTGCACAAGCAATAGATTATTCTTTTTTACCCTTAATGAACAACGTCGTATCAACATTTCCCCTTTTAAAACCCTTTTCGATAAGAAAACTACTTACCTTTTCATACAAAGCTCTAGGAGCTTGTTTCAAACCATATAAAGCTTTGTTTAAGCGATAAACATGATTTGGTTTATCAAACTTTCAAAACCAAGTGGTTATTCTACATAGACTTCTTCTTTAACAATACCATTTAAGAATGCACTCTTAACGTCCATTTGGTAAAGTTTGAAATCTATGTGGCATGTAAATACTAAAAGCAACCGAATAGCTTCTAATCTAGCAACAGGTGCAAATATTTTATCGGAGTATATTTCTTCTTTTTGGGAATAACCATGTGCTATAAGTCTAGCCTTATTTCGAGTTACTATAGCATTTTTATCCATCTTGTTCCTAAAGACCCACTTCGTGCCGATCACTGGATGATCAGTAGGTCTAGGAACAAGAGTTCACACATTACTTCTCTCGAATTGATTTAGCTCTTCATGCATAGCAATCATCCAAAACGCATCATCTATAGCATCACTTATATCTCTAGGTTCAACTTGAGATAAAAATGCAAGATGTGTGCAAGTATTATGGATTGCTCTTCGAGTAAGTATACCTTTGTGTGGATCACATATTACCTATATGAGGGGATGATCTTTGACAGTTTTCCACTCTTTTGTGATCGGAGGATGCCTTCCTGCATTTTCCTCCTATTTATCGTCATTAGTGCTGATAAGCTCCTCATTCTTCTCCTCATCAGAAAGGTCAGCAACTTCCTTTTCAGGTATCAAGGCTTGTTCATCAAACAAGATATTTATAGATTCTTCTACCTTGCTGCTTTGCTTGTTGAATACTCGATAGGCCTTAGAGTTATTTGCATAAACCAAGAATATATCCCCATCACTTTTAGCATCAAATTTGCCAAGATGCTCTTTGGCATTGTTGTGCACAAAGCATTTAGACTCAAACACATGGAAATAACCAATGTTTGGATTTCTTCCCTTGTATTGCTCATATGGAGTCTTTTGAGCAACGATCTAATAGAGGTTCTGTTTATAATATGACAGGATGTATTGATGGCCTTCGCCCAAAAGTGCTTTGGCATATTATACTCACAGATCATAGTCCTAGCCATTTTGTCTAACGTTTTGTTCTTCCTTTCAATGACCCCATTTTGTTGAGGTGTTCTAAGAGTAGATAAATTATGGCTAATTCTATTTTGATCACAAATATTCTCGAACTCTTCGTTCTCAAATTATGTTCCATGATCACTTCTTACACTTATGATCATGGTACTTTTCTCATTTTGCACTATCTTGCAAAACTTGACAAATATATTGGTTGCATCACTTTTTAATCTTAAAAAGAATACCTAAGTAAACCTGGAGTAGTCATCAACCAACACAAAACTATAGTGTTTTCTTCCAAGACTTTGTATACGAGTTAGTCCAAATAAATCTATATGAATCAACTCCAACGGTCGAGAAGTAGACAAACAATATTTTGGTTTAAATGATGATTTAACATGCTTTCCTTTGGCGCATGCCTCACAGAGTTTATTCTTATCAAATGATAAGCTTGGCAATCCTTCAACCAATTAACGGTTAGCAAGTTTGGACAATGTTCTCATGTTAACATGTCCCAATTTCATGTGCCACACCCAACTCTCTTCTTCTTTGACTATTAAACATGTGATGTTTGCATCAAGACTCTTTAGGTTAACTACATAGACATTTCCTCTTCTATGTCCTATCATGCATAAACCCTCAGAACTTTCAATCTTGCAAATATTTTTCTCAAATTTAACACAAAGTCCATTATCGCAGAGTTGTGACACGCTAAGCAAGTTATGCTTTAAACCATCAACAAATAGCACATCTCTTATAAGAGTGGTAGTTGAATTACCAACATTACCTTGACCGATAATTGTGCCTTGTCACTTATCTCCAAAGATGACCTTCCCACTTTTTTCTTTCTTTATACTGGAGAAGAACCTTCTATCTCCAGTCATATATCTCGTGCATCCGCTATCAATGTACCATTCCTGGTTTTACTCATAATGCACTTCGAGACATACCTGCAAGAGCAACTAAGTCTTTGAATTTGGTACCCAAACTCGGTTGGGTCCCAACTTGTTAGTTAAAATATAAGTTCCCTTTGGAACCCAGACTTTCTTTATTCTAGAAATCTTGTCATTCTAGCAATTTCTAGCTAGATGCCCAACATTGTCACAAGTATAATATCTCTTGTTAGTCCGATGAGGACTTTTGCGCTGTTTATTACTTGGGTGGCTAGTGGATTGCGTTACTGAGACACATGGCCAGTGTCAGGAATAGTCTTTTCAGACTTCAACCCTTCTAACTCTTGTTCAAGAGCTTTGATCCTTTCATCTCTGAGAGTTAACTCATTTCTGAGTTCGGATCTTTCAATCATAGCATTTCAGTTCTCCTACAACCTGATCAAAGGCATCATACAGCTCTTCAAAGGTAAAGTTAGCATAGTCATCATTTACCTAAGATGGTTCTCCTTGCTCAATCCCTATTAAGCACAGCTATGCTTTCTCACTTTTATCTGAGGTGGATGAGTCGGAGTCGGTGTCACCCCAAAGGGCTACGTGACCCTTGTCTCTTCTTCTCTTATTTTCTGAGCCTTTCTTTGAATTAAACTTCTGATGTGTCCAGGCTTGTTGCACTCATAGCACCGAATGGTTTCTTTCTTCTCGTCCTCCTCTTTCTTCTTGAGGAACTTCTTGTTGGGGAATTTTCTTCTTTTGAAGAACTTGTTGAAGCATCTTGCCAACATGGCAACGTCTTCATCTTCTTCATCTGTTCCACAAGAAATAACTTCTCTTTCTTTGGCCTTAAAGGCTAGGTTCTTTTTCTGGGAGTTTGTATTTTCTTCAATTGACTCTTAGATCATCTTGATCTCATGAGTGAGCTAACGAGTTCGTCGAGAGAAAGGACATTAAGATCCTTTGCTTCTTTAATGGCTGTGACTTTCGATAACCAAGATTTAGGCAAGCTTCTCAATATTTTGCGTACAATTTCACAACTTGTATAGCTTTTGCCTAGTGACTTTAACCGGTTTACTATACTAGTAAACCTTGTCACCATTTCACCAATGATCTCATCATGCATCATTTTGAAAAGCTCATACTTATGTACCAACATGTTTATCTTAGACTCTTTTACTTGGTTGGTACCCTCGTGAGTGACTTCGAGTTTATCCCAGATCTCTTTGGCCGAAGCACACATAGAGATTTTATTAAACTCTGAAGCGTCTAAAGCATAATGTAGCATATTTATGGCTTTACAATTAACTTGTACCTTTTTTACTTCTTCTGAAGTCCAAGAATCTTTGGACTTTGCTACTTTCTCGTCTCCTTTCATTTCATAGGGAGTGAATGGGTCATCTTCGATGGCTCTCCAACCTTCCCAATCATTGGCTTGAATGAAAATCTTTATTCTTACCTTCCAAAAGGAATAATAAGCTCCAGCAAATAAAGGAGGTCTCGTGGTAAACTATCCTTCAGCAAAGGTGAGGTTTGATGAGGTTGCCATGATCTTTTCCCTCGGATGTTAGTCCTGCACACTTAATCAAAATATGTAAAATATATAGTGTGTAAAGTATGGGACCTGTTCTGATACCAATTGTAGGTCCAATAAGCAACCTGGGGGGGTTGGATAGGTCACAATCGAATTTCCCAACTTTCGCTGGTACTTAGTCAATCATCGTAAACGAGAATAGAGATAGAGAGAATTGACACCAGATGTATAGTAGTTTGGCTCGTTCCACTTGAGCATACGTCCACTCTTCAACCGACCTCCCGCTTTTTATTGCACCAGTAAAAATGAGAGTACACTACAAGTTTTACCAGGTTCACTTGCTAACCTACAAGTTTTCACAGGTGCACTTGTAAACTTACAAGTTTTCACAGGTGCACTTGCAAACTTCTTATCCACTAGCTTCACAGATACCGGCTAGCTACCGATTCTAGATTTACAGGATCTCTAGAAACCTCTGAGCTTATCATCGCTCTTACAAATGTACTTCTCACATGTTCACACAGAAGTTGAGTAAGTATCCTAAGATAAATGTATTCTCTAATACGCTCTTTGTATTAACCATTTCGTGATCACACCCTTTCTCTCTTGAATGTAGGAATTCAGCTTGAGCTAGATTTCTTCTTTGAATCTTGATCACAATCTTTTTCTCTCAAGTGGTCTTCCTATATTCTTGGCTTGTTCTTCTATTTATAGGATCTCCCTTGCAAGTAGCCGTTGGTCCTTGCTCTCCAAGCAAGTCCTCAAACATGCTCACCACGTTCAAAGTAGTCGTTGGATGAGAAGTCTTCAAGCTAGCACTTTTCTTCCTTGGCTTAACTTGAGTTGACTTGACATGAGGGTTGATTTGATCCTTGAAATAGCTGTTACAAAACAAAGCCAAAAAAATTTTTGTAACAGTTTTTACTATCACATTGTGTTAGTGCAAGTCAAACACAATTTAAACAATTATAGCTTGGACAAAAGCATGATTCGACTTGGGCAGCTATCCAATCACGTGGACTGCCTCAAGATGATTATAAAACTCTTCATAAAGTTAGTCTCTCTAATCCATAGAAGAGTGCTCTTTAACCACCAAGCAACCAAGCTTAACGAGGCACTTATCCGGCGGGTAAAAGCCTTAATCATCTTGTTTTTGGCAAAGTTCAAATTCGAACTTGCCTTGGGATAAATATCTAGATCTTTTTGGTCAAGCTTCAACTAGCATATGTAAGTAAGGATTTGAACTAGACTTAAGAAAATTCTTAACAAACCGAATCACAAAAAGTCTTCGTTGACTCCGGACTTCACACAGAAATCATAGATCACTCAAAAGACAAGTTTATCACCGTATGTAAAACTTGGTCTATAGTTATTTACCTAACTTGAAAGTTAAGTCTTCGTAGCTTATGACCGATTTCTCGATATACTTCTTTATCCCTTTGATCATGACTATCATTTTGTAGTACTGAAGGATAACAGAGTTTACGATCAATGTACTACTATGCATAGTCTTTTTCTTGATCATACTTAACCGAATTCTGATATGCACTTAATCAAAATTACTAAGGCATTTTCAGTAAATAAAAAGACCGGTCGAAAATCCATAACTCTAAACATAAAACATTCGAAAAATCCATTACTGAGTTTTTTTTCCCCCAAAATTTGAACCCAAGTCCAATCAGTGTATAAGCTGATCTTTGGA
Organism: Hypericum androsaemum; assembly: GCA_963995505.1. Taxonomy (NCBI): domain Eukaryota; kingdom Viridiplantae; phylum Streptophyta; class Magnoliopsida; order Malpighiales; family Hypericaceae; genus Hypericum; species Hypericum androsaemum. The sequence goes on from OZ023182.1 coordinate 14,754,540, forward strand.
GTCATAAATACCTACGTATAACCTGAAAGCACGGAATATAATTAATAACTTGTTGCGGTATTAAACCATCAAGCCACATAATTCCCTGTTAAAGGAAGCTTCCACCAGACCCCGTTAGCCCAACCGGCAAAAACAGTTACAATTGTCCTTCTCGCGAAGGTTAATCCTTAACTAACATTTAAATATTCCCTTTAGACAGCGTCAACGAAGCTCTCTCAGGTTTCTCCAAAAAAAACGAAGCTCTCTCAACTTTGGTGACGGAAGCAATGACAAATATATCAACAAATCGTCACTCCTTCCACTTCTTTTTGTCCTACTCTTTACTATATTAGACATCATGGCACTGTATTTTTAGTGATTGCCAAATTTTATTATTAAAAAAATAACGTATTTATAAGGTAGTTCACAAGCAGGTAGTTAAGTGAAACTCAGTCACCACTTAAACTACAAATCGGATAGTCAAAAAAAAATGCACACACTTATTAACCTTCATACAAAACCCGAACCTAAATATCTGCCGAATAAATAAAAATTCCATTCCTTACTATTTCAACGGACTCTTCCCCTAGAAACAAGATACTGTAGTCAAAAGGTCAAAGGCAGCTGGATATCCCCAGGACCGGAAAACTGCGAGACCTTTCCTTCCAAAACAGTACTTGGCCGCCACACAATTTATCCTTCCATTGCCATATAAATAGGTCCACCCTTTACCTTTCTTTCTCATCCATCGCTGCACTGTACACCAATATCTCAACCCCCTCCAGAATAATATAATAAATACATCAAGAGAAAAATTCATCTGGGCGTAGCCAAGGAGAAGGGGAAATGGAAGGTGGAGTTGGACATCAACTGGAGATGCCTCCTGGGTTTCGGTTTCACCCAACGGACGACGAGCTGGTCAACCATTACTTGTGTAGGAAATGTGCTGGGCAGCCCATTTCCGTGCCTGTCGTCGCCGAGGTTGATCTTTACAAGTTCGACCCTTGGGAGCTACCCGGTAAGAACTGCATAGTCGACTATTGTCGGACCCTATTTAAGGAACGGTTATTGGAGGTAGGATAATTGACATTTTAGCTTTGTTTCAAGCAGAAATGAGTTTGTACGGCGAGAAGGAATGGTACTTCTTCTCTCCGAGGGACAGGAAGTACCCAAATGGGACAAGGCCGAACCGGGCTGCCGGAAACGGTTACTGGAAGGCGACCGGAGCCGACAAGCCGATCGGGGCGGTGGGCATCAAGAAGGCATTGGTTTTTTACGCCGGGAAACCTCCTTTCGGAGCCAAAACCAATTGGATCATGCACGAGTATCGCCTCGCCAATGTGGACCGTTCCTCTGGCAATGGAACAAATCTCCGAGTTTGTACTCTATTAGTATTAAAATTTGATTATTTTACTTTCATGCTTTAAAAGGTAAACTTTATGCTAAAAATAAATTGGCAAATCGTACATTGCAGCTAGATGATTGGGTGCTCTGTCGAATTTATAACAAGAAGGGAATCATAGAGAAGCATTACCCTTGCATGGGCACACCAAGTGGAGGGCCATCGGCTACTTGGGCCAACGATCGAGAGTTGGGCTCGAACGAGCTCGTGGAGGCCGAGAGAGACGAGCCCGGTTGGCATCAGCCAAGTGACGGTTTTGATTTAGACATGGACTTCGATTTGGAGTCCGCCCTCAGTTGTTTCCGGGACTAAATATTAAAATCAACTATTGTCGGGTACTATTTTCAAAGAACGCTATTGTTTCGCTTCACGCGACTTGCTCTAAAATAGGTTTGGTTGTATGGGTTAATATGTTTTTTTTTGGTTGGTTATTATAATATGGGTTGATTTAGCGTTTAGAGAATTTTTAGTTGGTGTTCGAGGAGTGATTTTTCAATTTCTTTTTCTGGTCTAGCTTAGTGGAATATTGTTGTTGTAATTCTTTAATTGTATGATTTATTCCAAATAAGATTCTATGGAACTGTTGCAATTCATCTTTCAGATACCATTAAGGAAAGCAACAAAAAAATTACAATCCTAAACTATACGCGAGGCTGCTATCAGACCAAGGAGTTTAAAGTTAAAGATAATATATATCTAGTAGTCTATGTTATTTAGATAGTAGAATATTTTTTTATCATTTTTAAGAGATACTTAGTGCTTAAGAGCACTACTAATGTAATGCACTAGAGTACATTTGACGTAATTTTTGGTGGATGATAAATTTTAAGTAGTTTTTAGCCATTCATTTCTTCATGTAGCAATTAATTTTGATCATGGATTTTGTATAAGTAGAATTTGCAGGATCCAATCCTAATGTTAACTCCTGTTACGTTGGTTTCCCAAATTAAGAGAAGATGAAACGTTGGAAGGAATATAACGAACAATAGAAATTAGGAACAAGATGATCGCAGATTTAGAAGTGTTTGGAATGGTCGAAAGAAATTGAGATGAAATTGATTAAAAATGAGGGTTGAGAGAGTATTCGTAGTTAAATCTTTTAACTAAATTCTTTTCAAAGCGCTTGTGTAACCAACGATACAAAGCGTCGTAAATATTTAAGAGGTACATGGTTCTAACCCTACCATATATCATGGTGTAAATTTTACCTTTCGAAATAACTAAATTCTTGTGAAATTCATTTTCAAACGAGATGAAATAATAATTCTTTTGTAACTAAAATTTCCAAGGTTTAAAACTCTGTAAGGGTGTTGGTTTTATTTTCCATCTGTTTTGAGGGTCCACTAGAAACAAGACACCCAATATAAATACAGTTAGAAAAGGAGAGAGCAAGATTCTTTACAAACTGCCCCAAGAAATTAAAAGCCAAGATATTATTTTTAAATCACATGATATTTAAATATCATAAAATCTATTAATACATGTTGTAGTCGAATCGAAAGAAAATAAAGTTTTCTATACTAAATTTTTAACACCAATATATCCTCATTGTTCAAATTTGAGGCATTTGCTATTTTGTAATCAATTTCTCACTATATATATACATGATAGGCGCATTACTACTACCCTTAAAATGCATCATCAATATGTTAACTTCACCATGGTCTAGTTAGCTCAAGCACTTGCAATTCTGAATTCAACATTTTTACTAAATTCTTAGGAAGAAACATGAAATGTTAATAGCATGAACGTAGAAGCAAGAAATTACTCGTGCATAATTGGATTGTAGTACCAACAAAATTGGGGTGGCCAAAGTGAAAATTACCAAAAAGTTGGTGCACTTGACTACTTGGTAAATTTCACTAACAATAAGAATTGATCCAAGTAATAAGAGACTTTGATTCTTTAAAGATGTATTAAATTTAATCCTCGTGAATAAAAAAATATTATTGGGAGAATTACACCATAAATAAAGTTCGACAGTGCTCGACCATACTACCATAGATTAGAGAGACAAAAGCTTCATCCACGCTATATAATCCCTCCCACTACAATAATAAAACCAAACAACTAATTAAACACAAAGAATCTAGAAAATAACATTTCAACCAAAAACTCAAAAAAAAATTGAAATGTTCAACTAAGAAAACAACAGCGAGATGAAGAGGAGAAAGACCACCAACCAAAACAATACTGTCCTCAAGCCCTTGGATCACGTGCCCGAAGACATGGTCAGACTGATCCTTGCTTTTGTCTCGGACGGCGCCAAGTCTTTGATAAGGTACCTAGTCGTGGATAAGCGCTTCCAGGACCTCGTCACCGAGTCCGAGACCATCGAGTACCGGCTACCGGCTCAACCAGAGCCGGAACGTTCTCTCAACAAGGTCATGAGGCTCTTCCACAACATCAAACACATCAGGTTAAGTTTTGTTTCCATGGTCTTGTTATGTTATGTTCTATTTTTCTGTACTCTACACCCGACCTTTTATCCTTTGAACTATGTTTCGGATATGCTTTTTTTTAAATCATTTTATTAGGTTCTAGCTCCGCCCCTTCTTGTCCGGATTCTTCTGCGTGAGAACGTGTTTCACGAGGTGGAAGGCAGTCGCCAGCACCTGGGTACTACGAGATGCCATTACATCACCAACAATGGACTGTTCCGAGGATGGAGCTGCCTCTCAACAACTGCCTCGTGAGGGTGAAGGTGGCGGCCGTGAAGCGATTCTATGACCCGATTGAGCTCGACAAGGACGTGATGCTCCTCGTGGATGCCTTCAAGGACGACGAGGGAGATCTGGCTGGCGGGATGGTCAACGAGCACGCCATGGAGATCTCGAAGCATTGAAAGGGAAAGCATGTGTAGATCTTTAGGTTATTTAGTTGTTTCCAAACCATTTGCATGGTAGTCACATCCTACAATTGATACGATTTGGATAATTATTGAAATTTCAATAAAATCAATAATTTTATGGTAGCTCTTTGTTGTTTAAAAAATATTAATAGGGACATGTTAGTATTGATTAGTCCTTGATATTTTCAAAATCAATTGATTAGTCTCTAGACCATATTCTGGTATTTTTTCGGCAAGACTTTTTAAAATTCCAAATATATCCTTAAGTTTCCTGGCAAGACATTTAACCATATTCAATTCGGCCTCCATGTTCGTCCAGTCCGTCCCCCCGTCTCATATTTGGCGATCCACATTAGAACTCCACCTCATTTTACTGCCCAACTCCACCTCATTGTTTAATTTGCAACCCACTTGCCGTTTGCTGCCTTTAAAAGGAAAAGAGCAATTTCCATGGTTATTGTGTAGAATAATAGGGGAAGGGGTAGACGGTGGCGTTGAAGGAGATTGAAGGTCTTTTAATTTAAATGGCATTTTGCTCTCCTCCATAGGTCCCACGTATGAGACAGAAGAGAGCGGCGGGGGAGACGAATATGGAGGCCAAACAGGGGTCACGGAGGCTATTTTTGCTTGTAATTTTGGGTAAAATTGAGGGTATTTTTTTGGCACTTTAAAAAATATTTTGCCAAAAATGTGACCTGAATATGGTTAAGGAACTAATCAATTCTAACATGTTTCGATTATCCAATTTCTTCAAACAACAGGGAGTTACGACTATTTTTGTCCATAATTATATGATAATTACGGTGCACCAATTGACATTATTGAGAACTCAATAAAACTATAAAGTAAGCTTCAGATTTAGTTCATAATAAATATTATGATTAGCCTATCTACGGCAGAATTTCCTTATTGTTTTTAAATAAAATAATTACGTAAGTCAAATGCCAAAAAATAAGAAGTCCAAACTTAAGGCCCAAATATATTGGACTAGACTTATACCGCTCAGACAATTCGACATGCAACTCATAATTGCAATGATGCAATTGGAAGAGCGGAGCTAACCAAGTTATCAATTGATTATTAAAATTTATTCGATTAGGAACTAAATTGCATGATCACTTACTATCTATAACTAGTAAGTTATTCTGTAAAGATGGTAATGGATTTCAACAATATAATTTCCCTTTTTTTTACCCAAACATGAAAATTTTAAAATATAACATATTAACTGCATTGAACATTTCCTAAAAATAATTTTGTAAATATGGTAGGTGCACTGTAGTGCATTAAAATAATGTAGAATATATGGCAAGTCTGGTTACCATATATGAATAATATATAGTCCTACTATAAGTAAAATGAGTTACCATATATGGAGAATAAATAGAGCTACTAAAATTACATGAGTTTTACCACCATCAAGTTTACCGGGTTTGGATTGGGTACGGAATGCCCCCATTTCGAACCGTTTGGAGTGAAGACACGCAGATTTTTTCGGCAAAAATGCTGAAATACAGGGATCAAAATAAAAAAAGTCATGCAGGCCGGTATCGTAAATGGGACATGCCAGTATCGTAAATACAGGCCGGAACAAAGGCCGGTATCACATAACGGCGCATGTCGATATCGTGACCGGATCATGCCGGTATCGTAAACGAAAAATGCCGGTGCGGTCCCCGTTCACTCCAAACCGTCCGGAATGAATTTCTTCACTCCGGACCTAATTCACTGCCAAGTTTACCATGTATTTTCCATATGTTCAATGACAGACTGAACTACCATATTATTTTTAGATATTAGGTAAGTACGACAAAAAACAAGTGGCGTGAACTTAAAGAAGCAAATGAAATTGAGTGTTAGACCAAATACAAACTAAAACTTTAGTGCTCAAAGTGACAATTATCAGAAACTTGAGTGATGAGTTGGTAATAAGAACTCCATTTGTTCACCACTTGTCTCTCCGTTGGCCTATAAATTGAAGCAAAAACTCCATGATAAGATCAACGAAATTAAGCATCTGATGTCCAGTTAGGATGCGAAAAATCTCAGCCGTCAAATTATCGCGTTCGCTTTTTTTTAGGAAAAATGAATTTCACGGCAGATAGTACCTGCAAATTAACTATGCCATCACCCAATCTGCTTCCGAACTCAAAGCATCCACGAACGAGTTTTTTTTTGAAAGGTAGAATTATATTTATTTTGGTGTTATTTACAATTATACAAAAGGGTGAGAAACATTTGGATACCTTTATTTTGTAGCACCATTGGCGAACGAGTGCTACATACCTTTATTTTTTTTAAAATACGTGCTTAAATATTTGAATTTTTGTCCAAAATGGTACTACATTACAATTTTTTTTACCAATTTGGTATTTCTGTTGAAAAAATTCTCAATATGGTGTTCTTTTCCCAGATCGAAAGAAATTTCGATTATCTCTCCTCAGATCAAAAAAAAATTTCGACCTGGGACGAAAATCTAATTTTTTTTTTACTTTTATGGTCGAATAGATCTTTTCGATTTTGGTCCCAGGTTGAAAAAAAATTTCGACCTGAGGGAGAGAGAAAGACCAGATTGAACGATTTTTTCGACTTAGGTGGATCGAGTTTTTTATCCGGTACAATCTGGAATTGGATTTTTGGCCAGATTTTTTCCGAATAAGACACAGGTCGAAAATTGGGGTCACCCAGATCGAAAAAAAAACAACTTAAAATCTATATAACCACATTCTTCCGACAAGTTTTTAAGTCTTTACAAAGAGCTTCTCCTTGTTTAGTTTACACACATCACGGATGTTAATTTTAATTATAAATACTTTGTCATCAATTTCGTTTTAGTAGATCAATTTCTGCAACTTTATTTTGTAAACTTATGGATTAAGCCACTCTAATTATGTGTCAATTTTTTCTGTTATAATGTTGATAATGGCTTTGCAGACTGTACGAATAACTTTGAAATATGATGGAGAAATGCACTACAACAGTGAAATCGATTTTTATTACATCAGTGGATTAGAAAAAAAGTTCAGAGTTTATGAAGATTTCTTCTATAATGTGTTATTGAGAAAAATATATGAAAAGACTATTGGTTCTGGTGAAGAGGTTCGTAAGCTGCTACTATTTAGATATCCTATTGAGAGAGAAAAATTTCATCAAATACATATTTACAATGATAGAGATGTTAGGAATATGGTTCACACAATGATCAGGTTTGTAGGACTGTACGAGAGTGTGATTTATTTGAAAATCATTGTGGAGAAGAGGGTGTCGAATAATTCCCAAATATTGGTTGTTCATGAAAGCCAGTTACTGAGTGGTGATGGAGCTGGTCTATCAAGGGTGACGCCTCATGTTGTTCCTTCCATAAGGGATGCTGATGTTGATGATTATGAAGTCCAAACAGATTGGTTTGAATATGATCCTACAGAAGTACATCCATATGCAACTACAAATTTCCATACCGAAGAAGAAGAAGAACAACAACATAAAGAAGAAGAAGAAGAACAACAATATGGAGAACCACAGTTTGAAGGGTACTATGAAGTTGCTGCAACCGAGCATGGTGAACAAGAATCGATGAGTATTTATGATGAAAATTGGGGAGTTCACACCAAAATGGTTGAAAGTTGTGATGGTGAATTGAAGGAGGGTACAATTTGGAGTACCAAACAAGATGCAAAGAGGGAGATCGAGAGATTCTCAATGAAAGTGCGGCGCGAGTTTAAGCTTAAGAAAACAAGACCCCGCACTTACGCTGTGAAGTGTAAAAAATGAGAAGAATGGTGTAAATAGAAGATCCGTGTCTCAGCAAAGGGATTAGTACTTCCTACTTGGCAAATAGTAAAATACACTTGCCCGTATACCTGTAGTGCGGAACGACCTTCAAAAGATCATCGACAACTCTGTTCTGCTCACATTGTAGAAGTAATTATGAATATAGTTGCAAAACAACCAGACATTCCAATTAGGTTTATAATTACTGTGATTCAAAACCGCGAGAACACTAGTAGTTAGCCCTGGTTTATGAAACAAATCAGGATGCTTGTGACTCCTGGCCGACGCGACATATGTGTTATTTATGATCGGCACAATGGCATTTTGAGGGCAATTGTGGATATCAATGGTTGGGGAGGAGGTTCGGGGACCGCCGATCGATATTGTCTTAAACACGTTGCGAGCAATCTTAACACTTGCTTCAAGAACGACGCCATGAAGAATGTGATGATAATTGCAGATAACAGTAAAAACTTATGAAGTCAAAAATCTAATATGAAGCAAGATTACAAAATATTACTCTACATATAATTGTATGACTATTTTTGTTGTAGGAATGCAAGCACAACCGAAGAAGGTACATGCTAATCTGCAGGAAATAAGGAGGGTCAATCAAGAGGTATACGATTGGATCTTAGATAAAGACCCGACGTTGTCCAAGTTGACTTGGGGACCCCAGGTTGAAAGGAATTTTCGATCTGGGTCTTTCTATCCGAAAAAATCCGGCCACATCAGCTTCTAGATAAGGCTATCCGGGTTTGAAGTCAAAAAAAATTGACCTGGGTTCGCAGAATCGAAAAGGGTCGTTCGACAATGAAAGTCGAAAAAAAAATTCGATTTTGGTCCCAGGTCAAAAAAAATTTCGATATGAGAATCGAATATTTTTTCGATCTACGACAATAACACCATATTGAGAACTTTTGAAACAATAATACTAAATTGGTAAAAAAATTGTACTGTAGTACCATTTTAGGCAAAAACCCAAATATTTAAACAGGAAAAGGCAGTTCAGACTTTGTTTTAAGTACACACCTAACCCGAATGAATTAAACGGGAAAAGGCGGCTCGATGGGAAGAAATTCAGATGTCCTACAAATAATAATCAGTTTCTAAAAAAAAATTACAAATAATAATCAGAGTCCATCTTTGTTTAGAAAGGGACCCAATTGACCTTTCCAAAGGAAAAAAGAAAAGAAAAGAATAGAATAGAGCTGGCTGGTCAAACTAAAACACCCTCGAATCCGGACCCAACAGCCCAATTGTGCAAGATTCGTCCCACCTTCTTCGGCCATCTCGCGAAAAGGAAAAAAGAAAAAGAAAAATGGGTCAATCACAAAGCGAGGAGTTGCCGTCTCCCTTCCCTTCGTCACCTGCTACTTCCCCAATTGCGTCTCTCGTTTCAGGTAAGAACCCGGTTTTTTGTTCCGGGTTCGGGTTTGTGTTATTGAGTAGTTGCTTGCTAGGTGTTTGACGAAATGACCATGTGAGATTCTGGAGAATTTGGGGGCTCTTCTTTTGTGGGTTCGAGGAGATTTTATCACGAAGCTAGTTGACCGATTTGGAAGATGGTTTTACTTTATTCTTTCTATTTTAGTGTTAATGCTCGTCTGTTCCTTGCGCACTGTGCTCATTTGTGGGACTTGGTCTTTGGTGTCTTGTTTCTTTGTTGAGAAGGTTGTGATTCGGAAGTATCAGTCAGCTCGAAGAAGTCTAATATGTTGTTAAATCTCGATTGGCTAATGTGTTGCCCGTGAGACCAGAATCGCAATTGTACACTCTCGTGTGCACTCGGTTTTGCTTTTTGTGCCTTGAACACCAGCTTATCTGTTCATATTTACTTTATGATCGTATTATCCTTTTATATAGTCTAGTACCAAGAAGGTCGGGTTGCTGAGATCATCAGTCCATGCTCTTCCAAGGAGTCACAATCTCAAAGATTGAATAAGTTGCCTGTATCACGTAAAAGTCATATCATCATCCAGTTCTGGTTTCTCCCTGATGGCTGATAAAAATTCATGGAAGATTGATAATTTTGTTGTTCCACGTTTTCGCAGAAGCTGCTGCGTATGGAAATGCAGAGGATGAGGTTAGTTTTGTGGAATTAGGAGGATTTTAAAATTTTGTGCCATTCATAGATGCAAATAACTGAGCTGAAACATGGATTTTCCAGTCTCTTGATGCGAAGGCCAAGAAAGCATTGGAATGTCCATGCATTGCCGATTTGCGTGATGGGCCATGTGGTGTTCAGTTCTCAGATGCGTTCCTATGTTTTCTCAAAAGCACAGATGACGAAAAGGTATTTGCAATGCAATCTCCTCGGTTTTACTTTAGCATATGCTATCATTTCTACTGTCTTCTAGCTTTCAGATCGACTGGTTAGTCTATCAGATGAACATTATGACACAGTTAAAACAAAGGCATTACTGGTTACTGACTACGGTATAATACAGAGAGTTCAAAGATGACTAGTCGAGACGCTGTGCTTTCTGTTTCCGGAAGCTAGATCGAAAATCTGTACTGTGATAACTTCGTCGATAATCCGTGTTACAAAGTTGATGCCGAATATGCTATGAATGCGCGGCACTTTTTCAACATCGTAACAATTGGAGCTCCTCCTTTTATGTAGGGTGCAGATTGTGTGAGCCAATTTGTGGCTATGCAGAAGTGTCTGAAGGCCAACCCGGATGCATATTCCAAGGCAGAGGAAGTTGCAAAAGAGGAAGAGCCGGCCCAAGAATACCGCATCATTCCACCTTCTTGGTCGCTAGCTTCTCCAAATCCGAAGCCAAAGCTTTAGGACATCGGATTGCCATTAATTCCCTGGGAGAAAGAATCAAAGCTTTACTGACTGAGACTAGTAGCAAGTGTTGATGCATCTCTTCATAGGGATGCGGTCGTTTATGTGGATTTTGATATTCAAAGTCGAGTAATCGGGTCTTAAAATGGGCCCATTGTAATGCTTAGATCTCTAAACGACATCATTTTTTCTATGTCGTAGATAAAGAAAGCAATTTGGTCGAACATCACTTTAGCACCCCGTGGTTTGCTACTTTTTCACTCCATAACCTTCTGGTCAAAGACTGTTAAACTTAGTGACCGGAGTTTCTTTAAAAAAATGTCAGATTTTTAACTTTCTATATTTACAAAAATGTTAAATTATATTTTGGTTCCTATAGTTTGTATAAACAAATCTATCTTTAGAAGGTGCACAAACGGGTCCATATAGAAAAAAAGTGCACATTAACAATACACAACAACAAAATTCTTCCAAAGAAAAGAAGATAGAAGAAGGAAGAAATACAATCCCGAATCCCCCAGGAGGGTTTGTTAAAACTTGTAAAGGCTTATGGTCCTTTTGGTGCAATTGCTATTTTTTTGTTAGACTTGTTCTAACAGATGCAAAAGATTTCCAATTTTATTGCTCTTTGGTTCACTTGCTAAATGATTAAAATTTTGAAACCGTCAAATAGATAAAATTGTTAGTAACTGCGACGTCGTCAAACCAATAATTTTAAGTTAAATCATGACGTCGAATGTTTGAATTTCTTTAATTAACCTATCATATTGTCAGATTTGTTTAGTTGGTCAAAATCCCAACGCCAATCTAAACTAACCCCAGCTAGGAGCACCAAGAACGGTAAAGTTATTTACATTAGAGTTATTTAGTTATGTTTAAAATTTCAACTCTAGGTACTAATTTTGATTCCGAAAAGTGGATACCGCTTTCGGAAACCCTAGTATGAACTTACCTATGATTGTTCAATTTTTTATATTTTAAATTAAATTTGTATATTTATGTTGTTTTTTTGGCAGCAATAATCTTATATTTAGGTTGATTACAGTTTTTCCAATTATATTTTGGGTTCTCTAATTATATATTTTTATGTTTCTTTAAATCAAAACCGACGCCTAAATGTCAAAATTATTATTAAAATTCGATGATGCCTGTAAAAATCTTAATTAACTATTGACAAGAAAATGACAATTTTTTAGTTGACGGTTAAAGATCGAGTTTAAAGAACCTCCAGACAAAGGTCGAATTCAATTCTAACTCAACGACATCACTTGGGGAATATCATAAAAGTTTAACCTAGCCAGAATCCCACAGGTCCTATAAGTCCAATTTTGGTTGCTGTCCGAATAGTTTTTTAAAATATTATTATATATATCCATATACAAACAAAATTTAGCTGAGACATAAACCCTAATCGGATCGCGCAGTGTAGGAATATTACAGGGAACTGGAGAAGTTCCAACAGATGGAGAACAATGGTTGTCCGCTATCTCGCCTCGGGGACGACATAGTGACACAAATCCTGTCCCTTCTACCCATAGACGTGGTCGTCCGAACCAGCCTCCTTTCCAGGCAATGGAACAGGATCTGGACCCGAGTCCCCGTGTCCGATATCAACCTCGCACTCCTCGAAACAGGCTCGGAAACTACCGGAGTACAGGCCCTCAGCTTCCTCACCCGCTTCGTCACGTTAGAAAATACCAACGGCCTGACCTGCAAGAGGCTCATCAGGCTATCCGTTGTCCTCGACACCCGGTCCGTCGCTTCAGCATTCGAGAACTTGATGGCCCTGGCGGGGTCGTGCTGGTTCACACTTGACCTAGACATAAGGATACATGAAAGATGCCCCGAGATGGTTCGGATCCCGGAAGCCGTTTGTTCGGCAACTTCGTTGACCTCGTTGAGGTTACATGATCGTCTGAGCCTGCAGTTAATTATTCCCACCCTCAATTGGCCTGATCTTCGTGTGCTCTACCTTTCAACTTCGGGCTTTATGGATGCCAACGATCTTCTTGGCCGCCTTCGCGCTTCATGCCCAGTGCTGGAGTGTCTGGTGTTCGATCGATGCTTGTTTATTGACAGGGAGCTACGCGTGGCTGGTTTTAGGCGTCTCCTCGGATTCAAATTCCGTGGCGGTAAGGATTGCCGTTGTCTAATCTTGAAAGTCTCGGTCAAGGATACTACAAGACTTCAGGTTCTCCACTGTCGAGGTGTGCCCCGTCTCAGGATCCAGGTTGGGATCGATCCCGCTACATCTGGTCGGAACTTGGAGGTGTTGAAGTTGAAATTATATTTTAATTCTGAGTGTTGGTTTAACACCCATGTTTGATCATGGGTTGTTGCCACGTTTTTTTTTCTTCTTACAAGTAAAGGTTACTATTGTAGCTTGTCCACCTTTTGGTGGTGATGTGTAAGAAATGCATTCCTCTTCTGCCACATCTTATTATTGCAAGTACAAGCTACCAATTGTAGCTTGGCTACATGGAGGTAAATACACCACTTGGTGGTGACGTGGGAGAAAAATGATTCTCTCTTAAAAGGAGAAGAGGATGAGATCATGATGATGATGATCTGATACAGAAAAAAGGCCGCCACTCACTCATAAAGAATAATTACTAGTTTGATCTATGTATTTTCTGATTCGATTCCGAGGCAAATAAAGTCGTAAAAATTATTCTTGTTTCGATCGTACGTGAACAAGAACCGACCAGTGACGAGACTCTGTTATGATCTTGTGGATACTACACTACAAGTAAGTGCATTTACGTTTAAATAAATTCGTTCGTTAATTATTTTAACATTCATTATTTTATAATTTCTTAATTATAGTATGTTATAATCACCAATTGAAATCATCATTGGTATCAGAGCTTGATAGGTTCTTGTTCTGGTTAGTAATAAATTTTTGAAAAATAAAATATTAGTGTGTTTTTTAGTTCAAAAATTAGATTTCATTATAGTGTTCTGAAAAATGATGAATATTTTGTCCTTGAATGAAAAATGAACGAAATTATTGGGGCTGAAATATAAATTTTGAATTATGTACGTTTTTTACATTATATGTCCTTGTTGGAACACGAGAGGAACATGCAGGGGTTGAACTAAAAGTTATTACGTGACACGCAAAGAAGAATGTCCTTGTGTGCAAACGCATGAAAACCCCTAGGGTCTGATCAGTAATATGCGCACTGAACGCGTTTAAGGGCGCTGTCCTTATTCGCACACGCGTTAAACTAGTAGGGACTAAAACGAATTTTGGCCCTCTGAACGCGTATAAGGATTATGTCCTTACTCGCAAACGCATAAAATGCATAAGAACTAAAATGATATTATGCACACCGAACGCAAATAAGGAATCTGTCCTTATTTACAAACGGAAGAGAAGTATAAGGGACTAATTCGTAATTAGCCACAAAAACCCAGAAATCGGGCCGAACGGGCCAGACCCAAAAGAAAAAAATAGGGGTTATGTGGGCCTGCGTTGTTTTGGGCCTTATTGAATAAAATATCAGTTTATTCAATAAGATTAAATATGAAAATGACTTTAAGAAATCTTTTTAATATTTTTGGTTTGGAAAATTATTATGATAATTTGATAAAACCAAAATATATGTTTTAGAACAAGTTCTAAAATATATTATTTCCAATATTTTATAAGTTAAGACACTAAAAATATGGAAGGTTACAAGACTTGAAAAAAAATCATACAATAAAAGACTATATTGTGAATATTCTTTATGCATTTCGTCATTGATATGATTAAAATTACGATTTTAATCAATTGGGACTACTTATGAGTTGACCCAAATGACTTGCATTATAATGCAGGTTATCAGTGAAGATGATGTGTTGTCCAAGAAAGTGTGTCAAGTCTTAGCTTGTTGCAATGGCAAACAACATGCGCCAAAAGATATTAAAGCGTCGTATCTCTCGGTGGGTGCATAGAGATAATGAATAAGTACTTACCAAGCATATTATTTCAGTTCACAATGAGATACAATAATGTATCTTGGCTGGGGGTTATAACAGCGGATATAACTAGCTGCTGATGTTCACTGATCTTCTCGCTACGCTGAAGATTACAAAAAATGTTAAAATTTTCCTGTCTCCTGACACTGGGAATACTCATAGGAAAGCTGTGGAACGTCTTGTTTCATATCTGAGTAGAAATAGAGTTTTAGAGGAAATTCTGCATAATAAGTCAATGAAGTTGCGAAGTGGGCGTAAAGTACGTCGCTTCTGCACTCGTGAATATGTTCATGAATTCCCTTATCCTAGCAAGTGGACAATCATGAACTCTGTGCCAGCCCGCTTCATATATAGAAACATAGTCTTTAATAATGCGTAGATCTTTTATATGGGTTTAAGTCTTGTTAGAAGTTTTTTGTACATATGTGTATAAAACTTCATGTATTTTCATGGTTGTAATAAAGACGCATGTGTGCTTCTACAATTAAATAATTTATTTATTTAATTGCTAATTATTACCATGTAAAATATATACTTGAATTTACTATCAAAGAATTTTGAACGTTTAAAGTTTGAAATTAATTCTCGGAGGGTGAGGAAAAATATGCCCGTGACCTACTTCGAATTCGAGGTTAATTGAAAACTTTATATCGCTTAAAGTTATGAACGTATAGTAAATTATAATGTATTGCTGAAACATACTCCTAACACATTTTTTTATGATTCCCAATAGTCATGTTGATTGCTTCAAAATTAATTATCGCCGAGCTCAACAAGAATTTGAAGCTCAACAGTGATAATTATGATAACTGGAATATGAAGATCTAATATGTGCTAGAAGAGCACGATGTTCTTGAGATCATAAGTAAAATTATGGTCGAACCTGAAACAGGCAACACCCCCAGCATAGGCGTGATAAAGAAGCCTATTTATCTTGGAAAAAGAAGAATTCTACTGCTCGACTCATTTTACTAAGTGCCATGATGGATGACATCACTAGGCAATTTCGTACGTTTGAAAATGTCAAAGACCTGTGGGATGCACTTAAAGAAAGATTCGGGAAGCTTTCTGTTTCACAGCTGCAAGCTTTGACTATAAGGTTTGATACCTACAAAAAGTATCTTGATCATTCTATGAAAATGCATCTCAGGCAGATGTCAAATATGATCAGTGGGCTAGCTGAGGCTGGCCACGTGCTTAGTAATGAGCAGCAGATCCAAGATGTCATTCGTTCCCTGCCTACAAGTTGGAAACACATGAAAATGACTCTTACCCATGCTGATAAGGTTAACGTTTGATGACATGGCCTGGCACCTCAAGCTAGAAGAGGATCGCCTTCTAGTAATCAGAGTTCACCCAGAAGCACACATGATTGGGTCTAGCTTCAGAGGGGGCAAGAGGAAGATGGGCCATAAGGGCAAAGGTAAAAAAGTTGGGAAAACAAGAATAACAAAACTTAAACTTCTGGAACTAATGAGAATAGTTCTGGAAAGAAGAAAAAATGAAAGTACAACATTTTAAATGTAAAATATTTCAACTGTCAACAGAAGGGTCATTTTGTAAAAGATTGTAATGAGAAAAAGAAGGTACATCTTATTCACTCATATGCGAGTAAATTGTATGTATCTAGTACTATCCTTCTAACTGAAAGTTATCCTATGTGGGTGATTGATTCAGAAGCGACAGACCATGTGACAAAGGACCGTGGTACTTTTGTTGAATTTCGACGATTACCGGTTGGAGCAAAATCTATCTATGTTGGTAATAACGCACTCGTAAATGTCAATAGGATAGGTACATGTAGATTGAGCCTGCGTGAAGGAGACACCCTACTTCTACATGATGTGTTATATGCTCCAGAAATTCACCAAAATTTAATTTCTGTTTCAGCTTTGATGTCTCTTGGTTTTCGTTGGTTGTTTGAGAATAATTCTGTTCAGTTATTTTTTGAACATATTTTCTATGGTTCTGGTTATAAATCAGATAGTTTCTTAATCATGAATGTTGATTTTTGTGATTTACCTGATTCAAGTTTTTCTTTTGTCACTGCTTCGCAAACGTCTCAAAATGATGTTGTGCTGTGGTATTCTGGACTGGGCCATATTGGTCAAGATCGTTTGAATCGTCTAGCTAAGGTAAGACTGTTGGGTAATTTAGAAAATGCTATATTACCTACTTGCGAATGTTGTCTAGAAGGAAAATTGACAAGAAAATTATTTGGAAAGGGAACTAGAGCCAATGATCTATTGCAATTAGTCCATTCTGATCAGTGTGTAAACGCTCATGTTTTGTCATATGTTCGCGCGTGTTTAGTCATGTTTTGAGTTATATTTATCATGTCATGTTAAGTCTTATGATCGATTTATTATATTTATTTTCGGGAATAGATTTCTACCCATTGTCATATTTTGTAGGAAATTGGAGCTCAATGAAGGTTGTTGGAGGGGTGATTTCGAGAGACCATATTGCAAGAGTTATAACTTTTCTCTCAAGTGTCCGATTGTATCAAATAAGATACCGTTGGAAAGCTTGAAGAAAGATCTACATTTTGTCTTTTATAGTCGAAGCCAAATTCGGAGCAGAAGAGGGGAAAAATGGAAAATACGAAGATTCAATGAAGCTGTGCAGCCCAACTAGCGACGGGGAGTTAAACTTGCGGCCGCCGGTGAAGTTGGAAGGCCTCCCCATTGCTAATCAACTAGCGGCCGCTAGTGAGGAGATACAGAATATTGATCGAAGACCCAACTTGTGATTGCTAATCAACTAGCGGTCGCAAGTTGCCCGATGTCAGCTTATTTCGGACTTCGTATCTAGTTAGAAATTCGACTCGTTTAAGAAGTATTCGACTCTTGGCCTCTTGTTTTGGCCTTAGGACCGTAATTATATTATTACTTGGCTAGCAAGACTTCTAGTTCAGGTTAAACCTCCTCTAGATTTTCCTATTTTCATGTTAGACTTTTGGCTATATATAGGCCTTAGTCTCTTAGGTTTTTAAAAGACATTACTACTTGCAGAATTGAGAACAGCCTTTGGAGCTTAATAAAGGGGAGATTTCAGTTAGCACGGGGAGAGGATTGGCAAAGCTTGATCATCACGACTAAGCTTTCTCTATCTCTACCTTTATGTTAATTGCTATCATGTTCTTCATTAATCTATTGTGCTTTGTTAACATGCTTAGCGAGTAGTTCTCTTGTGAGTGCGATGCCCTAATTATGTGATTACTCATCGATGTTAGCTATGGTTTGATTATCTTTCGTAGTAGTTGTCAATTGATGATCTTAATGCTTAATCTAACTTGATCACTTAGATTATAATTTTAGTTGATAATAATGGACCGGAAGGCATTAGAATCAACGGAAGAGTCAATTGACATGTCTTAAGGTATTAATGAGGAATCTTGATACTAAGGGATAACCCGCTAGGAGTTAACTTCATAATTGAGTTTAGTTTAGTTCTTGGTCGCGTTGGTTAGTAATCAAGATCTACTCTAGCTTAGTTTTGTCATCCTAATGAGCGGAAGCGTTAGGGAGATGCACTAGAACACTCCGGGTACTAGTTAGAACTTCATAAAAACCATAGTCTCGACATAGATGGGTAGTCCATAAGGGTATCGTGCTCGTTTATCTTCATTGATTTACAACTCGTCTTTTATTTGTATTTCCGATCTAGTTTTATTTACTTTACAATCTTTACAATCTTTTAATTTTCTCTCTTCACATAATTATTTGCATTGATTTTGTGTTCAACCCTCAGTTCGAAACCCTACTTACTCACTATACTATTTGATTGTGCGTTTAATTGCTTATCTAAATTGGGCCATCAAATTGGCGCCGTCGACACGGAACTGAGATTTTAGGACATAGAATCAAAAGCAATTGGTTTTGTGTAGCAAACTTGCTGATTTCATGTGATCTCTTTTTCAGGATTCTCTAGTGCATGCCAAGAACCCGGAGCGAAGGGCTAGACCTTGACACAGACACTGTGCTTAAGGTTGACATCGGAGTACTCGAAAGGGTTATTAGGCGTGAAAAGAGGGACCAAGCGAGATCAATGGCACAAAATCAGGAAGATGGAGCGTTCCAAGCTGTAGGAGACGCGCCACGAAGAAGGACGCTGTTGGAATCATCTGTTCCCACCTGGAATGGGAATCCTAATGGTTTACAACAACCACCTGTAGGTCCCCACTCTTTCCAGATTCCAGCAGCAATTGTCGGACTACTGCAAAACTCGGTCCAATTTGGCGGCTTGCCAAGCGAAGATCCTCAAGACCATCTATCTCGATTTGAAGATATCTGCAACATCATGAAATTTCAAAATATCGATGATGACATCTTGAAGCTGCGCCTCTTTCACTTTTCTTTGAAAGATAGAGCTCATGTTTGGTACAACAAGTTGAAAGGAGAGATGATTCAGAGTTAGAATGATCTGGCCCATGCTTTCCTCCGAAAGTTCTTTTCTATGGCCAAGTCAGCCAAACTCTTGCAAGAAATCAACATGTTCATCCAAGGAGATGGGGAGAGCATCTATGAAGCATGGAAACGGTTCACGGATCTCCAAAGTGCCTTCCCTCAACATGGTATAACTCAAGACAACCTCATGAAAATCTTCTACAATGGGTTAGATGGCCCATCCCGTGACCATATTGATGCCTCCTCTCAAGGAGTGTTCTTGAGGAAGACTGCTGATGAAGGTGCTCGCTTAATGGAGGAAATGGCTGAAGTCAATGGTATGTGGCCAAAAGAATGTGCTAGGCAACCACGTAAGGAAGCAGGCTGAGGAGTACTCGAAGTAAATACCAACATGAAACTCGAAGCTCAAATAGAAGCACTTACCAAAAGACTTAACAAGTTGACAAAGGACAAGGAACAGGTAGATGTGGTGCAAGATACTTGTCAGCTTTGCAAAGGGGCACATCCCACAACTGACTGTCCAATGTTGGAAGAGATCCAGGCCATTGCTGATAGAACACCACCAGGAATGGGCTACTCACAACAAGCTAATGCTCAGCCAAATTTTTCTCGATTTGGTCAGCAAGCACACAACACTAGTGCCCAGCAAGACTCCAGGAAACCATATTTGGGCGAGCAAGTCAAAGAAATGGGTGACAAGATCGATAAGTTAGTGGGGGTAGTCCAGCAGTCCATCCAACAACAAAGTATAACTGTGCAGCGGCTGGATCGTTGTGAAGCACGTCAGCAAGAGTTTGAGACATACCTAAAGGGGCAAGCCACGCAACTCAAGAAGATGGAGATCGAACTTGGAAATTTGGCTGCAGCAAACACTCAAAGGGAAATAGGTGCTCTACCCAGCAACATCGAGTCGAACCCGCGAGGACAGGTGATGGCCATCACATCGAGGAGTATGGACGAGGATGATGAACCATATATTCCTCCACCACCTTATGTCCCTCCACCTCCATTCCCGCAAAGACTCTGGCGAAAGTCACCACTTGAGAACAAATCCTCTTCAAAAGAATATGCCGAACCGATCAAGCCAGCCATAGAGGAGGAGGTAGTTACTGAGAAAAAGGAGCAACCAGCCTATATCAGTGCAAAAAAGGATTCTTATGTTCCTCCACCATCACCTCAACAAGTCAAGAAAGCAGCAGTGATCGATGAGAAGGCCCTTGAATTCATAGAGACAATGGAAGAAATTCAATGCCATGTCTCTTTCCTGGAGATGTTAGATAAAAGGCCATAATATGCAGAGTTTCTGAAGGAAATCATCACAAGAAAGAAGAGACGGCATGATGGCAAGACGACCCCTTTGGTAGAAAATGACATACCGCCAAAACTAAAAGATCCAGGGAGTTTTACGATTCCTTGCACTATTGATGGTGTTCAGTTTCCACATTGTTTATGTGATTTGGGTGCCAATATTAATCTTATGCCTTTGGCTACTTTCAGAAAACTCAATTTAGGAGATATCAAACCTACATCTATGATGATGGAGCTTGCAGATCACACTAAGAAGAAACCACATGGAATTGTGGAAGATGTGCTAATCAAAGTCGACAAGTCTCTTATACCCGTAGACTTTGTAGTGCTGGACTACGTTGTAGATGCTAGTTGTCCATTAATTCTAGGACGTCCATTCCTCAACACTTGTCATGCAATGGTAGATGTTCACAAGGGCAAGCTACTTCTCCGCATAGGCCCAGATGAAATAGAGTTCCAAGTAACCGATAAGCGCATCCATCCACCATAGTACCACAGGGAGTAACAAAGTCAAGCTAACGACTCTAAATTAGCACGTTTAGTATTTAATATTTCTTTATGTTTGTATTTGCTTAAGTATTGTTATTTTAATTCAGTATTTTAATGGTCTTAGCAGGAGGTTCAGAACAGAGACAAAGTGAGCTGCAGTAGAATTCGCCAGTCTATACACAAACTTTGTTGCGCACAAAGACAGTTAGAGCGAAACACCACCAACCTTCCCCACCACCTCCTATCAATTGACAGGGCGGTACCAGTCCTTTCATCTGTTCCTCTATGTTATATGTCTGTTTTGTGCCTCGTGATGTTCATGTTCGTGCGTGTGATGTTGTTGGTGTCTTGGCCCTACATTGAGGACAATGTGTTCAATAAGTGTGGGGGGGTCAACGTGCAGTTTCATTTTGGTTTGGCATATGTGATCGAGTCTAGATCTGGATTGTGTTTGTGTGTGTTTGTGAATGAAGTGGTGTCAAAAGCAGATGATGAATTCCCCCCTGAATTTTTGAACTTTTGTTAGAACTTAAACCTCATACCTTGTTAGGAATCAAGTTTGAGTACTATGAGTAGAGACGTGTAGGAACAACACCCTTGGTTGTTTAGGTTAGTGGTTGCACTTGGTAGATTATACTAGCAGCATTGATGAGTGACCTTGTGAGATTTTAGAGCCGAAGGAGGAGACAACCATCTTCGTATAGCATGAGGTGCCTACATTGCTCCGGTCATCGGGGTTCATGCCATCACTTGGTACCGTTTTGGTGGTGTGGGTGTAAGTTACAGGACGGGGGCCATCTTTGATATTGAGCCTAGAGCCTTAGAGCCGAAAATCCTTTATATCCTTTGTTTAAACCCGTTGAGCTTGAACCTTTTCTTTGAAATATTATATGTAAGCCAATATAAGCCCTATATCCACAATCGTACCCACCTTTGATCACTTTGGTCCGAGGATGCATTAGGTCTTAATCTTTGGGGTATAATTGTAAGGGTTCATTTGATAGAATAGCTCGGGAATAAACAATGGGGTAATGGGTAGAAATGAGGCCAACAAAGAAGCCGATACCAGTTGCCTTTGATGTGCAATGTGATGAATTTCATGTGATTGAGGAAGGTTGTGAAAAGTGAAAAGAAGAAAAAAGGAAAAAAAAGAAAGAAAAATGAGAAGTGAAGGAAAAGAAGAAGAAAAAGTAAAAAAGTGATGAAAAGGGAATGTGAAAGTTGGAAATGAAACAAATGTTTAATGATGGAAAGTGAAAAGTTTGGAAAGAGGTTGGAAAGTGAATAAATGGCACGGCTCGAGCTAAGTGGTCAATAGGATTTGGGTGTAATCTTGAGATGAGTACATATTAGATATAGTGTGAGGTATTTAGAGTAGACGAGAGCTAGAACATTTTTGTGAGCTCCTCGGCCGGGTGGTTTAGCTACCTCCCACATATATTATCCTCACCTGACCTTAACCCCATTACAACCCAATGAAAAGTCCCCTTGATCATGAGCCCCACATTTATCGAGGTACCACTGAGTGAGACGTATGAAACTTTGAGATCCCGGACGTGTACGCGAGTGATAGGTAGTTGACTACTCATATATGTGAGCTTAAATTTCTGAACCTCTGAGTGGTCAACCTTCTAGTGTAATCTACTAAGTGCAAAAACTGGGTTAAACCATCAAGGATGCGGTGTCTACACGTTCTTACTCCTTGTGCTCAGGTAAGTGAACTACTTGGTTGTGGGGTGGTGTTTTAATAAGAGTTTGAAAGTTTGGGTGTGTGTCTGATGCGCCTTACTTGAGGACAAGCAAGGAAATAAGTGTGGGGGTGTGATGAGTGTGTAAACGCTCATGTTTTGTCATATGTTCGCGCGTGTTTAGTCATGTTTTGAGTTATATTTATCATGTCATGTTAAGTCTTATGATCGATTTATTATATTTATTTTCGGGAATAGATTTCTACCCATTGTCATATTTTGTAGGAAATTGGAGCTCAATGAAGGTTGTTGGAGGGGTGATTTCGAGAGACCATATTGCAAGAGTCATAAATTTTTCTCGAGTGTCTTATTGTATCAAATAAGATACTGTTGGAAAGCTTGAAGAACGATCTACATTTTGTCTTTTATAGTCGAAGCCAAATTCGGAGCAGAAGAGGGACAAAAATAGAAAATATGAAGATTCGATGAAGCTGTACAGCCCAACTAGCGACGGGGAGTTAAACTAGCGGCCGCCAGTGAAGTTGGAAGGCCTCCCCATCGCTAATCAACTAGCGGCCGCTAGTGAGGAGATATAGAATATTTATCGAAGACCCAACTTGCGATCGCTAATCAACTAGCGGTCGCAAGTTGCCCGATGTCAGCTTATTTCGGACTTCGTATCTAGTTAGAAATTCGACTCGTTTAAGAAGTATTCGACTCTTGGCCTCTTGTTTTGGCCTTAGGACCGTAATTATATTATTACTTGGCTAGCAAGACTTCTAGTTCAGGTTAAACCTCCTTTAGGTTTTCCTATTTTCATGTTAGACTTTTGGCTATATATAGGCCTTAGTCTCTTAGGTTTTTAAAAGACATTACTACTTGCAGAATTGAGAACAGCCTTTGGAGCTTAATAAAGGGGCGATTTCAGTTAGCACGGGGAGAGGATTGGCAAAGCTTGATCATCACGACTAAGCTTTCTCTATCTCTACCTTTATGTTAATTGCTATCATGTTCTTCATTAATCTATTGTGCTTTGTTAACATGCTTAGCGAGTAGTTCTCTTGTGAGTGCGATGCCCTAATTATGTGATTACTCATCGATGTTAGCTATGGTTTGATTATCTTTCGTAGTAGTTGTCAATTGATGATCTTAATGCTTAATCTAACTTGATCACTTAGATTATGATTTTAGTTGATAATAATGGACCGGAAGGCATTAGAATCAACGGAAGAGTCAATTGACATGTCTTAAGGTATTAATGAGGAATCTTGATACTAAGGGATAACCCGCTAGGAGTTAACTTTATAATTAAGTTTAGTTTAGTTCTTGGTCTAATTAATGAGCGGAAGCGTTGGTTAGTAATTATGATCTACTCTAGCTTAGTTTTGTCATCCTAATGAGCAGAAGCGTTAGGGAGATGCACTAGAACACTCCGGGTACTAGTTATAACTTCATAAAAACCATAGTCTCGACATAGATGGGTAGTCCATAAGGGTATCGTGCTCGTTTATCTCCATTGATTTACAACTCGTCTTTTATTTGCGTTTCCGATCTAGTTTTATTTACTTTACAATCTTTACAATCTTTTAATTTTCTCTCTTCACATAATTATTTGCATTGATTTTGTGTTCAACCCTCAGTTCGAAACCCTACTTACTCACTATACTATTTGATTGTGCGTTTAATTGCTTATCTAAATTGGGCCATCACATTCCGACATCTGTGGTCCAATGAATGTGAGGGCAAGACATGGAGCATATTATTTCATCACTTTTATAGATGACTTTAGTAGATATGGTCAAACCTATTTGATTTCTCATAAATCAGAAGCAATAAGTTATTTCAAGATATTTATGAATCATGCTGAGAATCAACTAGATCAAAAGATTAAGGCCTTACGAACTGATCATGGTCGTGAGTATCTTTTCGATGAATTTAAAGCTCTGTGTGAAGAAAAAAAAATTGAACATCAGTTGTCTATTCCTTATACACCTCAACAAAATGGGGTAGCAGAAAGAAGGAATAGAACCTTTCTTGACATGGTTAGATCTATGATGGCGGAGAAAAACTTGCCTATATCCTTTTATGGAGATGCGCTCCTTACCGCTACATATGTTCTAAATCGTGTCCCCTCTAAGTTTGTCACTACCACCCCTTATAATATGTGCACAGGTCAGAAGCCCGATCTGAGCTACTTAAGACCGTGGGGGTATGCATCTTATGTCCATTCTACCTCGAGTACATACGATAAATTAGGACCGAGATGTAGAAAGAGTATCTTTATAAGATACTCTAAAGTATAAAAAGGATATGTGTTCGTGGACGAACAAGAAAATAGGCGAGTGACAGAATTTGAATCACGAGATATCACGTTCTTGGAAAAATATTTTCCAAAATTGGGAGAGGTGAGCAATGATCTTGCCTTATATGAAGTTAATGAGCCAGAATCATCTGGATCACTCCATCCGAGTGGGAGAATTGTAGAGGAGGAAAATCAAGATTTTCCATCTCTAATTGATCTGGAAGTTCATGATCCAAATGATCAACATCTTAGTGGGAGTACAATTCTGAACTCCAGTGGGAGTATAGATTTTTGCTTCAGTGGGAGTACGATTCCAGGTTATGATGAATACATTAGAGATATTTATCAAAACTGAGAAATTCGTAGAACTAAAAGAACTAGCATTCCACGCCAACGATTTGAGGTCGAAAGTACTGCAAATACTTTCTCGGTATGGTCCAAGTGAGATTCTTTTAGCAATCCTACAAGACAAGGATGAACCTAAGAATATTTCTGATGCTCTATCATCTCCCGAAAAGAATGAATGGGGTAAAGCAATGGAGGAAGAGATAGCTTCTATGAAGAAAAACTAAGTTTGGGAACTGGTTTGACCTACCTAAGGGACATAGGGCAATTAGAAATAAATAGATTCTCAAAATTAAGCGTAAAGTAGACGAAAGTATCGAAAGGTACAAAGGTCGCTTAGTTGCCCAAGGATTTAGACAACAGGAAGAAGTTGACTATGAGAAAACTTTTGCTTCTGTTGTTAGATTCACGTCCATTAGGATTATTCTGGCTATCATGACAAATTTGAACCTTGAGCTGCATCAAATAGATGTTAAAACTGCTTTTCTCAAAGGAGAACTGGATGAAGAGATATATATGGTCCAACCAGAGAGCTACATCCAAAAAGGCAGTGAACATATGATTTACAAATTGAAAAGATCAATTTATGGCCTTAAGCAGTCTTCTAGACAATGGTATATTCATTTTCATAATACGATCATGTCGTATGACTTTAAAATGATAGACAAAAACTATTGTGTCTATATTAAGCGCTCAGGTAAGAAGTTTGTCATAATTACGTTATATATTGATGCCATTCTAATAGTTGGAAATGACATGGGATATCTTATCGAGCTTAAAACTTGGTTTTTATCCAACTTTGAAATGAAAGATTTGGATGAAGCTGATTACATACTCGGAGTTAAGATTACGAGGAATCGTTCGAAAAAATTATTCTCTTTCACGAGGGACATATATCTGCAAAGTAGTAGAACGATACAATCGTAATGACAGTAATCCCAAATATGTCTCAATTGTCAAAGGTCACCATCTCAGTAAAGACATGTATCCTAAAATAACTCAGCAGGAGAAGGATATGATGAAAATTCTGAATGCTAATGTGGTTGGTTGTCTCATGTATGCAATGATGTGTACAAGACCAGATATTTGCTATGATGTTGGGATAGCGAGCAGATATCAGTCAAATCCAGGTAATGTACATTGAAAAGCAGTCAAGAGAATTATGAAGTACTTGAATAAGACTGTAGAATGCTCACTGTGTTATCAAGGTCAAGACCTGACATTGAGAGGTTACACTGATGCTGATTGGGGTGATGATGTGGATGAGATAAAATCCACATCAGGATATGTCTTCTTGCTTGGCAGGGGTGCTATTTCATGGAGTAGCAAGAAACAGACGTGTGTCTTCCTGTCAACTATGGAAGCTGAATATGTAGATTCTGCAGCTGCTGTGCAAGAGGCAGTATAGTTGAAGAGATTCTTGAGTCATTTATTCCTAACCGACTCAAAAGAACCAATGAGCTTATTTTGCGATAATCAAGCATCGATAGCTTTTGCTAAAGATCCTAGGTATCATAGCAGAGCAAAGCATATCGACATCAAATATTACTTTGTTAGGGATATGGTTATGTGTAAGGAGGTGAGCATAAAATATATATCTATACAAGATATGGTCGCAGACCCAATGACCAAGGGTGTTGTTAGAGATGTGTTTGAGAAACATGTCAGGTCCCTGGGTTTGCGAAGGTTTTACTATTTTTGCTCATATTGTAAAGAATTTGTTGTTCAATATAATATTATTTTCAGCAATACGTATGGTGCGAATGTTAATTTGAGTAACATTTACTCTAATACATGTCGGACAGAGAAGTAGCCCACTCAGACGGGTGTTTACCTCAGTGGGAGTTAATAGGTTGATTCTTGACTGGGATGAGGCAGTTTTAGAATATCATTAAATATCGAGTGTCTGTTCAAAAATATGAATACCGTCTTCCTTAATTACAAGAGAGGATCTTGTTAAAGTGCAAGATTAATAATGATGCAAGCGATAGATGCTACATTAAATAAGTTTTTTGAAACTTATAGGATTATTTGAAATCTAATAGTAAGAAGTAAGTAGAACTTACCATAATTCTGTCTAGATAGTCTATAGCAGTCTTTGTGTAGACTAAAGCTGTTGTTTGTAAATATCGAGGCTGATGCTCTAGTATAGTGTTATTTGTGAATGACATGTGCTCCTTTAACAGGAAAGAACACCATAGCACATGGACTGTGTCATGTGTGCTTTACGACCAATGGATGAGAAATTAATTTATTATTAAGTAATTTCAGTTTTCCTGGTGTGAGACCAATTTCGAAAACTATAGTTTTCAGAACTCTACCCTTAAGATCCTAAATATATTTTGGAAGTATGATTCAGTGCTGCTAGCTTGAAAAATCTTTAAAAGGGTCATGGTTTTGATTCGACCTGGTAAGGCTAACTGGAAAAGCATGCTGGATCATGATGGAAAAAATATCATTAAGGGAGAAGGTTTCTTATCGATCACATTCGAAAAGCTTCGTGGTTCACAAGTGCACCTATTGTGTTGAGAGCAATACAATAGTGAACACGAATAGATTATTTCAGGAATCACATGTGGAAACAAAGAATATAAGATGAGACCTAGGGTAAGGCATACTTTATGTATTGGATGTATCGAGATGCTATTATTCAAGTGGCCGAAATGTGCTCTTGAGTTTAGCTGCGTGTACTCGATGTATGCTGGTCGCACGAAATATCTGCCAAATACGATAAGAGAAAATATTGATTATGATCAATCATGTGCGAGTGGGAGATGTTGGTTTAACACCCATGTTTGATCATGGGTTGTTGCCACATTTTTTTTTCTTCTTACAAGTAAAGACTACTATTGTAGCTTGTCCACCTTTTGGTGGTGATGTGTAAAAAATGCATTCCTCTTCTACCACATCCTACTATTGCAAGTACAAGCTACCAATTGTAGCTTGGCTATATGGAGGTAAATACACCACTTGGTGGTGACATGGGAGAAAAATGATTCTCCCTTAAAAGGAGAAGAGGACGAGATCATGATGATGATCTGATACAGAAAAAAGGCTGCCACTCACTCATAAGGAATAATTACTAGTTTGATCTTTGTATTTTTCGATTAGACTCCGAGGCAGATAAAGTCGTAAAAATCGTTCTTATTTCGATCGTACGTGAACAAGAACCGACCAGTGACGAGACTCTGTTATGATCTTGTGGATACTACACTACAACAAGCAAGTGCATTTACGTTTAAATGAATTCGTTCGTTAATTATTTTAACGTTCATTATTTTATGATTTCTTGATTATAGTATGTTATAATCTATAATCACCCATTGAATCATCAGTGAGAAACTGGTATGTCTAGAATCCGGTTTCCCTTCCTCGAAAGCCTGTTGTTGAAGCGATCAAGCTACTATGGAATCGTTAACATCAAGAGTGAAACCCTCGAGAGCTTGCGACTCCTGGAACCCGGATTCGACAAAGCACTCCTCAGCACTCCAAATCTGAAATCCCTTGAAGTTTCTGGCGTCAGAGTTTGTACCCTGGTTCAAGGTGGAACACGGATTTGACTTGAGCTGTTTATTTAGGAAACACTGCGATGACAACTCTTTTCACAAGGCCAAGGAAGCAATTCGCCATTTCAAGCACGTCGAGCTCTTGGTTTGCTCTTTTGCCTTCCAGTCCATCGCTTTTAATCCTCATCCGAAATGCGATGGACCGCATCCTCCCGATGAGACCAACGAAATAAAGCATCTGTTGGTGAAAGTTAGGATGCTAAGCAAGTACAATGAGGGATTGCATTACTGTATGCAACTCGTGGAAGGTCTGTTTTGGATGTGTCGGCCGCGGGAAATATATCATGTGCATTGGGGGGAGGGCCACAACAACGAGTTCTTGCAAGCTCTTGCGATCAAGCTGTCAGGAAGGATGCAAGAATGCGCGAGCCACCACTCGGATCACTGCAAGTATTCATGCTGGCAGCGTAAGCTAAAGCGCGTTCAAGTTCGATGTCGCGGGGTGGAAATCGAAGGAGCGAAGGCCATTGAATTGTTGCGGTCGCCTACAGCTTTTGAACTTGGGGAAATAGTCACTCTTAACCTTGAATGGGATGGCCAACTTGGTGGTTAAGATTAACTTAGATATCTACAGCTCTACGTTTATGGTTTGCCACGTGGCATTTTGTTAATGTAAGTTTTGATATTCACTCATGCCATTTTAAGTGTGACTACCTAATTGATATTTTTTTTTGTTGTAGTTACTGATTCTCCATACCTTGCACTCGATGTTAATGCAAATATCTAATCTTGTTATTGTACGTAGGGATGGCAATGAGCAGGATCCAGATCCTTATCTTCTTTTGGAATAGTGGACCGAAATCCTTACTCTTATTCATTTTAAAAATAAAGATTCTGGCAGGATCTGGGTCCTAAAAAATTGGGCAGGATAAGGGCGACCCGTGGGACCTTTTATAAAATATTTTATTTTAAAAAAATTAAATTATTATTTGATAGTTTTCAAATAGTAATGGGATATTTTACATTTATTAAACAAATTAATACAAAAAAATCAAATAAGCAAATCCAAAAAAAAATTGAAGTTAGGTAAGTTAAAATTGAGAATTTGATATTATATTTAATAATTAATATACATATATATTATTTTAATATTAGTTTAAAAAATTTGGGCAGGATCCAGGTAGGATCCTATAGATCCGGGCAGGATCCTATAGATCCATATCTATGCCGTTATCCTTTTAAAATATAAGGACTCGAGCAGAATCAGGGTCTAGACCCGGTCAAAGTCAACGGGTTTTAGACCCTTCGGGTCTAGATCAGGGTAGACCCTCAGGGTAAGAATCTAGTTGTCATCCCTACCTAAAAGTGTCATTTGCCCTGCCATGTAAACCAAAACGATGTAGTTTTACTGTCTACCTGGTATGCTAACTGGGTAAGTCATGTATGACGAGTTCGGGGTCAACGCGGGCATCGGGTACTTGCTAATGCTGGCAATGATGAAGTTCAACGAAGGGGCATTGCTATACATCGGCTACGAGTAGCAGGAGGCTCCCACTCGATGAGGTGGTCTCAGAAGGCATTAATGAGACGATGGCTACTAGCAGCAGGCCCCTTATCCTCGGCTACCAGCAACATGAGGCCGTGTTCGGCCCTCTAGCAATCGGCACCCAGATGAGATAATGGCTCTTGAGGAAAGAGAGGGGGAGGCAGGAGAGAGGATCAATGATTTTTTTACAAGGGTACATTAGTTATTTTGCATAGAAAACTTGTTGTCGGAGTACAAAAGTCATGTTAATGACGAGGCGTGTCACGGGGCAATACATATGATGTAGCATGTCAATTAGACGTCAAGATTTATCGGGTGAAGATTGCACTGGCTTTGACTTCACCAAAGTGCAAGAAAATGGGAGTCGTGTGAGCTCAACAATAGGTACGGGATCAACCCGCTCCGATACCATGTTAGAATCTCCACATCCAATCCAAAACTCTAAGACAATAGGTTGGTGGATTTTCAACACTCATAAACTAGCCCAACACTTAATGAAATTTCTCTTGAAAATTTCTCTATCAAGATCACAAATATCTCTCAAAGTAGTAATATGCATTTGGGATACCTTAGGATTATGCATCTTCACTTTTCCATCACTTAAGCCCAGCATTGACCAACCTGTCAATTTTGAAATTCTGTCTGGACCAAACTATAAGTTATCCACTAGCAAATTCTACATCAGTCATGATCAAACTCTACAAGAATTCTCCAACTTGTCCTCAAATTTTGCCAACTTCAGAATCAATTCAAAATTTTCCCAAATCCAACATAAACTCTAATTAGAGAAAGGGGAAAAATAAACCAGTAGCCCAGTGGCATCGATCGAGGCTCCAACGACGACAGACCAAATCTGTGAACTAGACGGCATCGGCACGTCGGACGACTAGACTGCAGGAGCTTGGGGTGTAATAGGAACCTAGAGTCGGCTTCCTCTCTCCCGAGGAATAGCTCGAGTCTCGCAGTTTGAGGACGAGACCCTCTTCTCGGATCCTGAACAGGCTGGGCCGGCAAGGACGAACAGAGTGGAGGCGATGTGAACGAACAGACTAGAGATGGCATAGACAAAGGGACGAGCCAATACATATGGCAACTCGCGTCGAGCGGTATCGAAGGCGACGGTACAGGCAACGACCTTGTCGGGGTTAAAACCCTCGGTTGGATTTCTCTTCCTTGCGCTCGGGGCACAAAATTTTCTCCTCCTACCTGGTCAAAGTCAATGGGTCTAGATCAGGGTAGACTCTCAAGGTAAGGATCTAATTGCCATCCCTAGCTAAAAGTGTCATTTGTCCTGCCACATATACCAAAATGATGTAGTTTTACTATCTACGTGGCATGCTGACTGGGTAAGTTATGTATGACGTGTTCGGCGTCAACGCGGGCATCGGGTACTTGCTGATGCTGGCAATAATGACGTTCAATGAATGGGCGTTGCTATCCATCGGCTACCAGTAGCAGGAGGCTCCTACTCGGTAAGGTGGTCTCAGACGGCATTAATGAGACGATGGCTACCAGGAGCGGGCCCCTTATCCTCGTCTACCAGCAATAGTAGGCCGTGTTCGGCCCTCCGAAAATCGGCACCCAGATGAGACAATGGCTCTTAAGAAAAGAGAGGAAGAGGGACGTGAGAGGATCAATGATTTTTTTACAAGGGTACATTAGTTATTTTACATAGAAAATTTTTTTTCGAAGTACAAAAGTCATGTTAATGACATGGCGTGTCACGGGGCAATACAAATGATGTAGCATGTCACATAGATGTCAAGATTTATCGGGTTAAAAATTGCACTGACTTTGACTTCACCAAAGTGTGAGAAAATAGGAGTCGTATGAGCTCAACAATAGGTACGGGATCAACCCGCTCTGATACCATGTTAGAATCTCCATATCCAACCCAAAATCTTAAGGCAATGAGTTGGTGGATTTTTAACACTTATAAACTAGCCCAACACTTAATGAAATCTCTCTTCAAAATTTCTCTATCAAGATACAAATATCTCTCAAAGTAGTAATATGCATTTGGGATACCTTAGGATTATGCATCTTCACTTTTCCATCAATTAAGCCCAGCATTGACCAATCTGTAAATTTTGAAATTTTGTCTGGACCAAACTATAATTTATCCACTAGCAAATTCTACATCAGTCATGATCAAACTCTACAAGAATTCTCCAACTTGTCCTCAAATTTTGCCAACTTCAGAATCAATTCAAAATTTTCCCAAATCCAACATAAACTCTAATTAGAGAAAGGGGAAAAATAAACCAGTAGCCCAGTGGCATCGATCGAGGCTCCAACGACGACAGACCAAATCTGTGAACTAGACGGCATCGGCACGTCGGATGACTAGACTGCAGGAGCTTGGGGTGTAATAGGAACCTAGAGTCGGCTTCCTCTCTCCCGAGGAATAGCTCGAGTCTCGCAGTTTGAGGACGAGACCCTCTTCTCGGATCCTGAACAGGCTGGGCCGGCAAGGACGAACAGAGTGGAGGCGATGTGAACGAACAGACTAGAGATGGCATAGACAAAGGGACGAGCCAATACATATGGCAACTCGCGTCGAGCGGTATCGAAGGCGAGGTACAGGCAACGACCTTGTCGGGGTTAAAACCCTCGGTTGGATTTCTCTTCCTCGCGCTCGGGGCACAAAATTTTCTCCTCCTACCCGGGCGACGAGAGCTCGGGGGATAGGGACTATCAAGCATACGTCGCCAGCCGATGCGACAACAGGGTCTAGGAAGACAGCGAACGTGGGCTTCTTGGCGGTGGTACTCAGGTTCCTTATGCTGTTTACAGAAACCTTTGACTGCTCTTTTTTTAATATTTATTTTAATAGAACGAACTTCGATCAATGGGATCGAATACTGACAAGAACGACAAAGCTCTGATTACTAACTGATGCAGGAAGCACGTGGATAAACAACCATGAATCTGTTGATTTCGCAAAATACCAAAAATAGGCAATAGTCTCGATCCATAGGATCGAGATCCTTATCCTCTTTTTAAATAGTGGATCCAGATCCTTACCCTATCCTCTTTAAAAATAAGGATTCTGGCAAGATCTTGGTCCCAAAAAACTGGGTAGGATTAGGGCAACCCGCGGGTCTGTATTTTTTTTAATATTTAGTTTTTAAAAATTAAATTATCTTTTGATAGTTTTCAAATAGCAATGAGAAATTTTTATTCATTAAACAAATCAATACAAATAAACCAAACAAACAAATTCAAAAGGAGTTGTAGTTGGGTAAGTTAAAATTGAGAATTTGGTTCGTGATTTTTGCTGCTATTACTTGGGGCCTGTGGCTGCTTCGTACAGTATTATCTTCAATGAGACGAGGTGCGATATTGAGCTTCTCCTACATTCTGTGCTCTTTTATGCCCAAGAGTGGATCCTTTTGACGGATGCCTCGATCATTCACAATCAATCCCTGCTCACTTTCTTGATTGCCTACAAGGATTTATAGGTCTCTCTTCTTCACCTCTTGAGGTTGATGGAATATTTTGGTTGGGGGTGGGGTTATAACTGATGTAAATATTGGGCCCCTGTATCTTGTCTTTCTTTTTGCGCTTACTCTATTTTGAATTATCATTTTAATAAAAAATATTTACCTACCGAAAAATAAAGAATTTGATATTATGTATGATAAGTAATATACATATATTATTTTATTATTAATTTAAAAAATTCGGGTAGGATTAGGGCAGCATCCTATAGATCCAAATCCATGCCTTATCTTTTTAAAATATCAGGATCCGGGCAGGATCAGGATCTAGACCCGGTCAAAGTCAACAGACATTGAATCATTTGGGTCTGGATCAGGATAGACCCTCAAGATAAGGGTCTAATTGCCATCCATATCGTCATCAAACTCTAAAAGAATTCTCCAACTTGTCCTCAAAATTTTGCCAACTTTAGAATCAATTCAAAAATTTCCCAAATCCAACAGAAACTCCAATTAGAGAAAGGGGAAAAATAAACCAGTAGCCCAGTGGCATCGGTCGAGGCTCCAACGACGACAGACCGAATCTGTGAACTAGATGGCATCGGCACGTCGAACGACTAGACTGGAGGCGCTCGGGGTGTAATAGGAACCCAGAGTCGGCTTCCTCTCTCCCGAAGAATAGCTCGAGTCTCACAGTTTGAGGACGAGACCCTCTTCTCAGATCCTGGACATGCTGGGCCGGCGAGGACGAACAGAGTGGAGGCGATGTGAACGAACAGACTAGAGATGGCGTAGACAAAGGGACGAGCCAGTACATATGGCAACTCGAGTCGAGCGATATCGAAGGCGACGGTACAGGCAACGACCTTGTCGGGGTTGAAACCCTCGGTTGGATTTCTCTTCCTCGCGCTCGGGGCACAAAATTTTCTCCTCCTACCCGGGCGATGAGAGCTCGGGGGATAGGGACTATCAGGTAGACGTCGCCAGCCGGCACGACAACAGGGTCCAGGAAGACAACGAACGTGGGCTTCTTGGCGGTGGTACTCGGGTTCCTTATGCTGTTTGCAGAAACCCTTGACTGCTCTTTTTTTAATATTTGTTTTAATAGAACGAACTCCGATCAATGGGATCGAATACGGACAAAGCTCTGATTACTAATCGATGCAGGAAGCACGTGGATAGACAATCATGAATCTATTGATTTCGCAAAATACCAAAAATGGGTAATAATCTCGATCTATTCATTCTAAAAATATAGGAAAGCGAGAAAGAATTAAAGAAAAAAAATTTTTAATCAAAATTCAACTACTCAAAACGATATAGAATTTCATATTTAAAATTTCAAATGTAGGTTCTCTAATTATATATTTTTATATTCTTTAAATCAAAACGGACGCTTAAATGTCAAAATTATTTTTAAAAATTTGATGATTTTTTAAAAATTTTAATTAAATGTTGATAAGAAAATGACAATATTTTTAATTTAACGGTTAAAGATCGAGTTTAAAAAACCTCAGGACGAGGATCAAATTCAATTCCAACTCAACGACATCAGTTGGGGAATATCATAAAAGTTGGAACATAACCGGAATCCCACAGGTCCTAGAATTCCAATTTTATTTGCTCTCCGGATGGTTTTATAAACATCAGATATATCCATATACTAACAAAAATTAGCTAAACATAAAACCCTAATCGGATCGCGGAGTGTAGGAAATTAGGAATGTTACAACTTGCGGAACTGGAAAAGTTTCAAGAAGAATGGTTGCCCGATATCTCGTCTCGGGGACGACACAGTGAGTGACACAAATCCTGTCCCTTCTTCCCATAGACGCGGTGGTCCGAACCAACAGGATCTGGACCCGAGTCCCCACCATATCCGATTTCAATCTCGCACTCCTCAAAACTGGCTCGGAAACTAAACTACCCCCGAGTACAGGCCCCTCAGATTCCTCACCCGCTTCGTCTCCTCAGGTTCAAATTCCGCGGTGGTAAGGTTGGGGATTACCATTGTCTGATCTGGAAAGTCTCGATCGAGGATACTCCAGGTTCTCCACTGTCGATATGGCAGGGTGGAAATCCAAGGAGCGAAGGCCATTGAATTGTTTTCCAAGTTTGAATTAATTCTGGTTTATGGTATTTGCTTCCTTGTTTGGCATAGATGGTTACGAATGAATTATCTTGTATTCTAAAAATGGCTGCTTATTTAGAGATCAATGATGTATCCAAATTTCAAAAAGTTAGAATAGCCGATTATATGGAGCACCTTGATCACTCTTTATCATCGTCAGAGGAGATATAATTTTAAAATAATTAGTGAATTTTAGTAAGAAACAACTTCTATTTTATCTCATTATATTATTTTGAAGTTTGAATAAAATTTCACACTTATAAAAAAAGCCACGACCATTTGGGGATTAAATTATAATAAAAATTGAAGGCGAAGTTGCAGTCTTAAAGATCATAATATAACAGACTTCCTAAAGTCCTGGCTGACCAAAATACCTACCGATTCTAAAATTCCTTGTTTCTGAGCAGCAACAGCATAAATTTCTTTAACCAAGATCAAATGGTTCGCGGCGAATTCAGAATTGACGTTAACTAACCAAAGAAAAGACACCAACTCTAAGGCTAAGCACGGAAGATTGGCAATCTCCCTTCTCATCTGCAAGTCTAGAAGTGTCATCTGACTAAACCAATCCAATAAAAGTCAAAACCATGGTTTCTCTTCATCAAGCTTCTCAAGTTACAATTGGACCATGGATCTCTGCAACAAAGAACTTCTGAGGTTTCCGTTCACAGTGACCGATAACTAACCAGTCATTAAGGAAAATATGCTCAAGATCCATCGAGGGCGGCAAAACTGGACTGTGATGTTCTCATTCCTCTGAGCAGATTCTTTGCTGTTTCCTTCTCCTGGATATAAGAGAGAGAAAAGAATCAATTAGATTTAACTCGAGGCAATGCCCAAGAATTAACAGCCAGCAAAAGTAGTGGATTGTAAGACTTACAGGGCCAGTGTAATCCAGAAGTCGGGTGCAATACACTTCCGCTTCCTCGAACTTCTTCTGGTCCCTGCAGTATTCGGCAAGGAAAATCAGAGTCTCAACCATGTTGGGGCCTTCCCTCTCTTCAGCTTCCATTCGCTCCAAGTCCTTCCTGTAGAAATACGCTGCTTCTTCAGAGTGCCCAAGCTCGAGATGCAGCTTCGCCAACTGATGAAGGGCTATGGCTTCAGAGTCAACAGTGTTAACAGCTCTCATGTAACATTTGATTGCTTCCTCGAGATTGTGAAGCTCGTTGGTCTCGTAACAGTGGGCCATTGCAATCCACAACCGAGAATCATTCGACTGTAAGTGAACAGCCTTCTTAAAATAGTGGAGAGCATATAATGGCATTCCCATCATCTCATAAGCTTGGCCTAACCCGTACCAGGCACGATAATCACGAGGATTGATATCCACAGCCCTTCTATAAGCATCAATAGCAGCTGGGGTGTTCTTCATCTCGATAAACTCGTGCCCCATAAGCGTCCAAGCTGATAAGCATTTCTTGTTCAACTTGAGCGCCCTCTTGAAGTACATAACTGACCTTTCATGCTGCCCCTTTAGGCTGTAATAATTCCCGATAATGCAACAAGATTCAGGTCGGTACTTATCAGTCATAATAACTCTGTGGGCAAGATAACTTAAAGCCGAAGAACACTCTTTCGCATACAGTACATTGGAGTACATGTCCATGTCTTCGACTCGATAAGGGTCATTCCTCAGTATCTCCTCAAATATTACCTCAACCTGTTCAAACTCCCTGAGACTGTACTGCACTTTAGCGATTTGAGCATGTATGTAGTTACTGAAACTAAACGTTCCTTGCAGATGCTCGTATTTCGACAAAGACTCGTTGTGCATCCTTAACTCGAGGTACGCACTGGCTAGAAAGAAGTCCTTCATCCAATGGTTGCTTAGATTGAGGTTGTTCAAAACCTCAATGGAAGAGCACAGAGACTGCAACTCCGACCAAGCACTCCAGTTCCAGGGATAGCCGTTAACAGACTCCACGAGAACTGCACGAGCGAGATTTTGATTCCCTTTCTCTTTGAGCACGAGACCGTACAAGTACAATCGGAAGGGATCAATCACGCCGCTCTTTCGCAGTGCCGATAATTCAGTCTCCAACAAACTTAACTCCCGATTCTCAGCTTCGCTCACACCTAATTGTTCGAGCTCTATCATCTCTTCTTCTTTCCTCTTTTCTCCAGCCTTCAAACCACATAATAAATGCACATCATTTGAACAATAAATACGAAAAGAAAATGCTCGAATTCTAGTAATTGAACCGAAATGGTCGAAGATGTTACCAAGTAGAGGGCATAATAGCGCAAGAAGACGGACTTCCTCCCGTCCTGGTCGCGGAGCACGTGGGCAGCTCGCCGGAATTCCCGGCAGTCGAAGTAGGACTTGGCGAGGAGATAGAAGTCGCCGTCCGCAACCTCGTCGTCATCCATAACCGGGGTCGAAGCGAACGATACCCCGGCGAAGGGGGTGGAGGCAGAGGCAGAGGCCGAGGCCAGGTCGTTGGTGCGGAAGCGGCGGCGGATGCTGGAGCTCCCCCGTTGGAAGCGGGTGTTCGCCGGAGTGAACTTCGCCGGATCCTGCTCTATCCCTACCAGCTGCTCCCCGGCCCTACCATGTAACCCCCAATTTTAATCAAAAAATAAAATAGAATTGATTTTTGGGTAAAGGGGTTTGAGAGAAGAAGAAGGGTTTACCATTTGGCGGCGGAGTAGAGGCAGCGGTCGGTGAGCTGCCGGATCGCCTCCCGGAGTTCGCTTCGGCAGTTTTCTTTGGAGGCGCTCATTTTTCTTTTTTCTTCTTTGGAACTCGAAATGGAAGGAAAATAAATAAATACACGGTTTTTTTATTAAGGGGGGAATATACAAGTTCAAATGTCGCCCTGGTGGGAAGTTTGTTTTAGCCGATCGACAAAAGTTTGAATTACAAAAACTATAATTTGTATTTGTTTGTCTAAGTTAAAAGAAGAATTCAAATTTAAATTTGTATGAACCAATTAAAATCTAAATTAAAATATTAGGGATATACAAGTTCATGGTCACTCCCACGGTGGGAGGATGGATGCCTGTTTGTTGTGCTGCATATGAAGATATCTAATCTATTCCTAATCTTTTTCGTCAAAGACTATTATTATGACAAGAAATTAGTTTAACCACGAGCTCTCGGGTCAGATTTCATTCGCATAATTGTTGATTTCTTTATCCAAAACATCAGGGATCTTCTACCAACCATTTCGCTTAACCAAACAAATTACGATTTAGCATAACTGAATGGATTATCCAAGATCCCTGCAGTCTCTTATACAATTCACCATACTGAATCATGCTCTAGAACAGCACAAAACTCACAAGCAATTGAACGCCTTATGTAACCCTTGAAGTAGAAAAATTACCAATTATGCTGGAAATATAGTCCGACTCGATTTAGCCAACTTGAACAAATTCCACAAGTGTTTTTTACTTCAATCCAAACATTAGGATAAAAATGAGTATATGCTAAATCGAGGTTTTCACAGTACAGCACCAGGACTTATTATCAGCTCAATTACATGAGCTGGTCCGACACAAACTTCTATCACAATGACCACAATGGCTAGTAGTTCTTTTGGACAACAAGACAATCTCATCTCGGTGAATGAAGCTAATCACTTCATTTCGGGTCAGAGAAGAAGCTGTTGACTGATGCCATGATCTCGGGGGACCTGTTGCGCACATATTTCCTTAACGCGTGTTGAGAGTACTTCTCACCTTCTGCAAAGTTGTCCAAAACCCCGGCAGTCCTGTTCTGTTTGGTTACCCTGTGCAAAGCAATTCACAGCCAAAGAGTGGGAAAAGAGAGGTCAGCCATCTGCAAATTGTTTGATGCGTTACCTGAATCATAAATCAAGTTCTTGTAGTTTCCAAAAAAGAATTTCGAGTTGGAGATGGCAGGGAAAACCAACTTGTGACAGCACCTAACGACCTTCGCAAAAGAAACATGCAAAATAAAGGATTCATGGCCTTCAAGTAGCTAACCCTCCCTTCTCACAACGCTTAGCACCACATGAATCAACTCATTTAGTAGGGCCAACCACAGCTAAGCTGTTAAAAAACTACACAGGCCTCTCCATTATGGGCATAATGGGAAACTCTTGACCAGAAACTAGAGCATATTCATAGCAAAAAAGACTTGAGCCGACTTCAAAAGATCAGACTCAAGAGTCAACCAAGATCCATTTTACGATTCCGATTACCAAAACCAAAATCCAAAGCTATGGATGAACCTAAGCCGGATGAGCCTCATTCCCAGGCTGAGTGTAAACCTCCAATACAGCTACTATAGCTGGATTGGTGCCGATGGCCATTCAACTTACGTGGCTAAACTTTGTTGAAGTCATAGGACATTTTCTAGGTGTAGCTTTGCCCGTTATGGTACCCTGTTGAATACCTTACCACGGGTACATAAAATTTATCGCTTAAAAGAGATCTGAGGCTCCGAATACACTAGGTCCTTTGTGAGATTCAACACTTCGGCGATCTAGACATTGCCTTTCCCTTCTAGGTGTTGGACTATGATAATCTAGCATCTTTTAACTTCAACCATCATCCCACAGAAAAACACCTAGTCCTTCACCATAATTTTGACATTCCTTCTATACATATTATATACGCCAAAACAGGAAAAGAGGGCAGCCCAAGAAGCCTGCTCACAATATGAATATCCGCTATATATTATTCATAAAATAGTTACCTTAGCTATATCTTATCTGTTCACCTTGTGTTTCAAAACCTCGATGGTTTGATGGATCTAAAGGGGGTCGTGCGAGCACGACACACCACACCACCGGATCAACCCGCTTTGATATCATGTTAAAATATTCATATTCAAAACAAAATCTAAAGACAATAGGCTTGTAGATTTTCCACACTTAAAAATTGGGCCCGACAATTTTACGATATAAGATCCTCCAACACCCTTGAGCTCCAAAAAATCATGAATCCAAGTCCTATGACTATACGCTATATATCATTTTTAAATAGTTACGTTCGCTATATCTTATATGTTCGGACGATATCAGAATCTCCGTATCCAACTCAAAATAGGGGTCATGCAAACACAGGCTACGAGATCAACCCGCTAAAACATTAGAATTTCCACATTCTGACCAAAATCTTAAGAACTTTCCATACTAATAAATTGGACCTAACAATCTTCCACTTCCGATGCGGGATCCTCCAAGAGCACCAAAAAATCATGAATCCAAGTCCATGCAAACAAAAAGGTTGCACAAGGTGGGAGGAAAAGGCGTTGACCTGACTTCAGGATTAATGGTGATGTTGCGAACCAGCTGCATCCCACAGATCCCGACGGCGACACCGACGGCGGCGAACAACGGGTACACCTGCACCAGCCCACACCCGATCCATAAATAAACCATATAGATCTAAACATCTAATACAAATATATTGAACTTTAATAGATCTCAAGAGAAGGACATAAACATGAACACCAACCTCGGGCCTCAACCAGCGATTAGCAGTTGCCATCTCGGAAGCGAAACGACACCGTCGCCAAGGGTTTTTCCCTTTTTGCCTCTTTTTTCTCTCTCGGTCGGGGTAGGGAGACGGAGAGAGGCAAAAAGAGAGAAGTAAACTGCCAAGGAATTATTCGCGACTTGGGGAAGTTTTGGGATTTTTAATAGTGGTGGGGTGGGTGGCTGGCTTTCCTATTTTTTATTTTTTATTCTAATATATTGGCTAAATTCGGGTCAGTATTGTCCCTGCGGGGTAGGGTTACACTGTCCAATGAAAAGGTGACACGTCATAATTTTTGTCGTATTTCCCGAGGACCCGTCGATTTAGCAGCTTTTCTTTGTCTTAGTTAGGGTTATTATTCTTCCCGCTCGCGGTCCGTTCATTTCGTGGGCTCCGTTCATTTCGGCCCAACTTTGTTTATTATGCACTAAAATTTGTAAACTATTACTAACCACCCTTTTTTTTACTCCTCTTTCTTTTGATGATTTTTTTACTTCTCTTCGGAGCATTTTTTTTTATTGCCGAATACATATTTTGTTTGGTGAAAATGGAGAAGAAAGATCCGATATAAATATGGAAAAAAATATAATCACATTGTAAAAAAATGTCTTACTTATAACAGAATATCTTACCTAATGGTCTCTCTAACTCATCATTGTGATGGCTACTACTTGGCGCGGGATTCTCTCTTACGAGTTTGCAGCCGCCGGCCTCAATAAAATCTTCTCGCGATAAAACCAGTGAGAAAAACCCACGGGAGGGAAAGAGCATATTGACAAGGCAGAAACCCGTCTTGACGTTGATACCGCTAAACTTGACCTCGCGCCCTCTATATCACTAGTCCTGCAAATACATCGAGTGAAGCTAACTTCTTGCAAGTCATCTAATTACATATTCATGCAAGAAACTATTGGTATATCGAATAAACCATAATCAAAGAAAATCTTCAATGCATGCTTCGAAAGCACGTCCGCCACCCGGTTGGCCTCGCGCCAGATATTATGGATGTCGATATCTCTCTCCCTCTCTAATAGTTCTCGTGCCCTGAAGATCAAAGTCGCAAGAGGTGAACTCAGTCAACATCACGCCCCACGCAGAGGATGGTGAATCATGAATAGATATTTTGTTACTTCTCAAATAACAACATTACGTTTTTTTTTATTATTAGAATTTTTGTCGCAACCAATCTTTAACCATGGTCGTTACTCACCCTACCCGTCCCTTATGCCACTGGAACAAGCGTTAATTCGTAGCAACCTTACGTTTTGAATATATCAAGAAAAATACACCAAAAATCACAATTGTTAAAGGATTGACAACTGATTATACAAAAAACACTACAACGGGATGTAATCAAATGATTAAGGGGGTTTGTAAGTTGTAACTATCTAGTAACGAAGTTACGTCTTGAAAGCTATAGCTTTGGTTATATCAGACCAGTGTGCCCATTCGTTGACACTATGTAAGATGACACAAACACCCTTTTCGGTAACTCCATAAATCCCTCTTGATCAATTTATTTACTTAATTTTTTGTTATTTTCTTAATCAAATAATTTAAGATCCCATAATTATTCTCAACTACAATTATCTTCTTAATTAAGCATATGGGTAGCCTCCTATCTTTTAGTGGGAGGATTTAATATGGAGATTGTCAAGCTTTTTATTCCAAATTTTGAATATATCAATCGTCACCAAAATGTACCAAGGTCTTAAGACATGTCCTCTCATGCAACTGAGAAAAACACCGTTAACGATCAGTGTAATTTAAGGATGGTACAGCTAGAGGACTGGGCGAACACAGTTTCATGGTGCATGGGCAAGTTCAACACGAACTAAACTTAATTTTCCTGCCTAAATATAAATATCAAAGTGCGCTTCCAAGGATTACATTCTAAAACTCGAAGCAGTTGCAGCACATGTACGGACTTGGGGCTTCACCTCCTCTACGTTACCTCTATTACACCATTGAGCTTCTTTCAAGTCGGACATGAAATCGAGCTTACGGCACGGGAGCCAACAATTGCTGAGGAACATTGTGACTCGGGATCCCCATGCTTCCTTCTAGAGGATGGCACTTGACCAATGAGTATAAAATTTCCGGCTGTTGGAAGGAGCAGGTTCGTGATAGGAGCAAAAAAGATGTTATCGCTATTAATTTGGGCAAATGCTCACCCTTCTCGACTTATGCTTTACGTGCCCGGTCACGCCAAGAACCTTGTTGCTTAGCAAATACCTAAAGGGATACGAAGCACTGATTTATAAACCGGAAGGCCCAAGCCAAGCAAACACTCGAATCACAAGGATAAGGAACCATCATACCGTTTCACTCAACAGGCTATTTGTAACCTCAGTCTTATTGCTCTCTTTCTCATTGGCAACCTCCAACTCAGCATTTGGACTAACGGGAGCGATGGCACCAAGTGCCCCAAATATGGCCGCATCATGAGCAGCTTTTATTTGCTCCTCTCGTTTTGCCTTCATTTTGGTCAGATGCAAATGTTAGATGACAAGAAGCATAAAATAATGCAAACATAAAAGTATAATAAATAGT
Source organism: Hypericum androsaemum (assembly GCA_963995505.1). Taxonomy (NCBI): domain Eukaryota; kingdom Viridiplantae; phylum Streptophyta; class Magnoliopsida; order Malpighiales; family Hypericaceae; genus Hypericum; species Hypericum androsaemum. The sequence continues at coordinate 14,798,480 of OZ023182.1, forward strand.
TTAGGTACCTCCAAAGACGAAAACCGGAAACTCTGACCAATATGCTTGACCAGAGCTTCGTCATCTTCAGCAACTGCACAACACAAAAAACTTAGTCAAATGGAGTTATGTATGTTCAACATGGCAATACCTCTTTTCTATTATGGGATACTCCGCCAGAGTTCCAACGAGTTCCAGAGTAAGTCACTCAATAGATGTTATGAAGTTGTTCATAATAACTCAATCTATGGCCATGATGTTCCTGCAAGAATTCTCTCTATCTGACGACAACCACAAGAGAACGCGTTGTCCCCAGTGAAGGAACAATTTTTTTTTTAAGGATGTTCCATTAGGGACTGTGAAGTAACAAAATCAAGTACTGCATTTTGCAACACCAAAACAAAATGGGAAGATAGTATAGAATGAATAGCGCAAGTAACCGTTGCTATCCCTGAAAGCAAAATAATCAGATCCCGACTGCTTCCTGAAATAAAAACACAAATTACCTTCCATTTCCTCATCATCCAGTGGGGCATCCTTGTCAAACTCAAATCTTTCCCAACCAGCACCCATGCCCTTCTTTTTATCCTTTCCAGCTGCATGTGAAATTCAAAAAATCAACATCCACCGTGAACCATTACTGGCCAGAGTTCCAACGAGTTCCAGAGTAAGTCACTCAATAGATGTTATGAAGTTGTTCATAATAACTCAATCTATGGCCATGATGTTCCTGCAAGAATTCTCTCTATCTGACGACAACCACAAGAGAACGCGTTGTCCCCAGTGAAGGAACAATTTTTTTTTTAAGGATGTTCCATTAGGGACTGTGAAGTAACAAAATCAAGTACTGCATTTTGCAACACCAAAACAAAATGGGAAGATAGTATAGAATGAATAGCGCAAGTAACCGTTGCTATCCCTGAAAGCAAAATAATCAGATCCCGACTGCTTCCTGAAATAAAAACACAAATTACCTTCCATTTCCTCATCATCCAGTGGGGCATCCTTGTCAAACTCAAATCTTTCCCAACCAGCACCCATGCCCTTCTTTTTATCCTTTCCAGCTGCATGTGAAATTCAAAAAATCAACATCCACCGTGAACCATTACTGGCTAAGAGAAGTATGATGGGAGTCTTAACACCCAATGGTCACTAGTTTAAAGCGGGAAAGGCCCGAGTATGCCTTCCAACAGAACCCCTTGCACAAGGATATCGCTATTCAGTTTATCTGTTAAAGCAAAAACAAGTTCAAAACAGAAGATAGCAAGAAGCTAACAAGTCTATCAAACCTAATCTCAGCCAGTAACTACATTCCGAGTGATTCTCACTACCGCTCTCATTAAACTTGGCATCTAAACTAAGATTGAAGCAAAGACATTGTTCCGAAAAACCAACAGATATCATGTTACAGCTCCAAACAAAGAACCTACCGGTTTCATCAAGCTGTAGTTTCATCCTAGCTTTGACCCTATCAGCCGGAGTCTGCCCACCAAACAAGAAGAAGGTTACTGTCCAATGTAATCCCACACTTAAACCAGTAATAAGCAATTAAATAGAATTACATATTTAAAAATAACAAAAGCCGTACTAATTTATCGTATCCATCAATCAATTTGGAGTAATCCACTCCTACATTGCTCCGCTCCTTCTCCCTTTCCTTCTCCGACCTCCTCGTCCGTTCCCTGTCCGGCGACCAGCTCCTCCTCCCGGATCTCCGCTCCCTCCGGGGCGACCGGCTCCTACTCCTCCTCCGACTCCGACTCCGCTCCCTTTCTCTATACTCCCTCTCTCTACTCCTACTCCTACGGCGCCTTGACGGTTCCCTGTCTCTAGAAACCCTAGGCGACTTCTCCCGCTCGCGGCCGGAGTTCTCCTTCTCCTTCCTCTTCTTGAGCTTGTTCTGGATGGACTCCAGCTGCGCATCCTTCTCGTACTTCGCGGCTCTCTTAGGACTCGACGCCTTCACGAACGCGTTGAGGAAGGACGGGAGGGCCGATCCCCTTGAAGGAGGCGAAACGGCGCGGTCGGTGGCGGAGGAGGAGGAGGAGAAGCCCAGGCCTTGCTTGAACCGCGCCGCGCCTTCGCCTTTCCGAGTCAGCTCCTCGTAGTAGGCCGCCGCTTTTTCTTCCTCCATCTTTCTGTTCCCGGCGGTGGCGGGACGGTTTCCTCGTTCGTTCTGTTTTCCTGCCGGGTTCTGTTTGATCTGTTAGGCCCTTTTCTATTGGGCTGGGCCGGATTGTAGCAATGATCCGGCGGAATTTGTGAACTAGATCTTACTCTTATTCTCTTTTTAAAATACGGATTGAGTTCTAAATTATTGAACATAGTCGGAGCATGTAACGCCCCGTGATCTGATCGATTGTCTCCACAGACTAACATGGGTATTTTTCAGCATGTTTTGTTCTCACATACATGCATCTCGGAAACTTCTCAGGAAGTCACTCATCATGATCCTACTACCGAATGTGTGCCGAAAAAAAAGGTACATCTTGTTGATATTAATAGTACCAATCAAATCACTTAAGCATTTCAGATATAACAAATCATTAACAAGATATTACAAATCTGTGGTTCGGTAATATTTAAAATTTGTACCACTTGAAAAATGAAACCATCATTTAATTCTATATTAACAATGAGGTGCTTGAATATGAATGTAAGTGATGATTCGTTCACTAAAACAAAAAAATCAAAGAAGCAAATCATAAACAATTTGATTAAACATCCTTGCAGTTCAAATTGTTGATTAAGCTAAACATTTGTTACACATGCCATAAATTTTTTTAAAAGAATAGGTAACTTACATTAAGTAGTAACATATAACATAAAATATTGGGAAAATTACCCTCTAGTCTCTGGTATTTGGTCATCCTCCTCCTCGGGTCCCTGCATTTTCAAAAATAATTTCACCGTCTCCTGACTTTAGTTTTAGAAATTCTCGGGTCCCTGGCTGACGTCAGCACCCATTTTTTTCATAGAAATGACCAAAATTACGCTTAATTTTGAGAATCCACTTATTCCCAATTGCCCTACGTCCTTTAGGTAGGTCAACCAGTTCCCAAACCTGGTTTTTCTTCATGGAAGCCATCTCTTCCTCCATTGCTTTACCCCATTCATTCTTTTCGGGAGATGATAGAGCGTCAGAAATATTCTTAGGTTTAACTTCATCTTGTAGGATTGCTAAAAGAATTTTACTTGGACCATTAAATCTTTTTAATGATACCAAGAAAGCATTTGCAGCACCTTCAATCTCAAATCGTCGGCGTGGAATGCTAGTTCTTTTAGTTCTACAAATTTCTCGATTTTGATAAACATCCCTTATGTATTCATCATAACCTGGAATCGTACTCCCACTGAAGCGAAAATCCATACTCCCACTGGAGTTAGGAATTGTACTCCCACTAAGATGTTGATCATATGGATCATGAACTTCCGGATCAATTGGAGATGGAAAATCTTGATTTTCCTCCTCCACAATTCTCCCACTCGGATGGAGTAATCCAGATGATTCTGGCTCATTAACTTCATATAAGGCAAGATCATGACTCACCTCTCCCAATTTTGGAAAATCTTTTTCCAAGAATGTGACATCTCGTGATTCAAATTCTGTCACTTGTCTATTTTCTTGTTCGCCCACGAACACGTATACTTTTGATACTTCAGAGTATCTTATAAAAATACTCTTTCTACCTCTCGATCCTAATTTATCATATGTACTCGAGGTAAAATAGACGTAAGATCCACACCCCCACGGTCTTAAGTAGCTCAGATCAGGTTTTCGACCTGTCTATATTTCGTAAGGGGTGGTAGTGACAGACTTAGAGGGGACACGATTTAGAACATATGTAGCGGTAAGGAGCGCATCTCCATAAAAAGATATAGGCAAATTTTCCTCCGCCATCATAGACCTAACCATGTCAAGAAGGGTTCTATTCCTTCTTTCTGCTACCCCATTTTGTTGAGGTGTATAAGGAATGGACAACTGATGTTCAATTCCTTTTTCTTGACACAGAGCTTTAAATTCATCAGAAAGATACTCACGATCACGATCAGTTCGTAAGGCCTTAATCTTTCGATCTAGTTAATTCTCAGCATGATTCATAAATATCTTGAAACAACTTATCGCTTCTGATTTGTGAGAAATCAAATAGATTTGACCATATCTAATATAGTCATCTATAAAAAAAATGAAAAAATATGCTCCATGTCTAGCCCTCACATTCATTGGACCACAGATGTCGGAATGGACTAATTGCAATGGATCATTGGCTCTAGTTCCCTTTCCAAATAGTTTTTTTTGTCAATTTTCCTTCTAGACAACATTCGCAAGTAGGTAATACAGCCTTTTCTAAATTACCCAACAGTCCTGCCTTAGCTAGACGATTCAAGCGATCTTGACCAATATGGCTCAGTCTAGAATGCCACAGCATAACGTCATCTTGAGATGTTTGCGAAGCAGTGGCAAAGAAAAAACTTGAATTAGGTAAATCACAAAGATCAATATTCATGATTAAAAAACTATCTGATTTATAACCAGAACCATAGAAAATATGTTCCAAAAATAACTGAACGGAATTATTCTCAAACAACCAACGAAAACCAAGAGACATCAAAACTGAAACAGAAATTAAATTCCGGCAAATTTCTGGAGCATATAACACATCATGTAGAAGTAGGATGTGTCCTTCACGCAGGCTCAATCTATATGTACCTATCCCGTTGACATTTACGCGTGCGTTATTACCAACATAGATAGATTTTACTCCAACCGGCAGTCGTCGGAATTCAACAAAAGTACCACGGTCCTTTGTCACATGGTCTGTCGCTCCTAAATCAATCACCCATATAGGATGACTTTCAATTAGAAGAATTGTACTAGATAAATATAATTTACTCGCATATGAGTGAATAAGATGTACCTTCTTTTTCTCTTTGCAGTCTTTCGCAAAGTGACCCTTCTGTTGACAGTTGAAATATTTTACTTTTAAAATGTTATAATTTCGTTATTTTTTCTTTCCAGAACTATTCTCATTAGTTCCAGAAGTTTTAGCTTTATTTTTCTTATTTTCCCAGTTCTTCTTACCTTTGCTCTTTTGGCCCATCTTCCTCTTGCTTCCTCTGAAGCTAGACCCAGTCACGTGTGCTTCTGGGTTGACTCTGATTGCTAGGAGGCGATCCTCTTCTAGCTCGAGGTGACGGGCCATGTCATCAAATGTCGTAACATTATCAGCATGGGTAAGAGTTATTTTCATGCATTCCCAATTTGTAGGCAGGGAACAAATGACAGCTTGGATTTGCTGCTCATTACCAAGCACGCGGCGAGCCTCAGCTAGCCCACTGATCATATTTGGCATCTGCCTGAGATGTGTTTTCATCGAATGATTAGGACGCTTTTTGTAGGTATCAAACCTTATAGTTAAAGCTCGCAGCTTTGAAACAGAAAGCTTCTCGAATCTTTCTTTAAGTGCATCCCATAGGTCTTTGGCATTTTCAAACATACGAAATTGCCTTGTGATGTCATCCATCATGGCACTCAGTAAGATGAGTCGAGCAGTAGAATTTTTTTTCCAAACTATGTAGGCGTCTTTATCACGCCTGTGCTGGGGGTATTGCCAGTTTCAGGTTCGACCATAATTTTACTTATGATCTCAAGCACTTCTTGCTCTTCTAGCACATACTGGATCTTCATATTCCAGTTATCATAATTATCACCGTTAAGCTTCAAATCCTTATTGAGTTCGGCGATAATTGATTTTGAAGCAATCGACATAACTATAGGGAATCATAAAAAAAAGTGTGAGGAGTATGTTTTCAGCAATACATTATAATTTACTATACGTTCATAACTTTAAGCGATATAAAGTTCTTGATTAACCTCGAATTCGAAGTAGGTCACGGGTATGTTTCCCCTCACCCTTCGAGAATTAATTTTGAACTTTAAACATTCAAAGTTCTTTAATAGTAAATTCAAGTGGATATATCTCATGGTAATAATAAGCAATTAAATAAATAAACTATTTAATTGCAGAAACACGCATGCATCTTTATTACAACCATGAAAATACATGAAGTTTTATACACATATGTACAAAAAACTTCTAACAAGATTTGAACCCATACAAAAGATCTACGCATTATTAAAGACAATATCTCTATATATGACACGGGCTGGCACAGAGTTCATGATTGTCCACTTGCTAGGATAAGGGAATTCATGAACATATTAATGAGCACAGAAACAACATACTTTACGCCCACTTCGCAACCTCATTGACTTATTATGAGAAATTTCCTCTAAAATTTTCTTCCCACCTAGATATGTAACCAGACGTTCCACAGCTTTTCTGTGAGTAGTCCCAGTTACTGGAGATATGAAAGTGTCAACATCTTCTGTAATCTTCAGCGTGGCTAGAAGATCCATGAACATCAATACCCAGTTATACCCACTGTTATAACCTCCAGCCAAGATACATTCTTGTATCTCATTGTGAACTGAGACAATATGCTTGGTAAGTACTTGTTCATTATCTCTATGCACCCACCGGGAGATACGACGCTTTAATATCTTTCGGCGCATGTTTTGTGCCTCTGCAACATGCACAGGTTCAACACACTTTCTTGGACAACATTTCATCCTCATTGATAACCTGCATCATAATGCATGTTATTTGAGTCAGCTCACAAGTAGTCCCAATTGATTAAAATCACAATTTTAATCATATCAATGATAAAGGGCACAAAGAATATTTACGATATAGCCTTTTATTGCGTGATCCTTGTAGGTTATATTATTTTTCATATTTTTAGTGTCTTAATTCTAAAAATATTGGAATAAATATAGTTTAGAACTCATTCTAAAATATATTTTGGATTTTTAAAATTATCATAATAATTTTTAAATCAAAATTTTATTTAAAATTAAATTTTATTTGAATAAAACTTATTTTATTCAATCAGGCCAAATAAAAATATGCCTTCTTAACCATTTTGTCAAAATGGGCCGAAATCATGAACCGACCCAATGGACAAGTGAAGGCCGCGTTAACCTTCTTGGTCAATATGCGGGTTGGGCCGCAGAGAAAAAAAAAGTCCAAACGGGCCCTTTAAAAAAAATGAGAGCCTGCGTTGACCCACGGTCAAAATCTTTTTTTTACTACGAAATTATGATTTTGCCCTTTTCGAGTATATATACTCCGGCAAAAATTTTTGTAAAATTACGGAATTGCCCTTTCCATAATTTCCCTTCTTCTGACTCCTCTTCTTCTTCGTCAAACGGAAGAAGAAAATTAAACGACAGACGGAAAACCTTTCTGGCCACCGCAACGACGCCGAAAATTGGCCGATACGAACATCAACCAGACTGGTCCGATCAACCTCGACACATCCTCGTCGAGAAAAGCATTTTCTCAAGCTAGAATGAACTCCGTCGTTCGTTCGTCCGAAGGAAAAAAATTGTCATCAGGCAATTTTTATCCGGTTTTGACCGGAAAAAATCAGACCACGAAGGTCGCAGGAGTCGCGGTAAGTCGTCGGAGACGAGATTCATACTCGTCGCCCTCCGAATTGGTTGATTTTTTAGGGGATTGAAATCGGGGCGAAAAACCCCAGTTTTCCCGAAATTAGGGTTTGTCCCGATTTGGGAATTTTGGTCAAATTATAATTTAGTCCCTCAGAGTTTCATGCGTTTGCTCATGAGGACAGATTCATTATTCGCTTCAACGCATATAAATTTCAATTTAATCTCACAGGTTTAGCGCGTATACAAGTAAGGACAAGGCCTTTTGAAACGCGTTTAGAGTGGAACAAAATCACTTTAATCCTAATGGTTTCTCACGTTTGCAAAATAAGGACGAAATTCTTATTCGCGTTCCGCATTAATTTCAGATTAGTACTCAGGATTTTCACCCTTGTACAAATAAGGACGAAGTCCTTTTATGCGCGTTTTGAATCACAACTTCAATTCAATTCCCAGAGATTTACCAATTGTACAAGTAAGGACAACAGAATGTAAATTATCAAGAACAATCTCTTAACATCCGAATTTTTGAACTCTAAAAATCACATACATGATTTTTGTTTTCAAAAACTTAATTAGTAACCAGAACAAGAACTAATCTGGCTCTGATACCAATGTAGATTCCTTATGGTGATTATAACATATTATAATCGAGAAATCATAAAATAATTGACGTTAAATTAATTAACGAACGAATTCATTAAATCGTAAATACACTTACTTGTTGTAGTGCAGTATCCACAGGATCGTAACAAATTATTGTCACTGGTCGGTTCTTACTCACGATATATTAGAGTCGAGAATAATTTCCACGATTTTATCTGCCTCGGAATTAAATCGAGAACTCATTGATCAAATCAGTAATTTGCCCTTCTTTTTATGTGTGTCCACTTATTACCTTCTCCTTTTCTCCTTTTAAGAGGAGAATTCTTTTCTCCCACGTCACCACCATCAAGTGGTTTTGTTGCCATCTAGCCAAGCTACACTTAGTAGCTTGTTAAGGTAAGAAGTGAGGTGGCATGCATTTGCCACCAATAGGTGGAGGTGGAGAGAAGTAGATGTAGCCTTTTGCCACATGGTCCATGATCAAGCATGGGTGTAAATTTAACAGTTTTGAATATCCTACTAATGTTGTTAGGCTTTTTGTTTTAGTTTTTACTCATACCGTTATTATAATATCAACTAAATTGACTAATTTAAATTTAAAAAAAAATTCGAAAATCTACTTTGTTCTCTTCTAACACCTTAAGCGTCAAACTATAATAACAGTCTTCTGTCGGAAAGGATTTGACTACGGCTATCAATTTTGACTGAATCAATTTTTTCACATTTCACAAGAAGGATCGGAAACATAATTTCGATTTCCCTACCAAAAAAGGAAACCGTGACTTGTCACCTCATGATTCACTTCCCAAAACGCCACAGTGAAAAATATTTACCAGTTACCGCCTAATCATAAAGCCACAGTTGACGGAATTTACCATAATATCTCCAGAAATATGGTTTTAGTATAGTTAATGGTTGAAATTTATTATATTTGTATCAATAAAAAGTCTTTCAAATTTTATTCGCTCTCAATTTTTGTTGTAAAATTAAACTAGCTTATCCAAAATACAAAATATTTATTCGAGAATTTTGACACAACTCAAAATAGATACCCATTAAAGAGAACCAGTTAGGGCTGTGCATTCGGTATATACCGAATACCGAAATTGAAAAAAAACCATACCGAGAGGTGGGGACTTTCGCGTCGGTGGTGGTGGTGGCCGGTGAGAGCGAGGTCGAAGTCGTTGCCCGCTGGTGAGTTTTTTTTGGGGGGGAAGAAACAGAGAGAGTTAGAGATAGACGACATAGAATTAGAATGATAGGAATTTTGTTTATATACTTGGTAAAATTTCATTACAGTATTTAAGTATTTTTGGTATAATGGTATAATACTGATATATATCAAATATCAAAATTTACTAAAATTTTCAAAAAAAGTATACCGAATAATATCCCAGATATCGAAATACTGATTTTGAATACTAAATATTGAATACTATTTGCATACCCCTGAAATCAGTTGTCTGGTTGTTTAATTGGGATGGGAGATGAAAGCTGGAAAGTGAAAATCCAATCAAAGATTTGAAAGCGAATACTCCAAAGCGTATCCGTTTCGTTTGATGATCTCCTCCACCCCTAATAATTATTATTATATCTCTCTTTCTGCTGTGAGTCTCTGACTAGCTGGCAAAACGGATTCTGTTATTAATAAACGATACTCTCCCGTACAGTTATTTATATGCATGTATCTTATCTCGAGTCTTCACGCAAATGGAGGTAAATAATAACATAAATTTAAATTTTAGTTAAATTAGAATAATTAATTTGATAGTTAATTATTGTCGGTTTTCACGTTCAATGTCATCACGTAAATGTACGTTCCAACTCGATGGTTACGAATTTATAATGTAATTGAACTAAGAAAAAAAGAAGATGGTTTATGAAGGAGGATTTCTAATTCCTTGACTAGACCCTTGATCCAAATATTTAAAAAACAAAAATAAATCACAAGATTTCGAAATGACAAAACTTAAACGTCGCGAGTCGTAATTCAAAAATTATTTAACCTAGTGACATAAAATGTTGAGAAAAATTGAAAGAAGCGAGGATTCAATTTTTTTTCATTTGACCTAAAAAATATGCTTCAAAACAGTTGGATACATCTTTGAAGAGGGCGGCTTTCCAGTTATTTACGCCGTCGGTTGTCCCGTACAGTGGGTCAGCTCATTAATAAACTATTTTCGATAAACATTGGGGTGGACCGTTGGTCAACTGGCGATCCTGTGTTTTTCTGTTCTCTGCATAGGAAATCCCCAATTGGGATTATTAATTAGAGGAAAAAAACTAAAAAGAGCCACATTTTTTGAAAATTATAGAAAGGAATTGACCCTTTCTGTTCAATTGTTAGATGGACTCGGAGTTGGTTAAGTCGTTCGTTTGTTCTGTCAAAGGGAAGGAAAAATAAACGAAATTTGTAAGCTTCATTATGTATAATCCCGTATTACGGATAATCGGCTTAATCAAATAGTGAAAGAATTATTTTAATTTAATAAAAATTTTAAGTTTAAATTATTAGAAATATGTTAGTGTTAAATATTTATTAAATTTTTTTTATTAATTTTCAGAAATTATATCTAAATAGAATATAATTAATCCGTTCCTTAGATATTTAGAAATCGGTTAATATAAAAAATGTATTATCGGGGATAAAATAGCGACGGAAAAGATCCTCTCTACGTCTTAAATACGCATGTCTGTATGCATTGGACAATGAAAACGTTTCATTAATAAGTTTTTTTTTTGAAAATGGTGAGCGTGTAACGCTCTTTCATTCATAAACATCGAAATTACAAGAAAAGAAACTAGGTAGGTCCTCGGCGAGGAGAGGGATACATTCTTCTGGAGGGCGATCTAACATCTGCAACCCGTCCGAGAGGTTAAGTGGTTGCATCGGATTCTCGCATCTGTTGTTCTGTTTTTGCTTTTGCTTAGACCTGATTTCCTTTCGGATCTCATTGCCGGTTCGATGATTGCGGGTGGAGAACTTTATCTCGGTCAATTTACATCGACCTTGGCTCTCATCTGAGTATATCTTGTATGCATTCAGATGCCCTCTTGACGTTGTCTTGAGGTTATTGGCCGAAGCTTGCTTCGACAGAAATCCGCCCCGATCATTAGCCTTCGTACTTTTTCGATCGCCCTTCACTCCCTCCTTTTGTGCCACCTTGCTGCCATTGGATCGGCTTTCATTTTCTGCTTCGGTTTCTTGTCTTCTGTTTGTACTTTTCTTTATTGTTATGTAACTGGTGTTTAATATAGACTTTGCGCCACTTTATCGGGCCCAGATTGTGTACAGGAAGGCTATTCCTGTACCAAACGGACGAGGGGTAAAAGAGTAAACTCGCGTACCCACTTTCCAAAGATGGAAGCGCCTGACGCGCATGGTGGTGGATGGATTGCTCCACGCGCCTAAGGAAGCGCACCAATTAATTATTTATTATTTCAAATATTATTGTAATCCGGCCTGTCATTTTATCGTAACCGGACCTGCCATTTATTCATAACCGAGTATGCCATTTGATTAATTATTTAATTTATTATAATTTTTTTAAAATATTAACCGGGCATACCATTTGACATAACCGGTCATGCTATTTGACAAACACCTTCCAGCCGCTTGTAACTCGGCCAACTATTGACTCCAAAATTATTTTCGATATTCTTATACTCCGAATTCGGAGAAGTCACAAACTAAAAAAAATGTAGATATACATCTCACCTTTGTACAACAACTTGAATCTACTCAATCGGGCTCCGGAGTAAGAAGATATGGCTCTCCAACCGAAACTTGTCCTTATAACTCAGTCGACTCACGACTTTAAACGTATTTTACACTCCAAGTTTGGAGAATTCATAAACCATAAAATTATCGATATACTTCTCAGCTTCGCCTAGCAATTTGAATCACCTTAGTCGGATTATGGAGTAAGAAGTTATGGCTCTCCAACCAAAATCTGTCGACCACCGTCGTTGGGCAATGCCATTTGACATAACAGGGCATGTCATTTGACATAACAGGGCATGTCATTTGACATAACAGAGCATGTCAATTTATCAAACTTGGGCATGCCATTTGACATAACCGAGCATGTCATTTGACAAACACCTTCCAGTCGCTTGTAACTCGGTCGAATATTATCTTCAAATATATTTTTGACATTCTTACACTCTAAATTTGGAGAAGATATAACTACAAAATTGTAGATATAGGTCTCATTTTCACACAGAATTTTGAATCATCTCAATCGGTCTCCGAAAAAAGAAGTCGTGGCTCCCCAACCAAAATTAGCCTACCGTAACTCGGTCGACTCTTGACTTCAAATAAAATTTTGACATCATTATACTCCGAATTTGAAGAAGTCATAAACTTAAAAGTTGTAGATATATGTCTCAGCTTTACACAACAACTTGAATTACCTCAATCGGACTCTAGGATAAGAAGTTGTGGCTCCCCAACTAAAATATATCAATCATTTCTCCAGAAATCTATCGCTCCTTCTCACAACCGTTCTCCCACTAGTGTCATCCTCCACCGGCATCATCCTCCTCGCCGGCGTCGATTTCTAGATCTCCTTGCCGGCATCAATTTATTAGGTTTTGGAGGGAGAGAGAAGGAGAGAAAGGAGACGGGGAGGAAGATTTGGAAAAAATGAGTGAGGAGAGAGAAAAGGGAAGATAAAAAGTGAGAGATAAAAGACAAAAATATCTCTAACGAATTAATACCGTCAGATCTCTGACGCACATCCAATCATCAAAATAAGTGGACTATAGATTAAACCCTGTACAGTACATGAACTCTCTATTAGGTTCTCTACCGAATCCAGGGCCACTTTATCCCTCAAAAAAATCATCAAAATCTTTTGTTTTTGTTTCATGTTCCCCCATTTGAAGGTGAATAATATATTATACTGTTCAAAAAAAATTATAGGACCAAAAATATATAAATGAAAGGATATGACGAAATATTAGTAGGTGGGTTGACGCGGCATTGGCAATCCAAGAATCACGGAATAGCAAAATGACACAATATTAAATTCAAAGTTTTAGTTTTCACCCATGAAAAGGACCATAGATTCAAGAATTGCCCATAGATTTTTACTTTTTAGCAAAAGAAAGTGAAATTACTCGATTAAGCAGGGAGGTAGGCCCCGAAATGATCACATTTGAGATTTTCCTTCGAAAGGCTTCCATTCCACTAAGCGAAGCAATTCGGTTCATGCACGAACAAACAATAAATCGGGAGATTCTAGTTTAACAAAATTTTGAGTTTAAATTATAAAAAAAATATGAGTGTTAAATATTTATCAAAAATTTTTACATATGTTAAAGATATTATCAAATTTGAATTTAAATTAATAGATTAAATGAACTATATGTAAGGCTATGCAAAAAAATAACAATTCTGTTCACCCGACCAAGAGAATCCAACCACTAGTTTCTTGGACAGTAACGGAAAGAAAGGGGATAATCAAAATCTCAGCAGAAATGTTTCCTGGACACGACAAGACCACAACAGGTGGACCCCACGTCCAAAGATTTGCTAAGATCTTCAAGGAAAATATTTAGGGAAAAGTCAACTTAAGTACCTTGTAGTATCTTGAAAAATCAAGTCAGTACACTGTAGTTTAAAACGTACCAATTGAGTCAAACTTATTCAAATTAAAATTAATTAGAGACCCGGGCAGCTGCCCAGGCCTTGCCCGTCTTGCCCGAACCCTGCCCTGCCACGTGGACTGCCACATCATATTTCTCTGATGACGTGGCTGTCTCTCCCTCATCTTCTCCTCTCTTATCTTCTTCTTCTTCTTCTTCTCTCATTCCATGAAAGCAAATCGAAAAAATAAAACCCAAAAACGTAGACCAATAACAAATTACAGAAAAGATGAAAAACTACCAACCCAAAAACTGAGCTGTCTAAAAAATTGCACAGAAAATTGATTCGCAAGAATAGAAAATCCAAACCCTAAATCACAGAAAATTACAACAAGGGGAAGAAATGACGACAATGACGCTGTAGCCAAACAGGGGAATTTGACGAGAAGGACTCCACCGAAGAGCTGGAGTACCATCGGTTGAAGCGGCGGATGAAGGTCTTTCACTTGGGCCCTGCGGCGAGCTCCGACTACTCGCAGACCTTCTTGAAGGCACCGATGTTGCGGGACCGCCAGGAGCCAGGGGGCGGGGACTGGGGCGGGGACGAGAGATAAAATGGGGGCCGGGGCAGAGAGGGTGGGGCCTGAGTGAGCCGCTTCTGAAACACAGAGGAGCAGGAGCGTGGTCAAAGGTAGAGAGAGAAAGGAAAAGCGTGGTCGTGGTACCGCCACATCAGGGGGTGGTGGTTGCTGGAGGCATTGGGAGCGGAGGAACTGAGGGGGCGAGGGGCCCGGGGAAGGAGCGGGATCTGATTTCTCCTCGAAAAATCATAAGTCAAATAGTCCCTTTGTTAATCTCTTGCGAGTGGAGCTCGAGGTCGTTGGAATTCAATCGTGATTTGAGGCGGTTCAATTCATGATTCTTTTTCGATTTCTTCTTGGATTTGTTCGAATGTTGTGGATGTGCTGTTTCGGAGATTTGAAGATTTATGATTGTCATTGCATCCTTAGTTTTATATGAAGGATTTATAATTAAGAAGAAGATGATGATGATGATGATGATGATGATGATGAGGGAGGAGAGACGGCCACGTCATCAGAGAAATCTGATGTGGCTAGTCCACGTAGTCGGGCAGGGTCTAGACAAGACGGGCAGGGTTCGGGTAGCTGCCCGGGCCTCTAATTGATTTTAATTGGAATAAATTTGACTCAATTGATACGTTTTAAACTATAGGGTACTGACTTAATTTTTTATGATACTACAAGGTACTTAAGTGGACTTTTCCCAAATATTTATAGATCCCCCGCCCCCACCTCTCTCTATAAACCCAAACCTTCCTCAATTATCATAAAAGACTCCATCTTCCTTTTCCTTGCAGCAACTTCTCCAATACCCACATTTTAAGTCCCAGACTTCTCCTCTCTGGACCCATAAATTCCCGGTCCCCATTTACCATTTTGTCAGGCGTTTTTTCAAAGGCGGAATCTTGTGAGATGGCCGGCGAGGTTATGAGGCGGAGCCCGGCGGATGAAGTGGTGGGTGGCTGCTGCGGGTCGTCGGCGTTGGCCGTTCCGGGTTTGGGGTCGGACCCGGAGCTCCATGTTCTTGCCGTGGACGACAGTCTCGTGGACCGGAAGTTCATCGAGCGGTTGCTTAGGGTCTCCTCTTGTAAAGGTGCTTACTTTATTTAAGAACCACGATAAGATTCGATAAAGATGAAATGGGTCTTTTTTTGGGGACTAAATTGGGTTTTTTGGGGTCCGATTTTGCAGTTACAGCTGTGGATAGTGGGATGAGAGCGTTGCAGTATCTAGGGTTGGACGTGGAGGATAATCCTGTTGGGATCAATGTAAGATTGAAATTTGATTTGCTGTTCATTTGGTAGAAGTTATAAAGTATTGCTTTTGGTGATATTTTGTTGGTAAGCTAAACTTGAGTTTAGAGTTGGGAGTGATGGAGCTCAATTATGTTTGTAGGATTTGAAGATTAATCTCATCATGACGGATTACTCCATGCCCGGTATGACAGGGTATGAGCTGCTTAAGAAGATTAAGGTGCGACCTCTGGTCTGTCAACCATCGCTATTTCGGTTTTATGATGTTCTTTCTGATATGGATTTAGTTGCTATGTGATTTATTGGTTTCTTTGATCTCATTTTTTGATCAGGGATCAGTGGCTTTTAGAGAAGTACCGGTAGTGATTATGTCGTCTGAGAATGTCCTGACTCGTGTTGATAGGTATGATCCTCTGGTTGCTTGTGCTTGATCTGCTGCCCTGTGGTAGCTCTTTCATTTGAATTGCTTTTGATCGTTCTGTAGTGTGTAGCTCTTAATGTGGGATTGATTTGGATTGAGTTAGACAATGCTAATTGGATCTTCTTCTTAATTGAATTTTCATTCAATGTACAAGAAAAAAATGATTCAGCTCGGTAAGAGATTTCAAATGGTTGGCAAATGGTTTTGCCATACTAAGAGATTTCAACAGCCAAATCATTTTCTAAGACTATAATCTGGACTAGCTCGGTAAGGGTCATAAGTCATATTGTTACCAGAGACTATAATCTGGATCTCAGCAGAAGCTTTTGTCTGCATTTATATACCAGCCTTTTCATTTTGAAAATGATTCAGCTTTCGGTTCAACTCTCAACGTCTTTTTCTGACTCAACCAGGTGCTTGGAAGAAGGGGCTGAAGATTTTTTAATGAAACCGGTGAAGCTGTCAGACGTAGAAAGATTGAAAGAGTTCGTCATGAAAGGGGAAATTGAGGAAAGGGGAAGCAGAAGAGTTGTGAAAAGAAAGATCCAAGATGATATTGTCTCATCTTCATCACAGCCTACGGATTTTTCATCCTTGCAGAGCCCTGCTCGTGAAGCAGCAATGTCCAAGCTACCGTCTCCCATGATACTGTCGCCTATATCGTTTAAGAGGCCCAAACTGCAGAGTGGAGAGTAACCAAGTCCCTTGCATTGGAGTGGCAGTTTTGTTTTCCATTGTGTTGTTGGTACCTGATGGAGCTCTTCATGGAGCTGATGCTGAATATAACACGTTTACCACGGCGAAGACACATCGACGAGCAAGGTAACTCTAACCGAGACGGGGTAAGAATTGACGACAGATCCGGAATATGTACTTAAAGACAGCTTTGTATAGACATTATGGAAGAGGAAATTACTCCTGAAGATTCGATATTCCTCTATTTCCTCTTGTAGCCAAAGCATTTTGGATACTCTCTGGTTTCCCCTTGCTAAAGTTATTTCTCGCAACCAACGCTTGGTGAGTAGGGTGAGTAGGATGGCAATTTATCTTATATCGTTTGTGGAAATGAAAAAATTTTCTTTGAGAAGGGAACAAAAGCCCAATGCCGTCTAAAGTTCGTAGTATATGCTAATCCGCTTAAATTAAAATTCACAAGAGGAGTCGTTGTTTGCATGATGTTGCAAGTATTGAAAAATAAAGCTCACTTGCAGGAAATCTGAGTTGGAGTATGAATATGTAGCTAAAATATGGTTTATAGGGTATTACAATATTCGACTTTGAATACCAAGATTTAAAAAAAAAACTGACCGAATACAGATTACAGGGGGAACAAAGTTACAACAAGTCTTACAGGTTAACGTAGAAGCCAAGGATATTTCTAATTCAAATTGGAAAGATTTGGTCAAAAGGAGAGAAAAAAGGATGGATCCAAAACCACTTGTAAAAAGGATGTTATTTATCTGTTTCGTCTTCCACGAGGATTTGCCATACTGCAACTGTTATACGACTTGTTAACATTAGTATATTACTGGTCGAAAGTGTGATGTAATAATTTATAAATGTGAAAATTTAATAACCTGTTTTCATAAAATTTAAGTTTAGATTCGAAAATTTTAACACGAGTGTAATACAAGACTCAGTCTTGTCCATTCTTTTCCCTGTGTATTCAAATCTTCTGCTTGGCTGGCTTGCTACAAAGATTATAAGAACATTGAACATTGTTGCCGTCGTATTGAATCCTTAAGTGACTATTTCTTAGAAAAAAAAAAAAAAAAAATATATATATATATATATATATATGCCCATCTCAAGTATTTTATCAAAAACAATTGACAAACATACGCCCTCAACTCATATCCCAACATTTGGAGCCGGCTTGTTGGTCGTACGAATAGTCCAAGCACTTGTGCTCCAAAATATAAGCCAATTCCCATATAACAATATGATAAGCCAGTGCGTAACAATGACAGAAACATCACTCTATCTTCGTCAACTACAAAGAACTCATTATCAGAGACAGGACGGCCGAGCCTGAACATCTCCAAGCAACATTTAGCTGCTGAACATCTCCTCGCACCTGTCGAATTTCGAGACTCGAAATGACTTCTGCTTCGAGAAATGAGGCGATTCCACCGCCTGCAACAGCGTCACCTGCGTCGTCTTCGTCATTGGCCGTAAAGATTGTTACTGCGGTTATCGCCACAGCTGCAATAACTCTCATCATAGCAGGGATCTTCTTCATTCTGTACCGCAGGCACATTAAGATCCGACAGAAGAATGCGAAGCGGAAGAGCTTCCCCCGCCAATCCACTGCAAGATTAGGCCGGACTAGGGCAGTTCACAGGTCGGTCAGAGGAGTGATTGTTGATGAGAATGGGAGGGATGTCATTTACATGAAGAATGCGGATGGCGAAAGAGTCAGACTAGCTTTCGAAAAGGTCCTGTCGAATCATTGCTACGAACCCGAAGAAAGGGAAGAGAAAGAAGTGAAGATGGTTGATGTAACCGTGGATAACAGATCAAGGAAATGCAGGGATCAAGAGTTTCTTGTTCAAGAGACAGAAATAGTGAAGGAACAGATAGTTCCTAAATTGTCACCTGATGAAACAAAATTACCGGTTCAAAGTCCTCTACTTTCTCCAACAGAATCACCCTCGTCTCCTCCGACATTATCTCCATTGCCACGCGCTCCCTCGCTGCCCCCGCGACTACCTCGCCCTCCACCGCCTCCAGCTTTGGCCAAGAGAGGTTCGACTTCTACCCCGCCACCCCCGCCACCACCAAGGCCGGTCGGGCCACTGTCATCACTACGACCCCCGCCTGCTCCAAGAACAAAAGCATACGAAAACAACAGGGCGAAAAACCCGACACAGGAGAGCATCGAAGCCGCAGACAATGGCCACACGAAACTGAAGCCGTTGCACTGGGAAAAGGTCATTGCTAATGCTGATCACTCCATGGTTTGGGACCACATCAACGATGGCTCTCTCGGGTTTGACGATAAGCTAATCGAAGGGCTTTTCGGATACAGAACAAGCAGCAGGAGAACCCCTCAAGGGAGTGGGATCACATCAAGTTCAACTTCTTCCCACCCAACTCCATCTGCTCAAACCTTCATCCTTGAACCATACAAGTCACAGAACAAAGCAATTGTATTAAAGTCTCTTACGGTATCTCGAAGGGAGATCATCGAAGCCGTTTCGGAGGGGAACGGACTGACCATGGATGTCCTAGAGAAGCTCACCAGGATATTCCCAACTCAGGAGGAAGAAACCAAGATCCTTCAGTTCAATGGGAACCCGACCAAGCTCGCGGACGCAGAGGCCTTCCTGTACTACATCCTGAAGGCCGTTCCTTCAGCATTTACCCGCATCAACGCGATGCACTTCAGGTCGAGCTACGATTCAGAGATTCTGCAGCTTAAGGAGTCCCTGCAGACCCTGGAACTCGCGTGCCAGGAGCTTCGAACCCGCGGGCTCTTCCTCAAGCTGCTCGAAGCCATCCTGAAGGCGGGAAACCGGATGAATGCTGGCACTTCGAGGGGAAACGCGCAAGGGTTCAAACTCTCCACCCTCCGAAAGCTCGTCGAGATCAAATCAAACGATGGAAAGACTACTCTGCTCCACTTCGTGGTGGAACAGGTAGCCCGATCAGAAGGCAGACGCGGTGCCACGTCAGCCGAAAACGATCACTTGTTCGTCGGTTTACAATCACTAGCAGGACTGAGCGCCGAATTCTCCTACGTCAGGAGAGCAGCAACCATAGAGCACACCAGCTTGATCGGCTCCTGCGCGTCTTTGGCAGCCCGAGGTGGAGACATCCGTCTGATCCTGACGAAACGTGCCAGGGATGAGGCGGGCGGGTTCCTGAGGGAGATGGAAGGGTTCCTGGAGCAATGCGAGGCCGAGCTCGAAGCGGTCAGGGAGGAGAAAGGCAGAGTCATGGAGCTTGTGACGAGAACGACCGAGTACTACCAAGCTGGAGCAGCACCCAAGCAAAGGGAGGCCGACCCGCTTCAGCTCTTCGCCATTGTCAAGGAATTCCTTGACATGGTCGACAGAGTCCGCGCGGACATTTCGCGGAAGCTCCAGGCGAAGACTAAAACAACAACAACGACGACGACGACAATGGCGGCTAAACATGTGCCGAGGTTCCAAGTTCCGCGGTTGCATTTGACGTCTGATGTGTCTCAGAGCAGCTCTTTTAGTGCGTCTGATGATGATTTCTCCAGGTAGAGATAAGTTAGACGATTACTGTAGACTCGATTTTTTTTTGCCGTCAAAGATTTTGACATTGTCATTATTAAAAATGACATATTTGTTGTGAGATTCGAACTCACGTTCGAAAGTACCAAATACATTTTTTTGGTAGAAAGACGTACGGCTTATTAATATTAGTTAGCAGAATAGTGCTGCTGTGGTCTAACCCGAGAAAATAATGCAATTAGATGATTCAGTGCGATAATACCCAATGTTGGAACGGAATGCACTTTAAATTTTTAAACATGTTCAGGTCAAAGTTTTCCGTTTATTCACCGAACTTGGCATAGTTGACTTTTCAACTGTGTCAACTAGCGATTTCGTTGGCCAAAAAGAACAACTTCATTCACAGCACTTTGATCGAAATTCTACCGTTATTGTGTATGCGATATAAGTTAATTCAGCTATCAAAGAATGTTTACATATTTTCACTGTCTGGTCAACTAAATTAAAGGTACAACATAGTCCTGGACGTCCGAAAAAGAACAACAACAACAACAAAAAACTGAATAAACTTGACCCTTTTATCGTGTCAACTTGAGGGGAAGAAAGGTGGACGAATAAAATAAGAATAAATTATCTTCTAGTCCCTGGTATTTGGTTATCCTCCCACTCGGGTCCCTGCATTTTCAAAAATGATTTTACCATCCACCGACTTTAGTTTTAGAAACTCTCGGGTCCCTGGCTGACGTCAGCACCCATTTTTTTTTAATGAAAATGATTAAAATACCCCCCAAAAAAGAAAAAAACTGCAGGGACCCGAAAGAGACCCGGGAGTTTCTAAAACCAAAATCAAGGGACGGTAAAATTATTTTTGAAAATGCAGGGACCCAAAAGAGAGGATGACTAAATATCAGAGACTAGAAAATAATTTACCCATAAAATAAAGATCCGAATGTGGGCTCTATGTGCTACCGTCTTTTCTTCCGATGTGGAAGATAATTTTTTTCCTTTAAAATCATGATGTTCTTTAAGAACGATTAATATAGATTTGACTCAGACTACACCATAAAAATCAAAAAATTCTTCCTATAAGGTTTCAATCCCCAGCGTTATAATTTTTGCATAATCCGGATGGTCCTACTAGCCATGTCAACGCAAATGAAGAGGGAGAAAAGTGACATGTTGCACATCGTGGTCATCCACATAGGTATCAGCTAACAAAAAATTAATCATGGATAGAAATTTGTTACCAAAAAGTGTTAATTTGAAAAATCTCTGTTTCGAAAAATAAAAAATAAAACTGTAACGCCTCGTGATCCGACTGACTATATCCACAGGCCAACACAAGGCTTTTTCAACGTGTTTTGTCCTCACTCATACGTACTTTAAAAAACTTTCCAAGAGGTCACTCATCCTGAAATTTCTCTAGGCTAAGCACGATTAACCTTGGAGCTCTTTTAAGTTGTTTGCCGAAAAGGGAGGTATAATATAATCAAATTACTCAAGTCTTTTTTAACACGTCAAATTTTTCTTAAGATATTCTGTATATCACAGAAACCATAAGATCTCAGGTAAAAGATACTGGGGTTTTGAATGTGACCCTATGGCAGGTGGGGTATGGGTGTCCGGTGTGTAGTATCGTGTATCACAATAATCTCACATACTCTTTTCCCTATTGTAGTTCTTTCTCAATGGATTTTACCATGATAAAAGTTTTATTGAGGTATGTGGTTTCAACCTCGTGCTCGCATGAGGGGATCCTATATATATATATATAAATTTATATGTAAAATCAACTTTATTTATCAAACAAGATATCAAGTCAAAAAGAGTCCAGTCACTAAGTGAACCTTTTCCATTTTTTCCCTTCAAAATCACATGGTATCTCAAAGATTTACTATCCTAATGTAAGTTTGAGTCAATTTAGATCACACAGATCAAAC
The DNA here is from genome assembly GCA_963995505.1 of Hypericum androsaemum. NCBI lineage: Eukaryota > Viridiplantae > Streptophyta > Magnoliopsida > Malpighiales > Hypericaceae > Hypericum > Hypericum androsaemum. Next base: position 14,820,573 of record OZ023182.1, read on the forward strand.
AAAATTATTCTTAAATTTTTTTATAGTTACATTCTAAAAAATCGAATTCAAACTTCTAGTTTAGCTAGAACAATCTTTCAGCACAATTAATCTACGTATGGTATGGTACATCGATGATACATGAAAAATAATAAAAAATGGAAGATGTATAGGAATAAATAATTTAATATGGCTCTAGAATTTGGGGCAGATGGATGATGTAGATGAAGATTGTAGTTGGGGCAGGCTTGACAATGTGCAAAATATGGAAAAAATAAAATAAGAAGCGGCTAATTGGTTAGGAAGTTAAACGTTTGCGGCCTTTTTGTACCAAGCAAATAATATAATACACGTTACGCATTAAGCAGCCGAGGATTATAGGAGTAGGCTACCTACCTACTTCAACTTCCTTCTCAACGAACCAACTCGTAAGGCTTTTTCTTGGCCTCCTGACCAATTTGCCCTCCTGCATATTCTACTCAAATTTCGATTTGGCCCTCACATGAGAACAACTTTATTGTAAATTCTTTATGATCTTTTACTTATTAGGATGTCATTTACTTTCTTGAATCAAGTGTTACTGGTATTTTTTATAGGTAAAAACATTTTATTATTTCAACAATATCTATATCATGATACATATACGAAAAATATATTTGGCCTAATGACATGTCAGTAGGCGTAGATAAATGATGAAAGTTCAAAGTTCAATTTTGACATAACAAGTGTAATTTGATGTAAAAATTTTATTTATAAAAAAAACTACTCCAACTGCTACTCATGATTTTGACTATTTTACTGACCTATTCTTATAATTTCTTTTTTTTTCTTTGAACCAAACCAAATAGCCAGAATTGGTGATATGACAATATCAAACCAAACTTGGATTAAGGATCTAGTATATCCTATTACTTAGCGTTTAGTGAAAGAAAAAAAAATCAATCCAGGACCCCAAATTTATTATGTTTCTAGTATTTGTATGGTTGTGCTATATTAACAACCCCATAATATCCAAGGAGGCCGAATTACTGGTCAACCAACACCATTCCAAATAAAATAATTGTGATGCCCAATTTACCCCTATAGGTGTAATGATAGTGATAAGGTGATCGAATTAGTGGGAAATTGACCAAAGCAAACGAGAATTCTCTCTTATAAATGTCCCAAAATATTGCTACTCCACCATCTTTATATCCCTATATCTTTCCTTCTCCTCATTTCCCTAAGAAACCACACCATAAAACTTGTAATAAGGGACATGCTCCTGATGGATTTCTTCCCAAGAAACTCCACCATCTTCTTCTTCTTTGCCATCTTGTCGATTACGATGTTCCCGGAAACAAGCTTGGCCTCGGGCGAGAACCCGTTACTGCACGAGTCGTCGGCTCGAGAAGAGATGGTGAAGATGGCTGGCTACGGCGAGGAGAAGCTGTCGACCGTGGTGGTCTCAGGCACGGTGCTTTGTGAGGGTTGTTCCAACGATGATGCTCCTGAACAACGTCATGTATGGCCAGTTCAAGGTATCATTGTCTTGTTCTTCTCTTTCTTAATTATTCATTTTGCGACCAAACTATCATATTTGGTATCATATTTGGTTGAAACCAACTCGTATAGCATCCGGACACACATGGCTCGAGTCGAATATATTATCTGCCACATTTTTGAAAAATAACTATTACTATTGCATTATGAAATGTTTCGATTTGATTTTTGATGTTTATTAACGTTTTTCATGTTTGGGTCATCTAAATTCTAGTAGATCAATGTAAAAGGAGATATACTATAAACTAAAAGACAAAGACAAAGCGTAATTAATTGCTCACGTGTTTTTTTTATGTTCACTTGGTCCATTAATTACCCATATATGCACTAAATGTGAATAAGGAAAGTTTGTTTAGTAGACATTTCCTTCAAGTTTTAAATGTGAATAGTAATCGTAAGTCATTAAATTAAGCCTAGTTTGAGCAAATTTCACGCATTAGAATGGCTGCGTGTGTCATTTTCTTTTGGCTCTCCTGTCTTAATATTTTCTAGTTTCTAAGTCACTTCAGTGCACAAAGAAATTATAGACATTAACTATCATTGGCTTGCAACCGCGAAAGAAAGCAAGCAGAATAAAAGCATGCCAAGAAATTTGGATTAAATTTTACGAATAAAAATACACTATTAGAAAAATGACTTGACTCTAAAGATTTAAAAAAATTAGCCATCTAGTAATTCCGTTGGACTCCACCTCAAAGATTCTCAAGTTTAGCAACTTAGTATAAATTAGTTTACACTTCATTAATAACATGAAAAGGCTTATCCATTTATTGCATTCCACCACCTTATATAACCAACATGTATAAGCTTATCCATTTAGTAACACTAATAATCCAGAGATACCCCGTCAGACAATATATGAAAGTTTCAAACTTTGTATAAATAATTATTTTTAACATTAATGAGGTAGGTGAATTAGCCGAGCGGAAGGAAGAGGGAAGGAAAAACTCAATGAGCCGCTTGGAGGCAATGTTTAATTTTTTTAAAATTATATTTAGATTTAGATTCCAAATAATACTAAATATCCTCTATTTTCTTTACAAAATTTATCATTTAAAATATCAAAATCTTAATTTTATTATTTTCAATCCAACAAAATTTTGTAAATCATTTTTTAAATGACTGATCAATTTGATTTGGACTATCCGTCCAACCGAATTGACCGGTAATCCAACTGTATTGACCATCGTTCCAACCATTTTCTCGATTTTGGGTTAATCTTGGATCTAGATCTCGGTTCAACTAGTCAGACATCATGTTTTAAAACAATGCTTCGAGGGGTCCCCTTTTGCTTATCATGAAAACAATATTACATCTTAAAAATACCAAGGAAAAATAGGTCCATCCAAAGACAATGACAAAACAAAATATTTTGCAAGGTAGAGTAGGCCAGCTAAGAAACTAGGATGCCATAAGGCGAAGCAAAGATCCAACAACTATTCATCCCTTCCACATCCAGCCCGCTGTACAGTTTCTCTAGGAAGAAACCCAACCCATCAAGTTGGTCACATAAAAAAAGGCCCAATTGAAAAGGATATTTCTTAAATTTTTTAGTTTATACCACCTAGTATCCGAATATTACAGTGCTGACTAATCAAGTTTGAACTAGTTAGAATGACAAAACTCTTCCAACAAGTATTTAACACTGCTGCATTACCAAGTAAAACATTCTTAATTTGCATCACATTAGAGCATACTTTATTAAGCGGCCAACTAATTTCATAGTTGATTTCCCTTTCGGAAGTAATCATATGGCTTTGATCAATGTCAATTCAGTGTTAGGTAACTTAATTATGTCATTTCGGCTTCTTACTTATTGACATTAGATTCCACGTCTTTGTCAAGATCCTTATCCGTCCCTGAATATGTTGATCCTCGACCATCTTTTAAGCAACAACATGATTCTGAAAATGATCTGCCAACATCATCTTTAAGTAACTTGCAATTCCTACAGGTGCATTGATCGCCATCCAATGCCCCACAAGCAGGAAGCGGGGCAGCAGATCGAGCCGCGAACTAGTCGCCACAACCGACGGATACGGAGATTTCACAATGGATCTTCCCTCTGAACTCCATGCCATTCACAACTTGGAGAGCGTATGCTGCGTGAAGGTTCTAAGAGTACCAAAACATTCTAGGTGCAAACCAGCATTTGTCAGGCAGCACAAGGCACTGACTTTGACATCGTCGAAGGACGGCATTCGCATTTACTCTGCAGGGGAGATCAATTTTTGGCATTCAGCATCCAAACCTTCAAAGGCATGCACTAAAAGAGGGAACAACAAGGGGCAGGCACTGTAAAGAACGGTCAACAGGAAGAGTGGAAATACAGAATCTCAGCTAACTTTGGATGGCGCTCAGTCACCGTAAAGTGAGTGATGATCATTGGTTCTTATGTAAAAATTTATTTAGGAAAGTAATAGAGTGACGATTTGTACTATACGTATGTTTGCGCATGATCATGGCAAACCTTGTGTGCTTTCTATCGATATGGACAATGTACAAAAGGAAGTTTTCCGCAGCTGTAACGATGCAGCGACTTTACCAATAAGAAGATGACGTTTCCCACACCTCTGCAACTTATAAGCAAAGATTCCAACGGTTCTTGCGGTTTGTCAATGATCACACTCAGTGTTTAGGTAACCCAAAATGAATGCAGGATTCGTGACTGAGACTAGTAAACAATGAAATCCTAGAGAAGAACAATAACATCCCCACCCACCCCACATAAAAACCTAACATGCCAAACCTTGTCATGGGAGTCGAGCAGTTGTCGTCTCGATTCCGGAAGCTATGTACTTGGCAACATCCGCACAGCAAGTAAACTTATCAGCTTTGTCATCAGGAATTTCAATGGAAAACTCATCCTCAAAAGCCATTACTAACTCCACCTTGTCTAGGCTGTCCAAGCTCAAATCTTTCTGGAAATGAGCCGTTTCAGTAACCTGTGGAACAAATCGAACAAAAACCGATCATTGGCTCCTGCAAGGGAAACCCTAAACAAAGAAAGGCGAGTCCATTCATAGAGCCTCGCAAATAGACCGCCTTAATAACATCCAACAGCTCAAGATTACGACAACCCAAACCAAGTGTACCTTGACATACGATTAGCCGAACAATGAATCAATCAATTACCTTGCTGGCATCAATTTTGTCAAATCGCTTCACGAGAGCGATGACCCGCTCAGCCACAGCAGCAGGATTTGCAGCTCCCGCGGTCGAGGATGACAAAAATGCAGCCCGCGCCGACGCATTCGAAGGCCAAACACAAGCCCTCACTCTGACATGCCTCAGTACACAACTCCTGACGCTCTCCATAGTCCCTAGACAGAAGTTGAGTCCTCCTCAACACCTAAAACAAAAACCAATTTCAAAAAAGGGTATATTTCCATGTTTCTTCAAACTCTATACTTTGAACCCCAAAAAGACCTTAGAATTCTCCAGAACTAAATAATACACACCAACATGGCGCCACCAGCAGTTAAAGAAACAAAAAAAAGAACTTGAAGCTTCAAAAGGTAACCAAGGTTGTCTATAATTAGCCTCAACGACGAACCTAGAAATGGTCAACGGCGACGGCTTGACCGGTCAGGCTTGCTTCTGGGTGGAGATTGCCTTTCAGTGAGGGATCTCTCTCACCAGGTGAAGCAACACAAAAAAAGAAAAGGAAAGAGAAATATGGGGCTTGGTTTTTGCTTTACGTTATGGGCTGGCTATCCGAGATTTGTTTCGTTTTGGGCTTTCGAAAACCGGGCTGCCTGTTGGGCTTTGTGATTGTGCTTCCTTCCCCTTTCGTATCGTATCGTATCGTATCGTATCGAGCCGACTAATTCCGGTACTTCTTACTACTTACTACAAACGTCTGAAAAAATGGCGTGAGCATGCTTCTGAGAAGACTAACAGGAGTCTGTTTCACTTGCGACTCTCTGGGCTGAGATGGAGGGAGGAGCTGTACAGCAAAATCGACAGCTCGGATTTCGCTACATCCTAGGCTGCATCAGACCCCACGGCAAACATTGCCGAACAACAGAGGGCAGGCAGAGCTCGTTTTGATCTCCTCTTGGCTCTTCGAATTCGAATTAGGCATAAAGTTTCTGACGAGGTTCAAATTTTGGCGGTGCAAAAATCCTAACTCATAAGAAAAAAAAGGCCTCGCTGTTTGCTCATCTTGCAATTCCAGACTAACCAGCATTAGCCCGGCAGGTAAAGAAAATGAGTGTACGACACACTGCCATCTTGCGATTGCAGCTGCAGATCCGGTCCACGTCAAGGGTCCGAACTTGTGAAACAGATTTAACAGGCCGACTAATCTATAGCTCAGTGCACGACAAATCAATCCCGGTAATGGTATACCTTCGGCATTACAACTAGTTAGGATCTGGGACTGATCCCAAATGAAGAATATGAAGCCGACGGGAAAACTTGTCTGCAGAAAGATAGCTACTCGACATTAGCTAGAAACTGCAATCAGTATGACCACGTTGTCCAACTCCAATCCATCAAAATGATAAAAACCGATCCGACTCGCAGACCCGCATCAGTGAAGAATCTTGCACAACACATTAATCGGTATGTGCTACACATCAACTGGGCTTATCTTATCTGTAAAGTGACTGCGACTGGAATTAAGTTTTGTATCCAAGCCATTACATCATGGATGCTCACAACATGCACAATAAGAACAAGAGTATAAGACCGATATAGATTTAGAAACAAACCACTTAGCTACAAACCATAATGATGTAAATTACAAGATAAACACATATTCGATTGATTTCTACAAGAATGAGTTTCCCTGGTCTATATAGTCTCGTTATGATCTACTTCTGGGATTGGGGCAAAAGCTCAAGGTTCATCAAAACACTCTTAGCATAGTATTGACCATGCACAAAACAGGTCACAACAACTGCAAAGGAACTATATACTGAGCTACCATTAATGGAGGGCAGAACAGTTAGAAGCTTTATTCTGCAGATAGTGGGATTCTGCACATGTAGTTGATACTTAATTTCCCATTATTCAGAAGAAAAAAATGAACTTTCCGGTCACAACGAAACCAATAGCTCATTACAGTGATACCAGAGAGCAAGTTAGAGAAGTACCCGACAACCCTCGTTAATTGGCCACTGAAACACCATACTGTAACTAAACATGGTCATAAAGCATCTATAAAACAAGGTAAATTTAAACATTCAATTTTCTATTAGAATCACCCACATTTCCTTTCTAATCTAATTACCTGCCAGAACAGAAATCCAAGCTACAATAAAGTAAATATGTCCATAAACACACAAACGGAATAACAACAAACACAAGCTTCCCGTCATACGAGTAAGTCAAAAGTTTGAACCTCCCCATTCCAGCATATAAGCATGTCCTACAAAGATATTAGATTGGACATCTACACTAGTAAGCAACAAATTCAACCAAACTGCAGTCAAAATATACAACAAAATCAAAGTAAGCAATTACCTTAGAATATCTCGACCCAACCAGCATGTCATATTACTTTGATATGACTTGTCAGATCACTAATCACAATCCAAACGGAGTACGTGTTTCATAGAATAGATGAATGGAAATGAGGAACTATTTTGTAACCGTACTGATGTATTGTTTTACTATACCACGTTATCTATTCACATAACCAAATATGAGTTCTCTACATTAGCACAAGCACCATACAGTCAAGAACCAACTCGTAGGAGAAGCAGGTCAATTCTCAGGCGCCAAAAGCATACGGGTAAAGAGTCTAAACACTAGAACATGTGACACACAGGAGACACAAAAGGAAGTGATGTTGTCCTCACATCCACGAAAAATGGGACCATTCTTCATCCTTGTGACCTTCAGTTCATGCTACAAGACCGATCCAACCTCAGCGTAAGGCCACCCCCATGACCATTTGCCTGAGCCTCTACCTGTTTATGCTCATAATGCTTCCTGCATCCTGGACAACGCCCATCTTCCTGGAGAATCCTGTTGTGGCAAAATAGGCAGAGCCTGAACCCACACAAACAGGGCAAGAAGCTTGTATCGGTGCAATCAAACTCCTCGCAACATATAGGACATGAAGAAGGCACGTTGCTTCCACAGCGAGACCAAGGGTTTGCCCCTACATGAGCATTAAAGCTCAGCTGATTCGACAAAGTAGGCAAGCTCTGGGGGCGGAACACGTCATCAGGCCTCCACGCCCGGCTGTTCCGTGGTGCCAATCTAGGAGGAAGAGTCCTCCCACACTCCTGCTTCAAGCTCTCGTGCGTGGAACTCAAATTCACCACATCCTTCCCGTGCTCACGCGGAGACCCCAGCTCAACCTCCGACCCATGATGGGAATCTTGGTTTCCTTGCTTCTGACTGTCATCGTCAGCAGCCAAAGCATCAGCGACCGCCTCCCAATCATCCAAGCAGTCATCTTCCACTCCGCCCCCTTCTTCTTCCTCCTCCGTGATGCTCCCCGAACAGCAACCACTCACACTGCTGCTGCTGGAGGACGAGGATGAGGATGACGAGCCACCATAATTGGTCCCGGAATCCGTCCCGCCCATGATGCTACTACCAGTAGGGCTACTGAAAGAGGAATCAGAATAGGAGCAGTTATCATGATGCTCCTCCTCCCCAATCCCATCTTTCCCTCGCTTTCCTTTCCTCGTCATCTCCAGAGGATGAACATTCCTCCCCTTCTGGCAACCATTGGCCCCCGGCTGCAATACAACGGCCACCTCCTCCTTCCCTTCCTTGTTCTTCGCCACCGCACCTAAATCCGCGAAAGAAAATCCGTTAACAAACAAACAAGAGACACAAACACCAAACAGAAACCCTACCTTGGGAAAGCCATTGCTCCCGGCGAGCATCCAGCTTGCACTGCTTCAATTTCGCTGACCTATTAGCCTAAACCAAAAAAAAAATCAAATTTTTTTTAAAAACAGAAATATAACAATATAAATCGGCAAATAAAAGAAGAAGAAAAAGAAAATCCACAAAATAGACATACCCTCTTCTTCTTCCCCAAATCCCTCGGGGCCGAAGCGGCAGCGTTCCCAAAAACCATTGCTCCCAGAATTCCCCAAAAAAAATCTTCGCAGCGGGGGAGAGATTTTTCTCCTTTTTCTACGATTTCCCCCTTAAAAATGCCAGAGATTCGCAAAAACCCTAATTTCCAAAAAAGACGACGCGGAGGAGGAAATCTCGAGAGACTGTGGAGAGAGAGAGAAGCGATTTTTAGAGAGAGAGAGGGGGAGAGAGCGCAGTGGATAACGGGAACTCCTCTGTTTCGTTCGACCCTTGTTTATTAGAAACCCACACCCACCATTAGATTTCAATTCCCCCAACCTCTCTATTTATAGTCCGTGATTTCCCATATTACCCCTGGGTCTGCCTCTTAATTTCGAAAGCCTCGCGAGCAACTGGCTTTGGTTTCGTGGGCTTGTGGGGGTAGAGTTATAGATGTTAGGGGATGCGGCGTGATGTCGTGTTGGCATTTTTCGGGACTGCGGACGACACCGTTTGCTGATTTCGGGAAATTTTTCCATCTTCGTATTTTTCCTATTTTTGTTAAACTGTTCGGTTATTTTGATATTTTCTTCCTATTTGTTGGTGTCAACTAAATGGGAGTCATAATTATCTTCTATTAATGTTTAGTTGGAATTTATTATTAGTTAATGAATTTTAGACGTTTATCCATAAATGGTGAAGAGAAATACTAATAATTCTGTCACATTTTAAAAGTTATAATCGACTAAAATTTACATTAGTCAATTTAATTAATGTTTAAAATATATTTTATTCTCCGTAGTTTGACAAAATTCACTGATGTGTCTCAATCCAAAAATTACTGGAAGATTTAAAAAAATTAAAATTCAGCCTCTAACCTCATGTAGAGGAAGATTTGATGGTAAAAAAATACTCAAAAATAAAGTCTTATAAAGAATAGTGATGAGTGATGACCACGCAATCATTATTTTATCCTCAAAAAGGAATTACACACCATTATCTTACTCTACCTTATAAAAGTTTGAAAAAGGAATTTAACTAGGTAAAACATGTCCACCTTTTAAAATTGGAAAAGTATCCAGAATAATAAATTTTAATACCCCGTATCAATGCGAGAAGCATGCCATTAAGTTCTTTCTTGAAGTCTCATTCCCTCTTTTATTTAATCTTTTTTTTTAGTTTTTTTACCAGCTTTTTCGTTGATTATTTGGTCCGAAAGAAATGACCTATATGCTGTTTCGACTTTGATTATTGCTGGATTGATTGATTTCATGTAGTTCTGATGATTTTGTATTTAAAGATTAGAACTTTATGTTGGTGTTTGGTTGTTGTTTGAACTTAGTGCTTAAAATTCTAGCAAAAATTCATAGATGAATGATACCAATATTAAAGTAGAACGATACCAATATCTTAGAACGATGATACCAATATTCGAGAAGAATGAAACCAATACATTCAAATGGTATACATTTTTACTTATAATGGGATACCAATATCGGAGAAGATGAAAACCAATATCACGGTGGAATGAAACCAATATCATAGTAGAATGAAACCAATGTCATAGTAGAATAAAACCAATATCATAGCAGAATGAAACCAATAGCATATAAGATGAAAACTAATATCCGAAAAAATGAAACCAATATTCTCATACTTGTATTTCCATAAATTATATTATTTTACTGATATTTTTTAAATTATTTAAATTATTGTATTTCCAATATTGCCCCTATCCCTTTCAGTGGGGATTACCCATGTCCCCACTGAATTTGAACCCACTTTTTTCTTATGAAGATCAAGAAATCACTTTCGCTAAACACTTTTGTTGTATTTTTTTAATAACTTTTTGTAGTCACTGTATGAATTGGAATTTGGAAACCTTACACCTAACCATCACGTAAAGTATAGTAATAAAATTTTACCTTTGAAAAAAAATCTAATTGTATAAGATAAAATAGAAGATTGGATTGAACCAGAATTTTCAAATTCTATAGGCGTAAAATTATATTTATAAAATAATTAATTACTCAATCTTATGGATCGCCACAATACATGTATGTGTGTAACGCCCCATGATGACTATATCCATAAATCAACACAAGTCTTTTTCAACGTGTTTTGTTCTCACTCACACGCATTCCGGAAAACTTTCATGGAAGTCACTTATCCAGAGTCTACTCCAGGTCAAGCACATTAAACCTTGAAATTTTTTCAAGATGTGTGGCAAAAAATAGGTTTACTTTATTGGTATGGATAGTTCAAATCAAATCATTTAAACATTTCAGACAGAACAAATTCATTAATCGGTATAATTTAGTTTTATTTGAGTTCTGATGTAAGGAGAACACGCATATATGTAATTATGTTCATGGAATAATAGACAGAATTTACTTATCTAAAAAACCTGTGTTAGGACTCCTAAAAGAATAAGTTGGACAGCTTATTGGAGAGTTTCTTATATTTTTATATTTTTCTAAGAGATAAGTTCATTTTAGTACTCTGTAGTTTTATCAATTTCGTCTAAAGTACTATGTGGTTCTAAATTGGTATTTTAGTTCCTAGTGGTTGGTCACCAATTTTCCAGGCAGGTCCAGGGCAGCTATCCCTCCAAACCCACCGGAAACGATGTCGTTTTGAGACGACGTGGAAGACACGTGACGAAATACTTTCTTAAGTTAAAACTGACGTGGATCATGATAAATTACCTATTCAGTCCTTAATTTGTTTATAATTTTTAAAAAACCCCATAACTCAAAACGGTTCAAAACGGCGCCGTCGTCCCCAACAACACAAACCCCAACCCCTTCCCATACCCATCTCCCTACAGAACAACCACCACCACCAACCAGATATTCCTCGACCAAACCACTCCGCCGTCCCTTCTCCGAAACCAGATCTCGCACTGGTTCACCTAGCAGACCCCGTCTATGGCCGAGAAATGCACCCTCGTCGAGTTCAACACCAGCAAATTTACCAGCGATAGAGCAGCAATATGACCCCTTTGGCGCTTAGCAACCTCCTCACGCTCCGGTCGGTGAAGCCCCGGCATTTGATGGCAGCCCAGTCCCCAATTTCTACCCTCTCCCCTCTCGAATTGTCTCCCAACAATGACTTCGTTCGGTGGTCTCAGCCCTGGCCCGCGATGGTCACAGGGCACCAAGATCCTTCCTTTTTGGTGGCGAAGAAGCTAGAGGAGTTGGAGAAGCATCTCCTCGACGACAATGATGATGATAAGGACGAGAACAAATCAGGTCTAACCAATGGCAACAACAAGTGGTCAGAACCCCTCAACCTCATTCCCCTCCCCCTCCACCACCTGTGTACCCAGATGCCATTATTCCCCGGTGGGGTGGGAATTGGGATTTTCTCTACGTTCTTATTTCTGAGAGAGAGAGATTGTGGTGTTTTGGACAAAGAGGGGGAGGAGGAGGAAGACGAAGAGGGAACAATAAATAAGATGAGTTATAGCATTTTTAAAAAATTATAAATAAATTAGGGATTGAATAGGTAATTTATCACGGTCCACGTCAGCTTTAACTTAAGAAAGTATTTCGCCACGTGTCTTCCACGTCATCTCAAAACGACATCGTTTCGGGCGAGTATGGACGGGTAGCTGCCCTAGACCTGCCCGAAAAATTGGTGGTCAACCACAGGTGTAATACCCAACCTTCTCATTTGGATTTTGGACCTAGTGAAATATACTACGTTATTTATAAATAAAAAATTAGAATTTAGTACGTGGAAGAATGTCTCCTGGAATAGGAGATCGAACAATTTTAATTATGTGAGATATGATTTGGTCTAACTAAAAAAAACTCAATTATAATATAGAATGAAGGAAAATTGGATGTAAAATAATTATGTATTGGACAGGTAATAAAAATTGGCAACGAAAACATAAATGTATCCTATTATAATAATCATGATAAGTACTAAGTATTCTATGTGGTTCTATTTACCGAACCAATATATATATATATATATATATATATATGAGAAAGGATCCAGGAAAAAAAAGGAAAGAAGATAAGCATAACCAACCCAAAAAAATAGTAAAAGAAAATGGTAAGAGGAGTAAAAAGAGGATACAAACGTGGCAACTATCGAGGATGTCCACGAAAACGTAAATCCCACTATAAAAGTAGATAGATTTGCTCATTAGATTAGCGGTGGCCATGAACTAAGTACACCCACCAAAACAGAGAAAATAATTGGAAGTCTTTGGATTAAGATAGAAAGAAAAACAAACCGAAAAAAAAGAGAGAAGAAGAAGTACAACGAACAAAGGGCCATCTAGGAGAAAAGGGAAAATGTTTACTGAGGTAAATTTCCTATTGTAAAATATTTGCTCTTGAGCAAGAATATTAAGAGATAAATATATGTTTTATCATAATTAGTTGCAAGTAAATAGCAATTATAGGTATGATTAATCTAATTGGTTATGAACGTTGGAAATAGTAAGAGGTTATTCTTGGATAAATTTCAAATAAGCAGAATACATAAAAGAACCTAATGAAAAAAAGAATAAGAAGAAGGATTAAAAGAATAAGTTAATCGAAAACTAGGTAAGCTTATCTTTATTAATTATATGTATGACTATTTACTTGAAGGTAACAATTATGTGAGAGCAAGAATTTCACGGGTGATTGCTTTGGTTGACTAATAACGATGGATATAGGGAGAACGAATATTGAACAGTTTGGAAATAGAAACAATAGCAATATGTAAACTATTTTCAGGGAGAACTAGTATTGATCAAGGTTATTGTTAATTTATAAACTAAGAGTGATGTTTGATTGCGGTGGATGGTACCGAATTTTCAGTTTACAGGGTTTGGAATATATTTGAGGAAATTTTGGTGGAGACTACGAATAATGACCCTATAGGAAGATGGACACTTAATTCACATGGTTGTTGTACTGAAATGGTAAATAAATAATATGTGACTCGTACTTTCTTTGGCACACTCTATTTATTTGTCATGATTTGAATTTGATACTTTGAGTGTATATTGTGCATTTTCCATGTGAGCATTATGATATGATATTATGACTTGTAAGAGTTTGGTTAATTGGGCCCAGATGGGGCACTGTATATGTTTGATTCGTTAAAATCTATGGATTTGATTGATATGAAAGTCGATATGATATGGTTGCCTACGGCGGGCAGAACTATTTGGTCGATGAGGTTGGTTTGATATGATATGGTTGCCTATGCATGCAGAACTATTTGGCCAATGAGGTTGGTCTGATATGATATGGTTGCCTACGGCGGGCAGAACTATTTGGCCGATGAGGTTGGTCTGATATGATATGGTTGCCTTCCGACGGGCAGAACTATTTGGCCGAAGAGGTTGGTGGATGATGGTGCCTTTGAGATATGGTATCCTCGTGTTGGAGAGGGAGTGACACGATTTAGATTTTGCTGAATATTCATCCAGTGCTGTGATTTGATTTTGGAATTATGTGTTCACGTGTCAAATTACGTGACGGTATGGGATGTTGCGTAGTTTGCTCATATTTCTGTGCCTTTGTGATTATATGCTATATTTGGTCATCTCGTAAATATGATTTTATGATACTGTACATGTCTGCATGATTCAATTGCCATGTTAGTTATATGTATGTGTTAGGTATATTTATGTATTGAGTGGCTAAATAAATTGCGATCCATATGTTATTTGTTTACTGGGTGTTCGAAAATACTCACCCCTCTCACCAATTTTGCAAGAACTCGTACACGAGTTGTATTGGTTCGGAGATCTACTATGATTGTACCAAGTCCACTTTGTTCTTCAGGATTTGCATCAAGGTCTCCATTTTGTATTTTGCTTCTTGATCTAGAAGCTCCGTAGTTACATAGTTTAATTTGATCTTGGGAAAATAACATATGAATAGGTATAAAAAGGAAAAGCTTGGCTTATATTTTGTAAATTTAGAATATGAGATTATTAAGTTTTAAATTTTATATTTAAAAGATAATTATAATAAATTCTGAATACATTTGAGGCTGGCTAGATTTGTGTATGATTAAAGGAATTGAAGTCTAGCGGCGGTCACCGACTATCGATTTGCGTCGTGACAACAGGGTACTAAAATACCAATTTAGAACCACATGGAAGCGAAACAGGTAAAACTACAGGGTACTAAAATGAACTTATCTCTTTTTCTAATTTATTGAATAGACATGGTTCAAATCATGGTCAAGACTTGTAGGGAAAAAAAGGTAGACTTTGCACTTTGCACTTATTAAATAAATAAATAAAATTTAAACGGATAACCAGTTGTCAAACATCTGAGTACCAAAATGCATTATAAAACCCTAAAAGAATGCATTAGAAGAACAATGACTCAAATTTCAAACTAGCAAAACAATAATTTTATTTTCTCAATATAAAACACAAACCATTTGATCCTCCGTGATTATATCTCACATACACTAATTTTAATTTAAAAATGAAAAAACGGAAGTTTTAAATTTTTTGGTCTAAAATTGATAAATAAATAGACTAATCTAAATTCGAGTGAGATTTTTGGGTGTGGGTTGGGGATGCCAATGGCTGAGAGTGGCGCGACGTGTTAGAATTTCGGAGGGGTGACGATGGATAAGAAGAGAAAAGAACCACACAAAAAAAAGGGAAAAGCGGACCCTCCTCCCAAACAGAATCCTACTAAATATCCCAATCACATTCGTATCAGGTTTTCCGGTGGAGCGGAGTCAACCCTTCCCTCTTGGTTGACCACCTAGATATTTTCTTCCCATCAGTTATTTTGTTTCAGTTTGATAACTTTTTGGTTTAGTTTAGTTTGATAACTTGAATTTGAGCCTTTAATAAGTGTATTATTTTTTTGTAAAAGTTAATAAGTGTATTGTAATATTAAAATTTGGTCATCTAAAAAGTTATGTCGAGTTTGAATTTATATTAATAGGTTCAATAAAATATCTGAATATCAGTTTGGACAAAATAATTTTTTATTTTTTTGCTTTATTTTTTTGAAAGATTTTTATGGAGATTACAAATTAATTTTTTTGAGGGTATGGATATTATATTACAATTGTTAGAACGAGACAAACTTAACTATTTGCTTGCGTGGAAACATACAGCTTGGAATAAATGTATTATATATTTTTAATAAATATGAAAAAATAGTGTATAAATCTGTCATTTGAAGAAATTGATTAATCAGTACAATCTAGTATTTTTTTAATTTCTAATATTGTTTAAATCAAATTGTTTAGTCACTTGACCCAAGTACCAACCACTTTTCTTCCGGCGATGCACCATTAAATGTACAAAAATATTCTTAACTCCATAATTAATTGTCACCCATCTTTAATCTCAAGCCCCAATCCACCATGCTCTATCTCCGTCAGAACAAAAATGAAATTTGCATCTCCGGGCCTAGGTTTGGAGCTCCTTATAGGCTGCACCGAAATGAAGTGGTGGGGAGGAAAGATTGGAATAATAAATATGTTGTGAATTTTTATCCTGCCAGATTTTACCCCTTTCCCCGTTTTCTTCTGGTTTGTGGTTTTATGTAATCGTTTTCTTTTGCTGCTAATGCTAATTAGGAATCTTGTAATGGCATGAAATCTTTGAGACCTGATAGTTTGTTTTGATGACACCCATAAGCATACCTTCTGAGGAACAGCGCCAAATTTCTCCTTTTTTCCGGAATGATGTGTGTTTGAGAACCAATAGATTAGGAATAGATAGAAGATTAAGATTAGAAAATATAATATACCTGTTTGGTAAAATAGTAGATTGGGTAGTTATTCCAATCTACTAGTAGATAGAAGATAAGGTAGTTATTCTTTATTTCTTTATAGTTTTGGTTGCATTTTTTAGTAAATTTATTTTTTTTAAAGATAAGAATTTCTAATTATTTTATTTCTAATATACATCAAATTAATGATATCTATTTTTTATTACAAAAGTCATTAAATTGAACATAAAAATATGGAAAAAGTCCACATTAGTACATTGTGGTTTGCTCGATTATCAGAGATATGTTTGTGGTTTCAAACTCATCAAAAAGGGTCCTGTGTTTTCACGGGCTCATCAATTAAAGGCTCGGATAGCTCTCGGAGCCTAGTCAGCGTCCATTGGGCTCTCCACGTCAGAACAACATTGTTTTTAATCCTATGTGGCACGCCATGTAGGATTTTTTTCTACTCGAAAATGATGATGTGGGGTTGTTTGAAAATTTTAACTTGCCACGTCAGCATTTTCGAGTTAAAAAATCCTACGTGGCGTGCCACATAAGATTAAAAACAATGTTGTTTCTGATGTGGAGAGCCCAATGGACGCTGACTAGACTCAGGGAGCTATCCGAGCCTTTAATTGATGAGCCCGTGAAAACACATGACCCTTTTTGATGAGTTTGAAACCACAAACCTATCTCTGATAATCGAGCAAACCACAATATACTAATGTGGACTTTTCCCTAAAAATATTTTTGGAGAATAAAATTCTCAATGTTACTATTGGATAAAAAAGTTGTAATAATTATTTTAAAAATATCAAAAAGAATAAATACAAAATTAACAAATAATTTTTTTCTCATTCCTAATATTTTTAAAGTATGCGTGTGTTCTTAAATAAAATAAAATTATTCATTATATATGAAATTACATAGTATTGTTATTTTTTTGCGGGGTTTTGTTATTTTTATTCTACTTTCAATGAATATGAATCTTTACTAAATAGTTGTATATTATATGTCTGATTAAATTTTTTTTATGTTAACTATACTATATAAAACAATATTTCAAAAAAATTACAAAATTAATATCTCTTAAAAAATAAATTTCATAAATATAGTAAATAACTAAGTTCTTCACTCATTGAGATATCAATTTGCAAAATAAGTAATATTAAATTATTACTATTTTTATTTAGAATATTAAATTATTACTCCTTTAATTTAAATAAATAATTTAGATTATTTTATTTAAGTTTAATTTATAAATTAATTAATTTAACCAAAAAAATATAATCTACTAAATTGAATCTGCTATTTGCTAGTTGAGTTTACGAAACACATTTTTCAATCTGCTATTTGCTCCTAATCTACTATATACTTTCTGCTATTTGCTCCCAATCTATTTCGCCAAAGAAGTTGTTTTTCAAAGTTAATTAATTTGCAAGACCGGGTCTTCGGTGTCTTCATGAAGATGCAAATTTTATTTTTGCTCTCATGGAGATAGTGCGTGGTGGATTGAAGCCTGAAGTTGCGGATGACTAGCAATTTATGAAATTAGGGAATATTTTTTGTATTTTTAATGGAGCATCACCAGATAAATAGGTTCTCCACTCCCAATCCCGAAGCTCTATTGGTTGAACCACTTTGTTAAAAAAAGCCATTCCAACAGGCAACAAAGATGTCTTGTTGATCTCCGAGTTAATCTGCCCACGAGAAATGCTTCAACTTTTTCTCAATGCCTTTTATCACATCCACTCGAACTCTATAGGTGGACATGAAATAAATCGGTAGCCAAGATAACACGGCTTTAACTCCAATATGCTCATAACACATTACCTTTTTGTGTGAAGTAAGTCTGGTGAGAGTACACGACATGCATACGAAGGCCTTCTACTGCCTTCGATTAATTTAAGGCAAGAAAAGGCAAGAAAAGGCAAGAAAAAGCAAGAAAAGGCATGAAAAGGCAAGAAAAGGCAAGAAAAGGCAAGAAAATGCATGAAAAGGAATGAAAAGCCATGAAAAGCCATGAAAAGGCAAGAAAAGGCAAGAAAAGGCAAGAAAATGCAAGAAAAAGGCATAAAAAGGCAAGAAAAGGCATGAAAATGCAAGAAAAGGCAAGAAAAGGCATGAAAAGGCAAGAAAAGGCATGAAAAGGCAAGAAAAGGCATGAAAAGGCATGAAAAGGCAAGAAAAGGCATGAAAAGACATGAAAAGGCAAGAAAAGGCATGAAAAGGCAAGAAAAGGCATGAAAAGGCAAGAAAAGGCATGAAAAGGCAAGAAATGGCATGAAAATGCAAGAAAAGGCAAGAAAAGGCATGAAAAGTCATGAAAAGGCATGAAAAGGCATGAAAAGGCAAGAAAAGGCATGAAAAGGCATGAAAAGGCAAGAAAAGGCATGAAAAGGCAAGAAAAGGCATGAAAAGGCAAGAAATGGCATGAAAATGCAAGAAAAGGCAAGAAAAGGCATGAAAGGGCAAGAAAAGGCATGAAAAAGCATGAAAAGGCAAGAAAAGACATGAAAAGGCATGAAAAGACATGAAAAGGAATGAAAAGGCAAGAAAAGGAGAGAAAAGGCAAGAAAAGGGAAGAAAAGGCATGAAAAGGCAAGAAACATCCCAATTAGACCAGGGAGTCTAAGTAAACAAAAAGATCCTGACCATGTAAATCCGCCAACGAATGCGACCATATAAACTATTCTCTTCCCCGCAAGAGAATGGTACGTAGGACAAGCTGTCAGTCACAAAACGTATCATCAAAGATCATACGGTTTTTGAGATTCCATATACCCCACATGGTCGCGCCATAGAGAGCGATTCGCATCTTCTCTAACACGCCTCCTCTGACCAGGCCTCGCCAAATAGAGAAGGAGGTGATCAAAGAGCCACCCGAGCACCATTGAATGCCAATTCTTTTTGCGAGTAGATTCCAGATTGACCACGAAACAAGGCAAAGCAGAAATAGGTGAAGATCCGATTAATCAAAAGTTCCGTATAGAGGGCAAAGAACGTCCCATGGTTCAAAGCCTGTTCATCCTTATCAGCATTACCTTGGTGGGAAGGCGTCCTTGCAGAGCTTTCCACATAAAAGCCTCCACCTTTAGCGGTAAGTTGCCCCTTGCCAATTCCAGGTTTGAAGGGGTCCGTATCTTCTCCAAAATGTTTCTCCATAATTGACTTTGTGGTATATCCTATGTCCCTGTCCGGAGACCAGCACAACTTGTCGATTCCCACCTGCATGGGCTGCTATTAAATCTAGAAGGGTGCGAGCTTCGATTTCCTCCCAGGCAAATAAATTGCACCTCCAAGCTAGAAGCCAGATAGATCCACCTGCCCTGATCCCACGTGCCAAGTTCCTTTGTTGTGGAGTCTCTCTGTGTCGAGATGGAGAAGAGACGCGGGAACCTATCCTTTAGTAATTTGGCCATCAAACCATTGGTCGCTCCAGAACTTGAACAAAGAGCCGTCCCCCAAAATCAACTTGCAAGTAGCCCTGAAGTCGTGAGTCATTGACGAATTCCCATTGAAGATCTTCATTACATCAGCCCAGGTTCTGCTTCCTCTCAAGACAGTAGTTAGATGTAGAGCGTGAGCTGGATGAATGCCAGCAATTAACTTTGAATTTATGTTGACGAGAAATTTCCATGCCCACTTGTGCAAAAGTGCTTTGTTTCTGACATCAAACTTTACAATTCCCGAGCCCTCCTGCATTCTTTGGTCGCGTGACCTTGTCCTAGCTAAATCTGATGTGCTTTCCGGATTGTTGAAGTGCCTGACCATAGGAATTTTCTAATTCGTTTCTCCAGTTCGTTGCAGATACCCACGTGCAGCTTGAAAAGAGCCATGTAGTAGGATGGAAGGCAAGTACGGACTGAACTAACCAGAGTGATGCACATACCGAAGGAGAGCAAGTTTCCTTGCCACGAGTTTAATCTTTGATCCATGAGCTCCAGAAGAAGAGGAGTCCACGAACTCGTCCTTCTCGTGTTGTTAGAGCATGGAAATTATAATAAAATTGAAGTTGAAGTTGAGAATCTTGTCGTAGGAGTATCCACCTATGAACGACAGCTTCCATTGCTTATCATTGATGAGGGCAGACGACCAAGGAGCCCGGACGACCAAAAGGAGCAAATGGGTGTGCAAGTGACAGAGAGAAAATAGAATCTTGACAGCTCATCTTCTACTATAGATAAGATCAAAATAGGAGACATTTGGGTCCACACAAATTAACCTCAATCTCTCTTTTCTTTTTAGTCTTTATTTTTTAGTATCATTGGGTAGATAAAAAATGTACATGGGATACTTTTCGTTACAAGAAAAATTAATTGAAAATGGAGGAAGGCACCATCTTCTTCCCCAAATTTATCTGTCTCTTTTCTTCCACTAAAAATCCATTTTAAAGTTTTCTTTGTTCACATGGTATCAGAGCTATACTACAGCTAATGTTCAGCTCCTGGTATGTTGAAACTCGATGGCTTCGGGGGCTGCCTCACCTGCGGCCTCTGGCGGAGCTACACCAGAGGTTCCAACACCTCTTTCCACCATTGATGAGCCAAGTCCTTATTTTCTTCACCCTAGTGAAACACCTTCTCAAGTTTTGGTCTCACCTCTATTGAACGGACCAAACTATCACTCTTGGAGCAAGTCCATTCTCCTCACTCTTGGGTGCAAGAACAAGAATCAATTTGTTGATAAGTCAGTGACGGTACCACGCCGAAACGATTCACGATATCTTGCTTGGAAGCGATGCAACAACATGGTGCTCAACTGGATTATCAGATCAGTTGAACCATCCATTGCTCAGTCTCTCCATCGCTACGACACCGCCATAGCAGTGCGGGAGAACCTGAAGCAACGTTTTTGGAAAGGCGATGCCATCCGCATCTGCAATCTCCTTGAGGAAATACATAACCTCAAACAAGGTGCGCTATCCATTAATGACTATTTTACTCGCTTTCAAACTTTATGAGATCGTTTGGAGGAGCTTCAACCTGTTCCACGTTGCAAGTGTGTGAGTACTAGTGAGGATGATGATCAAGATGATAATTGTGAAGCTATCAGGACTGTTAGAGACTATTATGAGACTAATCAAGTTGTTAGGTTCTTGATGGGGTTAAATGACAACTATGCTGGAGTTAGATCTCAGATCTTATTGGCTGACCCACTTCCTGAGCTTCCCCGGGCTTTGTTTCTTGCTCAACAACATGAACATCAGTACATGAGTCTATCACTACCCACTCCCATGTCCCATGGTGTAGTACAGAGGTCTGTACCCATGCAGGAATCAACTGTTCTTGCTGCTCAGGGAAATCCTACTTGTAGGAAGAATTGGAACAATGCTAAGAAGCCTTAATGCTCTTATACGGTTGACAAATGCTACAAGAAGCATGGCTATCCTCCAAGATCTAGGCCACCATATCAGGACATGCAGCTTCCTACTTTCTCCGGTGGATATAAAGCTAATATGGTTTCATATACAGCTCCCTTACAGCAGAGCACAACTGATATTCATCAGGAACTCTCGAAGCTTGCTTTGACTCCAGAGTAATGTTCTATTGTTATGCATCTTTTACATCACTCCCTTACATCTGGTAAGGACATTAGAGGATCTCCAAGTGGCCTTACTGGTCCCTTGTCACAAATTAACTCCACTACTTCTGTCGTTCCCTTCATGTCTGATAAGCATGTCACCTCCTCTGTAGGATCCTCCTCTAATATTTGTGTCTGCACTTGGATTGTGGATACAGGAGCCACAAATCACATAGCTTGTTCCCTCTCATCTTTTGTGACTTGTCAATCTTTAGCTGGTGTTTACATACTTCTCCCTACTGGTTTTAGAGCTCAGGCAACACACATGGCAATGTTCAACTCTCTAGTTCAATATTACTCTCCAATGTGTTGCACGTCCCAACCTTCACCTTTAACCTATTGTCGGTAAGTCAGCTACTGAAATCTTCTTCATGTATAGCTAATTTCACTTCTGAATGTTGCATTTTGCAGGACCTTGTCTCCCAGAGGACGATTGGTAAAGCTGAAGTGGTTCATGGCCTTTATCTTCTGCAGACAGATCCTACACACATACCTACGCCTACTGGTTTTCACACATCTGCTACTTTACAGTTTATTCACAATGATCTAGCTTTATGGCACTCTCGTTTAGGTCATATTCCTTCCTCCAAGTTGCAACTTATGCGACAGTTTGAGTCTTCTATTAGTAGCTTAGTTCCTAGTCCTTGTGAAGTCTGTCATCTAGCTAAGCACAAAAGACTTCCATTCCCTCTTAGTGATACCATAGCTGTTCACAAGTTTGATGTGATACATGTTGATATTTGGGACAAATATAACATTTCTTCATATGATGGTTATGCTTATTTTCTTACCGTGGTTGATAATTATAGCAGAGCTTTATGGACATTTTTAATGAAAGCAAAATCAGATGCTCGGTCTTTAATTGAACAGTTTTGTATAATGGTAGAAACTCAGTTTTCAACCAAAGTTAAAACCATTCGATCAGATCAAGGGAAAGAGTTTCTCGTGACTGATTTCTTTCACAAAAGAGGCATTCATCATGAACAATCTTGTGTGCATACTCCCCAACAAAATGGACGAGTTGAAAGAAAATACCAGCATATTTTAAACATTGCAAGATCTTTATGCATACAAGCTCATTTACCACTCGTGTTTTGGTCAGATTGCATACTTCATGTGACTTACCTCATAAATCGAACACCATCTTCATTACTCGGTAACAAAACACCTTTTGAAATGTTGCATAACCATCCACCAAAGTTGAGTCATTTACGAGTTTTTGGTTGTTTATGCTATGCCTCAACTTTGCTATATGGAAGATCAAAGTTTGATCCAAGAGCTGCACCTTACTTGTATCTTGGAATACCCCTTGGCATCAAGGGTTATAAACTTTACAGTTTGATAACTCAAGATGTCATATTTTCTAGAGATGTCATTTTTTATGAGGATGTTTTCCCCTTTCAAAATCAGCATGTTTATCATCAAACCACATTTCAACCATATCATCCCTCTGATTTATCTCTACCATCAGCTAGTCCTTTATCAGAATTTCTTGATGATTCTGATCCACACATACCTTCTCAGCCAGTCCCACTAGGATCCCCTCCATCTCCACCTCCATCTCCACCCGCCTTGGACATTAATGACTCCTCCTCTCCTTCCCAATCCGATGGTTCTCACACATCTTCCACCCCTCATTTCTCACCGTCACACAGTCCAGTTCCTTCTCCTGGCCACAGACCACATAAGAGCAGAGCTCCTCCAGCATATTTAGCTGATTATGTCTGTTCTGAATCACTTCAGCTTACCAGTTCCTCACATGGCAAGGTCTCTTCAACATCAGGTACGATAGCTCCTCTTTATCCCATCTCATCTTATTTTAGTATAAATAAACTGTCTCCTTTGCATAAAGCCTTTTCCCTTAGTATATTGACTGACCACGAACCAAAGTCCTACAACAAAGCCACTAAACATAGTTGTTGGTTAAATGCTATATCACTTGAACTTGCTGCTCTGGATTCAAATCAAACTTGGGAGCTAGTGCCTCTTCCTGCTGGTAAGGTGCCTGTTAAGTGCAAATGGGTATACAAAGTAAAGCATCATACTGATGGAAGTGTAGAAAGGCACAAAGCCAGGCTGGTTGCCAAGGGCTATACACAAGCTTTCAGAATTGATTTTCTTAATACTTTTTCTCCCGTTGCTAAGTTAACTACTGTTCGAACATTGCTTGCTGTTGCTGTTCAAAGAGGTTTGCACCTACACCAACTTGATGTGAATAATGCTTTTTTAAATGGTGATTTGTTAGAAGAGGTTTACATGTTTCCAGCTCCTGGATTGTCTCTTGATTCAACTCAGCAAGGCATGGTCTGTCGCCTCAAAAAGTCTCTCTATGGTTTGAAACAAGCTAGCAGACAATGGTTTGCTAAGCTCACCTCCTTGTTACTTATGTTTGGCTTCCACCAATCTTTATCGGATCACTCTTTATTCACAAAAGGAACTGATGTATCCTTTATTGTTCTACTCATCTACGTGGATGATATTGTACTGGCAGGTGCTACTCTTGCTGTCATTGATGAGGTAAAGCAATTCTTGCACCAACATTTTAAACTCAAGGACTTAGGACAACTCAAATATTTTCTTGGTCTTGAGATTGCCAGAAAATCAAGTGGTCTACATCTTTGTCAGAAGAAGTATACACTTGAATTACTTTGAGACACGGGCTTTCTTGGCTGCAAACCCGTTTCTACTCCTGCTGAAGTTGGCGTTACTCTCACCAATGAAGACGGGGTTGCAGGAATTCCCTTGGATGATGGTCCTGACATCGAGGAAGATGAGGATTGTGCGCTTGATCCTACTGAACCAATTACATCTTCTACATACAGACGATTGGTTGGTCGCTTGATTTACTTGACCAACACCAGACCAGATATCGCATATGCGGTCCAACAACTTAGTCAATTCATGTCTAAGCCTATAGATATTCACTTGAAAGCTGCTCATCGTGTTCTTAAGTACCTCAAGACCTCTCCAGGATCAGGTATCTTTTATCCTGCCAACTCGGGTACTAAGCTACAAACATATTGCGATAGTGACTGGGCACGAAATCCTACTGCTCGTAAATCTATTACAAGTTGTTCTGTCTATTTTGGTGATTCTTTAATCTCTTAGAAGTCCAAGAAGCAGAAAACTATATCTTGTTCTTCGTGTGAAGCTGAATATTGTGCGATGGCCACAACAACTAAAGAAGTTCAATGGCTGAAATATATTCTTGATGATCTTCATGTCTTCAATTCCACTCCTGCTCATCTCTTCTCTGATAGCCAAAGTGCCATATTGTTCGTGAGAAGTTTCAGAACGGATTACTCAAGCTCTTCTATACCCGAACTGATGTGCATGTAGCTGATGTTTTTACAAAACCGCTTGCTTGTCCGCGTCATTCACAATTGATTTCCAAGTTGGGAATGTTGGATCCCCACATTCCAACTTGCGGGAGGGTGTTAGAGCATAGAAATTCTGATAAAATTGAAGTTGAAGTTGAGAATCCTGTCGTAGAAGCATCCACCTATGAACGACAGCTTCCATTGCTTATCATTGATGAGGGCAGACGACCAATGAGCCCGGACGACCAAAAGGAGCAAATGGGTGTGCAAGTGACAGAGAGAAAATGGAATCTTGACAGCTCATCTTCCACTATAGATAAGATCAAAATATGAGACATTTGGGTCCACACAAATTAACCTCAATCTCTCTTTTCTTTTTAGTCTTTGTTTTTTAGTATCATTGGGTAGATAAAAGATGTACAAGGGACACTTTTCGTTACAAGGAAAATTAATTGAAAATGGAGGAAGGCACCATCTTCTTCCCCGAATTTCTCTGTCTCTTTTCTTCCACTAAAAATCCATTTTAAAGTTTTCTTTGTTCATACATGTTGCAGCTGAGGGGCAGTCCAAGGTATCAAAATGGCAGCTTTTCCAGCTTACAGGGAATGAATGGCCAAGTATCCGGGGATTAATGATATTTTCTTGAGATTGATTGTGAGCCTTGAAATCATGCCAAACATCAGTATAATTAGCCTTATATTTTCTAGGCTTTGTTCACACCTCTCAGAGAACATGAGCGTGTCATCGACATATTGGATGATATTTAGTCTTTGACCCATTCCGGGAATCTCAGCGCCCCTGATAATAAAGCCTAAAGTGTCAGCTTTTTTGATCAGTAAGCAAAGTCCATCTGCAGCCATCAAAAAGAGGAAACGCGATAATGGGTCGCCCTGGCATAAACCCCTGCCAATTGAGAATAGGCCCGTGGGAGAGCCGTTAACCAAGACCGAGGCCGTGGCGCTGGTGACACAACTCAGAATCCACATTTCTACCTCTCATTGAAGCCCATAGCTTTCATGACTTTGTCTAGATAAGACCAATTCACATAATCGAACGCCTTGGCGAAGTCTGGCTTGATCAAAGCGGCCTCCCTTCTGCTGGATTTCAAATAATTAATGGTCTCATGTGCAACCAGAATGCTTTCTGTGATTTGCCGCCCCAAAATGAATGCCGACTGTTCCGGGCCAATCACTTCATAAATAACACTTTGCAATCTGAGGGCCAATATCTTGGCAATTACCTTATAGATGCTACCAACAAGGCTAGTAGGGCAAAACTTTGATAAGATGAAAGAGCCAGGAGCTTTGGGAATTAGTGTGATGAAAGTTTGATAACACTTTTACCTTCGATTAATGTTTGCTAGCAAAGCAGGCATGGAGGTTGGTTTGCAACCCTGAGCCTTTGACTCCCCGCATTTATAAGGCTCGCTATTTTCCTCATGGCTCCCTCCTCACGGCTCCGGATGGTTATCGGCCCAGTCATGCTTGGCGGAGTATATTAGTAGGGCTCTCCCTTCTGAGGTCTGGTTTGGAGTGGAGAGTAGGTACTAGGGTCTCGATCAACATCTGGAATGACAGTTGGCTACCGGGCTCTCCCTTAGGAGACACTTTCATGCAACATCTCCTACCTACCTGTATCCTGGCTCAAATTTGATCCAACAAGTATCAGAACTATGGCACTTGGAGACACTTTCATGCAACGCTGAAGTTATTGATAGACTCTTTAATAGAGAAGATGCATACTGCATTAAGGTGATCCATTTAAGTCCTCAAGATCCCTTGTGAAGGAGTGCCAGCACAGTCTGGGCACACCTGGAAGGATCCAGAATGCCACCGAAGGGCCACGAGTGCAGCCAGCCTATCTGCCTAGCGAAGGGACATCTCTGAAGAGCCATGAGCGATTTGGCTGCCTGCCTGAGTTGCATCTCTTCGGAAGTACCTCATGCCCCCTCGGAGTGCCTGCCTGCCACTCTTCCAGCGCCTATAAATAGGCCTCTCCCCCAACCAGTTGATTTACCCCACAACTCATTGCATAAGCATTCATAAGCAATAATTGTTCTTCTCTCCCTCTCTCTCAAGAAAGTTCTGAATTTCCAAAGTTCGCCTGAAGCTTCGAGGGTCATTGTGCTACGAACTCGGAAGCAGCCTAGTCGTTGTATCTTGGGGACGATTATCGCAGCCCGTAAAGCACTGAATACGGGGCAATCTCGTCTTACGGAGAAAGAGTCCAACCCTTACCTCGACTATTAAAGATCCTAATTAAGTACACCACCTCTGACAAACAACAATCGTAAGACGAGATCTGTGTACTTGAAGATGGCATCAACAAGCTCAGCACCAGTGCCAGCGGTCCCGGGAACTGTCCACGCTAAAAGGCCGGCCAAGTTTAACAGTACCGAGTTCAAGAGATGGCAACAGAAGATGCTGTTCTACCTGACGACGCTCAACCTGGTCCGATTCTTGAAGGAAGAGGCCCCGAAGGTGGCAGAAAATGAGGTTGATCAATAGAAGATCAACGCCCTCGATGCATGGAGTCATAGCGACTTCCTATGTCGTGACTATGTTCTGAATGGACTAGACGACACCCTCTACAATGTCTATGCAGGTTTCAAGACTGTAAAAGAATTGTGGGACTCCTTAGAGAAGAAGTACAAAATGGAGGATGCCGGCTTGAAGAAATTCATCGTCGGACGATTCCTCGACTTCAAGATGATCGACTCCAAGAAGGTGATAGACCAAGTGCAAGAGTTGCAACTAATCCTACATGAGATCCATGCTGAAGGAATGCAACTAAGCGAGTCTTTCCAAGTGGCTGCTCTGATCGAGAAGCTACCTCCTCTGTGGAAGGACTTCAAGAACTATCTCAAGCATAAGAGGAAGGACATGGGGCTGGAAGACCTGATCGTGAGACTAAGGATCAAGGAAGACAACCGAAAGTCCAAAGTCAAGACCGGCAGGACCAACTCCGAAGCTAAGGTACACCTCGCCGAAGGTGGTACTAGTAAGAAGAGGAAGAAGCCCGGAAACAAGCAAGAAAAGCAAGAGCCAAAGCAAAAGAAGGCTAAGAAGATCAAGGGCAATTGCTACAACTGCGACAAACTCGGTCACATGGCAAAAGATTGTCGCCTGCCAAAGAGGGATGATCGTGAGAAGGCAAATCTGGCCGAAGACCTGTCTGAGCTAGACTTATCCGCCATGGTGTTTGAAGCCAATCTGGTGGATAATCCAAGAGAGTGGTTCATAGACACAGGGGCAACCCGACACATCTGCTCAGACAAGGAGATATTCTCGACCTATATTCTGATCAACGGACGAAAGTTGTTTATGGGTAACTCCTCGACTTCACCCGTAGTTGGACTAGGCCAGGTGGTGCTGAAGCTGACCTCCAGAAAAGAGCTAACCCTCAAGGATGTGCTGCATGTCCCAGACATTCGTAAGAATTTAGAATCCGGCTCACTGTTGAGCAAAGCTGGGATGAAACTAGTATTCGAGGCCGATAGGTTTATTTTGACCAAGACCGGTGCCTTTGTAGGAAAGGGTTACCTCGAGAGGGGGCTCTTCAAGATGAATGTAATAACTGTCAAACGCGCCATTAATGGCCCTAATAAAGTTGTTAATTCTTCTTATTTGGCTGAGTGTTCTAACTTATGGCATGATAGATTAGGACACGTAAATTTGAGCTCGCTAAGAAAGTTAGTAAGTTTAAATTTATTGCCTAAAATGGAGTTTGACCCGAACAATAAATGTGAAGTATGTGTAGAGGCAAAAATGACCAAAGCACCTTTTCATTCAGTGGAAATAAGTACTACACCTTTAGAGTTAATTCATACCGACATATGCGATATGAAACAAGTGCAAACTAGAGGTGGAAAAAAATATTTCATCACGTTTATTGACGATTGCACGAGGTACTGTTATGTACACCTGTTGAAAGGAAAAGACGAAGCTCTAGAAGCTTTCAAGAGTTATAAGAATGAGGTTGAAAATCAACTTAGCACTAAAATAAAAATGATTCGAAGTGATAGAGGGGAAGAATATGTAGCTCCGTTTGAGGAATTCTGCCAACAAAATGGCATTATCCATCAGGCAACAGCTCCATACTCACCTCAATCAAACGGCGTAGCTGAGCGCAAGAATCGAACTCTTAAGGAGATGATGAATGCTATGTTGATTAGCTCGGGCTTACC
The DNA here is from genome assembly GCA_963995505.1 of Hypericum androsaemum. NCBI lineage: Eukaryota > Viridiplantae > Streptophyta > Magnoliopsida > Malpighiales > Hypericaceae > Hypericum > Hypericum androsaemum. The sequence continues at coordinate 14,849,888 of OZ023182.1, forward strand.
ACAGAACTTGTGGGGGGAAGCTGTGCTATCAGCTAATCACATTCTAAACAAATTGCCGCACAAGAAAAGGGACAAAACTCCATATAAATTATGGAAATGGAGAAAGCCTTCCTACGGTTACCTTAAAGTGTGGGGGTGCCAAGGTAGAAATACCTCAGCCTAAAAGGGTGAGAATAGGACCCAAGACCGTTGACTGCATCTTTATCGGATATGCCCACAACAGTAGCGCATACCGATTTCTAGTGCACAAGTCTGAAAACCCTGAAATCAACGAGGGAATGGTCATGGAATCAAGGAATGCAACATTCTTTGAGAATATCTTTCCTAAAAAGGAAATGAAAGAAGTAAGCTCAAACAAAAGAAGTTATGAAGCTACACAAGGCTCTGATCAAGGTGCTGAGGAACCTAGACGGAGTAAGAGGACCAAAGTAGCCAAGTCGTTTGGTCCAGATTTTCTAAACTACATGATAGAAAATGAACCTAGGACAGTCTAAGAGGCATTATCTAGTCCGGATGCTCCTCTCTAGAAAGAAGCTATCAATAGTGAGATAGAATCCATCATGCAAAACCACACGTGGGAAATCGTGGATCTTCCACCAGGTTGCAAACCTTTAGGTTGCAAGTGGATCCTTAAAAGAAAATAGAAAGCTGATGGATCAATTGACAAGTACAAAGCTCGGTTGGTAGCTAAAGGGTTCAAACAGAAGGAAGGATATGATTTCTTTGACACCTATTCGCCGGTCATAAGAATCACATCCATTAGAGTGATCATAGCTATCGCAGCACTCTATAACCTCGAGATACATCAGATGGATGTAAAAACAACTTTCCTAAATGGAGAACTGGAAGAGGAAATATATATGGAACAACCAGAAGGGTTTGTTGCCCCCGGATAAGAACATAAAGTATGCAAGCTGGTCAAGTCACTATACGGGCTGAAACAGGCGCCGAAACAGTGGTATGAGAAATTTGACAGGACAATGATGTCAAATGGCTTTAAGATCAACGAGTGTGATAAATATGTATACATTAAAGGCACACCTGATGCTTACGTGATTGTATGTCTATATGTAGATGACATGCTAATCACAGGAAGTAGTAATGATCTTATTATAAAAACTAAGAACATGTTAAAGAACAACTTTGACATGAAAGATCTGGGTCTAGCTAACGTCATACTGGGGATTAAAATCTCTAGGACGACTGAAGGAATTGTCTTGTCACAATCTCACTACGTTCAGAATGTACTCAAGAAATTCGATGCTTTTGACAAACCTCCGGCTAAAACTCCGGTAGACCTGAGTCTACACTTGGCTAAAAACAGAGGTGACCCAGTATCTCAACTGAAATATGCAAAGATCATTGGGAGTCTAATGTACTTAACAAATTGTACACGCCCTGACATTGCATACTCAGTTAGCAAGCTTAGTAGGTTCACGAGCAATCCAGGACCAGACCACTGGCTAGCTTTGGAAAGGGTTCTAAAGTATTTAAAACATACCATGAACCATGGCATACTTTATACTAGGTATCCAGCTGTATTGGAAGGATACAGTGATCCGAATTGGATATCGGACACTAAAGACTCCAAATCCACTAGTGGTTATGTGTTCACTATAGGTGGAGGAGCTGTGTCCTGGAAATCTTCTAAACAAACGTGCATAGCTCGATCCACTATGGAGTCAGAATTTATAGCACTAGACAAAGCTGGGGAAGAAGCTGAATGGCTCAGAAATTTCCTAGAGGATATTCTGTGTTGGAACAAGCCCGTGCCCCCTGTATTGATACATTATGATAGCATGTCTGCAATCGGGAGAGCACAAAGCACTATGTACAATGGTAAGTCTCGACATATCCGTAGGAGACATAACACTATTAGACAATTGATCTCAAGTGGAGTAATAACCATTGACTATGTGAAGTCCAAGGATAACATAGCTGATCCTTTGACGAAAGGAATCAACAGAGATCAAATGTAAAATGCAGTAAGGGGAATGGGGTTAAAACCCACACATTAAAGAACGTTCATAGCAGTAACTCAACCATGATGAGTGGAGATCCCACAAACTTGGTTCAATAAGATAACTAAGTTATGGATGGTTCAGATGAATACTTGGAATCCGTCCCATTCTCAGAAGCTGTCCAAGTACTACCCTGCGGAGGTGTGGTAAGGTTAGGCGTCTACACTTTTAATGATTCCTATACCAGATAAAGGTGGAGTATAGCAGGATACTCCCGACAGAAGATCACCTATATAAGTATGAAGTGAGGCTGCTTCAAATTCAAAAGGAAAAAATACTTATGAATCCAAGATAAGGTCCATGGCCGAAACAGATGCAACGTGAGAACCAAAGAATATTAGAGATATCATTGTGTAAATATTATTGTCTTGCTTTACATAAAAAAGCTGACCAGTTCAAGACATCGCGTTCATTAAGCAGCAAGTAAATCCGATAACATCTTACTAGAGAAGGTTCAAAGCCGCAAGCTACCTATCTCGATGCAATGATATTTTTTTAGAACTTTTCTTAAAAGTGTCAGCATGCATTAATCATCATTCATGTGGGGGATTGTTGGAAAAGATTGAATGAAAATTCAATGCAAAGCCCAAAATAGAAAGGCCCAAAGTGGGAGGCCCAAAAGGGAAATGAAAAGTGCAATCCCACATTGGAAAGTGGCACCAACCTTTCCTAGTTTATAAGGAGAAACTCCTTATTAGCTAGGAAATAAGTTGACCACTTGGAAGGATAGCCAACTCGGACCGCGGCAAGCATGGTGCACCATCCGAGCACGAGCACGTGCGTGTGCGTGTGCGCATGGCACATTGGACGCAGGTCGCAATGGGCGCTTTGTGGCGCACTTGGCACTTCGCACGTGCGCATCGTCGCAAGGAGCTGGAGGAGCCTTAAGTATTTTGTCCGAGTCTGGAGAGAGCTGCATAGCTACCGAAGTGATGAGGGGCTGCGAGCGCCTTCCAGGATGGCCACCGAAGAGGCACGAAGGGCTGGAACGTCTTGGATACTTCCAGACAGCCGAAGGAGTGCCAGCACAGTCTGGGCGCACCTGGAAGGATCCAGAATGCCACTGAAGGGCCACGAGCGCAGCCAGCCTATCTGCCTAGCGAAGGGACATCTCCGAAGAGCCATGAGCGATCTGGCTACCTGCCTGAGTCGCATCTCTTCGGAAGTGCCTCGTGCCCCCTCGGAGTGCCTGTCTGCCACTCTTCCAGCGCCTATAAATAGGCCTCGCCTGTCTGCCACTCTTCCAGCGCCTATAAATAGGCCTCTCCCCCAACCAGTTGATTCACCCCACAACTCATTACATAAGCATTCATAAGCAATAGTTGTTCTTCTCTCCCTCTCTCTCAAGAAAGTTCCGAATTTTCAAGGTTCGCCTGAAGTTTCGAGGGTCGTTGTGCTACAAACTCGGAAGCAGCATAGTCGTTGTATCTTGGGGACGATTTTCGCAGCCCGTAAAGCACTGAATACGGGGCAATCTCGTCTTACGGAGAAAGAGTCCAACTCTTGCCTCGACTATTAAAGATCCTAATCAAGTACACCACCTCCGACAAACAACATGATCTTCGGAAAAAAAATTAGTTCTGCAGCTTTTTTTTATTAGCACCTGAAGGCCTTTTACTACCTCAAACCCCTCTCAAGATTAAACAACTTCTTCGGAGAACCATTAACCAACACCCTCGCCCTCGCAATGCATACGCACCCTTTTACAACACTACACCATTGATCACCAAACCCTATGAGTTTTAATATATCATCAAAATATCATCAATCCGCGCAGGCAAAGGCCTTCGAGAAGTCTAGTTTGGAAGAATTTCTTCTCTTCTTGACATCTTAAGATAATTTAACACCTCACTAGCTACCATGATATAATTAGCTATGTTTCGACCTTGTACGAAGGTGCATTGCTCCGGCCCCAATACTACATGAATCACTAGCTAATCATTTTGTACAAACATTTATCAGGCTGATGGGCCTCTAAATTAGGGGTGAATTTAGTACGGTGTTACGGTATCAGTGTGAAAAATGATACCGTATCGCAGTTTTTGTGTAGTAAAACTGGATACCGCAACATTTGAGAACCAATCTGTTTTGGTACAAGGGTGATGCACGAAGAGGCAACATTTTAGTGCAGCTTACCAGTTCAAAAAAAGTTGTCGACGAAAAGGTGTACGTCTTCCTCAATAATCTCCCAAGTCGACTTACAGAAATTGAAGTTAAACCACGGAATTATATATGTCGGGAAATAATTGTAGGTTTCGGATATATGAGAGTACATGGCCAGAATAGTACCAACCAAGTCTTCTTAAAGTATTACCCCTAAAAAAAAGTCTTCTTAAAGTATTATCCTTAAATATATGCTTAAAAAAGTATTATAAAAAATATAATAAGAAGAGATAAAAATAGAGTGAAAATACCAAATTGGCGAAAAACAAAGAGATATTTTTTGAAAACTTAGACTTCAAATCTTACTAGCGGTATACTTTTATTTTAGTTATAAATGCACTTAAATATATTGTGTTATTTGAAAATATGTACTTTGCAATTTGTGATTTGAAAAATCCTTAAAGAATATTCCGTGATTGCTTTTGACAATTGTTTAATCCTTAAAGAATAATCCAAGGATGTGAAAACTTTGTAATTTTTTTTGAAGGTAAATTTTTACGCCATGACAATGCCAGGATTTGAACTCTGGACTTCCAAGAAATTGGCAACATGTTATGTCGTTAGGCTGCACTCCATTTAACACATGAACTGTGTTCTAGGCCTTATTTGCATGTGCGTGGACTCAGAGGCGGAGCCAGAAAATTTGGAGAGGGGGCAATATAATTTTTTTTAATTCAACGTATGTAATTATAACATTTATAATTGTACTATACGATTACTCATGCGTTGAAATCGCTTCATAATAGCTACATTGTCAATACAATCAAAAACGTCTTTCTCGATATATGTAATTAAACAATCAGCTAGCAATTGATTTTTCATCTTGTTGTGAAGACGATTCTTCAAAATATTCATGGCAGAAAATACTCTCTCAACACTTGCAATCGCAACCGGCAATATCAAAGCTAATCTCAGGAGCCGAAATACCGTACGATAAATGAGATCTCTCTGTGTTTGCACCAACTTTTGAGCCAAAATATTGAACCTCTTTATATCATAAAATTCATCATTAGATCTCATGTTAGCAATATAATTTTTCAACTGACTATCTAATGTCAAGATATCCAATGACGAAAAGTCACGTGGATAAAACTTAGTCAGACCAAACAATTTTTTCTTATCAAAAGTAGCAAATGATTCATCAGGACTCAAACATGCCACACCAAGAAGTAATTCAGTGTTGATCTTAGTAAACCGACTATTTAATTCCTGAAGCTGTGTATCTATAATTGCATAGAAAATATCAACTTGATCACGGAATCAAATACCTTTATTAGAAAGTTGAAAAAAAATCATTAGCTTTTGTGCATGCATAGATAATTAATAACAATAAAGTACTTAAAGATATAGAAATTAATTAATATAAAAATAAATCTCTTAAGAAAAAAAATTACCTTATCACGGAATCGAACATTAGTTATAAATAAATCTTTTCTTATTTTTAGTGAAATCTTTTCTTCTTTTTTGCGTGAGTTTTTTTTCTTTTCTATTTGCTTGTGTGTGCGTGGTGCGTGCGTTTGTTTTTTGTTTTTCCATTATGTGTTTGCCTGCGTGAGCCACTAGGTTGGGCTAGGTAGGTAGGTACTATCTTTTTAATTTTTTTAGTTAATTATTTTATTATTTATGGTAGTGTAGTTAGACTAATTAAGATCTTATAATATATATTAAAAGATTAAAAAATGTCTAAGTTTTTTTAAGATTTGGTTTTAATTTTTAGTTTGATTAATTTTTTTAGTGGGGTTAATTTCTAATTTTAGTGGGGACATATATTAAAAATTATATCTAGTTATTAAACAAAAAAAAATTAAGTGGAGGCAATTGCCCCCACAATTGGTAATGTGCCTCCGCCCATGCGACTTCAAACCAATCCTCGTTTTTAGAGACGTAGATTTCGTGCCAAACCTCACCTCTATGAACACGAAATGTTTACATTCCAACGGCAATCATTTAACTCCTAAAAGAATACGCGACATCGATTTGGCGAGTTCATGAGCTTCTCTCTATGGACTAGGAGGTGCCTTTGCAGTATGCTTATAGGAGGGGAATGGGTTGTGAATTACTTATCTAAAACTTGAACTACAACTAATCGATAATGACGAAAAAATTCTTCACAAATTTTTGTTGTAAATCATGGAGACGAGACTTATGTGCAATGGAAATAGTTAGAGCTACAATTCAACTAGATTTAATATTTAAGAAAAAAATAAGAAACATCAAAATCATATTTTATGAAATTGTTCTAGTTATCTTTTTAATGTCAAATAATCAACAATCGACAGAAATATAGATTTATATATAATTATTCCTTGAATTGTTATCATAGTAATTTCAAGGAACCAGTAACTTTCTACACTAGCTCAGATTGGTATCGTAAAAAATATAATTTTAGGAAGTTATTATTATACCGAATATTAATTTAATTATGTTTGCTATTGTTAGAGATGTCGAGAAATTAAAGAGAAAATAATTTGTGAACTTTTTTTTTATTCTATTCGGACTTGGTTTTGGACTCCTAATTTGACCTAGATAGCTTACTTGATGTACAAAGGTTTGCCTCTATATAAAAGCATGTTACCCTAAGGTTTTGTATAGCTTTGTGACTCGGATCCATCAATAAAAGTTCTCCTTTCCCACCGTGGACGTAGGCACTAGGCCGAACCACGTTATCTCTTGTGTCGTATTTTTTGCGCGTTTTGTTCTCTTGGTTGCTGAATTCTTAACAATTGGTATCAAGAGCTTGGGTTGGAGGATGACGGACGGTGCGAAATTTTCTCTTGTGAAGTTCGATGGTTGCTATTGTTAGAGATGTCAAAAAAAAGGGCACGTGAAGAAAGATTGTCTAAAAAGAACTCGAGATTGTGAGGAAAAAGGATCAGGTTCCCTGAATGTGGCCTCACATTCGGATGGGTCAGATGGTGATCGTCTTTCTGTTTTGTCCCATCTAAAGCATTATGATTCCTGTATTTTGGATAGCGCTTGCTCTTTCCACATGACGCCTAAGAGAGAGTAGTTCGACACCTATAAGTTCGTTGATTCAGGTATGATGACTATGGGTGATGGTTCTACTTGTAGAATTGCTGGCATAGGTGATATCCAAATCAAGATGTTGGATGGTGTTGAGAGAAAATTGTGTGAGGTTAGGCATGTTCCGAAGTTGGAGAAGAATTTGATCTCGTTAGGAGCCTTGGATTATAGTGGGTACAACTATAATATTGTAGGCGGGCTAATGGAGGTGGAGAAGGATATTATGGTAGTGATGAAGGGTGAAAGGAATGCTAGGAATACCTACCGGTTAGTGGAGAACACGATTGTAGGTGGAGTCACATCGTTAAGTTCTGATAGAGGAGAGAAAAGCTCTTGTGTGATGGAGCGAAAGCTTGATATGAATGGTTTGGGTGGAGTTGGGATTCGCGAAGACAAAGTTAGCAAGTTCCCGCTATGGTTGTCTAAAGAGACGTGCATGTCAAAGGTATTGGGTAGGTTTTGCATGGGGAATACGAAGCCGTTGGTAGCACCACGGGTGAATCAGGTATCTCACTCAAGGCCGAACAATGGAGTTCGTGGCATGTCGAGGGTTCTACTTGGTAGAATAAAAGGTTGCTCTTTGTATGCTATGTCATGTAGCATTGGTATGAGGTAAGAAGGTCCAACGGAGAAGCAGTTCAAGGTTGTGGAGCATGGGGCTGACCAAAAAATAGAGGTCACGTCTATTGGTCGCAAGGTTGCTTCAGCAGGTGGACTTGCTAGTTGGAGTTCAATGAAGATTGGAAAAAATAGGCCAAGCAAGCTCGGAAGCTCGAGCTTGAGGGCTGACTCCATGTGTTTGAACGAAAAAAGGTGGTGAAAAAGTTGAGATGGTATTATTGATGGCGGTGTATCTATGGTCAAGGTAGAGCTGGTAGAGTCGGTTTGGTTTCTCAAGTTTCATGGTTCTTCATGTGGCGGTATTTCATCAAGGTTGAGTTTGTTGAAGTTCGGATGGAGCTTCATGGTTCGTCCACAGGATGATTTCTCGCCAAGGTGGAGATTGTTAGAGGTGTCGAGAAATTAAAGAGGAAATAATTTGTGGGCTTGTTTCCTATTCTATTCGGACTAGGTTTTGAACTCCTAATTTGACATAGATAGCTTACTTGATGTAGAAGGGTTTGCCTCTATATAAAAGCATGTTACCCTAAAGTTTTGTATAATTTTGTGACTCAGATCCATCAATAAAAGTTCTCCTTTCTCTCCGTGGATGTAGACATTAGGCCGAACCACGTTATCTCTTGTGTCGTGTTCTTTGCGCGTTTTGTTCTCTTAGTTCCTAAATTCTTAACAGCTATAATTGTCCTCTAGCGTTGCAACCAATTGGCACATTTGGATACCACAAAGAGTTCTTCTCTTTTGACTGCTGGTCAGAATTCGATCACCTGTAACCTCGGTGATTAAAATTGTTAGAGCAGAGTATGGTAATGGCAAATGAATTGATAGCCCACAAGGCAATTTATATGGGAGGGGAGATTTTGAGTGAAAGTTATCCCAGAAAATTGTAAACCGAAAAGTTATATCTATCAAAAATTGTCAAATCCTATTTATGGAACATCTCTCTTTTTACGTTCTTAAGAAAATTGTAAAAAATTAAATCTGTGCGATGAAGCCTCTTCTAGTGTGATTTATGAATGAATCAAGCCAATTTGGGAACGTACTGTTTTTTCTTACATTTCTTTTTGAGTGGATGGTCGAGTAGTCTTGCATTAGATATAAGAATTAGAATACATGGTAAAACTTACTAGCTCAATTACAATAAAAGTTATTATTGCATAAGCCACAATGAAAAGACGAAGCTGCAGGACTGAGGGGTTGTTCGTCTTGGACCAAGTATCGACTCCTAAAACTAAATTAACCTCCATACTAGAGGTTGTGCGTGCCAAGAAGCAGCAAATCAAGAAATTGCTGAACACAAAATCAGCTAAATGTATCCATAGCTTTGCACACTTGGTACGGCTAGGATCGAGTCTCCAATAGGCAATCAAGCCCGAAGATAATAGCTTCATTAGGAGAAGTACGTCCAAGGCATCACAAGTAGCTCGTCAATTTAATAGATATGCTCCAGTAATCGCAAAAGTTACAATGAACGAATCGAACTTAAGCCGAACCATACGCTCACTGCCTAAAACAACAACAACACAAACAAAAATAACATAAACTTACTTACTGCTAGACATTACATAACTTAAAGCAATAGACAAACATATAGAAATAAAACCGTAAAGACCTCCTGGGCCGCAGGGGTGACCTCGGAAATGGTCAGCCCCTCCGGCCATACATGGACTACCGAGGTGAGCTCCTCCGATAACCGTAGCTCCTCTTCCGCAGTAGCGTGTGGTGTCTCAGGTGGGCGGAACTGGCCCGGAAACTAGAAAAAAATACAAGGGCTTCGGGACACCCTGATAGGGTCATTTTAGGTGTTCTCTTGGAGGAACGTATTATGTATTACGTTGGGCCTTTGTAATGGGCTTCAACGTAAATATTGGGTCCATCAAAAACTTAACAATAAGCATGGGAAGTTTTGGTGAGTTAAATGGTTGTTCCTACTTCCTAGGAATAAGATCAAACGGTTGGGAACAGTTTTAAATTTTAAAAAAATCTCACTCAACTTTAAGTTGAATTAATCGACAAAAGTTAAATCGTTGTTTATAGCAAATCTAGCTCACGTCTCTCGTAAATAGAGTTGGGGTTTGTTGCACTCCTAGAAATTATGCCATCAAATTTTACGAATGTATTAATTTTAAATTTTATTTAACTCGAATTTCAAAACCAAGCACCAACCACCACAGAGACGATGGTGAAGAAAAAATCGCAAATAACCCTGCCTGACTGTTGGGTTTCTAGTAGCCAGGCGATATTTTGACGATCATTTTGGCACCGATTATAAATAACCCTAACAATTGGTGTATAACTTTATATAACTAAATAGAGACCATTTTATTACCAAAAAAAGGAAAAAGGAAACGTCCATACAGCGCCGATTTATTTTCTAAAAAACCCACACGATGCATTTACATATATTACATAATGATAATATGGCCCAAACTTGATAGGAAATTTTGTTTCATGGGCCCCACCGACCCTATGACCATGATTGGTCCTGGAGAGAAGGCCCGGCACGTGGCTTGTGAAGCCCAATCATGCAAAGAGAAGTTTGAGTTCCTTGGATCCAATTCCTTTTGCTTTAATCTTAAGTCAACATTTAGAAAGAAAAAAATAGATCTCTGATGTTCCCCATCTGTACAGATACAATCATGCTTTAGTTGGGTGTAATAAATAAATTAGAATTTTTAAGGGTAGTTTAGAATTGGGTACTTGTAATATATGCAATATCTATCTACAGTGAGTATTTCAAAAGTGAGCACTATTAAAGTTCACATTATTTATACATTTTAATTAGTTCATTATGGACTATTGTTAAACCTGCATAGTGAAAGCAACTACTTTTAACAATATATGCGGGTTGATTGTATATAAGTACTGATTAGAAGAAAAATACTTCAGTATTAAAATCATTAAAATACATAAGTACAAATTTCTGCATTATTTTTTTTTAGAAAAAAGAAGGTAATGGAATTGATTCCTGAATAGAGCAAAAAAACATGTTCTTATGATTTTTGACGAAAATGACCTCGTGTATTCTCGTATTCATTTGTCAATTAATCTAAATTTAAATAAATCAGTATTCCGTGAATAAATTCTGCATGGAATTCAAGCACCGGAAAAGATCCTTCTAATATGATTTAAGCATTCGATAGTCAAGTCCTCATGATTAACTTGCATGGAATTCGAATCTGTTTGCGTAGTTATCGGGAAAGCATGCTCTCAGTAAACTTTTCCGATCAAGTAATAACTTGATCTTGCAGCTCTTTCGGGGGGAAAACCCACTAAAAAATATCGTTCAATATTTTAGAGAAAATATTATTTTTATTATTATCTAGAGCTATTTAAATATTTATTATTTACTCAGCGTAGCACTGAATATTTTTCTAGTGCAATATGCTAAATAATAATAAGAAAAGTGGCGTTAAACATAAGGAGCGCATTAATTGTGCAACAAACAAGTACTTCTAACATTAGCCTAAATGGAAGTAAAATGTCCCAATGGAGGTTGTGCAATTAGTAAAAATAAGCTACAAAACGATTAGTCATGGTAAAGGCTATAGTGATAAAGGGCAGGGAGAATAAAAAACCTGTACTAATAAAAATTAAATAAAATAATGCCAAGTGATCCGACCGACTATTTCCACAGACCAACATGAGTCTTTTCTAGCGTGTTTGTCTTCATTCACACGCATCCCAAAAATTTTTCAGGAGATTACCTATCCAGACCTTAAAATTTTCTCAAGATGTGTGCGATAAAAGAATATGCACCTTGTTAATACGGATAGTTCAAATCAAATTAAATCACTTAAACATTTTCAAAATATATCATTATCGGAATATCACATGAATTAAGGAATTTTTCAAACAAACTGAGTGTACTATACCGGGCGGGAGTATGTTCTTTTGCGTCTTCGCTCTTGAACTAGACCTCGGCCTCCGTCGAGTGCCCCCTAGATGTTAGGATTCAATGGGGTATTGTTGGATCCTTTTGTTTACATAGGCTTGATGCTACAACGTACGTTAATATTGGTGCACTTTTTTTGAGGATTGTCCCACTAAATTTAACAGCATAAGATTTTAATGAGATTTATGGTTATAATTTCGTACTTATCTTATGAAGACATTATTTCTATTTATTTAGAGTTTTTTCTCGATTATCCGCATGTGGTATTAGGTTGAGAGTTTTCCTTCAACCTGCGACTTAGTTGCTCCTCGTGCGCAACTGTTCGGTGAGACTTCTTTATGGAATAAAATCTACCGGTCCCCTAAAAAAAAGAATAAAATCCACCGTTTCAAAAAGACCGGATGGATTATATCCTATCAGCTTGTAACCGCAGGCCAGTTGTACGGTGGACCAAGCCGAGGAGGGAGTTGCTCGTGCCTGTCTAAATCTAAGCAGGTCCTTGTGCCACAACTTGCACCGACACCAGAGAATGTCTCATGGATGATGCCTTAAAATTATATTGTTACTACTTGATTGATCTATATTATTCCATATCTTCCGGGAGACAAATTATGCATATCATATGGCATATGTCACGTCTCATAATAACTCCAAAAATAATGTCACATGGGCAGATAGGCAATACCATGTTAAGCTAGTATATCAATGTCTGACGTTTCGGAGATATATACTATGAATTGATCTTTTTTTTCGAATTATGAATTGATCATTTCCGATGGACTCTCTTTGAAGGTAAAAAAATTGCTTTATTATACGTGGAAGTCATACAAAAAAAATCAGAATTGTACCTAATTTAAAAGTTTTAGAAAACCAATCGATTGACCACTCTCAAAATATATAAATTGATTTACATATAGTTAAATTCAAAAGATTAACTTGGCCTTTTCAAAGCTTGTGGTTAGTAGTCCAAAACTTGTGGTTGAATCTCACTAGAGATTATTTCCCCTACACATGTTTCTCTAATTAACGAGCAATGGCCATGCATTGTGACCATTACATATAGAGTGGCCGCTTCTCGTCTAGAGTGGGCCATGCAAATCTTACAATGAACTTTCAGTCGGCAAGGTAATGGAGTGGAGCATGCTTGGAGAACAACGATTACGATATTAATTGGTTTTAATGTTATATTTTAATCTAAGTATTTAACTCAAAATTTTAAATAATAGATAAGTAAATTTTAACTTATAAATAAGTTAAGCACATTTATTTGATGTGGGACAAAAAAAACAAATTCACTATCTCCTATAAAAAATGTGTCTTATGAACTAGTATGTGCACCAAATTTTTAGCTAGTCTTTTTTTTATCACTAAAGTATTATTCACTTTAAAAGAAATAATCAAGATTGTTTATACCATTGGTACTAAGGGTACCTTACTTTATTGTTTACACTATTGGTACTAAGGGTACCTCACCTTAAGTACCAGATAACGTGTATCAAATGCACTGCAATGATATGAGTTATCCAGGACAAAAGAAAATGATATGAATTATCTGAGTACAAATTCAGGTATCACCAAAAGAAAATCACTGCATCTAAGCCGAAGTGCCGTGACCAAAAGCATACCCAAGTAAACTAGTAATCACAATACCTAGATATCACCAAATATACACCTAGCGTAAGACAAAAATTATTCTAACTATCTTCTAATTACCATTGTTATGGAGGCTCAAAAGTCAAATTTTGATCCTGATTGCGAGCTGTATCCTTAATTGCTTGGAGGATGTGTGAGACATCTTCCTCCCAAGAGATGTCCATGGCAATCACAAGATGCCACGCCTTCGCCAATAGTTCTTCTTGAAGAGTTTCGTCAAGCGACTCCAATCCAACCAAAAGTGAGGGAAGGTTGTGCTCCAACTTTGGCCATTTTGGAGATATAATCTTCAATTTCTGGACCAGAAAATTCAATTGAGCAGTGACTTTTTCAGTGGGTTTCACGGCTACTCGTTCTACTCGGGTTGCCTGGAATATATTGCTTATGCAAACCTTCTTAGAAGCAGTAGGGGACAGCAACATGGCATCGCAAACTACGACATTCGATGCAGCAAGAAGTTGCATAAGCTAATCGTCCTCAACTGCCACCAAAGACCAAATTACTCTAGCACAACAACCTCAGCCACAACAACAAAAGGCTGTCCAGAACCCGCAACCAAAATGTTAGCTATAGCAAGACATAGACCTTCACTCACCGAAACAACATCAAGAAACTATGCAGCTTTAAGAGGATGCAAAGTAGCAGAATTGCAAGGCATCTCTACATCAACGACCTCTTCAACCACACCCGAAACACCAATATGAATATCAATAGCCTCAACATCAACGCCCAGAAGCTGCCCTTCAACAGGAGCCTGCACTTCTAACACAGAAACTTGCGTTGCTATAACAACCTCAACATCAACAGCTGTATTCTCCAAAGCCCTTTTTACATCAACCGCATCCGCAAAACCAGCATCTGCTTCCAAAGGCAGAGCAACAAGAATGTCATCACAAACATAAGCTGCCGCAGAAGGAACAAAAGCCACCACGGGCTCCAAAATCTCGGCAGTAGAGGGCAGGACTGCAGACCACAAGCCATCCACATAATTATAACTTTCTAAGACCACGACCTCATCCACACAACCTCATCACCACTGAGAGCTCTCACATGAAAACCTTGAACTTCACAGCTTAGGAGATATTGTCTGATGCACCTCGATTGACTTGAAAAAATTAAGGTGGCCACCAAGCTGCGACCCAGCCAATCATCCTGCTGCTCCTCGGGGGAGAGGTACTCGATCTCCTCCCAAAATTTCTTGCTAGAGTTATTGGTTGACTAGAAATCCTTCCACAATAGTCACCCGAAGCTGTAGCTAAGACAAACCCGTCCTCACCTATTGTAGAGCGTAAGACCTGAAGAAGGCAGAAGCTTCGGTATTGTTGAAGCGCACTTCGCTGCATCCCGTGTGACTGATGATGGAGATAAGAACTTGGTCGCACCCAGCACAAATTTTACCTTAGAGACAAACGAACGCTTATCCTTTACCCGGATGTCATTAGCTTGAGAACCACGACATCGACAACTTCCAAATTAGGAACCCTAATAAACTAAATCGAGAGTTCTTTTTTATCTTTTGTTGGCAACGAAAGCATCAGTAACTGGGTCGTATTGAATAAAAAAATCCTGGAGATCGCCAAAGTTCCAATGAGTGGGGAAATTATCTATGAAAATAGTGGGTGAGGGTGCCATAGAGAAGGGGGTGGATCCACCACCTTTTCTCGACCTTCTCGCTGACAGAGGAGTAAGGGTTAGCAGTGTGTAGGAATTGGTTGTCCGTGAAATGGGAATTTTTTATTAGGAATGAATGTGAACAGTAATGAAATAGTGAAAGAGGGAGGGAGAGAGAGAGAGAGAGAGAGAGAGAGAGAGAGAGAAGATGGGCTTTCAAAATTCAAAACACCTAGTAGTCAGTCTTCTATATATCAACATTGACATTTATTTTCTAACTTTTTTTTGGTGGAAATGGTGGGGGTTAAGCCCCTAAATAATGACAAAGAAATAGTACAAGTACAACAAAAAGGGCATCCTGCCCATAATCTGATCTCCTACATAGAGGGTCATACATCCTTTAATCATGAATACAGTAGTACTACTGGCCTCGGAAGAGGGATCTCCTCTCTCGAGGTTGCGGCCGCCAGCTTCAGTAAAAATCTAATGCCCTAAAAAATCTGTGAAAAAATTCGCATGAGGGAAATAGCACCTAGGCATGGTCAGAGTGACCTGCGTTGAAGTTGAAATTGCAGGGTTTGGTCCCCATAAATCATCACTGGCTGTACAAGTACACCGAGGGAGGCTAACTCCCCGCAAATTATCCAAATACACCTCAAATCAAGAGAATATAAGTACATCAGAAATAACATAATCATAAATAATCTTCAAAACATGTTTGGAGAGAGCATCCGCCAAATAGTTCCCCTCCCGTCAGGTATGCTGGATATCAATCTCCCAACACCTCGCCAGCAACTCCTGCTCTCTCAAAATTCGTGTAACCAAAGGGTGGGCTCGGTCCACTCCCCGCCCAATGCATAAGATGGCAAAAGATGAGTCCATCACCACCTGGACTCTTCGGAACCGCCTGTCCCACGCCAGCTTGAGTCTGAGGATCAAAGTCCAGAGCTCCACAGCTAAGGAGGTGCAGCTCACAATGCCCTTAGCAAACTCATAAATCTAAAGTCCACCCGACTCGCGGATAATACTACCGGCACCGACAGGACCCAGGTTACTTGCAGAAGCTCCATCTGTATTGAGCTAGACGAAGCCCTCCACGGATCGCTGCTAAGAGTAAAATCTCATGACAGTGGAGTAATGGAGTATTCCGGTCCGCCAGGACATGAGCAAACTTCTGTACTTGTAAAGTGATGAGGAAAGGGGCTTCCCCGAGGTGGTGCCAGGACAGAAAGCAAAGTCGCTCCGCCATCGCCAAAGTTACCAGTACATAGTTACGAGGTCATTGCCCACGATGGGCCATCTGTGGGTATGGTGGTGTCAGCAATATTGGCCCAGACCCACCGGCTGGGGTCAGTCTCGGTGTAGAAATATCGCGGATGCTGTGGTAGGAGGGAAGTCCACACCGACCTAGAAAACCTGCAATCACGAAATATATGCATCAGAGACTCTGACTCGGTACCATATCTCGGGCAGGTGTCATCCTCTGTGAAGTGCCTCCGTGCCCGCTCTGCATTTGTCATCAACCTGCAATGAAAAAATAACCAAATGAAAAATTGAATCCTCTCAGTAACCCGTAAGGTTCAAATCTGGGTCTAGATCAGGTCAGCAGGCGGCATCTCCATATCACTATATTTGACCCTATACATAGACTGGGTCGAGAAGCACCCATCTTGGGTGAAGGCCCAAGATATCGAATTCATCAAGCCTGAAGAGACATGCAAAAAAGTCGAAGTCAGAGAATCAATAATATGCGGAGGCAGAAAGACCTTCAGACGAGAGATGTCCCATCCTCTATCTGGGGACCAGTACTCAGCCACCCGCCTCCCCGCCTCCTCAGTAGAAAGATTGGCAAGAAGGTGGTTCCGGATAGTAGAGAGAAAAAGCTACGGGTCATCCCAAAAAGACGTACGACGTCCATTACTCACATTCCATCGGAGACCATGAGCAAGAAAATTTATTTTCTAACTTCTTTTCTGGTCATTGCATGGTGCAACAGTGCAACTACTTCCCGAGAAATATTCACTTATTGGAGCTCTCTTTCCCACCAATCGTCAGGAAGATTTAATCTTCTTTGTACATGCCTACTTATATTTCTTTATTCTTTTCCTTTTATAATATTGTCATGTATCAATATTGGTGTTCTAACAATGATCTTCTTCATATGCTATAATTTCTAAATGATTTAAAGCAGGATGTGTCAAGATCTCTTCAAAGGCCTTTTGGTTCAAGAGAGATTGATTTCTAGAGTTCAATCTCTATCAAATATAATTTTGTATAAAAAAAATTACTTACAAAAAAATGGCTTGCTCGACTTACAGGGCATCCGAATTTGAAATTTTATATAAAAACGTAACTATCTTCGGCGTCAGACCAAATATTATTATTATTATTATTATTTCACCAAAAAAATATCAAATATTATTTGCTTATATATTTGTTGTAGTTCAAACAGTAAATGTCACGACTCATAATTCAAAAAAAAATTGCAATGGTCTGTCTTTTCATAAATATAATTTGATATAAACCAAATGTTTATGATTTTTTTTGGTAGGTCATAAATGATTCACTTTTTTCTTCTAAATTTTATTAAAAATTTAACAGTCAGAATGAAGAATCAATGTAAAATTACTCTAATTTTTAAGGAGTTTTTCATTCATTCCACGGGCGGCACGGAAAATGTCTGGTGGTGGTTTGGACTTGGTAGTGATTCTTTTTTTGGTAAGCTTGGTAGTGTTTCTTTGAAGTCTAAAGAACAATTAACCAGCCGTTCAACAAGAAATAACCAGCATCACATTAGCTTCATTGAAGGCTAAGAGCCGAGACCACAAAAACCAATTGGATATTTAAAAAAATATAGTTAGTCACCAACTCCCGAAACGTGTTATTTGTTGAATCAAATTTCAAAAAACCATTAAGTGGGTTCCTTTTCTTCGGATCACCTAAAATGACAAGTTAAATGAGGACGAGTGAAACAGTTGCGGTTAGCTAACCAGGAAGTCCATGATCGAGAAAGAACCTCGAAGAATATCTCCAATGGCGGAAGAGTTTTCTACGCTCGGCGGTGAACTTGGGAAAGAAGAAAAATGACGTGGCTTTCTACGTTCAGCGGTTAGCTGGGTTTTTCTTTTAGAAGTACAATTGTATTAATAATATTTAGAGTAGAAAAAGAACTTGCGATCTCGCAAACACTAAGCTCTTCAAAATCTTAATGTAGAAAAATTCAATAGAAAAACCTTAATGTAGCGGTTAGCTAGGTGTTTGATCACTCTGTTCTATCATGGCCGCACCGGATCGCCTTCTTTTGATATTTCAATAAAATCTAGAAGAGAAAAAATTAACATTGTATGGCCGTAGTAAAATTGTTACTTGTGAAGTTGAATATATAATAAGTAATATTTGTAACGAGACATTGTAAAACTAATAAAACTCAATAGATAAAACAGTTAAACACGTAGGGTTTATCGTAAACTAATCATAAATTGATGCTTTTTTTGTTTCGTTATATGCCATGTCAAATTTGTGTTAAGATATTATAAAATCTATCAGTATTAGAGTCAAAGAATTGCGAGGTCTTATTTATAGGTGATTATCACAATGTTGTCTTTTTTATTTATACGGCTTGCTCAGCAATAGCCGGATAAGTAGAAAATGTTAGGGCGGAACAGAGAAATTTGGGCAAAGCCGGATTGAAATGTTAGCTAGGTAAACCTATTGTAATAAGAGAATCAAAATCTTAAAAACCTTTCACTATCTTAAATATCGTTAACTTAACTACTTTTGTTACTGACTCAACTCTTTGTAGACTCAGAGAACAAAAATAAAATATAGATGAGCCATAGAAGACGTGTTATTGGTACTCATAGATGTAATTATATGAGCAGTAGCTCATTATTTTGCAATGAAGCATTTTGGTCACACAAAAGAACGAAAACCAAACACTTGACTTATTAAGGCAAAACTCGTTTTGAACTGGACTACACGAAACCCTTCCTTTTGACAACTGACTTGGTGAGTTCAGGTGAGCTTCGGTGTTTATGTAGGCGTTCAACAACAAATGACCACAAAGAAACACTTGCATATTAAAAAAAAGTAGTCCTCACCACAACAACTAACTTTGAGCTCTTCGTTTTTCTTCATAAGTATGTTTAATATATTCGATGGTTAAAATTTTATCATACAATTTTATCATAAACTAGTGAGTTTGTTAATTTAAAGTTCAAAGTATTTATTTTTGGTCACTCTATAGTTGAGACTTGTGGCTTCTGTTTAAGGAATAATTTCAACATTCGTAACATTAAAATTTGAGTTTTTCTTAGAAAAAACTAATTTTCTTATAGCATAACGGCACAAGGCATTGTAAATATTTAGGATGTTCAGGGTTCAAACCCTGTCATTATACTGGTATAAAATTTAACTTTCGAAAAAAATATAAGTCTCTCAACAATTAACTCAATTTCTACCGGTATTAAGTTCGAGTATTTGGGAATCGTATTTGCGGATATGAGCGATGAACCATTTTTCCACACAAAAGAACGTAAACCTAATACCTGACTTGGCTACCAAAAGCAAAGCTGACTTTGAACTGCATGGGCTACACGAAACCTTCGTTAGGTATATGATTCCACGACTTATGCTTTGCTCTCTTCCAATCACCGATGCAAATTCTAAGGGCTTCGTGAACCAATAATTATTATTCTAACGACTTTCAGCATAATTTTCTTTGATCATCCAATCAAAACCGAGCCTATATATACATCGTTCACGAACAGATCGATCACGTCCAACCACAAAGCCTTAAATTTGATAAATTTTACATAAAAATGAAACTATTTGAACGTTCCCTAGAAGCCCGTCTCTTCTTCTTCCTCCTCCTCGCCCTCGTCCTAGCTCATCAATCCGTCTGTGTCTCGGGAACACCTATCGATCCGAAGAAGCCGTGCAAGCGCCTCGTGCTCTACTACCATGACATTCTTTACAACGGCACCGACGCGGCCAACGCAACGTCGGCCAAAGTCACTCAACCAACTCCCTTGGGGAGCAACTTCTTCGGGACGATGGTCGTGTTCAACGACGCCGTGACCAAGGACGACCGGCTGATGTCGCCTCCGGTGGCGACCGCGCAAGGGTTCTATTTCTACGACATGAAGGAAGCGTCCGCGGCGTGGTTCGCGTTCACGTTGGTGTTCAACTCCACCGAGCACAAGGGAACCCTAAGCATCATGGGAGCTGACTTGATGTCGGATACGACGAGGGACTTCTCTGTCGTCGGAGGGACAGGAGACTTCTTCATGTCCAGAGGGATTGCCACCGTCGAGACCGATACTATTCAGGGTGTCTTCTATTTCCGCCTCAAGATGGACATCAAGTTGTATGAATGTTATTCACTCTCGGATTAGTGGATGTACGTATACCAGGCGGCCTACAAAATACTCGTCCATGGCTAGTTAAAGTTGCATGCATGGTTGTTGTCTATCAATTAAATTATGTTTGTTGTTTGATCTATGTATGGTTTAATCAAACTTTATTGGAAAAGGTACACTTTAGTACTCCATAGTTTTACGCTTTTCACATGAGTATCTTGTAGTTTAAAATTGGTAATTGAGTCCCTGAAATTTACCAACAATTTTTCGGGCAGGTCCATGGTAACAACTACCCATCCAAACGCGCTCAAAACGATACCATTTTTGATCTGACGTGGCAGACATGTGACAATAGAGTGGGTTTAGTTAAAGCTGACGTGGACTCTAGAAAATTACTAAAATAATCCCTAATTATTTTATATCTTTTCAAACAAAATCCAAACATCATCCCAAAACACATCTCTCTCTTCCCTCCCCTCTCTCTCTCTCTTCTCTCGCCTCCTCATCCTCCTCCTCCCTCTCTCTCGGACATTGACTTGATAGAGAGAGCCAGCTTAATTTCCCAGTCTCACTGTGAAACTCTCACCACTTGTTCCACTAGTAGTCCACACCAATCCACCGCCCAGCCACAATTATCAATATGCCCCTCTCTGCCACCTCTGTGGCGATCTCTATCCTCCTCCTCATGATCACCACCACCGCCACATCATCGGTGACCCCAATCCCGGGCCTGGACACCTCAGCCAAGAAGCAAGAGACCCATGTCAACAAGGACTCTGGCCCCAAACCTCACTGGGACCATACCATCAAGTTCACCATGGACGAAGAGCCCCTCCGAAAGATCCGCCTCTTCCTCAAGGTTGAGCTCTTCTCCGACGCCCCCGCTAAGGATAAGCTCAAGGCCGTTGGCGAGCCCTCTCCTGCTTACCCATAGTTGCCCCTTCAACCTCCACATACGGTGGTTACGCAACTCTAGATTGATAATAATTAGATGCAGACCGATGGTGTAGTGGCAGTCGATCAGGTTGAGGATGGCCTGCCACGTCTCCACCTCTTCTGTGAACCACCTACATGCTGAGGTTTCTGGTTTGGGGTTATTGTGAAAAAAGAGTGCGGAGATTAATAATAGATAACAGGGGTAGGAGGATAGGCCCCCGGGGAAGGAGATATGAGTTGGGGAAGATACTCACTTTCCCTTGGAAGTTAGATAAATTACAGTATTATAAATAATATTTTTTTATGTATTCAAAGAACATGGCACTAGTGGTCTAGTGGTGGAATGTAACTCTGCCACAGAACAAACCCGCCTTCAATTCTCCAATTGGAGCAAAAAAAAATTGGTCTCTTAAGTATTTATAACATGGGTTTTACAAAAAAAAAAATTAGGAACTGTTTAGGTAATTTGGCATAGTACACGTCAGCTTTAAATGAACTCACTATGTCGTCACATGTCTTCCACGTAAGCTCAAAATTGACTTCCTTTCGAGCACGTTTGGATGGGCAGCGGCTCTGGACCTGCCCGAAAAAGTGTTGGTAAATCTTAGGGACTCAATTACCAATTCTAAACTACAGGGTATTCAACACAAAAAAGTGTAAAACTACAAAGTATTAAAGTATACTTTTCTCAACTTTATTTACGTAATCAGAATTTCATAAATTAGCGCTCCAGGTAACAGATGAACCAAATAATAACGATACACATGCATCATATAAGACGGGGACGAGAAACCAAAGAGTGAAAATGGGAAAACAAAGATTAAAATGACCAAACTTGCATTTTAGACACGAAGCAGCCGTTTAATAAGAATGGTTTTTTTTAATCCGCGTTATGCAAATAATGATCTTAGAAATTTTTAGTCTGTTACAGTAGTAACATCCTCCTTCACGCATGCCATTCAATATTCAAGGTCTTTATTAATTTATACTATTCGGAATCCGGTAATATCATCCCCTATTTATTTATGAAATAATTCTGATTGTAATTTTCATTTGTAACTCTTAAAAATCAAGACTTTTTAAACAAATTCAAGTTAATTACTACTCGAAACAAATCTCATCATATGGTAGACCTCGATATCTAAGTATTTGATTTGTTTGTTTATGTATTTGATTTGTTGGGTATTGTTATGTTAACACAAAGTAAACTTAGATTTAATCAATTCTTCATAAAGTATTATTTAACGGAGTTATGCAAATACGTCACTCAAGTGTGAAATAAAAATAACTATTATTATTTTATATTCTTTGAATTACACAATATTTGATTTAAAATGTGATAAATTTTTTTGAAATATAAATTTTATACTATGCGAGGATTTGAACCGTGGAACGTTTTGAATTATTACACTTGTCCTTTGGTAAAAATGTGACAAATTGCCAAAAATATATTTATATATATTCCGTTTGTCCCGTGAGACTTAAATTAAATCTGGCGCCGATTTTAACCGTATAACCTATCCCAAATAAATCCATTCACATGCTCTGCGTGTTTATGACAGAGACATCAACTATCTAAATGGTCCTTCAATTGCTATATTTTCAAGTTTCAAATTTAATATTTATGAATGCACATTTATGCAAATGGAGGGTTGAGTGCAATTTGTAAGTGATTTAGATTTATTTGAGAAAATTTTGAGTTCAAATTTTATGAATATAAAAAAATTATTGTTAAAATCAGATCCGACAGTATTCGACTCTTAATACAAGACTTTAATACACTCACCTGGGGAGATCAGTCAGGTGCATCTAGCAAGCCAAGTGGAAATATTGTTCTAACAAAACAGGAGAAACAAGCCAAGTGGAATGGGCACGTTACTTTTAGTAGCTAATTGGTTGAACCATTCCAAAACCAATCAAATATTCTGGAGGCAGCGCCCAACCTACGTTGCATGCTTCAATGTGTCGGGTGCACCAACCAATACTTATTTTATAAATAAATTTTATACCAAATTATACCTGATAGAATTTTAAATCTCCGTTAATTTTTTTCTACAATTTTAAACTTCCGTCAATTCTACTCTACCCTGCACCAATCAATACTTCTCCTCCCCATTCCCAAGACTTCAACTATTCCACTTCATTGGCTAATCAAATAGTCTTAAACTTTTAGGCATGATATTTACATACTTATTAAATCGACGAATTCAAATATCTATTAAGTTAACTAATTTAAATTAGATTTAATTGAGTGCTAACTATAATAGGGTGAGTAGCATCATCCGAAGTGAAAGTCTCTTTTTATTAGAGCATACGACAGTGCTCTCCTTTTTCTCTCATCCTCCTTGAAACCCTGATGCCTAAAACTAAATCAAAGAAATTTTCAAAATGAGAGTGCTAAATTCTTTCTTTCTGCTTCTCTTATGATTTTCCTGATTGGAATTCAAGAAAAAAAATTAGGTTTGGCAAGAAAGGAGGGAAGCACAAAAGAAGAACAGAGAATAATGAGAGAGAAAGAGAGATAGGGAAAGGTAGAATTGTATTAAGAGATCAATGTAATTCTCGACCTCTCTTTACAATTGTATTATTTTGTTCATACATATACATGTCTATTTACTAAGTTCCCCTCCGGCATCCAACCTAGCTATTCTAATCACCTATATACATGTCTATTTACTAAGTTCCCCTCCGGCATCCAACCTAGCTATTCTAATCACCTATAAATCAACTAACTACGTTTCTTTCATGGTTTTACTAGACAATTTATTGAACACGTGATAGACAACTCACACTCTAATTAAAATTGGTTATCTAGTAAGGTCTACCATTGCTCAATAGTGTATCATTGCTCATAGCATGTTATAACACTATTCATATTATATGGTAAGGTTGTTCGCTACATGATATATCATTGCTCATGTTTCCTAATTAAAATATTTATATACTCTCACATTTCTAAAATTGTACATATATAATTACTAATATTTCAAATTTGACTTTTCTATCACGCTTCTCATTCGTGTTGTGTGTGTGGTACTGCTGAGCATTATTTCGGATCCAAACCAAGCCAAATTCGAACACTCATTTAATTAGAGAGTTAAGTGAGAGTAGGTAAACTAAAACCACCAACGATAATTTTTTTCTTTTTTGATTCATATAATAATAATTTTCCCTTACTTAGTGGGTCGAAAATTTGGGAATAAATGGGGCGGTTTTTTTTCCTTTTAATAATTAGTTGAACCATAAAAATCAGCTTTGGACCCATCACATTGATTCCCTCGCTCATGCTAATCCCCGCCCCCGCCACAACGTGACCACCTAATCTAGTTCCCATTTTGTCCTCTAACTCCCACCATTACCTATTAAACGCCGTCGGTTTCCCCCTTAAACAAGTCACTTACCCGTAACCACCTCCTCATTTTTTTTGTCTACACATTCTAATATGAAAATATTATTGTACCAACTAATCAAATTCAAATCAAATAATAATTTTAATATGGTAAAATTTTCTAAAAAATTATTTATCATTAGTAAATTTTTATAGATACTAAAAAAAATTTTAAAAATACGAACCAAAACATAGTTAAGCTAGAATAAGATACGATGCGACCTTACTTATAACCAAATCTCTGTCCCCGTCTCCGCCCACTCTCTTCTACTTTAAGAAAAGCTCACACCTCACTCTTTCTCTCACGTACCCAGCAACACACCCAACCCCCCAACCCCTAACCGGCAATGCCGCTGCCGATCCAGCCGCCGTCGCCGCCGCCCTAACCCGACGACTCTCGCAGACACCGAAAAGAGCCCTCAAAGTTTCCAAATTTACGAAAATGGCACAGAACCAGAAGCTGAAGCTCATGGCTCTCATCACCAAGCTCTCCGACCGCGACACGTACGCCTCCGCGTCCGCCGAGCTGGAGTCCCTGGCGCGTGGCCTCGACGCTTCCCCGGCGTCGCTCCCTTCGTTCATCGCGTGCGTCCTCTCCGCCGGGCCCACCGACAAGCCCCAGGCGAGGAAGCAATGCCTCCACCTGGTCTCCACGCTCTCGCTCCTCTACCCGGCGGCTCTGGCCCCGCACCTCCCCAAGTTGCTGGGCTTCCTCACGCGCCGCCTCCGCGATCCGGACTCCTCCGTCCTCCGGCCCCAATGCGTCTCCACCGCCGCCTCCCTATCGAAGAATCTCTCCAAAGTTTCGTTCTTTGGCGGCTTCGCGAAGCCCCTGAGCGAGGCGCTGTTCACGGAGCAGGAGCCGGGGGCCCAGATCGGGGTGGCGGCGTGCCTGTCGGCGGCCGTGGAGGCTGCGGCGGATCCGGAGCCCGGGAAGCTCGGGCGGGCTCTGGTGCCGAAGCTGGAGAGGGTGTTGAAGAGCGAAGGGCATAAGGGGAAATCCGGGGCTTTGGGGGTTCTAGGGAGTGTGATCTGGGTGGGTGGGGTTAGGGGCTACGGTGGGCTTAGTGTGCTTGTTGGGTGCTTGGTTGGGTTCCTGAAGAGCGAGGATTGGGCCTCGAGGAAGGCGGCCGCGGAGGCCCTGAGGCGGTTGGCGGTTGTTGAGAGGGATTCCCTGGTTGAGTTCAAGAGTTCATGCATGAAGGTGTTTGAGAGTCGCCGGTTTGATAAGGTGATCTTTTGTGGATGTGCAAAATTTTGGTTCTTTAGCTTGCATTGGGCTGATTGGTTGTGATGCTTTGATCAGGTGAAGGCGGCGAGGGAGGTGATGAACCAGATGATCGAGGCGTGGAAGCAGGTTCCGGATGTTTCGAATGAGGTGTCTCCGCCTCCCAGATCTATGGCTTCTTCCAGAGGTATATCTGTTATTTGGAGATCGGATCACGGATGGCTAAGAGTTATCCTGAACTTGGCACACATTGTGGATCTTACTTCTGGTTTCTTTTCTGATTTCATAGACTAATTGGTTTTTCAATGTTACAGATGATGCAAGTGACGGAAGATATCCGGTGGGATCTAAAGTTTCGTCTTCTACTCCTGGGATTGTGGGTCTCAGAAAGAAGATCAACTTGTCTGGTGGGAAGACCCCATGCGGTGGTTCGTCTGCGGTTATGTCCAGGACTAGAGGTCCTTTGATGAGTGTTGAGAAGAAATCGAATGCAGCAATATTTGGCAAGAGATCCTCGAACCAGAAGGTCGATGATGCGGTTTCTGGCGGGTCTTCTTTCACTGGACTTGGAGATGCTAGTTTGAAGGAGAGAAATGATGCACTCTCCGAAAGAAGGAATGTGAAGCCAGAAACAAAGAGAGCACTTTTCAATAAGAATACCAGTGACAATATGTCAGTATCTGTTGGAATCAAATCTGGATCTCGTGGGCTTCCTTCTCATGAGGGTAGCCTTGGGTCAACTGCTGCAGCGGGTGATTTCAATGAGAACAAACACATCAATCATAAAGAGTGCGACGATTTGTCTTCAATTCGTAATCAGCTTCTTCAGATTGAGAGGCAGCAATCCAGCTTACTTGATCTGATTCAGGTCTGTTGTTCCGTTCTCTGTTTCTCTAGCGAGCAAGTTTCCCCAAGGTTAAAAGAGCATCCTTCCAAGATTGCTTTCAATCAGATAGTAGTAAACTCTCAGTTGAGAGAGAAAAATAAACTAGATTCTGTCAGATTGATGACATGCTTAAAACCATATTCTGTCTTGAATCGATAATGACACGAGCATTCTGATATTCACGTCTGGAGAACAAATTTCCACCTCTTTTGTCGTATTGTTGTCTAGAAATAGCAACAGTTTCAGTAGCTGGGTACTGAGTCACATTTTATTGCAGAAAACGTCTTTGTTAACCTTATGCTCATTTGATGCTACTGTCTTGCTCATCCTCGATTTTATGTCTTATTACAGTCATTTATGGGGAACTCACAAAATGGAATGAGAGCTCTAGAGAACCGTGTGCAAGGCTTGGAGTTGGCTTTGGATGACATCTCCTTTGACCTGGCTGCATCTGCGGGAAGGATGACCAATCCGCACCGGATGTCATGTTGCCTTCTACCTGGTGCTGATTTTTTTAGCTCAAAATTACTGAGGAAATCAGGAGGACGCTGTTCAACTTCAGGATTTCTGCCTGGTGGAACCCTGTCATTTGAGGGCCTTCAACATAGAACCAATCAAAGGAGACTTAGTGCTGAAACATTCAACTTGGAGAGCCATAGATTACGGCTCCAGGGTGGTCGTGGGGTCATTGTAAATCCTTTGGCAGAAATTCAAGTTGAAGCAAGAGGAGTTCCTCTAGTGGCGCAAAACTAGCACACGAACCGCTAAGGTATGTTTGTTTTTTAAAAGACGAATCTATATGGGACCTGATAATGCAACATTGTATCCTTTTTTCATGTCCTTTAGCATTGACATGACACTTTACGAATTGACTCCTCAGTTTCTCTTGTAATACACGCTTGATTTCTACATTAAACAAATAGCTTGTTTTTCAAGGAGTTTCAGTAAATAACCAATATATATGACTTCACATGAATTTTCAGAAACTGTTGGCTGGAGTTGAATGGTCTATGTGGTTTCTCGTGTTCATTTTTGGTTTGTATATCCCTTTTTCTTTGGGTGGCATCTAGCTAACTACTGCTTTTTGAAGCAATCGTGTTATCTCATTCTTGATGTCCTGCTAACAACGTCTATTAGGATTCGTCCAAGGTTACTTGACGCCCAAGATAATGATTGTTATTTTTCTGTGATCTGATCATGGACAAGAACAGTTTAATTTTGCTCCATTTTGCATACTGTTAAGTGGATATGAGATTTCCATTCGTCTGATTTCGGGCTAAAAGGAAGTGTTTGAGCGCTTAATGTCATCTAATTAGACTATTTATTCATATTGAATTATTCTGCAGATCTGCCTCAACCAGTTTGGCGGTCCCATGTCTTTGCTCACTGATTCAGCCTCCGAAACTTCGTCCGTCTGGTGGCCATTTATCAACAACCTGAAGTTATCTGTCTAAAAGTTCAGGTGCTCTATTGGTTCACGAGGTGGCTAATTCTTTCATTGGAAGGGGACACTCCGTTTATCCATCATTATGCTCAGTTGGTTTAACAGAGACCAACATAAGCCGATTCATTTTCACATTCCTTCATTTGGCATTATTTCTTAATTCCTTCTTATCCGGTGTTTCATTCGTCGTTGGAGTTATGCTACGAGATTCGCAGCATACTAGAGGGTTGGTTCTACATGTATAGATGATGTTTCCATTCCGGTTCACCAAATGTAACTGGTTTCATATGAAGAGAGCATCATGAAGCAGATCTTAGCTTGTGAGGTCCTTCTTGCTACATTGAGCTTTGTATATTTTGCTTTGTCATTTAAGAGACAAGATGTACTCATTGGTTGATCCTCTCTCTCCCCCCCTGAATATGAATCTATCATTAAGTAGGATGGTTGGTCTCTTAGTATTGTCGGATTCTATGTAGAACCGTACTTTGGCAACATGCAACATCTGTCATTAAATCTTCTGTATTGCCATATTATGTCTTGATGCAAAACTTATTTATTGGAATACAGCGAGGAAGTGATGCTTTTAGTCCGACATCTTGAAGTATTATGCGATAATAAACACTCGCAAATACAAGTCACTTGCTGAGACTGTCAAATTTCAAAAGCTAAAACTTCAACAAAAAGACTTGCATAATATTTCAAACTTTGAAGTTCTAATAGGCTACCATCAAACCTACTACTACACAATCAAGAATGCGGTCCTTGACCCGGCTTGTCTGGAGATGGAGCAGACTCGTCGAAATTGATGTCATGGCCCTTGCTCAGTGGTGTCTTGCGTCTCCTGTTTCTGCAAACAAAAAACCCAAACAAAAGGGTAAGAAAGCTCTCCATGTATTAGCTTAGATTGGTTTCTGTCTGGGTGGGTTTTGAAGTTCAAAAGGAAGCATAAGAACATGGGTAAAACCTCAACAAACAACTCATTAGAATCTACAAAAAGAAGTTGCCAACATGGAACAAGCATCCGAATTTTCCACAGGATGATGATTTGGCATGTACTAAGAACTTAAAGCTCTAATGTGGAAACTTTAGACATCTTGGTACTTGGTGGCGCGAAGATCCCCCCTACACTAGAACAATGCCACAAACTGGTCTGTTTTTTTCACATTCTTGTTGCCCGTCATCAGTTCACCATTCTTCTTAGTTGCTCCTCCACGAAAACTTAGAAGACGATAGGGGTTCAAGAAATGGCTCAGAATGAAAGGATCATATTCAGCAAAAAAGCTGATAAACAACCGAACATCTCTTTCAAGAATAACAATGCTAACTACCGACCATTCGCGCTCCAACGCGCGCTATCACTCTCCTTAACTTTGCTATGCCACCAAACATCAAGCATCATAATATCACACCAGCCCAACCATGGCTACCATCTCCACCTCCGGATCCTACACAGCGTACCGTTACCGCGAAACCAGCATCCGAATCTCACCTAGACACGAAAGCCCTCGACGCACTATAGTACACTCAAGAGACTAATCCAATCTCACTCAAACAACAACGATTTCACAACACAGCTGACATTCAACCACCACAATATCTAAACCCTAAGCTTCTTAAAGTTTTTAGGGTTTAAGAGATCGATTCGAAGCCTATCCAATTGCGAGCGCGTGGAAGAGAGAGAGGGGGGGATAATTACTAGTTACCGATTGGGCCGAGTGCCAGGAGAGGCCACGGTAGACGTTGACGGAGAAAGTGGCGGTGAGGTATATGGTGGCCACGCCCAGTCCTCCGGTGAAGGCCTTGAACGCCCAGTCGCCTGCTTTCCCCACCATTCCCATTTTAAGAAGGTGATACCAAACAACCCTCAGAAACAAAGGGTTTAATTTTAGGTTACAATAATGCTTCCACCCGTTAAGTGATCGTTGGTAGCAACTGCTTTGATTGAATATATATATATATATATATATATATATATATAGTTTGAGAAATTTTTTTTTAGTTAGTTAGAATTAAGATGGTGATTATTTTGTTATTTTTAATTTTAAAACTAATAATGTCGTGTCACTTTTTTTATACTTTGTTTTAGGGTAAATTACTCCCTAGTCTCAGATGTTTGGTCATCTTTCCTCTCGAGCCCCTGTATTTTAAAAACTGATTTTACCATCCCCGACTTTGATTTTATCAACTTTCGGGTTCTTGTTGTCGGAATATGTCATTTTCTCCAGCAAATCCCCATTTGAAAAGACCAAAATGCCCCTCCCACTTAAAAAACAAAAAATCTCTCTTTCTCTCTCCACCTTCTTCCCCAATTCATCTTCAACCTCCAAACAAAAAATTTATATAAAAATAAAAGCTTAATCAAATTTCTTTGCACCAAGTTACAAATCCAGAAGGCTGTTAAGAGTGAATCAAAACCCCAATTCTAATTAAAAATTGTTTGCTGCATTTTAGATTCGAATTAGAAACACTAGAATCAGGCTCTACCTCCTTCGCTCCAATTAGAAACACTCATCATCACGACTCGTCCCCATGCTCTGGCCGTCGTTCTTCGGCGAGGGGAACCTCCTCCTCGACGGCGTCCCCGCCATCTCCCACTGCGCCCCGCCCAGCCTCTTCACCAGCTCCCTCGACGACGCCAGAAGGAATTTTCGATCTGGGTTTGAGTTTTCGACGGCGAGGGGAAAGGAATTTTTGATCTGGTCACCTCATCTTCCTAGCTCGTCGCCGGCGTCGAGGCTAGGCTCGTCCCAACCTCTCTCTCTCTCTCTCTCTCTCTCTCTCTGTGGGAAACAAGCGGTGGAAGCGTTTCTGCCAGATCTACGTTCTCTTTCATCTTTATGAACAAGGTCGAAGTCGTGAACATGGACCAGAACGTCAGGACAAAATCAATCAAGAGAATGACGAAATTCCTAAGTCAATTTCGAATCCCAAACCCCATTTCTTTTTTAATCGGAACTCCAACCCCATTTATTTCTAGACAAATTCAAATAGGGCAAAGCTGTTAAGTTTGTGATCAATCTTCCATGGGATTTCAGGGCAGTTCATCTTCAACCATTGTTCTGGAGTGATGCCACAGTCAACCGGAGGAGGAGGACCAATTATTTTTGTCGTTTTTTAATCTAGATTTTGGGGGAGGCGACGAGAGAGAGGGGGCAATATCTTGGGAGGTTGGGGACGGGAAGCGGAGGGCAGAGGATTTAATTAGTTTGGATGCTAATTAGTTTTGATTTTAATCGGGAAGGCCAATGAAGAGGAAGAAGATAAGTTGGAGGAAGAAGATAAGTTGGATTTTTTAAGTGGGATGGACATTTTAGTCTTTTCAAGTGGACTTCGCCGGAGAATATAGAATATTCCGGCACCAAGGACCCGAGAGTTTCTAAAATCAAAGAAGAGGACGGCAAAATCAGTTTTTAAAATACAGGGACCCGAGAGAAAGGATGACCAAATACCAGGGACTAGGAGGTAATTTGCCCTTTGTTTTATTTCATGTTACCAGATACATTATGTATTTATAAACAGCATAAAATAAAAATCTCTACAGTACCTTATTCTTCCTAACCTTACATCACTTTATGAAACGAGCTACACCACTCAATTATCCAATCAAAGTATTAATGTATCATCCTTGATCTTCTCTTTAACTATCGGTTTAAATGCTTACATATTATTCACTTAATTGACAGAATATTAATGTTTCTAATTAAACGGTAAATGCCATAAAATTCGAGATATTATAATGACGAAAAATAACAGGATTGGTATTTGATTCAAGGTATCAAAATTCAATTCTAGCAAACTGAGAATAACAAATGGAGAAAATTCATCATATTCATGCAGTCTGTAGAGAGAAAAAGTTCATTAACTTGAAAACTCAAAACATCTTCCAATTGCTTATTTCGACCAGAAGTTGGTTCGAGGTTGCACTAAACACGCTCGTTCATGTTTTGCAAATCACAACCCCTTGTTTCAAGAACCGTAGAACAAGCGCTTCGATCAATTAGCGAGTAGTTATTTCAATGAAAGGGAACTACTGTGCGGATTATTGGAGACGAAAAGGGCTGCATTCAACAAACGAAAATTACCGATAAAAATGAATCTCACAAACTGATAATAAGTGAGACGCTTCTTTACACCCTAACTA
Source organism: Hypericum androsaemum (assembly GCA_963995505.1). NCBI lineage: Eukaryota > Viridiplantae > Streptophyta > Magnoliopsida > Malpighiales > Hypericaceae > Hypericum > Hypericum androsaemum. The sequence goes on from OZ023182.1 coordinate 14,882,256, forward strand.
AAACATTTATCAGATAAAGCAAGTCATCCACATTTCTTCAAGATGACTACTTGTGTTACACATCACAGAAACGACCAGCAAATTTTTGTCAAGATTTGCAGTAAACTAGATCATATATAGCTCTTGAAGATACGAGTTGATAAAGGTTGGTTAAGATACTCGGGTACAACATTGCAGAAAAACAAGCCGTTCCAGGAACCGATGACTCTTCCGATGATAAAGCAGCCGCCATGTTATGAGAATGCTGAGGATAGAACTTCTTTTTTGCTACATTGGTAAGGAATAGCCATCTTGATCACTGCGATTGGTTATCAGACAGAGGTTTGCGCTGTGAGACAGAAATATAAGAGAATCAGTAACCTAGCATTGATAGCCAACCGAATGTGCAGCATATTCGATAATGAGAGGACGCCTCTAGACGTCAATCCGATGCTAAAGTGCTTACACATTTAAACACCCACCAAAAGAAACATGTACTTTCGAATGGACATTTACGGGTTGGTCAGAAAGCTCATTTTTAATGCCAATTACACAGCTTTGTCTTGTGCTTGTTTTCTGCGGGTAAGTTAAATGTAACACCTAAACATGATACAAAATTATTGAACTTACATGCGTGAGCCGCTATTCATGAGTTCAGGTTTTTCTATGCCAATGCACATAAGGGAGAGGTCGGTCTAACCACGAGAAAAAGTATTATGGTTAAATGCTTACAACCTTTTAACAAATTCAATTAAAACCAGATTTCATAAAATAGGACAGAAGAAATAAATATCTCTGAATGAGCCAAACAAGCAGAGTTAAGGAAAAGAAAACTCGTGTGGAAGCATACTCAAAAAATAAGAAAACATACTGACCAACCTGCAACTGCTTCGGCTCTCCCCTCATGTTTAAAAGATTCTGTTATCATGTCAAGCTTTCGTGGATGTTGAGGATCACATTGATGTCCGTTTAGGTGTCCCTTCAAGCTCCCATTTTCAAGAGACGAGTCCCTGTCAGGGCTGCTAGGAAACTCCCTCTTTCGTTTCCTATGAAATGTGTACTTCAGAATCCTGTCATTAGAGGCTTTAGAGGGACTTTCAGTTGCATCAGATTCTTTTGGATCCGAGTTTAGCACAGAGGCCATTTGAAGATCCACTCTGCCATCTGCAAGCTCCAATCTTGGGGCAGATTCCAAGTCCTGCCCAGTTAGCTCGAGATTATCTTTCAATTTCTCATTGATTGCTTTACCCTGGCCAGCACAAGCTCTTAAAAACTCTGAACCGCGGTTGTTAACATCTAAGGATCCAACGCCAGATGACAGAATGCCAGGTGTGCTTGAAAGTGATTCTTGTGCCAGGAAGGAATCTGAGATTTCAAGATTTAGTCCCTCCACAGTTTGATTACTGTGAACCACACCCATGTCAAGGCAGACCTTATCTGACAGAGCATCGGATTTTCTTTTCTTGCGAGAAGTCTTCCCACTAGCTGTCAAATTGTGTGCATTAGTGTTGCTGACATCTGGCCTAACCACTTTTGCCTCTTCCATGTTTTCCCTGGCATCATGTACTTTGGTAGCACCAGAGAGGTTTTCCGATGCATTAGCTTCACGATCACCAGAGTCGATCTGATTCTTAGAAGTAATTTCTTGCCTAGAAAGAGCTAGACTTCCACCATATACGCTCATTTCAGATGCACGAACTCTGTGCGTACAACCATTTCTATACAGTTCAGGCTCTTTCCTTCTAATCGAGGCAAAATCAGAGCTGTGAAGAAACAAATTTCCCCCAAGCAAACTGTTTTGGCTACAACATGTTTTGCCGTTAGGCACCTCATTTGCCATAGCATTCTTTGTCTCAAGACCGACAACTGGCTCGTGTCGGACAATTGGTTGGGAAGACATAGCAGACCCTGAAGGACTCAATCTGACATCTTCATCTAGCTGACGGGCAACCTCAGCCTCTGAAATTTTCTCAGCCGGAGGCTGTCTTTGATGGTTTGTCAAAATTTCCAGCTCATCTTGTAGTTCCCTCAATTCTGATCTAAGATCTTTCACAATGTCCTCAGCTTCTCCAAGCTGTGCTTCTAGCTCCTCAACCTTCTTGCTCTGAATCATGGCTGTCATTTCAGCTTCACTTGCCTGGTGATGCCAAATATTTGATGTTTATAAGTAAAAAAAAAATGCAGTAATTTGTAGTCAGCATAAACATGACAGGTCGTAGGAAGACTCAAAACAAAGTTACAAATCAGAGAATCGAGATAATGAAAGTTATGAAAGCTTTGAAGCTAGATATCAGATACTTCAAGGTTTTAGCGCTCAGGCGTGAACTCCAACCCATTATGAAGAAAACTACAGCTTATCAAGCAAACTTCAACTCAATGAATTCAATTTCATGAGAGAGTGAAATTGGTGCTGGATTGGAACCTCGGAGGAGTTACAAGGCCGCACCATTACAATTTTTAAAGCAAGGGCATCCACATAAAAGTCAAACTCAACATGAAAATACTACCCATAACATGCTTTCATTCATTAACAAAATGGAAAGCACATGGCATCCTTCTTTACATGTACCATTCTCGCTTTCAAAGAACCGCCATTGGAATGGCTCTCAAAAAATATCTTCGTCATCATCAGCTGGTAAATGACACAAACATCACATTTTCCTGTTCCATTCGCACAACAAAACCAGCAATCGGTAATGATGGTCCCACTGCAGGGGATCATCGCAAACAATGTACCGCTCCACGCACTTCATTCCATCTCTGCGTTGTTTTAACCAGACTATCTTCCATCTCAAGTTGCTTTCTTCCAAGAAAGTGACCATCCACCCGTCAATTCCGAGTCCTCAACGAAACAAAACAAAAAAATATCGATCCACGAGTTCTTCCGTTCCACAACCAGGCAAAGGCTTAAACCGTTTCGGATCGGAGCCCACCCCCAAATTACTGATCGCACAACGAATTCCCAATGCCAAACGGTTATTCACAAAGCCAAGTCAAATTTTAAGACCAATTTCCTTTCCTTTTCTTTTCTTAAATCAATTAAAAAAAAAGAAAGAAAGAAAGGAGGAGTTAGTTATAAGTCAGTTGCAAACCTTGGAGTCCAACATGGTCTTGAGGCGGAGGAGCATACGGAGGGCTTCGTCCTTGGCGGCGGAGAGCTCCCGGCGGTACCGCTCCGCCTTCCTCTCCGACGACATCACCCTCGCCGCCGCCTCCCTCGCCGTGTTTAGTATAATCTCCGCGTACGCCTTCTTCAGCGCCGCCAATTTCTAAGATACAACAAAGTGGAAATAAAATCAGACAACAACCTCAAAAGCGTCGAAACGGAGGAAGGAGAGAGAAGACAGCGGGGCCGCGGCGTAACTTCCAACCTCGGAATCGGCCATTGCGGTTGCGCGGTGGTGTGTGTGTTGGGGAGGGCCCCACCAGATTGGCGTTGTTGTTGTTGTTGTTGTTAGTTAGTTGCTATTAAGACCAAAGTTGTTAAAAAGGAGACGGAGGTCGTTCGGTTTTCCTTTAATTTTTTGGTAAAGTTCATTTCAGCACACTATAGTATGTCCATTCTTTCGTATCGGTGCTATATAGACTAAAAATAGTCGTCAATTTTTTTCCAATATTTGACTTGGACAGGACTCGAGCAAGATATTATAGTGAATTTTTTAAATTCTTTACAGACTTTGATCTGTTGATTTTTTTTTTCTTTAAAGGTTGGTTTCGTTTCTTTTCGGTTTCAATTCTTTTCCTGTGTTTTCCCCCAACTCTTGTCTGTTAGGTATTATTTACGTTTCTTTCCCTTGTATCTCTTTTCTATTACAAGGGATGCCAAGTCGAAACGACAACAGCCGAAACGCCTTCCCCCAAACATCCCGCTTCCTATTTCACAAGCAGGAGGTATCCCGCTCTTTTTCATTGTGGGGCCCAGCTTCCAGTGACGTGGGAAGACTTGGAAATGACGCGTGGAGGAAAGGGCACGTGGCGGTTTGTTTCTGGTGGGCTTGCCGAGGGCCCGTTTAATTGCGGTGCTAGAGTAGCGGGTTAGGATGCGCGGGGCTTGTATGTAATTGAAGACTTTTTTTTAGTGAGTTTTTATTGTAAAGTGATTTCATATAAAGCGATAATTTTTTTAAACTGATAAAATATTTTGTTCTCGAGTTAGGAACTGTGTTAAAATTTTATAATCTCTCTATTGTAATAACTAATATTTTTTAAAGAAAATTTTAGTGCTAAATCTCGGTCTCAATTTTTGCATAAAATGATATTTTTAATAAAAACGTGTATATTATTTTTTACATACTGTACGAATTCAAAACATATTTTAAGACATTAGTTTATGCTATAATTATTTATTTGATACATTTATAGCATCATTCATATTCTCAATAATCTGTAAATGGTCATTTTAGGTATTTATCTCAATCGAGTGCAGCATTTGAATAACGTTATATGCCGAAATTTTAGGTAACTTCAATATAGACAAAGTAATTTTTTGGTATTTATGTATATATTGTTCAAATTTTTAATTTTAATATTTTTGGAGAATAAAACATAAATCTTTCTTTTTGGTTATACCATCATTTTAGAGAGATTTTATTGTAAGACGTTTTAAATCTTGAAAATACATTGATATTCAATAATTGTTAAGAGAATTTTAACATATTTAAATATCATATCTAATTCGAACCTAGATTCTTGACGGTATAACCAAATAAATAATATTTAATAGTAATTTTATTTTTTGAGATACGGCTAATAGTGACTGAATTAATAATTCATTGTCAGTAGTAATAGTACCTTTGAACGTTCAACAACATTATCACCTTTTGGAAAAATCAGATAATTAAAGCCCTTTTCAGTTAAACATATGTACGGTAACTATACTAGCTTAGATTTCTCACGAGTAGTTTTTTGATAAGTTATATTTCTCACAAGTTCGAATACATTTTGTGGATAGCAAGGTAAACTTTCGAATCGAGATCTTTTAATTCTAACCGAAAGATTAAATCTTTAGGATGCACTTTGCCCTTATGCGAGATTGCAGATGAGTTTGGGAGTCATCTTTTTTCCCACTTCTCATTATCGTGGTCCATATGATACTACATCACCAGATACCTTGTGAAGATGAATGGGATTGATTAGATGAGGTATGTTAACAAAGGTATGATTTATCATTTTCGCGGTATTAATGTGGTGGATATGAAATTTCGAAAATAGCGTAATCTTTCAAGAAAAAAAATACAAATGAAAACTTCTTCTACCTATCATTTTCTACCATGTCCAAAAATGATTGAGATGGTGTCAGTCAAATGGAGCTATACAATCAAAACTTGGCTAAGTCAAATTAATTTTTAAGATTTCACAGTACATAGTTCAAGATAGTGGATTTTTTATATAACGCAACTAAGTCTAAAGATTCAGATTATATTTTGTGCATGTTCTTGGACTTATTACTAGCGCCTAGTTTTGCATTGTAATGTGTATGGGTAAAGATAAACACATTTGAAAAGTAGTTAAACTATCCAATCTGAAGAGTTAGATACAAAAGTGTTGTCTAATTTTTGTCTTTTCTAAGTAATCTTACCCTATTTTCTAATACACTCATTCTCATTGCACCCAGGTGACCAAATAGCACGAGTCTTGCCAAACATTATTCAAGTGCCTTATTGAACTTTCACACTTGCTATTTTTCGATTTTTCACAACTTTTTCTCTTTTTTGTTGATTTTCTCCTTTTTCTAATTTTTTTTCTTTGACTTTTCTTCTTTATTCATACTTGGAACAACTATACAAGACAAAAACTCGGCTCTTTGAGTCGGTCTTCACAATTGATACCCCTTTTTTCCCATTGTTCAACCCCAAACCTATTCCATCAACTTTTGCCATTACAATTTATCCCCAAAGATTAGGTCCTAAATGCGCGCTCGGACCAGATGATAAACGGGTAAGAGAATTGGGATATTGGCTAAAGATTGGCATCACAATTCATCAATGAAAGGCTTTCGACTCAAGGGATTTAAGCAATGGTTCAAAATAGTTTTGGGCTCTAAGGTTCTAGGCTTATGTCACTCAAAAAAGGCCCATGTCATCCCACTTACACCCACAACATTCCAGACGGTTCCTAGTACGGTAGGACACTCCGATAACCCGAAGCTTATACACACCTCATGAATAAATGGGGGACGGTTGTCTCCTTCTTCGGCTCAAGCTCCTTACAAAGTCACTCATCAATTCTTCAAGACTAATCTACATAGAGAGATAACAAGTCTAAATAACCAAGGATTCAATTTTTACATACCCCTACTCGTGGAACTTAGGCTTGATCTCTATCAGGTGTTGGATTTTGCTCTAAATAAGGAAATCCAAAATTGAGGGGGGTCCAATTTTGAATTTTTTTTTTCACTACACCCTACCTATGCATAACAATAATCTACTCCTAAACACAAAATGGGTTCCTAAGTGAAACAACCCCCGGGAGAATTTTGATAATCTCTAATATAAATCTTTTGTGTATCTTGGTGTTCCTAGCCATCCACTCATTTTTTCCAATCACCAAGTAGCATTCTTTTAATGGCTATAACTGATAGTGAAAATCCACTCTTGTTGATCTTTTTAACCCGCTTTCAAGGCAGGATGATGAATCAACCACTCTTGGGAAAAACTATTTTATCTTTTGTCTTCTTATTTCTACTTGGCTCTTGTACATAGTAAATAAGTCTAATTTTTATTACTGCAAATTTGGAAGCGGTATTCAATTTTTCTAAAGTGTTTAAATCTTTATTTTGAACTATACGGCGTTAATTTAGTCAATTTCTCCAATTTTGCCATTTTTTAAATTTAGACAGTGTAATCTGGAGAAAATTCGATTTATATTGAAAATAATTTCTTAACCAGTTTTTCCATTGATTCATTCCAGAATTTGGAAAATTTTGATCTTTTAATTCCAAATGAAATAAACTTTGGATTCCAAACAAATCTTTTTTTTATTTTATTGTTAATGATATTGCAAAATCCTATTTTTTTAGAATGGGTGGAAGGAGTAGGTATTATTGGTGCAAAAGAAGCCCTAAATTGGGGTTTATCAGGGCCGGCCCTACGAGCTTCTGGAATACAATGAGATCTTCGTAAAATTGATCATTATGAATCGTACGATAAATTTGATTGGGAAGTTCATTGGCACGACTCGTTTCCTCTTCATCTAGAGTAGAAATAGAATACGCTCCTCTTTTTTTCTTTTGGATTTTCTTTACTATTCTATGTTTTCATTCCCGCTTATTTGCTTTTCTTTTCTTGGATGCGCGCGATACAAAGTTCCTGATACATAACCCATTTAGTTCATCCTAGTAGCTGGCCAGTTCGAACTAACAACACACTCACACAATTAAGAGACACATTGTCCTCAATGTGTGAGAGTAGAGTCAATGACTCAAGACAAAAGAAAAATCTATATTAAAACAGGGGCCTCCGCAGCACATAAAAGAAAAAAAAAGAAAATTACTTCAATCAAAAGCAATATGCAATTGCCTTAGTGGTTCCGATGCTCTCCATGTTAAGCACAACGTAATAAATCAGAGGTTTAATAAAACAACAGAGGCAAAAAAGCAGAACATAAAAAAATGAAAGTAAAAACAGAGGAGAGAGAAGGGAATGCCGCTATTGTTGGGTTAGTGGAGAATGTTGTGGAAGAAGTTTTCGGAGTTCTTCAAGTTCTCGAAGCTCTTTGCATGTTACTGTTTTTAAAGCTGCTGTTGTCCACACGCCTTCTTCCTTAGAGTGAAAATCCTCTATTTTGTTTTTGAAGAACACTTGTTTCCATGCTTTGTCATGCCTTTTAATAGTCTTGAGATGGTCATCTTCTAGTCGTCTGTATCGCAGATTGGCGCTCTTCAATTCTTCCTCCATCCGATGAATAATGCAAGGAAACGTGTATGAGGTCACCCTCAGCGCAGGTCTCTTTCGTATATGGCATGTATGGCCCGGCAAATGCACGGGCCAACGGCAAACTTGTCCCGCTCAGCGCGGGGCCAGTGATGGCTATCAACTGAACCCGACTGACATAGGCGGTGCCACGCCCAAGATAGGAAGCAAGCAGTCAGCGCCGCCTTGAAGCTACAGCAGAGACCCATTTGTTTCTTTGCTTTCTTTTTTCTTCTGGGTTTCTTTGGAGCTTTCTTTTTTCTTCTTGGTTTCTTTGGAGCTTTCTTTTTTCTTCAATTCGTATGTATTGTTGTTTCGGAGGGTTGGTGTACTTGATTAGGATCTACTTCAGTCGAGGCAAGTGTTGGACACTTTCTCCGTAAGACGAGATTGCCCCGTATATTTCAGTGCGGTACGGGCTACGACAATCGTCCCCAAGATACAACGACTGTTAGGGCATTTCCAAGAACGTTGCACACGTATCTCGAAACTTTCGGGCGAACCCTTATATACCCAAAACTTTTGGACTCTTGTAAGTGAGAATCGGGGGAGAGAAGAAGACAATTATTGCTAACGAATGCTTATACAATGAGTTGCTGGGATGAGAATTATGGCAAGGGGGCAGGCCTATTTATAGGCTGGAGGAGGCAGGGAGGCAGCCACCCCGAAGGGACGCGTCCGCTCGGCCAGCAGGCAGGCTGGCTGCGCTCGTGGCCCTTCGATGGCTTCTGGATCCTTCCAGGCGCGCCAGGCTGCGCTTGCGCCCTTTCGTGAGGGATCTCGCACCCCTTCGGCCTTCTGGAAGTCTCCTACACATTCCAGCCCTTCGTGCCTCTTCGGTGGCCATTCTGGAAGGCGCTCGCAGCTCCTCGTCGCTTCGGTAGCTGCGCAGCTGCCTCCGGACCCGGGCAAAATACTTAAGGCTCCTCCAGCTCCTCGCAACGATGCGCACGTGCGAAGTGCCAAGTACGCCACAAAGCGCCCATTGCGACCTACGTCCAATGCGCCATGCGCACACGCACGTGCGCGTACGCGAGCGCGTGCTTGTGCTCGTGCTCATGCTCGGACGGTGCTTCACACCGTCCTCGCAGCTAGCGGTGGGTCAGCCTTTAGGTAGTCAACCAACTTTGAGAGGTGAGGAGGGGAATTCCTTATAAACAAGGAAATCCTCCTTGCTCTAATCAATGTGGTATTGCACTTTTCTACTTCCCTTTTGGGCCTCCACTTTGGGCCTTACCATTTTGGGCCAAATGCATTAAAATGCATTCAACCCAACAATCCCCCACATGAATGATGATTAATGCATGCATACTCTAATCGAAAGTTCTGACGTGTTATTATTGCATTGAGACAGGTAGCTTGCGGCTTTGAACCTTCTCTAGTAATATGTTATCAGATTTACTTGCTGCTCGGTGAACGTGATGTCTTGAACCGTCAGCTTTTGGTGTAAACCAAGACAATAACATTTACACAATAATAACCCTAGTATATTTGGGTTCTCACGTTGTGTCCGTTTCGGCCATGGACCGTATCTTGGATTCATAAGTGTTTTTCCCATTTGAAGTGGCCTCACTTCACACTTACATAGGTGATCTCCTATCAGGAGTATCCTGCCATACTCCACCTTAATCAAGGTATAGGAATTATTAAAAGCGTAATGCTTAACCTTACCACACCGCTGCAGGCTAACACCTGGGGCAGCTTCTGAGAATGAGATAGGTTCCAGGTGATTAACTGAACCCTCCATAACTTAGTTGTCTCAATGAACCAACTTTGTGGGATCTCCACTCATCATGGTTGAGTTACCGCTATGGACGTTCTTTAGTGTGTAGATTTTAATCCCATTCCCCTTACTGCGTTGTACATTTGATCTCTATTGATTCATTTCGTAAAAGGGTAAGCTAAGTTGTCCTTGGACTTTACGTAATTAATGGTGATCACCCCACTAGAGATCAACTGTGATATGTCGAGATTTTCCGTTGTACATTGTACTTTGTGCTCTCCCGATTGCAGACATGCTATCACAATGTATTAATACGGGAGGTACCGGTTTGCTCCAGCACGGAATATCCTCTAGGAAGTTTCTGAGCCATTCAGCTTCTTCCCCAGCTTTGTCTAGCACTATAAACTCAGACTCCATGGTGGATCGAGCTATGCATGTTTGTTTAGAGGACTTCCAAGATACGGCTCCTCCTCCTATGGTGAATACGTATCCACTCGTGGATTTGGAGTCCTTTGTGTCTGATATCCAGTTTGCATCACTGTATCCTTCTAATACAGCTGGATATTTAGCATAATGTATGCCATGGTTTATGGTATGTTTTAAATACCGTAAAACCCTTTCTAGAGCTAGCCAGTGATCCTTTCCTGGATTACTTGTGAATCTGCTAAGTTTACTAACTGAGTACGCAATATCGGGGCGAGTGCAGTTTGTTAAATACATCAAGCTCCCGATAATTTGCGCATACTTCAGTTGAGATACTGGGTCCCCTCGATTCTTGGCTAAGTGTAGATTCAAATCTACTGGAGTCTTAGCCAGAGGTTTGTCAAAAGCTTCAAATTTCTTGAGCACGCTTTCCACGTAGTGGGATTATGTCAAGATAATTTCGTCAGCTTTCCTAGAAATTTTTATTCCTAGTATGACGTCTGCCAGACCCATATCTTTCATGTCAAAGTGATTCTTTAACATGTTCTTAGTTTTCACAATAACCTCTTTATTGCTTCCCGTAATTAGTAAGTCATCTACGTAGAGACATACGATTACGTAAGCTTCAGGTGTGCCCTTAATGTAAATACATTTATCGCACTCATTGATCTTAAATCCATTTGACAACATTGTTCTGTCAAATTTCTCGTGCCACTGTTTCGGCGCTTGTTTTAGCCCGTATAGTGACTTGACTAGTCGGCACACTTTATGCTCTTGTCCGGGAGCTACAAACCCTTCAGGTTGCTCCATGTATATCTCATCTTCCAGTTTTCCATTTAGGAAAGCTGTTTTTACGTCCATTTGGTGGATCTCGAGGTTATAGAGTGCTGCAACAGCTATGAGTACTCTAATTGATGTGATTCGTGTGACCGGTGAATACGTGTCAAAGAAATCATATCCCTCCTTCTGTTTGAACCCTTTAGCTACCAATCGAGCTTTGTACTTGTCGATTGATCCATCAGCTTTGTATTTCCTTTTTAGGATCTACCTGCATCCCAAAAGTTTGCAGCCCGGTGGGAGATTCACGATTTCCCACGTGTGGTTTTACAAAATGGATTCTATCTCACTATTGATAGCTTCCTTCCAGAGAGGAGCATCTGGACTGAACAATGCCTCTTGAATTGTCCTGGGTTCATCTTCTAACGTGTAGGTTAGATAGTCCGGACCAAAGGATTTGGTTACCTTTGTCCGTTTACTACGTCTAGGTTCATCTTTTTCCTGATTGGACCCTTGTGTAGTGTCGTGAGCCCTTTTCTTTGAGCTTCCTTCCTTTCTTTCCTTATTAGGAAAGCTATTCTCAAAGAACGTTGCGTTCCTTGATTCTATGACCATTCCCGTGTTTATCTCAGGGTTTTCAGATTTATGCACCAAAAATCGATAAGCACTACTATTTTGTGCATATCCGATAAAGATGCAATCAATGGTCTTGGGTCCTATTCTCACCTGCTTAGGCTTAGGTACTTCGACCTTTGCTAGGCACTCCCACACTTTAAGGTAACCGTAAGAAGGCTTCCTTCCTTTTCATAGTTCATATGGGGTTTTATCCCTTTTCTTGTGTGGCAATTTGTTTAGAATGTGGTTAGCTGAGAGCACAGCTTCCCCCCACATGTTCTGGGGTAAGCCCGAGCTAATCAACATAGCGTTCATCATCTCTTTAAGAGTTCGATTTTTGCGTTCAACTACGCCATTTGATTGAGGTGAATATGGAGCAGTCGTCTGATGAATAATGCCATGTTCTTGACAGAGTTCCTCAAACGGAGCTACATATTCTCCTCCTCGATCACTTCGGATCATTTTGATTTTCACACTGAGTTGATTTTCAACCTCATTCTTATATCTCTTAAAGACATCAAGAGCTTCGTCTTTTCCCTTTAGGAGATACACGTAACAGTATCTCGTGCAATCATCGATAAACGTGATGAAATATTTCTTCCCGCCTTTAGTTTGCACGTGTTTCATATCGCAAGTGTCCGTATGAATTAACTCTAAAGGCGTAGTACTTCTTTCCACCGAATGGAAAGGTGCTTTGGTCATTTTAGCCTCCACACATACTTCACATTTATCAGATGGGTTGAACTCTAGATTCGGTAATAAATTTAAACTTACTAACTTTCTTAGTGAGTTTAGATTTACGTGTCCTAATCTACCATGCCATAAATTAGAACACTCGGCCAAGTAAGAAGAAGCATTAACTTTATTTTCACCGTTAAATGTGCGATGTACAGTTATTACATTCATCTTAAATGGCCCCCTTTCTAGATAACCCTTTCCTATGAATTGACTCGCTTTGGTCAGTACAAACTTATCAGCCTCAAATACAAGCTTAAGACCGGCTTTGCTTAACAGTGAGCCGGAAACTAAGTTCTTACGGATGTCCGGGACATGCAGCACATCCTTGAGGGTCAGCTCCTTTCCTGAGGTCAGCTTCAGGACCACCTTACCCAGACCTACGATCTTGGACGTTGAGGAGTTTTCCTTGAATAGCTTTCGGCCGGTGATCGGGATATAGTTCGAGAACATCTCCTTATCCGAGCAGATGTGGCGGGTAGCTCCAGTAACCACGAACCACTCTCTTGGATTGTCCACCAGGTTGGCTTCAAATACCACAGCTGACAGATCCATCTGGGACAAGTCTTCAGCCAGGTTAGCCTTTCCTTGGTCGTCATTCTTCGGCTGGCGACAGTCCTTAGCCATGTGGCCGGGTTTGCCGCAGTTGTAGCAGTCACCCTTGATCTTCTTATTCTTTTTCTTCTTGGGCTCTTGCTTCTCCTGCTTATCCCCGGACTTCTTCCTCTTCTTGCCACTTTTTCCCTCAGCGAGGTGCACGGTGGTCTCAGAGTTGGCCTTGCCTTGCTTGACTTCGGACTTTCGGTTGTCTTGCTCGATCCTAAGTCTCACGATCAGGTCTTCTAGGCTCATGTCCTTCCTCTTGTGCTTGAGGTAGCTCTTGAAATCCTTCCAAAGCGGGGGGAGCTTCTCGATCATCGCAGCTACTTGGAAGGACTCGCTGAGTTGCATCCCTTTGGCTTGGAACTCATGGAGGATCAGCTGCAGCTCCTGCACTTGGTCGATGACCTTCTCAGAGTCCACCATCTTGAAGTCAAGGAATCGTCCGACGATGAATTTCTTCGTCCTGGCATCCTCCGTTTTGTACTTCTTCTCGAGTGAACTCCACAGCTCCTTAGCGGTCTTGGCTTCCGCGTAGAGATTGTAGAGCGTGTCGTCTAGTCCATTTAGGACGTAGTTCTGGCATAGGAAGTCGCTATGACTCCATGCATCGAGGGCGTTGATCTTCTGTTGATCTGCCTCATTTTCTGCCACCTTCGGAGCCTCTTCCTTCAAGAAGAACTTTTGGACTCTTGTAAGTGAGAATCGGGGGAGAGAAGAAGACAACTATTGCTAACGAATACTTATGCAATGAGTTGCTGGGATGAGAATTATGGCAAGGGGGCAGGCCTATTTATAGGCTGGAGGAGGCAGGGAGGCAGCCACCCCGAAGGGACGCGTCCGCTCGGCCAGCAGGCTGGCTGGCTGCGCTCGTGGCCCTTCGGTGGCTTCTGGAAGTCTCCTGCACATTCCAGCCCTTCGTGCCTCTTCGGTGGCCATTCTGGAAGGCGCTCGCAGCTCCTCGTCGCTTCGGTAGCACGTGCGCGTGCGAAGTGCGCACGTGCGCCACAAAGCGCCCATTGTGACCTGCGTCCAATGCGCACACGCACGTGCGCGTGCTCGTGCTCGTGTAGCGGTTGGTCAGCCTTTAGGTAGTCAACCAACTTTGAGAGGTGAGGAGGGGAATTCCTTATAAACAAGGGAATCCTCCTTGCTCTAATCAATGTGGTATTGCACTTTTTCACTTCCCTTTTGGGCCTCCACTTTGGGCCTTACCATTTTGGGCCAAATGTATTAAAATGCATTCAACCCAACATGTATCTCAGCAACTAAATGACGCCATTTCTAGGACCCTTTCCGAACCTCTGATGCAAAAAGACGTGCAACCACATGTACCAAAAAAGTCATTTCTAAACCATAGGATCATATCGCAAAAATGCGAAACCATTTAAAAATGAACTTTTCCCTTGGTATTTAATTATGCACTCTCTCTCTCTCTCTCACCACGTTTCTAGTACAGTAAAATCTCTGTAAAGTGATCTCCTCTAAAGTGATAACATCTCTAAATTGATAAAAATTCCTGGTCCCGAGTCGGGACTAGTGTTAAAATTTAATAACTCCTCTATCGTAATAACTAATACTTTTTCAGAAGTTTTTGGTGTTAAATATCGGTCCCAATTTTTGCATAAAGTGATATTGTTGCATAAATACACATATTTTTACATACTTTAAGAATGCTAAAAATATTTTAAGATATTAGTTTATGCTATACTTGCTTGTTTGATAAATTTTACGTCATCATTCATCTTCTAGATTGTCTTCAAATGGCCTTTATGATCATCGTCTTATCGTAAAAAAATATTCTAATCGAGTATAGCATTTGAATAACACTATAAGTAGATATTTTTAGGTGACTTAAATATAGACAAAATAATTTTTTGGTATTTACGTAATTATTGTTCCAAAACTCAATTTTGATATTTTCGGAGAAAAAAAATGTAAAACTCTCGTATGTGATAACCTCTCTAAAGTGATATTTTTCTCCGGTCCCAACGATATCACTTTAGAGAGGTTCTACTGTAGATACAAGTTTCATTGTTAATTTTCTTGGTAAATATAATCTATTTATAAAAAAATTAATTGCAATAAAACGTGTACAGTTCATGTCCATATTATTGAAACTGATAATTTTAAAAGCCATTACCAATACTATTAATCATACGTCAAAAGATAAAAAAAAACTATAGAATTATATAGGAATACGGATGACTTTAGCCCTCTACTTATTTAAAAAAATTAATTTAGTTTTTTTTACTTAATTTGGGCCACTTAGCCCCCTTGTACTTTTTAAAATAGGGCAAACAAAAATGTTAACTAAATTTTCTAGTGAATTCGCAACAGATGAGAATGCTACATGACATCCACATCAATATAAATGTGTCATATAATTCTCAAAAAAAAATGTATCATATCATCATGTTTGACTTCTGTAATTTAAAAATAAAAAATTACAAATCTGAAAATAAAGTTTTAAAAAATTGAAAATTTAAATCAAAAATAATTAATCTAAAACAATTTTTTATAGTGAAATCAAAATCATCACATAATTAATCTAGCGAAAATTGAAACATAAAAAAAAACAAACTTCAACATAGGAAAATTTTGAAAAAAATCCATTTAATCTAACTTTGAAAAAAAATCACTGAACGCTCTTCTTTTGGGAAATTTTTTTTGAATTTCAATCGATTTTTCTTTAAAAAATTGTTGATAGCTAGTTTTTATTTAATTTTTTATTATATTTTTATGATATGACACGTATATGTTGACGCTAACGTCATTTAACATGTCAGTCATTAGAAAATTTGACCCAAAGCTTTATTTGTGCCATTTTGAGGCCTAAGTAGCCTAATTTCGAGTAAGAGACTTTAATTGAACTTGTTACATAAGTACGGGCAAAATGATCCTTATTCCATTCACATATTTATACTAGTAATTATTTAGATATCTCGAGAATTATTCTATATTAATTAAGAATTCTTCAACTTTTTTCTTAAAATAATAATATTAAATTTCTGTTTGTATTATTTACCACATTTTTAAGATCTTGACGGATTATGTTTATCAGGATACGAGATGATATTAAAAAAATCTTGCTTGTGCGTAACTAATCGCGGTTACAGAGTTAGTTACACTTCATAAATAAGGCGGGTCATCGACACTACAAAACTGCACTGACATCACAAAATTTGCGGCGCGATATTGATTTTTACACCGACACCACAAAACTGCACCAAACTCACTCCTAACTAAAACGATATTAGTCAAAAAGTAAGAATAACACACCATCGCCAAATTAACAAAAACTAAGATATGAAACATAACACAGTGAATACGATTTGTATGGAAGCTGGTGCATGCCTGTTCACCAACGATGCACGTATCCACGTAAGCAAACCTGATACATTACCCAGCACGATAATGATCTTATGATTCATAGCAAGAATGTTATCGAACTTCTTCATCTTCTGATTAATTTAAAACATCTTTCTTCCTAATATTGTCTTTGTTTGCTTGACTTTTGTCTTTAAAAGATGAAGCCCGAGTGTTGTTTTACCAAACTCGTCAACAGTGTCCATTAACGATGTTGCTAAAGAGGACAAGGTGTGCGTCTTCTCTTCCAAATTAATCAACTGCTCTCTCTTCGCTACCACTTTGACTTACAAAAAATACGCCTTTCTATTAAGATCAACAATAGCGAATTTCAGCACAACTTCAATGGCAACTATTGCAAAGTTAGTAAGTTTTGGCTCCCTCTAATTCGACTCACAAGATGAGTCATGAATGTATTTTTACCGATGTCATTTGAAGGCATGTCACATGTAACAATGTCTTCACACGACATAAATATGAAATTTGGCTCAATGATGCACAAAATCGTAGGCACATTCAGTATGACAATTGTTTGCTCTTTATAGAGCAAAAACGGTGACTTGTGAAGCTCAGGTGCAAAAATCGCTTCTTCCTCACCCTTCGTGAAGCTCAGATGCAAAAAAAGTGCAACCACAGGTACCAAAAAAGTCATTTCTAGACCACAAGATCATATCGCAAAAATACAAAATAACTTAAAAATGAACTTTTCCCTTAATATTTAATTATGCACTCTCTCTCTATCACTATGTTTCTAGTAGCTACAAGTTTCCTTGCTAATTTTCTTGGTAAATATAATCTATTTATAAAAAAATTCATTGCTAATAAAATGTGTACAGTTCATGTCCATATTTTAAGTAAATATGTTATTACAATTAATCAAATTTAAGAGCATTACCAATACTATTAATCATACATCAAAAGATAAAAATCATAGATTAATATAGGAATACAGATGACTTTAAACCTCTACTTATTCAAAAAATTAATTTAATTTTTTAACTTAAATTGGGCCACTTAGCCCCTTCCACTTTTTAAAATATGGCAAACAAAACTTTTATCTAAATTTTTTAGTGACTTGGCAAGAGATGTGAGAATGCTACGTGACTTCTACATTAATATAAATGTGTCATATAATTCTCAAAAAATATATAAATGTGCTGTATCATCATGTTTGACTTCTGTAATTTAAAATTAAAAAATTACAAATCTGAAAATAAAGTTTTAAAAAGTCCAAAATTTAAATCGAAAACAATTTTTTATAGTGAAATCAAAATCATCACATAATTAATCTAGCAAAAATTGAAAAATAAAAAAAAGCAAACTTCAACATAGGAAAATTTTGAAAAAAAATCCATTTAATCTAACTTTGAAAAAAAATCACCGAATGATCTTCTTTTGGAAAAACTTTCTTGAATTTCAATCGATTTTGCTTTAAAAAATTGTTGATAGTTTGTTTTTATTTAATCTTTTATTATTTTTTTATGATATGACACGTATATATTGACACTGACGTCATGTAACATGTCAGTTATTAAAAAATTTGATGCAAAACTTTATTTGTGCCATTTTGAGGCCTAAGTTGCCTAATGTCAAGTAAGAGACTTTAATTGAACTTATTACACAAGTAGGGGGCAAAATGATTCTTATTCTATTTACATATTCATACTAATAATTATTTGAGTATCTCAAGAGTTATTCTATATTAATAAAAATAATTGAATTTCTTTTTAAAATAATAATATTAAATATTTGTTGATAATATTTAAGTAATTAATCGCTAATCGCGGCTACGGAATTGGTTACAATTCACGAACAAGGCGGGTCAACGACTTTTTGAAAGGGATCATGCATTGCAATACGGCGTCGCATTGAATACATTATTATCCATTCAACACTTGTCCACGTGTCCTCCTTCAAGCTCTCTTCCTCCTCTCTATCCCCCTCCTCCTAAACCCCAAAACCCTCCCCATCGTGCTATGCAACTAGTGAAATGACAGTTTCACCCTCGCTCTCGTCAACGTTTCCCCTGGAGCCCGCCCTCCGCCGCCACCCGTTCTCCTTCCCGGTCCCCCACCGGACCTTCCCTCGGGTGGTGGCCCAGGCGGCCCGGGGCCGGACCAGGAACCGCCCGCTCATCCTCGCCCGGCCCTCCGTCGCGCTGGAGAAGGGCAAGTACAGCTACGACGTGGAAAACCTAATCAACACGCTGAGCAGCCTCGCGCCACGTGGCAGCATCGCGAAGGTCCTTGAGCGGTACAAGACGAAGCTCTCCCTGGCGGACTTCGCGGTGGTGTTCAAGGAGTTCGCGCTCCGCGGGGACTGGCAACGCTCCCTGAGGCTGTTCAAGTACATGCAACGGCAGATTTGGTGCAAGCCGAACGACCAGATCTACACCATTGTCATCAGCCTGCTCGGCCGCGAGGGCCTGCTCGATAAGTGCTCCGAGATCTTCGAGGACATGCCCGCGCAGGGGGTCCCGCGCTCCGTCTTCTCCTTCACCGCGTTGATCAACTCCTACGGCCGCCACGGCCACCACGTGGTGGCCCTCGACCTCCTGGAGAGGATGAAGAACGAGAAGGTTGCCCCCAGCATTCTCACTTATAATACTGTGATTAGCTCGTGTGCAAAGGCCGGGTTGGATTGGGAGGGATTGCTAGGGCTGTTTGCAGAGATGAGGCACGAGGGCGTGCAGCCTGACATTGTGACTTATAATATTTTGCTTAGGGCGTGCGCTACTAGGGGGCTTGGGGGTGAGGCGGAGATGGTGTTTAGGACGATGACCGAGGGCGGGGTGCTCCCGGATATGAACACGTTTAGGCATTTGGTAGATGTGTTTGGGAAGCTTGGGAGGCTGGGGAAGGTCAGGGAGTTGTTTGGGGAGATGGAGAATGCAGGGAACCTCCCGGATGTTTCGTCGTATAATGTGTTGCTGGATGCGTATGCGAGGCTGGGGGATATTGGTGAGGCGGCTGAGGTGTTTAGGCAGATGCAGGATGCGGGGTGCGTTCCTAATGCTGAGACGTATAGCATGTTGTTGGGCTTGTATGGGAAGTTGGGGAAGTATGATGATGTGAGGGAGTTGTTTTTGGAGATGAAGGTGAGGAACACGGAGACTCACGCGGGGACGTATAATATTCTTATCGACGTGTTCTGTGAGGGAGGGTTTTTCAAGGAGGTGGTGACACTGTTTGATGATATGGTGGAGGAGAATGTCGAGCCAAATATGGGGACATTTGAGGGGTTGGTTTTGGCTTGTGGGAAGGGTGGGTTACACGAAGATGCTAAGAGGATTTTGCTTCATATTAATGAGAAAGGATTGGTGCCCAGCTCGATGGCATTTACAGGAGTGATTGAGGCATACGGACAGGCTGCATTGTATGAGGAGGCTCTTGTTGCTTTCAACACAATGAATGAAATGGGGAGTGCGCCAACTGTTAAGACTTATAATTCTCTTATTGCCATGTTTGCAAGAGGCGGGATGTACAAAGAATGTGAGGCTCTGTTGCAGAGAATGGAAGAGAGTAAGATTCCAAGGGACAGGGATACCTTCAATGCTATAATTGAAGGATATAGACAAGGTGGTCGGTTTGAAGAAGCTTTCAAGGCTTACATCGAGATGGAAAATGCAAGATTCGCTCCCGATGAGCAGACCCTAGAGGCTATTCTAAGCATTTACTCCATTGCAGGTATTGTTGATGAGAGCCGGGAGCAATTCCATGAAATCAAAGGTTTGGGAGTTGTCCCAAGCGTTATGTGCTACTGCATGATGCTCGCCGTTTATGCAAAGAGTGGCAGGTCAGTTGTCATCATGCTCTCAACTATTTACCTGAAAGCCACTTGTATCAGTAGATTTGAGGTTATTTGTGCATATTCGACTGGATTCTAGGTACATTTACCAGAGAGTTGTAGTTTTGTTTATTCCTTTTTTAGCCGTATTGCCCTTGGATACAGTTGATTCCTAATCCTATCAATAAAAGTTGCTGAATTGGTGAACGTGATGAGAATGCAAGACTTGTTACTCTAGGAGATGAACGACTATAATTCCATCTATGATTCTGAACCCAAATTGTCTGAGTTAGTTCAGGAGAAGTATTAGAAGTGTGTTTTCTTATCCTTCAATTCTGTCTAAAATGTCATATTAAATTTGCGGAATATTGGTGTATGATGTGAGGCACATCTTTTTTTTGTTGTCCTTCATTCATTTGCTAATAATCTTGTGGGTTCTTCAATAAACGATCAAGGCATGAACTAATAACATTTTCATTCGTCTTGCTTGCAGAAATTTGTTTAAACGTTTCTATCTGTTGTTTCTTAACGTAATTTGAACTGGTCATTTGATAACTGAATGTGGCTTGTCAAACGGAAAACCTTGAACCCTAGAAACTACAAGAAGCAAATTCTGTCTTAACCCCACCCTTGCTATTTTCAGATGGGACGACGCATTCGAGATGCTGGATGAGATGATTAACAATAGGTTGTCTACTATTCATCAAGTCGTTGGACAGATAATCAGGGGAGATTTTGACGATGAATCAAACTGGAGAATTGTTGAGTATGTCCTTAACAAGCTCAATTGTGAAGGATGTAATTTGGTGATGAGGTTCTATAATCCACTTCTTGAAGCACTATGGTGGCTAGGCCAAAAAGAACGGGCTGCAAGAGTGCTGAGAGAGGGAATGAAGCGGGGACTTTTCCCTGAACTTTTTCGCAAAAGCAAGCTTTTGTGGTCCCTGGATGTCCACAGGTGCTAAGCAATCCTCTATGTGAGCCTACTTTCCTTAGCAAGATAACATTCTCTAAATTTGAAATGGTTTTTTCAGGCTCTGGGAAGGCGGTGCATATACAGCACTATCTATTTGGCTGAATGATATGTATGATATGGTCAGAGAAGGGGAGAGCTTTCCTCATCTAGCATCAGTTGTTGTGGTGTAAGTCTCTGCCTACTAGTTTTTGAGGTTTTCATGTTCAATTGTGTTACGTTCTAGGGTCACTAAGTTTTATGTGGATGACAAAAGTAGCTTAGGATCATTCATATTCAGTGCGGAGCGTGACCTTATCTTTTTGAATCCTTGCATGGAGTAGTACATCTACTAGCATTTCCTAGAAATTAAATCAAATATTTTATGCTCTGTGTGCTGGAAGGAGGGTTTAGATAGTTGTGCGCCGTGCTTCTAGTTTACTTCTCTGAAGTTGCATTGTTGCTGCATTTCTAGTCTCATTTCCATGTTAACCTCTCTTTCCATGCTACTTATAGACTCCACCCAAACAAAAAAATTTGTCTCCAAATCAGCATTCAGCTTCAGCGTCTGGCCTGATTTAGGGTGTATGAGGTCTTCTGTGTACCAGATAAATAGGCCCTGTAAATTTTTAGTTGAATAGAGCCTCAAAACTTTCTTTTGGCACTGACTACAAGAGTGGAGGCATGTGGCCACTAGCTTGGCCCCTACATAAACACGTCGGCTTGACTTGCAAATGGATATTTAGCAGAGACACAAGAAGGCCTTCCATAGTTACGCATAAATCTGGTAGATTGTGAATGAATTTAGTTCGTAGATGATTAGGTCTTTTAGGGGAATAGTTGATTGGGTTCTGACTGGTCACAGACGTCATCCAGTTGAGCTTGCTCGCCAATGTGACTTACATGTGTCCGAGATGCCTGAAGTATGCTAGGTACCATATTCAAATTGGAACCAGTATGTGAATGTAGTGACAATGTGAAAGGAGCCTGGAAAGAAAATATTAACCTTGCTGTATCATGCATTTGAATTGGATCTAGTTGATCAGAAGTTTCTTCTGAAAATCACAATCTCGGTTTGATGGGGCGTAGTAGTTACGGTCCTATGCATTTGAAATTTTGAATTGGATCTAATTGATCAGAAGTTTCTTCTGAAATCACAATTTGGGTTTGTCGGGGCGTAGTAGTTATGGTCCTCTTTATCTTCAGATTTCTTATTACGACTTTTTCTTCTGACCAGAAGAGGGCAGATCGAGAAGAGCTCAGTTCAACAAGATTCTCCATTGGGAAAGGCGGTCTTTTCATTCCTCGAGGATAATTTTGAATCATCATTTTCTTTCCCAGGATGGAACAAAGGCCGAATTACTTGCCAGCGTGCCCTGCTGAAGCGCATTCTGTCTAACACAGAGTCAATTCCTGATGGTGGTCAAAAAGACCGACTTATTAGTTTAGATAACTCGCATCTCTCTATCCCCGAAACCAGAACAAAGACTAATGTCAAGATTCCTGATAATACAGCGACCGTAACAGAAATGGACAGTTGGAAAGAACTCATGGCTAGCATAGCTTGAGTTTTGGAAAATCCAATCAACTGTTCATGGCATCTCCTCATCATGCTGCATCGGAGGGTGGACATCGAGTATGCTTTTGTGAGTACTCGCATGTCAGATGGAGCCGAAGGGCAGCGGTCGATGAAGTTTAGGTAACGGGTGGCCCAGATGTAGAACAAATTGAAAGATCAGGAATAATCTGCTGGCAACCCTGTTGTATAGCTCTTCGGGGCATTCAAGCCCCTTGATTCGACACTTGGGGGTGCTGATACTATATTAGATTCAAATGTTGTAGGACTTGTGGTGACCCTTTTGAAGTACATGAATTTTGCTGTGATCGTATTGATCGATTGAAGATTGAACCGCGGATCTTCGTAGAGCGGCTTATGTCGTGTTCAGATGGTTGTCCCAATTGGTGGTAGAACATGTCTTGGCACTTTTAGCTTGAACTAGCAGACTTCATCAGATCATTCACCTGGCAAGTTGCAGTTCGAGGAACAGTGATGTAGTTAGTTTGAAGAAACTTGCATGTCCATGCTTTCTGGAATATCTCACTGGTCCAGCTCATGAGAACAAATCTTAGGAATTTTGGCCCAACAGTAAAGGTTCATTGTGGGCATTCCCGTAATTACGCCAATTAGGATTAATAGGTTAAACCTTGTATATATCAATGAGAGTTAAGATTTTCTCTCCATTGGAATCTTTCACTTTGCAAATATATGATTATTAATAATAAATTAACTTACCAACAAAAATATCATTTAAAAATGTTTTGTCTTAGGGGTGAAGTTTTTTCTTTTTTTTATCACCAGGAACTCCCACGCGCATAAATTGTTGAAAAAAAAACTTTTTTATTCAAACGATTTTCTATGTCAACCATTATCAAGATTATAACGATTATATACGGTGGCCATTATCAAGATTTTCCAAAAGATGGATATCACGAGGCCAATGTTCATCATTGTAATTTGCAAATAAATTAGATAGAAATATATTATAAAATATATTATCTTTAAGTAAATTTTATCTATAAATATAGTTAGAATAATAGAGGTTCCTTGAGAAAAGGTCCATAATAAAGAATGGTCCATATAAAAATGACTAATCTTTGAAAACAACATTAAATACTTGTTGAAAGAATTTTATTATTTTTTAAATATTTTATCCAACTTAAATTTTAATTAATTGACACAATAGTATACAAATATTCGATAGTTGCTTCTTGAAAGGGAGGATTAAGAATATCTTATTGATTGTAGCTTTCTCGAGACCGCTGGAAAAAGCCAAGAAACACTAACATAATTCCTCAAGCTCAGGGCCAGGACCCGAAACAAACTGCATGAGCCCTCCAAGAAACAAGACAGCCGAAAAGAACCAAAGCCCAAAAAAAATATTGCGTCCAAAGTATGAGAAGTTAACTTTTTGTAAAATAAATTATTTACTTACACTAAAAATTATATTTATTAAGATTTGAACTTGGATCTTCGTCAAATCGTTTAACTACTAGGTGAAATACACTTTGGCAACTCGAAATAAAGTTGCTCTTGGCATTTGGTCAGGATTTTTTTCTTTTTCCGAAATTATGCTCGTCTATTTCTAATAACTTGCTTTCCCCTAATTGTGGGCAACTACAGCTTCGTGCTTTTTAAATTTTTTTTATAAATTTAGAAGTACCAAATGGTAATACAACAAATATAGGAGTACTAGAGCCTATAGAGGAAGGGGGAGAGAGAAAGATTCAAAACGATAAGCTCCTACTTTTAGCTACACTTCACTTCTGCTGCAAGCTTTATTGGTTGTCTACCATGTCAAATTACAATTTCGCTCCATAATCTTTCTTGAAATCAAATTTACCAAATCATTAAACTAAAATCACAAAGTAACTTGGTATGTACCCACCAATTCACAAATGACAAGTAAATTTTGACTAATTTATTAACTAATTGACTAGAATATTTAGTTATGGAAACTAAATCAAGGCATCATTATGACATAGATTAAAAATAAAAATACTTCCTAAACAATGTATTCCATTTTAAGAAAATAGAACCAAATGAAAAGAATATGTTCCTAAACAAAATATTTTTAAAACTGTTTATATTTTAATTTTTCTAAAAAACTAAAACCAACTCCTGAGATTCTCTTTAATTTTCCTAACATTTCTTTTTATTATGATCAGATACTATCTATAATCACGTAATATTTATGATCAGATAAACTAGATAATTGTATATTAATATATTGATAGGTTATTCCACAACAAATTCAAATCTTACAATGACGCTACAAATATTTAATTGTTATTTTTAACTTTAAAATATATTTATTTTTATTATTAATTAACTATGATATTAACACTCGTATATTCTATATTTGAATACAATTCGATATTGAATATAATTCACTATTAATATTTAGTTCCATATCTGACTCCAGTACATTCATAAATTAAATGTAAAATTATTTGAGTAAGACTTTGTTCACCAAACTAATTCTTGCTCTAAGCTTTTCCCACATGAGTTTGCAAGTTTTTGTAATGCATTAGGCTCTTTATTTTAAGTAGTTTGACAAATAATTTGTAAAATACTGCTGATGTGGTGGAAATATGATTTTTGGTAAATAAAGTATACTTAAAAAAATTCATTGGTGCTCGTTATAAAAGAATATATGAAGTTGTTTTTTAGGAAAATTAAAATATAAACAAGACCTGCACATAATCTTTTTATTAATGGTTTAATTTTATTTTCTTGAAATTGGATACTTTATTTAGGAAATAGTTTGTTTTGATTTGGTTTCCATAATTAAATATTCTAGTCAATTAGTCCAAATCCACATGTCATTTGTGGATTGGTAGGTACATACTAAGTCAGCAAATTGGTATGGAGGGAGTACCATAGAATTTCGCCTAATTTTCTCTATACACATTAGGCAAATACAAACAGTCATATACAGTATCTACATCTAATAAGAAAATAAAATAAATTGCATTTGTGATCACTGGCGCCCGCCAGATTAGTAGCGCCAGTTGGAACCGTGTTGTGTTCTGTTACCTGGCGATCGCCAGATGGGTAGCGCCTGCCTGCTCCAACCCAATACTCTCCTTCAAGTTGGAGCATAGAGATCACGAATGCCTAACTTGCAAAGATGAAAATCAAATTGTTGCTTGTCGAGCGCCTTAGTGAGGATGTTAGCGAGCTGAAAGTTCGTGCGAACATGGCCTAGGACAAGCTGACCAGTCTGGACAACGTCACTAACAAAGTGACGATCAACTTAAATATGTTACGTTCGTTCATGGAAAATCAGATTAGAGACAATGTGTATAGCATACTGACTGTCATAGAACAATTGGACAGGTTGAGTAAGAGTGACCCCAAGATCACGAACTAGCATCTTCAACTATTGGATTTCACAAGTTGTCGCGGCCATAGACCTATACTCGGCCTCTGCAAAGGAGCGAGCTACGTTCAGTTGCTTCTTAGTCTTCCAAGAGATCAAAGATGAACCAAGTTGCACAAAATAACCAGTCAGCGATCAGCAAGTAAGTGGACAACTCGCCTAGTCAGAATCAAAGTAATTGTAGAGCTGAAGGTCACTGTCCGCACGGAGAAAAATACCCTGACCTGGTCTCTCTTTCAAGTAGTGGACCACCTGAAGTGCTGCATCCTAATGTTCTTGGCGAGGTCATTGCATGAATTGGGAAAGAACGTGGACACAATGGCTCAAGTCATGTCGGGTAACAAGCAATAAATCAAGCGGCCAATCAATCAATGATACGCTTCAGAATCTTCCAAATCCCAGGAAAGTGCGAGCTTGTGATTAGGTTCTATTGCGAAGTCGGATGGTTTAGCCCCCGAGAGTCCACACTCACCAGTGATGTCCAAAGCGTACTTCCATTGAGAGACAAAGATACCCTCCAGTCCTCGAGCAATACTAAGTCCAAGAAAATACTTTAACGTACCCAAGTCCTTCATGTAAAAACAACTTGATAAGTACAGTTTGAGTCGCATGATGGACGCTTCCTAACCGCCACCAATAATTAGGTCATCGACATAAACAAGAACACATAGGGAGACGCCATTGCGATGAGAAGTGAATAAGGAATAATCTGCATAGGACTGGCGGAATCCATATACTCGCAATGCCGCAGCAAGCCTTGCAAACTAGTTACGAGGAGCCTGACGAAGGCCATAAAGAGACTTTTAGAGACGACAAACTTGGCATGTACCTCGCACAACAAACCCAGGAGGAGGGGGTTTCATATATACTTCCTCATCCAAGTCTCTATATAGGAATGCATTGTGCACATCCATTTGATGGAGAAACTAGGATCATGCAGCTGCCACGGCCACAAACATCCGCACGCTGACCATCTTCGCGACAGGAGAAAAAGTCTTATTATAATCAAGTCCCTTGGTTTGACGATTGCCACGAACAACAAGTCTGGCCTTATACCGTTCTAACGAACCATCATAATGATATTTGATTCGATGGACCCATTTACAGTCAATGGCGGTCTTATCAGGTGGCAGGCACACCAAAGTCCAGGTCCCGTTGCGTTCAAGAGCGTCAATTTTATTTCGCATGGCATGGCACCATCTTGGGTCTTTCACAGCTTCTGAGAAGTGTGTCAGTTCATGGCCAAGAGTAATAGCAGCTACAAATTGCCTGTAACACAGAGCAAAGATAGTGCTAGTAACATAGTTGGCGATATGATATACAGAATCTGAGGACAATGATCGCGAGGTGAGAGAAGTGGGGGGTTCACGGGAGCAGCAAACAGTGTGGATAGAGACTTTATTAAGAAAAAAATCATGATACTTGGTAGGCACCCTGCGATGGCGATGTCCTCGCCCAAGAACAACAACCTCGTCAAGAGGATGAGGAATGCGAGAGGCAGAATCGGCCAAATTGTCCACAAGAGGACTATAAGGCGCTAACTGATCAGATGCAATATCAGGTGCAGTGGGGGCTGCCTCCACCGCAACATATTGCACGGGTTGCGAAGTAGCCGTGGGAGAGATGCCGTGATATAGAAAAGAATCCTCCACAAAAATCACATCACGGGAGACGAAAGTCTCACCAGTAATGAGATCGTAAACACGTAAGCCCTTCTTTCCAAATGGATAGCCCACAAATATGCACTTTCGGCTGCGTTCACCAAATTTATCTTTAACACGAGTCCGGTAATAGACATAACAAAGACAACCAAATATGCGAATCGTCGAATAGGAGGGAGGTCGTTCAAAATAAATTGGATTCGTGATCACTGGCACCCGCCAGATTAGTAACACCAGTCGGAACCGTGTTGTGTTCCTGCACCTGGCGGTCCCGGATGAGAAGAGCCCGCTAGCTCCAACCCAATACAAAGCGAGATTAAACAATTTACATAGATCTACAGAGTGTAGTTCTATATTTAACTTTGCAAACTCGACTCTAGAAAAAGTAAAAGATTGTGGCTATGCAAAATTTTTACATGATATTACTGACGTTAGTAAAAGAGTACTAGTACCTCTTGAGAGTCACTTAATATTAAGCTGATTAAATTTCAGCGATTAAAATTTATGTTGATCATTAATGATTTGTTGGCCTTTTTTAAGAAATCTGATGGCTATTGAGGTTCGATTATTATCCAATGAAGTAAAATTGGATCGAAGCATATAAAATATAAAGCATACTAATAAAATATTAGGACAGTTCGACCGCACTCTGTTTGTACCCATAAAAACGCTCCGCTGCGATCCGATCGGTGGTCGTCTTTTAAAACTATGGTGATAAGGTGGAGCCCCACACAGCCTTATCTTGGCTTATCCTGAAAAAATGAATCCCTCCACCTTGAAAGATGGGCTGAAAAATATATATTTATGTATAGAATGCATGTTCTCAATTGTACTTTTTGATAATAAATGGATATAAAAACTTAATGATCTAGACAATAGTCATGGAATTTAAAGCCAAAAAAAATGTTATGTTAACCAACCATTTGTACTGTTTTCAATTTTGGTATTTAGAGTCAAACACACCTTCTATTTAGAGAACAATTCTCCTAATTATATTCTTTCACTTTCATAGATCTTAAATTTAAGATATTTTTTAGCGATTTACCACTAGAATAATTCTAGTTGGTAACCATTTGCACCAATCAGTGGTGGTATTTGGTGAGTAGAATAAACGGAGGAAAATGAAATCCATTTAGTCGAAATGGACTGAAAAAGGGAATATTCCATCTACACCATGGCCCACCACGCCATCTTTGATATAAAGGTATTCCGTCAAATATATAATAAACAAACACACGCCATCACGGCGAGGGAATTGTTTTTCGTTAATTAAATGATTTCAAATTTGAGTATTTAAAAATTGACAATATTAAATATACGTAGAAATTTTTTGTCATGAATAAATTTTTTTACTTGATTCGAATATTGAATCAACTCATTACATATAACAATACTAAGTGACTATAGAGTAGATACCCTTCCTAGCAATTAATTAGTTGTTCTGTGTTTTTATCCATTAGAGCTAGATAAACTTTTGTACTCGTCTTTCCTACTTAAATATAAGCACTAAGATGCATCTTTTATCCTTAAAAAAACAATGTCTTGTGGATACATCAATCCCATCTGATGCATTCATCAATTATGGATATTACAAAAACAATCAGTTTTTTTACAGGAAAAATCAGAGATTAGTTATAATATAATCTACCATTTCCAAAGTACCATATTTATCGTTACCTTGTTCTAACCAATTTATAACAATACAAAAGTATATTAATTTTGTTTTTCTGATAAGTAAGTATATTAATTTTGTTTACTTTATATATAACCCAATTTTTTATCAGTTAAGGTAATTTGTTAATTATACTTTACGTTCTCTCATCCTTGCCTTATGTAATTCTATGTTACTCTATATTTTCTTATCCAATCAAAAGCGCAACTTTTTTTTTATTAGATAAATATTAAATGGGCGGTGTGAAAAATTGAAATTTTTCATTTTTTTCTAAAATTTTAGGTTTTTTATTTTTCTATTTTATAAGAGTGTGTGTGTAATTTTTCCTTAAAATTAGGTCAAAGTCAAAATCTCACGCTGTTAATTATGGTAAACATGTCACTCGATCAATCAAAAACAGAAAACCATGCCAATGGTATAATTGAACGAGTCCCACTTTATATTTGGTTGATTTCCGATGGCGGAACTTTGACTTATAAATTTTTCAGGTGTTATGCCTTCTGGACACTACTATTTTCAACCAAAAATTTTCATTTTAAATAGTAAGTAATTTGAATCTATTTAAAAAATGGATTCAAATTTTACGGAAATAAAAATCACAATTAAGGGTGTCATCTTCTAAGATAGGACGATCAATACTCGATTTTTTTATACAACTGCTTAAAAAACACCCTTCCCTTTTTCCGCGTTTGAGAGAGAGGGAAGTCAAAATCTTGTTAGTCAAGCAACCAAAGCAAAGAACGAAAGACTCGTTTAGGAAATTCAACGAAAAATTCCGATGGACTGGATTTGGGAAATTCGGCTTGACCCTTAACCGTCGGCGAACTAAATCTTCAATTCAAATATAATAGGAAACATATGATTCTTAGAAAAATCCCCGAAATCAAATATATTTACTATTTGCAATGTAGGCCATTTAGCGAAGAAGAAAACAAATGTATCTAGTACACAAATTTATTTTTAAAATTACACAATTCAACTGAGGCTAAACAAATAACATACGTACTTAAAGAATATGTAATCAAATCTTGGTTTGAGTTTTAGGAATGTGAAAAATTAGAAGAATTGTCTACTCTTAATATAGAATTAAGAAAACAATAACCTCTTAAGAAAATAACACATAAAAAGGAAAATGATGATAAAATTTCATAATCTTCAAATTGTACTAATCCACGAAGACTGAATTCTATTGGGAAAGAATCTTGGGTAAGATCATAAAAAGTTATCGTTACGGCAACTTGGGCGATCCCAGACGTCCACCCTTCTTTCCCATTCCCGAAATTGCCCCTCCACGTGTTGCCAACTCAATCCATCGTCACCATCCATTTAATATGTTCACAACCTTATTATTATAAATATTATTATAATAATATATAGGGAAAAGTCCACTTTAGTACCATGTGGTATCGCCTAAAATCACTTTAGTACCCTGTGGTAAAAAACTGACCAATCGAGTCATACTTATTCCAATTAACATCAAAAAGGGCCTCGGGCAGCTGCCCGGACCCGCCCGAACCCTGGCCGGGCTACGTGGCCAGCCACGTCACCAAAACTTGATGACGTGGCGCCACGTCACCTCTTCTTCTTCTTCTTCTTCTTCCCCTCCACCAAAACGGCGCCGCAGAAGACGACGACGACGAAGACCTCAGCTTCCTCGACGAGCCCAACCAAACCGCCGCATCCTCCCCCTACGACTCCGACACCGACTTCGACGACGATGGCGGATCGTACTCCGATCTCGACGACGACGGCGGCCACACGGCCAAGGATCCGGAGATCGACGAGAGGGACGTGGTGGTCCTCACGGAGTCCAACTTCGACGAGTTCGTTGGGGCCCACTGGTTTGTGATGGTTGAGTTCTACGCGCCGTGGTGCGGCCACTGCCAGTCGCTGGCGCCGGAGTACGCGGCAGCTGCGTCGCAACTGAAGGAGGAGGGCGCGGAGGTGGTGCTTGCTAAGGTCGACGCCACGGAGGAGGCCGACCTCGCTCAGGAGTACGACGTCCAGGGGTTTCCAACCGTCCTCTTCTTCTCCGATGGGGTCTTCTGCGGCGCCGTTTTGGAGGAGGAGAAGAAGAAGAAGAAGAAGAAGAAGAAGAAGAAGAAGAGGTGACGTGGCGCCACATCATCAAGTTTTGGTGACGTGGCTGACCACGTAGCCCGGGCGGGTCCGGGCAGCTCCGGGCAGCTGCCCGAGGCCCTTTTTGATGTTAATTGGAATAAGTATGACTCGATTGGTCGGTTTTTTACCACAGGGTACTAAAGTGATTTTAGGCGATACCACCGGGTACTAAAGTGGACTTTTCCCTAATATATATATATATATATATATATATATATATATATATATATATTAGTCGAAATTGAATTAATTGTTTAGTTGGAACTTATAATTTATCTAAGAGAAAATGTTTAATAAAAGGATGAATAGAAAATGCACATTAATAATAAATGCTGCTTCACCGACTAAAAAAACCATAGCTCTTGGCGATAATGTTGTATTTAAAATTAGTTGCTGCACCACCCATATCTATAATAGAACACTCATTTATCTTTTTACGGTAGGTCCAAATGCTGTTTCCCCAATCGAAATTGCCAATTGATGTAAGCCGGTGAATATTAGGAAAAAAAATATTAGGTAGGAAAAGTGGAAGAAAACGCTTCAATTATCTTAATAAATTTTTTGATTACATCGATATACTAATAATTAAATTGATTAATTAAAATTCGAAATATTATTGATAGGGCTTAGTATTCCAGACGATAGTGGTAAAGTCCAGCCGCAGAGATATTATATATTTTTTTATCTAAATTATTAATATTATAAACAAATTAATTTAGATTTAAATCGAGAATCCGAAAAGATATTTTATATCCAGAACAGGAAAAGTTTAAATCAGAAAGCAGAACAGGAAAAGTTATTATAACGAAGAGCACAAAATAGGAAAAAGTTGCAGAAAGAGTGGCTTAGAAAAACCTCAATATAAACACACGCATACTATGCCTCCCACGGCTCTCTTCTATTCTCTCTCCCTCTGTCTATATCTTAAAATCGTCTATTATCTTGTTTCTCTCTCTAAACCCATTCATTAACCTAGAGAGAGAGAGAGAGTTTGTGTGTTATGGAGGAAACAGGGGAGATTATGCTGTTTGGAGTGAGGGTGGTGGTTGATTCCATGAGGAAAAGTGTCAGCCTCAACGATTTGTCCCAGTACGAGCACCGCCTCGACGCCGTCGCTGGCGAGGATCTGGCCGCCGGCGTTGGCGGGTACGCGTCGGCCGACGAGGCCCTGGCCCACCACGCTTCTGGGTCCCGCGGGGAGCGCAAGCGAGGTACGTTTCAACCCGACCCAGTTGGATTTTTGTGTTAAAGATTGAAACTTTTAGTTGCGATCAGACCCAGTTGGGTTTTAGTGTTAAAGATTGAAACTTTTTGTCTGAAAAAAGATTGGGGTTTGTTGTGGTGTGAACAGGGGTACCGTGGACCGAGGAGGAGCACAAGCTGTTCTTGTTGGGGCTGAAGAGGGTCGGAAAAGGGGACTGGAGAGGGATTTCTCGCAATTACGTCAAGACTAGGACGCCTACGCAGGTGGCTAGCCATGCTCAGAAGTACTTCCTCCGCCGTACTAATGTCAATCGCCGTCGCCGCCGGTCTAGCCTCTTCGATATCACCACCGACTCGGTAAGACCTTTGGTTTGGATTAGATCTTTATTATGGGCTGCATGTCATCTATGTGAGGATTTGGTTCTGATTGTTATTAGTATTCACTGATCGTTGATGGATTAAGATCAGAAGTTTAAGATGGATCAGTGTTTCGGAAGAGTTGAGTTGGTCAATGCTTGCTGTTTGGTGGAAGAGTGAAAAATATTATCCAACTGTTTTGACTTGTAACCCTCATCATGAGACAAAATTAGTCTAGACAATCCGGGGTTGGGTTGGTGTGACTTTCTTCTCTGAGATCTATGGGGCTAACCTACAAATAATTGAAGTCTTAATATTTGGCTTTAGTCATTGGTGTCTCCTTAAAGATTTGTTAAGCTTCTGGGATTGATCCTTGATTCGTTTCCTTGTTTATCAGGTGTCTGCAATCCCGATGGAAGAAGAGGAAAGTCGTGACCAGGACAAGGACAATACTGGATCTCAGCCGCATCTCTTGCAACCTGCTCAACCTGAGACCAGCAACAGCTCGACCTTTTCCACACTATCTGCCATAAATAGAGCTTCTAGTCCCGTTTTGCCTGTTCCTGTGGAGAAGCTGGGTAACATACTGCCAGTAAACGTCAATGAAGTTACTGATCTCTCAGCGAGTTTGAACCGTGCAGTTGCAATTCTCCCGGCGCCTTATGCTTCTCCAATTTTGGATCTTAACCTCGATCTGAACGTAACATCAGCGGTAGAGCCAGCTCCAGTGTCACTCGATTTATCGTTGTCATGCGATTGGAGAAGAAGTTCTTCCAAGCACTCTGCTTTCCAGTTGATGCAGGGATACAACACTGGGGGCAACTTCATCAGTGTTGTTTAGGGAAATAAAGCCACTTCAAAATTTAGAAGAAAATGCCGGTTTTATAGAAGTTACAAGGTTATATTAGAATGACTGGAAAGGTTCAATCCTTCTTTATTGTACAGGACCAGGAGAAAGAACACTATCTGCTGTCTAAGTATGTTCATGTTGGTCTATGCTTTTAAGTTAGGTACCTGTTCTTTTATTAGTCGTTTGTTCCCTTTTGGCTGTTTTGGTGGTTGGACAGTTTGGAAATAAAACCAGAAGGGATTGGTGTCATCTTAGTTTCTTCTCTCTTTTTTCTGAGAATCATCGTATTTCTCGGGTCATATATTTGTGCTCGAATATTTTCGTAAGGCTTAAATTTAATAATTCTTACTACTTGGACTAATTTTTTAGTCGGCTATGGTTTTTTAATTTCTGGTGGCTTTGATTGCTCTAGGCTTGGAAAGATCTAGGTGGCCTAGTGGTTGATGTCTACCTTCGGTTTCTGTGGATGGACGCTATGATTGATTGAATATGGACCATGTTAGTGGATCAGGGTAGTTGCCTCTGTTTTTCTAACATATGTGATAGATAAGGTCGTGGGCCTCCAACAAACCTTGTCTGGGTGCCCTTTTTTCTGTCAGAAGGTACTGTTTTATAGGTCATGGCATTTTATTATTTGCGCTTATATTTGTTTTGATACCATTTAGACGCTCACTTGGAAGACTATAGGTTGGAGCTGGAAATGATACTTAAAAGATGATTAAAAAATTTTAATAAATATTTAATTACTGTGATTTAAAAAATTCGAAGTTGATATCTCTTGATTAAATTAGAATTCAACAATTGATTTAATTGCTTTTTGGACAATCGCTAAATTAAGATTGACATCAGCTTTTCGAAAAGAAATATATAGGGACCACCAAAGATTTAATAGGCTGGTGGCTAGTTTTCCTTTGCAACTGGGATTACTGTTTGGTTTTGTTTGACGACAAATTCTGGTGCCCAGGCCTACATATTGATGTAGCATGTGTGTTGAATAACTTATTTTAGTACGGAATGACAAATTTAAGGCACTTGGTAAATTCAGATATTATAAAAATATGGTGAATTGAATAATTTGTATTTTTTTTTGGCTGCCCATACAAAAAGTTTACGTTTTTTATCTAAACATATTTCATGAAAAGTATGATTATGATACTAAAGAACTGTAGTATGACATCATGTCATTTGAAAATATGTATACTTAATATCAAAAGATTAACTGGTCACATAGGACAAGACAATTATTTTTTATAAGAACATTATAGTAATTTAATTGTGAAACTCATGATAATAAATAGGTCCCAACTAAGAACTCAGAGAGTTAATGAAAGTTCACCAAAGCATTGCAAACTATGTTCTAAAGTTTTGAATATATAATTCCTTATCTTTCAGTAGGGGAGGATTTTTGTTAGGAATCTCTCCCAACTAACGCTTGGTGAATAGGATGAGAACAAATTTTACCTCATTTTTCAGAGGTCGGTGGGTCAATTCTTGCCCCTCCAGAAACTACAAAATTTTGTTTGGGAGAGAAATAAAGCTCGAAACCGTCTAGAGCGCTAGAGTTTAGTCCAACCCGCCTATATTTTCTTGACAAAAATAAACCAAAGGCGGGCAAGGAGGTGCAGACGGTGAGGTGGTTAGGAAGATAGACTCAGGAATATGAAAATATAGGGTTATGTTGCGAGAAATCCTACATTTATGTGGTAAGTTATTTCGCATCTATCGTCTTATATGATTTCATGCATCCCACCACTCATCACAACCATCGTTACTAATTGGTCATTAAGGCGAATTTTCAAAAGATCGATCTAGATAGTTGTAGATGCTCGATTGTTGACGTATATTTTGTCGTGATTTGAATTAATCTCTCTTTAAGAAGTAATTTTTTTACACTTAATTACACTTTGTCAAATTTGAAATTTCGTCGAATCATTCAAAACCTTATATTGTTAGGACAAATTA
Organism: Hypericum androsaemum; assembly: GCA_963995505.1. Lineage (NCBI taxonomy): Eukaryota > Viridiplantae > Streptophyta > Magnoliopsida > Malpighiales > Hypericaceae > Hypericum > Hypericum androsaemum. The sequence continues at coordinate 14,917,894 of OZ023182.1, forward strand.
CCATTATTTGAGTTCCTTAATCTTGTTTGAGAGATTTGTCTTGAGTTCTTGTTACGAGCTGTTTGGATTAGTATGAGGTAATAATTTTCTTTTGTCAATGAATGTTTGGGAGCTTCGCGGACATAAATGTTTAGGCATGATAGAGATAGAGGAGGTGGTAAAGTGTGAATAATCAAATTTATCTCGGTGAACTTTGGATAATTCAAATTCGAATTATCCGAATTTGTCATTATCTTAACTGTCTGAATTGATTATCACTATCCGAATCTGAATAATAAATTATCCAAAATTTAAAATTATTTCTGATACGAATAATCCAAATAATCCAAATCTAAAAAATTTAAACGACTTTTCATTCAAATTAACTGTCTTCGAGCAATCTTCTTACAAACCATGGAATATCATGAATCCACGATAGAGGCAGAGAACAAAATTAAAATTACAAGTACCATGAAGGAGGCAGATAACAAAACAGGCCAAATTTCCAACAAAATAAACAAACTTTCCAACAGGAATTCCAAGTATCATGATGCAGTCAGATTCTTCAATAGCATCCCGAGGTCTAGCCTCTGGGAGTCGGGGCGACATGGATGCAGGGTTAAAAATTGAATTTTGTCTCTTTTTAGCTTAAGAGGAGCGGGGGTACTTTGAGATGAAGTCTTGAAATTGTCTTGCCTTAATTTTTATTTATTTACTGCCCCTATTTTAAAACCCAGCCAAGCAACAAGCCCATATACATATCCAGACTAAATGGGCTTTGTGTGTGTGTGTGTGTGGTTGCATCTTCGTCATCTGCATCTTCAGCTGCCCAGACGACAGCTCTGAAGAAACGACAACAGCAGGAAAATGATCATTCGTCATCAATATGATTGCTTGCTAACAGTTGTATTAAGAATAAAAAAGAACATTTTATTTTAGACTAAGGTTATTTTCAATTTTTGAACAATTATGGTGACACCACGAAAAAGAAGAAAGAATTATCTTAGATTTAAGGATAGTGTCATCCTTGTTGTAATTTTGATCAACAACTATTTGAAATAGAGCTATCAACAAATCTGAGTTTTTTTTCAATTGGTCTCCCTCGTTTTATTAATACCCTATGAGCTATTAATCTCGGCGACTTGTCGATTCACAGGTGTAGAGTTTCTTGTGTTCTTAACTATTTAATGTTGTTTGATCTCTAGGACTAGTAAGTAATTTAATCGTGTATTCCATGAACACTGGGACAGATTTGTTGTTGTTTAACCAAAACAAAGAAATATAAAGAACGAAGCATGAGAAAGAACCAGGGAAGGACGGAGGATGATGATTTTTTTTGTTACGTGAGAGGGAAAATGCCCCAGTTAAATATTATTAATTAGAATTTAAAATGTTACAATGGAGCGAGGAAATGCTACGTCACTGAATTTAAACTATTAATTAGAGGACGGAGGACTATGATATTTTTTTTTAATTTCATAAGTTAAGGTGGATAATCTTTGCTTGCTTGGATTGTTGATGAGTCATCAAACACCAAAAAAATTTAATTGAAGATATTAATTATCTCATTCTAAAATAGGGTGCTAAGTGACCTAATTTTAAGTACGATAATTATATTTTTTGGTTAAGTAGAGAGTGTAATTTGATCATTTTACCTTTCATTAATTATAAAAGTATATTTGCATAAATTCATAGCAACATGAAGTGGGATGAATGATAATGTAATGAAAATAAAATAAATTAACGTCTCAAAAATCAATTTCTCAAATTAAATTGTTCGTGCTTTGTTTATCATCGGAATTGATTTCCATGACTACGACAGAACTTGCATTTTAAAAAAAGAATTGTCTTTTTTTATGAGTAGACAATGTGCTTCGATTAGAAGAACAACGAAAGATCAAAACTACCTTCGTACAATGAGTCTGAATAATATAAGAATTTCGTTTTAAGACAAATTCTAAAAGAAATTAGGTAAAACGGATTTGAATCCGGAGGCTCTCAATATTCTTCTACTTCCCATGTTCTTGTGAATGTAGAGAGACTACTACAAATTAGCTTGTGAGAAGCAGCTACTTTATGAAAGCTAGAAAGTGAGGATTTTCTTATTCGTCTTAAATTTTTATTAATCATTTTGAATTAATAAGTTTATTGTGTCCGTATAATAAGTAATTTAAAAAGATAATTATGTGTTGAGCCCATAACTTTTCAAGGGCAAGATTTGGTGCAGGCACTAACAGGCCCAATCCGTGCCACGCGGGAACGAATCCTAGCTATCCGATTCATCTAAAAAGGTGCGGCCGCAAATCTAACTGTGATGGCTATCCGCGTGTCCCTAAGGGCATTTTTGAGTTTTGGTGCACAAGCCGCGTCCCCTTGAGCCACGTGTTGCCTGACATACATTTAATATGAATGTCCCTTCTCTAAAAAGGCAATTTTTTTTCCGCATGTCCCCATGTTCTCTATTGATATCTCTACTTCTTTTCCTTCTTTAAATATTTAATGGGTCACTCATGCTTGTGTTTTTAATAATTACGAATCATTGATTTTGCTTGGGTGGGTGGTGATGTGATGGACGATGAATGGTTTGTTGCATTTTTTATTGTAATGAAAAGGCAGATCTATTTTATTTGTTCACTGATATGAAATAGCTTTTTTTTGAACTTTGGAATATTTTGTCAATTTGATAAAAAAGCAGATCTGATTACAATTAAATGACATGTTTGATTACAAAAAAGGCACGAAGTGGTATAATTAAATGACACGAGTTATTACAATTAAATAGTAAACTCGGTTATAATTAAATGGCATACCCAGTTACGATAAAAAATCATGCTTGGTTATAATCAATTGGCATGCTCAGGTATGATAAAAATGCATGTTTGGTTACGATCAATTGACATACCCATGTACAATAAAAAAGCATACTTGGTTACGATCAATTGACATGCCCGAGTACGATAAAAAGACATGCTTGGTTACGATCAATTGACATGACAAGTTAATATTTAATAATGGGGACATAAAAATTAAATATTTATATTTAAAAATATTTATAATAAAAAATTCAATAAAAAAAATTACAAGTCTTTTTATGTCTAAATGGCATGTCCGATAACTTATAATAAATTAAATAATTAAACGAATGGCAGGTCTTGTTTCAATAAATTGGCATGCTCGGTTACGTAAAATGACATGTCTGTTAAATAATTAATAAAACTTATAATAAATTAATTAAATGACATGCTCGGTTAAATCTAAATGACATTTTCGGTTATGATAAAATGACAGACCCTTTTATGTTTAAATGGTAGCCCGATCAATATTTAATAAATTTATAATAAATTAAATAATTAAACAAATGGCAGACCCGGTTACGATAAATTGGCATACCTGGTTACGTAAAATGACATGCACAGTTACGATAATATTGATTAATACGTACAATAAAAATTAAATAATTATTTAAATAATATATCAGTTTGATTTTTTTTTGTATAATATACGAGTAAAGATCAAATTAAAAAATAAAAAAGAGATTGTGATCACGCGCCCAAAATCCCCCACCCCTCGCATCTTCTCTCTCTCCACTGATGGGATGCGCACACTTCCCTAGTAAATGTCAATTTTTTCCTTCCCAAATTTGTATGGAAAACCCGATTCTGTACCAAATTCGGGCCCAACTTTCCAAACAAGGACACGTTCAAGAGGATAAGATTCCTTTCGTAAACTCTTTTTTTACAACCCACCAGATTTTATTAGATACCCACCAATGATTAATTGTAGAATGATCCAACCGTGACAAATTACAAGTTCCAGAAACAGTTTAGGGTGAGCTTTTGAATGCATGAACCAATTACTTTTAAGGAGATTTACGCTTTGTTTGTTTCGAGAAAAAAATATTATTTCGACTCCAAACTAATACATAAAAAAATATTATTAGTGATAACTTTATTTTATTAAAAAATATTTTAAAGCGGAAGATAACTGTTGAGGTACAAAAATAGTCTCGGCATTGTCAACATAATTTGAGGTACCCGGTGTGGCCTCAAAGTGATCGGGTGGCCGGTGATCGATGTGGTCTCAGAGTGACCAGTGGACGGTGTTGTCTCAAAGCGATCACTTCCGGTTTTGAGTTGGAAAGAGATTGTTGATGGTCTCCCCTCCATCGGGTCCAATAATGGTCTTGCTTGGTCGAAGCCGGTGATGATAGACCGCTTTGTTGTATTGTCCTTGGTTAACTTCGGTTTATCCTTGGATGACAATGTCCTTCCATGGTAAATTGGCCATTACTTTGGACTCGTAGGTTGGAATGAGCCGATTCTTGCTACTATTAAAAGGCGAGACATGTATCTCCAACTTATGTTTGAAGAGCCTTGCCTAGTTATTCATGGAGGAGGGTTAAAATAAAGTTTCAAGTTTCAGTGTTCGTTGCCTCATTAAGGACCGTCGCATTTTGGTATAAAAATCACTGCTTACGCCTCCGACTTTCGATTTAAATGATTCAAGTTGCTATGAAAAGCTAAGACATGGATCTACAATTTTTAGTTTACGGTTTATTCCGATTCGAAGCAGAAGAAGGTCAAAAATCTATTTGAAAATGAGCACCTGGTGGAGCGAGCATGCTCGCCTTGCCATGGTTGGGAGCTAGCTGCTTGCCTTGGTTGGTTGGAATCGAGCTACTCGCCTGGTTTGGAGCGAGCTTCTTGCCTTGGAGTGATTGAGGGCGAGCTCATCTGCTCGCCCGCTCGCCTACTTGCTCGTTGTGCTTGCCTAGCTTTCCCACTTGCTCGTCGTGCTCAACTAATGACGGCCTATCTCCGAGTTTGCGTGGACCGGTCTGAACTCGTCAGTGCATTGGGATAGCCTATTAGGCTACTCGGTTCGCCTCGAGTGGGAGAGGCATACTACTTGGCCTATGTGGGCGGGAGGCTAGCTCCGCTTTGGAAGCCCGGGCGAGAAGCCCCTCTCGCTCTTGTAGGCAGGCCCGACAAGAAGCCCCTCTCACTCTTGTAGGCGGGCCTGGACGACAAGCTCTTCTCGCTCATCTAGGCAAGAAACCTACGGCAAGAGGCCGAGAGAGAGGTCGAGCAGAAAGCCTAAGGCATCTCGCTCATCTAGGCGGGAAGCCTACGGCGAGAGGCCGAGAGAGAGGTCAAGCGGGAAGCCTAAGGCGAGAAGCCAAATGAGAGGCCTAAAGCGAGAGGCCGAAGGCGAGAGACTACGAAGCCGAGAGGCCGAGCGGCCGAGCGGGAAGCCTACGGTGAGAGGCCTAAGGTGCGAAGCCGAGCGAAAAGCCTAAGGCGAGAGGCCGAAGGCAAGAGACTACGAAGTCTGGAGGCCGAAGGCGAGAGACTACGAAGGTAGGAGACCACGAAGGCGGGAGGCTGAGTGACGAGAGGCCGAGTTAGAGGCCATGTAGGTGAGAGGCCGAGCGAGAAACACGAGCAAGAAGCCCTCTCACTCATGTTGGCGAGAGGCCAAGCGAGTGGCCGAGCGAGGAGCCTAAGGCGAGAAGCCGAGTGAGAAGCCTAAGGCTAGAAGCCTAAGGCGGGAGGTCGAGCGAGAAGCCGAAGATGAGAAGCCAACTTGGACCCGAGCGGGAAGCCCATTTGACCTTCGTAGGCGGGAAGGCAATTTCAGGAGTAGGTCTACTTTGGTTGATGAGGCCGTTAGCTTGAGTCCGTTTTGGGATTCACTTTGGGCCTGGCGAGATGTCCATCTTGGGGGATGACGGACAGGAGATGAGATTTTGCATCGGAGATTCGAGAAGGACAAGTCGGTCTATATTTTCCTAAGTTGAGCCGGGATTCTCAATATTTGCTTCCTATTCGAGGACGAGATCTACTCACTTAAGGAAAATGACTTCTACTAAGTCGAGAGGATCTTGGTACATTAGGAACAAATAACGTGAGGCAAATTTCTCGGGATTGAGACTTGGAGCCGAAGTACGGGAAGAAGGCTTGGATTTTCCTATTCTAAGCCGGTTTGATTTGGAAATAAGATATTCATTCAGGACGAGATTTTTTGCTCAAGAAGGGTGGAGCTAGGTCAAGACGAGCTATATAAAGGAGATTCGGGCGATGGAGAGAGACATCAACAACACAATACACAACTACTCTACTTATCATTGTTGTTTTTCCTTTCCTTAGCCCGTAGTCCGCAGTTCATAGCTTAGCCTAGCCTAGCATAGTTAGACCGACCTTGGGACGACCACTTCAGATCCATCTCGGGTTATTTGTTCACTTATTCCCATAAGAATTTTGTGGCACGCCCAGTGGGACTAAGGAGGGACGTTTGAGAAGGCAGTCTAACCTTTATCAGCCAAGATGACCAATTACTTTGTTGCTCCGATTCCTTACAAGGAGTCGATACCTTCAGTTTCTCAGTCGTATGTATGGAGGCGGGATTCATCTACCTCGGCTTTCTCGAAAGAGCCGGCTGAGATAAACATCGCTCCGATGGAGTTCTATACGCCTGTCATCCCGATGGAGAGATATGCCATTTTTTATGCTCGAAAGCTCTACGAGGAGTCTTGTAGGCACTATGAGATATCCTCACGTATGGTCATCAATCAACACAAAGGGATGGGCGTATCCACCTGACCAGCTGTACCCATCCAACCGGCCTTCGACCAACCATGGACCGGTCATATACCTTGCACAATGGCGCCACCAACGGTAGGCATCTTCGATTATTGTCCATAACCAGGAACCCCTATGAGTCTCCCATACCAAACAACTTCTTACTTGGAGATGGAGACACAAGGAGTGAACCACTCTGGACACTACGAGACTGCAAAGATGGGGGCTAGCAATCTCCAAGTAGAATCGAGCCGTTACCAACCGGCCCTGACCCAAGATTGGTCATACCCATCTAGGATCTCGATCGACCGAAGCTCTTTCAAAAGGAGGAATGTTTGCACGAATCCTTTGTTCAACTCAAGGATTTTCAATCCTACCCCAACCCCCCAATTCATGCATCAAACGCGGATGGACCTAGACGACGAGGACAACTGCCATCCCGTCAATCGACAAGAAGAGTTCGATGAGGATGACGAGCTCGATGAGGATGATGTCAATCGACAAGTCGAGCTCGATGAGGATGTTGTCGATCGACAAGAAGAGCTTGATGAGGATGATGAGCTCGATGAGGATGATGTCAATCGACAAGGCGAGCTCAATGAGGACAATATTGACCGACAAGAAGAGCTTGATGGGGATGATGAGCTCGATCAGGATGAAGTCAATTAATAAGAAGAGCTCGATGAGGATGACAAGCTCGATGAGGATGATGTCAACCGACAAGAAGAACTCGATGAGAATGACATCAATCGACAAGGAGATCTCGATGAGGACGGCGTCAACTGTCAACTGACGTTAGGATCTACTCGACGAAAAGGGATGGAAGGGCAACCCTTATTTTCCCAATCTGAGGAGTTCATCCCGCATCAATTTTTAGAGGATCAGTCATCGATGGGTCCTCACAGTATTGCTCATGTTGCCATGGTTGGCTTCGACCGAAGTCAAAAGAGAAACCCCAAGCAAGAGAAGGCCAATCATATGACCCGAAAGGCAAGACTCAGGGGGCAGGGACGACAGGACCCTAAGAAAGCAAAAGTTGATCCTAAGACCCGAGAAGAAAGACTCGGGAGACACGGAAGGCCGCCTGATAACAAAATACCAAATGCTCATAAGTCATTTCGTTCAAGGGGACCGATCATCCCAAGCGAGGGAAGACCGACCTTAAGACCCGAGGGGCAAGACTCGGGGGGCAAGGAAGATTGCCCGACAACAGCGTTCCAACGGCTTGGAAGTCCTTTTGTTTGAGGGGAGCCGGTAGTCCTAAGCAAGGGAAGGCCAACTTTAAGATCCAAAAGGCAAGACTCGGGGGATAGGAATGGCCACCCGATATTGGCATCCCAAGGAATCATAAGTTCTACCGTTCGAGGAAAGCATATGAGATGTGGAGGCTTCGCCATCCTCGTATCAAGGTGGACCTTCAAGACGGGTCTAACCCATGCCGGTACACCTTCAACCGGCTTTGAGATAAGAGGGTCATCCCTGATCTACTAACACAAGACGTCCTGACCAAGACCCAGAGACGTTGCCTTGAAAGGAAGATCCAGAAAAGAAGGCAAGCCATCAAGGACCTCGAAAGGCAAATCGCGGAGCAAAGGGTTGAGCTGGAGAAACAAAAGGTGCTTCTAACTCATCCGTGGGTGAAGTATCATTCGGCTCGACTCAGAGCAGGGCAAAAGAGTTGGAAGCCTCTAAGGCAACAATGAGAATGTACCCCAAACACGTTAAGGAAGTTCAACCAAAGGCACCCACTGACCTACACAGTAAGTTGATCCGTAAGTGGGTACCAATGGTCCATCCCAAGAAGGACGCACATCGAGAGGTCGTACCCGACCAAAAAGAGAAGGAGGTCTCGGTTGACCTTGAGATGAGGTACATCGAGTTTGGGGACTTCCCAAGCAAGCTGGAAATCAATGTGACGCCGGCTATCCTCGGATCGAAACCTGGCCAACCAAGCTACTTCAAGGGTGACGTGATTGAAGGAGACCTTTTTGACCCTCGAGTAGGAGAGACGCGCTCAACCATACTTATGGTGGGGGACTTCAATGGCAGCATCACGATCGCAAAGGCCACCCGAGGGAGATACGAGCGTTTAAAGCTCCTTTACATCATGGCTCACATCAGCAGGGAGTCGGTCAAGAGAGTTCTCGTAGACAATGGGGTGGTGAACGTCCCTCCTCACTCACTTCCCAAAAGGTTGAGTGAGGAGAGGGAGATACTAACCTCGATCAGCACAGTCATGACCAACTTTGGCGAGAAAGGACAAAACTCGATCCGCTCTGGTCAGGTAGTCCCATCTTCCAACCGAAAATGTCTAATTCAATGGAAATTAGATGGAAAGGTGGAGATCGTGTTGGCCGATGCATGTCCATTCATGTCGGCCACATGCTACATTGAAGTGGTCTTCTACGATGAGTTTATAGTGTCAACAAGGGTGACCTGGAGTAACATCAATGATCAGTTTTCCTGGTATATTAGCTCGGTCAAATGGGAGGTCCTTAAAGCCCGATGGCCGGTCAGTGCCATACCCGGGGGGCAAGCCGTCTGTCTTACTTGCAAGGAGTAAGGCGATACGAAAGGTGACAAGGTAATTGGAGGTCTACACCTTGTCACCATACAAGTCGATCAGGTACGTCTGTGAGGACGACGACCTAGATATCCTAGAGCTGTATAAGACTAATGACCATCACCTTTCTCCAAGAAACTTACCACCGTCAAGGTGGAGGTGAGCAACCCTTTGGCACCACAAGTTCGTCAAGACAAGGACATTTAGAAAGGACCACGTCAATGCTTCTCGTCTGGCCGTGCCAAAGCATTGACGAGTGGGGGGCATTGTTGAGGTACAAAAATAATCTCGATATTGTCAACATATTTTGAGGTACCCGATGTGGTCTCAAAGTGATTGGGTGGCCGGTGATCGATGTGGTCTCAGAGGGACCGGTGGACGGTGTTGTCTCAAAGCGATCACTTTCGGTTTTGAGTTGGAAAGAGATTGTTGATGGTCTCCCCTCCATCGGGTCCAATGATGGTCTTGCTTGGTCGAAGCCGGTGACGATAGACCACTTTGTTGTATTGTCCTTGGTTAACTTCAGTTTATCCTTGGATGACAACGTCCTTCCATAGTAAATTGGCCATTACTTTGGATTTGTAGGTTGGAATGAGCCGATTCTTACTGCTATTAAAAGGCGAGACACATATCTCCAACTTATATTTGAAGAGCCTTGCCTAGTTATTCATGGAGGAGGGTCAAAACAAAGCTTCAAGTTTTGGTGCTCGTATCCTCATTAAGGACCATCGCATTTTGGTATAAAAACCACTGCTTACGCCTCCGACTTTCGATTTAAATGATTCAAGTTGCTATGGAAAGCTAATACATGGATCTACAATTTTTTGTTGATGGTTTATTCTGATTTGAAGCAGAAAATCCATTTGAGTACGAGCTCGCTTGGTAGAGCGAGCGAGCTCGCCTTGCCATGGTTGGGAGCGAGCTGCTCGCCTTAGTGTGGTTGGAATCGAGCTGCTCGCCTGGTTTGGAGCGAGCTTCTCACCTTGGAGTGATTGGGGGCGAGCTCATCTGCTCGCCTGCTCGCCTACTTACTCATTGTGCTTTCCTAGCTTGCCCACTTGCTCGTCGTGCTCAACTAATGACGGCCTATCTCAGAGTTTGTGTGGACCGGTCTAAGCTCATCGGTGCATTGGGATAGCCCATTGGGCTACTCGGTTCGCCTCGGGTGGGAGAGGCATACCGCTTGGCCTATGCGGGCGGGAGGCTAGCTCTTCTTTGGAAGCCTAGGCAAGAAACCCTCTCGCTCATATAGGCAGGCCCGGGCGAGAATCCCCTCTCGCTCATGTAGGCGGGCTTGGGCTAGAAGCTCTTCTCGCTCATTTAGGCGGGAAGCCTATGGCGAGAGGCCGAGAGAGTGGCCGAGCGGGAAGCCTAAGGCGAGAAGCCGAGCGAGAGGCCTAAGGCGAGAGGCCGAAGGCGAGAGACTATAAAGCCGAGAGGCCGAGCCGAAAGCGTATGGCGAGAGGCCTAAGACAAGAAGCCAAGTGAGAAGCCTACGACAAGAGTCCGAAGGCGAGGGACTATGAAGCCGGGAGGCCGAAGGCGAGAGACTACGAAGGTGAGAAACCACAAAGGCGGGAGGTCGAGTGAGGAGAGGCCGAGTGAGAGGCCATATAGGTGAGAGGTCGAGCGAGAAACACGAGCGAGAAGCCCCTCTCACTCATGTAGGCGAGAGGACGAGCGAGGAGCCTAAGGCGAGAAGCCGAGTGAGAAGCCTAAGGCGGGAGGTCGAGCGAGAAGTCAAAGATGAGAAGCCAACTTGGACCCGAGCGGGAAGCCCATTTGACCTTCGTAGGAAGGCAATTTCGGGTGTAGGTCCACTTTGGTTGATGAGGCCGTTAGCTTGAGTCCGTTTTGGGATTCACTTTGGGCCTGGCGAGAAGTCCATCTTGGGGGATGACAGATCGGAGACGAGATTTTGCATGGGGGATTCGAGAAGGACAAGTCGGTCTATATTTTCCTAAGTTAAACCGGGATTCTCAATATTTGCTTCCTATTCGAGGACGGGATCTGATATGAATCAGATCTGCAAGAAGCCATAATTATTTAATAATTCGTTTTTGAGTTTCAAAGTCTATTTAGGAAGTTAATTATTTGTTAATTTCATTTTACATGAGTTCTATTCTGTTTAGGAGGTTACAAAAAAGATAATTTCATTTTATTAGGAGTTCTAGTCGGTTTAGGAACTCAATTATGAGATAATCACCTTTTTGAGTATTCCTAGTAGGATTAGAGTTATTTTCCTTTTTAGTTTCCCTTTTTAAGTCATATTTATCTAGTTAGAAGTTATATTTAATTATGAATCTCTTTGTAACAATCTGCCTATATATAAAGGCTTTATTAATGAGAATGAGGAGAATAATTTGAGTACAAAAAACGTGGGCTTTGCTCTCTTGGTTCTTCGGAACTGTTCGAACACAGCGGAGGGATTCTGTTCGTTCACCTTCGACTTATCAAGCGGATCTACATCACCGTTTGTGGCGTCTTCATCAAATCAAGGTTCTTGTTTCCCTACAGCAGCGGGTCGAGGTTGTTCATACCGAGGTTCTTGCAAAGGGCAAACAACGGGTCGAGATTTTCATCAATCTGAACGTAGATAGATCCGGCTTTCGCGTGGATCCGTAACGAGATTCACATCAGTTGGTATCAGAGCTTAGGCTCTACTTCAGATCATCTATCTTTAAATTTCATTTTTGTTTTCATTAGTTTTCAATTATTGTTCTTATTTTATTCTGAGTTGGAGAAAGAAAAAAAATAAAAAAAGAGGAAAAAAAAATTCCGAAAAAAAAGAAAGATAGAGAAGAAGGCAGCCAAGCAAAAAAAAGAAAAGAAAAGTTGAAAGTAGAAAAAGAGAATCTGCAAGAATGTCTTATAACTACTCAAGAAGATCCTTTGAAGGTGTTGCACCATTGGTTGGTGATCCACACACGTTTATGGACGCCCTTCTTAGTGGGATGAGGCATATAATGAGAACGGAGGTCAAGAAGCTCAGCGAAAAGGTGGACCGGATAGTGTGCAAACAAGAAAGGATACATGATGTTCCTAATGTCTGTAGCGGAAGACAAATTCAACAAAGGAGGATGAGGGTCAAAGATGAGAAGAATTCAGGAGCAAATTTTGTTAGAGAAGTCAATGGAAAGAGGGAGAACACCATTAACACTAAGCACGACATTGAGGGGAAGGTATGTAGTTCTGACGATTTGGAGGTTACACCTGAAGTGATTGTTGAAGAAGAGGTTTTGACATGGGAGGAATTTGGTGAATATTCTATTGACTTATTTGATGGAGAATGTTTTGATGACCATGCCATGTCACTTCTTTACTTGAGGGATTTGTTCAATGAATCAGAATTGGTGGATGTTGTTCATATGAAGAAGTGCTTAACTGCTATTGATGGTGAACAAGAAGAACTTGTTGTTTTAGTTGACAAGGAAGATGTCCAACCCATATCTTACATGTCTCCTGATTTATATGTTGAACATATTGACTTCTTAGGTGTGGACAAGTTTAATTATGTTGGAGGTTCATCATTCATCAACTTCTGGAATAGTTTGAAGTTCAAAGAAAGGCTTGTGCAAATAAGTAAGATTTTGGTTTTGGATTTGGAGAGGACTCCAGATTGCTTATGTTCAAAGTATCTATTCTGTTGGGATGGAAGATATCAAGTTCAACTAAGACATTCCAAGACTTGTTCAAGCATGATCGTGAATTGGAAAAAGTATGACGGATGCAAGGATTTGAGGACAAATCCATATCAAGAGGAGGGGAATGATATGAATCAGATATGCAATAAGCCATAATTATTTAATAATTCGTTTTTGAGTTTCAAAGTCTATTTAGGAAGTTAATTATTTGTTAATTTCATTTTACATGAGTTCTATTCTGTTTAAGAAGTTACAAAAAAGATAATTTCATTTTATTAGGAGTTCTAGTCTGTTTAGGAACTCAATTATGAGATAATCACATTTTTGAGTATTCCTAGTAGGATTAGAGTTATTTTTCTTTTTAGTTTCCCTTTTTAAGTCATATTTATCTAGTTAGAATTTATATTTAATTAGGAATCTCTTTGTAACAATCTGCCTATATATAAAGGCTTTATCAATGAGAATGAGGAGAATAATTTGAGTACAAAAAACGTGGGCTTTGCTCTCTTGGTTCTTCGGAACTGTTCGAACACAGCGGAGGGATTCCGTTCGTTCACCTTCGACTTATCAAGCGGATCTACATCACCGTTTATGGCGTCTTCATCAAATCAAGGTTCTTGTTTTCCTACAGCAGCGGTTCGAGGTTGTTCATACCGAGGTTCTTGCAAAGGTGCAAACAACGGGTCGAGATTTCCATCAATCTGAACGTAGATAGATCCGGCTTTCGCGTGGATCCGTTACGAGATTCACATCAGGATCTACTCACTTAAGAAAAATGGCTTGTACTGAGCCGGGATGATCTTGTTACATTAGGAACAAATAACGTGAGGCGGACTTCTCGGGATTGAGACCTTGAGCTGAAGTACGGGAAGACGGCTTGGATTTTCCTATTCTAAGCCAGTTTGATTTGGAAATAAGATATTCATTCAGGACGAGATTTTTTGCTCGGGAAGGGTGGAGCTAGGTCAAGACGAGCTATATAAAGGGGATTCGGGCGACAGAGAGAGACATCAACAACACAACACACAACTATTGTACTTATCATTGTTGCTTTTCCTTTCCTTAGCCCGTAGTCCGTAGTTCATAGCTTAGCCTAGCATAGCATAGTTAGACCGACCTTGGGACGACCACTCCGGATCTGTCTCGGGTTACTTGTTCACTTATTCCCGCAACAATAACTTTATATAGTACATATGCTTAAAACTCTTAGGATTTATTTAATTGAAGTCTACTAGGTATTATTATTATCTCAATTGTGTTTTTTTTCATTTTAAAATTAATTCGCATACAAAACTAGTTAATAACTGATTCCCATAAAAAGCTAATTAGTGATTGAATTACTAGAAACAAACCGCTGGATTTTTCTTGTATAATATCGGTGGCCAACCAGTAACCAAAGAGCAAATTACCACACCTTCAAGGTGTGGTAATTCGAGTTCGGACCTTATTAATTGAGCAGATACTATCTTTTAAAATAGAATCCAACAGTACTTTATTCGGAAAAAAAAATAGCTACTTGACTGTTGGAGGAGGAGGAAGCCAGTTCCTTAGTTTCATGCACAGCTTTAAGGTTCTTCTCATGCACCTTTCTTATATATGCAGAAGCCTTCCCGTTGATGAGGCTGTTCTCCTCATGGACCACCACAGAGGATCCCTCATCTCCCCCTGGCTGCATCAGAAACGAAACCCGCTTCGAACCGCTCCACGGCTCCTGCGATCTGTTGATCGCAGAAAGCAGAGGTGCGAGCGGTTCGCTGGCCAGGGCCGATGATCCTGTTACAGGAGAGATGCCTTCTGAAGTGGAAGCCATCTGATACCCGGCTGTTCCAAGACTCGCCTTGGCGATGGAAAAAGAAGACATCCTTATGATGTTCACCACCATCTTCATCGACTTCTCGCAGATCGAGTCCATGCTCCTGTGATGTGAACACGTCCACTATGGAGCTACAAGACCCATAACCAGTTCGAGTTCCACTTGGACCAATCACAAGAGCAAGAGCAAAGACGCTTCAAGCTGAGCTCAACGGATTAATTCAAGGAATTTGGACTACAACCAGTTCGTGTAAGCCCGTGGACGTCCATGCAAAGCCCATGCACGTAATTGGAGTTGTTTTGGAAGCCTAAAGGAGTAGAACCAAGATTCCTACTTTTTAGGAATAAGAGTTATCCAAACTTTTTATAACTTTTTAGGAATAAGAGTTATCCAATAGTGGATAATGTTGGATAATGATCGTGTTTTTCAATTCTTAGGATAAACATTCGTTTTTAGAACTAGTTTAAGTAGTATGATAAGTTTGGAGCTCTTCAGAACTTATCTTGTTGACTTTGGAGTCTATCCAGGTCAGTTTTAACCTCTATATAAGGAGGGCCACGAATTCAATAAAGACATCACTTTTTGGCATAAGAAAATTCGTGAGATTTGATACTCTGGTTGTCCTTGTGGGCTAGATTGCTTAGCTAGGGCGTTTGTACTTATCAAACGGAATTTCCATCTCCGTTTGTGGCGTATTCGATTCAAGATCAAGGTTCGCGTTCTCACCATTGCTACGGGTCAAAGTTAACCAACACTAAGGTTCGGTGCAAGGCGCAAAGCGACGGGTCAAGATCAACCATCATCCTAGAGTAGACGGTCCGAGTTGGTGCGAGTTCCTGACGGGATTCATATCATTTGGTATCAAGAGCTTAGGTTCTACTTTAGACCTTATATCTTTACATTTATTGTCTTTATTTGTTTGGTATTTCAGATTCGTGAGTTTAGTGTCCTAAATCGTGTATTCTGATCAAAAAGAAAAAAAAAGAAAAAAAAAGATAAAAGAAAAAAAGAAGTCAGAATTCAAGTAGGATTAGTAGAATCGGAATTCAAGTAGGACTAGTAGTATTGGATAGTGCAATTTCGTGATTCAAGAAGATAGAAGCGAAGGCAAGAACGAAAGCAAGAAGAAGAAAGAAGAAGACTCGGCAACTAAAGTGTGCGAAGGCCAAGCTAATCTCTACTAGCTCCACAAGAACCAACAAGAGTGTCACGAGAGGAAAAAGGCAAGAGTGGTGAGCACATTAGAGAGAAAAGAGCCAAATAGTTGAGTGTAAACATGAGTGAATCCGAGTGCAACATACTTTGAGGGTAAACACGTAAGGGAGTGATTGGTGAGGTCCATTATTTTTAACTAACCAATTTTCTTGCAGCAACATGTCTCAAGAAAACGAAGGAGAAAGAGGAGGAGCTTGGGGCAACGTTGACCCTAAGGTATTTGTGGAGGCCTTAACGGGGAAGCTCCAACAAATGATGAGAGCGGAGGTTGAGCAAATACACCAACGCTTGGATATCATAGAGAATTCACGTGCTAGCCAACAACCACAAAGCATACCTCGTGCCCAAAGAAGAATAGCACCTATGGGAGGAATGAGTGGAGATGAGCCTGACTTTGATGAGGACATAGGCTCCACAAGGAATGTTAGGAGGTTGAGGAATGAACGCCAACCTAGGGAGGCCAGGCAGAGAGGGAATGACAATTTGGGAAGCATCAAGTTAAAAATACCTTCCTTTGCAGGTCGTTCTGATCCTGAGGCTTATCTTGAATGGGAGAAGAAGATCGAATTTGTGTTTGATTGTCACAATTGTTCCGAGGCAAAGAAGGTAAAGCTGGCTGTGACTGAATTTACTGATTATGCTATAACTTGGTGGGATCAATTTGTCACAAGCAGGAGACGTAACGGAGAATATCCCATAGAAACATGGGCGGAGATGAAAGTTGTGATGAGGAAACGCTTTGTTCCTAGTCATTACTACCGTGATCTTTTTAAAAAGTTACAAGGACTGCGACAAGGAAGTATGAGTGTGGAAGATTACTATAAGCAGATGGAGATGGCCATGATACGAGCCAACATAGAGGAGGATCGTGAAGCCACTATGGCTAGGTTCTTGAATGGACTAAATCCTGAAATTCAAGACAAAGTGGAGCTACAACACTACGTCGAATTGGAAGATATGGTTCATATGGCCAACAAGATAGAGAAACAAATGAAGAGAGGGGGAGGAACACGAGCTACATCAAGTGCTACTTGGAAGTCGAATTATCCAAAGAAGTTTGATAAGCCATAGGCGGCCAAAGTAGAACACAAGACCGAGAGTTCTAATACCAGCTCTCAAAAGAAAGTGGAAGCCCCTCCTACAAGAAATCGAGACATTAGGTGCTTTAAATGTCAAGGAAGGGGGCACATAACAAGTCAATGTCCTAACAAGCAGGTTATGGTGCTTAGAGAGAGCGGGGAGGTCGAGACAGAGGGAGAAGATTCGGACCATGGAAGCATGCCCTCATTGGAAGACCTGTCCGAGGAGGAATTCCAAGCTACTGAAGCACTCACTTTGGTGACTAGAAGGGCTTTGAACTTGCAAGCAAAAGAAGGAGAAGATGATGCACAACGAGAGAATATTTTCCACACAAGGTGTTATATCAAGGGCAAGGTGTGTAGCGTCATTATTGATGGAGGAAGCTGTGCTAATGTTGCAAGTACCACTATGGAAGAAAAGTTGGGGTTGATCACAAAGAAACACCCTAAACCTTACAAGCTACAGTGGTTGAATGATAGTGGAGAAGTACGCGTGGAAGGGCAAGTGCTAGTGACATTTCAAATTGGCAAATATGAAGATGAAGTGCTATGTGATGTGGTGCCAATGCAAGCTGGTCACCTACTACTCGGAAGGCCATGGCAATTTGATAGGAAGGTTAAGCATGATGGCTACACCAACAAGTACTCGTTCACACTCAATCGACGAGTAATCACATTAGCACCCTTAACACCGTCACAAGTTTGTGAAGATCAATTGAAGTTACAAAAAGAGAATAATTTGAGTACAAAAACGTGGGCTTTGTTCTCTTGGTTCTTCGGAACTGTTCGAACACAGCGGAGGGATTCCGTTCGCGTTCTCCAACGACTTATCAAGCGGATCTACATCACCGTTTGTGGCATCTTCATCAAATCAAGGTTCTTGTTTTCCTACAGCAGCGGGTCGAGGTTGTTCATACCGAGGTTCTTGCAAAGGTGCAAACAACGGGTTGAGATTTCCACCATTCTGAACGTAGATAGATCCGGCTTTCGCCTGGCCTCCCTAGGTTGGCGTTCATTCCTCAACCTCCTAACATTCCTTGTGGAGCCTATGTCCTCATCAAAGTCAGACTCATCTCCACTCATTCCTCCCATAGGTGCTATTCTTCTTTGGGCACGAGGTATGCTTTGTGGTTGTTGGCTAGCACGTGAATTCTCTATGATATCCAAGCGTTGTTGTATTTGCTCAACCTCCGCTCTCATCATTTGTTGGAGCTTCCCCGTTAAGGCCTCCACAAATACCTTAGGGTCAACGTTGCCCCAAGCTCCTCCTCTTTCTCCTTCGTTTTCTTGAGACATGTTGCTGCAAGAAAATTGGTTAGTTAAAAATAATGGACCTCACCAATCACTCCCTTACGTGTTTACCCTCAAAGTATGTTGCACTCGGATTCACTCGTGTTTACACTCAACTATTTGGCTCTTTTCTCTCTAATGTGCTCACCACTCTTGCCTTTTTCCTCTCGTGACACTCTTGTTGGTTCTTGTGGAGCTAGTACTGATTAGCTTGGCCTTCGCACACTTTAGTTGCCGAGTCTTCTTCTTTCTTCTTCTTGCTTTCGTTCTTGCCTTCGCTTCTATCTTCTTGAATCACAAAATTGCACTATCCAATACTACTAGTCCTACTTGAATTCCGATTCTACTAATCCTACTTGAATTCTAACTTCTTTTTTTTCTTTTTTTTTCTTTTTGATCAGAATACACGACTTAGGACACTAAAGTCACGAATCTGAAACACCAAACAAATAAAGACAATAAATGTAAAGATATAAGGTCTAAAGTAGAACCTAATGATATGAATCTGATCAGCAAGAAGATTAATTTCGTTTTTAAGGTTTTTGAGTCTGTTTAGGAAGTTAATTATATGTTATTTTCGTTTTATAAGAGTTCTAGTCTATTTAGGAAGACAATAATTTGAGAATTTCGTTTCTTTAAGAGTTCAAGTCAGTTTAGGAATGTGAATATGTGATAATCACGTTTTTAGCAATCATAGGAGTATTAGACTTGTTTTTCTTTTTTAGTTTCCCTTTTTAAGTCATATTTATCTAGTTAGAAGTTATATTTAATTAGGAATCTCTTTGTAACAATCTGCATATATATAAAGGCTTTATCAATGAGAATGGGGAGAATAATTTGAGTACAAAAAATGTGGGCTTTGCTCTCTTGGTTCTTCGGAACTGTTCGAACACAGCGGAGGGATTCCGTTCGTTCACCTTCGACTTATCAAGCAGATCTACATCACCGTTTGTGGCGTCTTCATCAAATCAAGGTTCTTGTTTCCCTACAGCAGCGGGTCGAGGTTGTTCATACCGAGGTTCTTGCAAAGGTGCAAACAACGGGTCGAGATTTCCATCAATCTGAACGTGGATAGATCCGGCTTTCGCGTGGATCCATAACAAGATTCACATCAGTTGGTATCAGAGCTTAGGTTCTACTTCAGATCATCTATCTTTAAATTTTATTTTTTTATCATTAGTTTTTCGTTCGTTATTCTTATTGTATTCTCTGTTGGAGAAAGAAAAAAAAATAAAAAAAAGAGGCAAAAAAATTCTGAAAAAAAAGAAAGATAGAGAAGAAGGCAGCCAAGAAAAGAAGAAGAAAGAAGGCTGAAAAAAAAATCAAAAAAAGAAAAGTTGAAAGTAGAAAAAAAGAGAATCTGCAAGAATGTCTTATAACTACTCAAGAAGATCCTTTGAAGGTGTTGCACCATTGGTTGGTGATCCACACACGTTTATGGACGCCCTTCTTAGTGGGATGAGGCATATAATGAGAACGGAGGTCAAGAAGCTCAGCGAAAAGGTAGACCGGATAGTGTGCAAACAAGAGAGGATACATGATGTTCCTAATGTCTGTAGCGGAAAACAAATTCAACAAAGGAGGATGAGGGTCAAAGATGAGAAGAATTCATGAGCTAATTTTGTTAGAGAAGTCAATGGAAAGAGGGAGAACACCATTAACACTAAGCACGACATTGAGGGGAAGGTATGTAGTTCTGACGATTTGGAGGTTACACCTGAAGTGATTGTTGAAGAAGAGGTTTTGACATGGGAGGAATTTGGTGAATATTCTATTGACTTGTTCGATGGAGAATGTTTTGATGACCATGCCATGTCACTTCTTTACTTGAGAGATTTGTTCAATGAATCAGATTTGGAGGATGTTGTTCATATGAAGAAGTGCTTAACTGCTATTGATGGTGAACAAGAAGAACTTGTTGTTTTAGTTGACAAGGAAGATGTCCAACCCATATCTTACATGTCTCCTGATTTACATGTTGAACATATTGACTTCTTAGGTGTGGACAAGTTTAATTATGTTGGAGGTTCATCATTGATCAACTTCTGGAATAGTTTGAAGTTCAAAGAAAGGCTTGTGCAAATAAGTAAGATTTTGATTTTTGATTTGGAGAGGACTCCAGATTGCTTTTGTTCAAAGTATCTATTTTGTTGGGATGGAAGATATCAAGTTCAACCAAGACGTTCCAAGACTTGTTCAAGCATGATCATGAATTGGAAAAAGCATGACGTATGCAAGGATTTGAGGACAAATCCATTTCAAGAGGAGGGGAATGATATGAATCTGATCAGCAAGAAGATTAATTTCATTTTTAAGGTTTTTGAGTCTGTTTAGGAAGTTAATTATTTGTTATTTTCGTTTTATAAGAGTTCTAGTCTATTTAGGAAGACAATACTTTGAGAATTTCGTTTCTTTAAGAGTTCAAGTCAGTTTAGGAATATGATTATGTGATAATCACGTTTTTAGCAATCATAGGAGTATTAGACTTGTTTTCCTTTTTTAGTTTCCCTTTTTAAGTCATATTTATCTAGTTAGAAGTTATATTTAATTAGGAATCTCTTTGTAACAATCTGCCTTCATATAAAGGCTTTATCAATGAGAATGGGGAGAATAATTTGAGTACAAAAAACGTGGGCTTTGCTCTCTTGGTTCTTCGGAACTGTTCGAACACAGCGGAGGGATTCTGTTCGTTCACCTTCGACTTATCAAGCGGATCTACATCACCGTTTGTGGCGTCTTCATCAAATCAAGATTCTTGTTTCCCTACAGCAGCGGGTCGAGGTTGTTCATACCGATGTTCTTGCAAAGGTGCAAACAACGGGTCGAGATTTCCATCAATCTGAACGTAGATAGATCCGGCTTTCGCGTGGATCCATAACAAGATTCACATCAGTTGGTATCAGAGCTTAGGTTCTACTTCAGATCATCTATCTTTAAATTTCATTTTTTTTATCATTAGTTTTTCGTTCGTTATTCTTATTGTATTCTGTTGGAGAAAGAAAAAAAAATAAAAAAAGAGGCAAAAAAATTCCGAAAAAAAGAAAGATAGAGAAGAAGGCAGCCAAGAAAAGAAGAAGAAAGAAGGCTGAAAAAAAAATCAAAAAAAGAAAAGTTGAAAGTAGAAAAAAAGAGAATCTGCAAGAATTTTTTATAACTACTCAAGAAGATCCTTTGAAGGTGTTGCACCATTGGTTGGTGATCCACACACGTTTATGGACGCCCTTCTTAGTAGGATGAGGCATATAATGAGAACGGAGGTCAAGAAGCTCAGCGAAAAGGTAGACCGGATAGTGTGCAAACAAGAGAGGATACATGATGTTCCTAATGTCTGTAGCGGAAAACAAATTCAACAAAGGAGGATGAGGGTCAAAGATGAGAAGAATTCAGGAGCTAACTTTGTTAGAGAAGTCAATGGAAAGAGGGAGAACACCATTAACACTAAGCACGACATTGAGGGGAAGGTATGTAGTTCTGACGATTTGGAGGTTACACCTGAAGTGATTGTTGAAGAAGAGGTTTTGACATGGGAGGAATTTAGTGAATATTCTATTGACTTGTTCGATGGAGAATGTTTTGATGACCATGCCATGTCACTTCTTTACTTGAGGGATTTGTTCAATGAATCAGATTTGGAGGATGTTGTTCATATGAAGAAGTGCTTAACTGCTATTGATGGTGAACAAGAAGAACTTGTTGTTTTAGTTGACAAGGAAGATGTCCAACCCATATCTTACATGTCTCCTGATTTACATGTTGAACATATTGACTTCTTAGGTGTGGACAAGTTTAATTATGTTGGAGGTTCATCATTGATCAACTTCTGGAATAGTTTGAAGTTCAAAGAAAGGCTTGTGCAAATAAGTAAGATTTTGATTTTTGATTTAGAGAGGACTCTAGATTGCTTTTGTTCAAAGTATCTATTTTGTTGGGATGGAAGATATCAAGTTCAACCAAGACGTTCCAAGACTTGTTCAAGCATGATCATGAATTGGAAAAAGCATGACGTATGCAAGGATTTGAGGACAAATCCATTTCAAGAGGAGGGGAATGATATGAATCTGATCAGCAAGAAGATTAATTTCATTTTTAAGGTTTTTCAGTCTGTTTAGGAAGTTAATTATATGTTATTTTCGTTTTATAAGAGTTCTAGTCTATTTAGGAAGAGAATAATTTGAGAATTTCGTTTCTTTAAGAGTTCAAGTCAGTTTAGGAATGTGATTATGTGATAATCACGTTTTTAGCAATCATAGGAGTATTAGACTTGTTTTCCTTTTTTAGTTTCCCTTTTTAAGTCATATTTATCTAGTTAGAAGTTATATTTAATTAGGAATCTCTTTGTAACAATCTGCCTATATATAAAGGCTTTATCAATGAGAATGGGGAGAATAATTTGAGTACAAAAAACGTGGGCTTTGCTCTCTTGGTTCTTCGGAACTGTTCGAACACAGCGGAGGCATTCCGTTCGTTCACCTTCGACTTATCAAGCGGATCTACATCACCGTTTGTGGCGTCTTCATCAAATCAAGGTTCTTGTTTCCCTACAGCAGCGGGTCGAGGTTGTTCATACCGAGGTTCTTGCAAAGGTGCAAACAACGGGTCGAGATTTCCATCAATCTGAACGTAGATAGATCCGGCTTTCGCGTGGATCCATAACAAGATTCACATCAGTTGGTATCAGAGCTTAGGTTCTACTTCAGATCATCTATCTTTAAATTTCATTTTTTTATCATTAGTTTTTCGTTCGTTATTCTTATTGTATTCTGTTGGAGAAAGAAAAAAAAAATAAAAAAAGAGGTAAAAAAATTCCGAAAAAAAGAAAGATAGAGAAGAAGGCAGCCAAGAAAAGAAGAAGAAAGAAGGCTGAAAAAAAAAATCAAAAAAAGAAAAGTTGAAAGTAGAAAAAAACAGAATCTGCAAGAATGTCTTATAACTACTCAAGAAGATCCTTTGAAGGTGTTGCACCATTGGTTGGTGATCCACACACGTTTATGGACGCCCTTCTTAGTGGGATGAGGCATATAATGAGAACGGAGGTCAAGAAGCTCAGCGAAAAGGTGGACCGGATAGTGTGCAAACAAGAGAGGATACATGATGTTCCTAATGTCTGTAGCGGAAAACAAATTCAACAAAGGAGGATGAGGGTCAAAGATGAGAAGAATTCATGAGCTAATTTTGTTAGAGAAGTCAATGGAAAGAGGGAGAACACCATTAACACTAAGCACGACATTGAGGGGAAGGTATGTAGTTCTGACGATTTGGAGGTTACACCTGAAGTGATTGTTGAAGAAGAGGTTTTGACATGGGAGGAATTTGGTGAATATTCTATTGACTTGTTCGATGGAGAATATTTTGATGACCATGCCATGTCACTTCTTTACTTGAGGGATTTGTTCAATGAATCAGATTTGGAGAATGTTGTTCATATGAAGAAGTGCTTAACTGCTATTGATGGTGAACAAGAAGAACTTGTTATTTTAGTTGACAAGGAAGATGTCCAACCCATATCTTACATGTCTCCTGATTTACATGTTGAACATATTGACTTCTTAGGTGTGGACAAGTTTAATTATGTTGGAGGTTCATCATTGATCAACTTCTGGAATAGTTTGAAGTTCAAAAAAAGGCTTGTGCAAATGAGTTAGATTTTGGTTTTTGATTTGGAGAGGACTCCAGATTACTTTTATTCAAAGTATCTATTTTGTTGGGATGGAAGATATCAAGTTCAACCAAGACGTTCCAAGACTTGTTCAAGCATGATCATGAATTGGAAAAAGCATGACGTATGCAAGGATTTGAGGACAAATCCATTTCAAGAGGAGGGGAATGATATGAATCTGATCAGCAAGAAGATTAATTTTGTTTTTAAGGTTTTTGAGTCTATTTAGGAAGTTAATTATATGTTATTTTCGTTTTATAAGAGTTATAGTCTATTTAGGAAGACAATAATTTGAGAATTTCGTTTCTTTAAGAGTTCAAGTCAGTTTAGGAATGTGATTATGTGATAATCACATTTTTAGCAATCATGGGAGTATTAGACTTGTTTTCCTTTTTTATTTTCCCTTTTTAAGTCATATTTATCTAGTTAGAAGTTATATTTAATTAGGAATCTCTTTGTAACAATCTGCCTATATATAAAGGCTTTATCAATGAGAATGGGGAGAATAATTTGAGTACAAAAAATGTGGGCTTTGCTCTCTTGGTTCTTCGGAACTGTTCGAACACAGCGGAGGGATTCCGTTCGTTCACCTTCGACTTATCAAGCGGATCTACATCACCGTTTGTGGCATCTTCATCAAATCAAGGTTCTTGTTTCCCTACAGCAGCGGGTCGAGGTTGTTCATACCGAGGTTCTTGCAAAGGTGCAAACAACGGGTCGAGATTTCCATCAATCTGAACGTAGATAGATCCGGCTTTCGCGTGGATCCATAACAAGATTCACATCAGTTGGTATCAGAGCTTAGGTTCTACTTCAGATCATCTATCTTTAAATTTCATTTTTTTTATCATTAGTTTTTCGTTCGTTATTCTTATTGTATTCTGTTGGAGAAAGAAAAAAAAATAAAAAAAGAGGTAAAAAAATTCCGAAAAAAAGAAAGATAGAGAAGAAGGCAGCCAAGAAAAGAAGAAGAAAGAAGGCTGAAAAAAAAAATCAAAAAAAGAAAAGTTGAAAGTAGAAAAAAACAGAATCTGCAAGAATGTCTTATAACTACTCAAGAAGATCCTTTGAAGGTGTTGCACCATTGGTTGGTGATCCACACACGTTTATGGACGCCCTTCTTAGTGGGATGAGGCATATAATGAGAACGGAGGTCAAGAAGCTCAGCGAAAAGGTGGACCGGATAGTGTGCAAACAAGAGAGGATACATGATGTTCCTAATGTCTGTAGCGGAAAACAAATTCAACAAAGGAGGATGAGGGTCAAAGATGAGAAGAATTCATGAGCTAATTTTGTTAGAGAAGTCAATGGAAAGAGGGAGAACACCATTAACACTAAGCACGACATTGAGGGGAAGGTATGTAGTTCTGACGATTTGGAGGTTACACCTGAAGTGATTGTTGAAGAAGAGGTTTTGACATGGGAGGAATTTGGTGAATATTCTATTGACTTGTTCGATGGAGAATATTTTGATGACCATGCCATGTCACTTCTTTACTTGAGGGATTTGTTCAATGAATCAGATTTGGAGAATGTTGTTCATATGAAGAAGTGCTTAACTGCTATTGATGGTGAACAAGAAGAACTTGTTATTTTAGTTGACAAGGAAGATGTCCAACCCATATCTTACATGTCTCCTGATTTACATGTTGAACATATTGACTTCTTAGGTGTGGACAAGTTTAATTATGTTGGAGGTTCATCATTGATCAACTTCTGGAATAGTTTGAAGTTCAAAAAAAGGCTTGTGCAAATGAGTTAGATTTTGGTTTTTGATTTGGAGAGGACTCCAGATTACTTTTATTCAAAGTATCTATTTTGTTGGGATGGAAGATATCAAGTTCAACCAAGACGTTCCAAGACTTGTTCAAGCATGATCATGAATTGGAAAAAGCATGACGTATGCAAGGATTTGAGGACAAATCCATTTCAAGAGGAGGGGAATGATATGAATCTGATCAGCAAGAAGATTAATTTCGTTTTTAAGGTTTTTGAGTCTATTTAGGAAGTTAATTATATGTTATTTTCGTTTTATAAGAGTTCTAGTCTATTTAGGAAGACAATAATTTGAGAATTTCGTTTCTTTAAGAGTTCAAGTCAGTTTAGGAATGTGATTATGTGATAATCACATTTTTAGCAATCATGGGAGTATTAGACTTGTTTTCCTTTTTTATTTTCCCTTTTTAAGTCATATTTATCTAGTTAGAAGTTATATTTAATTAGGAATCTCTTTGTAACAATCTGCCTATATATAAAGGCTTTATCAATGAGAATGGGGAGAATAATTTGAGTACAAAAAATGTGGGCTTTGCTCTCTTGGTTCTTCGGAACTGTTCGAACACAGCGGAGGGATTCCGTTCGTTCACCTTCGACTTATCAAGCGGATCTACATCACCGTTTGTGGCATCTTCATCAAATCAAGGTTCTTGTTTCCCTACAGCAGCGGGTCGAGGTTGTTCATACCGAGGTTCTTGCAAAGGTGCAAACAACGGGTCGAGATTTCCATCAATCTGAACGTAGATAGATCCGGCTTTCGCGTGGATCCATAACAAGATTCACATCAGAGCTATTCGAGATACGTGCAAGATTCACATCAGAGCTATTCGAGATACGTGCAATTCGAGATATAATCACATCAGGTCGATGAAGAAAAGATACGTGCAATTCGAGATTGGCCAAGTCCCACGAGCGTGGCTAAAGTCCAAAGTTTCCATGGACTAGCTTGTTTCTACAGGAGATTTGTGAAAGATTTTAGTAGCTTAGCCGCACCACTTACTGAGGTGATCAAGAAGAACGTTGGATTTAGCTGGGGTGAAGCTCAAGAGAAGGCGTTTCAGCTCATCAAGGAGAAGTTGACAAATGCACCTTTATTATCATTACCTAACTTTTCTAAGGCGTTTGAGGTTGAGTGTGATGCTTCAGGTGTTGGAATAGGCGCCGTGCTCATGCAAGAAGGACGACCAATTGCCTACTTTAGCGAAAAGCTAAGCGGAGCAGCCTTGAATTACCCAACTTACGATAAGGAGTTGTATGCATTGGTTTGGACATTGGAGACATGGCAACATTACTTATGGCCCAAGGAATTTGTGATTCATATTGACCATGAATCTTTGAAGCATTTAAAGGGTCAACACAAGCTGAATAAAAGGCATGCACGTTGGGTTGAATTTATTGAGACGTTTCCTTATGTCATATGCTACAAGCAAGGTAAGGCAAACGTAGTAGCCGATGCACTGTCACGAAGGTATGTTTTGATTTCAACTCTTGATGCAAAATTACTTGGTTTTGAACGCATTAAAGAGTTATACGCTGATGATACTGACTTTGGTGATGTGTTTCGTGGAACCGAGAGGAGTGCGTCTGGTAAGTTCTTTCGGAATGAAGGGTATCTATTTCGTGAGAATAAGCTTTGTGTGCCTAATTGTTCCATGCGAGAATTGTTGATACAAGAGGCACACGGAGGCGGATTGATGGGACATTTTGGAATAGCAAAGACTTTAGCAATTTTACACGAGCACTTCCACTGGCCGCACATGAAGCGCGACGTTGAGAGAGTTTGTGGACGTTGCATCACTTGCAAGCAAGCTAAGTCTAAGGTAAAACTCCACGGTTTGTACAGTCCCCTACCTATACCTACTGAGCCTTGGATTGATATTTCTATGGACTTTGTATTAGGACTTCCTAGGACTAAACGTGGTAGAGATTCAATTTTTGTCGTGGTGGATAGGTTTTCTAAGATGGCGCATTTTATTCCATGTCATAAAACTGATGATGCCTCACATATTGCTGATTTGTTCTTTCGGAAAGTTGTAAGACTGCATGGCATGCCTAGAACAATCATTTCAGATAGAGATACTAAGTTCTTAAGCTACTTTTGGAAGACTTTGTGGTGTAAGTTAGGTACCAAGTTATTATTTTCTACTACTTGTCATCCACAAACTGATGGACAAACAGAAGTTGTGAATAGGACTTTGTCTGCACTGTTAAGAGCGCTCATTAAGCATAATATTAAAGCTTGGGAAGATTGTTTGCCACATGTTGAGTTTGCTTATAATCGATCTGTTCATTCTGCTACTCAATTCTCACCGTTTGAACTTGTGTATGGTTTTAATCCTCTGACCCCACTAGATTTATCACCTTTGCCTTCGAATGAGTATGTTAACTTAGATGGCAAGAAGAAGGCTGAATTTGTCAAGCAGCTGCATGAGAAGGCGAGATTGAACATTGAGAAACGAACGGAGCACTACGCAAGACAAGCGAATAAAGGGCGACACAAAGTTGTCTTTGAGCCTGGTGATTGGGTTTGGTTGCATATGAGGAAGGAACGGTTTCCCGCGCAACAGCGTTCAAAGTTACTACCTTGTGGGGATGGTCCCTTCCAAGTTTTAGAGCGCATCAATGACAATGCTTATAAGCTTGACCTGCCGGGTGAGTATAATGTAAGTGCTTCTTTTAATGTTGCTGACTTAAGCCCGTTTGATGTAGGTGAAGATTTGAGGGCAAATCCTTTTCAAGAGGGGGGGAATGATGTGAACACGTCCACTATGGAGCTACAAGACCCACAACCAGTTCGAGTTCCACTTGGACCAATCACAAGAGCAAGAGCAAAGACGCTTCAAGCTGAGCTCAACAGATTAATTCAAGGGATTTGGACTACAACCAGTTCGTGTAAGCCCGTGGACGTCCATGCAAAGCCCATGCACGTAATTGGAGTTGTTTTGGAAGCCTAAAGGAGTAGAACCAAGATTCCTAGTTTTTAGGAATAAGAGTTATCCAAACTTTTTATAACTTTTTAGGAATAAGAGTTATCCAATAGTGGATAATGTTGGATAATGATTGTGTTTTTCAATTCTTAGGATAAACATTCATTTTTAGAACTAGTTTAAGTAGTATGATAAGTTTGGAGCTCTTCAGAACTTATCTTGTTGACTTTGGAGTCTATCCAGGTCAGTTTTAACCTCTATATAAGGAGGGCCACGAATTCAATAAAGACATCACTTTTTGGCATAAGAAAATTCGTGAGATTTGATACTCTGGTTGTCCTTGTGGGCTGGATTGCTTAGCTAGGGCGTTTGTACTTATCAAACGGAATTTCCATCTCCGTTTGTGGCGTATTCGATTCAAGATCAAGGTTCGCGTTCTCACCATTGCTACGGGTCAAAGTTAACCAACACTAAGGTTCGGTGCAAGGCGCAAAGCGACGGGTCAAGATCAACCATCATCCTAGAGTAGACGGTCCGAGTTGGTGCGAGTTCCTGACGGGATTCATATCATCCTGTCCTTGCCACCCATGGCTACCTTGTAAACAGGTTTCTGATATGGTTGTAGGCTCTCTGGCGCTGGAAAACGTGTTAGCTGCGTGACATATATATATATATGGCCCGTCTCCCTCCTAGAAAGATGCGTTTCTCATGGCAGAAGGCGAGCTTCGAGGTCCTTTTAAGTGGAAGAATATGTGCTCCCTACACTGTAAATTATCCTCTAGGTGCCAAGTAATTCTTCAGGGACTCTTATTTCCACGAATTAGTTAAAATGTCACGCACACTAGGTATGCAATTCTGTTGGTTGATCAAGAGGTATCGAATCCGACGTACCCAAGAAGCAAACTGTTGCTTGCTCTCGACTCAAGCCAAGAGAGAGAGATACAGATTCTTCTGGGCCTTCCTTTAGTACCCAAAAGGTGGTCTTCTGCATTGCCACTTCTTTGTGCCACCTGCAGAATCTCTCTCTCTCCCCAACGAAAATAAAACTATATAAATAAACATATAATGTGGATGGATGTTCCGACATATGCTTCATCTAAATAACCAGACACAAGTCATTCTCTGTTCTTATCTTTTTGGGAAAAATCTATTTTAATATCTTGTGGTATTCTAAAAAATTATTTTAATATCTTGTGATAAAAAATTCATCAATTGAATCAAATCACATCCAATTAACATCACTTAGGTTCACGGGCAGATGCTCGAACACCGCCCTTCCAAACGACGTTGTATTATGTACGACGCGACATACCACTTCGGATTTTCTTTGACACGTGTATACACGAGGTGGCAAGACGACAAATATCCAAACAATCACAAATTTATTTATAATTGTTCAAAAAGCACAATTTTATACCAGCAAAAAAATATCATGTTCACCGCTGTGCCTTCCTGAACTTTGGTTATTCTCTCACAATTTTATATTCATTAACAACAAGACGAAGAATAATTTAACCCCAAGAACAAGAACACTAATTCATTAAAACACCAACCTAGAACATCAAGATTTTGCACACGAAATCAATAATCTGGTAAATCACCAGTAACATCAAGCATTTGAACATTAAATAAGGAACAACAAAAACCTGTGTACCAAGTAAAAATATCAAACTAAATCAACAACATCAAGAACCCTAAATATCTAAAATCCCAATCTCGAACCATAGATTTCTGGGTTTTTTAATCTCGAAGACCCTGGCCCTGGGTATGGTTGAAGCAGCGCCGACGGAGGCGTTCGTGGACTGACGCCATCTATGTGGGGGCGTCCAGAAGATGGAGCTCAGCACCGACCGCCGCCACTCCTCTCTCTCACCACAACCTCCACTGGTCAAGATCCACCACCGTCTGCCTCGACCCAACGAGCTTTTACACAACCTCTCTCAATCCCGTGCTATGGCCTCGACCCCTCCCTCAATCCCCATTTCAACGAGCTTCCTTGCGATAGATCCGATGAGCTCTGAGCGGCAAACTTCGAGCGGCAAGATCTGGAGGAGCTTCCAGCGGCGAGGCTTCGAACTTGGGTGGAGAGAGAAAAGGAGGACGATGGCTTGGCTGGGTTGGGTTGGGTTGTCAAAGAAATACCGGGGGGGGGGGGGGGAAGATAGAGAGAGAGGTTCTTAGGATGGGTTTTTTTTTAATATTATAAATAAATTAGTGATTATTTTGATATTTGCCATCTTGCCATGTCGTCTTTACAAGTATGCTAGAAAATATGACGTGGCATGCCACGTCGTTTCAACCTGCTCGATTCAGGCAAGTCCGAAAAACTGCCCGTGGACCTAAGTGATGTTAATTAGCTGTTGTTTGACTCGATTAATAGATTTTTTCCCACTAGATACTAAAGTGATTTTTTGTGATACTACAAGGTACTAAAATAGACCTTTCCCTTTTTTTAAGGCGTTCTCTGTTCTAATCTATGGTCGATATACAGGACCAATATCACATACATCTCCCTAATACTTTTGCTCACAAAACCAAGTTAGGTAAAATTTGAAGTTACTAATTATTAATTACCGCTTTCACTCACAAAACCCAAATCTTCTCAACTACCGTTCCTTCAACAAAAAAAAAGCGAAATTATTAGCATGCACAATTCGAAGTTTCTAACTCTTCATCCAAGCAACTGAGGAACAACACAAAGGTAGAGGATGGCTGCATAGGGAAAAAGTTAAATCTTTAAATTCACCAACAGAACATTATGTATATTTGGAGAAATCAGAAAAACCTTGGAATTCTAAGATAAGTGGTCCTTAGGAGAGTGAAACAGTAAAAAAAAATTGCATCCATCAACTTTGTACCAGGAAATAATATACCCAAGAAAATTCCAACAGGGAAAGAGAATTGCACAAGTCTTGCAGTTTAATAATGGAAGAGGTATCTGTAGTATTGCACCAGGAAAGAATGTACAGCAAGTATTATCAGTATAGAACACTGTTATCTCTTTCTTTCATTTGTTGCCCCACCCATAACTCATTAAATTACAGACCCTATCCATGTAGTGCAGAAGAATTTCACGCCAAAACTTGAAGAAGAAGAAGAAGAAGAGGGGGCAAACCACACAACATTCCACATCTCAAAGCACAACAATCACCCACTGTATCCCAGCCAACAACCAATATCATGGTGCAGCAACTCTCCTTTTAAAAAATTGGAGAATGTGACGTGAAAGATGACGAGGAATGAATGGACGACATACGCACTCACTCGGGGTAGCTCATGAAATGAATGAACCCTGCAAAAATAAACTTTCCTCTTGCACTACTCTTCTCTATGATACAGCAACCAAGTGCAACTCGAGTGGTCTTAAAGCGCCTTGGACTATTTCTTGAACCGTTCTGTTTCGACGGCAGACATCGGAAAACTCCTCAACAGGAGCCATCGCAGAGTTTACGTCAACCCCAATCGCTGCATCTGACAAAGCTTGGACAAATCTTCCACGCTCAACATCGTTTAAAGCTGTAGATGGAATTAGTGAGACAGTCTGCCTGGCCCACTCCAATGCACTAGGTCCATAAGCCCTAGTGAGAGCCAGTAAAGCATATGTCACCTGAAATTGAAAACACCCTCCTTTAAAATTATAGAATTTTCATAACGACTCCCGAGAAATACAAGGATATTAATTTCTGGAGAGTGTGCACAACCGTATCCAGTCGGGAACTTGGTAGAGCTCCAGCTAAAGAGGCAATCAAAATTCTGGTGACAGTGGGGCCTCGAGGAATCACAATGCTGTCTCTGATAGACAAATAGTGCTCTGCTTTGCTAGACTTGGCAAGATCAAAGATATCTAATAGGAACGTCAATATGGAATTGCAAGCCTCTCTGCAATGTTTCCAAAGGAAAAAAAACGATGAATAAAGCAGAACAATTCATTAAAAATGCAGAGATATTTGATAATTATGTTCCCTCAAGAGATGTCTGATGTTGCTTCATATGCCGAAGCTATCCCCATTAGTATTAATATGAATCCACAAAATAACACCAAGAACGCCTGATGCAATGGATCTGCCTTTATTATATTTTCCAATGACCAACCTATCTTATTTGTCAAAGTACATCGATTCAGAAACGCTCTACAAAATTCACACATTTCAAACATTAGCATCTAGATCAATTAACTTTTTCACAGGTTCAGGTACTCTTCTTCCCCTTCGACCATCCATGATCAAACTGATATTTGAAACAGAAACATCGGACAAGGAAACGCAAACCTGTGTTGCACTGTGATGCCGGTTATAGCACAATCTATCAGTGACGGGAAGATAGCAGATGGGATGAACAACTGAGGGCAGTAGCGGATGCACCGTGATGCCAATAGGAAACAATCATCTGCTATGTCTGGTCTGGCAGTGAAGTCCTGGGAAGCAGATGCAGCCAAATTAACAGCACATAAAGAAAAATATGAACAAGAAAGGGTAATTATCTTCCTTAGCCAACAACCTTGATATTGGTAAGTAGACATGTTGTCTGCTTAAAGAGAGCTTCAATCAGATTTTTTAGGTAGCTGGCACAAGAAGGATCGGAACCAAATATCTGCATCCCATTGAAACATGGTTCACAAGTCATTGAACTGAACAAGGAGACAAAATTTACCATAACGGATGAAGCACAACCAATGCGACTCAGTAGCCAGAAGATAAGGTACCTTTATGACTTCGCTAGAGAGATAAAGAAAGCATGGTTGGTGGTGCTGTTGATATAGACTTTGGATCTCTTCCAAAATAGCCCCAATTGTAATTCCCATGAAGCTTCCGGAAGTTCTCACCTGGGAATCAAAAGCCCAATGACATATATTTACATCATCGGTCAAGTGAATGACCAAGTCGTGCAGGAACTTACAGCGTATTTGCAGGCTCGGCAAAGAGATTCCATTGTCCGCATGTCCCATGCACGACTACACAGATTAACATGGATCAGGATAAGAAAAGAAAGGCAAGACTCAGGGGTACTTGTCGCACACACTTACAGGTCGAATATTGCTTTAAGGATTGGCCAGAGCCTTTGGATTGCATCTGCCACGGCCTCTGGGTGATTTACATACCTGAATTTAATTTCACAGCGTAAAAAACGTTGGAAGATTTTGTTAAAAGAGAGAGAAAAGAATGACATCATTCAAACCTAAAGATGTAGGCAAGCCGATCAATATGCACTGTCAAATCACGCGCAAGTTTCTTTTCCAATATCTCTGGACCTTGATTAATGATCTCCTGGTTGGCAAAATAAGGATAAAAAATAGCATCATAAACCATGCCCATCATTGGACAAGATCGGTGGGAAGTAATCTACCTGAAGTGGAGCTACTACTGGCAAACATAATTTTTCCAAGGCCAGCTTAGCCTGATCAGGAGGAAGTTCTGTAATGATCATGCTGCAAAATATGGTGAATTGCATCTTAATCACATTTCTTTTAAAAATATCATAGAATATTCATTTGATTAATCCCGTACTGTGATAATTCACACCTTAATGCTTCAACTACATTTAAGGAGTCCTCGGCTGAGATTTTAAAACTTCCTTCCCTGATAACTGCTCGCTGATAAATAGAGAACAGATCATCGAAATATCCACAAAGCTTTCTCTTGCAATCTGCAGATAAAACAAAAGAAATTCAATAGATGCGGTAACAGAATAACAACCAAAAAATCAATAGTAGAGAAAACAATTAAAATAAGCAGAACGCAACCAACAAGCTAAGGCATGCAATCACAAAATTAAGAGATCATTATAACGTCAACTAAGCTGCTGTAACTCTCTCCTTCAAGAAGTGCTCGGCCATTCATTACATGGTTGACAAGCAAAAGAAATAAAAACACGATATTATAGTATTATCATTTTGCACTCATGATACTGAAGTTTTCATCTTTTATCTGCAAATAATTTGGCAAGCCCAGTAATCTGATCCAGTCATCCAGAAACTTGTTTTAAAGCCTTCCTCAAAATTTGAAGCATGAATACAGCAATCCAACTTCAAACAGAAGATATAAACTAAAACGCATGCTTGCAAGAAATTATTTACCCTGCATTTGGAAAGGTTTCCCCACAAATCCCCTTTATCGACATGTTATGAACGATCCAAAATAAAGGAAAGGTTGCTAATAAATAAAAAGGTTTCTTTGAACACAGTGCCATGCTCGCATTGCTATCTACTGCCACAGTAGAACCAAAAAATCAACTAGTCAATCAGACATTAAGGAGCCAAATTTCCGAGAAAAAGTAAAGAAAAAAAGATAAATCCTTCAGAGATACAGTGATAAAAGGAGGACATAGCACGACGACATCCGCAAGCCAGGGCCAAAAACCAGCATTTAGTCAACAGCATAATGATATACCTTCACAAATATGTCTAAAAGCCAAAGCTGCAGCTGCGGCAGAATCTTCTGAAGTACCCATGCCTTGCATAAGGACCCTCATGACGGCAGGTAACATGGACAAACCATCAGGCGCCGCATCAAGCCACTTTGAATAAGCGCCAATTGTCAAGCACACTGAAATTTAAATTGTCACATTTATATTTGATATTAGACAAAAATCTCTTCACTCCTCAGAAAAATTAGAATCTTTGATGCACAAAGAATGGTAGAAAATAAAAACCATTATATATTTTTATACCTGTTTGAAGCAGTTGAGCCTGAGGAGGAAGCTCTAAAAGCAAAGACATTATCTACAAAAATAATGAAGAAATGTCACGTATTTAAGGTCATTGTCTGAAGAGACAGAAAGCAGTCAGTAGTTCCTAAGCATTAGAAGCCAGACATTTATATCAAGAAACAAGGAGCCAATACAATGTCACGGAACATATTCTCATCGAACCAGGGGTTGTGAAGCCAATCTGAAAGTTGGCTTCATCCTAACCTAATCGTGCTAACTCCTAGGGCATCAGGGACAAACATTAGAGGTGATTTCCCATTACATGTCCAATGACAAAAATCTAGATCACACCTAAAAATCATATCGAGGATCTCCAATAAAACTCCTAATAAAAGTAAAAAGGCACATACTAACAAGTGCAACCTGGCCAAACAACTTAGACACACTGTCAAAATTGAAGGCCGAGGAGAAGCTCACAAGATGAACTTAGATGAAGAAATTGTACCTTTGGCATGACTTCGACTTCGACAAGTGAAACATAACTTGAGATGGCCCTAATACAAAATAAAGCAGCTTCTGCTGGACGCCATTCATTGCGCCCATTCCCCCAACACGCTTGAGCCTTATAAGGCACAAAGAAGTATTTAAGAGATGCTTGTTAAAGGGGAAGTAAAAATATTCCCTAGTCATGCAAAAAAGAAAGCTGAGGAGAAGTCTGCCAAGCAACTTATTCTTAAGAGCATTACTCCAGAAAGCAATTCAAGCAATTTCCATGTAGCGGCTCAAACATCAGTTTGTGGTCAAAACATGAAGAATATTTCTAAAAAAGCTACATAAAACAAATATTAGCCCATTCCTTAAAGACAACTGATTAAGATAATCTTCATAGTAGAATAACTCAGAAAAATTCCCTGAAAAAATTTCCAAGTGTTGCTCAAGTCTAATTTAAACAGAGTTGCTGTATTTAGTCGAAGCCACTAAAATGTTACAGCTATCTGACATGAAGAAAGTCTAAATCACAACGCACCTCAAGAAGCTTCACATAAAGGATTTTTAGGGTCGCATCCCCACCCAAAACTGAAGCTGCATCGATTAATGCATCCGCGACAGCTAGCAACATTATAGATTCTGTTAGTGTTGAGGAAGTGCTAAACTTGGGATCTCCTCAAGATCAAATAATAAAGGAAGAGACGGATAATAACCGTCACAAAGAGAAGATACTTTATATATTGAAACAAACAACCAACAAGACAAATTAAAAGAGCAAGTGCGAAGCAAACGAAAAAATATAAAGACAAGCAGCTGATTATCATACTCAAATCTCTAGATCACAGATTAAAAGGGAAAATCTAAGACATGTGAGGTAAGTTGTTTATAGGGGGAAGCAACTGACAGGAATAAACTAGCCACTTCAAAGGCCTTCCATCCAAAGGTCTGTGAATTGTTTAAGCATGGGATAAGTATGAGCAATCAAATGGTCTTAAACCAGAACTGTCGCAAACAAGGAGCTAGAATTATATAAACCCCAATCTGAGGAACAAACTTTGGACAGACTGATTAAATCATTCAATGATCTACAAATGGAACCTTGTATTTGCCGAGACAAAGAAGAATCTAATCTGCAATAACAGCCATGACAGGTACGACAGGAGCACCAAAACTGACCAGAAGTATGTCAATGCATGACAAACAATTTCTAGCGCAAAATGAAATAGTAATAAAACAACCGCGGTAGGGTTTTAACGAGGCCGGCGGACGCAACTTCGAAAGATGGAATTTTACACTGCTTAGGATGTAAATATTATTATTAACTAACTTCACTTATCCAAAAAAAATAGTAATAAAACAGTAAGGGACACAACCCTGGAAACGTGATTGACAATCAATGACAAATAAAGTTGATACACATTTACTAGTCACCCAAAAGTTAATGTGGAAGGATCAATGAATGATCATGCATAATTTTCTTATTTTTCAGAGACCTCCAAACCTTTTGTCAGAAGATAATAGACCAGCTGTTCTCTAAATATGGTCACACATGGAAACTTTTTAAGTCAAAGGAAAAACTCAATAGAGGACGCTTGCATATACAACAAGCAAGCAAGCCATTACCATATCTGGTATGTTTGAATTCCTTGAGATCTTCAATTGAAAGGTTTTGATAATCTTCTGGATATTGAACACGGAAGCTAACCTGTGATAAAACACTGTTGTTTGTAAGTTGTTTGCCAGGGTACTATGCAAAAGAAAGAACATATTGAGAGGCACTTCAGAAGCTACAGTGAATGTCAAGTCATTGTCATGACAAAAGTTTGAAACAGCAAACGGTCAATTTTCAATGGCAACAAAAAAAAAATCATCTACCATGACATACAAGAGATCAATGAAGCAAGCATATGGAAAGGCAAAAACAGCAAATTGGGAGGAAATTGCAGATATGCTTTTTTTTTTGCTAAACCGAAATGAATTCAAGTAAACATTTAAAGAAACCTAATCATAGAACATGCATTAGCAAAAGAAAAAACATGAAGATAACTACAATGCCGAGCTCCAAATTTGTCTGACCTCCATGTTATAAGGAACTCCAACTTAGTAATGCATTTTTATATGATAGCATACAAAGTACTTAACTGTGGCCAGCCTAGAAAATATGAAATTCTAAGAAAAATTGAAGGCTACAGAGCAGTTGTAAACACAACATGTTTCGCAACGTCATATAGATGAAGAAAGGCAAAGTCACCAGAACTAATTTTGTTCATTTTGTCCCTCATTGCAAATAAATTCAGGATAGAAATCTTGACCAAGAAGAGGGAGTAGTTTTGAAAAGCCAAATGAAAAGTTGGAAAAATCACATACGCCAGAGTAGTTTCAAAACATAGAAACAAGTTCCTCTCTGCAAGATTTCCAGACAACAAACAAAAATGCTTCTGATCATTATGAAAAGTCTTACCAAGGATACAAGTGACTCATAAGACGAGCGGAAAACTTGCAGCCGCCTGCTTCTCTCATTTTCCATGGATGCCTCATTGCCAAATGAAATGTAGGACTCTCTGACAAAATAGAACCATCACGTTCAACATTCTTTGGAGCAAAGGCACTAGCGATGTTTAATTTTCCCAAATGATTCACCTTTTAGTCAAGATGACTTGAAGATTATGCCAAAAATTAAATGTCATAGAAGCAATATCGTATTCTGGATGTGAAGCAACTTCTAATAGAGCATTTACTATCATCATTGATTCATCTGAACCTGAAAGAGAGGACAAGAAAAAAAAAATAAGCTAGAGAGCGGAAGAAGAGTCCATGTACTATCTTTGCGAAGAGCTCTATCCCGGTGATCAAGCAGTCACCGGCTAGCTCACGGATACCGGGAGGATGGCCGCACACCCTTACCCTAGCATTTCGCAAAGAGGTTGTTTCCAGGCCTCAAACAAGTGGCCAACTTGCATAAGAAATTATCATTGCCAGAAGGCTTGCCCTATTGAAAAATTAAAGACTGGAAATTTTGTTCCATTAGATGTAGGCAGAATATACCTGTCGCAATTAGCTCAACATATGAATCCCCCATGTCAGCAAACAATCGTGCAATAGCCTTCACATCCTCTTCATCCTAAGAGTGCAAAAACTACAATCAGATTAGCAGTTTTGCTGCCAAGTTCTGGAGAAAATAAATCTTGATTTTCTATATCATGAACAGAGCCATATAAGTATCAGTTATTGCCTTCAATCTGGAGTAACTACAGATGCCTAACAAGCTAATATTTTTGCATTCCCTCATTCTTTCTGGAGCAACTAGTGGAACGCATTTCTTATCTACATTCATTGCATAGCCACTGATGTCAAGTGAAGCCCCCATGAAAAGTAAATACCAATTTTGAGCCCAGAACATGTCCATGCTGCAATAGCTGGCACATTACAATTAAACAATGAATGACCGACAAAGTCATTAAAGGATTGAAAAGAATCCCAATTGTCGCATCACACAATGTTACAGTAGCTTTCACATGAACCAATTTGTTTGTACAGCATATACGATGTGGCCAAGTCCACATCCTATGTGATCAATTTAACTTAGATATAGAAGGACACTGAAGAAATGACAGGCCACCAACAATATGGCACATGTCTTAATTCAAAACAGAGCAATAGAATACCAGTTGGCCCTTGGGTCATCATCTGACACGACAACGTTATCCTCTCATACCATCCAGCAGTAGTTTTTGTAGCAAGAAAAACAAAAACTAAAAAATCTGACGGAGTTCTGTTGTCATTACAACGACGGTACCTTCGACAAGTCCCTGAGTTGCTCCTTTAAACTCATTACTTGAGGCACAATTACTTGGATTAAGGGCATCTGAACTGAAATGCCACCAGAATTTGCAGATGTGGTATGGTGTATCAGTTCTGAGATAACTGCAAGAATCAGAAGACATCCGAACAACATAAGATTCACCATGACAGCATGACTACAGAGCAAGCACCCTAAATAGATGCAATAGGTTACTGGCATGACAACACCAACAGCACCATGAAATCGAGGAAGAATACAAAACATGTGCAAGTAGTTGCATCAATGAAACATCAAGAGAACACTAGATCGAAAAGATAAGTAAATTCATTATCTATCTTGAGCTAATTTTGAACAGATCCAAGTTGATGGAAGAATAGCCAACATGAACTGGTCAAAGGTTTGTTTTCTGGAAAATAAATAAGATTCCAAGATCATGTCAATAAAAGGAACATATGCCAGCAACTGGATATGGCATCTTGACAACTATATTATACAGGATCCAACAGCTACTTTCACAACAGTTAAAATCGATTAAATCTTCTCATCCCAAACTTATTATAGTCACTACTAAATATCTGGCCAATATAATTAAATGCATTCATCTAAATGCAGTCTATGTAATCAGAAGAAGTTCAATTTTCAATCACACAAGTACTAGATCTCATTAAATTTCAAAAAGTACTAGAGCTCATCATGTGGACATCCTAGCAGTAAATGCTGCTTAGTCTGAAGCAACAATCGGATACTCACACAGCCTTTGTTTACTATAATACATTGATCTCCCTCTTATGCTTGCACAAACAAAAACTTTACTCAAAGAAATATAAATTCTGAACAAGATTAGACTGACCACTTGGTTAATTCAAAAGATACAAATGCAACTAAAACTATCATAAGATGCTCTTTTTCGCAAAGCAAAGCAGGTCAAAACAATATCACCTGTGGCAATCAGAATACCTAGATTCATCAAAGTAACATCAACCAAAATGAAAGAACCATTTTGTAAAACTTGCTTTCAACAGCAATGACACGAACCATTTACAGCTGCCTCCGACAGGATATCAGAACTCAAGCTGGTCAGAGCCGTAAGAACCAATGGATGAGAAGCAAGTGGAGATCCGGGAATACTGAAACGTAGAGAGAGTGAACCTTAATATTTAGAAATATGGAAATGTCTACCTAATCTTGACTTGCAAGCATGAATAGCAAACCACTCAGCCAAACACCCTTATATATGATAACTAATGGCAGCCAACCCTTGGCCAAAGGATGCCGCAGCTGGATCAACATGAAAAAAAAAATCATAACTGCGCTCCCTTTTTCTCATTTTCTCTTTAGGCACCTGATTGGCTTCTCTCTATCAAAAACTAGTCAACTCATCTATATCAAACCCTCCATAGAAACGTCATCAATACAAAATAATTTCTTTATTCAGTGTGATTACGTGAAAGTACATACATACCTATGCCTCAAACGAAGCCATGATGCAAAAGCCTCAAGGACCTGAGGTGAGAAAGGAAACAGTTTATAAATACCGAACATGTCTAATGCACCACCCAAAGCTGGAAATAGAAAATTTGTACTCTTCCTCTAGTTTAAAGCTAGTGAAGGAAAAAGCTGTTCCGAAATCACATCCAACAGGAACTCATACATCAGCTAGAACATAAAAGAGCTAGAGCTCATACATTAAGATTATTAGCTTGAAAAAAAAACAGAGAAACTGAACAAAAGATCAGACACTGTCGGGCAGCAACTACTGTCATTCTGAAAAAAACCATCCCAGACCAAATTTGCAATAATTCCAAGATATTCAGCTAAGAATCAGTGCTTCTCTGACCATAAATTCTGATTTTATAGAGAGCACGTGGAAGATAAGGGAAGATAAATTGGCCAGCGCCCAGCAGTGGACTTAGATTTTCACGTAACAGATCCTTTGCTATCATTTGAACAAACTGAGCACGAAAAGAACCGTGCAGACAGTATCTTCAAGCATGTTGTTGCGAAGAACTAGGCATCAAGAGAATAGCGTGCAGACCTGTTCTTTCAGTTCATTAAGTCCCAAGCAAATGGTTAATATGTTGAGTGCCACCTCAATTTGAGATGTGATCTCCCCTTCAAACTGGCGGCGCCTTTCTGGGCGTGCAGCTATCTTATAGTTGTATACTTCCTGAGGAGAATACCAAACAAACATCTCAGGCAACAGAACAAGCCTAGCCCATCTATGCAGTTACTTGACCAAACACGCAGCGGATCCATTGATATGATTCAGTAATCGTCAAAAAAGGCACCTAGACTCACTGATTTAAGGCTATGAAAGCCATCAATCTCAGTGGACAGCAATAACAGAGAAGATCAATGATGCCAACACAGAATCCTCAAGCAGAGAAGGGAACAACACAAGATATTAGTTGACTCCAGCAAATCTTCAATTCAGGTTGATCGTGGCTTCACCTTTGTCCTTGAAGCATAACAGATAAAGCCGAAAGGAAAAAACTTTTTAGATGGGTCCTGTTCACATCCATGATGGTTTATAAAAATATAAACTCCAATCCCTATTCAAAGAAACAATGATACAACATGGCATGACAAGCGTATCCAATAAGATTAACAAGTTCCTCAAACAAGCAAACATGAAAACAATGGCATGAGAGCCCCTAGCAACAAATGCTAGATCTCTAGCACCGAGTAACATTATCCAGATGTAAAACAAACAAATTTGGTTAGGACCATTTGCTTCATTAAGCCATCCCTTCAAGCCCATTTCATATGTATACCTTCTAGCTGCCGTAGCAGATCTCTTTGTAAGTACCAATTAATTCCTCGAAGCCTTATGGACTTCAAAATTATATTTGAAACATGTGTCAACCTCTTCTAAAGATGAAAATAAAGTCTTGACCCAATCCTTTGCTACTAATAAAGTTCTACAGAAAGAATTCTTACAACCAATATTATAGGTCTGGCTTTTCAAATTAGAATTATTCAAAACTAAAAAGAAAAAAGTAACTTGCAATACCTCAGGCAAAACAGTGAGTAGCTCCAAAAATCCGGGAAGATATTCAGGATGAGAGTTCATCTCATCCTTTAGCCAACTGACGATCCCACCTTCTCCCCAGTCACCAGCAGGAACTTGTACCGCATATGCAGCAACAGCGATGCTAATCTACAAAGCCAGAAAGAAGTTAATCATGTGTCACATTTCAAAAGAACTAGAGCTATACATCTAAAGGAACTTCATGTTAATACCTGAGTTCTCACTTTAGGAGGGCCTTTGCAGAACTTTTTTAACAAGGTCTACAAACAGAGAAAATTAGATAATTATGCAAGATGGCATTGTTGAATGTAGTAAATGCAGAGCATAGTTTTTTTAGTCGTTGGATGCAAAGCATATTTAGTTAGTTTCTAACTTTGAATGCAAATACGAATCATATAACGAAAAGATCGTAGATGAGATGCTAAGCAAAACAAAACCTAGATGACATCTAAGTAATCATCCAAAACAACTTGATAAAGAATTATACTATTTGCCACTCACGGTTAAGGACGTCCTCAACAATCGAAACGCCTCAGCAGGTAGCTCCTCGAAATCTCGTTGCACCTGGAATAAGTGACCAAACCCGACTAAAGCTAGAAACTCAACAAGAACAGGGTGCACGAAATAACTTAAAAAGAAAACGCAGCGTGTACCTTGCTCCGGAGAGTTTGAGAACAGAAGATGAGAGTTTCGAGATTGCTGGTGGGGTCATGTAGCAAATTATCAGCCACCTGTACACGAACAAAAAAACCCATTCCGTAAATCGCACACGGACAATCACATACGAAAGCCAAATAGCACCAGCCAGCCAATCCAATAGAAAAGGCTCGAAGATTCGAGAAGCTACCCTAACTACCTACTACCC
The DNA here is from genome assembly GCA_963995505.1 of Hypericum androsaemum. Lineage (NCBI taxonomy): Eukaryota > Viridiplantae > Streptophyta > Magnoliopsida > Malpighiales > Hypericaceae > Hypericum > Hypericum androsaemum. Next base: position 14,961,249 of record OZ023182.1, read on the forward strand.
GGACCGGATTGAAGTACCAAACAAAAGGAAGGAAGGAAAGATGGGAACTTTACGGAGGGGGGAATCACAAGGAAGGAAGGAAGAGAGCACCACCTGCCAGGCGTCGAGGGTACGCTGGAAATCCTGGAGCCACTGATCGGCCTTGGCCCGGGCGGCGTCGTCCGGGTGATGGTACAGTAAGTTTAGGGCTTGCTTCACCAACTCCTGAGCTTCTCCCATCCTCCAACCAATCCCTCCCAGCTACTCCCTCCCTCTTCTCCAGCTAAATAACAATCCGCGACGCTGCGTAATTAAATAGGATCTAGACAAAGAAAGACAGGTTTGGTCGGAGGCGGAGAGAGAGAGAGAGAGAGAGAGATTGGGGTTTATTGGATTTTTGTTTTGGGGGGTTTTTGGGAGGGGGAAGGGTTTCGGGGCCGTCGGATTGGGGATTTTGGATTTTGAATTGAGCTTTGTTTGGAAGGAAGGAAGGAAGGAAAGGGTGCGGGTGTACACGTGGCTGGCGATCTGGATGTGTTGGTTCTTGTTTGGGGCCCACCGCGCAGACTACAGTTGGGCTGGATTTTGGTTGGAATGAAATATATTTTATAATATTTTAGTATTGAGAGTTAAGACTTCACTCTCTCTGCTTATCCTAAAAACATTTAGGACAAATTGCCCTCAGCTCCCCGTAGTTTGACGAATTCACCAATAGGGTTCGTATTTTTTCGAAACTTCTCTTTTCGTCCTCCAAGTTTCACAAAATAGAACTCTCAGGTCCCTAGCGGGTCAACTGCCGATGTCAACGGTCAACATTATTTCTGTAATGACCATTATACGCTTCCAGTAAATTAAAAAAAATAAAGTCGAAGATGACGACGGCACCATCATCTCCATCTCCGGCCATCACCATCCACCATCCACTCCAGCCACCATCCAATCCGGCCACCATCCACCATCCACTCCGGCCATCACGACGACGACGCTCTGGGTTTTTCAACGCAGAAGTCGACGACGGCCACCATCATCCCTCATCTCCTCCAGCACCCACATGACGACGATGCTCTGGGTTCTTTTAACGCGGAAGACGACGACGGTGCTGTAGCAGACGACGGACACCATCATCCCTCATTCTCCATTCTTTTACTTCGGAGATTATACGACGTCGTAGATGGGAACGGAGAAAATCAACCCCTAGAAAAGGAAATGGTGATGGCAGAACCACGAGCCATGGACGACATGAGATTTGAGGTGCTCCCCAAAAAAGCCCAATCAAATCGTTTAGGCTGGATCTGAGGTGGTCTTTGTCGGAGATTGCCCTACAATTTTTTTGTTTCTTAGCGTCCAGGAGAGGACGGTGGAGAAGAGGTTGAGGGCGATGGAGAAGTCGTGGCCGTTGTTGTCGTTGCCCCCGCCGCCAGGATCGGGAAGCTGATGAAATATAAATCCCAGAGGTTCGTGGATGGTGGATGACCGGAGAGAGGGACGAAGACGAGGAGTGGATGGTGGATGACCGGACCTGAGGGATGATAGTGGCCGACGATGGTTCCTGGTGAGAGATGACGATGTCGGGGAAAACGACGCCGGGACCAAGGTTGGGATTTTTTTTCTTTCAAGGGTACAATGATCCATAAAAGAAATGTGTTGACCACTAACATCAGCAGTTGACCCGCTAGGGACCTGAGAGTTCTATTTTACGAAACTTGGAGGACGAAAAGAATGGTTTCGAAAAAGTAAGGACCCTACTGGTAAATTTATCAAATTATAGGGACCTGAGAACAATTTGTCCAAAATTTTACTATCTGATTTATTTTTTGGGTCTGTAGGATTCGATAAAAAAAATTATTCTCATAATTTTTATGCATAAATTATTCAAATAAATTTAAGATATTTCGTACATTATGTATCAACATTTAATATTAAATTCAAGTAATATTAAATTGGGCAAATTATCCTCACATCCCTGTACTTTGGTCACCTTCCCCCTAGGGTCCCTGGATTTTGGAAAATGATTGTCCCGTCCCTAAGTTTTGATGATAATACACTCTCGGGTTCTTAGAACTGGAATATTCCTTTTTTTCCGGTGAACCCCCACCTAAAATGACAAAAATACCCCTCCCACTTAAAAAACAAAAAAATCTCTCCCCCTTCACATTCTTCCCCAATTCATTTTCAATCCCCAACCTTGAAAATATTAATTCGAAGTAGCAATCGAATCCATCGTCGACATTGAAATAAACATCATACCTACTAAGCGAGAACATTTGTCCAACCGGATTGAGGTGGTGCTCCCCTCCCTCCATCTCCCTCGTAATCAAAGCTCCTCCTCATAGCACAGTCTCATTGATGAATTGGAAGCCTCCCACCTCGAGGCTCTATTCCTTGAAGACCAATGGGGCGGCGCTGGCAGAAATTGGGGGAGGAGAGCGGGAGCAAGGGGAGAGAGAGAGAGGGACCTGGCTGTCACCATCGTCATCTCTAGCATCCACCATTTGACCCGGATCTGGCCGATGCAGGTGATTGTCAGGGAGGAGGGCAACGGCGACGGCGGTAAGCTGTACGCCTCCTCCACCTCAGTTTCTCCTCGACGGTGATATGTGTTCTCATAGTTGGGAGAGATAGGGATGCACCACGACTTGCTCAGCTGATGTTGGGCCTCTGGCCTGACCAGGATGCTCCTCCCTCCCAACGAACCCCAGGCTTAGATACGGTGGCACGAACTATTGTAATCCACATAATCGTCACCTCAAATCGCATCAAACCCAGGTTGTACCTCCTGCTGAAAAGACGACCCTTCCCTAGAGTTAGGGTTCGGGCCCAGGGGCGAGAGGTTAGAGACTGGCTGAGCCTCAATTTATTTTATTTAGGTTGTTGATGTTTAACTTACTTAGTTTGTGGGTGATGTTTTGGATTGATTTCTTCTTCGGGGAATGAATAATTTCTTCTACTTCTGGTTGTTCTATTTGGTTTTGATTTTATTTGGATTTAGTTTTTTATTAAAGGTGAGAGGTAGAAGGTGAAGTGGGAGGAAGAAGATGAAGTGAGATGGAAAAAGTAATTTTTAATTTTTCAAGTGGAAGGGGCATTTTGGTCTTTTCAAGTGGGAGTTCGCCGGAGAATATGGAATATTCAGGCACCAGGGACCCGAGAGTCTATTATCATTAAAACTTAGGGACGAGAAAATTATTTTCCAAAATCCAGGGACCCTAGGGGGAGGGTGACCAAAGTACAGGGATGTGAGGATAATTTGCCCTATTAAATTTTGTATTTTAAGTTAAACAGAACCAAATTATTTCTTCAAATTCTAAGTATATCAATGATTCGACCAAAGAAAAAACTTAGAAAAGCAATCTTCTAGTCTGTCATACTTTAAAACATTTTTTGAGCTACTTTCGAACAATATTATGAATAACTTATAGTCAAAGTTTTGCCAAAATTTTTGGAAAGCTTTATAAATGAAGTTATAGTTTAATACAATGTTTCAACCATAATTGGATGAGTAAATTTGAGGAAGAAGATGTATTACAAGGAATGTTTATATGGATTAGAATATTAGATGTATCAAGATGTAGTGATTCTAGTGAATCAGTTATTTAAGGAGAGATGCTTTTTGAATTAGAACTCTATTTTTTTATCTGCAAGAAACCTTGAGGGCAAACTTTCTTTAGGAAGAAAAATGTGAAAATCACAAAAATGATTTGACAATAATAGATTACTCTAAGATCTAATTGCAAGTGAACAAAGCTAGGATTAGATTGTTCCTATATAAAGGGATACGTTGCCTATTTTTCTTTCCCTTAGAGAAAATCCTAGGTTTATAAAACAAAAGTAATTATGGGATTCCTTGGGGCAGTCTTTATTATTGGTAAAATCTAATAGTGAAATTATGTCCGACTGATGCAAAATTTAGAAGGCTTATTTCTAACACCATGGGAAAGATTCTATACAGTGAAGATATTATTTGGAGATGTCTAAGGCTCAGTCTACATGAACAAACTTTTAGAATTTTGAATTTGAATAAAATAGGAAGGTACGTCAGTTTCCTTCTTAGACCTTTGTATGCTATGTATTGTGATTGACTTATTTTCGTGCTATGAATGTTGCCATGATTTATGGTCAAGTTTATGAATGTGTGTTACATTTTGTGAGTTATATATGATTAGTTTTGGTTTCGGTGTGTTTTTTGTTTGTCTCCGCGTGTTGTCGTTCGTTTCTGTATGTTATATTCTAATAGTTTTGTTTGTTTATGTATGTCCTGCTTTGTTTAAATTTTGGGTTGTTAGTCAAGATATGATCTGTCTATTTTGAATCTATTTGTTCTGAATCTGTCTGGCCTAATGTGTGTGAGAGATTCTTCCTAGGCTTCTATGCACGTAAAGCACATTTGTGTTTTGTAAGAGCGTATGAATGATATTTGCACTACGAATAGGATGGATTTTGCATTTGTACCCTACGGGATCCTACATATATTAGGTGAAATTTCGTTTTTCACTCATGGAAACAGTGATGCTAGAGTGGCTACCACTTACCAATGACCATTTGAAGATAATTCAAAAGATGAATGATGATGTAAATGTTATCAAACAAGAAAATCTAACACATACTAGCATCTTAAAAATTTTTCAAATTCACAAAGTATGTAAAAAATACATGTATTTTTCCAAAAATTATTTTATACAAAAATTGGGACTGAGATTTTGCACTAATATTTTTTAAAAAAGTATTAGTTATTACGGTAGAGAGGTTATTAAATTTAACACTGGTCCCGACTTGGGACCATGACTTTTTATGAGTTTAGAGAAGTTATCACTTTATAGGAGATCATTTTACAAAGGTTTTACTGTTTGTATTATATGTGTTTTGTTTGGATGAAATTTTGATTTTTGTTAAATGTTGATATTTTCTTTGTTGATGTGCATGAGCGTGAAGGAAATAGAGATGTCTTACTAAGTTGCGTAAGTACTAGATGCTCTGCTTGTCTCAAATTTTTCAGGTGCGACTCATGGCTTGGTGTATGACGTAGAGGTAGGAGCATGCATTAATTCAACATCATGTTTTATTTCTTTATAACTAAAAAATAGTTCTTATTTTTACTGAAGATGAGTGTTTAAACATTTGTTGTCTCGTTATCTTACTGATTAAGTTCAGTAGGTCAAATTACCTTATGATGCTTGCCACGCCATCCATGTTTTTGGGGCATGACTAATATGATATCAGAACAAAACAATTATTTTCAGAGAAAATATAACTTCTTAAATATTTTGAAAGAAAAAATTAAAAAAAATAGTTTCGTCATCTTTAGTTGTTTGGTTATGGAGCCTGTTTGGTACTCGGGAAAGGCGCTGGATGATCAAGTGAAGACCACGCGAGAGTACGAGCAACCGCCAAGTGAATGGCATGCGAAAGATGAAGTTTGTGAAGGCCCCAGTGACCGCTAGGTCTGTCACGACCCAAATTCGGGGTCGGTGACCAGTGCTAGAATTTAACCCGTTTACAAAACCAAATGAGTCTAGCGAGCTTCAAAACATATTTTGACTTTACAAAGTCTCATTCAAATACAATTATTCTTTACATTTATCCCAGGATTAAAATGAACACGGTGGCTACGGAGCTGCTAGACAAAGAACTTGGAAAACTGGAGGGGGGGGGGGGGGTGAATGTTTTGGAATACTTCGTAAGCACATAAAACATAACATATCAGTTATGTCAGATACATGTGGGAGAGACAGAACTTAACTATGTCCCACATCAAACCCAACCAATACAAACACAAAAAGCTAAGACAACAAAGACCATCTGACAAATAAGGTCATCAAAGTAAGCACACATCAAACATAACCAGAATTTCAGATAGACCTTCACAAACATATAACACAAATTAGATGAACTTCAGATATGTCTAGATAGTGTTACTCCCACACCGACACGAGGATACCATATCTTAAAGGCGCCATCAGAAACTAACCCCGCCTGCCAAATATCATATCGTATACATATCCAATGTATTCTCAATATATGTGCACATATGCCAATATCCCCGGTTGGTCACGGGTAGACCTCATCATCCGCCATCACACAAACAACGTACCAAACATATCAAAATTCACATAGACCAAAACATATTGGTCATATATTCACATACATATCAAAGCAGCCCCAAGCTAGGAAACACATGTTCTCTAGCTGGTCATACACATATGCCATATATTTCACAAATCGGACACAAGTAAGACCAAACATAACACATATGAACAAGACAAATTCATAAACAAAATCCATATGCATGAGATGCACATACTTAAGTCTGAAACATGCACATGTACCAAATAAATCAAAGTTGTCATGATCTATATGCTTACTCAATTGAAGACCGCTCGACGAATGCTCATTTTCTGACTTTATTCTCCTTTCAATCCATGGTCCATTATTCACTCATCTATATGTGCATAACATGTACAATATTTGTTCATGACTAGAAGTCCACAAAAGAATCTGTTCTAGCCAACCAAAATTACACTGAGCACAAGATACATCCAATCACTTCTAACATCGGAAAATAGCCCATATAACTCAATATTATACAAAACTAAGTCCATATATTCAATAATATACTATTTCTCTATTCTTTCATCATCACACCAAATCCAAAAACTAACTTATAATTCCAAATAATTAACTTACCAAGTCGTTACTCTCAAACCACCTCAATTCTGAACTCAGGCAGATAGTCCATCTTCCAATCATGCTTTGAGGATGATTCGTTTATCCAAATCAGACATATAATATATTATTAGAAAGTCTTTAAGTCTTATACACTCTGTATGAAAAAATCAAAGTCAAATTCGGAGTCCAAATAGACTTACCAAGCACTTCTTTCCAACCACCTTGACTGTATACTCCAGTAAACAGTCCATTGTCCAAAACATATTTTAGGCTGATTTTGTGATCAAATCATGACATATGATATATGGTTAGAATGATCTTGAAGCCCTCTAAAACTTTCATCAAGAACTTAAAGTCCAGTTCGAAGCCAAAAGGCACTTACCGAATACTTTTTTTCCCACTAGCTCACTTGTATACTTCAGTTATCAGTCTGTAGTTCAAAACCGATTTTCCATTGATTCCTTGATCCAAATAGAACATATGATATACCGTTAGAAAGCTAGTTGAGTCCTCTACAATGTTTATAAAGAGATGAAAGTCCAAATCAAAGCAAACAATAGCTTACCAGGTTATTCTTTCTTAACCCACTTCTTTCTCTTTCTTCTATCTCTCTCTCTTCCTTTTTATTCTCTTTCATTTTGTGGCCAAGTTCCAGAGGTTTCTACCTCTTTCTTAGTGTTTTTAAGCTTTAAAAGCATGTGGGTGAATAAGCATAAACTATTACTCACCTTTTTGACCAATCTTAATTAAATTGCAAGTAGTGAAAGATGATTGGATGCCTTTTCCTAGTGGTCCAATCAGAATGTAGAACATTGATCTCCATTATTTACTAACTTCCGTTGATGTTTATCCAAACTTTTCATAAATAAATTGTATCCCTATGTGTCTAGTTTCCAAATCATATTCATTTATCAAATTTAGAGCAATATTGAGAATGTTGTGCCCAATTTACCAAGCAGTGCTACTGCTGTCCGAATTTATCCAACTATCTTCATAACATTTGTCAATCAATTGAGTAGGCTTTGTTGAACTTGATCTAGAATCCTTAAAAGACCAAATTATATCTATACATACTTCATAAAGGTGAAGAAATATGAATCCTTGTTGAATTAAAGACCGAGAAGTCCAACCGAAATACTTTAAAAATTGACAACACAAGTGTATTGTTTAACCACTTACAAGGCTTGATCCAAATTACTAGCATGACAAATCCATATCTTCCAAAGCTTATAAATCCATTTCTTACCTTTCCACACCATTTTGAGTCATTTTATTTGGATCCCGGATGAATAACTTGTGATCAACTTCTCACACCATATTCGGAACCCCCAAGGTAGTCTCATATACCAAAATGCATTCCTTCTAACTATCTTTGGCACTCTATTTACATAGAAATGTAATTCCAAATACTAATCCAATAGCTCAATACGACTAAGTATACTTCACTTAAGTCAAAAACATATGATTAACAGAGTAGGGTATTACATTCTCCCCTCCTTATAAAAATTCGTCCCCAAATTTACTTCAATTGATTGTAACTCACATTGCTATGTAATGCGTGTGACCACTTATTCCAGATATCTCACCAGTCTCATTCTGCCTCACCGACTGAGTGATCCCAACGTATCTCTAACATCCATTACTTAATCATAATGGTATCAATTTTTTTCTGAATGTAGATAGCAATAGCTGACATCATATCTTCTAAACTTGAATCACTGAGTAAACTTAGCATCATCATAAGTTCGCTTTACTGGAAGAATATAATCTGACATGGCCATTGTCCATTATCATCCATGTATAACCATAACTCCTCAGAGTAACCAGAAATACTAGAAACACATTCATTTTGATCAGCTCACATTTCCATACTATAATCTTCAATATTCATACCACCAAAATATAATATACCATTTGTTCAAAGTCGGAAGCTTGGCAATCCATCATTTCCAACTTGTATTTCAAGCTCACTAGTCTCTAGGTCCTTATATTGAAACTCCATAACTCAATCTCGAAAGATAGGTCATATGTGAACTTATGTCACTAGCTTAGACAATTCATTAACAGTCTCAAATTCCAACCTAACTCTTACTTCACAAAATTTTTGTAATCTGAAACAAACGATCTCAAATTTCTCTTCATATGAACAATTTCTTCAAATCTAAAGTGTAAAGACCATTGTTGCCATCTCTGAATAATTCTACTCCTACTTCTTTACTTAACCCACAAATATAGGTACATTCTCATGTTGCTTAAGGACATAACCGAAACCCAATCTTGAAGCATCACGATAAACTGCATACCCTTTATTGTCACAGTAAATATCTAAGCCTGACTCCAGCCAAACCATAATCAGAATACAAAAAATCTCTATGACATTTATCAGACTCACTAGGCATACACTCATACATATGGTGAGGTTCTAACAAATCATATGATATAGCCCAACTTATAAATACAAATAAATATCAATTGTATAAGGGTGTTTTGATGATGTGCTGGCCAGTCACATAATCAAAATCTACCCGAAGAAAAATTTATATATACTCGAATGGGCATTTCAAAGAAATTATATATGCCAGATAGAATAAGAATCTTCACCAAAATGTTGAGTAATTACCAAGTGATATCCTTGATACCTTATTCTCCTTGTGATAACTGATGCACAATAGCAAACTCTCATATTTGTTTCCATGCAAACAACATCAGACCAATCACGGGAAACGCTAGGCAAAATATAATCCTCATCCGACCAACCGTGAACGGCACTTTCAGGATCAGTGAACGGCACCAAAGAGGGATGAAAAGTCAACTAACGCAACAACAGATGACCATTGAGAGGTGTTGTCCTGAGTGTGAGCAGTCTATTGGAGGTGTGGGTGCTAGATTCTGGAGCATTGTTCCATTCATGCAGTGATTTAGGGATAATGGAGTGATATACCCCAGGTGATTATGGCATGGTTTATCTAGCAGATGATGAGCCGATGCAGGAGAGATGTTCGAATCAGCACGCCGAATGGATCTTTGTTACGGTCGAAGGGGGTGAGGCATATTCCTGGGTTGAGGAGAAATTTGTTTTTCGTGGGGCAGCTGGATGATGAAGGTTATGCGGTGACCTTTGGCTGCAGGTAAGGGTGAGCATTTTATCCGATATCCGATGTCCGAATTCGAATCCGAAATTTTTTTTGGATTTGGATTCGGATAATTTTTTATTCAGATTCAGATTATCCGAACTAAAAAGTTCGGATTCAGATTCAGATTCGGATTATAAAAAAATTAGTTTGGATATCCGAACTATCCGAACTTTAATTAGGCTGGGCCAAACTTAAGGGCTGGGCCTTCCATTTTCCTTCCATTTATATCTTTTCTGTCCTCTCTCTCGATAAAATAGGTAAGAGTTACTGTCCTCTCCCTCCCTTTCTCGACAAAGAAACCATAGAAAAAAAAATCAACGACTTCGCTCAGACTCAGATCTGGGAGGGTTGGTCCAGTTGGAGAGGATGAAGACAAGGCAAAAGCCGGAGCTGGTGCGGATCGCCGGAAGGATGGAGAAGACGGAGGAGGTGGAAAAAGAGGCGAGGTTGAGCAAAACTTGTTGGTGGAGACGATGCCTGTCGAGGTTCATCTTCTCCCAGCTTTCCACTTTTGTCGTTATTTCCCCCTTCCCGGTTCATTTTCCCCAGAAGAAAGCAAGATGTAGATCGGATCAGCCACTTGCCCGATGACGTCTTTGTCCACACCCTCCCAGATCTCTCTCGACATGGCACCCTTTTCTTTCTTAGATCCACCTCCTCTCTCGCTTTAATTAAACTTAATGCTTCTGTTTGTATCTATTAATTATTTGATTTTGTTGGAAATTTGGTTTGGATGAAATCGGATAATTCGGATTATCCGTACCCGTATCCGAAAAAAGTTCAGATATCGGATATCGGATAATTTACTATTTGGATTCGGATTCGGATAGCTAAATAACCAATTCTGATAGTTCGGATAATCACAAGTTCGAATAGTTCGGATTTGGATTATCCGGATGCTCACTCCTAGTTGTAGGTCATGTAAAATCACCAGGGGAGCTATGGTAGTGGCTCGAGGTTTGAAGGAAGGTACATTGTATATGACGAAGAACACCATGATAGCATTAGTCTTGCAGGTACAACAGATGATGCAGAATTTTGGCATAGTTGACTTGGCCACATGAGTGAGAAGGGGATGAAGGTGCTGTGTTCGAAAGGGAAGCTACCAGGCTTAAAGACAGTTGATATCGGTCTTTGTGAGCATTGAAAGGAAGGATTTTTACACCCCTCTTACAATAAAGAGTAAGTAAGGGATTGTCATCCCACAAGGACTAAGTGTTAGGCAACAAATACGACTCGACCACTAGTTTAGGACTACAAGTAATGGATTTGTCAATTCCAAACACGAGTTGGCTACTACAACGACTAAACTAGAAGATGATTTTAACAATAAAGGATATAGTGGGCTTGACACCAATGACACCTAGATAACCAAATGGCATATGGGATTTATTAAGTTCGTGTTATGGTCCGGGTATTTTTAAAGTAACTAATTAACGATCATGCCATTAATTAGTCTAAATCGATTATTAATTAATCTTAGTTGAACTAATCGCACTCCCGCGACTAATTAGCTACCTAATCTAACTAATTACCAATTATAACCATCACCCTTTGGACAACTAACCACCTAATGAGATCCCTCATCAAAAGATAACTAATTAACTAGTTAAATGGTCTATTAATCCTAACCCCTCTTGGCGATTAGCATTAATTACGTTCATAATTAAGGTGATCAAGCAAAATTAAGCATTAAATTCATTAACTAGTTCACAAACCTTAGCATTTTAACCCCACTAAACCATAGGCTAAATAGATGCCATCAAGGCACCAAACCCACTAATCAACTACTCACACATATCAACTATACAACTAAACACATCCATTAAATAAAGCAAGTAAATTATGAACATAAAAGAGAGGGTTAAAGAAAGCTCAAGATGATCTTCAAAGCTTCCAAAAGTTCTCCTTCAAGTTCTCTACAAACTCCAATAATGGTGAGCCAAGTTCTCTTCCAAAGCGAAAAGTGAGTGGAGTGGGTGAGTGAGTTTAAGAAAATATCTAAGTTCTAAGAGTTGGCTTCTAAGGAAAACCAAGGAGGCTATTTATACAAAAATTCTCAACTCAAACTAACTAAACTATTCCTAAAGTTTCAGCCAAGTAAAGTCATGGACAATCCCGAAATGGACCCAAAATGGTTCATGAATTCCGGCCCATCTCGGCTAGGCAAGTTCTCAGATTTGAAGCTTGACTTTGGACGTATTTTTCACCCTTTTAGACTCTGAATTTGAAGAAGACTATTACAAAGTTTTAGCCACGGATGTCTTCTTTCCAGAACTGCCTCACTCGTCTCTATCGGACTTCGTATGCGAAAGTTAACTTTATTTGAGTCGCTCGAGGTCAGTCTGCTCAATGTTGTCGAGGTCCCGATCGTGCACCATTCTTCACGGCTGATCCAATCATCTTTGACACGATCCAAGGTGCACCAATATCCTCCTCGCATCTCTACAAAGTCTCCTAGCAATAAACACGAACAAAACGCAATTAAAATCATAATAACGACACTAAAATATTCAAAGCAAGAAATATGACATTACATCAATACATAACAAACAAAAATACTAGAAACAACAGAAAACCAACACTAAAACATACATAGATGATAGAGTGTTTCCGCACTCATCACACCCCCACACTTGAATCATTGCTTGTCCTCAAGCAAAACTCAACCATGGTATACAAACACAAACACAATCACATAAGAAAGAAAAACACGACAAGGACAAGACTAGGCATGATTCATTCACAAATCAAGTCCCCTCAAAATCTCAAACTCACATCAAAAGACCACCCCACAACCTAGCTAGTTCATCAACCCAAACACAAAGAGTAAGACCCGATAGACACCTCACCACTCGGTGGTTTAATCAAGTATTATCACTATGTAAAAGACACTAGAAGGTTAACCACTCAGAGGTTCGGAAATTTTTAGCTCACGATTTGTAAGTAGCCAACTTCCTATCTCTCGCGTACATGACCAATGTCTTTCAAAGTATCATACGTCCTACTCAACAGTGTCTCAAAGTCGTGTGGTTGTTCGTGAACATGGGGCTTTCAATCGGGTTATAGGGGGGCTAAGGTAAGGGTGGGATAATATATATGGATAGTAGTTAAACCACCCAATCCGAGGACTTATTGCTAAAGTACTCTAGTCTCTCGTCTATTCTAAACATCCTCACCATAAATAATTAAAGCACACTCCCAAAATTCACCCATTTCCTAAGACCGCATAGCACGAGTTATGCCAATAATTAATGCCTTATTCAACCTTCACTTCTCTTTCTTTCTTTTCTTTTCTTTTTCTTTTCTTTTCTTTTTCATCTTTTTTTTCTTTTCTTTTTCATCACACACAAACTCGGCATCTTTGTATGGCCTCTCAACTACCCAAATTTCTAATAATTAACCCATAAGAACACTAAGCTACCAACTACACCCAATACATATCATTCCCTAAAAAGTGTAAACTTATGCGTCCTCGGATAGGATGACCAAAGGTCGGGAGGATGATGGATATAAGGCTTAAAGTTGGTATACATATAATATGATCAAAGAATGGCTAGGCTCAATGGGTTAAAGCAATGGATATAAGGGTTCTTGGCTCTAAAGCTCTAGGCTCAATTTCAAAGGACTAGCTCCCGTCATTCACTAACGCCACACAATCAAGACCATGTCAAGTACTAGTAGGATACCTCGATCAACCGGACTCATGTAGGCACCTCATGAATAAATGAAGACGGTTGTCTCCTCTTTTGGCTCAAAGTTCCTTACAAGGTCACTCATCAACCCTCTAGTCTAATCTACATAGTGAGACCACTAGTCTAAACAACAGAGGGTGAGGTTTCTACAAGTTCTTAGGCCTTGTGCTCGAGTTCATTTTCTAACTAGATGTGTGGTAAGTTTGTAACACAAGTTCAAAAGTTTTGAAGGGGGTCAAATTTTGAAAAAATCATGCCAAATCATTGCATAAACAAGACAATCTAGACCTAAACACACTAAGAATTCCTAAGTGGAATCACACCTCCACACTTGAAAAATACCTTGTCCTCAAGGTGTAGGGAGCACAAAGACATCTAAATAATTAAGCTATACTAAAAAATGCATTAAGAACCAAGCATGAACATCAATCAAACATGAAAAACAAGACATCACAAAGACATATAGCAAACTCAAGACATCACGAAGACAAAAAAATAACTAAAGAAAAATAAAGTGCTAGAAAACTCCCTTTAGCCTTGAGTTGGAGATGGTGGTGGTGGGATGTTGTATCTGGATCGCTCCATCATTTGCTAGATGTAGTAGCCTTGATGCCAAAGTTCTCATTCCATTCGTTTGTTCTGGGAATTCATGGTGTGCATTACCTCCAGGATTTTGATCCATCGATCAATTGGGTGGATTGGGAGGTAGGGTTCTAATAGGTTTAGTTGGAAAATATTTGAGACCCTTTCCACCTAGAAATAGAAGAAGTCATCAATTATAGAGTTGTTGGGATATCTCTTAGCTTTTCATAGCAATAAGAATCACCTCAATCCGAGTCTCGAGCACCAAGATATGACCTATTTACTAATGATAGGTGAGGTGGAGTTGTACCTTCTAAATGCCCCCGACTTCCAGAGAAATGCCACGACCGTGGCAGGGGCTGGGCCACGGCCGTGGCCTTTGATGATGAGCCACGACCGTGGCCTTCAAATTTTTCCAAGCCGTGGACTTACAGAGATTTTGCCACGACCGTGGCCTTGATGGGTCACGATCGTGGCCCTTATTTTCTATATTCCTTCAATTTGAGACCCTTTTCACCCAGAACTAGACAAAATGATCAACTACAAAGTTGTAGGCCTATCTCTTAGCTTTCCATATCCACAAGAATCAGCTCCATCCGAGGCTCGAGCACCAAGATATAGTTTATTTACTAATGATAGGTGAGGTGGCCTTGTGCCTTCAAAAATGCCCCCGACTTTTAGAGAAATGCCATGACCATGGCCCTTATTTTCCATCCTCCTTCGTTTTTTGACTCCCACATGTACCATTTAGGATAGGGCCTTTGCCCACCCTGGGACCCCCGCGGCCTAGTGAAATCCTTGAGGTCACCTTCAAAATGCAAGAAATCACATAAGCATGAACCAAAGCTTCAAAATCATACCTGAATAAGAACAAACATAATATGAAAAACACATATAGACAACGACATTATAAAGATAATTCAAAAACATGCTAAATTATAGTCGTTAGCTTGACTTTACTCCCCTTTTTCATGCATCGGAGGGTGAAGTTATAGGTTGCACCTCCGAACTTCGTTCAATATTGCCACCAAGGTAAATCTTGCACCTTTTGCCATTCACCTTGAAGACTCCTCCATTACTTCTTTCTAATTTGAGGGTTTCAAATGGGAAAACTTTTACCACCTTGAAAGGTCCACTCCACTTGGACTAGTATTTTTCCGAAAAAAGTTTTAACCGAGAGTTGTAGACTAATACTTGATGACCCTCCTTGAATTCATTCTTCACGATGTGGGCATCATGTTTCTTCTTCGTATTCTCCTTATTAAGCCTTTCCACCCCCGGCTTGGCTCCCTCCTCCAAGTGGATGTAATGCATAATCATGTCAGGACTTGTCCCCTTGATATCAGATATTTGGCATGCCACGGCCTTAATCTGTTTGTTAACAAGTTCAAGAACCTGCTCCTCTTGCTCTTTAGAGAGCTTGTTGGAGATGATAATGGGGAGTCTTTCTCCATCTACCAAGAATGCATATCTTAAGTGGGAGGGTAGTTCTTTCAACTCCAAACTCGAAGCCTTAATGATGGAAGGTGAAGTATGATTCTTCAAATGAAGCTCCAAATCCTCGTGGAGAATTCTTTTATCAGTTTTTTCCTCAAACTCTTCCAAGTTTTCCTCTTCTTGTTCTCCATCATTCTCTTCATCTATTCCATCTTCAATCTTCAATGCGCTCTCCTTGCCCAACTTCAGGACACAATCTTCAACCATATCAATCTTCATGCACACGCCTTCATCAAGAGGGTGACGCATCGTATTGGACATCTTGAACTCTACTTTCTCCTCCCCTATCCTAAGGACCAATCTTCCTCCATGTACGTCCACCAAGGCACGTGCCTTGTTGAGAAACGGTCGGCCAAGAATTAGTGGACAACTCTTATCCTCCTCAAAATCCAACACCACAAAGTCCTCGGGGAAGATAAACTTATCAATCTTCAACAAAACATCCTCCACAACCCCGAATGGCTTCTTTATAGTTTGGTCCGCTAATTGGAGACGCATAGAAGTGGGTTTCACCTCACACAAGTCAAGTCTCCTCAGAATAGACAAAGGAATCAAGTTAATGCTAGCGCCTAAATCACATAAGCACTTGGGAAACTCAACATCACCAACAAAATAAGGAATAGTGAAACTCCCTGGATCTTTTAACTTGGTCGGGAGATCTTTGGAGTTGAGAGAGCTACACTTCTCCGTGAGGGCTACCATCTCTCCATCTTTCCACTTCCTCTTCTTTTTGATGAGTTCCTTCAAAAACTAAGAGTAGTGGGGCATTTGATCCAACATCTCTAGAAAAGAGACACTAATTTGAACAATTTTCATTTTCTCCATAAAGCCGAGAAATTTGTTGTCCATCATGTTCTTCTTCTTAACTCTTTGAGGAAATGGTAGAGGAGGGATATTTGGTGGTGGTAATACATATTCCTCTTCCTCGTCCATCTCAACAAATGGATGTTTCTCCTTCTCCACCTCTTCGTTTTCCTTTTCATTCTTCTCTTTTTCATCGACCTCCTCTTTGTTTTCTCTTGATTTCCTCGTTTCTTGGGCAACAATTT
This sequence comes from Hypericum androsaemum, assembly GCA_963995505.1. NCBI lineage: Eukaryota > Viridiplantae > Streptophyta > Magnoliopsida > Malpighiales > Hypericaceae > Hypericum > Hypericum androsaemum. Next base: position 14,977,848 of record OZ023182.1, read on the forward strand.
CCTTGCCACTCCTCAAAGTAATTGCACTCACATTTCCTCGAGGATTCGCTTCCGTGGAGCTAGGAAGAGAGCTGGATGCTCTGTGAGCATTTGCATTTGCTATTTGCCCAAGTTGCCTCTCCATATTATGCATGGCGGTTGCTTGACCCTTGAGGATTTGTTCAAAGTTATCTTGCCTTGATCATTGTTGTTGCATGGCGGCCAAAATTTGGCCTTATTGGCTAACCACCCCTCCAACTTCTTGCATAAATTTTTCCATCTTATCAAACTTCTCCTCAATAGCTCTCATCCGATCCATCAAAGAAAAACGTGGTTGGAAACCCGGAGGAGGCCCTTGAGGTACATTACGGAGAGGAGGTCCTTTATCCGAAACAATCTCCATGTTATCTCCACTACTTCCTCCCCTCCAAGAGAAGTTCGGGTGACTTTTCCACCCGGGATTGTAAGTAGAGGAATATGGGTTATTTTCCATCCTATTTGCTCCTTGCCTTTGGCCACAAACGAAATTCATTTCCTCTATAGTAGAGCCCAGCATGACACACTTTTGGCTCTCATGGCCAACATTGCCACAAACTTCACAATTTGTTTCCACGGCCGCCACATTGATTTTGTTCAAGCTTAGATCATTCACCTTCTTTGACAACAAAGCCAATTGAGCTTGAATAGAGGAGGCAATGTCAATATCAATAACTTCTACTTGCTCCTTACTTGGTTGCCTCGCTCTCTCATTGGCCATTAGAATGTTTGTAGCCGCCAACTCCTCCAAGATGTGGTGGGCATCATCCCTATCCTCTCTCGAGAATCATCCATTGGAGGCGGCATCAACCGTGCCACTTGTTGAGGATCCAAGACCGAAGTAAAAAGTTTGGAGTAAAGATTCCTCCATCAAGTTATGGTGTGGGCAACTCCTTTGCAATCCCTTGAATCTCTCCCAAGCTTCACTCAAAGACTCATTCTCAAATTGTTGAAAATTGTTAATCTCCTTCACGAGCCTATTCGTCTTTGAGCAGGGAAAGTACTTTTCAAAGAAGACATTAGCTAGCTCCTCCCACGTGGCTATCGATGTCCCAACCAATTGCTTGTACCAAATCTTGGCCTTTTTCTTCAAACTAAATGGGAACAACATAAGCTTCACGGCATCATCGGAAGCTCCATTATACCTAAAGGTGTCGACTATCTCCAAAAAGTTAGCAATATGGTCGTTGGGATCTTCATTCGGCAACCTATAGAATTGGACTGAAGCTTGGAGCATGTGTATCACGGCCGGCTTGATCTCAAAATTGTTAGCCTGGATACTCGGCCTAGGGACTCCGGACATTGCCCGCCTCAAGGTGGGCCTAGAATAATCCATGAGAGTCCTTCGAGGAGCTCCATCTCCTTGTGCATCTCCTTGCGCATCGTCCCTTGGATGAGCTTGTTGGTTCATCCTTGCTTGAATTCTTCTCTCTTGTCGCAATGTCCTTTCCAAATATAAAATGTCCAATTCTATTTCTACCGAAAGGTTGTTGATGGAACGAGTTAGGGGCATGCGATAAATAAGTACCTTGCAAGATAAACAACAAAGGTACTAAGTAACCAAGTAAACAAAAAATAAATGTCCTAGTCCAAGTTCGTAAGCCAAATTAAGTGTCTATCACTTAATCCCCGGCAACGGCGCCAATTGAAAGGAAGGATTTTTACACCCCTCTTGCAATAAAGAGTAAGTAAGGGATTGTCGTCCCACAAGGACTAAGTGTTAGGTCACAAATACGACTCGACCACTAGTTTAGGACTACAAGTAATGGATTTGTCAATTCCAAACACGAGTTGGTTACTACAACGACTAAACTAGAAGATGATTTTAACAATAAAGGAAATAGTGGGCTTGGCACCAATGACACCTAGATAACCAAATGGCCTATGGGGTTTATTAAGTTCATGTTATGGTCTGGGTGTTTCTAAAGTAAGTAATTAACGCTCCCGCCATTAATTAGTCTAAATTAATCATTAATTAAGCTTAGTTAAACTAATCGTGCTTCTGTGACTAATTAGCCATCTAATCTAACTAATTACCAATTATAACCATCACCATTTGGATAACTAACCACCTAATGAGATCCCTCATCAAAAGGCAACTAATTAACTAGTTAAATAGTCTATTAATCCTAACCCCTCCCAGTGATTAGCATTAATTATGTTCATAATCAAGGTGATCAAACAAGATTAAGTATTAAACTCATTAACTAGATCACAAACCTTAGCATTTTAACCCCACTAAACCATAGGCTAAATAGATGCCATCAAGGCACCAAACCCACTAATCAACTACACAACTAAACACATCCATTAAATAAAGCAAGTAAACTATGAACATAAAAGAGAGGGTTAAAAAAAGCTCAAAATGATCTTCAAAGCTTCCAAAAATTTTCCTTCAAGTTCTCTACAAGCTTCAACAATGGTGAGCCAAGTTCTCTTCCAAAGAGAAAAGTGAGTGGAGTGGGTGAGTGAGTTTAAGAAAATATCTAAGTTCTAAGAGTTGGCTTCCAAGGAAAGTCAATGAGGCTATTTATACAAAAATTTCCAACTCAAACTAACTAAACTATTCCTAAAGTTCCAGCCAAGTAAAGCCATAGACAATCCCAAAATGGGCTCAAAATGGTTCATGAATTCCGGCCCATCTCGGCTAGGCAAGTTCTCAGATTTGAAGTTTGATTTTAGATGCATTTTTCACCCTTTTAGACTCTGAATTTGAAGAAGACCATTAGAGACAAAGTTGTATCCACGGATGTCTTCTTTCCAGAAATGCCTCACTCGTCTCCATTGAACTTTGTAAGCAAAAGTTAACTTCATTTGAGTCGCTCGAGGTCAGTCTGCCTAATGTCGCCAAGGACCCGATCGTGCACCATTCTTCACGGCTGATCCAATCATCTTTGACATGATCCAAGGTGCACCAATATCCTCCTCGCATCTCCACAAAGTCTCCTAGCAATAATCACGACTAAAACGCAATGAAAATCATAAGAACTACACTAAAATATTCAAAGCAAGAAATATGACATTACATCAATACATAACAAACAAAAACACTAGAAATAACAGAAAACCAACACTAAAACATACATAGATGATAGAGTATTTCCGCACTCATCAAGCATTGTGTCATTGGAAAATAAAAGAGAGTGAGCTTTTCGAGAGGTGGCAGGTCCCTGAAGGAGTAAAAGCTTGAGTTGGTCTACAGTGATTTGTGGTGGCCGGCATCAATGACATCCTTGGGTGGTGCGTCATATTACATGACCGTCATTGATGATTCCACAAGAAAGGTATGGATTTACTTTCTGAAACATAAGTATGGTGCCTTCGACGCCTTCAGAAAGTGGAAAGCTCTAGTTGAGAAAGAGATAGGTCTTAAGGTGAAGTGCTTGAGATCAGATAATGGCAGAGAGTACGAGCTCCAAGAGTTCAATGAGTACTGTGTAGCGAATGGGATGCGCATGGAGAAGACAGTAGCTGGAACCCCCCAGCAGAATGGCATCGCTGAGAGGATGAACAAGACACTCAATGAGAGGGCCAGGGCCATGAGATTGAAGTGTGGACTACCGAAGATATTTTGGACGGATGCAGTCAACACTGCTACATTCTAGATCAATAAAGGGCCATCAGCTCCTTTGGAGAATGAGATTCCGGAGGTGGCTTGGAGTGGTAAGGAGGTTGATCTTTCTTATCTTCGTGTATTTGGTTGTATTAGGTATGTTCATATTAATGCAGCTGAGAGGAGCAAGCTGGATGCCAAGTCCATGAAGTGTACGTTTATTGGGTATGGAGGAGATAATTTTGGCTTTAGATTTTGGGACGAGGGAAGTTGTAAGGTCATTCGGAGTCGAGATGTCATATTCAATGAGAAGGTGTTGTACAAAGACAGGGGGAGAGCATCTGATGCAGAGGGTTCTAGCAGTGAGATGGTCGAGTTAGACATCTCGAACTTGGGTGGGAGCAAGAAAGTACTGAATGGCCAGGGGGCCGAGGAGGAGTCAGAACCAAGTTTTCCACTGAAAATGGTTTCGTAGCAGAGATCTACTAGACAGTGTGGGTCGGCGGACAGGTATTCGCCTGCTAACTATTATCTCCTTTTGACAGATGGAGGAGAACCACAGGATTTTGCAGAAGCACAGCGGAGTAAGCCGGTGCACAAGTGGAAGTTTGCCATGGATGACGAGATGGAGTCATTGAGGAGTAATGAGACTTGGGAACTAGTCCAACTCCCATAAGGCAAGAAGGTACTGCATAACAAATGGGTTTATAGAATTATGCAAGAGGCGGACGGCACATAATGTTACAAGGCGAGACTGGTTGTGAAGGGATATTAGCAGAAATATGGTATTAATTTTACCGATGTTTATACTCCTGTTGTGAAGCTAACCACTATTCGAATGGTGTTGAGTATGCTAGCTGCAGAGAATCTGATGTTAGAGAAGATGGATGTGAAGACAGCCTTTCTCCATAGTGATCTAGAGGAAGAGATTTACATGGAACGACCAAAAGGGTACTTGTCAGAAGGTAACAATAGACTTATGTGCAGGTTAAGGAAGAGCTTGTATGGATTCATGCATAAAATATAGTTTGTGCGCTGTGAGGCAGACCATTGCTGTTACTTCAAGAGGTTTGACAATAGTTATATCATCCTCCTACTTTATGTTGATGATATGTTAATAGCTGGCTCGAGTACTAGAGAAGTGAGCAAGGTGAAGAAGCAATTGTTTGAGAGATTTGCCATGAAGGATTTAGGTGAGGCTAAGCAGATCCTAGGGATAAGGATTGAGTGAGACAAAGTAGCAGGGAAGCTGTTTCTCTAGCAGGCTAACTATATCAAGAAGGTGTTAGAGAGGAAGAGCTTGTATGGATTCATGCACGAAATATAGTTTGTGCGCTGTAAGGCAGACCATTGCTGTTACTTCAAGAGGTTTGACAATAGTTATATCATCCTCCTACTTTATGTCGATGATATGTTGATAGCAGGCTCGAGTGCTAGAGAAGTGAGCAAGGTGAAGAAGAAAATCTTGTATGGATTCATGCACGAAATATAGTTTGTGCGCTGTGTGCAGGTTGAGGAAGAGCTTGTATGGATTCATGCACGAAATATAGTTTGTGTATTGTGAGGCAGACCATTGTTATTACTTCAAGAGGTTTGACAATAGTTATATCATCCTCCTACTTCATGTTGATGATATGTTGATAGCAGGCTCGAGTGCTAGAAAAGTGAGCAAGGTGAAGAAGCAATTGTCTGAGAGATTTGCCATGAAGGATTTAGGTGAGGCTAAGCAGATCCTATGGATGAGGATTGAGTGAGACAAAGTAGCAGGGAAGCTGTTTCTCTAGCAGGCTAACTATATCAAGAAGGTGTTGGAGATGTTCAGCATCCAGAAAGCCAAACCTATGAGTACACCCTTGGGTGGACACTTTAAGCTGTATAACAAGGATTCGCCTAAGAGTGAGGCGGAGAAGGCTCAGATGAAGAAGACTCATTTTGCATCAGGAGTGGGGAGCTTGATGTATGCTATGGTCTGTACAAGGCCAGACATCGCACAAGCGGTGGGAGTGGTGAGCATGTACATGAGCAATCCAGGCAAGCAGTATTGGTTGGCAGTAAAGTGGATCCTATGGTACTTGAGAGGTACTACTGAGAAGGCCCTATGCTTCCAGGGTAGTGAAGTAAAGCTGGCAGGATATGTTGATGCAGACTTGGGGTCCAGTGACCTTGATGGGAGAAGAAGCACTATAGGGTATGTGTTCACGCTGGGAGGGACAGCGATCTCCTGGGCTTCAAAGTTGCAAAAGATAGTGGCTTTGTCAACTGTAGAAAGTGAGTATGTGGCAGTGACAGAAGCGAGCAAAAAGATGGTATGGTTACAGAATTTCTTGTGTAAGTTAGGGAAAGAGCAGAAGGACAGTATACTCCACAGTGACAGTTAAAATGCGATTCACTTGGCAAAGAATTCTGATGTTTACTCAAGGACTAAGCACATTGAGTTGAGGTATCACTATATACGGCATCTTTTGGAAAAGAAGATCTTACAACTTGAGAAGATTAAAGGAAGCGTGAATCCTGCAGATATGTTGACCAAGGTGGTTGCGTTGGAGAAGCTGAATCTAAACATGGCTTCAGTTGGCCTAGTGAACGGAGAAGAGGCCTGGCGTGCCAAACACAGTGAGAGGTCATCTAGTGAAGAGTGACAAGTGACAAGTAATGAGGTCAGTCTCCAGGTGGAAGATTGTTGGGTTATGAAGCCTATTTGTAACTCGAGAAAGGCATTAGATGATCAAATGAAGATCACGCAAGAGTACGAACAACTGCTAAGTGAATGGCATGCGAAAGATGAAGTTCATGAAGGCCCCAGCTGCCGCTAGGGGCCTAGCCCTCGCTGGGGGGGAGAAACAGAATGTTGGAAATCTAAGGACCCAGTAGCAGCTAGGTGTCCGGTTCAGCCTTAATTTCATTTCCTGTTTTGATCTGTTTCGACTTGTAAACCTAATGTAGGGTTGCTCCTCTATAAATACCCATGTAAAGGCGCGTCCTATATGCGACAAAAAGTGTAGTACTCACAAGAAACCTAGTGGAAAGACCCTGGCTTGGCACGCCCCCAAACGTAGACATTCTTGTCGAACTGGGTGACCAAATAGCTCATGTTCTTTGTTTCAATTTCATTCTTTGTGATTGCTGGCCTATTATTGTTTTCCAACATTAGTGAGGACTAATGGAGATTGAATTTCAAACGTAATCAGCAGTTACCAAATCTGGTCCGTGATCACAACCTTGGCAATATTTACCTTCGTGACTTGGCGCCTCCTAATCAATCCTGGAACGGTAACAGCTGGTCATAACCATTCTTGCATTTCAGCCACAAGATCAACTTACCATATTGTATGGAATCATCTTTATAACTGAAATGTACAACAAACTCTATATATGTACGTAGTGAGATATCAATAAAATTGTACAAATATGAACACACTTTAAATGGTATCAGAGCTTCCCTCTTGAACAAAAAATTGGTACTAGTTATTTCTGAAGACATACCAAACATATATGCCAAGAACACTAACTCTTCTCTCTCCCACCCAAGCCCTCTTGCTATCTCTGAGAAGCTCACGGCAAGCAATTACCTCTTGTGGTGCGCCCATATGGAGCCAATGCTATGGACCTATGATCTGTTTGATCATGTCGACGACAATTCTCCTCCTCCCTCTAAGTTTCTTTCCGGACCAGATGGCGCCCGACCACTACCCTGAACCTTGCGTATTTACCATGGTTCAAGCAGGATTAGAAAACCAAATCATGGCTAATCTTCTCTGTCATTGGTACTGTACTCATGCAGTTCGTCAGCTGCGCAACTGCCAAAGAGATTTGGGATCGTCTCTATCAATCCTACGGTGCTGATTCGAAGGGGCGTCTCCAACACCTCAAGAACGACTTCTACAACCTCAAGAAGGGCAACGACAATGTAGAGACATACCTTCAACACGCTCGGAGTATCAATGACAAGCTTGCTGTAATGGGCGAGGGCTTCTCTAAAAAAGATTTGGTGGAACGAATCATCCATAGCCTTAGCGATGACTATAGTCCATTTACCCTGTCGGTAGAGGCACGGTCGGACTACCTATCATTTGAAGACATTCACAGGATGTTACTAAGTGAGGAACTCAGCCTCAACCACACCTCACCGACGGTAGCCCTTGTCCCTTCCGTCAACTATGGAGCCAAGACAAGCTCGAGGGACTGCGACAGCAGAGGAGAATAAGAGTTCTTGGGAAAGACCATGAATTGTATCTTCATGGCAGAGGAGAACTGTTCCTCGACATGAATTGTATTGAGTTGGGCCTTCCGTAAATTCTTATTTTTCTATCTATTTATTGACACTTAGCCAAAAGAGAACAATAGTTCTAAGACAATAGTCATACGGTAGACCAGCTATCAACAACAAACACAAACACATTAGGGATCACCTTATATTTTGAAAATAATAAAATTTTGACTAATTACATTAGACTTTAGTATTTTGTTTATTAGTGGATGTTGTTTCAGGTGGAAAGTGTTCTTGATACAATCTCAGGACCAAATATTTTTGGAGGATTTATCAGTTTGTTATTTTGTCTTGAAGTACTTATTTCGTTATATTCGCTAGATCGAATAATTCGATATTGAGATAATATAATAAGGTCTTGGTATTGCTTCCTACCTCCTCACAATTTTTTAAAGGATCTTACACAAGCCGGATTCAGTGCTGCTGGGCGAATATGACAACTGGCCCATACAACGGCACATCATCCCAGCAGCACATAAATCCTAACGACATATTATCTCAACGGCACAAAATCCCAACGTTACATCGATTTTCAAAAGTCAAAGCCATATTTCGTGTATATCGTAAAGTTTTCTTTCCAAAAATATATTATAATAGCAAAAATTTCAAACGAGTCAAAAGTTATGGTCCATCAAAATATTTATTTAAAAAAAAATCTAATGCACGCGTCAGACCTGCAGTATGGTATTGCAAGACCTGCATTATCAGTAGGGGTTAGGGCGTTGCGATTTTACGGTGTGCGATCAAAATGTGAAACCGCAACACACTTTTAAAAAAGCTAAAAACTCGTACCGACGTTGTGGCGGTTTAATGCAGAATCGTATGTGTCGCAGTGTCGGGTACAATATTGCTGTGTTTGCGGTGTAATGGTTTAAAAGTCCATTTAAGAAAAAAATTAAAGCCCATCTATTTCCGTATTTCGACCCAAAACCGAACTCTAATAGCAATGGTGGCCTATACAATAAAAACCGAACACTATAGCAAGGTTGGCCTTTACAAGAAAAATAAAACATAATAGCTTTAGTAAATATCAAGGCTGTCCCAATATTAAAACAAAAATTACATAATCTGAATTCTGAAACGACAATACAACACTCACACATTAAAAATTGTATGAGTACATAATCTGTGAAGAGTACATACACGGCTACCGATTTAACCAGGAGATATTGCTGTTATGTACTTCAAACTACATATCTTTCCCTTATGAAGTGTATATACTCGGTGTCGCGGTGCATTACTAAAGATACACCACAACCGTACTGATTAATGTTGTGCAGTTTGGTACCGTTTCAAAGTTGCGGTTTGGTTATTTTCGGTATACAGTTGTGCAGGTTTGCAGTATGGCAGTGTTTTTGAGGTTTCGTGCTCACCCTTAGTTATCAGTACCCAATCGGGTTCCGGATTTTCAAAGGGATAAGTAATGAGTTCGAGGATGAGTTTTTTTTTGGGTTAAATATCTAATTTATAATTTTAAATAGGCTTATGAGTATTTTTTTTGACTTTAGCCGGCCAAAAAATTACTAAAATATAGATTCCGAGATTAATTAATTAATTTGTAAAGTACATAAAATTAATCAATATCAAATTATACCGATTAATCAAATTTTTAGAATATTATAAACTTTATCACAATTTGCCCAATGATTTCATGGCAGGCGCTCTTTTTTTTTTGTGAGATTTAAATTGTTTCCACAATTTCGGATCTTAGACGGTCATGGGATTCGATCCTCCCACCTTATGCTTAAGAATTAACACCGTATCCATCAGAATATATATGAGTTGGTCACACTGAGAAGTAGGTTTATTTTTTGGGAAAAAAAAGAACTTAAACTCCATAAACCCTTCAATCTTCTAAACCCAGCCACCCCCGGAGCCCCCCGCTATATATAGTTGTCAACGCCGCCGCCGCCGCCGCCGCTACTATTCATTGGGATTACCCGAACTCGAATTTCGGATAGTTTAGAATTCGGGAAGTCTTCTTTCGGCCAATGGCTACCAACTCCGAGGCGGAAGACCCGTCACCGTCTATATACATACCGGACGACTGGTCGGCGGCCGCAGACGCCATAAGAGCTCACTCCCCCTGCTCACATCGACCTCCTGTTGCCCTAATTTGTGGCCCCAAAAACTCCGGCAAGACCACCTTCTCCCGATACCTCGTTAACATTCTCTTGCAAAGGTTATCACTTTTTTCGTCTATTTCTTTCTAGTTTGTAGTCTGAATCGGGTAAAGATGGAGAATTTAGAGTGCATTGGGTTGTTGTGTGAACTGGGTTCTGCATAGTTTTCGGGTTATTGCTTCTTTCGGAAATTGGCTGATTAGTTGAGTTGGGTTCTTGTAAAAAAGCTCTTCAAAGTTGAAACCTTGGTGTGGAGATGTTAGCAATTTGTCTCTTGCAAAGGTTATCACTGTTCTTCAGCTTTTTTGTCTATTTCTTTCTAGTTTGTAGTATGAATCGGGTAAAGATGGAGGCTTTAGAGTGCATTGGTTGGTTTTGTGAACTGGGTTCTGCTCAAAAGGCTGCGTAGCTCTCGCGTTGTTGCTTCTTTGGAGGATTGGCTGATTTGTTGAGTTGGGCTCTTGTAAAAAAGCTCTTCAAAGTTGATACCTTGGTGTGGAGATGTTATCAATTTGTTCTTCTGTTTTTGTTGGTTGTATGAACTGCACTTGGTTCGTGTTGTTCGTTTATGTAATCTTCTGTTTTGACTGTGTAAGCTCTGCAATGAATCATCCAGGTATAGAAAAGTGGGTTACTTGGATACAGATGCTGGACAGCCTGAGTTTACAGCTCCTGGTTTCTTGTCCTTCACTGTGGTTGACAATCAAACTTCAGGTACTTGCTTGTCAATATATTTTAAGACATCTAGCTCTGAAGAATTTTACTCCAATTAAACTGTTATAGCAGAACCTTCATTGTTCTTGTTTCGATTTTACCCTTAAACAGATTTCACAATTCCATGCCTCACGAATCCAGAGAGGTATGAGCTAGGCAGTTTTTCGTGCTCAAGCACACAAACTTTCATGGCGCAGACACTCATTTTGTAAAATATTTTTGACATTTGGCTGACAGTTAATTCTGTTGTCTTCTTAGATGCTTTTTCTTTGGGGATATTGCCCCGAACAGGGATCCATCGATGTACCTCAAGTACGGAACTACGCTATATGACTACTATCAAAATGAGTATTGCACCATTGGGAATAGTGGGAGCCTGGGAAAACGAGCATTGCCTCTTGTTGTGAATACATCTGGCTGGGTGAAAGGTTTTTCCTATTTCTTTTCTTGCCTTCTTTTTATCGTATCTGTATCCTCTACCATCTATACCGTAATACATGCTGCTTTGTTACGAATCTATACCCCTTTTATCGTGTCCAGGTGTTGGTTATGATATTTTGGTGGGTATGGTGCGGCATATTGCTCCTACACATGTAGTCAAGATAAACACATCTTCTGAGTATAAGAATCTACCTGCCGGGAGATTTTGGTCTGATGATGATCAAGATGAAGAGGACTTAATAGAGATCAGCTCAGCACTTAAAGACTCCTTCAACAGATCGTAAGTTTGATTAAAGATTAAGACTCCGAGTTTCATCTCCTGACTACTTGGATTTTCTATTGTTCCGTTTGTTTAAAGTGACATTGCACTAGATATGGCTCCTTATTAACATTTGGAGCACGGAGAGCATTAAACTTGTTTAGTTCTGTTGCCAATTATTTGATGGCTTGAGTTGTGGTCTTAATGGTAAACTTAACATTTTTGCATCTACAAGTGACTGCTCCTGCTTTCTTTTATTTGCGTTGGTTATGACTGCAGCCATTTTCTTCTATCATTGGGAACTTGATTTTTGTAACTCAAATTATTTCTTTTCTTTCTTTACTCCAACCATGTGTTAGGGTCCTTGTTCAAAAAGAATCGAGCCATCTGCGGGATACAAGAATAAAGGCATACTTCAGGCAGTGCTTTTCTCCTGACATGGACATAACTATGAACAAAGAGCTTGCCATTGCGCTTGCAGCTCATCCTCCCTATCAAGTTCCACTTTCATGCATCAAGATCAGACATCTTCATTGTCAGGTAGGTCTAGAGCACCATTTTCCCACTGCTGTTTAGAGCTTGATTTCTGTGACATATTTCTTTAATTTTCGGCAGTTGTGTTACAATCTTGTTGATTGCTGCTTTTCTAAATCTTCAATTGTTTATAGGTCCCAGATTCTGAAATGTTATATAGTCTGAATGCTTCCATTGTTGGGTTGGCAGTTAGTTCAGACCAGCCTGCAAATTTACCTTGGTGTGTCGGACTAGGTATGTATCTCTCAGCAGCTGCCAAGCACTTTACATTCCCCCTTTGTGATTGACTTTGAAATATCGATCAAGTTGAGCCTCAAGCGATTCCTTCCTTCGGTCTGAATTCCATGATAACTGATAGTGTCACTGTTAGGGCTCTCAGATATTATTTACTACATTGATTTGATGTTTAAACAGGAATTGTTAGAGGAATTGACTCATCAAAAGGGTTGCTCTATATAATCACCCCAGTTGCACCGACCATACTGGAAAATGTCGATATGCTTCTGCAAGGGCTTATCCAGATTCCTACTTGCTTGTTGCAGGTAGTGATCACCCTACCATTACTTCTCTTTATTTGGGCTGTTTCATTGTCCTCTAATATATTTAATCTGTGAGTTTACCATTGTGTTGCAAATTTATGTGGTTAAAGTCATTTTTTGTTCCTTATACCCAACGTTCTTTAGCACCAAAACTTAGGAAGGCATGTTTTAGTCTGAGCTCTTTGAGAGGAATGAATTATGTTGAGGCTCCTTTGACAATGATTCTACCGTCATTGTCCATACGCTGGCGTTGACCCTAAAATGTTGTTGTTATCTGCGCTTGATGTATATGTTGCAGCTACTATTATTCCCTTTTTGGGCAAGCCCGAATCCTGTTGGATGGGAGATTGTTCCAGCAGTTCTTATTCCTGTTTTCTTATTAGCTCAAGCTGTCATCTACATCATGAAATTTATTTCAAGCACTCATCCATTCCTGACCCGACTTTACGAATTGAATTTGTTTCAGTTTCGGGGATGCATGTCGCCGTACATGTCTACAAATGTTTTGCCTACGAATTAGCCAATCCAAGAACATTGATTGGAGTTGCTTCATCTCAAAAAAAGAACGGGACACTAATCTTAACAGAAGATGAGTCCTCGGACCACGATGTCTCGAGTTTGATTATTGGTGGAATCATTGCCCTTGGTAGAAGTGGGACTGCCCTTGTCTTTATTGCAACCCATGAACCTATGTTCTTTGCACAAGATAGATAATTTTTGCTTCATAGATGGGTCGTTTAAACTTCCATATTCTTGTGTTGCACGGTTTTACTTGTTTAAGTACACTGCAATTTTTTCTTCCATAAAAACAGCTTATTTTGAAGCTTACAAATGTTAAGAGGAATTTCATGATAGTGTCAACCACAAGTGGGAAGGTCTGAAGTTAATGAAAATTGATAATATGAAACTAATATTTTCCTACAAAAGTCACCTATGTCCTAGTCCTGAACATGATTCTTGTCGCTAACCAACAGATGGGACACGAAACTGTGTTGTTTTAGATTAACCAGTGAGGGCGTTGTTCTATATTAACCAAGAGGTTTCGAGTTCGAGTTTTTTGAATGTTAATATGCAATGTTGTCCAAAAACCAGGTGATCTAGACAAGCACTTAGATTAACCAGTGCGTGCGTTATTTTATCTTAATCAAGAGATTTCGAGTTCGAATTTTTCAGAATACAACAGTGTTAAATACTTGTTGGGAGAGTTTTACAATGTTGTCCGGATACCAGGTGGAGAGTGTTTGAATGGCCGTTAATTCAGGTACACAGTCCTAATAAAGAAAGCCTCAAAGTGCCCACACAAAATGAAACCTGCCATTTATAGACAGATGAAAAGTAGCCATTGAAATTTCCAAGCCTAAGATTAACATCTTTAGTTTCTCTTCTTTGTACCATGAACACTTGAGGTGAGAGAGAGAGAGGGAGAGGAAAAGATCATGATCTCGGTTGGTTTGCCAAAACTGCCAAGGTCGTGATCTTCCATCTCTTCATCCTTCAACCTTGTAATCTCTGGAGACCACCCTTCTCTTAATCTACCATCTCTGATCTCGTGATTTCGGATGAGATTGATATAACAATGGCAAAGAGATCATTTAGATGCTTCGTTGAACAAGAACTGGGACAGCTCCCGCTCTTCATGATCTACGCTGTCCTGGAATGGACATTGATAATCATTCTGTTCGTCGACGGGTTCCTAGCGTTTTTGGCGAACGAATTCGCCAGGTTCTTCGAGCTGAGAATCCCGTGTTTGTTCTGCACGAGGATCGACCACGTCCTGGTTCGTAGAGACGCGAACTTCTACTACAATGGCTCGATATGCGAGACTCACAAGAAGGACGTTTCGTCCTTGGCGTATTGCCATTCTCACAAGAAGCTTTCTGATATCAGGAACATGTGTGATGCTTGTCTCCTGTCGTTTGCAACCGAGAAGGAATCGGATTGTGGTACTTACAAGTCCCTTGTTGGGATACTGCACAAGGACATTGACTTGATTGTGGATGATGAATTGACGTTGCCTGCATCGAAAGGAAAAGACGAAGCTCTGTCATTCCCGAAGAGTAGCATCCGCAGGTGTTCGTGTTGCGGGGAGGCGTTGAAAGTGAAGCCTTATCCGAGAGGGAAAGGTTTAGGCCTACAGGTATCAACAGCTCCTGCGCCTTCTCCCCGAGCATCTTTCATGTCTTTCAGGAGCGAAGAGAACCGTAACATGGAGCTACCGCATATAAGATACACGGAGCTCAAGTTATCATCAGATAATGAATCAGAGATTCCTGATGACGAGGATGGTTCCAAAACACCAAGTTTAAATGGTCAATGTAAGTTTTCGATCGTGTTTCGCCGCAAGCTATTCGTGTAATAGGCCTAATTCTGTTATTCTTTGATGCATCCAGTTAGGGAAGATGGCAAAACTGTGACAGTACCACTGTTGGAACCTGAGGATATCCCTGAAGATAGAACTCCTACTCTTGCCAGGGGAAACAGGTTCTTCGGAATCCCGCTTACGGATTCAGCTACTTCTAGTCCTAGGTGGGCTACTAGGTTACCAAGAAAATCTCCGTTGGAGAGAACAGAATTCGGTTCGGAAGCAGCAGAAGGGAATGCAGCACATGAGGCTGATGGTGACTCCATTCTGCACCACTTGAATAGACAGGTCCGCCTGGATCGCAAGTCGCTGATAGCATTGTACATGGAACTGGACGAAGAAAGGAGTGCTTCAGCAGTTGCAGCGAACAACGCGATGGCCATGATCACTCGATTGCAAGCAGAGAAGGCGGCCGTCCAAATGGAGGCCCTGCAGTATCAAAGGATGATGGAGGAGCAGGCGGAGTATGATCAAGAAGCTTTACAAGCAACAAATGAATTGCTCATGAAAAGAGACGAGGAAATAAGGGTTCTAGAGGCGGAACTCGAGGCTTATAGGTCAAAGTACGGCATCTTGGAAGAAGAACTTTGTTCTGCAGGATCTGGAGGTGATGTTGAGGAGAACCACCAAGAGTCAAAGTCATCTCACTCCTCCTCTTCCGAGAGATCGGAATGCGTTAGCCCAACTTATAACTCAGCTGAAGGACATATCAGTTCTGAGAATACAAACAATGACGATGAGCTTACTTCATCATTCCGAGATCAAACCGAGCTGGAAATCATAGAGAAGCGACAGAAAGCCTTTCCAAGAAGAAAAAGCGGTGTCCTCGGTCGTTTAAGACACTTGGACAAGAAGATGCATTTACTTATAGATGATGACGATGAGGCTCCTTCCACAGAATCCAGCACCAATGACAATGGTATCCAAAAGGCTAAAGAAATAGGTAACATATGACCTGCATAAAGTTCATCAGACTTTCCTCATTTACTTACTGATTGGTTTTCTGATATGCTGTACAAGTGATTGAGTGCAACTTGACGCGGAAGCTCTCGCATATTTGCGAAATCGTAAAGTCTCTTGGAGCACACGACGAGGTCGCGAGGCAAGATACTGCGATACACGGAGATGGAAGTGAGAGAAGAAAGCTGTTGACAGAGATTTTCGAGAACCTTGAGAAGTTTCAGCACATAGTGAAATCGACGTTCGGGGATGACGATGATGCATAACCCTTTATTGTTCATGGTAATCCAGGTCAGTTCATCAGTTCATACTTCCATCTTTTTTGTTTTACGGCGATGATGATTGCGGTCGACCTAGTCTGATGCACTTGGCATTAACCAGCAGAAATCATCGCTTCGTGGATGCTGCATCGCGCGGTTGTCTCACACTTGCTTACTACTCATCTGGTTCTGTGTCTTTCTTCTCTTTTGCAGTTTCTTTTTCTCTTTTTAGGTTGTATGTACAGATATTGGCAATGGGATTCAGGATGTGCATTCCAGAACATCCACAACACCATGCACCTTGTATTGCTCTAGGTAAGATCCGTTAATATGACAACTTCCCAAATGCATAATTAACGATATGCGAGCAGCGGATTAGATGTCCTGGACTGCCGGACATCAGTTTAACGTTCAAGTAATTTCCATGTCTGGTCACTTTCGTATTGCAGATGCTCGGAGATGGCAGGAAAGACCGGGAAACTATGCTCGAAATGCAGACATGCAACGAAACTCGGGATGTGTAATACTTCCGCTGTTTGATGAATAGGTTAAAATTTTCTAAGTAAGGCATGTTTTTATGTGGTTTCCTTGAGATCATACCTATTAGCTGGTGGTGAGCAGCAACAAGAGGCCAACAAGCACGCCAACATGTTCCTTCATCTGCTGCAGTTTTTGATACTACCCACAATCAACAATCTGTGCCCTGCGATATAATAATAATAATATGGGACAAAGAAAATTACACAATTAGATCTGTAACGCAGTGTGCAACACGATAAAGCTACTTTGTTGCGTAATTATGAAGGCAAACATCGTTGTGTTAAAACTCGAACCCCTCCCGAGGTATATGAGAAACTAGAGAAACCATTAGAATGACTCAGTTGGACAGTTGATTGGAATACGTGCAGATGATATGCAAAGAACAGAAAGAATGGAATTCAACTCATTTCACAAGTCAAAAATCGGGAAATTGAAATTTGCAGTCTTGTGAGTTCCAATTTCACTCGGAAGAACAGACTAGCAAAGGGCCAAAATGTCATTACAACTACAAAACCGAAATCACACGCACAAAGTAAACCTATAAAAATGGCATTGGCAGGGATGAGGAGGAGTACATTTCCAACTGAAAGAATGATAACAACAGCTTCTTTTTTGTCCCTTTACCTATTAAACACCAAAAATTCCCTATTTCGTAAGACAAATCTACAAAACACAACAGTGAATCAGAGGAATTGCTGGTAGCCGGCTACTGGTGAAAATCACAAAAAATAGTCGGGAGTTCTTCGCGTGGTGTCTGGTTCGACCTGACGAGGTGCTGGGTCAAATTGAAGGAAATTCTGCTCCATGTTCTCCCCAATCTCTAGTATGGCTGCCATGTTCCCGCACCGATAGCAGTAGTTCGGTGCACTAAACACAGTCACCACATTCTTGTCCTACACATAATCGGAATGAAGAATAATAAGATAAAATAACCAGAACACAAGGAATACAACATATACTGGCTTTCCCAAATGCAATCAACTTGTAGCGTTACCTGGGACCAGTTGTATCCTTCCATTACAAGCTGGTGAGCTCTTGAAATAAGAGTGAGGCCATTAGTGTGGTTGAACTGTTGAGAGATATCCTGTCCAAATGTGTATCCAGCTCCACGTGGAGAAATTCCCCACCCGCAGCGGTCGTCCGGGTCAGACCACAGGAGATCACACATAGGACCCTCGTGCGGAACCTAATCACCCCAAAGAAAGAAGTGTACATGGTTGTACAATTATGAAGACAAAAGAGTATCACATCAGCAGAAGAATGAAGTTGATTGGTGCTTGCCGCAAGGTAACCCCAACATTTAAACCATTCGACAACCGTTCCTTCAGAAGATATCATGTCAAGCGCTTTGTAAAATTTAAATAAGGAAGTAGTGTATGCTACCTCTTGTATACGGTCCAGAGCACGGACATTGTCTAATGTGTCCAAGGACGGGGAAAGCCCACCATGCAAGCAAAAGACCTACACGTCGATGGGAAAGGTTTATTAGACAAGAACCATGAAAAAAAAGAGGACAGAAGTACAACGCGATAAGGACAAGAATACTACAGAACTCAAACCTGACTCTCAATCAGGGCTGTAAGGGGTAGATAATCGAAGAGATCAGTAAAGTACTTCCACACATTCGCATTCCCGTACTTTCTCAAGCATTCATCATAGAAACCGTAACTGCGGGGCGAAGAAAACAATAAAGCAGTTGTCAACAACTGGACACTCGAGCAAGCAAGAAGCAACGAAAGACTAACATCCATCCATCTTACACTTGAGTAATTTGACGGCTCTCGTGGTTTCCTCTTAATATGGTGATCCTGTCTCTATACCGAACCTTGAGCGCCACCAAGAGAGTGACAGTCTCCACCGAGTAGTACCCTCTATCTGAAAGGCACCACCAGCAGAATAAAGTACATATCAGGTAAGGTAAGAACTAACCCTAAACCCGCTCAGGCAATAGCCTCCTCCACTCGCATTCTACTGTTCCCTTGTCAATGTAACTGTAAGGCTCCATAATCCGACCGACTGTCTGCACAGACCAACATGAGCGCGGGAGATCACCCATCCTAAAATTGCCCCACGCCAAGCGCGCTTAGCCTTGGAGTTATCTCAAGATGTGTGCCACATAAACCCGCTATCCAGATTTACGAATAAAACTGTCTATCGTTTGAGCCGTTGGATAACATTTCGGAAATCAAGAGGCAAGCGAATTCAATCAATTAGGAAATGGATGAAAGAGAGGAGGGTTGGGAACGGACCGACATAGTCGCCCATGAAGAGGTAGTTGGTGTCGGGGGGATGGCCGCCGATGCGGAAGAGCTCGAGAAGGTCGTGGAACTGGCCGTGGATGTCGCCGCAGACGGTGACGGGGCAGCGGACCGGCTGGACGTTCCACTCCTCCACGAGGATGGCGCGTGCCTCCTCGCAGAGGGACTTCACCTCGGCTTCCCCCAACGGCTTGCACTGCATCAGCTCGTCTATCTGCCTCTCCAGATCCCCATAACCCCCCTTCATCCTCCCTCTCCCTTTCCCTTTCCCTTTCCCTTTCCCTTTCTAGGGCTGGCTAATCTTTCAAAATGGTGAGGAGAGAGAGAGAGTAGATGGCCGTTTTCCGTTGCATTTAGGTGCTTTTTAGTTATTTCCTTTCTTCCCAGTATTTATTTTCTCTCTGGTCCTTCGTTTCTCTTGTATTCTCCTTTCTGAGGTCCTTTTGCAACTTTTACATTTTTGGTTTATATCCAGATTTGAGCCGAATATAACATTTGAAATATGATAAAATTTCTCTCACACTGACGTATTTTTTAGGACTCGAATCCGAGATTTAGTTAAACTAGATTGACTCTCTTGCCATTTGATCCAAGTGTTTATTGGTTTTTGGAACTTTTAAATGTATTATGAACAACCTAGTTTTTTTTTTGTAGAAATCGAGGGGCTAAGACACCCACTAACGTTTATTAACCACGCGCTAGTGCATGACCTCCTTCAAATCATCTGCATAGACATCAGTACAAAAGCTAAAATGGGTATCAGAGATAACATAGTCGTAGCCAATGGTGATAGCATGTTTCGAAATGGAATCTGCCACCCGATTATCCTCTCTGAAAGTATGTTGTATCTGTGCCGTCCAGTCTTGGTCAAGTAAGTCTCGTGCACGACTGGTCAAGTTGGCCTGCGGATGCTCCCGTCCAACATTGCTACCAACACAAAGAAGAGCTAGAGAGGAGTCGACCTCCACCAATACATGTCGAAAACCACACTCCCATGCTAACTCAAGTCTCAAAACTAGAGCCCAAAGCTCAGCAACCAGGGAACTGCAGTATCCGATACCCTTGGCAAAACCCCATAGCCAAAATCCAGCTACATCTCGGATAATTCTTCCAGCACCAGATAATCTCAGATTGCCAGCAGAAGCACCGTCAATATTAAGCTTGACAAATTGAGGTGGTGGGCGTGTCCACGATACAAGTACCTTGCACCTCGGAGGGGTTGGAGTATTTTGGTTAAGCATAAACGGGCAAACTCCTGTGCCTGTAGAGATATGAGAGAAATAGGAGGACCTAAAGCGGGTCCATTCTGAAAAATCACGGTGTTTCACCACTTCCATAACCACTAGCACGCAGTAACAAAGGTAGTCGCCTAAGAAGGGCCCTCAATATTCTGACCAGCAGTTACAATATTCGCCTGGATCCAAGCTCTGCAGTCCGCCTCAGTCAGGAAGTTCGGTCGGCCAGCTGGAAAGAGTGCATGCCACAACTCCCTTGAAAACCTGCAATCATGAAATAAATGCATTAGTGATTCCTCCCCACCGAGGCATCTCGGACATATATTCTAGCTCGTCTGGTGTCCCTGGAATCGCTCTGCATTGGTCATCAACCTGCCATGCAAAAACAGCCACATAAATACACATATCCGCTCAGGAACTTGTAATATAGGGGTGACTATGAATTGAACTCGATTTAGATCTGATTTGTTTCAATTTGTCAAAATTTTGAAAAAGATTCGAATTAGCTCATATAAATTCGTATTCAATTTCATTTTTGGACAAATCAAATACGAATCATAATTTTTATGTTTCAAATTCATCGAATTATAATACAAATTTGAACATTAGTCACCGTAATAATATAGTTGGAAAAAAATACTGGGATTACGATTATAAAGATAACCATGATTATGATAGGGTAATGTTCTACGTGATCCGTACTCTAAGACGAAAAATCTACCCATAGATCTTATGAATTTTTAATGTACAGGAGGAGACGCATATTGTTAACGGTTTAAGCATCTGGCCTAAAACGTGTCGTTCATGGTTAATTTGTTTAACAAAACTATCAAAATGCTAAGAGCTGTCCAGAAAATGTTAATCAACATTTAATATGATAATCAATAGGACAAAGAAGTGTTAAGCAATTATTCAAACAAAAAAAAAGCAACTAAACATGGTAATAAAGAGCAAGTGTGACCATAAAAACAAGTGTTTAGTAATTAACAACTAAGCATACAATATTCAAGTAAATAAGTATGGCTGCAAAGAACATGTTCATAAATGTGTGAAAAAGAAACACGTGGTTTGCTTCTTTCTTTCTTTTTTTGGGGAAAGGAGGTGGTTGTTCTATTGTGAATAATGGTAGATTTTTTTATTTTTGGAAAACTTACATATTATATTACTTATTACACGTGATCGCCATGATCTTCAAGCCCGGATCATGAAAATTTCATTCTTAAAATACTTTGCTAGAAATAAAAAATACTATTACCTATTTTTTTAGTCCAATTTGATTATAAGATTGGATTTTAGAATATCAGTGACAATTAAAACATATTTCACTCCCTTGACCAGCTCCATACATACTAATAAGGCACAAGCACATATATACACTTGACTTAAAACACACACAAGGATACACATAAGCAAATGTGTGTAATTTTTTGTGGTCGAAATTATATAATATCTTATAGCTAATTATCTAAGTTAGAGTAAAGTATGATTTTTTAGTAACGATAAATCTCGGGTACTCTATAGAATAATTAGACATGGTCTGTTTGGTATTAGCAGCTAATATAGGGGGTTGAAAGCAAAACAAAAAGAAGCTGATAGTTCCGGTGCCTCGCCCGAAACATAAATAATTAAAATCGAGGAACAATTATTAATGTTTTAAAAATTACAGTCTGATCGGTGGTTCGACTGATCGGATCACTACCCAAAACTAAATTTGGGTCGAGTTTTGCCTAAAACTTATTTAGTGGTTCGACCAGTCAAAATTTGGTCGAACCATTCGGTCAAGTACTTTCAGGTGACTAGTTCGTCCGGATCAGAAAAATTAATGTTTATTTTTTTATTTTATCGGATTTAATTTAGAAATAAAATATCTATTTCCAAGCTCGGAGCGTGTACATCACTTTTTGATCATAACAAACTTATTTTTTTAACAATTCTCGATAATATATTAAATATGTCAAACAAAAAATATGTATAATCATCTTCTTTTACTTTTATACTTGTTAAATAGATGTTCGAAAACTTTGTTTTGATAAATTGCATAACAAAGTTGCTAAATATTTGAACTTATTTAATATTTTATTTATTTTGTGCTAAATTAAATTTATTTAACTATATTTTATAATATTAATATAAAAATATAAGTATCGGTCCGACCGGTAGCTTGACCGGTCGAACTAAGTGAATCAAAAATTTTAAAAATTCCAGGTCGTCTTTCGAGTCGGTTTAAAAAAATTGCCAATTATTACCCAAAACATAATTTAAAAAAAACAATAATGAGGACATGTCGTGGGCTAAGACAAGGGGTTAAGGTGCTTGCAATGATTCAACGTTTCCCATTTCCACCATCTTCACTACCCTTCACTAAACCACTCCTCCCCACCCGCACCGCCCTCCGCCCGCCGCCGCCGCCACCCGCCGCCGCCATGAGCGGCCTGGAGGAGACTTTCAGGCAGAAGAAGACCGTACGGTCAAAGGTCCGCAAGTCCCTCAAGTCCATGGATCCTCTCCTTAGATCCCAACAAGGTAAAAAAAATACTGTAAAGCTTCCACCTTTTTGTGAGTGAGAGGATCCTTTCTCAATTTGGTATACCAACAATTATTTAGATCAACTGGTGAATGTGTTGTTTTAGGTCTCGAGTTCGAGTCATTGGCAACAAATCAGTGTTAAATACTAGAGGTTTGCCGACTTTCAAAGGTTCTACCGGTCTCGAACCTAGATTAGTTGGCCCAGTGGGACGGATAAACCAAAAAAATCAAATCATCCTTTGTTCATCTGGGTTCTTTTGTTTCTTTGTGTTTTGGTGGGTAGATGAGGCCATCCAGAGGATTGTATTGGAAGCCCCATGGTTCAAATCAAGTCGGAAGCTTTGTGCTTATATAAGCTGCGGCGCTCTTCGTGAAGTTGACACGTCGAGAATATTAGCCGAAATTCTTCAGGTACCGGCTAAAGGTACTGTCTTTGGTTATCTCTTCGATTGATGTTATAGGTGGACGCTTCCATTCTGTAGGAATTTTGTGATGTGTTGCTGTGGTGATGGTTTCTTGTGAATCGTTTTCTGTTGTTGAAAGTTTAGATGGTCATTCACCGCTGGTGAAGAAGCTCTATGTACCGCGTGTGGAGGACAAAAATTGCCATATGAGGATGCTTAATGTATCTAGGTTGGATGATTTGGTTGCGAATTCAATGGATATTTTAGAACCAGCGCCTGTAGATCATGAAGGAAATGAGCGAGAAGATGGTAAGTCGAATTGTTGATTCGTGTTTAATGCAAGGTTATTATTGCTGCATTTTAATTTTCATAGATCTGAAACAAAATCCGGATGTTTTGTGTTTGCGGTCCACTTTCTAATGCACTCTGTAAATGAAGAAATGGATGAAAAGGAGAAAAAAATTGGAGGGAAATCCCCGTAGGATAGGTACCACGAAAGGGGATTAAAATTGATAGGTTGCTGGTGGTAATGGAGTCTAGATTGCTTCTGGTTGTTGAGGCATTTCTTTCGCGAGTATGCATGTAATACTCTATCACAGGTGGTACCCTGTTAGGGGCAGCTAATTCTCGAATCTAACTCATACTATGTTTGGCCTCTTGAAATTAAGGATGTTTGATACCCAATCTTATTTTCATGAACTCAGAGCTTGCACGTTATATTTAATGTCATTCCCGTTATGTCTTAAAAGTGAATCATACTAGCGACTTTCTCTTGGCCCAGTGATGCAGGCAAGTGAGCCAGTGGATTTGTTTCTCCTGCCTGGTAAATATGTATTAACTTCCTCTTAAACCTCTTCTCAGAATCTTGTTGTTCCATTTCTCGAAGTGCATTTCCTGCTTTCACTTTAGATCTTAGTGGAAGATTTCATGATTAGAATATCTATTCTGATTTAACATAGTTCTCCCTTCCCCATTCCCATTTGCCAGGCCTAGCTTTTGACAGATATGGAAGACGTTTGGGTCGTGGTGGAGGGTGGGTCTATGCTTCTCGATTTGTATATGCACTTATGCAGTTTACATTAGATGAAAACGTTATCTCTTAAGAAAATTCCATATGAGCAGTAAAACCCAATTTCGTTCTCGTTACTCCTTGAGCTTGGTCAAATGTTGGCACCTTTCCGTCATATTACTACATGCTAATACTTGGTGCTGCGGGCTGCAAATAATGTTGTTCAATGCCTTCTTAAAAGAAAACACATGTTTGGTTTTTTTGTTGTACACGTCTTTTCGGTGATAGTCATGTTGCTTACCCGGTTCATGTTCTCCACATCTTTAATATTGTGAGCATGCTTTACATGTATATGTTTTAGGTGTTCATAACTTTCTACGTACACTCTCAACTTCTTCCTGACGGTTATCAATTTTTCTGGAACATGTGATGGAAACTCAAGGTATTATGACACGTTCTTGACAAAGTATCAAGGGCTTGCGAAGGAGAGGAATTGGGAAATGCCCCTACTTGGTACTAGATTTTGATGTTCTAGATGAATTGAGTTCATAATGTTTTGCAACATGATATATTGGTTGGATTTTGTTATTTCCTACTTGACAACGTTCTATGTCTGCAGTTGCTCTGACATACTCCGAACAAATCTTGGATGACGGGACAATACCGCTTTCTCCAAACGACGTGCTGGTTGATGCTCTTGTCTCGCCTTCTGGTGTAATTCCTATTAGCCGGGCTGCCTCAAACAGGTCTTTGTGACTAGACATTTCTGTAAAATGAGTGTTAAAACTTGGTTTACCCATTCTAGTTTTGAGATTAATCTACTTTTGCAGGATGGGGATCTGATAGAATTCCGAAGCAACTCGACAGTCGTTAATCCTTCAATATGCTCTTCAAGAATATATAGACTGACTGCCCTGTATTTTTCATGGAGACCATTGGTGTTGTGGGTCGGAAGTCGGAACTCCGAATTTCGGGTTAATCAAGATGGCGTTTTGTTTCAGACATTTCAATGTTTAGATGTCCGGAGGCTTATCGAACTGCAACGACTCTCACATCGTAAACATAGTCAGATTTTCATTCTTGTAATAACTGAGATGAACAATATAAGGAATGACTCATCTTTTAGGTCAAAACATAATTTCCTTCCGACACTAAGCAATACCAAACTCCATTAATTACTGTGGTAGCCTTAAGTATTGACGGTATAGTTGCATAGAAAATACCATATAATGACTTGCTTGTGTGCCTTAAGCTTCAGATAGACCAAATCTCCACACTAAATTCCCGATATGTTCGATGCTTATCCGCCTGCAGCTTCATATGGCTGGCTCTGAGCTCGCTGCAGGCTGTCCGTCAACATAATACTATTTGTGTATAAATTACATGTAAGAGCATTTTTTAAGAAAAACATAATACTATATGTGTATAAATTTATTAACTAATAATATTTTTTGTAATATAAATCCTGAATTTCCGTCAATTCCTCTATCAAATCCTTCTATCCCAAATAATTGTCATGTTAGAAAAGACCTTCGAAGCTCCAAGTAGAGCAAAATATAGTCTCTCAAATAAGTTCTAAGTTTAGTTTTGGGAAAAGTCCACATAAGTACCCTGTGGTATACCTGATTATCACTTGAGTACCCTGTGGTTTAAAAACGATAGAACCGGTCCAACTTTTTCCAATTTTTGTCACTTAAGTCTACCCAACCCGGTTCAACCACTTTTTGTCAAAACGACGTCGACTGGACGCTTACGTGGACTGCCACATGTCTTGATCGAATTAAATTATTGATGACGTGGCAATGGGAAAATTATAAATTAGTACCAAATTTGCTTATTATTTTTCTCAAAATTCCTTATCCTCCTCTCTCTTTCTCTCTCTTCTTCCATGTTCATCTTCAACCTAAAAAAATATATACTTAAAAAAAAACAAGAAACCTCAAGCAATGGAAGAACAAGAAAAAACAGTGACCCATTTTTCAAATCAACTCAAACCCATTTCTTAAATCAACTCAGACCCATTCGTTTTTCTTTTCTCTGGGTTTCAAGATCCGAACCCAATCCAAAATCCCCAATCTCCAATCTAATTTCCAAGTCGAACAGCTTCTAATTTCTAAGATAGAAAATTCCAAAATCCCCAATTTCTAAGTCGAGGCTTCGGTTAGAGTTTCTGGGTTCACGAGGATGCTCAGCCGAGAACGAAGGTCGACATCGGCGGCGAGAAATCAAGGCCGACATCAGCGGCGAGTCTTCACGAGGATGTTGTTCCGGTCCCCGTGTTCTCGCCATCAAGACCGATGGTCCTCTCCACTTCCTCTCCTTCGCCGTCCCAGCCGCGACGAAAGAGGAGGACGAGTCAGCGACAAGGCCAGAGAGGAAGGAGAAGAGGCGGTGGGCAAGGAGAGAGAGGAGACTATCTTAGTTGGTGTCGGTTTGATCAAGATCTGGAGCGAGCGAGCGAGCATCGTCAACGTCGAGGATGAGCTCAGGCGGGAGAGGAAGAGGAGAGAGAAATGACGATTAGGATTTTTTTTAAGTATATATATTTTTAGGTTGAAGGTGAACATGGAAGAAGAGAGAAAGAGAGAGGAGGATAGAGAATTTTTAGAAAAATAATAATCAAATTTGGTACTAATTTATAATTTTCTCATTGCCACGTCAGCAATAATTTAATCCGATCAAGACATGTGGTAGTCCACGTAAGCGCTCAGTCGATGTCGTTTTGACAAAAAATGGTTGAACCGGGTTGGGTAAACTTAAGTGACAAAAATTGGAAAAAGTTGGACCGGTTCTATCGTTTTTAAACCACAAGGTACTCAAGTGATAATCGGGTATACCACAGGGTACTTATGTGGACTTTTCCCTTTAGTTTTTGAATTGACTCTCTCGGTGCGCCTTTTTTTTTGGAGAAAAACATGACAAAAAGACAGAACCGTTTGTTCTAATTGTTCTTTGTTTGATATATGTGGTTAAAGACAAAACTATAATTTGAAAAGATAAAAGAGAAAAACACTATCTGTTTTGGAATGTTAAGTATCTGAAATATTTAAATAAGTATTTTTGGTATCTGTATCCAAACAAAATACTATAAGATAATAAAAAATAATAATTTGGATACTGATAATCCGAACTATCTAATTTGTTAAACCATGTGCGATTTTATTCAAATAAAATGCCATACAACATTATTTATAGTAAATAATTTCATCCGAATATTTTTAATATTTCATCGCATAATTTGACAAATATTTATGTTTTTAATCAAATATCTCAATTAGCTTATTTACTATCTTTATATATCTTCGTATCCGAAAATATAAATTAAAAAATTTGAACGAGTATCCGAATATTGAAATTAGATATGACTCACAGAAATCATGTATTAGATAAAATTATTAGTCTTGATTGAGTTAAAATTGGTGAAGAAAATAAAAAAAGGGAAAGACTTTTAAGATAATATGGTAAAAAAATATCACAAGAATTTATGTCTTTTGACATAGTCTATGAAAATAAATGGGACAAAAATACGAAAGTGGACTGGGACAAATTTTTATTTTTTTAAAGGCCATTTCCTACGCCAAATATATATTTGTCCAAAAATTTTTGTCGAGTTATCTCCAAGCCATAAAACCAAACGTAACCACTGAGAATTTGAGTACTAGCTAATATAGTGTTGAGAAGATGAATCATTTGCCTCTCTCGTTTAATTTACATCTATCTGTCATTGCTTGTGAAAGCTGTGAATGTTCTTTCCCTGATGTCAACCACATAGCTTCATTGTGGTAACATGATACAAACATAAAAAACACCAATGGGATAACCGATCTTAAAATAAAACCCGACAATACTCGATTCTCAAAATCAAGCTTCAACAAAACATACAAACAACCCCGAGAAACAGGATACAGATCAGAATCTATTAATGAATCTTTCCATAGAGTACAGTCTCAGTACAATCTTTCTACGGACGAACAAAAACATAAAACAAATCAGATGATACAACATATAATTAGATGAACTTTCTACAATTTATATAGGCTACAATTTCAATGACAAGGGTACATGTTGGGAACACAGTACTCAATTAGAGGTAGAGACTAACAATGAGCCTCCTCTTCCAAATAAGAAACTGAAGAATGAACGTTGCTGCTAGATTACGATGCTCTTTCGAAGCTCCCACCGACCTGCATATGCAGCCACTGCGACTGTGATCCCTGAGAATATTCTCGCGTTGCTTGCGGGGCGAACATCATCCCAGTTGTATCAAACGGCTGAGCACCAAGCTACAAGACATGATCCAACCAATTCAGATATGAATTGGCAAAAGAAGAACCAAAATTGTATTTTTGTGGATGTTACAAAACCCACCAAACTATCACAAGTTATGAGAAACCCGATTTAACCAATCCATAGCGCAGACAACCTAATCTTGATGCAGCAAGTATGCATTATGGAAAAGTGGCATGCAAATGACCTTCGGACATCTGATGGCAATCCGTATACCAATTCCAGTGCCAAGGCGGGGTTTCTTTTCGCAAAGAAGTTACTAAGTTAATGATTCTTTGCAGCCTCCAGAGTCTCCATTGCCAAAACGTGTCGGCAACGAGTTGAACTTTTACACTTGCATGCAGTATTCACCAAAACAAGCTACTAGTTCCAGCACAATCGTAGGCTTGCGTGTGAAAACTTTGGGATGAGAGGAAGTTGATTAAGTTGCTTGACATTGGACAACAAACCTCGTGTCCAAGCATGTGCTAATTCCTAGTTCCAGAGCGCGTGCTTTTAAGATGCTAAAACCGAATCTCTCTTTCGAAAGACCTAAGATATGCTCAATTACAATTACTTTATGTCAGCTACTGCATACAGGCTAAACCCCAGTTAGTCTTTACAAGACATTTAGTTATTAGACAGGCGGTCTCAATATGTAGTAACTATACCACGTAGATAAAATCTGTAGAATAGACCGAAGTCTTCATTTCACATTTTCTGTAACTTCTCCTGCAGGCTTGTGGCTTCTAAAATGGTAGGCTCCACAGAGATCTCAGTTACACTGAGATTTTCCGAGAAATACTTATTGACCTTTACTAATTTATCAAAAGAATTTAGAAAAAGAACCCACTTAACTTTTTAAATTCCACCTTATCTAACAAGTTTGGCAATTTTCCAATTGGCACTGATTATCATGCACTTCCCAGAACATCGTCATATATGTGTTAGTGAATGCTATGGTAAAAAAAATCAATATTGATGTGAATGAGATGCAACCAACAGCATATAGATTGTTTAACCTCTTTCTGATGAAATCCTTCAATTGTGGGGTGTATGTTCGGTCTCGAGTTGACTGCTTCCAGTTTCATTGACAGAAACTACAAAAATAAAAGGAAAGTTAAGTTTTCTACACAACAGAGCAGTAGAATTATACAAATATGAAGGTAAAGCAAGTGACAAGAGCATGTATTACCTCAACTTGACACTGCAGTGATTGGATATAGTTAATTATCTCATCTAACACAAGTGCTTTACCAATAACCTGACGGCAAGAATGAAATATAGAAGCATGTTAAGTACAGAATGTATTTACCCTGATGGAACCCGACTGAATCTTAGTGACAAAAAGGAACTTATTCGCCAATGGAAAAGCATGAAGCACAAGAGAAACATACTCGAGGAGCGTATATCTTTCCTAGGTCTAATATCTTCCAAAATCCAATGAGTTATGAAATACTGACAGCAAAGAGATAAAACCAATATGAGTTTACGTACCTTGTTACATCCAGGAACTAGATCTTGAAGTAATTTCATCCTCTCGCTTATCTTTTCCCTCCGAGCCTACAATAAGAGAGAGTCCAATAAGTAAAAGAAAAGTACATCAGGTATTAGTGCTACACAAAATGTTCTACCAAACAAATGTAGAAGTATCGAAGGTGAGGAACATGATAGAATATAATATGGCCACCTATGTCCTGGAACTTTGAGGAACCATCATTCTCAGAAATAAAAGTCCAATCCCTTGTTTTTTTAATGAAAAGAGAAGCAAGAGCAGTTAGCCAATCTATGAGGAGAAAAGATGGATTACTCTCTCTGCTAGGCTATGGCTGTCAGTGGCTTGACCCCTTCTAGCTCGGACGTGGATATAATCTTTGGGAGGCTCAGATGACTTGCTCTTTCCAGGCGACTTCTTATTACCACCAGAGCCCGCATCTTCGTCAGCTGGCGCATGATTGTTCTCGCTGTTATTTCCTTGCACTTTCATCCGCTTAGCATTCGAATCATTCTGATTCAAGCACAAAAATGAATCACCCGAGCATGCTTAGGCAGGTGACGTCGACCAAAACGTTCCAGGGAAATGCCAAAATATATGGGCCATATCATATCACACAAGTACCACAACAATCCTGATCATCCTTCGACGGCCATGGCCACAAGCATAAGAAATACGTCGAATTCACAGAACTAAGTCAAAGCTGAACCGATCGCCAGCGAAGTCAACCAAATCGGTGTCAATTCCCATTTTGCAGAACTATATCAATTACAGCTAAAACTTTGCAAAATCACCCCGCTTCCTATAAGATCACTAAATAAAAAACCCAAAACCCACATTCACCTCAAAAATGAACATAGTCCTGCATATCCACATTCACTCCTTCCAACTTCCTCCAGAAAAATCAAAAAAAAAAAAACCAACCTTTCTCTTGCTAAACTCGCCAAGTTCCCAACTTCCTCCAACACTTTCTACCTCTATGCCACCAACTTTTTTGTAAACCAAGAATTAGTTTCGCTAGGCGAAATACCCTTTGGTCTCTATTTCACAAACCACAATTCCAAACAAAGGCAAACACGAAATCAAAATAGTAACTTTTTTTTGGAGAAAACAAAATAGTAACTTTAAAAGCGGAATAAAGGAAAAAAAAAAGGAACACCAACCAAGTGATGATTGCCACCGGTAGAGACCAACTTGGAAGACTCATCCTCGGAGCTCAAATCTCTCCTCTTCTTCCCATTCCCATTCCCATTCCCATTCCCGACGCTCTGCCCGGTGACCGTGGACTCCTCGGCGGACCCGTCCAGCTCCCCGAAAAGCGGGCCCCCCATCCTCAGGCCCAGCCCACCTCCACCATTATTATTCCTTCCGGCTCCCTCCCCGGAGGAGGACAAGGGCGGCCAAATCCCGGCAAGCGTGTAAGAAGAAGGGTTGGCGGCTGAGAAAGATGTCTCATTGATGAGGGGAGGATCCATTTACATCCAAAGATTGGAACTTTACTTTCTGGGTAGTGAAAGGAAGGGGAGATCTCCAATTGGGTAGGCTTGAGAGATACCAAGAGGAGAGGAAATGTGTTTTCTTTTCCCTTTTCAGATCTTCTAACCAGGGGCGAGTTGAGTTGAGTTGAGTTGACTCAGTAGTGATGGAAGGTGTGAGATAAGTTGAGCTTGGTGGTGGTGGCTGTGTGTTTATTTATAAAGATGCAATTTAGGAGAGTCCAAGGATCATTGGGCAATATCAATGTCATGCCGAATTTTTACCTTGTCGAGTTGCTCTTTAGTGAGACTGATAATCGCAATTTCGAAAAAGAGGATTCCTCGCTAAATAATACTTATCGAAATGATAAATTAGAGGGACCATTAGGTATGAGGCTAGGTTACAAGTATAATGTTATTTAAGATTAATTGTGTTTATTTATGTATTTGTATATATGGGTTTGTCCCTCCATTTTTACCAAAAAGAGTTCACTATAGTTCGATTTGAAGCTATTTAAATCTGAATCAGTCAATATGATAATGTTTAATAATCAGATATTTAGTGGTATCAAAAAAGTTGGGTTGGGTTAAGTTTTGAGATTTAGCAGGCTCGCTCGTGTATCTCATGATTTTTATCTAATTATGTAATTAGATAAAACAAATGGGATTAATTTTATTTATTTAAACAACTTGTATAGAACAGGCGAGATACAAATTGGACCAACAAAATATATTCCACCTCTAAAGATGAATAATTTTCAATTTATCATTTTAGTATTATAACTTATATGTGCCTAAATGTTTCATCTGCTATCTTTTGTTTAAACAAAATGTTTTACCTTAAAAAATATCATCTTTGTCAACAAACGAGAATGTTTCTAATAGCATTCACATTGAGTTCTACACTCTGTCTCTAGCTTCTCAACTTTTTTTTAAGGTTAGCTTCCGAACTGAATATATGTTAGAACGGTGTATAATAATTATTCGCAAAATTCGAACTCAACCACCTAACTTTTTTCCCTTTATAGTAACTCAATTGGGTGATATATTGAGGATAATTTATACGTGTGGGATCTCTGGAGAAACGATGCCGTTAGATGTGGCGATAAACTAGGTATGGATTTGGAATAGAGTAGTTAAAGGCATCTGTATTGAGTGAGAGAGGTTTGATTAGATTTGAAACTAAAATAATAATCAAGGATATGGGATCACGCGCCAACCACAAGTACACTCTGTGGAGCCCACACAGATGCCACTTGCATTTCCCCCGATATTTCTACTAACCACACGAGAAGGCTTCCTATTGGTCTTTAATGGTTGACCCAATAGTAAATAGCCCCTTAATTGAAGATCAAGATATAGAGTAGTTGGCTAGTATCAGAATATCAACTTCATGTATTCATATATTAATTGCAGTTGGGGTCTTCCCTTGTTTAAGAAATTCATCATATCTCTACTAGTATTTGTTATGGGTATACTAAACTTCTCTACTAGTAACAAATTAGTATCAGAGTTTTTAGACCTGATTCAAGTACAAATATTTGTGTGTTTTTTACTCACATTTTCATATTGTATTTTCTGGTTGCCCACGAAGATGGTAGAGCGAGGTGCAATAATTGCAAAATTGGTGTTAACAAGGTACTCAAAGAGAAGGTTATGTAAAGCCACCAAGGTGTTCACAAGGAGAAGATGTTAATTTCAGAAGCTTGTGCTTCTTCTCTTTATATTGGCTGACTTAGGCCGGTGTTAACATGAAAGTGGAGGTTCTCATGGAGGTGGAGTCGCAAAATGTCAGCTCAGAGAATATGAGTGTATGGAGCTGAGAAGCAGGTTGCTTGTTTGAGAATTACCTCGTGAGAGTACATCATACTCAGGAAAAGACTGGTTGTGCTAGAACTTCTAGGATTGAAGCTAGCTTTAGGATTTAGGCAGACAACTTTTGAGATTGAAGTAAGGGCATGAGATTTATGCAGATAGCCTCTGGGATTGAATTTGGCTACTAAGATTTAGGCGTGGGTATTGGAGTAGTTTTCTTCAACAAACTATTGGTTTGTGTGCATACTAATTTTTTTCCATTGTGTTGGTTCTTCTTGTATGTAGACCTGTAGTGAGTATACAATGTTGAGATACTTGTGGAAGATTTCACGTGAAGTTTTCAAGACTGAGGCGGATGATGTCATGTTCGAGATTGAGCATGAATCTTACTGGAAGAGGCATATTGTGAAGATGGTGTGGAAGATGGGTTGTTGAAGCTTGAGAAGATAATTGACTTTGGAATTTGGTCTAATGTGGAGATTTGTTAGCATTTATAACTACTTTAAAACTCGATTCCTAGTATACAACAAATTTGGCTTGTCTCCTATAAATAGGAGGGTAGGTGTATGAGTTCTTTGACTTTAGCGATGACTTAGTAATATAGGCAATATTTTAGGCTTGAGGTGTAGCATCATTATGGTCTATGTATAGCATGTACTCCATATTGATAGTGACGATAGTCATGGCCCTGTAGATATGAATCAATTGACCGAACCACGTATATTATATATCCTCGTTCTTCTTATCTCTGCTACTATTTATTATGAGTGAACTAAACATTCATGTTTACGTTTACATTTTCCTAACATATCGTGATGTGGATGAATAATGTTAACGTAGCTCTTGCATGGTAAAAAACAACTTTAATAAAAGATCAAAACAATCGATGTTCGTGTAGTTGAGATGAGGAACAGCTAGTCCTTAACGACGACTTTTTTTTACATCTAACTTCTGTTTATGTCATTTTTTTGCCACGCAAGCCACATCAATATTAGTTTTCCACTTAATAGGCCCATGTAAACATAAGTTGAAACTGAAAACTTGTCGGAAAATGTTACCGGAACAAATCACAAAAATCTCTTTATACCAATCTGAAACCTTTTGTAGTAAAAACTGTGAAACTAATAGAAATTATCTAACTTCGATGTTCTCCGAATACTCGTGCAAAGATTTTAGGAAAATGTTCTCCGAATATTGATGGAGAGAGCCGTATAATATTAGTTGAAGCTATTAATGGCTAACTAATATTAGTTGCTCCGTGTTGGGTATGGAGTCTGAGTACGAATGAAGTATTCTGTTGGTTCGAGTGAAGAGCATTGAAGATGGTCCGAGAGTTGATCGATTAGGTTTGGAGCCCGAGGACGCTCGGGGAATCAATTGAGTCAAGAGTCGAGTGAAGACGTTGAGGACATCCGAAGAGTAATGTGGCTCGAGTGAAGAGCTAGAGGATGATCGGGGATGACGATCGAGTCGAGAAGTGGAGTCGATGGAGCGAAATGAGCAAGGCAGGGAGGACCGTGAAGACCCGGCGCCCGCCAGGAGGGCTAGCGTCCGCCAAGCCAAAAGGCTGAGTGCGGCTTTGGCGCCCGCCAGCTCCTGTTCATCAAAACGCCTGAAAGTCCTTTTAGCGCCCGCTAAGTAGCCCAGGAAAGTAAATTTTTTGTGGACAAGTTTGCCCCTCCTGACCTAATAACCCTTGTAGGATTTGTGGCACTATAAATACCCATTATAAGCCTCATTTGAATTGTTGCCCAAATGTTGTAAAGCCAAGTGAGTGGCTAGAGAGAAAGAGAGAGAACCCAAAGTTAGAGTGTGTGTCAATAGTGTGGCTTTCATTGTAAAAACAAGTGAAGCTCAATAGTGTGAAGATAGTGAAATCTTTCATGGCTTGGTAGCTGTGGATCGAACTGGATAACCAAATATTGTGTCCTTCTTTATATTTTCTTTGTACTTTGTGTGTTCGTTCTTTGGGTGGTGTTTTAGTTTGCTTGAGTGTATTTTCCGTTGCGTTGTTTGGGTCCAGTAGATTTTTTCCCAACACCCCGTACGTACTAGTGTCCCATTGCATACCAATCACCATCCAGTGCCATAATCACAAAGTGGTAGTGTTTGAATAAATAATTTTTAATTTGTAAAGTGGGTTGGTATAAACCGAAAAAAGGTTCAACAAGAATCAAAATGTGTGATATTTAGCAACTTAGCCAAAAAAACTTGTCCAATCCGACTTGGGTTGATCCAGAAAAGAGATACAATTTTCCATCGATCCAACAAAGAGAAGTGCTCAGCTACAGCTTTCAAGCAAAAACATCAAATATAAACACATCAAAGGCCGAATCCCTCGTCTTGTGTTCCGTTGGGCACCACAAAGAGATTAAATTGCAAGGCCTAACCTGCTCCGAAAGGTACACGCACTTGCGCTGCCTAACTTGCTTAGCGAGAAAATGTGCAATGAGATAAGCAAGTGTAGTTAATCACCGGAAAGCTTCTTTGCCTCATTCCCAACATGGCCTTTGGTACTCTCTCTTTTCCTCTACTCCTTAATGCCAATTGGTATCCGAATACTTGCTGAGCCGAATAATTTCAGTTCGAATTAGACGAATTTTTTGAAATTTGTCTGGCTCTCTCAACAAGTATTTATCACTTCTTAAACTCGACATGATTAAGTTAACACAAAATTCTCACCAATTCTCTTACCATTCGGCAAGGTTGGTAACTGTAGTTGTTCCCTTCCCCTCTGTTGATCGATGACCCCTTACCCCCATCTACCTTGCAATCTCGAGGAGGACAAATGTTATGTCCTTGTCGTGCTAGGATTTTAGTTTACCATTTCCAGTACCTCGCATTGCAGTGATTATTTGTTGTACTTTTTCCGAAACTAACTTGGTATTCGTGTCTGGTCATATGGAAAAAATCGATAAATTTTTTCTTATCAATTTTAATATTGATATATTTCGATTAAAAAAACTATCCGAATTGATCTACGTGCAATCTATGCCTCTCAAGTATCGAGAATCGATCGTTGAAAAAGAACTAGAATACTAACTTTAACGCATGGAGAATTTCATGACGGTACTTCCACAGATATAACTTAGTATAACGAATGGTTAGAGATTTTTATATATTTTTTAATTTCTGATAGTCTTGTGGATCCACTTTTTCTCTAATAATTTTTATTAAAAGATTCGTGAAAAAATTACTCATAATGCAATAAAAGAAACTAATAAAAAAGAAAGTAATTTAGATAGTGTATATCTTGATAGTCTAGTTCTAATTTGAGATATTTGAAACACAACCATTTTAGAAAAAAGTTTGTATATTAGGTGCAAATTCAACGTTCATAATTGGGAATAAAGATACTTTAGTACTCTGTATTATTAAAAATAGATATTTTAGTTCTAAGTAGATTGAGAAAAGACAAGAATATTTAGCCTAATAATATAATGTGTTAACAAATTAACAAAAATTTAGGTTCAAATTTTAGAAGTATAATGATAATGTAAAAAGTTACCTTTCCACAAAAATACATTGAGAAAAGTAAAAATCACAATAGATTTTTCATAACTAAGGAGCAGTAGGCTTCGTTGGAGACCGACTATTGGGTCTGAGCTCAGACCGCATGCTCTAATATTGAGCCACGATAAATTTGTATTATCATTTTTTCCAAAAATAAATGTAAAAGAAACCTGAAAATTTACCTTCTTGAAATGGACCTAGCTTGACAAAAAAAATCGAAAAATACCTTTACCTGGAAAAAATAAAACCAAACATAGAACTGTTGAATTAACTTTACATGAAAAGTACCTGAAATTATGACACACCGACAAAATGCACCGCCCGGATCTATTCCACTAGAAGCGCACGTGTCAGTTGACAGCTTCGACATACATCGTAGAGTTGGACTAAGTCGATAAAAAATTGAAGATTTATTGCATGTGTCGGTTATTCACAAATCCGCATATTTACATTTTATGGGATTTTTAGGTAATGGTTTAAAAAAATTTCGAAAATTTTAAAATGGGCAATATTACCATGTTCGTTAGTAATTAAATTGAGTAGCTCCCTGGAAGATTGATTAGCAGGTGAAAGGTAGCGGGGAACGGAAAAATACAAGTCTAATTTCTAAGACCCAAGTTTGTAGTGCATGGAACTGCTGGTTTTGGGCCATCGTCACATCTCGCACAGGTCACTAAAGTCGGTACGTGTAAAACTGCCAGACCAGATGCTTTGTTGTTTTGTTTCTACTGATACATCAATTGATGGCAACAGCTAAAAAAAATTCGGAAATGATTCAAACTCGTGACCTATTTATGAACATGAGTTTTCACCGGTTAAATTAGATTTGATTGGCACACGATTGTATCAATTTTCAAATGTCTACTCGAGTCGAGTGGTTAATGTTGTTCTCCTCTGACCATCGGAAAATTATTATTATTATCTCTCAATGCAATATATTAAGCGGTTAGAATTTTATTATTTTTGAAATTTATTTTGAGTTCCACATTTAAGTCAAAAATGATTATTCAAACTTTATTATTAGATATGTTAGCGCCATAAAATTGCTAGTTGTATTGGGAAAAAGATATTGAATTCACGTAAAAGACAAGAGTTTAATGGCCCGCTTACGTAACAATACGAATTGGCACAAATTTTTACGCTTTTACCATTTGATTCTTCAGTAAAAACCACATTTTAAATAATTAATCGAATTGTTCTATTACAACAAGGTATAAATTATTATCGAAAGAGTTTCGCACACAATGGTTGAGATTGCTAAATTTTGGGTTAATTTTTACCAGTTGATATGCTTATTGGACACAAATTTTATAATGGTCTGACTCCTACAAAAGTTCTCTTAATTTTATCGAAGAATTAATGATTTAGATATTATTAATTGGTATTGAATAACTACTATAAAATTCGTCATCCAGACACGTGTGAAATAAACCACTCATCTGGACCTTTCGCGACAAAATTTATCGTTGTCTTTAGGAACATAAATGGAATATATTAATTTTTGATAAGTAAAATTTTTATTTATATACTAGAATCTCTCGAACTAATCACGAGATTGTAACTAGTTAATCTCGCCAAAACTTTAAAATCCATGGAATGGTTTAACATATATGATAGTCCATAGGTGTGCCACCCCTCTAATTATCCGTGAAAGAAAGAGTGACACGAAAACGAATAAAACAACATAGGGATGGACGCTGGGATTATGAGTAGCTTTGGCAAATAATGATAATGGATTTTGAACACCAGTTGTCTATCATATGATTCCATTTCTAGGTTGGTCCTTGAGCTCCTACTTTAACCTCATATAATACAAGAATCTAATTATTCGTATTATTGTGACGAAGACTAATTTCCTCACGATGCTTATTATGGAGCGGGTCAAAGATAGTCCGACGCACACACTAATTTTTATTATTGTTAGAATCTAATTCGTGATTGATTCAATTTGATTCGTTAAAGATTTATTTTAGTTTGTCAAAAATTTGATTCGTCGAAAATTCGTCCGAAGACGAATTGAATACGGTTCAAGATTTTTAGCATTCATCAAAATTGAGAAATTCAGTTCGAATTCGATTCGAGTTCGTTCGTAATACATAAAAAATTAAACAACAAACACAAAACATTTCTTCTAGTGTTATAGTAGTATCAACTCTAATTTAGCACTAACCCTAATCCTAACTTTAAGAAGATTAATTCGAATTTGGCAATTCACAATTCAAATGCAAATTTTCCTTGAACGAATCGAATACAATTTAAGATTTTAATGAATTTGAATTCGAACAATGGTCAAGTCTACCCAGAATTGGAAAATCTAATACACAAAATTCGAAAAACTATCAACTACTCGATTATTTTTCTTATTCTAAGGCCGGATTTGCACTTGTAAGAATTGAATAATTTTGACTTTATATAGGTATTTATTTATTTTCCCTCAAACTTCGATATTTTTTTCATTCGCCTCCAAGACCCATATGTGTTTGGTTTATCGAGTACTTATCCTAAATCGTTCATTTGGTTCTTACACAAGCTACAAAAGGGATCGAAGCAATTATTGCATGAGTAGAGGTAGGGTGATTTTTCTGCGGGTTCACGATTTTCTTTCAAAAATTGAATTCGAGACCGCAAAATCTAAATCAAAGAAGTTGGGTCGTCAGTGTTGCGGTTTAAATATAAAATGTAGGTTTCGCGGTTTCACGATTTTCTGAACTCATTTCAGACAAAAAAAAAAGAATTTAACCCCATTTCATACAATCCACTACCGAAATGCTTCATTCTACTATTTCACAATAAATTTTGAGCAACATTAAAAGCAAAACAACACTAAAAAAAACCAAGTTTACCTCAAACGACAAAGACTTGTAGGTCTACGAAGGTTTCAACGCGTAATTAACAAGTAATTACGTGTTAAAGTCGGATAATTAATAAACTAATTTGTTAATAATAAATTACTTACTTGTTGAAGCAAGAGGTCCACAGGTTCGGGTCCACAATGTCTTCGTGCTAGTCGAATTACGATCACGTTTAAACAGATTCGTAATTAATTTTCACGAGATTTTCTCTATAGAAAATCTCATCAAAATTCAGGATCTAATCCAGAATTTTTCATTTCTTATTGAGTGGTTATTGGAAAACTTACCAATTGGTCCAGCCAGATTTCCCTATAAAAAGAGAAATCCGGCACACCAGAATGCGCCACGTGGCACTACTGGGACGCATGCCCGCCACGTGGCACTTCGGTTCGCATGTCCGCCACGTGGCACTTCGGACCGTATGTCCGCCACGTGGCACTTCTGACCGCATGTCCACCACGTGGCATGCCACGTGGTACTTCGGACTGCATGTCCGCCACGTGGCACCACGTCAGCGCACCACGTGGACCGCCACCTTTAGCAGCAACTGCGTCAGCGCCACGTCGCGCTGATGTGGTGCCTACGTGGCATCGGGCCGGTCAACGCGGGTTGACCGGCCCATCCAACCTAACTTATGGGCCTGATGGGCTTGGGCCCAATCAGGCACAATAATAATTGCTTGATGGGCCCAAGGTCCAACATCTCCCACTCAATTATTATTGACCTTGATCAACAGTTATCAGATTTCTTTAAAGAATTTCGTGCGACCAGCACACATCGAGTATGTTAAGCCAAATTCAAGAGCACGGACACTCAGGCTACTTGAATAGTAGTATCTCGACAACCTTCTTGTATAATATATGCTATTACCTCAGGATTCATGTCACATTCTATTGTTCACATCAGTGATTTCAAACAATTATATTCGAGTTCACTATTGTACTTTTCAATACAATTGGTGCACCTGAACTACGAAACTCAGAATGTGATGAACAGAGTTCTTTCTCCCTTAACTATATTCTTTTCATAATGATACAGCCTACTTTTCTGGTCAGCCCTGCCAGGTCGAATCGCTATGCCATAACCTTTCATGAACTTTCCAAGCTAGCAGCACTGGATCATACTTCCAGAATACGTTTAGGATCTTAAGGGTAGGTTTCAGGAATCACAGTTCTCAAAAATTGGTCTCACACCAGGGATTGTGAAATCACTCTACATTTTTATCCCATCCAGTGGTCGAGTAGCACACATGATACTGATCACGTGTTACGGTGTATATTCCTTTTTAAAGGAACACATGTCATTTAACACCATATTAGAATATCAGCCTTAGCTTAACTCTAGGCTAATAGGACAGACAGTATGATAAGTTCTACTTATATCTTATCATATGGATTGTAAAAAATCTAAATGCAGTAACTTATTCCTGCATCCCATAAGGAAACTTGCTCTTGAGCAAGATGGCATTCCGTCATCGGACATGCACTTATGAATGTCCAATAACTGCCTCATCTCATCTAGGAATCAACTTCTTGACTCCTACTGAGGTAAACACCCGTGTGAGTGGGCTACTTCTCTGTCCGACATGTTTCATAAATAACTCATATTGCCAAATAAAACTCCTTTATTCCAACTAATTAGATTACAAATGAAACCGTCGTAAACCCAGTGACTTAACATGTTTCTCGAACACTTCTCGATGTAATACTTTAGTCATTAGATCTGCGGCCATATCTCGTGTAGATATGTATTTCATACATAGTTCTTTATATTTTATTAAATTTTTAACAAAGTGAAATTTAATATCTATATGCTTAGCCCTGCTATGGAATCTAGGATCCTTAGCATATGCTATAGCTGCCTGGTTGTCACAGAATAAACTCACGGACTCCATCGAGTTGATCAGGGAGAGATTGCTTAAGAATCTCTTCAACCATACTGCTTCTTGTGCAGCATGAGCTGAAGCTACATATTCCGCTTCCATTGTTGATAGGGATACACATGTTTGCTTGTTACTGCTCCATGAGATAACACCCCCGTTCAACAAGAAAATGAATCCAGATGTAGACTTTTTCTTATCCGCATCTTCTCCTCAATCAGCATCAGTATAGCTACTCAATATTAGGTCACGGCCTTGATAGCACAAGGAGTATTCTGCAGTAGTGTTCAAATATTTC
Organism: Hypericum androsaemum; assembly: GCA_963995505.1. Classification (NCBI taxonomy): domain Eukaryota; kingdom Viridiplantae; phylum Streptophyta; class Magnoliopsida; order Malpighiales; family Hypericaceae; genus Hypericum; species Hypericum androsaemum. Next base: position 15,019,440 of record OZ023182.1, read on the forward strand.
AAAATCTCTTTGACAGCCTTCCAGTGAGCACTGCCTGGATCAGACTGATATCTGCTTGCTATCCCAACAGCATAGCAAATATCAGATCTAGTACACAACATTGCATACATCAGGCATCCAACTGTATTGGCATAAGAAATCTTCTCCATGTCCCCACATTGTTTAGCTATTTTTGGGCACATGTCCTTACCCAAATTATGACCTTTTACCAATGGGACGTACTTTGGGTTACTGTGATCACAATTGAAACGTTCTACTACTTTGCGAATATATGTCTCTTGTGAAAGAGACACTATTCTTTTCGAACGATTCCTCAAAATCTTAACTCCGAGTATGTAATCCACTTCACTCATGTCTTTCATTTCAAAGTTGGAAGATAACCAATCTTTGATTTTGACAAGAAATCCCATGTCATTTCTAGCTAAAAGTATGTCATCAACATACAAAGTGATGATAACAAACTTCTTTCCTGGTCGCTTAACATACACGCAGTGATCGTCGTCTATCATTATAAAATTATGCTGCATGATCGTATTATGAAAGCGAATATACCACTGTCTAGACGACAGCTTAAGGCCATAAATTGATCTATTCAATTTGCAAACTTTGTGTTTGCAGCCTTTTTGAACGTAGCCCTCAGGCTGAATCATATAGATTTCTTCATCCAATTCTCCATGGAGAAAAGTAGTCTTTACATCCATTTGATATAATTTTAGATTCATGTTAGCAACCATAGCTAAAATGACCCTAATTGACGTAAATCTAACAACAGGTGCAAAAGTCTCCTCGTAGTCTATCCCAGCCTGTTGTTTAAACCCTTGGACAACCAAACGCACTTTGTATCTTTCGATACTGCCATCTGTATTTCGCTTGATTTTGAGAATCTACTTATTTCCAATTGCCCTACGCCCTTTAGGTAGGTCAACCAGATCCCAAACCTGGTTTTTGATCATATAAGACATTTCTTCTTCCATTGTATTCATCCATTCATTTCGTTTTATAGATGACAAAACTCCAGATACATTCTTTGGTTCATCTTCATCCTGCAGGATGGCCAGAAGAATTTTACTTGGACCACCAAATTTCTTTAGTGATACCAAGAACGCATTAGCCTCGCCTTTGATGTCAAATCGTCGGCGTGGTATACTAGTTCTGCTAGACCTACGGCATTTTCAATTTTTATAAATATCTCTCATATATTCATCATATCCAGGAATCGCATTCCCACTGGGTAGAAATACCGTACTCCCACAGGAATAAAGAATTACCTCCCTTTCAGGACTCAGATCACGACCTTCCGGGTCATTTTGAGTTAGAAAATTTCTATCTTCCTCCTCAATTCTCCCACTCGGAAGAAGTGATCCAGATGACTCTGGTTCATTTGTCTCATAAAGGGTAAGGTCATCACTAACCTCTCCCAACTTTGGAAATTCATTTTTCAAAAATGTGACATCGCGCGATTCAAATTATGTTACATGTCTCCAGTTCACCCACGAACACGTACCCTTTAGATACCTCTGGGTATCTTATAAAGATACTTTTTCTACCTCTGGGTCCTAGTTTACCGAAAGTACTTGAGGTAGAATGGACATAGGACGCACACCCCCATGGCTTAAAATAGGATAAATCGGGCTTCCGATCTATCCACATTTCGTAAGGAGTAGCTGTAACAGACTTAGAGGGAACACAGTTTAGAATGTATGTGGCAGTCAGGAGCGCATCTCTATAGAATGATATAGGCAAACTTGCCTCTGCCATCATCGATCTAACCATATCAAGAAGGGTTCTATTTCTTCTTTCAGCAACTCTGTTTTGCTGTGGTGTATAAGGAATGGACAACTGATGTTCAATTCCTTTTTCAATGCATAGAGCTTTGAGCTCATCAGAAAGATATTCACGGCCACGATCAGTTCGTAAGGCCTTTATCTTTCTATCCTTCTAATTCTCAACAAAACTCGTGTATGTCATGAAGCAGTTTAAGGCTTCAGACTTATGAGAAATCAGGTATATCAGACCATATCTAGTATAGTCGTCAATGAAGGTGATGAAGTAATATGCTCCATGCCTTGTCCTCACGTTCATTGGACCACATATGTCAGAATGGACTAATTGTAGTAGAAATTTGGCTCTAGCCCCAGTACCGAAAGGTTTCCTAGTACTTTTCCCTTCTAGACAGGATACGCATCTGGATAATATAGATTTCTCTATATTTCTCAACAGTCCTGCCTTAGCTAGACGGTTTAAACGATCCTGACCGATGTGGCCAAGTCTAGAATGCCATAGTTTAATATCATCCTCTGATGAGTTTGAACTAGTGATAAAGGAAAAACTTTTACAAGGATCAATATCCAGAATCAAAAAACCTTTCGATATATATCCAAGGCCAAAATATGTATCATCCAAAAATAATCTAACGGTGTCGTCCTCAAACGACAACCGAAAACCTAAAGACATTAAGGCCGAAACTGAGATCAGGTTCCTTCGAATGTCTGGAGCAAACAACACGTCGTGTAAAAGAAGGGCACGACCACCATGAAGGTGTAATCAACAAGTGCCCAGGCCTTTCACATCCACGCACGAGTTGTTACCAACAAAAATAGTTTTTGCTCCAGCCGGCAACCGCCTGTATTCAACAAACGAACAACGGTCTCTAGCTATGTAGTCTATCGCTCCTGAATCAATCACCCACATAGAATGTGACTCAGTTAGAAGGGTACAAGAGGATATATACAACTTACTCACACTTGAGTTTAGATGTACCTGCTTGGGCATCTTGCAATCTTTTGTAAAATGTCCCTTCTATTGACAGTTAAAACATTTCACTTTTGAAATGTTAAATCGCTTATTCTTTTTAGCCTTGGAGCCATCCAACTTGGTTCCATGGTTTTCAGCCTTTGGAGTTTGTTTACACTTACCCTTCCCTTTACCTTTCTTCTTTTTCTCACCACTCCCAGTCGAACAAATCGAATGGGCTTCAGGATAGGATTTCATTGCTAGGAGGTGATCTTCCTCCAGCACAAGGTGTCTGGCAACATCATCAAATGTTTCCAAATGATCGGAATGGGTAAGATTCATCTTCATCTGTTCCCAACTTGGTGGTAGAGAACGGATGACAGCTTGAATCTGCTGCTCGTTGCTAAGTATGTGACCAGCCTCTGCTAGTTCACTAATCATATTGGACATCACTCTCAAGTGTTTCCTCATGGGAACCTCCGGACGCTTTTTAAAGGTATCAAACCTTATGGTCAAAGCACGCAGCTTTGACACTGAAAGCTTTCTGAATTTTTGTTTGAGAGCATCCCATAACTCTTTCGCGTTGTCATGCACGCGAAATTGTCGGGTGATATCATCCATCATTAAACTTAGCAAAATCAATCGAGCAGTAGTGTTTTTTCTCTTCCAAATAACATAAGCTTCTTTGTCTCGCCTATGTTGAGCAGTTGTGCCTTCTTCAGGCTCATCCATTATTACATGTATGTGTTCCAGAACTTCTTGTTCCTCAAGCACATACTGGATTTTCATGCTCTAATTCTCATAGTTTTCACCGTTGAGTTTTAACTCACGGTTTAGCTCAGCTATGATGGATCTAGAAGCAACTGACATCTCTATAGGAATTTTTTAATATGAGAACATATTAGAATTTTGATTTGGCAACATGATACAATTTACTATTCACTCATAACTTTTAACGATATGAAGTCCTTAATTAATCTCAAAATCGAAGTGGGTCGCGGGCATGCTTCCCTCACCATTCAAGTATTAATTTTAAACTTCAACCGTTTAAAGTTCATCAATAGTAAACTCAAGTGAAAGCAATTAAACAAATATCTTTATTTAATTACATGTTTGGCACATGCATTTGTACACTCTGAGTGTGCTCGTACATACACAAAAACTCAGACAATATCTCAACCTATTGTACAAAAGCCCCCAAAAAATAACATATGTACATGGGGACAGTTAAACATAACATGTAACCACACAGGGATCGGATGTCCAGGACGATCCTGTGGGGACTGGGTGCGAGGACGGTCCGGTGGAAAGTTCCAAGTTCACTGACGGAACCGGGATCGATTCTATAATCCAGATGATCAGAAGCGGAGGAAAACTATAATAGTATCCCTTAGCGAGGTAGCGGTTCAAAATTAAACCGCTTCGCAGCTCCAGAACAGGAGAAGGTATCATTTCTCTGCGAAGACCCCTCTCCTCGAGATAGTGGATCAAACCATAGAGGGCATCTCTGTGGGTATTGAACTCAGGCTTCGAGAAGACACACATATCTTCATAGATTTTTAGCATGACCAGGAGGTCTTGAAACATGGAGGGCCAATCCTCTCCATGATCATACCCTCCGGCCCAGATGCAGTCTTGCATCTCCCGGTGAACAACCTCGATGTGCTCAACGATAACATACATGTCATCCTTAGGCACACGCAGTGGTAAATGGCACTTCAGAACCTTTTATCGAAGTTCTGTTGCACAGAAGTTCAGATACCTTCCTCCAGTAGCCATCAAATCTTGCAACAATTGCAATTCAATTTTGGGTTAATTCTCATATTCTCCCAAAATAGGATTGAAAAACTCATTTTTCAATCTTTTGATTATCATACTATGGATCAATTCATGTGATTTTAGTTAAATTTAACATATCTCGGAACTCGTTCCAAAATATTTTATTTTTTAGTTTATTAAAAATATCGTTATAATTTTAATAAACCTAATTGACAAAAATTTCTCAAAATTTTTATCAATTTATTGGATTTTAATTGAATAAAAACTGATTTTATCCAATTAAAAGAGGAAAATTCAATAATTTAAGTCAAAATTGATCGTAAATCGGGTTGGGTCGAACTAAGAAACCAGGCCAATCCGTCCATTTTTTGATTTTCTTGACCCGGGTATAAATATTTTTGGAAAAAATCATAAAATTACAATTTTGCCCCTCGCATATTTCCCATTCACTTTCTCTCTCTTCTCTCGCGATCGGTAGAAAAACCGACCACCGCTCCCCCTACGACCGCCGTGTAACGCCGGCGAACCAACGGCCGAGACCGGTCACGTTCGACTCGTCGCAGCCTCGCGAGCACGTCCGTAGCAGCCTCGCGGGCTGACGTGCGGTCATTCTCCATCGCGATCGTCTTCTCCGTTCTGCGCTTCTCTACCGTCGTCGGCTTCAATCTCGCGATTCCGGTGACGTTGATCCACAAACGTGGTATCAGTACGTCGAGGGGAAGCCGGAGAATCGACTATCGTCGATCTACGTCGTCAAAATCGTCAGATTTCTGACGAAATCGACAGAATTCGATTTGGGAAAAAATGCCCCCAAATTGCCCGATTAGGGTTCTGTTGATTTTGGGGATTTTTGGACAAATTTTTAATTAATCCTCAAGTTTTTCGAAAATTGCACCGAAGTCTATGACACGCAGGTGCCACGTAAGCGATCAAATTTTTGTTTGGTACCTTAAGGTTTCGCGTGTGCGCGAATTTGGACCGCGCGGTTAGGCAAAATTTAATTTAGTCCCGTTGGTTCTAAATTAATTATATTAAAGTCCAACAGATTATGATTTTTAATAAAATCACAATTAATACGATTTTAACCCAAAAAATCAAATAATTATTTGAATTAAAACATCATATTATCATCAAAACATGGTTTCAACCATGCTGTGATACCAATTGAAGGTTTCAATGCGTAATTAATGAGTAATTACGTATTAAAGCTGAATAATTAACAAACTAATTCGTTAATAATAAATCACTTACTTGTTGAAGCAAGAGGTCCATGGGTTCGGGTCCACAATGTCTTCGTGCTAGTCGAATTACGACTACGTTTAAACAGATTCGTAATTGATTTTCACGATATTTCCTCTATAAAAAGCTGATCAAAATTCAGGAACTAATCCAGAATTTTTTTTCTTCTTATTGAGTGGTTATTGAAAAACTTACCAATTGGTCCAGAATTTATAGGGAAATCCGGCATGCCAGAATGTACCACATGGCACTACAGGGACGCATGCCCGCCACGCGGCGTGCCACGTGGCACTTCGGACCGCATGTCTGCCACATGGCGTGTCACGTGGCATGCCACGTGAAACTTCGGATTGCATGTCCACCACGTGCCGCCACGAGGGCCACCACCTTTGGCGGCAACTGCATCAGCACCACGTCACGCTGGCGTGGCGCCTACGTGGCATCGGGCCGGTCAACCTATTTAACCCAACTTATGGGCCTGGGCCCAATCAGGCACAATAATAATTGTCTGATGGGGCCAAGGTCCAACATCTCCCACTCAATTATTATTGACCTTGCTCAACAGTTATCAGATTTCTTTAAAGGATTTCGTGCAACCAGCATACGTCGAGTATGTTAAGCCAAATTCAAGAGCACGGACACTCAGGCTACTTGAATAGTAGCATCTCGACAACCTTCTTGTATAATGTATGCTATTACCCCAGGACTCATGTCACATTCTATTGTTCACATCAGTAATTTCAAATAATTATATTCGGGTTCACTATTGTACTTTTCAATACAATTGGTGCACCTGAACCACGAAACTCATGATGTGTTGAACAGAGTTCCTTCTCCCTTAACTATATTCTTTTCATAATGATATAGCCTGCTTTTCTGGTCAGCCCTGCCAGGTCGAATCGCTATGTCATAACCTTTTCATGAACTTTCGAAGCTAGCAGCACTGGATCATACTTCCAGAATACGTTTAGGATCTTAAGGGTAGGTTTCGGGAATAACCTGCCAGGTTGAATCGCTATGCCATAACCTTTTCATGAACTTTCCAAGCTAGCAGCACTAGATCATACTTCCAGAATACGTTTAGGATCTTAAGGGTAGGTTTCGGGAATAACAGTTCTCGAAAATTGGTCTCACACCAGGGATTGTGAAATCACTCAACATTTTTATCCCATCCAGTGGTCGAGTTGCACACATGATACTGATCACGTGTTACGGTGTATATTCCTTTTTAAAGGAACACATGTCATTTAACACCATACTAGAGTATCAGCCTTAGCTTAACTCTAGACTAATAGGACAGACAGTATGATAAGTTTCACTTATATCTTATCATATGGATTGTAGAAAATCTAAATGCAGCAACTTATTCCTGCATCCCATAAGAAAACTTGCTCTTGAGCAAGACGGCATTCCGTCATAGGACATGCACTTATGAATGTCCAATAACTGCTTCATCTCATCTAGGAATCAACTTCTTGACTCCCACTGAGGTAAACACCCGTGTGAGTGGACTACTTCTCTGTCCGACATGTTTCATAAATAACTCATATTGCCAAATAAAACTCCTTTATTCTAACTAATTAGATTACAAATGAAACCGTCGTAAACCCAGTGACTTAACATGTTTCTCGAACGCTTCTCGAGGTAATGCTTTAGTCATTGGATCTGCGGCCATATCTCGTGTAGATATGTGTTTCATACACAGTTCTTTATATTTTATTAAATTTCTAACAAAGTGAAATTTAATATCTATATGCTTAGCCCTGCTATGGAATCTAGGATCCTTAACATATGCTATAGCTGCCTGGTTGTCACAGAATAAACTCACGGACTCCGTCGAGTTGATCAGGGAGAGATGGCTTAAGAAACTCTTCAGTCTAAAATTATATATATGCATATAAACGACATCATTTTTGAAAATATTATATTACAGAACAACGTCGTTTTTACTATGCAGTTTTACGGTGTTACGGTTTAGCAAAAAATAGACACCGCGAACCCGACCAAACATTCTGTAATGATTTGACACCGGTCTGCTAACCCGATCAATCGTGAAATTTGATTTTTGAACAATTTTGTGGGACTCGGTTTCACTATTTCGTGGTTCTCAAACTGAAACCCTAAGGAGAGGATTGATGCCGCTAAAACTTGCACCAACGGCATCTAGAATCTGGACGTATGGTTCCAATCCGTAAATGGGCTAAGGGATTGGAAATTGGGCTTTTCTGTAGGGTCGAGATGCTCTACGGTCGGTGGTCACAATAAAAAGTTATTAAGCCATATACCTAACAGTACAAGAGTTGACGAATTGAAAGAGATCAAAAAGTTATATTGACAGAGAGTTAATATCTGACAATGTACAATTATGCTCTAATAATTTAGCTAGAAGAAAATAGAAGTTATAGGACCATTTGGTTACCTTCTTTTCCAAAATCCAATATCTTCTTCTTTTGGTTTTTTCCCCTCTATTTGTCTTGGGTTTATTGGATATCATATTCGGGCTCCTCTCTTGGGCCAAAATGCTCCGACTTGGGCTTTTTATTGTCGGTCATTACCAAACTTCGATTGGAGTGAGGTTAATTAGAATACATCCATCAACTTTTAGGTTTGCTTTATTTTAGAAATTCCAAATTATCACGATTATATTATTTCAATAGGATGTATAGAGTTCGAATCATGAATACGTATTACTTATTAAAAAAATCATGAATACGTATTAAGATATGATAGAGAAATCCCATTGTGGTGTATATACTATATAGAAGCGACTATTTTGTAGTGTTATATTACTGTTTGATTGCAAATTTGCATCCGACCGACTAGTAGTTAGGAAATAGCTATTTGATAATCTTGGAGCACGAAATTAATGTCTCGGATTGATGACGATCTATCTCCGGATGTGTATGAATTGGCTCGGGCTCGTCGGTACATGGAGCCCGGGCGAGAGGTTCCTCTCGCCCACGTAGGCGAGCCCGGGCGAGAGGAGGCGAGTCCGAGCGAGAGACTATTCTCGCTCACATTGGTGAGCCCGGGCAAGAGGCTCCTCTTGCCCACGTGGGCAAGTCCGATCGAGAAACTCTTCTCACTCACATAGGCGAGAGACCGAGTGGCGAAAGGCCGAGTGGCGAGAGGCCGAGTGAGAGGCCTACGGCGAGAGGCCGAGTGAGAAGCCTAAGGCGAAAACCTGAGCGAGGAGCCTAAGGCGAGAAGTCGAAGGTGAGAAGCCAACTTGGACCTGAGCGGGAAGCTCATTTGACCTTCGTAGACGGGAAGACGATTCCGGGAATAGGTCCACTTTGGTTGAGGAGGCCGTTAGCTTGAACCCATTTTGAGATTCACTTTGGGCCTGACAAGATGTCTGTCTTGGGCGATGACGGACTTGAGTCAAGATTTTGCGTAGGAAATTCGAGAAGGTCAAGACGATCTATATTTTCCTAACTTTAGCCGAGATTCTCAATATTTGGCAAGACTTGGTAAGTTCCTCTTTAAGCCGTGATTACTTAGTCGTCACATTTTGAAAGCTTCCTATTCGAGGACGGGATCTGCTCATTTAAGGAAGAAAACTTGTACTGAGCCGAGAGGATCCCGTCATATTAGGAACAAATAACTTGAAGCAGATCTCTCGGGATTGAGACTTAGAGCCGAAGGTCTTGGAGGCAGTTTAGGATTTCCTATTCTGAAGGCGCGGAGGTTAGGTCAAGGCAATCTATATAAGGAGGGCTCGGGCGAGAGAACGGACATCACCAACACAACACAACAATTATTCTACTTATCTTGTATCGCTTTTCCTTTCTGTAGCCTAGCTTAGCCCATAGCCTAGCCTAGCTTTAGACCGACCTTGGGACGGCCACTCCGGATCTGTCTCGGGTTACTTGTTCACTTATTCCCGCAACATATAATATTTATTTTTATGATTGTACTTGGTATTTTTGAAGGATTTTTTTTGGGTAAATGAGTATATTATAAAAACACACGTAATTACAAAGCCGCATTAGGAGCTACCAAAGATTACAGGGAGCACCGATCAGAAATGTGTACATGTAAAAAATATCTACAGCCATACAAAGTCTCTCATAGACTCATAAATAACAGGTCTTGACGATGGCAGTACTTTGCACAGCCAAATTAGCCACTCTTGCAAATGAAAGAGTATTGAGTACATGAGTATACAAAATACTCTCAAAAATCGTTTTATTGTGATGAATCCATATCCCCAAATCACCACAGCAAAAATCACTTTTTTACCCTAGCCTTGGATGCTTTTTTTTGTTGGAAGTGGAGGGGCGAAGCGCCCCTTATATATTAGAAAAAATGGCCAAAAACAAACTTACTTAGTGCAAGGTCTCCTCTCGGCCTCTTGTGAGGTTGTGAACGCCGGCCTTGTCAAAACCCTATCATAGAAAAATCCAGTGAGAAAAATTCGTGATAGAAAAAGAGTACCTCGGGGAGGAGAGCCCCCCTTGATGTTTGGTGTATCGCAAAACCCTGCCTTGCATCGTCATCTAACTCCCTAATAATACTCCTAGAAAAGGCAACATCCCCAATGTCATCTAACAAAAGTGACCTAATCTCCGGGGGAGGGTCAACAAGGGCATCAATGCCAATAGGCCTCTCGAATCCTAGATCGACAAGTTTATCCGCACATCGATTGACTTCCCTGTACACATGAGTGATTTAACATTCTAATTACCTTGAAGCTCCTGTTGGATGCTTAGCTACTTATACAAAGGCTTAAATTTCTCTAGGTAATTGAGACTGCTTCCATCACCTATTCAATATTTTTCTCATTCCTAAAATTTATATTTTAATTCGTTTATTAAAAAAAATTTAAATTTCTTATCATTCGAACATCATCATCAACTCAGACTCATCGTTAAGTTACTCGGTGTTATGAAGAGTTATTTAAGTTCCTTTCAAAGTCCAAACACTTACTCTACACCAAAAGCATAATTTCGGCACAGGGTTGCGCTTTTAGTGTTAGAAGACGAACAAAAAAAATGTATAAATGAGCCACCAATAATATAAAAAGTCTCAATGTGAACAGAGGAAATTCAAGATGCACCGTCCCGTCCACCACAATATTGTCTTGTTGGAATTTAAAGTGGGAGAGTTATTATAAATAGGATTCGACAGTGTCAAACTTAAATATATATATTATATATTCACAAAAAAAAATCTCATTTTTAATAAAACGACCATCAGTTCAATTCTTCGAAATGCAAAACCATGACTTCCAATTTCGTTGGATGAAATTTGAGAACTCTCACTTACAATTTGAAAATCAAAATATACTCATTATGCTGGCTAGACGGTGGGTCAAAAAGATACAATGGTCAATGATTATGCAAAATCTTTGACTCTCGTGAGATTTTTCTTTTGTATTTTTGCAAGAGATACTCATGTAGATATTGCTGGAGAGTCGCATGTTTATTCCCAATTATAAAACTAACAAAATTCATTTTTTTAAAAGATAAAATTTATACCATAATATATGCCAAAGTTTGAACCCTGTACCTCCTAAATATTCAGGGTGTCTTATGTCAATTATTACAGCTACATTGATTAAGAATTTAGGTATCAAACATTTCTATTTGAATTACTGGATCGTGTTTAACTTTGGATTTCTGATTAGTATCCGAGTGATCGCACCTAACTGGAAAATTCATCGTAAGCTTGTAACTGGTCATAAATGATGAGGACCATGTAGGACAATAATTGTCATGTGTAGAGTAAGGACCCTGCCCGGCCGCTGTAAAATCAGAATGAAAAAAAAAGATGTACATTATTGACAACAGAAGGTCCCTACCATCTAAATGAGGACCTCCTGCTGCTGTTCCTTTTTTTTTTTGGTCCACATTCCATAACCCACTTCTAATCAGTCTCTGATTATCATCAAAACAGACGGGCCAACTCCTCTTAGATACTAATGTTGGTTTGACAACTAGTGACCTTTGGCCACGGTTGTCTTCTAATAGAAGAAAACGAAGGACTAATTCAAAATCAAACATTGTCTTCTCGAAACTACACTGTAGTAGTAGAAGTCGTGCTATACGCACATTGAGAAACTTTTTAGGAGGTCAGCCATCGTGAAACTACTCACGACCAAGCTCGCAGTTCACCTTGTTAATATGAATAATACAATCAAATCACCCTTTCTTGACATATCTTGAATGAGGTATTACACTAAATGCATCAACATAATAATTCTCTCATGTCCCCCTCTCCCATCTTAGCGGTAGCTGGTGACATTGTGTAAAGAGGGGAAAAGGGCTAGTAAATTTTGTTCCTCTCTTGTAGAAAAAGTATCTGATAAAAGCTACAGTAATGCTGGGGCCATCCCAAAGTAGGTTCTTGAAGTTGAAGGTGAGACATGAAACTTCCATATCATCAAGTGTTGCCTTTCTTATGGTGATCAAATGTACAAGCTGCAAAAAAAGACAAGAATGCCCTGCAACCTCAAGCTTCTTCTAAACTAGAAATGCTACAATTCTGTTGCCTATAAAGGTCATCCATCCACCTCAAATAATTTTAATCTGCCCTTTGCACTGTAGTTTTGAACAAGAGGATGTACAGCTTTTGGTCCATTGAGAAATACAGAAATCCCCCTACTGAATGCGTCACGAATGACCCAAAACTCGTCCCCACAATGCAGTGCCAGGCCGGCCCATATACCCCATCAAACTCCTGCAAAAAGGTTAACAAGACATGAGGAAATAAAAAAGAAAAACTGCAACCCCAACTGTCAAATTATTGACGAGTAAGAGTTGGTCCAAGTGGCAAGCGATATGAATTCACCATTCAAGTCTTACGAATGCAAAAAACGCTATTGGAAGAACCACTTCGTAAATAGGGCCAGACTGTGCTCGACTATAAATGTCAGAAATTAAATTGTCCATCTATTGACAAACAAACAGCAAGCCACAAAAAACACACTCCAAAAGCTGATTAAGGGTCCCTCCCATTAGAACTAACCAAGGAGAGTAACATAAACGAGACAATTAGAACAAGACAACGAAATAGGGACAAGAAGATGACTTAACATGGATTCAAAGTGACAATTATATTGTTTCCCAACGACAGAAACAGAGAGATGCAATTATGCAATCAGTAACATCTATAGACAAGAATCTTTATTTTGTTTTTCCAAGAGCCATCCATCTAGACAACAATCTCCTCCTCCAAATGCTGCTAACAATTAATCGGATGGGACTATAATAAGATCAAAGGTGTACCAAGCTGACATGAAAAGTCTAATCTGACGGAATTGGACCCTGACCTCCTTGAACTTGTCAAAGATCGTTAGGCTATATGCACTTAGTAACCAAAAAATCAAAAATTGCATTCTACTAAATCACAATCTAACAAGCAACCACTTTATTCTCAGAAGAAGAATTCACTGACCTTCTTGAGGGTGAGGGCAAGGGACTTGGAGGAGAACTTCTCAAGGCTATCATGTGTCATCCTAGCACAATCAACGGCATGTATCTGCATAAATGGTGGCATATCAACTGCAACAACTTTGGCTCCATTGTTAGCCAAGAAATCCCTCAAATCACCAACATGGGCCCCACAAAATGATCTCCTCCTCCCACCACCACCCAATGACAATCTCCTCAAATCACCAACAGGGTCCTTAAATTCCTTCCCTTTGCTGCCCTTAACAATAAAGTACACATCTTTCTTTCCCTCCTCTTGTAAAGCCTTGACCTTTACCTTCTCCACCCCCTTCCTCTCCTTAAAGTTGGGTTTTTTAATCTCTCTCTCCACTTCTGGGTCAGTCTGTTGCTTTGGGCGAGAGGGTTCCACCTGGGCCCCACTAGGAGGACCAAAATCAGCTGAAAGTGTCATGGACTTGGCCTTGAAGAGGTTGTCCAAAAAAGTTGGAGTCTTGTAGTGCTTAAGGGACTTGGCCTTTGTAAGAACAGGGTTTTGCTTTGGTGAAAACAGGTAAGAATGCCTAGAGGAAGGAACTGGGTGATCTGGGTACTGGCTGGCTTGGAGGGTGGAGCTGTTTCTTGGGTGCCCTTTTAGGGTGGGATCCTTGGATGGTGGGATTAGGCTTGGGGGCTGTTCTTCTTCATGGGTTGCTAACCTGCGCCTGTGATTGTTGTACTGTGCCATTTTAGTATGTGGTTTCCTTTTATCCAAGTGTGGGGATGGGAATGTTAGAATGAGTAGATAAGTACGTAGGTAGTTACCTTCAAGAGAGGAGAAAAATGAAAAAGGAGAGAGAGGAGTTGATAAGGAAATGGAGGGGAGGGATGTGGGTTTTTGGAGTTTGTTAATGTATTATATTAATGTGTTGGAATTTGGGAAATAGAAACTTGTGGGGGTGGGGCTGACTCATTCATTTGATTGGGAGGTGGGGAATGAGGAATTATTTTTGTGTGGTGTGCAAGATCTGGTGTTGTCATCTCCTTTTCCTACAATGCGCCGCAGGTGGTGGACGGATGTGAGGAGGGACTGTTGACCGTTGACTAAGTCAGTAAATCTGTTTGAGAGTTAGAACTGGATTTGGTCACTATTCGAATATAACCGTTCAATTGGCAGTTTCAGAATCGGAGGTTACACTAATTTGAACCTGAATGGTAGCCAAGGTTCCTTGAACTATCTTGGAATTTTTCTAGAAAATTTTAATTATGGTTATGATTTTTAGAAAACTATGTTAATCATGAAATCGTGAAAGTATGAGATATTAATTCTTTTTGCGATAAATCGTAGAATTTCTTTTTTAAAAATTGAACCACTGGTTTAACCGTAACTGGGACTTTCACGAATCGTTCCAAAACCTTGTAGAAAGCTCCTGCTTTCATAATTTCGTAGCTGTAGAACTATCGGTTCCCAAACCGTAACCATAGCTAGTTAGAAATTAGAACGATAGGCAAATAAGCGAGGAAAGAATCCTCTCAACCATCTAACTATACATTGAAAACATTTCTTTGGAAAGGAACTTTCTTAGAAAGATTTTGTGACAAAACACATTTAAAGATAATATATGCTTGCTACTCGATTATCGATCATCCTAGAACCAAATATCTCAAAAAAATATGAACAACTCCAATTGTGTTAGGTGTATATATATCCTTCAACAAAAGCTCGAAGTTCGAAATTTCGATGCCTCGTTAGCACAAATTTCTTCCTTTAGTCGGGAAGATGAGCTATATTTTTTCCTCCACCAAACAAAAGCCGTAAAATTGACAATAAAAACTCCAAGCCCCAAAATGGGACAAAGGAGAAATTAGTCAAAGATGGGGCAATCGATGAGATCAGCTTTCATTTCTTTCCCAAAAAAAAAAGAGAGCAGTCAATTCTTCATCAATTCTGATTTCTTTCTCACATTTCAAAAATTTTGTCATTTTGGTCGAGTCTAAAAAAACAATAAATTGAATGATGCCTTCACAAGCTGGCCTAATTCTCGCACCAAACGACCGTCTAAAATTCCCAAGGTGCGTGGGAACACAATTACGCAAAAGTAGTACATTACTGCGTGCGACCGTCGAATGGTCAACCCCGCGTGTGTCGAAACACTTTTTAAGCTTATATAACTTTCATAAGCTTAAAACCTTTTTTGAGAAGCATAAGCTTAAAACCTTGAAACACATTTTTTAATCCTTAAGTCGAGAACTGTAGGACTATATTTTAGAGAGTAATTTTCACAATGATATTTTTTCAATACGGAAAATTTGAACTCAAATGAGAAAATCTAATTACTTTACCGTACAATTCGGTAAACACTTGAGTACACGTGGCAAAGGTTGTCGACTTTTCCGTTTCCATTCAAAACAAATTCAACGGCTACTTCTCAGTTCCCACTTTCTGTCTTCTCACCAGCAAGTATATCATGTGATACAACAACCCCCCGGCTGAGATTGCAGCCAGTCTCTCCCGTCCTGCAACGGTCACAGAGCAAATACTCGACAACAATAACAATGTTTCAGCCAGTTAGTCGCGGCCAATGCGGACCGGGTGCTCCTGAAACACGATTACTGCACAATTGAAATCACAGTCAATCAACTTCTTGATTAGACCTGAACATCTTGACCAAGACTCAAGTTAAATAGGGCTCTTGAATTACAACATACCAAGCATGAGATCGACGATAGGCCTCTCCGCGTATTTGACTTTTGTCTCACAGGCTGGACAGTATTAGAATGGTAGCAGTGAGCATGGGCAAAGAGGAGTCTTGTATCAATTAGAGAAGTCGCTTTAGTTGTAGGTCTAGTTCCATTGGGTAGGATGTCGAGCATCTCTGACTGCTGAAGTTCCACCATATGCAGCAGGAGATGGAGAGGATGCAATGTAGTTTGTCCCTGACAACGATATGGTGGAGGTAGAGTTTCCTTGGTGTGATGTTGGCGACGGACTACTTGCCGCCGCAAAGCCAGATCGTGCTGGATGAGGAGCCTGCAAATAACAGTATTATGTTAATTCGGTATTCCGTCACTGGTATTACGCATCTTAAAATATTCCTATTAACCGATAGCTGCAGACAAGTTGTCATCAACCCTTGAACCACCTAGCTGAGTTGTGCAGGATGGATGCATGTGCCAAAATGCACCGTGTCCATGAAAGAGGCCCAAGGGAGGCAAAAGAAAAACCACAGTAGGCACATGGGAGCGTACAATAGCAGGGCAAAAGCATGTCCAGGTACATGGTTCACGTAAGATACATGGTTAAGAAGAGGTTCTGGAGCGTGGAAGAGCAAAAGACCACGAGCCAAAAAATGTCAAACACCAGACAGAGTAGCACACTCTACAGCATAATGATCATGTATCTTGGCAGCTTAATTATTCTATTTGACCAAATAATGGGGTCTAAGAGTGATAAGATAGATCATATGGATACTTACTGCCACACTTGAGCTTCCTTTACTAAGCTGTTATGCACGAGCTCTACAATCTTAAACTCACATTGTGTTGGAAGGGCCTCCTAAGAGGGGACTCTGATGATGGAGATAAACTACTAGTTCGATGAGCACGGTGAGAATGAATATTCTGATTAGATGCATCATCAACTTCTCCTGCTTCAACACCACCACCAACATTCACCCTCCGATCCCGTCCACCTGAAGAGGCACTGATGGGCGACTGGCCATCACCAGAATCTCCTTTTTAGCCTTTAATTGCTCCCCGGCATTCAATATCTGTAAAGCATTCGTTCTCGAACATTCAAACAGCAAAAAACTTGCCTGCTTCAACGCTTGAACCAGATTATGCTTCTTTGCCTGTAGACCTTGTAACCAGATTATGCGTCCTACAACATTCAAGAGATAAAGAAAACAGTGAATCCTTCTGCTGCACGAAACATGCCCACGGAGACAACGAATTGCCAGACACAATGCAGCTAAACACAACCGATCCGCGCAAACAGAATCTGCACGCAGCATGGAAACAAGCAACAACGCCCTAGTTTTCCCAGCACCAAAGCATACATCACCTTCATTCCATCATTCATACATTCACCACATGCATTTTACTAACACATCCCTCCAATTGAAGCTCCTTCGAAGGTCTCGATTGCCCGTTCCATACTCCAACATAGAACAATCCAGTGGCTTAAAGGCCTCCATTTCGACTCAATATATACACACACACACACAAAAAAAGGTTCGATCTTTAGAGTTGGATTTACCTCCGCATCAAGATTACCCAACCCCTCATCTTCCTTGGCCAACAACCTCCGCCTCTTTTTCTTACACTCCAATTTCGGAACCGCGGCCGGTTGGGGGTTAGGGTTTGAGGAAGTGGCGGCGGAGGAGAGTGAGGGCCATAGAGCGCCATCGCCGGGGAACGTCGGGGACCCTGTGGATGTTGCCCCTGTACAGCGATTTCGCCACCATTTGATATTGTGTAATCCGTTAATTTAAATTTGAGTCGGATTTTTTGACACGTGACAAAACTCTCCATGTAAATCTCCGGCTAGAATAACACTATGATTTTCTAAGGTAAAAGCGCCCGTGTGGCCAATTCGAAATAAAAATAAATAGAAAGAGAGTTCTAATAAAAGTTTAGGAAACCCATGGACTATATTTTTCTCTAATCTGAATTTTGTTCAAGTCTCGAATGAATTCAATAACATATTCAAAGATTTCTCTCACCGACTGATCCAATAAAAAACCAAGTTTATCAGATGGGACATTAATGTTTTAAGTATATTTTTAGCGTACCAGTAATTAGTTACATCACGTATTAAGCTAACTAATTGATAAAATTGTTTGTTGAAATAATGTTCAAAGTTGTGCCAAGTTTGGCAATTAATTGGAGGATCAAATCATTTGATAAAATGATGCGTACTTCCTTACAAATATAATTACTCGCCCAATATGCATCTAGAGCTCCTTATTGGGGCACATAATAATTAGTGAATTTTCACGAATATTACTGCTGAAGTGGTTACGAGGAATGTTAAATAAACAACAGAAATATTTATCACTTTCAAAAATATTGGTCGCCAAAATTTAAATTAGTCGGTTTAGGAGTATCTAAATGGTATTAAAAAAAATTCATGATTTAAGTTTCATTAAAGCGGCACATAATTACATGCGCATACAGTAGAAGATCAGTTTAACGTTGGACCATCAAACAACTACTCGTCCTTCAAAAATAAATCAAACAACTACTTGTCCTTGAAGGTATTGCAAGGAAAAAGGGAAAACAAAGCTCTGTTATTGACTTGTTTCTCCACCTAAAGGAACCAAAAGTACTTGTTGTTGTTCTGGTCTAAGCTCTCAGGATGTATATTTAAGTATATAGCAGCTAATCAGTAGTAGAATGGCTCCTCTAATAGGTTGGGGAAGCACAAGAATGTCTCGTTGTCCTCGTCCAACATCGCGTCTATGAACGAACTATTCGAAGACGACGAGCCGCCCTGGATGCCATTGCCAGGCGCAGAGAAGTTCATCCATTCCATGCCCGAGTTGCTAGTTATAGCAGTAGCCTGTGGTGTCAGGTCTTGGACCAGAGGAGGTGTACTTTGTTGCACTTGTCCCATATTGAAGTTGTTGGAGAAAATCGGGGGCGTGATGAGCTCTTGTTCTCGCGGAAAATGGTCGTAATCTGTTGGAAGGAACTCGTCATTCACGAGGTAATCGCGCCAAGTATATGTCAGTGACGATGTTTCTTGACCTTCCGTGGAGCAAGTGGAGGAAGATGAGGTTGCTGTAGATGACCAGGAGGCGTGTTCCTTCGGAAAATCGGATGAAGTGGTGTTACATTGGGCTGCTTCTGTCATGAGCTTCATTGCCTGGAGTGGACCAAGAATATCAGAAGTCCTGTTGTTGTTGATGTTCTCGTCCATAATGTTGTTGTTGAAGAGACTATCTTGGAACAGTCCTGATCCGGGCCGGGCAGGATATTGCTCGGTTTTCGGGACAAAAGATGAATGATTCAAGTTGAGAGGGCCTATTCTGGTTCCAGACCTGCCAAACCCTCCAATGTTTCCGTAGTCTTCAATGATTTGGGAGAATGGTTTATGAGTAACAGGATCGATCCCCATCTCTGAGAGCTTCTTCCTGAGCCTGGTGTTCCAGTAGTTCTTCACATCGTTGTCGGTTCTCCCTGGAAGCTGTTGTGCAATAATGGACCACCTGTAATTCCCGGACACGTTAACTTAGACTTTTGAGTTGGATACGAAATATCTATCAGAAAAAAGTTGTTGCAGAATTTTACCTGCTACCTATGGCTGCATGAAGCCTGATGATCATCTCCTCTTCTTGGGTAGTGAAGTTGTCATGGTTAAGATCCGGCCTCAGATAATTGGTCCACCGAAGTCTGCAACTCTTCCCACATCTCTTAAGTCCTGCACAATTCGCTCATCGAGCACGAAGCACCACACGAAAAATCGAAAACTTGTCAGACTCTTTCTAACTTCAGAGCTATCCCAAGAAAATGAAGTATTTGAGCCATAGATTACCTGTTTTCTTAGGGACATCACTCCAGTTTCCTGCCCCGTGTTTCGACACGTAGGCAACCATTTTGGCATCCTCCTCTCTAGTCCAAATGCCCCTCTTCATGCTCAACTTGTCCTTGGGAAGAATGCCTCAGGATTTTTATTTGCTTAAATGGGAGGAATGAAGGCAAAAACAAGATGTAACTTGTCAAACTTGGGAGTTTGGGAGATGAAGAAATGGTATAACAAAGGTTGAGGCAAGGAAAGCATGTCCCATGTAACTAAACTTGCATGATGCAAATTAAAGCTTTCAATGAGATGTCTCAACTCAATGCATTGTGGTGTACTGAATTGTGTGTAAATTGGCCTTCTTTAAAGGGCTTGGTCTTGAATTTGGTGAATTGTTTTGGTTAGAGGTAGTGTTATTCTAAGTGGAAGCTTGCATTTAAAAGTTGATTCAGATGTGTAATCTAGTTGATCCTGTGTAAAAGAAGTGAGGTCTTGTTTGAGGGCTTTTTCTTGGTAATCACAAGTTTGGCAAGGGTGATTATTCTAAACAAGAGATCCAACTAATTCAGAGATAACAATTCACAAGTAAAACAAGTCATGAAGTAGCTAGACAACATAAGGTCAATGCCACCACTTAGCTTCTAATTAAGGAATTTTTAAAATACGGCAAATTTCTCTCAACCAGTATTTAACTGAAATATATTTTTAGATATTAAATTCTCGAGATCTCTTGATTAAACTCGAACAACACTTTAGGTAGTAGTGTGCTCTCTGATAAATCTACAAATTTTAGTGGTTTCTTATTCTCGCCCACCGAGAAAATTTTGGGTATAGGGATAATCATAATTTTGTATACAACTAGTGTGGGTGCAACATTGACATGACAGTACCCATTTGGCATATGAAGGAAGCTTAAGAGTTTAAATATACGGTGTGTGACAAATTTTAATATAACACCTATAATATTACGAGAATCCCCCAAATTTTTTTTTGACTCCTCCGGATTATCAACATATTCTTTAGGGAAAAGTCTACTTTAGTACCCTGTGGTATCGCCCAAAATTACTTTAGTACTCTGTGGTAAAAAACCGATCAATCGAGTCATACTTATTCCAATTAACATCAAAAAGGTCCTCGGGCAGCTGCCCGGACCCGCCCGAACCCTGCCCGGACTACGTGGCCAGCCACATCACCAAAACTTGATGATGTGGTGCCACGTGGACATCCATCTTCTTCCCTCTCTTCCTCTCCTCCTCCTCCGCCTCCTCCTCCTCCTCCTCGTCCTCCTCCTCCTCCACTTCGTCCTCCTCCTCCTCCTCCTCCGCCTCCTCCTCCTCCTCCTCCTCCTCCTCCTCCACTTCGTCCTCCTCCTCCTCCTCCGCCTCCTCCTCCTCTTCTCCTTCTCCTCGTCCTCCTCGTCCTCCTCCTCATTCTCCTCCTCGTCCTCGTCCTCCTCCACTTCGTCCTCCGCCTCCTCGTCCTCCTCGTCCTCGTCCTCGTCCTCCTCCTCCACGTGGCTGGCCACGTAGTCCGGGCAGGGTTCGGGCTGGTCCGGGCAACTGCCCGAGGACCTTTTTGATGTTAATTGGAATAAGTATGACTCGATTGGTCGATTTTTTACCACAGAGTACTAAAGTGATTTTGGGCGATACCACAGGATACTAAAGTGGACTTTTTCCTATTCTTTATTTTTCAATTTTCTTAAGCCCAAAACCATGTAGAATAGAATATGGATGGCCCATCATAAAACGGACCGAGTTACTATTACATTATTGATACTTTTCAGAATTGTCTTTAGATTACCCAAAGTACCTCTTCCAACCATGTCATCAAATAAAAAATTAATTTTTTTCTCATTTATTTACAACCCAATCTAACCAAATATTTTTTTACTACGGTGATTTGGTCCAACCAGTCACTAAATAAATAATTAATTTTTTCCTAATCTACATATTATATATTATCAATTTATGTTTACATATAAATTGTAATAAATATACAAAAATTATGCGTCTGTAATTATGACAAGACAAAATATATAATAAAGTATCCAATTAAGATTACAAAAGTTACAATACAAAATTGAAAAAAAATAAATCAAGCTACATATAGACGTGTAAAATAATAAATTACAAATAAAGAAGATGCAAATATTAATACTAACCTGGTTGCCATTGGGCACCGTTTGGGGTAAAAAATACCTATGGTCATTAAGCTTTAATAAATTTTTGTCCATGATTACTAAGCCAATTTTTTTTATGGTCATTGATCTATACTAAATTATTCAGTTATGGTTACTCCGGCCACGTTTAGTCAAAATTCTTCCCGGATACAAAAAAAAAGAAAGAAGAAAACTGGGTCCCACCTCACCCACTCCTCTCTCTCCTAGTCTCACCCTTCGTCGGCTTCTTCTCCTCCTCCTCCTCCTACCCAAGGAATCCCTAAACCAAAACACACTCCAAATTCTCTTCTCCTAATCGAAAACACAAAGGTAAGTGATAACAATTTCTCAATTCCCATTTTAAAGGGTCTTTGCTTTCGTTGAAATTCTCTCTCCTCTCTGCTTCATCCCCCGCGTTTGCTTTCCTAGTTAATCAAGCCTCGGATGAACGATTCTCAGTTATCGATCATCGCCATTAATTAGACTAATTAAGGAGAAGCAAGTGAAGCGAAAGGGAGAACAAGACATTAACTAAAGGAGTTAAAAATTAAGAAATGGAAAAAGAAATTAAAGGAAATACTAAATAAGCCATAAAACTGATGGTCTCTCTCGGTTGCTACTACGCTAAAAGTGGTGGGAATGACTATACTTGAATAATTTAATATAGATGGATCATAAAAAATTTTTTTAATAACTATGGACAAAAATTTATTAAACTTTAGTGACCATAGGTATTTTTTACCCCACCGTTGGGGTAGTCTTACTAAAACATCATATTCCCACTATACCTGCACTTATCAATTAACTTTCTGAACAAAACATTAATTTTTGGTTTAGAGACTTAATACTCAAAATAATATTTAAATTTCTTGATGAATTAATTTTTGAAAATTATTTAATTTTCAATATTAATTCAATTGAAGACAAACTACTAAAAAAATAAACATTTGCATGTGCATATACTTAGGGAGCTAGTTTTATAAAGATAGATCAAGAGTTTCTACAAAAAAATATAGATGCAAGAGTTGATTCTTGGACAATATATATCACTTAATGTAGAAAGGTCGGAATTTCGTTTTAGAACAGTAGTCCAAATAGAACCTATACAATAAACAGTTTGGCAATTTTCTTATTGGGGTTGGACTCAAGGCACAAGCAAGAGTGCTTCATCCTTCTGGTCCAAGAAGATAAAAAGTTCACCCTTCAAAAAATAGAAGATAACAAGTTCAAACTATAATAAGCCACTAATTCTTTTTTCGGCGCAACTTCTCTAAGTTCCTTTATAAAACAGGCCTATATATCATTGTTTTAAAACTCCCCTTGACAATGATATTGAGTCATTTTTATACAAAAATATGGAGAACGATTGGACTAGTCAAATTTATCCTATAAGACTTGTCGATCCAAATTAAACATCGTTAAATTAGGATTTTGATACTTTCAAATGATAATTTTTATTAAAATTAGAATCATTTAACACTGTAATACTAAATATAATTATTTAATAAAATATCTCTTTAAAAAAGCCTCTAGTCGAATTAACAGTCCAACAGATTAGATCAATCACACCAGAAAAGAAAAGAAGGAGATCTGGGTAACCTCCCTGGTGAGTTTTTTAATACATTGCTCATGATTACCAAGTGCTCTTCGGACAAGTAAAAAGGTTCAAGACTGTGCATACCTTTGGCCAAATTCCATAGATGACCATCCACTAACAACATTATCTAATTAAATTAATTAGCATATTACTTGTATCCATACAGTGGATCTGGTACTACTTTTTTTTAGGGTTATCTGGTACTACTATTTGGTGGCAAATTCGTACATCCTTTAACCCTTTACAGGTTTTGCCCCTATATGGAGAATAATGTGTAGAGCATGTGGCTCCCAGCTAAAATAAGTTGGTTCTCATTAATTCTCTCAAGTTTCTTTCAATTTTTTCGCTTTACAGGGTAAGAGACGGGCACAACCCACCAAGCTAGAATTTCTATGAAAATTTAGGATATTCTCTCCACAAAAATGACGTGCTATACTCAATAATTATTAATTTTCAAGCAATAATTTATTTAAAAAAATATTCTTATTTAATATAGAAAGATTATCGTAAAATTAGTCTGATCATTTCAAATTCTCCCAACGGCTGTATCGCTCCAGTACTAGTGAAAAAATAGCAAATAGAATGAGACATAACGTTAGTTTGGTGGTTAACATTAATGTGATGTAATAGTGGTTCTGTCAATTTAACAAGTACTTGTTTTATTGTGATTCGCTGGCATTATTTGTCCATATAACATTAGAAAACAAAACAAAGACATGATGTTTACTGGAAAAAAGATATTCCACTAAAGTCTCCGAGCATGCTGATTATGATTTCTAAATGCAACAGCCATAAGTAAATTCCGATAATGTGCCTTTATAGTTATGCAGTGACAGGTAGGATTTTATATGTAGAGGGAAACGAGGTGGGAGGAATTAGAAGGCAT
Organism: Hypericum androsaemum; assembly: GCA_963995505.1. NCBI lineage: Eukaryota > Viridiplantae > Streptophyta > Magnoliopsida > Malpighiales > Hypericaceae > Hypericum > Hypericum androsaemum. The sequence goes on from OZ023182.1 coordinate 15,043,731, forward strand.
ATTATGCAGTGACGGGTTGTAAAAATTTTAGAAAAAGTTTCACTTTAGTATCATGTGGTTTGACATTTCAACATAAATAATCAGGTAGTTTAAAATTCATCAAAATGATTCATGTGGTTTCAATGGGACTTCATGAACAGATTCACTACCCGAAATCAAAGCGATGTTGTTTCGTGCATATGTGGCACACCAACCGGACAAAAATTGCACCCTACCATTGTGCTACATACGCACAAAATAACATTGTTTTGATTTTGGGTAGTCGGAAAACTGTCCGTGACGTCCCATTGAAATCATATGGACCATTCTGATGAATATTAAACCACAGAGTCATATATGTCAAACTGTCAAATTACACGGTACTAAATGAGTTTTTTCCAAAATTTTAAAAATTCGTAACTGCATTTTTTTAAATTTCATACGATGAGGCTAACTTTAGGATGCTACTGCGGACTACAAAACCTTGTATTTTAACATCCCAATAGTAACAATTAGACATAATATTCATCGTGCAATTAATAATTTAGTATCAGTCACTCGAGAGTTGTTTGGTACGATGCGAATTAAAGTATGTTTGATCTCCAATAATTATCGGAACCCTTTCGTCCGAAGACGTTCCTATCAAGTTATTGAGTGAAATCACCCTTCAAAGAGAAGTTATTGGGTGAAATTGATATGGTCATCAAGGTGACCGATTCCGCAATAAAAATGGGTCACGACACGTACTCTTTCTAATGTAACAAGCCAAAAAAAAAAGAAGAGTGCATATTTCCAGGGACTCAAATCTCGATGAAGTCCAAGCGAGTTACTTCGGCGAGATATTAGGAAGTGGGAACATGTTTAGTTGTTTACCAACGTTGAGGTAACAAAAACTGAGGTGTAGGCCATAGAGGAAAATAAGCAACCACCTGTCCCGTAGGAGTGATCCTCTAAGCCGACACCTAATCCGTAGAATTGTGTCACGGGCCGCACGTCTCTTGGCCCTCCATCCTAATCTCCTCGGGTGCTCGAGAAGTTTGTCCGTAACGATTGGAGGCAGTAGTCATCAAAAGAAAAACAGTAAAAAATGTAATCATATGATTAGTATGGGATGTCACTTAATTTGTCCATACTTTTGTGGGTAATCATATGATTAATATTCATTTTGGTGGTCTTGAATGATATCACACATAGTTAAATATTTTCTCTAACATGTACTTACATAACCGATATGTTATGTTTTATGTGCTTATTAAGCATTCCTAAACATTTATTCTTTAGCGCCCTCTAGTTTTGTATTTTCTTGTTGTCAATTTGGTTCTTCAAAACTTCTATAAAAATCTCAGACTTTTATTTTGTAGCTTTGTAGTCATAGCATTCACAATGATCTTCGAAAAAATGTAAAGAATATTTTTACTTCTTTTTGTGTTTTAAGATTGATGATCTGAAAAGTTAAAATATGTTTAAGATTTGCTAGAGTTATTAAATGTTCAAAAGAACTAGGGTCTAGCGTTAATCACCAACATTAGGTTCGGATCATGACATCATGCTATGAGATTAATATGATTCTCGTAGTGTATATTAATTTTAATGCTTTTTATTAAAAAAATAATGCCTAGACCTAAGTTGTGTAAAGAATTAATATAGTAAATCAATAGTTATATATTAATGGACTAAATAAATACTATCCTATTTGATTGTCGTTAGAAATACTCTTAATTGATTAGGATTCCATTATGATAAAATTATTCAATTGGGAACTAGGAATTATTTACTTGATGCTTTTTTTTGATATACTATTTTTTTATTGTTACATAACGTTACATATTACAAAATTAGCCAAGAGATCATCCTGGCTATAATAGGTATTTAATTGAAATGCAATAATATAGACCTTATTCACGTTGTTGAAAGATTCTAAATAAAGAACTAGATCTTAATTATATTGATCCGACATTGCATTAAACGTAACATCATTATCGAACGTGGAACAAGATAAAATTAAATAGAAATTCGCGATTATTATCGACATCATTGAAGATATTGCGATTTCTATTCTTCCATAACCTTACAATATTGTACCATGGAGTGAATAAAACCTTATCAATTATTTTTGCCTTGACCAAAACTAAGTGACTTGAAAGTGAATTAATAAAAGGATGAGGTCTTGCACCAATGGATGACCAATTGGTCTTTTATTTGTAATTTGTTTTATAGGACAATCCACATAAAACACTTAATTTTGAGTGGGATCTTTTTGACCAAAACTGTTTTAGTTAATTTATGTGATGCTTATTGTGCAATAGTCAAATTCTGTGAAGACATATTTAATTTTAGGGACCATAACGTGTACGAGTTTGTGGAAAAATACTAATCTTTCGAGCTACTCAATTTAAGGGTAGTCTGAACCTTCTCCATCTAGGGCTGTGTTGTTGATCCATATTGACAAATTAAACGTCAGTGTCAGTTTGCTATAGAAGTATCTAGGGCCTCGATTACGGGTGTGTATTTAGCATTTACCGATCTTGAATACTAACTACCGAATTTTTGAATGTCGAAATGTTTACAATTTTTTTTACCGAATAGTATTCGATAAATTTGGTATTTACCGTATTAAATTTTGGTAAATTCGGTATTTATCGAATTTATCAAAATTTTGAAAAAATTATAATTCATCATTATATATAATCCATAAATACAAACATAGTTTCAATGAAAACAAATTTAATCTAATAAGTACAAGCTTAGCAAGTCTAATTAGTATACAGTCTATCTAAAACATCGACTTTTTGATGAGGCCAAGAAACTTTTCTATAAATTATCTATAATTTGTCTTATATATTTACTAATTTATTTGATAAATTACTATTTTGATAAATTCGGTAAAATATCGATATTTACCAAAATTTATCGAATATCGATATTTACCAAATTTCTAAAAAAAGTCTACCGAATTGATTACCGGATACTGATTTATCTATCTCGAACTACCGATTACCAAAATTTTATCAAATTACCAAATTCTAATTACCATTTGCTCACCCCTAGCCTCAACTAGCTATACAAATACCTTATTATATATATATATATTTTTTTTCTCTTTGTTATACCTTATGGGTGCATTTGGTATATATTGTGGATTAAACAGAACAGTACATGACTGACTTGCACAGGTCAGAACAATTTTTTTTTGTCCCGTCATATGTTTGGGAACAATAATGGCCTGGACAATATGTAACAAAAACGTGACCACATTATCCTTCTTCTTCCCCAATTCTACCTCTTCCCCAAGAATAGATTCTTTATAATATCCTCATTAACCCACATTATCTCCTCATTTTTAAATAATAATTCATAATCAGATAAAATTAATAACTTTGCTGAATAGTATGAAGAGAAATTTCTTGCTAAAAAACAAGATCTGGAGTAGGAGAAGAGCATCGTGAGTATGAACCTAAGGCACCAAAGAAAAGAACTAGGCTTCAATTCGATCTAAGAGGGGATGCCGTGGGAGTAAAGGGTGAAGAGGTAAACATGAGGGGGGCTGGGTCATGTTGATCATGGCTGAAAATGAAAGAATCATGCGCAACAAGAAAGGTTAGGGTTTAGAAGGGGAAGATGTCTAAATTGAGAATGGAGGTGGCAATGAAGTTGAATAAAAAATAGAGGTCATCGTTATTATTTGATTATAAATGAGGATTGATTTATGAAAACTAAAAGTCATTACTATTGTTTGATCGGAGGTGGCCACGGATGAAGAGAGTGCAAGAAGGAGGAGAGAGAGATAACTAGACATTTAACTCGAATGAGCAAAGGTATTGTTAAAAAATCTATTTCATTAAGTTTCAGGCGTAGGACAATTTTTCTTGTCCCTTGTAAAAAGATGGGACAGAAATAAAAAATTGGACAAGATAGAATTTAAATTATGTGTGAGCCTATATTCACGTCAAACACTAAACTGGACAAAAATTACTGTCCAAGCCCGTTCCGTTCTTTAAAACAAACGCACCCTATATCTTCGTTTAGTTAGTAGCCAATGCAACATACAGTATAGATGAGCTTTCTCGGGTTTTAGACCGTGGATTGTCGTTCTAAGGATTTATACTTGTAATATTTATAAGTTTTCATTATTGTTCATATATATATTTTTTTATGTCTTCAAGAAAAGTATGATACCATTAAAAATTAAGCATTCTCTAATTACGAATTAAAGTAAATAAGCATATTTTAAAATGTTCAAAACAATAAGTTTGATTAACGTGGAAAAGATTGAGGGAACTTGCGCCAATTGGAGAAGCCCGTTTCATTTCAAAACAAACGGCTCCACGTCCCTATACCGACGATGACCGTTGCTTGCTGCCTCGGTCCCCACCCAAAAGCTTTAGAAAGTTTTAAAGCCGTCCAAATCACCATCAACACCATAAATCAACGGAAAGTTTTAATTTTCTCCTTTATTTAAAAGGAATTTTCTACTTTATTTTTGGTTTATAGCCACATGTTATTCATATATTTACTAATCCGACTAATTCAGATTTGAATCGGATAACAATTTTTATCTTTACTAGAAGTATGTTTGACCACGATTCCGAAAATATGGAACCTAAACCAGAATCTTCCTAAAAGGTTTTAGTTCAATTTTTTGAAATGAAAAATTCTATGATTTAAGTCTGAAAGAATCAAATTTGACCATGTTCCATGGTTCCACACAGTTTGTCGATTCCATTGTAAATAGAGTTCTATAAAAGTCAGAACCGCAACCAAAATTTTTAAAGATAAATTTCGGAAAGGTTTAAAAAACCTTAATCACAGTTTAGATTCCGAAACTATCGATTGGACTATGCTTTCCCACCCTCGGCCTCAGTCATATTTGGATCCTACGGAAGGATGCATTGCCTCCTTAAGGGATGACCTTAATTGCTTTATCTTAGTGTAATCTCTGTTTAATTAATGCAAGGGTGGTTTTGCTAAACCACCCACCAATTCTACCATAAAAAGTTAAAAAAGTAATTATTTTTGTCTTCTGAAGGTTGAATATTCACTTGGAGATCACCTTCCCAAAAAATTTCCACCAACTTTTCTCCGAAAAGTAACTCTCCCTTCTTTTAAACCGAATCCAAAAAACTGTTCAAGCAAAAGACCGAAGAAGAAGAAGAAACAAAAAAGAAAATCAAAACCGAAATCCCACATTTTCTCTCTCTAGACGCGTTTCCATTACGCCGATCACCTAATAAGAACCCCAAGTCTCTCTCTCTCTTTCTCCCTCCACCATTTCCATTTCTCACCCAACCCCAATTTCTCCATCGAGAAATAAATTTCCCCAAATTTTCTATTTTGGGAGAGAGCTAGGCTAGGGTTCCTTTAAAGGTCGCATCTTTGTGAAGATTCTCCCCCGGAAGACGATGAAGAAGGGGAAATCGGAGCCCAGGCTGGATAAATTCGATTCTTTGGTCTCTTTGACGAGGCAAAGATCGGTCCAGATTCTAATCGGGGTAGGGTTTTTGTACCTGTTCTTGGTGACATTGGAAATCCCCTTCGTGTTCAATTCCGGGTTCGGGTCCATCTCCCAGCAGGAGACCCACCTGGGCCGGACCCGCCACTCCAAGCTCGAGAGCGAGGTGGAATTGCTCGAGCGGGACGCCCCGGCCCGGCCCCTCAGCCTGGTCTCGTCCGGGAACCAGCCGGCGCCTTCGCAGGAGACGAGGACGAGGAGGAAGGAGATGGTGTCCGGGCTGGGGTTTGATTCGAGCGCGTTCGACCCGGGGGCGAAGGACGGGTCGGTGGAGCTCCGGAAGGTGGCGAGACGGGCGTGGGAGGAGGGCCGGAAGCTGTGGGGGGAGCTGGAGAGTGGTAAAGTCGGGGGCTTTAAGGTTGAGGAGCGCGTGGAGGAGTGTCCCCACTCGATTTCGCTATCCGGGTCGGATTTCTTGGGCAAAGGGAAGGTGGTGGAGCTGCCGTGCGGGTTGACGCTCGGGTCCCACGTCACCTTGGTTGGGAAGCCGCGGAGGGCACACGCAGAGGAGGAGCCGCGGATTAGCTTGGTGAAGGATAAAGGGGAGGTGGCGATGGTGTCCCAGTTTATGGTGGAGCTGCAGGGGCTGAAGACCGTTGATGGGGAGGACCCTCCACGGGTGCTGCACTTTAACCCCAGGCTGAAAGGGGATTGGAGCGGGAGGCCTGTGATCGAGCAGAACACTTGCTATAGGCAGCAGTGGGGGACTGGTTTGAGGTGCGAAGGGTGGAGATCCAAGCCCGATGATGAGACCGGTTAGTGTCTGTCCCGCTGTGAGAAATGAATGCAGTCTATTCTTTAGGCACGTTGTGTTTGCTAGCATATTAGGCAAATGTACTAGATCTTTAACTTTAAACTGCAGCTAAATTTGATATATTTATATGGTAGTATTCTAGTCCACCCGGTAGACCAGGTCGGGAATTAGGGGCCTTCTTTTTGCTTCTTGTTATTAATGCATCATTTATTGAATAATCAGATTTTATGAAATTCTATATGGTTGCAGTTGATGGTCAGGTGAAGTGTGAGAAGTGGATCCGGGATGACGATGATCATTCGGAAGAGTCGAAGGCAACCTGGTGGTTGAGCAGGCTCATAGGGAGGACAAAGAAGGTTACATTTGATTGGCCATTTCCGTTTGTGGAGGACAAGCTGTTTGTTCTTACTGTCAGTGCTGGCTTGGAGGGTTACCACGTGAATGTTGATGGGAGGCACATCACCTCTTTCCCTTACCGCACTGTGAGTAACGGTCTGTGATTTGTCATGATTTCCCTAACGTGGGCCAATTTGCTTATTTTCTTTTTGGACGTGCATAGGGTTACACGCTTGAGGATGCCACAGGGTTTACTGTGAATGGGGATATTGATGTGCACTCCATATTTGCTGCTTCCTTGCCCTCGGCACATCCTAGTTTCGCTCCCCAAAGGCATCTGGAGATGTCGGATAGATGGAGGGCACCTCCACTTTCTGATATGCCCGTGGATATGTTTATCGGTATTCTATCTGCGGGAAACCATTTTGCTGAGCGGATGGCTGTACGTAAGACATGGATGCAGCACAAACTTGTTCAATCTTCAAATGTGGTGGCCCGTTTCTTTGTAGCTCTGGTACGTGGATTAGTATCTTTTACTGTTTGTCTCTTGTTGTTACTTACATCAATGTGCTTATATTATCTCTTGAATGATGTTTTGACAGCACGCTCGGAAAGAAGTGGACGTGGAGTTGAAGAAAGAAGCAGAATATTTTGGTGATATTGTAATAGTGCCTTACATGGATAACTACGACCTCGTGGTATTGAAGACTGTTGCCATTTGTGAATATGGGGTGAGTACATTGCATAAAGTTATTGTGGTATTGCAGATACTTTTTCTTATCCACGAAATGACACCAGTTGTTCACAGGTTCGGACAGTGCGTGCAAAGTACATTATGAAGGGTGATGATGACACATTTGTGAGAGTGGATGCAATGATGAATGAAGCACAAAAATTTCCCGAGGGTAGCAGCTTGTACGTTGGGAACATAAATTACTTCCACAAGCCCTTGAGATATGGTAAATGGGCAGTGACGTACGAGGTATGGATGGACTAATCAAGTTTCTCTTTATCCTGCCACATGATGGGTTCCAGTTTTTTCACGCAATATGCAAAACCCCATATGTAAAATATCATGGTTGTGCTAGCAGCTCATAACTGGTCATCTTTAGAAATGTGCAATCTGTGGACGGTGTAAACATAATTCTATCATTTGGGAATTCTTTTTCTTCTGACCTTGTGGCAGCCTGTACTGATGTTATGAAAATCTGAAGGCACTAATTACCTGAATAAGATAATAGTCTTTATGTAGTTTAGACCATATGCATAGTTTGGGGTCTCGCGACGATACGAGGGATGACATGCTTCTGTTTCTCTTCCTTATGGTGGTTCAGGAATGGCCGGAAGAAGATTACCCACCTTATGCAAATGGACCTGGCTATATTTTGTCATCAGATATTGCACGCTTTGTGTTTACTGAGTTTGAGAAACATAAGCTCAGGGTACATACTGACTACTCTCCTCTCTTGCTCACTCTCTCTATTAACAATTTGCTCATCGACTCTTCTTGGCCTTGCAGTTGTTCAAAATGGAAGATGTAAGTATGGGAATGTGGGTTGAACAGTTTAACCGTACGAAACCCGTGGTATATGTACATAGCTTGAAATTCTGTCAGTTCGGTTGCATCGAAGGCTATTATACGGCGCATTACCAGTCCCCGAGGCAGATGATCTGCCTTTGGGATAAATTGCAGTCTACGGGAAAGCCTCATTGCTGCAACATGAGATGATGGCAATGGCATTTAGGTCCAGGAAATGGTCGGAGCGCCTTGTAAAGGAGAGAGGGGGAGAGGATCACAACTTCTGCTTACCCGAGAGTTCTAAAACTAGCAACCATGGTCACAACCTTATGTGACGACCGACGCAACTTTTCGAGGTAGGAGATGGACAGAAGTTTTGCAGGGATAGAATCAGATGTTGTATGTATAGTTTAAAATGGCTAGCTGTTACCTTGGTTATGCTGATGCTAGAGCAGGCTCATCATTCAATTGGTTCTTTTATCTCACAGCTTCTTCTTCCCCAACCTCTGCCATGAAATTTGTAGTGAAGAAGTGGATTTATGTTGATGTTCCATGAACAGATTCCCTTCTTGAGGCCATCCCACTTCACATTTCTGTACTTGTATAACAGGAAACTAGTATATATTACTAATACCCAGGTAGTAATATCTGTTGGCGTCAAAGGTTTCGTTTTTTTCGGAAAATCTGTTATTCAGAATCAAACTCTTCCAACCGTAGTCAATTTTTTGAGTAGTCTTTTTTTTATACCATGTAGTATTCGGTAGTTGTGTAGAATTTTTGAAAAGTGTCAAAGTTCTATCATCATGTATTTTAACACTGTTGCATATTTAAAAATTCGAACTCATCATCTGGAATAACGTTTTCCTAGTTGATCGGTACGACTTGGCTTTTCCAATGTGGGGCCATGCTGATTCAGATCATCATTACATTGATTGGGCTGTGAGTAACATGCAAGAGCTTATATAATTTTGCAGCTGACCAGGAAGTTAAGCATAAGAACAAGACTAAATTATTCTGTCTGTCCTGTACTTGGAGGATACTTTTTGGATCTAGTACAGACAACAAATTTAATATATGGAGCCGAATATAATGCAACTTTTTTGATATATTCAGATAAATACTAGGGATGTTCATGGCGGCTAGTTTAAGTCAAAGTTTCATTATCCTGATTTTTCCAGGTTTTTTTGTATGATTATATTTTTAAAAAAAAAGTTTCATTGTTTGGGTTTACTTTAGTTATTTTTTTCAGAATTTTCTAATTTTTTAGCAGAATTGTTTCCATCTGTACGTGCGGGAAAATTGCATCCTGACCAACTTTGGGGATAAGCGGATATGCATGCATGTGCACCACCACCTTTTGATTGCCATGCACGGGAATTATATAGTTTCTGAATCATTGGAGAATGGAGACACCATCAAATGGTTTCGAAGACTTTAATCTCCACATACAGTAATTAAATAACAACTTCTGAGCTCGGCAATGCATTATGACCGGCCGTTACTAAAGAATATAAAGTTGACTTCCTTATTTTGTGGGTTCACACATTTTTTAAAAAGTATTATGTAGTTTTATTTATTTATTTTATGTGATAGATGTCTCCTAAATCGACATTTTTAACAACAAATTCTAATCATTGTTAATTTTTGCTAACTAGTGTCCATATGAATGGCCATGCCAACGACATGTCACTTTTTCGCATATCGTTTACGCTAACATGACACATCTCTGAACAGTTTTGGAAAGTCTTACTTGTTATGTTAGCGCAAATAAAAGAGAGAAAAAGTGACGTGTAACCAACCACACGAGCGCCAGCTAGTTTGAGAGAGAGAGAGTCATATTTAATTATGCCAAGATAAATTAACCATGGTTAGAACTATAGTGATACATCTTCTCATAAAAAAAACTCATGGTTAGAATATGCTCACGGTAACACTAACGAGACATCTATTCTCATTCTGACACCAATCCATATTTTATCATAACCAACATGCTCTCAGCATATATTCAAAATGTTCATTTTTTCTATCATACTGATGGTAAATAATTGCTATAATTTTTTTAAGAAACAAAATTTTAAAACAAGTTATTGTCATAGAATAGTTTTTCAGAAGTTATAAATTTAGTTATGAATCTAATTTTAAAATAGTAAACATTTAAAAAATTTATATATAATTTGCATAGTTTTGCATATTTTTCTGTAGTGAATGAAATCACGTCCCTATTTAAAAATTTCAAAACTAGAAAAAAATTGTCAATCAAAATTTTACATGATAAATGTAAAGTTTGAGATAAGAAGTGATGTGATTACATATGTATTCATATACAAGAAAAGATTAAGGAATAACTAAGTAATTATTATCTGAGTGAGTACAATTAATACATATTAATTAACTAATCGCTACATAGGAGAGAAGTGTGTAACTATCCGTTAGAGAAGACAAACGCATGTACTAGCCGTTGCCAGGCTTTACATGATGGTGCCCGCTAGATTCTGTATCACGTGCTAGAGAGACAAATTCTATGTCTGGAAGGGCGCTTGGTCTTCTGAATTTTGGATAACATGATGAGGAGATGATAATCAACCTTAGTGATCATGATCACATTAATATCTTCATTTTTAACACTCTCCATCGAGTTGGGGAGTAGAATAACAAACCCACAACTTGCCAAGGTGATGTTCAAATTGAGTAATTCCAAGGGGTTTGGTGAGGACATCCGTAGTTTGTTCTTGTCTGGGAGTATAAGGCGTATCAACCTCTTGAACCTTATCCCTTATAAAATAACAATTGATCTCTATATGTTTCATCTTTTTGTGGAACATCGGATTGGGAGCGATGTAAATGAGAACTTTAAAATCACAATGAAGCTTCATTGGACATTAGACTTGTATATGCAATTCTTTAAGATGACTTCGTACTAGACAAGCTCACTTGCAGAGAAAATGATTGCGTGATACTCAGCCTCTAAACTTGATCTCGCAATAATAATTTTCTTTTTAGATCTCCAGAGGACTAGATTGGCACCAATAAAAATTGAGTACTCAGTTGTAGACCTACAATCATCTCCAATCAGAATATGCAAAAGTAGTGACCGAGAGGTGTTTATTATTCTGAATAAGGATACTTTTTCATGGGCAGATTTTGAGATATTTAAGAATTCTATCCATAACATCAAGGTGAACAACTCTAGTTGAATGCATAACTTAGCTAATCAAACTCACATCGTAGATTATATCTAGTCTAGTGACAGTGAGATAGATAAGTTTGTCAACAATTCTTTGAAATTGAAGAATACCAATCAATATTTCACATCTATTGTTTGAGATCTTAAGTTTAGGTTCTACTGTGTTCTAAATGGTATGAAATCTAAGTTTTTAGTCTTCTTAAGTAGATCAAGAACATACTTTCTTTGAATTAAAAAAGAACCCGTTTGAAAGAATATGCAAATTGAACTCCAAGAAAGTAATTATCTTTTATAAGTCCTTGATTTGGAAACTTTTTTAAAATTCGGCCGTTAACTTACTAATGAGAAATTCATTGTCAATATTTATCAGTATATCATCCACATAGATTAAAACTACAACCTTACATATTTTTCAGCAGAGAAAAATAAATTAGAATCTGAATAGAATTTATTAAATTTTAAGTTAATCAATTCACCACTTAGTCTATTGTAAGATGCACGTGATTGCTTCAGGCCATAGATAGCCTTGTTAAATTTGTATTGCTTGGGGTGTGTTATTAAACCTAGGAAGTAAATTGAGGTAAACTTCTTTCTGTTAAATTTTTTGCAAAAATGCATTCTTGACATCCATGTGTTATATTTTCCAATATTGATTAACAATAATAGATATCTAGATATGAATGATATTTTTTTTGCCTTGGGAAAAAGGGGCTCACTATAATTGATACTCGAGATTTGAGTAAAAACTTTAACTACCAATCATGACATATGTCTTTCAATCGAGCTATAACTGTTATGCTTAATCTTAAATATCTATTTATAATCAATGACTTTTTTTCCTTCTGGTAAATCAACAATGGTCCAAATATTATTTATTTTCAAAGCTTCCATTTTCTCATTTATAGCCTTTGAAAAAAATAAGTTGTTTTATTGTCAAGTTTCTTGGTTCAACATTATTATCTAAGAAGCTCATAAATATCATATGCTTTGAATAAATATATTTATATTAAATGTAATCCTCAATGGGATAAAACCATAGATAAGTTTGAAAGTCTTTCAACGTGCTACCAAGTTGTTAGGTCCTAGTTGATCTTCTAATATGTAAATAATTAGCAATGTTTTCAATTATATCAACAAGTTTTTCATCTGAATCAGGCTCAATAGTAATAGATTGAGGGTTAGAGAATATACCTAGCTCTTAATCACCTTCTTGAGGTATGTTTAGATTAGGAGAAACAACTCATGAGATCATGTTATCCTCAGTTGATTTCTCCCTGATCTGCAATAGTGTCAATAAATGCTCTCATCTCTAATTGAATAACAGATTCATTCTCATTATTTGGTATAGGCATAATGGGCATTGGTTTGGCGATATGTTGATTAGTTGACTCCTCTATCTATATACTCACCACACGCCCTAAAATATAGTTGATGTTCCACAAATTTGACATCTATTAAGACAATTTTCTATCTCAAATATGTGTTAAAGCACTTGTACCTTTTTATGTGCTTGAGTAACCCGAGAATACACTTGATAACCCTTTTGTCTAACTTGTCTCTCTTAGTTGCAAGTACATGAACAAAACAACAATAACCAAATATACGAAGTTAATCATGATTTGACTATGTCATTTCAGAGTATCTTTTACCTTATGACTATGTCGTTTCAGATGTACCTCTTACCTTCTGTACGGAAGTACATGAACAAGCACGCACTGGAGATCTCTTATGACTATGTCATTTTAGATGTACCTTTTACCTTCTGTACGGAAGTATATTTAGATGACTTACGGGGCATTAGCCTTCTCCGCTGCACTAGGTTGGCCAGTGATGAGTTGAGAGGATAAGACTTAGCAGTATTAACGTCAAGGCGGGTCACTCTGACTTTGCCAAAGTACTTTTTCCCTCTCGTTGTGAATTTTCCCACTGGGTTTTTACCGTCGGAGGGTTTTACTGAGGCCGGCGGCTGCAACCTCAAAAGAGGAGATCCCGATACTAAGGCTAGTAGACATCAGGATGAGGAGTACAGATAGACTATTATTCTCTTTGAACTTATTTTTCGTATTTATATAGGGGCTTGACCCCACCATTTCAAAAAAAAGTAGTCTCTTAATGATATGACGAGTTGTAAGAACATCATCACTCCAATATTTTTTCATAACATTCATCTTAAACATCATGGATCTAGTAACTTAAAATAAGTATTTATTTTTTGTTTAGCCGCTCCATTCTTGCTATGGAGAGTAAATATATGAAGTCAGTAGAAATTTAAGTAATTAATGACTAAGTAAGTACAATTAATACGCATTAATAATAGTAACTAATCTAGTTGTTATAGAGGAGAGAGGCGTGTAACTATCCGTTGGAGGAGAGAGGCGGGAGAACTGGCCGTTATAGAATGGCGCGCACTAGATTAGGTATCGCGCGCTTAAGAGAGTCAAATCCCATGCCCGAAAATACGCACAATATTCTAGCACCAAAGTTCAACTAAAGAAATTATTTAGAGGAAAATTTTTTATATCTCATAATTAAACTAATTTCTTTTGTGAACCAAGGACAAACTTTGAATAAACTCAAATTAGAGAAGAAAAAATAGAAGCCCACCTATTCAAATTAGATGCTTAGAATTTTTTTACTATATAGATTTTTTTATCACACACATGTTTATCTTTTTCGGATTTTGCATCCATTTTCCAGTGATTTGTTTGAGATTTTCCAGATTTTAACTCTTCAACTATTTTTCTTTTTTCCAGATTTTGATTTTTTGGATGGTATTTTTTAGGTAAAAGAACCCTCACCGTATCCAAAGGTGAAAAGGTCTCGCTAGTTATCCAGGTTGCATCTCTTCTAGAAACCTAAGAAAGAAAAATACATTTTTGGTTCGTACCAGTAACTAAACCAAAAATTCGAGTAAATTTTTTAAAATATGATAAAGTTCTACCTATAATTATTTAATAGAATGATATCTAATATATAGATTTATTTAGTTCACTAATCTAGATTCGAGTCGAGTGGTCAAAGGTGACAAAATTTTACAATAAATATTTATTGTGTTGCATTACTAAAGATTCAAACTAGAAAACAAGTTAAATTATAACAACTTTCTCACTAGTTGATCTAAGTGTTTATTGGTTTGAAATTTCTTGGTTAATCCGGAAATCAAATTATCCAAGTGCTAAGAAAGGAAAACAAATACTTATTAGAAAAGTTCACATTTTCAGCTCGAATCAAATTAGTATTAGTCGGTCTAATAGATAGAGGTAGTATAAACTCAAAGAGAAGAATAAATATATAAAAAACGTAGCTCCCTCACACCACTATATAAAGGCCTTCGACTAAAAGAGACAAAATACATTAACAAAGAGAAAGACAAGACAGTCAAAGATACACGAAATGGCTTGGTGGGACCCACTTGCGGACACGTACTGTAGGAACTGCAAGCGGTCGGCGGAGGTGGTGCTCGACCACGCGGAGGGCGACGCCATCTGCTCCGAGTGCGGCCTCGTCCTCTTGTCCCACTCCGTCGACGAGTCCTCCGGCAGCGACCCCTCCAGCGTGGCCGACCCCATCAGCCCCGTCGTCCCCGACTCCCCCGTCGCCACCACCCTGGTCGCGCTCGGCCCCGGCGCCGGCGGGCTGCTCGTCCCCGGGAAGTGGAAGCCCCGCGGCGGGTCGGCCCAGGCGTTTAAGCGCATTGCTTATATGGTTGACAGGTGATGAACGCACTCTGTATATATTTTTTGTTATGGCTTGGTTGGTTGGTTGAAGACTGAACTGAGAGAGATAATTCGGGTTGAGATTGTAAAAGATGGATCGATCTTTACGTGAAGGGTTCGCTCTGGAACCCGCGAAAGATCGAAACTCTGATGTAAAGATTGAACCTTTGGATGGACCCTGTTTTGTTTTCATGATGATAGGCCGTAGGAAATCGCGAGTGATTAGGAGAAGGGATCAGAATTGGTGGTTTGTTGTTGTTTGAGACGATGAAAATGGAGTGTAGTTTCGGTTAGGTGATCGGCATTGCGCCTTTTTTGATTGTTTTTCTTTTCTGTATTAATGGTTTTGTCATGATTCTTGTACTAACTTGTGTTATTTGATGTTTTGGTGATTCAGGTTGGGGCTAGCGACTTCCGTAAAGGTTGGTTTGCGAGTCTACCGAACTGATTTTCTTTTATATGTTGTCTCCAATTATAAATTGATCCTTCGTGCATGCATTAAGAGGAAGTCCGTTCGTGTATTTTGTGTCTCTGGAACTCATAATTGATCTCTGCTGAATAGAAAGCCTTTTCAATATTGCGAACTCAGCGTTCTTTGCCTTGCATGCACGGATGTCTTGCAGCTCACGGATCGGCAACGATGATTCGCACCCTTCATCCGTGAGCTACATTGTTGAAATAAGTGCATTTACTATATCTGTTGCTCCCGTTGACTGAGATTCTCTCCTTTATGAGGAGGCTGCCGGTTTACGTGGATCTTTTATAAAGAAGAATTAGCTTTGTTGGAAAGTTTACTGTTTTTAAAAGCAACTTCGTACGTTGGTTTCAGATTGAGATATAAGTGTGAATCCATTTTCTGAAAGCTAATAACTTTTCCTGTCTGCGCAAATCTGTTCTAGACCTTGTGTTACATGCTGATCAAGTTTCAAAGAAGATTTCTTGATGAATCAACATGCTACTATACTGTTTGGTTTTTCGTTTTATTTGGTTGAGAAAGTTTTAAACTGTAATGGACATCCAACTTTTTAATGTAAAAGGATCGAGCTAATGAAATATATAAGAAGGTGGAAGGTCACAAATCACTCAAAGGAAGAAACCAAGGTGCTGTAGCAGCTGCATGTCTCTATATAGCTTGTCGGCAAGAGAACAAACCTTGTACTGTCAAAGGTAGATGATAACCTATTCTTTTTTCACTGTAGAGTTACTCGATTCATCATTTTCTGTGTATGAGAGTTGCAAGATGTGAGTTCTTCTAGAAATAGCTTCGGTTGCTGATACGGCAACAAAGAGAGAAATTGGCCGGGCTAAACAGTTCGTGCTAAAACATCTGGAGGCGGAGGCAGGTCACTCTGTTGAAATGGGAACCATACATGCTGCAGACTATTTGGTTAGTTGTTAAATTGGGCTAATTTTGTCCCCTTTTCCTTTAACCGTTTCATCGGCTACTCCTTGCTTGTAACTGTACCGTCCACGTGCTTACTTGCATACACCATCACATCTGTTTTGCAGAGACGATTCTGTTCAAACCTTGGAATGACCAATGAAGCAGTTAAAGCCGCTCATGAAGTCGTCCAGAAGTCTAAGGAGCTTGACATACGGTTTGTTTTGATCTTGTACTTGATGAAGGGTATTCCGTTTTGTTTCTTTATCGGGGAATCTCAACCCTCTTTTTCAGAGGAATTAATTGGCTCTTGTTCAATAACGGTTGAGATTATATCCCGAGTTTTTCTCTGCAATTTTTCGAATTGCTTTAATGGTAACAACATCATTCTTTGAGTGCTCATTTCCATTTGCTTTAGGGAAGTAACTCAATGGCATGATAGGGTCCATATGCCGATCTAATCTCTTGATACTGAGGCTTCTTGTTGTTGCATCAGAAAATCTGCGATCTTGGGACTCATTGAGTCATTTGCGATTGGCAAAATATTTTCGATTGTACATGATTTCTTTCTTTTTCTGATAAGGTATAAAGATTTAAAGATTTTCCCGTATTAAGTTAGAAAAACATTGATAACATGCGATCCGTAACCGTAACATGCCATTGTAACTCAGCTATAAATTCTACTAAAATTGAGAATTACATTTACAGACTTTCTGACAACATGGCAACTTCTTGTTATGACCTGTGCAGGAGGAGCCCGACATCGGTGGCAGCAACTGTGATCTACATTGTAACTCGGCTATCTGCTGACGATAAAAAGACACTCCATGGTAAGTAAACTATATGCTCACTCCTTTAATGATTGACGTTACTTCGAGCAAACGCTGATGCACGATCCACTGCGGTTGCAGACATTACAGTAGCCACCCAAGTCACCGAACTCACAATCAAGAACACGTGCAAGGATATGTATCCGCATCTGAAACAGATTGTGCCAACTTGGTTTGCCAGTGAGGAAGAAATAAGCAATCTTGTATTGTAGACATTCTTGGGCAGAAGCCAACTCTTACATCACTGTGGAAAGTTGTCTTTTTCATAGGATACTTAAAACTGGATACTTCCCTGGAAAGGTATACACAGAGTGTAGGGCTGTCTCTTAGTTTTTACAGAAGCTTCTTCAACTTTTGGCTGTCTATAAGATGGTTTATACTAAGATAATGGCAACTACTTGGAAGAGTTCAAGTATGGATTACAGTTTATTAAAAATATGGCTTGCAATTGCACCCAGCATGGCTCATCCAAATTGGATGATACATGAGTCGTTGGTATTATTATATCTGGATTTATTGGATATAGCAGAAGTCATAGATTTAAAAAAGATTTAATGAACATAGTGACGGATAATCGAAAATCATATAGTAAAAAAATGAAAATAAAACTGGGTTGTAACTATATATTTTTTAAATAATGTACAACCAAGTTCATGCAATCTTTCTGTCAAATTGTGTTGACCATCGAAATTCTTAGACAAAAATGCCCTTCCTAATTAATAATTGATTTAAGAACGAAAAAATATAAAAGACCTATCCTCTTCTGTTTTTTTTTCCTAAAGTTAATTTGTCATTCTTCTTAGTGGTATTTAAAGAATATTTTTTTACAGTATATTTTGTCTAATTAGACAGACTCAATTGTGTTTCAGCCCATCTGTCGATCTCAATATTATTTGTTCTATTGTTACTGGACCGAAGGCTTCTGTGCGGAAATTTTCCACTAATAAATCTCCACCAAACAGGTTGATGGAACTGGAACTGAATAATCAAATGGGAGTTGTCAAGTACTAAAGATTTATATTTAATTTTTATAAATGTATAAGATATCGTTGATAAAACTGTCTCCAAATAAGACTTGTTAGTACTTGACTTTGTATAAAAAAAATAAAACGACTAATATTATGTCACAAATTATACTGCAAATGTTCTTTATGGTTAATTCGATTAAAGAATCTAATAATATTATTCCCATAACCAAGTCCCGATAACAAATAGCTCCTTGAAAAGATCCAGAACCGTGACGACGCAGTTTTCTTCAATTTACTATGATTTTTCTTTTTGATAAATTTTCATTTATCAAAAAACAAATATACACTATAAAATCAAGAATATAAAGAGTGTAGTAAGTTACACGAGTTGTGTAACTTGGTCTCTTTGCATATTTGATTCGGTAGGTCATATATGAATTTTTTTGATATTAGACAAATATAACCAGGAGGATGAAATGAGTGGTAGATTTTCTGTTGCTCACACGGGCTTTGGATTGGGTACGGAGTGAAGGAATTGATTCCGAACAGTTTGAAGTGTAGGGGGATCGCAGTGGCAAGCGCAAGTATGTGATAATGGCAAGCGTAGTTAAGTGACAATGGCAAGTACAGTTATGTGATAATGGCATTTGTTTTTGTGAAAACGGCAAGTCCCCGTTGATGATAATGGCAAGCGTAGTTTTTTTCATTTTGGTCCCCGTGTTTTAGCATTTTTGCAAAAAGGTCACAATGCATGTGCAGTTATGTGATACTGGCATGTGCAGTTATGTGATACTGGCATACGCAGTTATGTGATAATGGCATTTGTATCCGGCATGTGTTTGTGCGTGACTTTTTTATTTTGGTCTCCATATTTTAGCGCATTTGCAAAAAAGTCCCCGCGTGTCTTCATTCCAAACGGTTCGAAATAGTGGCATTCCGTACTCAATCCATACCCGCTCACACGACTTTCAAAGACAATTGCATTTCGAACCAATAGTAAGGCTCTAAAAAAATATACCACATTGTCCCGATCATTCCCTCTTTTACCTATTCCACTCAATTTCGATTGCTCAAGCTCGCTCCGAGTGCCTATCGGTCAAATTTTAAAAACATTGATAAAAAGTCGCAGATTAAGGACAATTCGCCACATGAGTGACATGACAAGATAATCTGACTCGTGTTAAAGTTGATTGCGAAGGTTGCCAAGTCAGATCGTCGACTAGTCTTGTTTGTTGCTATTGGTGGTGGAAGTACTACAAGAACGCTAAAACTTCCCGAGACGGTCTGGAGTGATCGACCTAATGTCGGCCTAACGAAATGGGAGAAAAAGGTACTAAGAGCTATGAGTACAAAAACGCTAAGAGAACTTGGTCGTCCCAAGGTTAGCGAAAAGGGTGGAAAAAGAGTTATAAGCTAAGCTAAGGAAAAGATAAATTTTGTTGTTGTTGTGTCGTTGATGATGATTTGATCTTGTGCCCATACCCTCCTTATATAGACGATGCCAACCTGGCTCATGATGAGAAACTCTAGCCGCCTCAGATGATGCCAACTTGGCTCCGGCTCATGATGGAAAACTCAAACCACCTTAGATGATGCCAACTTGGCTCTGGCTCATGATGAGAAATTCTAAACCATCTCAGACGATGCCAACCTAGCTTCGGCTCATGATAAAAAATTCTAACCGCCTTAGACAATGCCAACTTGGCTCTGGCTCATGATGAGAAATCCTAATCCGCCTCAGACGATGCCAACCTGGCTCCGGCTCATGATGAGAAACCTTAAACTGCCTTAGTCATATCGATGATGTCGACCAAGCCTTGTCTCATGATGAGAAATCTGAACGGCCTTAGTCATCTCGATGATGCCGACCTGACTCCGGCTTATGATGAGGAACATAAACTGCCTTAGTCGTATTGATGCCCAAACCACCTTAGTCATATCGATAATGCCAACCGAGCCTTATCTCATGATGAAAAATTCGAACCACCTTAGTCATATCGATGACGCCGACTTGGCTCTGGCATCTTCTCGAACGTCTCTGCCAAAGTAACGTTGTCCCCTAAATTGGACCCGAGATGGACTTATCAAACCCAAACCCAAGCGGGTACTTCACGGGCGTACCCCTCAAAGCTCAACGAAGGCAAGCGAGCGGGCCAAGCAACGGGCCAACACTTGGAGTGAGCGAGCACTTGGAGTGAGCGAGTGAGCAAGCAACAAGGGCAGACGAACGAGCAGTACAGGCGAGCGAGCAAGCACCTCGAGCGAGCGAGCACCTCGAGTGAACGAGCACGCACCCCGAGCGAGCGAGCACCTCAAGCAAGTGAGCGAGCACCCCGAGCAAGTGAGCATCGCGGGCGAGCCAACGAGCACCCCAAGTGAGCGAGCACTGCAGGCGATTGAGCGAGCACCCCAAGTGAGCAAATAAGCACCCCGAGCGAGCGAGCACTGCAGGTGAGGGAGCACCCCGAGCGAACAAGCACCCCGGGCGAGCGAGCACCCCGAGCGAGCGAGCACCCTGAGCAAGCGAGCGAGCACCCTGAGCGAGCGAGCACCACGGGCGAACGAATAAATGGTCAGGTGATCGAGCATCCGAGTGAGTGAGTGATTGGGCGGGCAAGCATCTGAGCTAGCTAGCAATCACTTGTATGAGCGAGCAAGTGCTCGTGGGCGAGCGAGCAAGCGATTGACCAAGCAAGCAGCGTTAAAGCAAGTTGAGAGCGAGCGAGCAAAACCAAAGTCCGGCTTAACCCAAAGATGAGATTATTTTTGAGTCCCAAGTATGATCAACTAGGCAAGCACGATGAGCAAACGGGCGAGCTAGTTGAGCACGACAAGCAAGCGAGCAAACTAGTTGAGCACGAAGAGTAAGTAGGCAAACAAATGAGTGGGCTAGCTCATCGCCAATCACTCCTAGATGAGCAGCTCACTCCCAACCAGGCGAGCCGCTCGCTCCCAACCTCACTAGGTCGAGCAACTCGCTCATTCCACCATGCAATCTCATATTTAAATGGACTTTTGGCCTCCTTTCATTCCGAATCTAAAGAAATTGTAATCTACAACGTTGTATATCTACATCTTAACTTTCCATAGCAATTTGAATCACGTCAATCTGAGTTCTGAGGAGGAATCTGTGGTTTTTCTACCAAAATGTGATGATCTTTAGCGAGCGAGATGAGAGCGAGCGAGTGAGATGAGAGCGAGCGAGCAAGATGAGGGCGAGCGAGCACGATCAGAGCGGGCGAGCACGAAGCGAGTGGGCGAGCATAATGTGGACACAGTAAGATTAGGTGAGCGAGCTCGTCTTAAAATGGATTTTTGACCTCCCTTCCCTTTGAATATGAAGAAGCCATAAACTAGAAAGTTGTAGGTCTTATCTTTTTATTTACGAAGGAATCAACTCAATCCGATGCTCGAGTCAAAAGAGATGGATGATCTACCAAAGTATGATAGAGCCAAGAGCCAATCGTCCTTTTGGAAATCGACCATCCCAACCATCTTTTTAGAGATCGATCATCCTCTTGGTCTTCATCCTCTAATCGATGTCCTCTTAGTCTTCATCCTCTTGGAGTCCAATCATCCTCTTTGAGACCAGTTGTCCTCTTAGAGACCGGTCATCTTCTTAAAGACCGACCGTCCTCTTTGAGACTGGTCGTCCTCCTAAAGACCAACATCCTCTTAGAGATCGGTTGTCCTCTTAGAGACATATCGTTATCTTATAAACCGACCAACCTCTTTGAGACCGGTTGTCTTCTTAGAGATCGGTAATCCTCTCAAAAAGCGATCATGCTATTAGAGACCGCCATCCTCTTGGAAACTGATCGTCCTCTCAGAGAGCGATCGTACACTTAGAGACTGACCATCCTCTTAGAAATTAGTCATCCTCTTAGAGACCAATCGTCTTCTCTGAGAGCGATCATACTCTTAGAGATCGACTGTCCTTTTGGAGATCAATCGTCCTTTTGGAGATCGGTCATCCTCTTAGAGACCGGTCGTTCTCTTAGAAATTGGAGGCGATCTCGCAAGATGAAGAGCTAGAAATGGTCTTGCCGCACTGGGGAGCTCAAGATATCGTTGACAATTTTGAGATTATTTTTGTACCTCAACAATGCCCCCCGCATGTTAACGCTTTGTTACGATCAGGCGAAAAGTATTGACGTGGTCCTTATTAACTCTCTTTTATTTGCCAGCTTTTGGTATCTCCTTTAAATGGTCTTTCATCTCCGGCTTGGCACACTTCAACTTACTTGGACCAGCTCCAAGGAGTCTAAGCCATTGTCCTCAAAGAACTTCTCGGCCGACTCGTACAGTGACAAGGCACAAACCACTAATTATCTTGTCACATTTTATATCGCCTCACTCTCTGTATGTTAGGCAGAGGGCTTGCCCCCCGGGTGTGGCACTGACTGGTCTTCGAGGTAAAATGACTTCTTGTTCAACCGAACTCGCACACCAGGCAAACTGGCCATCTATGTTGCTCCAAGCCACCATAGTTGGTACTATGGACATATGGTAGAAGGTCGCATCCATACAATTCGTGACTGATCGAGATAGATGTGTATCGACCGTCACCATCTCTACCTTCTATTAAATTAGAAGCTGGTAGAGGGAGGTTGGTACTACCTAGCTCGAGTGGATCCAACCTTGTCCTTCCTGGAAATAGTTGGTTATGCTCATGCCATTTGGGCTAGTATCCTCCTTCTCTTTACTACGCTCCTAGAGGAGCGACTGAAGAAAGGTGCTCACCACACCCATGTTGTTTACGAATACTTTCTCAATCGGCTCCTTGAGGATATGAGCTGTGATATAAAGAAGCTTATCGTGGTTGCTCCTCATCCGGGTAGACCTCGAAATGGCGATGCTTCCATCAAAGTCCCCCCCACTATAGGTAGAGCTGAGAACTTCTCTTCGACAAGAGGTTTAGTAGGGTATTCTTCGATCACATCCCCCTTGAAGTGGTCTGGTTAGATAGATCTCGACCAAACTTTAGCCGGTAAGGAGAACTCCATATTAGTCGCCACCTTATTTAGAAAGTCTCCAAACTTGATGTACCCCATGTTAAGGTCGGTCAAGACCTGGATCTCATTTACCACTTTAGACATCCACTTGCGGATCAACTTCATGTGTCGATCAGCGGGTACCTTTGGTCGAACCTCCTTTATGTGCTTCTTCACCTTAGAGGCTCCAACCTCCTTGGCCGGCCTCGAGTCGAGGTCGAATGGTGTTGCACCCATAGACGAGCTAGGAGTGCCTTTCGTTCCTTCAGCTTGCCTTTTGCTCATTAAGTTGCCCCGTGAGGTACTCAATGACTTGCTTCTATCTTTGGACCTTCCTCTCAAGGCGACATTTCTGAGTCTTGGTCAGGATGCCTTTTGCTCATTGGTCAGGGGTGACCTTCTTGTCTCCAAGCCGGTTGAAGGCTTTCCGATATAGATTGGACCAATCTTGAAGGTCCACCTTGAGACGAGGATGATGAAGCAGCCTCCATGCCTCTTTTCCCCCCGAGTCTTACCCCCCGAGTCTTAAGGTTGTCCTGCACTGGCTTTGGCCTCTCTTCCTTTTGGCTTCGTTGGACGCCAAACTTAGCAACGAAAGCACTATTGTGGGAGTTGATCGATGGTTGCCCTATAAGGCATTGATTTGAATCCAAGCCATCGGTATAAGAGAGTTCAGGTTGTATTTTCATCGTTGGCTGTTGGGTAGAACCAAACATCAACCTATGATGGACGTCGTCTTCATTGAGCTCTCCTTGTCTCAACATCACAAACTGAGGAACCGAATCAGGAGTAGGAAAGCTTGGGTCCAACTCCCCTCGCTCCAACCTCACGAACCGAGGAGTTGGCTGATGAGTAGAAAGGCTTGGGTTCAACTCCTTTTGCTTCGACATTACGAACTCAGAAATCGGCTCAGGAGTAGGAAAGCTAGGGTCCAAATCCTCTTGCTCCAACATCACGTACTAAGGAGGTGGAGTCGAAATGTGAGCAACATCATGAAGTGTTAGGTCATTGTCAGTTATCACCGTCTCATCTTTCCCAAAAAAGCCTTCTTGGATCTCCTCACACATAGAGGACTCTCGCACCTCCGAGTAATTGGAAGCCTCAACCGATGGGGGTCGGCTAAGTAGACTTGTGAAGTCCTGAGTCTCAGCATCGCGGTAAGGTAAAGACCATACCGCTTGTCCCAAAGTAGGCAGAGAGAGGGACAATGGCCCTATGTGTGCCTTACCAAGATCGAATCCGGGGGACGTTTGCCAAAGTGCTTCATCTATGTAGTTCCAAACTCCTTGGGGTTGGTTGGAGAGTCCCAGACAGGACTCATCGCCTTGCATCCAAATGCCTTCTCAGATGCCTTCCTTAGTCACATCGAGCATGCCAAAAATATATTGGTGGTGGAAGCGGTACAAGAACACTAAGACTTCCCGAGATGGTCCAGAGTGATCGTCCTAAGTTCGGCCTAACAGAATAGAAAAAAAAGTACTAAGAGCTACGAGTACAAGTACGCTATGAGAACTTGGTCGTCCCAAGGTTAGCGAAAAGGGTGGAAAAAGAGTTATAAGCTAAGCTAAGGAAAAGATAAATTTTGTTGTTGTTGTGTTGTTGATGATGTCTTGTTCTTGTGCCCATACCCTCCTTATATAGATGATGCCAACCTGGCTCATGATGAGAAACTCTAGCCACCACAGACGATGCCAACTTGGATTCTGCTTATGATGGAAAATCCAAACCGTCTTAGACGATGCCAACTTAGCTCCGGCTCATGATGAGAAATCCTAAACCGCCTCAGACGATGCCAACCTGGCTCCGGCCCATGATAAAAAATTATAACCACCTTAGACGATGCCAACTTGGCTCCAGCTCATGATGAGAAATCCTAAACCCCTCAGACAATGCCAAC
The DNA here is from genome assembly GCA_963995505.1 of Hypericum androsaemum. Classification (NCBI taxonomy): domain Eukaryota; kingdom Viridiplantae; phylum Streptophyta; class Magnoliopsida; order Malpighiales; family Hypericaceae; genus Hypericum; species Hypericum androsaemum. The sequence goes on from OZ023182.1 coordinate 15,068,798, forward strand.
CCAGCTCTGGCTCATGATGAGAAATTCAAACTGCCTTAGACGATGCCAACTTGGCTCCAGCTCATGATGAGAAATCCTAAACCCCTCAGACGATGCCAACCCGACTCCGGCTCATGATGAGAAACTTAAACTGCCTTAGACGATGCCAACTTGGCTCCAGATCATGATGAGTAACCTTAAACCGCTTTAGTCATATCGATGAAGTCAACCAAGCCTTGTCTCATGATGAGAAATCTGAACCGTATTAGTCGTCTCAATGATACCGACCTGACTCTGGCTTATGATGAGGAACACAAACTGCCTTAGTCATATCGATGCCCAAACTACCTTAGTCATATCGATGATACCAACCGAGCCTTATCTCATGATAAAAAACCCGAACCGCCTTAGTCATATCGATGACGCCGACTTGACTCTGGCATCTTTTCGAACATCTCCGCTAAAGTAACGTTGTCCCCTAAATTGGACCCGAGATGGACTTATCAAACCCAAACCCAAGCGGGTACTTCACAGGCGTACCCCTCGAAGCTCAATGAAGGCGAGCGAGCGGGCTGAGTGAACGGGCCAGCACTTGGAGCGAGCAAGCAACACGGGCAGGCGAGCGAGCAAGCACCCCGAGCGAGCGAGCACTGAAGGCGATCGAGTGAGCACCCCGAGCAAGCGAGCACTGCGAGCGAGCGATCGAGTACCCCAAGTGAGCGAACAAGCACCCCGAGCGAGCGAGCACCGCGGTCGAGCACCCCGAGCAAGCGAGCACCGCGGGCAAATGAACAAATGGTCGGGCGAGCGAGCATCCGAGCGAGCGAGCGATTGGGCGGGCGAGCATCTGAGAGAGCGAGTGATCACTTGTACGAGCGAGCAAGCGACTGACCAAGCAAGTGGGCAAGCGAAGTGAAAGCAAGTTAAGTGCGAGCGAACGATACCAAAAATCTGGCTTAATCCAAAGATAAGGCAAGATTAAGTAAGAAAAGACAAGAAAAGGAAAGAAAAGACAAGAAAAAGGCAAGAAAGGGTGAGTAAAAGCCAAGATACGGAAAGAAAAAATAAAAAAAAACTGAAAGAAAAATCAAGAAAAAGGCAAGATAAAGAAAGAAAATGCAAGATAAGGCAAGATAAGTCAAGAAATGCCAAAAATAGGCAGGAAAAAGCAAGAAGAGGAAAGAAAAGGCAAGGAAAATGCAAGATAAGAAAAGAAAAGGCATTACAAGGCAAAAAAGAGCAAGGAAAAGGCAAGATATGGCAAAAAAAAGGTAAGAAATGCAAGGAAAAGTCAAGATAAGGCAAGTAAAGGCAAAGAAAAGGCAAGATAAGGAAAAGAAATGGGAAGAAAAGGTAAGGAAATGGCATGATAAGGGCAAAAAAGTCAACAAAGGGCAAGAAAAAGGCAAGAAAATGCAAGGAAAAGACAAGATAAGGAAAGAAAAGGCAAGATAAGGCAAGAAAAGGTAGGAAAAGACAAGAGAAGGCAAGAAAAGGCAGGGAAAAGGTAAGAAAAGGTAAGAAAATGGCAAGATAAGGCTAGAAAAGGCAAGGAAAAGGCAAGATAAGGAAAGATAAGGCAAGAAAAGGAATGATAAGGAATGATAAGTCAAGAAATTTTTTCGAGTCCCAACAGTTGCTAAATGACATTTCTCCATTGGCCACACCCCAATCATTATCCGTCTGATGGTCTTTTTCTATCTTATTTGTATGCATCTCGCATGCATTCAAATGCTTGATTTTATGAAACTGTATCTCTGATATAGTTTTGTGCTTGTTAGCTGGCGTTTATCTTAACATTTATCCACTTAAGTCATTGACTCTTCCATCTATGTCAATTTGTCTTGGAATTGGTTTCCATTTTCTATTACATTTCCTTGACCTTCGTCTTTTGTGTGTTATAACCTCTTTATTTAATGTTAAGTTTCGCTCCATCGTTTTCAAAAAATAAACTGTAGCAACATGACAGATTTTTGTTCCCTTTCTTTCCGTGCATGTTCCTTCGATGTCCCCAGGTACCAATGATGGCTACTATTTTTTGGGAGCCATACACCCAACGGACTTTTGATAGGCTGGTGTGGTGGCTCATGCAAAGTGCAACCGACTTTCTCGTCTTGTCGTTCTCTGGGCTATGTTTGATTGGCTCCTCCTACGTTTTAAAAATGTGGTTTGCCATCGATTCGACCAGTCAAAATGTAACATGAGAGTCAGAGTCAGTCGACTCAATCTTAAAATTTGGAAAACTGTTTGGAACATTTAATTTTTTTTCAAATTTATATGATATTCACATAATTTACTAAAATAAATTCAGATTAGTTAAACACAAAAGACAACAAAACTCTTCCTACACACCTCAAATTCAAAATATTTTTTACTTGATCAGTGACGAATTTATAATACGTTCGTCTTCTATCAACCGTCTAAACTACATATGTTTAAAAGGACACAAATTGTAATGTTATGTGATTCGATCGACTATCTTTACAGACCAACATAAAAAAAATTTAGCGTGTGTTGTTCTCACTCACATCCACCTTGGAAAGCTTCGCAGGGGCCGCTTGTCCTACGAGTTCTTTCAAGATGTTTGCCAAAAAGTAGATGCACTTTTTAGATATGAATAGTACTATTTAAATCACTTAAAATTTTTTGAACATATCATTAACATGGTATCACACAAACTCTTGTCAATATAATTGAGATATTTTTTTGCGAGGTAAAATAATTGACACATCAATAAAAATTTAGATCAACTAGTTATTAACCAGGCATCGAATACAAATTATTGATAATACAATAGTATTAAATATTTATTGGGAGATTTTTACTAATTTTTATAGATTTTATCTGGCTCAGATATGAATTTGCCGACACAACAATCCAGATTAGAGATGGCAAAAAAAATTGACCATGGTCTTATTAGTAATGTGGTTGCGGTGGGCAAGTGACACTTACTACACCATCAATCTAGTAACTCCAAATTATTTGAGTCTTGATCTTAGGATCACCAACTAAGTTATATATATTTCATGATACAAATCGGAGCTAGAAAGTAAACATATAATATTGTTGGATAATACGGTGGAAATAAATGAAAATAAACAAAAATTGATCTGAGTTGAGTAACGACACACTGTACTTAAAAATCAATTTCATCGATACTGATAATTCCATAGGATTAAACAGATCCTTTGAAAATTTACTTAATTAACCTAGAACTAACAAGGACAATATGTATAGCAACTAGTAAATTGAAAAAAATGTAGCTATTGAATCTGAATACTCACACATCTCACAAGTAGATGACGAGCTCCTTTTATCTCAGGAAATGTGTAGGGCAGATGAATTCGGACATTTATGTTTACTTACAAAATTTAATATATAACAGCTATTTTAAAATTTAAATGACAAAAACGTAGAGAATATTAATGGGGAAGATTACGAATTTTGAAAAATAAATTGCTATTACATATCTTGAAAACAAAGGATGATTTCCTATTTAAATGTAGGTAGTCAACATCCATTAATTAAATTCGGATTTCAATCCTCATTAATCTATCATCCCATTTAAGCTCATTTTATATGAGGCGTCTATATCATGCGCGCAGGAGGTAAAATCATCGAAATACACTACTCGATTCCAAACTCAGCCAACCTCATGCGCGAGAATCCATTCTTCCCATTAACTATTTGCAAGTCCATAACACATACTTTCTTTTAAACTTGCTTTCCATCCTCTCACAAATTAATGTGATACAATGTTAAGTGAAACGCGAGACTCCCTTTAAAACTTTTTTTTCAATCTTTTTGCTCATTATTTTTTCAGCAATTCCCACTATTTTTAATATTTTTGAGTGCTATACTTAATGAAAAAATTTGAAATACTTTTTGTTGGTAAAATAATAGTAAACTATGGAATGAACACGTATGTAAAACATAAACAAAATAATCGAGAAGAGTAAGAGTATGTTCATGATCACACTCGTAGGTAAGTGTGTAACACCATCGTCTTCTTGGTAGAGATTTCGGATGTAATCCTGGATGAGGCCACAGTTTAACCGTGTGCCCTTAAACTCTTATTACCCACCTATATACTTCAGGCCTCCGTGGGTAAAAGAGTTTCCAAGGTACAACGCCCAACCACGTGTACAAAAAGGAAGCACTTCCGTACACCTTTCGAAACTTTCGTAGCTTTAGAACTCTGACTCTTTTATGCAAGAATGATATGATGTGATAGGGGGAGAAGTAGAGAGCTCTGAAGAGATTGAGAGCTAGTGGTGATTTGGAATGAAGGAGGAGGGCACCTTTTATAGGCAGCCAAGAACCTCCAACCTCCAAATCTGAAATAAATGGCAGCCATGAATACCCCTCATAACTTTGCTGTTACAAGAGCCATGATTACTCCCTTATTTACATTAGTTGTTACCTTTGAATTCAAATCCCACGTTTTGAATTCAAATAGATACTTTCTGGAAGGAGAAGAAGGATCCGGAAGATGGGGTTGTCCAAACTCAAGCCCAACGGACTTAGAGCCCAGAAGCGCTTCAACAGGTCCGGCCCAGTTCTAAAAAGATAAGGCCCTGAAACCTGGAATAATTCTCACAAATTCACAATCTCGTAATCCGTACTCGAGCCCGAGCCCGAGCCCGGCCCGGCTCGGCTCGGTCTGGGATGGGGCATGCGCGTACGTGCGTGCGTGCCGAGCTGGCTGGACAGACAGACGGATGGTACAAGAAGCTTCTCCCTTCTCCACTAGTTTACCCATGCTAGACTTCTAGTCCCTTATAAACTTGTCTCAGCATGGTGCGCTAACCAATGTGGGATTGTGCTTATTTCAATAACAGCCATACCACTTTAAAGCCAATTTTCATTCACCCCGAGAATTAGATTTTCGTAAGTGTTGTATATCGTTACAAAGCTCTATCAACGAGCTTCATATTGATCTCACAAATACCCAAAATCAATCGGTGTGACCTCCAATTAAATTAGCTCAAAGTTTCCCACCAATTACTTAGTTATTATATTTAATTAGGATTCTCCCTCTCATTAAATACTTAGGCCCAAAGCCCAATAAATTACTTGTATTGGGCCATCTCTTCCTTGGTTAATAAACCAATTCTCTAACACTTTTACGAGTATGCTATAGAGATGCAAGTGCTTAAAATTTGGTGTTCGCAGAATATGAACCAATTATTAGACTTATAGGGAAATTATATAGTGTTATGCTTAAGTTAATAACTATTATTAATTTTGAACATTATGGTGTATAATTAAATCCTACAAATCTCACTTCGCCCCTGTAGTCCTTGTCGTTGTTACTGTTCTATGCTAAATCAGTCATGTGTGCAGCGTCGTTATTATGAGTGCTCTAGAGATTAAACCACAATCTTATACGATCGGCTCAACTCGACACCCATATAAGTGACCTCATCAAGTGTATATTGTACTTTATATACCATACTTAAATGAGGGCTATTAGAATCATTAGAAGTTTTAAGCTTAACCTCCTACAGTGCAATTTAGCACTTTCTCATACACCAAAGAAAGTGACTAAAATAGTGCTAGAACGATTTAATGTGACATGTTGTTATCCATATGAACCCTCTTCATAGAATCTCTAATCACAAAAGTTGGGTTAACATCAGCGTTAATTTAAAATTTTGGCTTAAGTCTCATTCCCTCAATGTCAAATATATGATCCTTTTACACAAAAGTTATGTAAGAGGATTGACCAAATCATATATTAATCTATCTTTAAACAATTATTTAACAATATTAATCATTAACCAAATATATAGATTTTGCTATTGATAACTTTGTATTTAGCTATGACTACTGCATTTTATTGGCAATCTCAAATCATCAATAGTGTAATCTATATTCTTAAAAGAATTCTCAATAAATTCACAATCATGATAAACTCTCATTTCATTGTCATCATCCCAATTCTCAGTTGAGGTTAGGACAAATAAATTATTGCATGATACAACATGCCTTATCAAGACAATTGGTTTAATAAAAAACCAACCATTATAGCTAATCACCTTCCTTACTATAAAATAAAGTTCTCAAACACAACGAAAGTATTAGTCTATCTCAGTAAGAGATTTAATTAGAGATCCAAAATATGACGACCTCATTTTAGATATTTTGCTATTCTCAACCTTGCAATATATCAATTCTTCAATTTTGATTTTATCGTGTGTATTTTAGATAGATCAAATTCATTCATCAGCCACCTCATACATGTGTACTAAACATACACTTTCCATACTCAGATAACAACTTATAATGTTGAATAGATTGTACGATAAGTAAAGCAATATTCTTTTTAGTAAAATCACACTTAAGTCTGATTAATTCTAACCGTCTGGAGCCTATTAGTATGGCCATTTTGTTTATTTCCAATAGATTATCTAACAATCTTAAAAAATAATTTCACCGATTATGGTTCTCCAAAATTAAATAGATCCTTCTGACATTTACTTTGATAACCTAGAACTAATAAGGACAATAATTATAGCAATTCGGAAATTGAAAAAATGGAGCTATTGAATCTGAACACTCACACATCTCACGGGTAGAGACGATCTCCTTTTATCTCAAGTAATATGTGTAGGGCAACTAAATGCAGGCATTTAAGTTTATTTACATTATTTAAAAGACGAAATCGTAAAAAAATAATGGGAAAGATTATGAACTTTGAATATTAAATTGTTGTTACATATCTTAGAAATAAAGGATGATTTTCCAATTCAAGAGCCATTCATTAAATTCAGATTTTAATCCTCATTAATATATCATCTCATTTAAGTCTATTTTATTTTATTTTTCATAACCAAAAAATTGGTTAGACGTCTATATCGTGCGCGCGGGGTAAAATTGTCGAAATAAATTACTCGACTCCAAACTCGGCCCACCTCATGTGTACGAACCATTCTTCTCACAGGCTCTTTACATCCTTGTACAAAATAATGTGGTACAAGAGTAAGTCAAAGGTGAGTCAACTCCCTTTAAAACTTCATTTTCTCTCTTTTTTCAATCCTTTTGCTCCTTATTTTTCCAACAATTAGTAGTAATGTTGAGACTAAATTTTTATGAATGATTATATAAGATTATTACGAAATTCAATAGCGCCATGTCAAAAAGAATTATTAAAGGAAAATCTTTTTTGAAGAATCAGTTGAACAAATTTCCTCATCATGGTGCTCGACAGATGACCCAATTCAGGTTGTTGCTGAGTCAGCTCTTGCTTCTTTAGCATTTGATATAAGAGAAAAGTTTACTAAAGTACTATGTAGTTTCATGCTTTTTTACTTTAGTACCCTGTGATTTGACTTTTTCTGTTTTGGTGACAGAGGTTTTAAAAATTGACTTTTTTTGTGACAAATTGTTAACCAGGATTGATTTTTCTAATCATACCATACATATAGATGCCACGTCATCGCCACATCATATTTTTATATCATAAGTGACAATGATGTGGCAAAATTACAAAATCTCAATACCTTTATTTTCCTAACCCTAATCATAAAATTTTTGGCAATGTGGCGATTTTGTAATTTTGACTTTTGAAATTTTGTAATTTTGCCACATCATTGTCACTTAGGATATAAAAATACGATATGGCAATGATGTGGCATTGATGTGTATGGTCAGGTTAGAAAAATTAACCTCGATTAAAAATCAGTCACCAAAAGTGTCACTTTTCGAAACCTCTGTCACTTAAAAAGAAAAAGTTAAACTACAGAGTACTATAATAACAAAGCGTGAAACAAGAAAGTACTTTAGTGAACTTTTTCCTTAATATAACTTTCCGCCTAATTAGCAGATCCTATTTCCATCTTTGGAGATCTCTCATTTACCTTGTTGGCTTCAAAATTCTATACTCCTAATTGTCCCAAATCTCCGAAGATCTGCTACAAAATATACACCTTCCTGATTTGTACAAATACTATTTCCTGATTTTTATAAACTATACTTGGTGTAAGATTAATAAAATCATTCAACACACAAATCATTTTTTCCGGCCACTTTCCAAATTAAATAAATAGTGGGTAAATTGTCCTCTAGTCCCTGATCTATAGTGAAATTACCTCTAGGGTCCCTACTTTTTTAAAAATTATTTACCCATCCCTGTTTTATCTAAAAATGTTGGTCTCAGGTCCCTACTGATTTTATCAATCTTTTTTTTATTTTTGTCAAGAAAATGACCAAAATACTCTTAAACAAAAAATAAAATAAAAAGGGCAAAGCACAATCCAGAAATCACCACCTTCACTATCTGATTAAATTAACTGTCTAAGAAAAACGCATCTAAAAATGAAATGGACAACAACGGATCCTAAAAAGAACAACCCAGAAATCATCCCCTTCACGTAATTGTAATCCTACACTAGGTGCCAATAAAAAGTTCTAAACTAGGACCCAGAAATTATCCCCTTCACGTAATTGCAATCCTCTTCACGTAATTGGAATCCTACACTAGGACCCAAAAAATGCCGCCGGTCAAGATGGTATCGCCCCGAGCAAATGGTTGTTCTCAGTGTTCTCAGTGTTAAATTTGGGTGTTTGATTAATTAGTGATTCTTGGTGTTTTTGTTCTCGGGTTAATGGTCATCTTGTTCTCGTTGTTAATGGTGTTCTAAAGGTTGAAGAAGAAATTTTTTGTTTTGTTTTTTGTTTAAGGATATTTTGGTCATTTTCTTGACAAAAATCGAAAAAAAATATTGATGACATCATCCAGGGACTTGAGACCAACATTTTTAGATAAAAAAAGGACGGCTAAATAATTTTTTAAAAAGTAGAGACCTTAGAGGTGATTTTACTATAGACCAGAAACTAGAGGACAATTTACCCATAAATAAAATATCCTCCAGGGCAACAGATATTAAAAGGCACATCAACAACAAACCATTGATTGCCCTTACAAGGAGAATTATTCCTTAAATAGGACTCGAAGCGCTAGGCTGGCTCTGAATATTCGAAATTCACGACCAAAATGAAACTACCTCGTAACCTGACAGAGATGTGGACTACAGTGGGGTCAACCATTGCTAGCTTGATGTTCTTTTGGGCCATTATACGCCAATACTGCCCAAAAGAAGTCCGGCTTTACTTTGCCAAGTACACGCCAAGGCTCATGAGCATCTTCTACCCTTACATAAAGGTGGCGATCCACGAGTACACCAGCGACCGCCTCAAGCGGAGCGAGGCCTATGCGGCCGTCGAGGCCTATCTCAGTGTCAACTGCACCAACTGCACGAAACGGCTCAAAGCCGAGATGGCCAAGGGCGGCCGCAACTTGGTGCTTAGCATGGATGAATATGAGAATGTGACTGATGTGTTTAAGGGTGTCAAAGTCTGGTGGGTTTCGACCAAGATCGTGTCATCGGGTTCTTCCATGTATCCTCAGCAAGAGCAGAGGCTCTTCAAGCTCACTTTTCACAAGAGAGACAGGGAGATGATCACTGAGGTTTACTTGCCTCATGTGATCAAACAAGGGAAGGAGATCAGGGTCAGGAACAGGCAGAGGAAGTTGTATACTAACAGTTCTGGACACAAGCAGATCATGTGGAGCCACATTGGATTTGAGCATCCTGCCACCTTTGAGACGATGGCCTTGGATCCGGAGAGGAAGCAGGAGATTGTCGAGGACCTCGTGACGTTTAGCAAGAGTAAGGATTTCTATGCTGGCATTGGCAAGGCCTGGAAGAGAGGGTACTTGCTGTATGGTCCACCGGGTACCGGCAAGTCCACGATGGTAGCTGCAATGGCCAACTTGCTGAATTACGATGTTTATGATTTGGAGTTGACAGCGGTGAAGGACAACACGGAACTTAGGAAGTTGCTGATTGAGACAACAAGCAGATCAATCATCGTCATCGAGGATATAGATTGCTCGCTTGATCTTACTGGCCAAAGGAAGAGCAAAGCTGAGAAAATGAGCGAAGAAGAGAAGTTGGAGATGGAGATTTTGCATACAGAGTACAGGCAAGAGGCAAACAGCAAGGTGACACTTTCTGGGCTGTTAAATTTCATCGATGGTTTGTGGTCGGCTTGCGGTGGGGAGAGGCTCATTGTATTCACTACGAACCATGCGGAAAAGCTCGACCCTGCATTGATCAGAAGAGGCAGGATGGACAAGCACATTGAGCTCTCCTACTGCACTTTCAGGGCATTCAAGATCCTTGCTAAGAACTACTTGAAGATAGAAACACACGCCACGTATGAGAAGATCGAGCGACTAATGCAGGAGATAAAGATCACACCTGCGGATGTTGCAGAGAACCTGATGCCAAAGTCCCTGACAGATAATGCAGATAGATGCCTCTCTAGCTTGGTTCAAGCTCTTGAAGAAGCTAAAGACGCAGCAGCAGTAGCTGAACAGAATGCAAAGATTGAAGGATCTTCTGATGTATCAAACGCCAAGGAAGTAGGGCCACAGACAAAAGAGAGAGGAACTGCAAAGCTAGTCTGAACCAGCAAAACAGCATCGATGTCTTGATCTGTAGGAAAAGTTGTTCAATGTATCCGGGTTTATTACATACCCGCAATAGCAACCGTAACGCCTAGATGCAGTACGAATCAGACAGAAGTTGGACACCATTTAGATGATCAATAATACAAGATTTTCCCGACAAGGGAGATCATTAGTATAATCATCAAAGAACTACATTGATTGCTTCAAAGAGCCAATCTTTTCAGTTACAACATCAGTTGAGGTTATTGTACATTCATCTGATAAGATGGAAAGAACTCCCAATGAATTCTCATTCACCCGTAGTACTAGTCTTCTATTTGATTTAGAAAGCTAAAAAATAATGGCTACCTAATCTACATGGCTCTGAGCGTAAAGTTACTATCTGCTGCAATCCTGAATGCACCAAGATGGTTCCTCAACTTCAGCCACTGAAGAATGCTGACCCGCCTTGATTCTCCGCGGGCTTGTGACAAAACTTATAACCGTTTTACATCATACACTGGCATTTCCCAGTAGAAGATTAGGAACTTTTTTCTCCACAATAGAGGGGAGCTCAAAATTCATCTCTGTCATCGTCTTTTACAGTGTTTGGACCATCATCAAAGCCAGAACCTGGAGCAAGTTCGTTTAAGTCGAGGAAACGTCTTTTTGTCGCACCATCTGCATCCTGAACAGGACCATCTGATTTTTCGGGTGGCTGATTTTCCTCTTTCTCAGTTGTCTCGGTGTAACTTGCTACAGGTTGTTCAACTTTCACTTCAGGTTCACTATCATTGACATTGAAATCTTCATTTTCTGATGAATACTCGGCATTTTCGCTTGTGTCGGAGTGTTCATCAGATTCATTTGGTTTTTCTGGATTCATGGCCTCTGCTTCAGAATCTGATAAGTCATACTGCTGATAATTAATCCGGTTCCTACTAGCTCTTTTACTCCGCCTCAAGCCAGATTGTAGCGCGCCAACCGGCCTCAACTTGGTTCCCCTTCTAGTTCTACTGGGCAGTTTCCTAGATTTGCGGGGTTCATCACTCTCTTCACTTATGCTCAAAGCATCCTCCTCGTCTTCTTCCTCCTCTTCCTCTTCACCATTTTCGTCATCCCACTGGTATTCCTCATCCCCTTCAGAACTACTGGAGAGTTTTCTCTTCTTTCTTTTCTTCAAGTATTCCTCATCATATACAGCTTCCCCAACAATCTCATCATCACTATCAGATTCTGCATCATTGTCCGAAACTTCTTCCACGAAGTCATTTCCGGAGTACCTTTGGGGCCTCTGTCTTCGCCTGTTACTGCAAGCCAACTTCGCACAATAAGCTTTTGAGTTCAAGTATCAGATATCATAACAAATACAAGTGAAATATAAAGACCTGCGATCCACTGATTCAGGTTTGTGGTCTTCATCAAAGTCATCATAATCAGGAGATGATGAACTGAAAGCCCCGTGTGAAGGCCCACTGCATAGCCCATTTGCAGTCTCTTCAGGTTTGACACTGCCATCTTGTCCATAATTAGCCTCTGGTGATGGAGGTTTCTTCCTAAAAAGATGGTTTGTAATACATACATTTTAATTTGTCCAGTTCATGTCACTAATGAACTAAGGATGCCCCGCAGAAAAATCGAGAAGTAAATAAGAATTAGCAATTAGATTCTTACTTGGTTACTTTGATGGCCTCATTGATTGACCGATCATATTCATCTGCCAGAACAATGTAAAAAATAGGGAAAAGGTTCATCATAGTTATTACCACTGCAACAACCCCCCTTCAACATTAAGTATAAACATGCATCCAGGGTACTAGAGCACGAAGAAAAATACATTTTCGGCAAGCTCAATCGAAAGTCTCCACCTAGACAATAGATTCCAGAGGAAACATTTGCGCATTATTTATATTTCTAAGCTCGGTTCCTTGCTCCTTTTTTATTTTGCTAAATTGTAGCAACATTCCTTGCTCCTTAATCTTAAGAACCAAACAGCAAAAGAAAATTTAACAGCTTCTGAATGAACAGAACATATCCTCACAAGGACATGACAGTCATTAGAATGATATATCGAACTCCTCTTACCAAAAGTATAAGTAACTGGTTTCCTATCACGAAGGGCCCGTCCTGGTCCAAGCCCATCCATGTTCAAGTAATTATCAAGAAGCAGAGCCTGTCTATGTTGCTTCTTGAGCAACTTCTCCTTTCTCTGAGCAAAGTATACGAAGAAAATAAACAGAGAGATAGTATCCCATGAAAACAAAAGGACAGGGAGGAGATTAGTTGAGGGAAAGCAGATGATTGAAGACAGAAAATTCTTCATCACACCTTATCCTTATCAAGTAAAACAGTCCAGCAAAACCAATCTCGGTACCTTATGAACCTTTTCGATCTCAGGAAGCATATTATTCTTCAACTTTTTGCCTAATGAAGCCTCTGTCCTATTTTTACTAGTAAAAAGTTTCTCCTGCAGTAGAAGAGATGCAAAATGAAAGTTGGAAAGAACTCCAGAAAACATACATGGTTATTCGGATCGGCTAAGTCTCTTTACCACAGAGGCGCCAAAAACTTGTTTTCTTTCAACAACAAAAAAAAGCTGAACAACATTCACAAATATAGCAAAATCATTGCATAAACCAAAGCTTGCATATCAACCAGTAAACAATTCTCAAGTTCAAAAATATTCATCTAACTCTCATGGATCACGAGAAAAAGAGCTGCATGAAAAATTAATATTCAAGAATACTCTTGCGGTACAATAAGCGCAAACAATTTGGACAGATTCACATATTTCACAAAAACCACTGGTAGCATAATTTTTTTTTCTCGTGCAACAAATTGGATTCATGCTCGGCATGTACTCAGCAATAGCTTGTCGCACAAGACTCATAAGGAGGAGGTTAGGTTCCAAACCCCTCTGCCCCTGTCCAATTGTATTTTTAAAAAAAGAGAGAAAGCAACAGCTTGTTGCACATATATCCTTTGTACGCACTACTAAATGCCAATGTGCATACGGTAAATGGGTAAAAGCACTGTTCTCATTTTACACAGGCAACACTGTCCATGAACATGAAAATGAACATCCAGCGCAATATATCACCTAGCTAGGAATGAAGAACACCAAAAAGCTGATGGATCCAATCTTAGCAAACCCAAGCATGCAAACTCAAAGATAAGCCAATATAACAACTCACTGATACTTCTTGAAATTCATCGAAGTTGGCAGCAACTGTTTCCCACTGATAAGTTGTACATGGAAGAACATGGGAGCCCTTTATTTTTGTTTTCTTCATCTCAACTTTCCTTATTTCCCGATATAAACGATGACCAATTATTTCATCATCTTCATACCTGGAACAACAATGCACGAATTAGATATGAGTTTAGATATGATTTATGCCAAGACATGGTGAACCTTTGGTTCTCTGCCGTAATTATAACATATTTAGCTCATCTTGTGCGAATTTAACCCAGAAATTTCAATGTTATGTATTACGTTTCCAGAAAGTTGATGAACGCTACCAATAGTTGATGCCTTGTGAATCACCCCCAATACGATCTTTACGGAAGACAGAAAGGTGGGTGCCTCGTTTAATAGAATTGTCAATATAGCTGCGAATATCTTCTTGCTGCAAAAGGTAAAATAATTAGAATAACTTAACCAAGATAAAGAACAAGGAAATTTTTTTACAACAAGTGACAGAAAGACATAAAGCAATGTGAAAAAAAACAAAATTTAATAAAAAAAAACTTATATACAAGATCATAGCCAGACTTTGAGCCAGGGAGCAAGTACTTCAACAAATAGTGGAAACATGAAAAGCAGCTGCTTTGAACTCCAGAGAATCGAAATTAGAAAAATACCCAGTAACCGAGACAAACAAGAACTAATGCAGGATGAGCTGTACACAATGCAGCAATGCTTTACACTTCCCTGGAAGATTTTGAATGGAAAAATGTATGAAAGGCAAAAATATTCTTTTATGAGAAATGGCGAAGATGTACTTTCATGTATCCTATGGAAGAAGTTAAGGTATCAAAAGAACTACATAAGCTAAAATAGAAACCACGACCCATTTATATTTTATACCCAAATGTGAGTGCTGCAAAAACCAGTAATGGAAACGAAAACAAGAAAAATGGCAGTCAGAGAGGTGGATACCTCAACTCGAATATCGCACAGCGCCCTCAAAATCACTAGGCGAACCCCAGGATCAAGTCTCTTATACATTTCAATCTCCAACCTAATAAAACAATTTTAACACATAAGAACCAAAGAAGAGCCAGTCAACCAGAATTTACTAGTAGAAAAGCAACTCACCCTTGAGACGCAACTAAGGGAAGTTCACCATCAGCAACCTTCACCAGTAACAAGCTCTTTAGTAAACAATCTATATTGACAAGTTGTTTTGCCAAGAAAGAAACTGAAAGTTTAATCAAAATTGACTAACCCAATGCCACCAATCTCTTAGTTTCCTGCACAACACAGTAATCCAAGTGTCCCGTGTAAGAGCCATTCTTGTCACAGGAGGAATTGCCTAAAGAGAGACAAAAAACACTTGTTTGTTAGCACCAAATTATGCATCTCTTCTCAACATTCAAGTGGCACTCTTATCAGATGGAATCTGGAATTCAGTGCTAGATGAAGATTGATGATGGAAACACCAATATCCATTCTACCAATCCAGCTGATGCTGAGTTCACAAGTCCCATCTATTACATCACAGGTGACAACACCACTGTATCACAGTATTACCAATTATAGCAACTTCTATTAATATCCAAACATTAGGCACATTCTAGCAAAATAGCCAAGCTTTTGCTGAGTGGTTATGCATGTTATAACAAAAGCTCGGTTACTTAAGAAGTACTAAATGGTAACTAATTTGAATTTGGTCACAGAGGAAAAGCATGCAACATAGTACCCGTTGTAGGAATTGAATACAACTGACAGCACACTTCAATAGATTATTATGATATTTAAGGGAATGTCCGCAGCTTGATCAAAATCTCCGGTATAGCATCATTACAGAATAACCTTCCATTTCTCCTGCACTTCCGCTCCATCAACTTCAGTAAATGACAATCCTTGAAAGCAATCAAGGTCCATCGAAACAGCCCATTTCAGCTCATGGGCCACTTCCTCCACATAATTAACACCAACAATCTTATGTCGAGATTGGATAATCCCAGAGTAAAAGCCTACTATGGACTACAAATATAAGCACTTTGCCCCATAATTCAAGTTGAACACAGGGCTCTTGCTTCTAACGGCATTTAACAACGATTAAGGTAAATTCACCTAAACTTATAAAGCACTGACCTTCAATAGAGGAATGTGTATTTCCCCCAAAGTATCATTAGGCATAATCAATGCCGTCTCAAGCTCCTCCACCGAGAACTCAGCTTGCACATTCAACTGATCTCGAAACACCTGCACAACCCATAAATCCCAGGATCAAAGTTCAAAACTTTCGAGCACTAGTCATGCAATTCAACTCAAAGCAAGAAACTTGCAGAATGGCAGCTCACATTTAGGAAATTGAGCACGGAAGCCATCTCCCACATGGAACGAAGGGTCCACCGCGGCAACTGGGACGGCTCCGGCGGGCTCACCAGCTGCGTAACGACCCTGCTGCTGCTGCTCCCATTCCCACATTGCTCCTTGGAACCCGGTAACTCCTCCTCGTCATCGTCGACCTCCTCCTGAAACCCTGCTCCCTCTGGCTTCTTCTTGTGCTGGTGGTGGTGGTGCTCTTTCCTCTGCTTCTTCCTCTCGATCACCACCTGCTGCTGCTGCTGCTGCTGGGCCATCCGGGCAGCGGCCCGTAGCGTGCAGGCCCGCGACGGCCGGTTGCTCCTATAGGTCGGGACCGGAGCAGCATCCGGTGCATTGCCCTCCGGTCGGGGGATCGGGGAAGGGGATAAAGGCCCGTCCTTTGACATGTCTGTATTGGTCCGGTAATTAAATTGGGCGGGGCGAGGAGATCGAGGGAAAGGGTTTTAGGGTTATAGCTTTAATGTACAATAATAATATCAACTAAAAGGAAGAAACTTCGAAGGGTTAATGGGGAAATTAGAAGAAGGGACCTATAAAGGTCAAATCTTTTCATTACCCATTAACTATTCCCATCTAAAGGTTAAGTCTTTGTTTTGTTTTTTTCTGGGTTTTTCGTTTTTGAGGTATAATATTAAAAATTAGGAAATACCCAGAAGACTGAGAAGGAAAGGGAGAGTGGGAATGGGGAATGGAGGAGGAAAAGAAGGGGATTGAGTGTGAGATTTGGGTCTGGAGGAGGGAGGGAGTTCTGAGTTTTAATTTTTAAGTTTGAAGAGGTTTTAATTTCGATTTTATCCCTTTGATAAGAGATTTTAGAGGGGGTGGGGGACAAGAATTCTAGGGTTTCAAAAGGAACTTACCCTTCTTCCCCTTTTGGTTTTGCTTTAGCTATAGGTTTTGTGTTGGTCTTTTTTTGGGGGTGGGCAAACAGTGTTTTCTGGGCTAGGGTTGAGTGGCTTGAAATTGGTTCTTTCTTTGTGGGTGTTGCCATGCAAATTCCAAGTTTGGTCAATGTCTATAAAGTAAAAGGGACCAGGTGGGTGGGTTACTTGGGATATTCTCTTTGCAAAAAAAAAAAACAATTATTTACGGATATAATTAGGTGCTTGTGTTTTTAAGTGTTGACAAATAAATGGTAGAGGCCACTTATCAGTGAGTTAATGCCACAGCAAAATGGGGTCTTTCCGTCTCCAGCGAAGTGAAGACCGACTGGAGGAAGCAAATTAAATAAAATGGAGAGTTAGTACTGATAAACACTTAGATCTACTTAAACTAGGTCTATCAATCGACCAAGTATTGTTCCAATATAACCAAAAGACTTTTGAGTTTTAGTTCTTGGGATACCAGTATTGTTAAATAATTGTAAAATTTTTGTTATTTTTTAAAAGTTTTACACGACTTAAAACTAAATGATCTATTATTTTCAGATACTAAGTGTTATTAAAAAAATATTTACACTAAATCTTGAGTTCAAATATTTAATATAAATTTTAAAAAATGGAGATGGCATCTGAACTCGAGTGAAATGGCTTACAGGTGTTTTGGTGTTTGAAAGTTGGGCCTTGAAGTTTAACAGCCATTCTTCGGAGGGTAGGAACTAGAAAGTCACAAGTCAACGTTTTGTCGTTTCTAATACGGTCTAGTTTTGTTTTTTCAAAGGTAAAATTTAATTACTCCAAGTACACCGCAACTACCAAAAGTACAGGAGCGGATTTGGTTCTGGACGATTCAATAGTTTACTTAGTTACGATCTAATAGTTTACTCAGTTACGATCTAATAGTTTATTCAGTTATGATCTAATGGTCCGTGTTTATCCTGTCCCAGATAAATCGGAACCGTCCCAGTTACGATACAATAGTTTATCCAGTTACAAATCAATAGTTGTGAGCTTTTTTCATTTTGCCCCCTATATTTCTGTATTTTTGCAAAAAAAGTCTAAGTGTGTCCTTCAATAAAAATTCTCCAGCACCAAATCTTGTCCCCAAAAGTACATAATTTTGCTTAATCAAATAGCATATTTGATAAATGATTCGCCTAAAATTATCACCTAAAAACCAAAACATCGCAGGCAACAAAGGGAAGTTACACCCTCTTCGGTCAACAAAGACCAATTAAAACTTCATTCCGATAGCCGCGTCCTTAATGTCGGTAAGAAGATAAGGTCTAATTTTGTTGATAAATTTCAAGCCATGAATTTGGGAGAAATCTTTTGGTCACAATTAACCAACATAGGTCTTTTTCGTATTTTTCAATATAAAAGTTGGGTGTAGTCAATCCAAAAAGTTGTAATATTAGGTGCTAAATCTCATCATCTCAACCCTAGTGTAGATATTTATACTAATACGAGGACGCCGGTCGGACCACGGTTTTTCAAACTACGAGGACGGATCAATATATTTCATCAAATTAGGGGGATTAAATTGTATTTTACTCAAATTATGTTTACAAAACAAACGGGCCTCATCTCATCTCAACGTCGTATGGGCAAAAGCTACAGGCCAGCCAATAAAACCAACAGCAAAGAAGACAAGGTGACAAAGATGCTCCAACATTGTTCCCTTAACCTGCTTGCTGGTGAAGCTGGTGGGTTTGTGACGCTCGGGTTGGCCGAAGCAGTGACATTCTCCTTCGAGCAGGTGTAGCTGCAGCGGCTAGGCGGCACGACGCGGTAGACACCGCTGCTGGCCAGGATGAACACGTCCTTGCCATTGTCCTCGCCGAATGAGAAAATGTATCCAAGAGCCGGCAGGGCGCTGCCTTGGACCGACGTGCATTGGATGGGAGAGTTTCCCGCACAGCTGAAAGGGATCCTGCTTGCAGTGAAGTTGCCACTGTTTTCAGGAGTTTCTGCACCAGCCCACATTGCTCCGGCGTATAAATCCGCGTACAAGTAGCTGACATAAAATAAACCGTCAAAGGTTAGGGAACCGGAATGCAGTAGCTATATCCTGCGTGGTGATGCATAGGGTTCGTGTATCAGATGGTATCAACCAACGTATAATTTGAACCCTGCATAGTTAGAACTCAATATGAAATGAAGCTACAACTTTAGTTTAGTCGCAACATTGGAATGTTGAGGTCCACAAGACAGAACCAACTTTGAGATGAATCCACGATTCGCTAGAAAGATCGGTCTTTCCGGGATTTCTTTCCATTCCCTGGAAAGTTTATTTGCATTGCAGCATATCATACAAGAGCATATACCGAGGAAAGTTTTTCTTACCTTCCATATGTGCAAGGATCAGTTTGGGAGCGATAAAAGTAACCTCCTGTGATTGATGCTGACCCTTCATTCTTGTTTACTTCAGAGTGGTTATATCCCATTACAGGCGAAATCGGGTTTATGGATCTCGCAGAGGTGCTTTCCCTTGTTGCTGACAACTCGGAGAAAAGATAGGGACCTTCGTACTCGCGCCACCCGTAGTTTCCACCTTTGGTGATTATGTCCACTTCTTCATAGGTATCCTGGAACATATACAAACATGTAAATTCTTGCATGAATTGTGATCTACTTGAGACATTAGTCATGTTTTCTTAACTCTTACACTGAACCTATGATCTACTAACTACTGATACAAAATTATGAACAAAATGTTGAGGTCACTGAAACTACAGGTGTATCAGCTGATTGTGAATGCGGAATGCAGACCTGGCCAACGTCTGCGCACATGAAGTAGGACGGCTTTTCTGAATCGAAGCTGCAACGCCACGGATTCCTTAAACCCAATGCCCATATTTCGGGCTGCAGATCGCTATCTTCGGTGTACGGGTTGTCTTTAGGGATGGAGTAGTTTCCCCACAGGCCAAGTTTATTGATTTCATCAGCAGCTGTACGACCAGATTTATGCAGATGTAAGAATCTGATAAATAAGTCTCAAACCACAAAGGAAACCAAAGGAGTTCATGCACAAATAATTTGTGTGCTACACTTACTAGGTATTTTATCAACATCGAGCCTCATGATCTTTCCAAGCAAAGACTTCTTATTTTGTGAGAAGTTATAAGGATCACCACCAGCACCGCCCCCGTCTCCCATCATGAAGTACATGTATCCGTCACTAGGTCCGAAGAGGATCTGGCCCCCGTGATGAGATGTAAATGGAAGTCCCATTGTGAATATCCTTCTTACCTCCACAGGTTTAGCAGATGTTGCCTGTAATATAGAAGATTCTAAAATTAAGAACAAATATGTGGCTCAGTGCTAAGATTAAAGAAATGCTTGTGGCAGAAGATGTCTACCAGAGAAGCATCAGTCGCGGTACCATTGGCGGTGTACTCCGCTATGACGGTTTGATATTGGCATGGTTGAGCACCATTGTCTGCTGGTAGCTTTGAAGGATCACAGTTCACATCCGAATTACACGAACACCTTCCGGTACATCCGGGCCACTTTGCCTTGTCGCAGTTAAATGAAGCAAAGAACCTTCCATTCTGCACAAAGTTTGGATGAAATGCCATACCCATCATCCCAAATTCAGTATTGAAATAGACTTCATCCGTCAGATCAACGAACGGAGAGGTATCCATCCCCAGTGTTTTGCCAGATCCCTGGTCAGGGATTGTTACCAACCAAATTTTTCCTAGTTGGTCTGAGAAGAAAGCACGACCGGATTTATCTGGGTGTGCAACCATATTGAGGTATGAACCGTTACCAATTTTCTCGAGGCACAAACCACGCGGTGGAGTACTAGGTGGTTCGGAACTATTAAGCAACACAGGTTCCCCATCAAAACAGACTGATTCAGGAGAAGATGCTCCACCAAATGCATCGCAGAAGTCCATTTTCGACTGCCAGAGATCTGTCAACTTGGTACTACTAGAGTTGGCTGGCAATCCAGCTTGACCTTGCAAAGAAGCTGCAAAAGGAGAGTTCAACGAAGATACATTTTCACATGTATCCCACACTTTGGAGCAGAAGTCGCTCGCCGCCTGGATCGATTGGGATGAATTTTCCGAAACAGTGGAATTACAGAGAACAGGCACCGAACGAGGAGTCGAACGGATAGTAAACAGCTCGGCCGAAAACGGATCGCATCTCTGAAAACCACAAACCAGAAAGAAAATTTGTACATGCTGCTGACATACGCACTACAACAAAACCAGCATTTTTGTCCTGAAAATTTGGCAATTTAATTAAATTACATCAGACCAGCCTAGGTAGAAAGCTCACAGCACAAAGGATTGATTTCACCAGAGAAGCGCATCCGGGACTCGAGATGTTCATCGCTCGAAACTGCTTCTGCAAGGACAAATCTTGTGTGGAATTGCAACAGGAGCTCCCATTGTAAGAACAGAAGCTCAGTGTAGTTGTATTCAAAGTGACTGGGGACCCTATACAGCAACCAAAATATATCAAGCAAGCAAATTATATCAAGCAAGGAAATAATAATTCACAGGTTGAACTGAAACCCCGAAACTTACTTGAATCAGTACACAGAGGATAACAGAGATAAGCATCAGGAAGCAACACTACCAAGATTAGAAAGATGGGAACCAAGCCAAGAACTTTTCCCATCACTAATAATAGAACAAAAACAAGAGCCTCAATGCTAGAACAAGACCCTCCCCCACCCCTTTTATCTATTACATGATCATCCCTGGAAGACAAAAAAGTGTTTTCAATGACTTCAAGTCATTGACTTTAGGACAGGAGAGGAAAAAATCCATGGTGGGTTTGAAAGTTCTGCAAATTACCAACCCACACATCACACATAACCAAAGTCAGCTATAGCTTCCAGAAGAGAGAGACCCTCTTTTCCAAAGTATCTTTCTTTATTTCTTGCTCTCACTCTCACCCCTCAAAAGCTCTGTTCTTTTGTCTCAAAGATTGGAACTTTACAAAACTTGCCAACTTCTAGAACCCAGTTAGTAGATAAAGATTGAAACTTTACTTGTCTAGGGATCACAAAGTTGACTCTCTTCGCAAAAGCTTGCTTTAAATAAATAGGGTGGTTGAGGAAGGAGAAGAACCCATTCCAGTTTCCCACTAGAGACCAAGCTGGACAGATCTTGGTTTCTTTTCTTTTTTGTCAATAGACAGATCTCGGCTGGACTTGGTTCAATGTCTCCCGTGAATGCCATTTAGAGTTGGTTCAAACATTACAATTTTTTTTGGTGAAAATGCAAACGTTACACGTGTAAAACATACTACGCCTATTAAATAAGATTTGAGTGCTCGTATCCGAATACCAGAAATTTGAAAAAAAAAATGTCCCCCATGGATATTATCCTATTGGGTTCGGTGCATCAACACCAACACCAACACCAAAAAGAGAAGAAGCCGAAGAGCCCACCATTTAATGTTCACATCCCATTAATAATTGAATATGGCCCAAGTGAATTTTGCCACTCTTTGAGAAACAACCATAAATAATATAAAAGGAAAATTTAAGTTGGAAAGTCTGAATATAAAAGAGCGTCCAACTTAAGAGGATGGAAGTTAGTCTAATCCAGAGGTAAGGAACCTAATCTACACTGTTTATAAATCCAATTAACAACATTGTTTTGCAAATGACTAATAAGATTAAGTTTGCAAAGTGAGAACAAGCATAAGTCTTCTCGAAGATCCAAAATCAGCGTCTCTAATTTTGCCCTAATTTTGCCACTTAGAGGACATAAAAATATGGAGTTTGCATCAATGGTGACGTCCATCGGAGAGGAAAGAAAAAGGGTCTGATGTTGGATAGTTTTGGGGTAAAAATTAAAAAAGACACTCAATTTTAGTACATTTTAGCTGTTTTTTTTCCTTGACGGTCATTCAATCACTTACATATACTGAATTCCAGTGATCACTATAACAATTTTCTTAGTAACTCGAATGAATTGTTGATGTCAACATTATGTCATCCTTCTCTCTCTTTTATGAGATATAACTAATACTTTTCTAGTTATAATGACAATGTGTACTTTTGACTGAATTGAAATAGATGCATTCTTTATCTTATTACCAATAGAAATATTGTGAGGAAAAGCCGGTCTACCGAGTGGGATCGATCACATGGTCGTCATCAAAAAAAAAATTTTGGGGGGATAAAGTATCTGCTGCCATACATTTGGTATTTTAATGGGTTCAAGACCAATCTATTGTTCTATTTCTACTCTTCTTTTACTCCTCTTATTATCAGGAAAACACATTTATTTAGGAACACATAAATTACAGACGAAGAACCAAAAAAGTCACTAGGAAACTATCAATTTTTTTGCGAATGTAAAAGATACTATTCAAAATTAGTCATCTAAATTTGACCCCCGAGATTAAAAAAAGTTGCGACTAAATTACCGCAAGGAATTTACACCTACATATTTAGTTGTAAGCTTGGAGCCTGGAGGCATACCAACGTAATCAATTAGAAGATTATCACCTTGAATGTATGTATCACTCACATTTTCGAGTAGCTTCTTGTTGCTAATGTGGGCTGTTAAGTAGGGGAGATTAGAAGGGAACAAGGGTAGTTCTCAAATTTGGAGACTAAAAGGAAAATTATGGCAATCTAAATATTAATAAAATAATCAAGGATAAAATTAGAAAATTAATAGAAACAAAAGAGGAGGTGGAAAGAGGAATGAATCAATCCGACGTGAAGGTTAAAAAGAGGAAAGGGGAGATGGAAAGAGGAAGAAAACTTTTTTATGGAAAGACTAAAAAAGTCAAAAAATATATAAACTAATCCCACGTGAAAAGAGGAAGGAACACTTCACAAGGACTATTTCTCTCTCTCTTTAAATTATTGTCAACTTAAAAAACGCTACCAGTTACCAGATTTTTTTATATAAATAAACTCAAAGAACCAAAGAACGAAAATTCATTCGGAAACCAATATCACTGCATTCGGAAACTAATATCACTACATTCGCAAACTAATATCACGACGTTCGAAAATCAATATATCACTACATTTGAAAACTAATATCACTACGTTCGAAAGCCAATATCATTACAGATTAAAACCAATAGAATTACTTACTCAAACCAATATCATTACAGACTTAAACCAATATCATTACAGACTCAAACCAATATCATTACCGACTCAAACCAATATCAATACAGACTCAAACCAATATCAATACATACTCAAACCAATATCAATACATACTCAAACTAATATCTTTACTTACTCAAACCAATATCACTACCTTTGAAAACCAATATCACTACCTTCGAAAATCAATATCATTACAAACTTAAACCAATATCAATACGTTCTCAAACCAATATCATTACCGACTCAAACCAATATCATTACCGACTCAAACCAATATCAATACATACTTAACCCAATATCAGTATATACTCAAACCAATATCTTTACTTACTCAAACCAATTTTATTACAGACTAAACCAATATCAATACATACTCAAACCAATATCAGTACATACTCAAACCAATATCTTTACTTACTCAAACCAATTTCATTACAGACTCAAACTAATATCAGTGCATACTCAAACCAATATCATTACTTACTCAAACTAATATCATTACATACTCAAACAAAATAAAAGAGATCACGAAAACCCTAATCAAACACATCCTCTGAAAGAACCCTACCCAAACCCAAACCCGAACCCTTACCCCTCTGTAGCTTCAGGTTCACATACAAACTCCGGCTCCCCGGCACGGGGACAGGGACGGGCACGGGAATCGTGGCCGATCGAAAACCGCACCCGGGCTAGGGCGGGGGAGCGGCAGTCTTGACGGCAGGGCTGGAGAAGCTGGCCTCCCTCATGACGCGGCTCACCGACGGGACCACAACCATCCGATCCGCGTGGACTCAATCAAACCACCTCGATACTCACACACACACTCTCTTCCAATTTCCCACAACCCCACTACCCCACCGACGGGACCACAACCATCCGATCCGCGTGGACTCAATCAAACCACCTCGATACTCACACACACACACTCTCTTCCAATTTCCTACAACCCCACTGTATATTTCCCTATATATACCCATTTTCCCACTCTCCTTCTAATTAAAACCTTAATCAAGAATTAAGTAGTAAATTAACCAACTCGAAGTTGAGGAAATGGAGTGGGGGAGCGGAAATGGAGCGCGGGGGAGGAAATGGAGAGAGAAGGTGAACATGACTAAAAATTGGTATTTCTAGAAATTGGACGGAGAGGAAATGGAGAGAGAGTGGGGGAGTAGAAATTGGTATTTTCTTGATTGAAAAAGACTAAAAAATTCTTCAATATTTTTTGACCATTAAATTTAAAATTTTGGGCACCCCATCTAATCTAATGGTCCAAATATTAGTCCTCACTTATGGACTAAATCTCTTTAGTCCTCATCTAATCCATTCTCCAGTTAAGTGGTGGTCTATTATTTTCAAATTAAAAGATGTCTAAATAACACGGACTACGAGTCAGTTCCTGCTCTTTTGCCGTATACTTATTAAAAGAACACATTTGAGTCTGAAAGTACAATTTAAAAAGAATAAAAGTAATTATCTGAATTCATTTAAAAAAAGAATAAGTATGTAAATCTTGTTCCGAACATTGACTCGTGATTTCCTCGGTTGGCCGCTCACAATCAAAGAGATTTAGTCGCCTGAGAAATGATGAATGAAAAAAAAATATTTAATAACTAAACTAACTCTTGCTAGGTTTTAATGCATAACTAGAATAATATTTTATAGCATTAGATCAAATAAGCCACTCCCAAGTGTCGGCCATATCTTTATTATTAAATTTCACGAGATATTGAGCAAACGAAGATAACGAATATGCAATGTTATGTTATATTGTTTCCAAACGTGTCTGATTATCGATATTGTACGCGCAAACTAAGAGGCTGACCTGACCTTACATTAATAAACCAAAACACAAGTTGTCAAATTAAGGCCATCACGTCCAAATAAAGATAATGTCTCGGACGGTCATTGTTATATTTATTAAGCTAAACAAACATCTAAAAAGCACAAATTAACTCAGGACGTCGACTGCCAGAGTAGCCAGTCCAACGCTTCGACAGTGACTATAAACTGATTACACTCTTGCCCTAAATTGACTAATATTGTACAAGTACAACGTGGTATGGACATTCTTCTTCTTCTTCTTTCAACGTGGTAAGGACAAAGTTCGATTTGGTATCCAATAGCGTTTGCAGATACACCCATATATTTAACAAATTGTTTTTGGACAAAAAAATTTCTCTAACTATTGGAAAAATAGAGAAAGAAAAGTCAAATTTTCCTCTCTCTCTCATATTTTTTTGACTCCCTCTATTCCTTTTCTTTCTCTCTACGTTTGTTTTCTGTTCACCTTCTTAAGGAAATGGCAACACCTCCAAAAACAATTTGTAAAAAATAAACTTTAGTACTATGTAATTTGACGATTTGACAAGTATAGAAAGCAAACCCCGGGGCCAGTAGAGATTTAAGCTTGGCGGATTCTGGTAGATGATCTGGGACAGAATGCACATAAGCCTGAACCAGTTGTCAACTATTACCAACAAAAAAAAAGTCAACTAGACAACTAACTAAAAAGTAATGAAGAGTTCAGTTGTACAGCCCCAACACGAGGAACTGCATCTTTTTTACCATGTTACAGTCACACTACATCTACTCTGCAATTGGGAAAAAAAATGTCCCAAGCTTAGACGGATAAATATTTTAGCATTTGCTTGATGAATATGAACTGGCATGCATATGATTTCGCTGAAGCAGCGCAGAGGGACCGATACTCGTGGCCACCATTAGCATGTTCCGCCAGCTGCCCAAACAGCAGCGACAACCAGAATGGCGTATTTTCTTCCCGTCGATTGCAGGCAACCCACACACTATCAGCCATCAAGTGCACCGAGTGCTTTCATGTCCTCTAAAAACGCTGTGTACGAGTCATCAATACTCTGGGTCTTTTGCGGAGCAGGCAAGCTGGCCTTCTCTGGCTTGGACGTAAAAGGAGCCGAGGGCTTTGTGGCCACTCCACCAGCGGAAGGAGTAGATTTTGGCTTTGGTTTTGCAGCAGCTGTCTCTCTTCTCACTCTAACCGAGGCAGGAACCTGGAAAAGACAACAACATGCTTCAACGAAAGTGAAGAGTACAACAATAACAATATGAGAATTTAAGTCTTTGGTCCAGGCCGGAAAAAAGTTAAGTTCATCTGCAATGGTAGGCAATATTGCACAGGACTTCTCCAGATAAACTCAGAATATGCAAAACATGTTGTTCTTACTTGCTACTGGCATGGTTCCACTACAAGGATCATTTTCCTTGGTTACCCAACCAATATTTTATTGGACAACTTGCTTAATAAAGAACAGCTAATTTTAAATCCACCAAGACTTCTCCCTAGCCACAGTGTTTTATCTGGAACTAGCAATATCGGAAATCAGTGAACGAATTATTTATGTTATTGCCTATGGGTGGGTTGATGCAAACTTTAGACAAAATTCGGATCAGTTGACACTTGAAATGTCAAAACGAAGAGCATTTTCTATAGAGTAACCAAAATATCAGCAGATAGCAACTAAATTGATCTGATTTAAACAGAAACAAGAAGAAAGAAAGAGCTAAATCCTATATTTTGGCAAGTGAACTAAACAATCTCCCACTAACAGCTAGCCACTGTCTGTTAAAGTTTCTTCCTTTTACTCCTCCAATCACATTAAGGAACAAATTAATCCAGAAAACTATCTTTTTAGCATGTCTTTCTCCCTTCAACAACTGGTTAGTTTTAGAGATGCACTAACATTAAGCGCAATTAACCAAAACAAGCAATGGAAAACATACCATAGATGTGAGCTCAGGATTATGCTGAGCTAGTGGCCTCTTGACAACAGTCGATGCTGCAGATTTAACATATGATGGTTTTAAAGGAACAGGGGCCCTATTACTGGCATCATCCAGCAACAATGGAGGGGGGCCAGGTGGAAGGGGTGGCCTGAACATTGTGGGAAGTCCAGGGGGAAGACCATATGGTGGCATTGGAATTAGAGGGGCCATTGTTCCAGGAAGAGCCATTGGTCCAGGAAGCCCGGGAGCAGCTAATGGAGGTCGCATATTTGGCGGAGGTGGGGGAGGAGGAAAACTTGATATTCCTGGGGGTAAGATATCAGGTTGTGAAGTGGGAACCAACGAAGGACCAGGCACTGGAGGTTGTTGTCTTGGAGGGGGAGGGGGAGGAGTCTTCATGTTGTCAGTATTTAGTTGTGGAACATTTGTATCTGGTGCAGCAACTTCTGACTGGTTACTTGCTAATCTCACATGGATCCCAGGTGGTGAAGGCTGCAAAGGAAGCAAAACAGGTACGTAAATGGTAAAATTAAAAGATATAATCAACTCATCCTCCTTCTGCAAAAAACCTAACCTGAACTGTTTCCTTGGATGATAGCTCATTAGGCACCGTAGATGAATTTCTCTCATTTTCACCTTCAGCAAGTCCTGGTGGAGGAGGCTGGACAGAATGCTGAAGTGGTGGAGGTGGTGGGAGTAGGGTATGAGTGGGAACTTGGTCTTTGGGTGGGGGGCCAGGAGGAGGAGGAGGTGGAGGCAGTGATACACCCATGCTGATTGCAGCTGGGTTTGGTGGCATTGGGGGCGGAGGAGGAAGCGGCAGAGAAGCAGGAATAATAGAACCATCCCCCAACACATTTTCTGGCAAAGAAGGAGGTGGGGGTGGAGGAACAGCTAAAGCAGCATCCTCAGGCTCTATCCTTGAAGAAGATGCTCCTGCACTTGAGGAATCACCAGGCAAGGGAATACGTGGACCTGCATATCAAAATTAGAAAGTTGAGTCAGAGTACAACTACAGGTTTGACACATTAAGCTGCAAACCGAGGAACAGACCTATGGACGATTTGTACATCGGAGGCTTCCCAGGCGGAGGGGCTCCGGTAGGATTAAGTGTAGGATGATAGTATACTGAGTCCTGGAGATGAGTTTAGTAAATGTCAGAATCACATGAAAGAAAGCCTAAATAGGATCTGAATAAATACGAAGGAAGGATGTTACTTCAGGCATCGGATGCTTGGCTCTCTCTTCTTCTTCTGTAGACGTCCTCCTTGGAGGACCCAAATGGCTGCAATGCAATAAATCATAGTTAAACTCAGTAGATTTACCAGCTGCAGAAAGAAAAAAAGAACTGCAAGTGATCCCCATCACCTGAACATAACCGGCGCTTCACCTTTCTCCTTCATTTTGTCTTCATATTCCTGATCCACAAAATACAACTAGTTATCAGCACGTTTGTACGATACTTGTATCAACCAACAAACAGGACATTGACGAAAAGTAAATAACCATTATGCACTCAATATGAACAAACTGAATTAACCTTTCCCATTCCATGGTTACTTCTAAATGAGAAGGCATCAGGCACATGGGCACCGTATGCTCCCGTTGTAACTTAGACAATGACCTTTATATTCTTATGACCATATACTAGAGCCTGCATCCAAACCCTCAGAAAATGACCTTTATAATCCTAGAACCTGCCTCCAGAGTCCAGAGCCTCAGACAATGACCTTTCTAATCCTAGAACCTGCCTCCAGAGCCTCGGACAGTTCTCTAATTTTGACTCATAGTTTCAAAATCCAATAGGCTGAGGGCAGCAAATTAAGCTAAATTGACACAGACTTCTAGCTACATTGCCAATAAACTATTTCCTTCTCTTCTTTCCCTCATCAGCTCTTTCTTCATCCTCCACAACTCTCAGGGCCTATACATTCTTATGGTAATCTTTTACAGTTTTTGTATGTTTTTTACTTAGCGGACTCTCCCCTGGTCCTACGTCTGTTGTTCATTCTTGTCGAATGCTATATTTGAGCCACCAACAAACTAGTTTGCCCGAAAAGCTCCAACCAACTCAAATAAGAGCTAAATGTGTAATCTGTTTCTTTAAAACATGCAATCAGTTTAATCTAAACTTCTTGATGTTTAGATTGAATTTACTTTGTTTTACCTATTGAAACCTCTAATGTCTCCACAAGCTTGCACCAACTGGTACCTTCAGAGTTCAGACCTTAATGCACCTTCAACATACATGAGTGGAACTAAATATATTATGTTATTGGAAGTTATGTTACTCCTGTACATCTGAAACGTTTAAACCAACATATACCTCGGGTTGATTACGGCATGAGAGAGAGAAAACTTCCGAGATGATGGACTGCAAATATAAAATGCAATTACCTTTCTTTTCTTCATGACAAGGTTGAGGGTATCCTCCAGTTGCCTCTTCTTGTGTTTCCTTGCTTTGTCCAAAGCACCATCAGCCTCTGTGGACAAATTACACCAGAAATGTAACACTACAATGGAACGTTAAAATAAGATAGGTACAGTGGCTTGATGAGTAGCACCATCAAGACCACATGCCATACGGAGCACGGGAAATAGTAGCATTTGGCAGGAAATATCATTGATCGATTGAGTGGTAATTTTAAGCACATACATAATACAAGGCAGAGAAAAGCACAGAAAACTCTCTGAAGAACCCAAGATTGAACATGCTCTGACATATGAGTTCAAAGCTTTTCAACAAATCAACCAGATTCCTGGGACGCTGCACCAAACACTAAAAGCTCAGCTCAAAGTGCCCACACTCTACACTGCCCAACAAATAGATCATAAAATAGCAACACTATATAACATTACCCTCAAAACACCCTAATACTATACTCCCCAACATCTATGCATCAAACAAACCTCCAACTAAGGCTTTCTAACAGATGGAAAATAAAACTTTTTTCCACAGAAGCAAATGCTACATATGCATACATGGACGGAAATAAGCAAGGACAAACAAAGAAAATGAAGACGGTCAAGCAAGCATAAACATACTTCGGCCTGTAGTCTCCTCTCCTCCAAAACATGCTTCATTGGGTTTCTTTGAGACTAAAACCAACTCAAAGCATTCTTAGTCTCAAAATCTACATCCACAAAAGGATATCTAAGCTGTATCACCAGGGCAACAAACTCAGCACAAACACCATATAATTTCATAGATACCGGAAACAGTTTTCTTCACCGAATTATTTGGCTCCGCCAATCAGATTAGAGCATTCCGACCGAGATACTAAAACATAGTAAAAGAAAGCAAGCAAGCAACTTACTCATAATATCCAGCTTCTGAATCTGGTCCTTGATAGTATCCGGATCCTTCTTCAAGATGCCCACCTCCCTCACCTTCTTCCGTTCTTTCTTGTTCTGGTCAACACACAAGCAACACAGAGTCAAAATAACATACTCACAGAGGAATTTGCAATCAACAACAGGCAACACGTCACTCCGACTTCAAAGAAAGAGAAAAACTCTGCCAAAACCCTATCTAATCGTTATAAACCCTAAATTCCCAATGCCGAAAACTAATCCTTCATTGGTCGCTCGCTCCACCCAATTCATCAGCTAAACCGGACACTAACTAACAAACAACAATCCGGGCGGAGATTTTTTTATTTTATTTTTTTCTGCTAGAAATTATAAAGAAGTGGAATTTATTTATTTAATAAATAGCAATTTACTCGTTTCAATTCCTTCTTACGAAGCTCCTTGCGGTAGGCATCCGTAGGGTTCATGACCTTGCCTCCCTTCGTCGTCTTCACCATCTTTCCTCCCTCCCTCCCTCCCTCCGCCCGCCCGCTTCGCTTAGATAAAAGACCAATTTTTTTCAATCGAGCTTCTCCTAAACGGAGACGTTTCAATATCTTTCTTTCTCTGTGTTCCTTTTTCTTCTTCCAATTCCTAGTATTTCCCTTTTCCTGATTTTCCCAACCCAGCCAAGTCTCTTTTTAATTTTCACACTTTTCTTTTGATGGATCGCCACTCGATGGGCTTTAAAGATGGGGCCCAAATGAATGAATGGACTTCTTGCCTAAACTCTCGGGTTAAATATTTGTTATGAAAATTTTTGTCTGATTATATGTCATGTATGATATCTTGTAGATTAATTAGCGAGATGTTATTTTATTTTAATCAAATTTCAAATTTGAATTCTTGAGAACACATAATTTCAAAATTTTCATTTGGCTCGAATGGATTACTCGGTCCAATAGATCAGGATACCAGATTGTTAAACCAATCTAACAGCAATGTATGTACAATAACAACAAGTGCAATGAAGCACTAATTGCCAACAAGCTAAATCAAAAAAATGAAGAAGATTCACAAAAATACACCCCGCGATTTTTTTTATTAGACCATGTAGTTTCTTCTTTCTTTACGACTCGTCACTTGAGTTGGTTGACCACTCAATGTAATGTCCCGACCTTGGAACTTTTTATTCTGTTGCAGGATGCAGAAGTCTTGTAAGGATGACGCTTTTGTAGAAACTTCGTGTCCGAAAGAACAGTACCAGTGCAGCAAGGGACCCCAGGAAGGTAGCCGCTGCCATGATCATGAAGGAAAGGAAGAAGCAGCGAGTTCCGGTGCACGTATCGTCGCCTCCAGAAGCCTCTTTATCGTAGATGTAACCGATGATTCTCACCGAGAATATGTAAGACCCGACAGGATTCGCGATGGTGATCGTGTTGAATATGGTGCCCATGTGTCGGACGCCGAATATTTCGGAAGCAATCGTAGGCATCAGCGACCACTGCGAGCCGTAGAAAATGCCTACCAGCAATGAACCGATGTAGAGCGCACCAGGCAACCCAGAAGCAATGATCATATGGCCGATGCTCATGCCTGCAAGGGTTATGGCCATAAACAATGGCCTCGGCCATCTTTTCGACCGTAGGAAGTAGTCGGTTGTATATCCAGCGCCAAATCGACCAAAGAAGTTCCAAATGCTCAACAGAGAAACAACGGTATTAGTCTCCAAGGTCGTGTAACCGAGAGACCCTCCTACCTGGCTCATGTTATTTATCGTGGCGAGTCCTGAGCCCATACCACAAGCCATTGCAAAGAACAAAATCCAGAAGTCTAGTGTTTTCATGGCTTGTATAAGATTCCGCTCTTCGACCTCGTGAGAAGAGGCCTTCACAACCATGGCTGTGTCTGCATCATCTTCGCTATCATCATCAGGCAGAGGATGATACTCAGCAGAACCGCTTCTCTCGAGCATATCAGACTCGTCATCTCGCTCTGCCCCAGCCCTGATGGCAACAACTAGCGGTGCCACAATCAATAGTCCTAACAGCAGGACAAGCGAAATAACCCGCGCTGCCAATTGGAAATCGAAAACCCTTTGCAGAATGATCACAACCATAAGATACACAGCGACAGTCACTGAAATCAGCGAGAAGTTGTCCAGGTACTTTTTCTCATCGACTGCATTGCCGTTGTAGACTCTAACAAACCACATCAGCAACAAAGGGTTGATTGAAGTTAAGAGCGAGAGCATCAGAAGGAACGCAGTGGGGTGGCCTTCAAACATTGTATCGTATGCTTGAATCAGAATAGCACCGCTCAAACCAAGGAATCCCTAAGAAAAAGTGAAAGGAACAATAATGCAGTTGGTCATTGCAACCAAGTTTTCAACAAATCCAAGCAACTTCTAGAAAATAAACTGCAAATAATACCATCGGGTCGAAGATTGCATGGGCTTTGACTTCACCAACGTTGGATTAACCTGCTCTGATACCATGTTATAATTTCCATATCTAACCGAAACCTTAAGGCAATGGGTCGGTAGATCATCAATGCTTATAAATTAGCCCGTCACTCTTGTACTAAGCAATGTGGCATTCTCAACAGATAGATAAGCGCGAATCCGCTCGAGAGTTTGCAAATTGACAAGCTCCAAGGCTAATTCGAACCATGTGAACTATATAATTAACGCAAGCCTGTACCTTCATAATGCCCACGGCGGTGCCACTGTAGCCAGTGAAGTTCCTAACCGCCGTGACCACGTCAGCGGTGTTGAAGAAAGTCTGCCCGTGGGCCGCGACGATCATGAACAAGCACATCACCGCAACAGGTGGCCGCGGGATCAACCCGCTCACGGCGGCCCACATCATGAAGTACCCGGCAAACCCCTGCGCCGCGCCGGCCAGGTGGACCACCCACGGGCCGCCGCGCCGCCGGCGTGGAGCATCACCGGCGGCGTAGGTGTAGAGGAGGCCGGCGAGGATTCCGGTGTTGGCCCCGATGTCCTTGAAGACGGAGACGATGTCGAGCGTGGACTGGTCGTAGCCCTGCGTTGACTTGAGGGTGGACGAGTAGACGGAGAAGGTGTAGAGGGAGCCGCTTGTGCACTGTATCCATATGCTCGCCGCCGTAGAGAACCACTTCGTGTTCGCCTCCACGGCGGGCCCCCACCGCCTCATATTGGAACGATCCAACACTTCAAAAAAAAAAAACCGTATGACTAGTTCGCTGCTAAGCTAACGGTGTAAGGAGACGCCTTGGTTTGTAGGTGTCCGAAACTTGGCAGGTGAAGGCTGTTTCGGATTTTGTCTTGTTTAGCTACGTGTCTCCTTATTTGCGGCTATTATTTTTTTAGGAAAAGTCCCATATAGTACCATGTAGTTTTAGGCTTTCAGAATTAAGGTCATGTGGTTTAAAATTGGAAATTTAGTACCATGTGGTTTACACACTTTTTCCCAGACAGGTCCAGGGTAGTTGCCCGGCCAAATATACTCGAACGGTACTGTTTTTGTGTCCACGTGGCTGACAAATGGCAAGTAATTAAGTTAAGTCAACGATTACGTGTTGTCTGATAAATTACCTTTTCGGTCCCAAATTTTTTCAAAACTCCATTATTTAAATACAATAAAATACTATTTCTCTCTCTCCTCTCCACTCTCCTTCGACAAAAACAATCAAATAATGTTAAACGCTTCATTTGGAATTTGGTGCAGATATGTTCGTTGAATTATATTTAGGGTAAATTACTTTCAGGTCATTGGTTTATAATTTTATTACTCGCAGGTCCCTGGCTTTTGAAAATAGTGTATGAGGTCCCTGGCTTTTAAGAAAATATTAGTCTGAGGTCCCTAGTCACCAGATCAGAGATTTTTAAGAAGATCGATCAGGTGACAAGAGACCTCAGACTAATATTTTCTTAAAAAGCAGGGACCTCATACACTATTTTCGAAAGCTAGGGATCTGCGAGTAATAAAATTATAAACTAGAGATCTGAGAGTAATTTATCCTTATATTAATGCGCTTCTCTATTTCAATTGCTTGATCTATATAGACTACACTCGTTCTTTATTTGGTTCCACTCAAGCAATCCTTCAACTAGGGAGCCCACAACTCCCGCGAAACTCTGTCTCCTCTAAACCCTTGCTATTCGCTCCGGTAACCGATACTTTAAGCAGCCATGGCTCGTGACGAGGAGAAGACACATTCGGTGTTGAATCGTTTCATAACGATGAAGAAGATGATGGAGGAAGGGAGGCGGCGCGGCGCGGGGTAGGGCGGCGGAGGATCGTCTACCGTTTGTGGTTTCTAGATCTGAATTTGGGGGAGGCGAGGGAAAGTCGTGGGGATTTGGCTTTTTTTTTATTGGTAAAATTTAAACTTAAAATTTGGTTAGATAGGAGGAGGGTACAGGGAAGAAGATGTGGAGGAAGGGAAGGAGTTTTAATTTTTTTTAATTATATATAAAAAGATTTGGGATCGAAATGATAATTTATCATACGACACGTAATCACCTACTTAACCCATCACTTGCCACGTGTCAGTCACGTGGGCTCAAAAAGGGCACCGTTTCGCTCATGTTTGGCCGAGCAGCTACCCTAGACCTACCCGGGAAAAAGTGTGTAAACTAGGGTACTAAATTCCAAATTCGAAACCACATGGTCTTAATTCTGAAAACTTGAAACTACTAGGTACTAAATGAGACTTTTTCCATTTTTTGTAAAATAAAAATAGTAATAAATTCCTGATTTCTTAGAAAATTAATGATAGTCTAGTATTATTTAGTCCATAATATTTTATAAATTAAGTGATTAGTCCAGAAAATTGAAGATATTATTTCATTATCTGAAAATACCAGCGACTCCATCTAAAGTTACGAACTTGTCATTTAATAAAAAAAATCCTCGCAACATTCGATGTGCTGTTTTCGGTTTTTTACGTCAATTTTTTTAGAATTTTATAATCTTCCTCCTTAGATAGTTATCCAACTTTACCTTCCAAGAACTACGAGGAATTACAAACGTGCTGCTAACTTTTGATCAATAGTCGGAATAAAATAGGCTGACACATAAGCGACGACTTAAACAACAAATCATCTATGTAGGACGTCAAACAAAGTCGTTTTGGAATGTGGAACCCACGTAGATGGCCAAATGATCGGGCAATTATTCAGACTGCCAGAAACTGAGACGTGTCCGGAAAAAAAATACCACAAGGTCTAAATATAAAAATTTTAACCACGCAGTCTAAAAATAGAATATGTCAAACTACAAGGTATTAAAGTCTATTTTTTCCTAGTTTATTTCAAGGTATGGCTATCTATCCCGCAACCTATATCACTGACAGGATGTAAGCTCGCCAAAACAGAGAAATTGGTAATTTGGTGATGCAAGTGTATTTGCTAATGTTGGAATTTGTATGTAAAAATCCAAGTATCCAGCAATGAGAAATGGTTACATAATCAATTTATTTTGTCGTTTCTGTTCCACTGAAATAATAACTCCCAAATAACCGGGAGAACCGGACAAGAAAGACACAGAGAAACAAGAAGAAAAGATACTTAATTTATTTTCAGAGATAAGAACGCAGAGTTCTCTGTTAAAAGTGTTACTAAAAGAACGTACAGTTCTTCCTAGACAACCTCTCAAAATTCTTCCGGGATATTTAAGCTGTGGAAATATCATTCATTTTAATCAAGAGATCGTGGGTAACAATTAACCAGAAGTTCCATGAAGATTATGCGAAAAACAATCAATAGAAGAAAATAATTTGGTGGAGCGAAAAATTAATTCGCAGATTTGTGTGACTTTATCTGTATTTTTTTACTAGAGTATCCGATTGATGTGATTGAAAAATCCAAAGAAAGATAAGACATAGATCTACAATTTTGTAGTTTATGACTTTTTCAAATTCAGCACGGAAAGAGGTCAAAATTGGGTTACAAGTTTTGACATTTTGGACACCAACGCGGGTGACGGTTTTCGTGGCTTATTCGGGAAAAGAGGAGACAATGAGCATGAAGTACGGTTTAAGAAGTAGGTCAGGGCTGTATTAGGTTTTTCTACATTGGGTTTGCCTGCATTAGGTCTTCCTGTATTAGGTTTTCCTGTATTAAGTTTTCCTATGTTTTGTTTTCCTGTATTAGTCTAGGTTTTCCTATTCTAAGCCGGGGCTAGGTTAGGAATCTTTTCCTATATAAGGAGATCTTTGGCAGCCATGGAGAGGACACCCAAAAACCAAACATGAAATCCTTAACTTCATAGTTTTTATCTTAATTTTTATCTTTATGTTTCTCTTTTCCCCTTTCTCTTAGTTTCTCAACAAAGTTCTTGCTGCTCCACCAATTCTTCTCTCTCCTAGTCTAATCTAAATCTTTCTTCTCTTTTCCATCCTTACCTTTTCGTTTGAATCGATCTTGGGATGACCACTCCAGACCTGTTCTAAGTCTGTTTTGACGTTCTAGTAAGGTCAGTCAAATTTAGAGGGTATTTTGGTCTTGTTTGAGCCAAATCTGAAGAAATTTATATCACAAAAGTTGAAGTACGGTCTTTGCTCTTTCTCTGGATATCAAGAATGCCGCAACTGAAGTTTGGACCAGAAAGTTATGATCGAAATACTGAAGACTCATCAGTCTGTAAGATTGTAAAGTTCAGTCAACTTTGGAAGGCATTTTGATCTTTTTCTCGGCCAAATTAGGAGATAGCTATTTCAGACAAAATTGAAGATCTGTCTCTGAGAATTCTAGGGATTTCAGGTCACCTCAATTGGAGTTCGGATGAAGAAGTTACAACCACAATACAAAAAGTTCATCATTTTGAAAATTGATTACGAATTTGTGTATTAAGAATGACATCTTTGATGACCTCGAAAAGATTGTCACATATCTATCGCCTCGAAGCTTTTAATCAAGAGACTAACAATGAGGCTATTTAATAGTTTCAATGTGGTTTCGTGATACCTATCATTGTGGTAAATTAGCTACCATTGAAAGCCGTGTCGAGATAATATAATACAAAATAAAAAAATTAGCTGAAATATATTAGAGTAACTATAATAAAACCTTGAGCACGAGTGCGTGGCATAAAGCAATGGAATACCTCAATTACCTAATGGCAGTTCCCATCAGTGCAGTTCCCATCAGTGGGGAGGCGATTCAAGAAGCGAAAAGAAAGCATAAGGATGCTAGATTTATGCCAAGACATGTAGGCTTGAGGATGTCGGTCTCTAAATCTCGCAATTCGGAGACTAGAATTGAGACAGTTGTACATAAATCAGCTAGATATACACAATCGTAATCTCCCATTGACCAAGAGGTCGTAAAAACAATAAGTCAACTGTTGGCTGACACCACGACCATCAAGCTTGCAAGGCTTGCATTCGAGGAAAAGGAAGAGTGATACTCAACCCAAGTCACATCGGCAATGGAGGAACCTAAGTATCGTACCAAATATGAAAGGCATCTTAGTACCTCTGCCGGCTAAAAGAGTCATCGGGCCTTCATCAGCAAAGAAAATTTTATGGCCTCTGTCGAGTCAATCGTTACAGACATCTGAGTCACAATTCGTTCCACGCACAGTAAGCCTCCTTCGCTTGCCCAATGTTGTCCCAACTCAACGAAACGAAATCGGGGGGCAAGTCTTCTCTCGAAACATCAGTGAGAATTCTACCTCACCATGGGGCATAAAGAGCACTGCAATGTTGCGGTCAATGCTCCTACATCAGCCAAAATTATCCTGATTATGGGACAAGACATGCACATAGTGAAGAAGATAGATGATGATGAAGTCAAGTCTTCAATTCCTCTTGAGTAACCAAGCAAGAGTGCAGACAGATGGCAAAAAGACCCAGACCCGATGGATCGGACCTTTACCCTACCCAATGGATTTTAGGGTCTATGAGTCTTGGATAGAGTATAGATTTGGGTCTATCTATATAGATAGGGTCTTGGTCTGGACGGGGTCTATATGAATCCAGACCCTCACCCTACCCACAGACCAATTAATTAGACTTTACCCTAATTAGACCATAGTTATACCCTACTTATATTCATATTAATATGTTCCTAAAAATATTTAAATACAACCGTAAAAGAAATTAGCCCACACCCAAAAAAATCTAGAGACTGACTTTAAAAAATGTAGCAAGTGACATTAGAAAAACCTAGCTGTGTATGTTTTCTTTTATGTTGTGGTCCAATGTTATCCATTTGAACCACACTTATTTGGTTAGTTTAGAGTTTATTCTCAAATTTAATTTGATATTATCATTTTATCAATGGGGAGATTTTTTAATGATTCGCATTAATTTTTTTATTTTGATTATGTTGAAATGATAAAAGTATGTTGTAAATCAATGGGTCTATGGGTAGGGCATGGATCTTCGTTTGGACCCTAGGCTCCGGGTCCGGGTCCGGGTCCTTATTCAAAATATCCACAGGGTCGTGGGTAGGGTTTGGGTCTTACTTTTAAATCAAGGGTCTGGGTTTGGATCAGATAGATCCTTACCCTACCCTAAACATTGCCACTCCTAAGTACAGTGAAGCAACAACCTAACGTGCCAGTTCAACCTCGGCCTTTAAATGATTCAAATTACAAGGAGTGTCCTCAAGTCACACGTTCGAAATCAGCCGGCAACGGCAAGAGAGAGCTTGAATATGTGTGGGTTAAGAGGGACGTGGTCACTCGATTAGCGACCGAACAAGAAGTTCTCCAAGAAAATAAGCCCTTTAAAGTTTGGGTACCCAATGAGAAACTTTCGCAGTCTAAGAAGAGACCATGTAAGAAATGACCCACAAGGAGTGATCGACCTACAAGCTATCAAAGTCAACAAGAAGAGACCATGTAAGAAACGACCCTCGGGGGGCAAGTGTCTGAATGCTCCTCGACCAATTCTCACAAAGACCCAATAAAGAAGGTTAGAGCAAAATCTAAAAATAAAAGCAAAAGCTTAGAGACCTTCAAAATTAGTTATATGGTCGTTCCAATGAAGCACGAAGGGCTCCAACTCAGTCGTGAAAGCATATTATTGAATAGGTGATCGGCATGCCCACAACAGCTAGGTCTCGACCAGTTTGATTGTACATTTTTTACATATTTACGGTCTTGTCTTAGCTGGTTATATGTGGAGTGGAATTAATTTTCAGCATGTTTAGGACGATACATGTCAACATTTTTCCTAGCATCAAAATATTGACGTGTGGGGGACACTGTTGGAGCGAAAAATTAATTCACGAATTTATCTGACCCTGCCTCGGTAAAATAGATATATCTTTCTACTGGAGTATCCGATTGATGCGATTTGAAAAGAAAAAGAAATATAACATAGATCTACAAATTTGTAGTTTATGACTTTTCTAGATTCAGCACGGAAAGAGGTCAAAATTGGGTTACTATTTTTGGCAGTTTGAGCACCAGCGCAGGTGACAGTTTTCGTGGCTTATTCGGGAAAAGAGGAGGTGATGAGCATGAAGTACGACTTAGGATGTAGGCCAGAGCTGTATTCGTTTTTCCTACATTGGGTTTGCCTGTATTAGGTCTTTCTGTATTAGGTTTTCCTATATTGAGTTTTCCTATTTTAAATTTTCCTGTATTAGTCTAGGTTTTCCTATTCTAGGCCGGAGCTAGGTTAGGAGTCTTTCCCTATATAAGAAGAGCTTGAGCTCTCATGGAGAGGACACCCAAAAACCAAACATCAAACCATTAACTTCATAGCTTTTTATCTTAGTTTTTATCCTTTATATTTTTTTTTCGTCTTTCTCTTAATTTCTCAATAAAGTTGTTGCTCTTCTACCAATTCTTTTCTCTCCTAACAAGTCTAATCTACGTCTTCTCTTCTCTTTTCTCATATTTCTTCTATCCTTATCTTTTTCATTTGAATCGCTCTTGGGACGACCACTCCGGACCCATTCTAAGTCTCTTTCAATGCTCTACCACAATTTACCCGCAACAGAATTCTACAACAGATATTATGTTTTTTTGTTGGCTTAACTGAATGTGTTCATTAATTAGGGTTCCTGTAATTATAGATGTGTTTATAATCACATGGATCTTTCAGTTAATATGACTAGTGTTCTATAATAACAAAGGAAATTAAAACAAATAAATGCCACCAATCCTTAATTGTCCCAGCATTATGAACTATTTGAGGGAGTCTGTATCAGATATTGGGTAAGCCATTTGATCAACTCATAACTATTAAAGAAAATACTCAAAGTAAGCATCGACCTTCTTGTTTCACCTTGGAGGTCTCTAAGTTGGCTCTCGTGGATTTAGCTTTTACTTAGTTTCGGTAAGACTTCATTGGCAAGCTAGGTTTTGCCAATTAGCCTACACAGTGGGAAGCTCAAGTTTTATTAAGATAAGAATGTGTTGCAGGTGTATTTCCAAATATTGGATGAGATGTTGGCAGCAGAGGAGATGCCAGACGAGACGAGTATTATGGAAAACACAAGGTTTCAAAGGGCCTCCTCGTGTTTTGTTTCTTCCCCTCCACAATCTAACACTAGATGCTCTAATCATTTCAGGCCAAGTGAAAGAAATTGAAAAGAGTTTGAACCGTTCTATATGTTTTAAATCAGAGTACCCAAGTATAAAACCGTCAAACCACGGAATACTAAAATGCATTTTCCCTAATAGAAATGACAGACAGACTGTTGTTCACAAGTAAATCAAGAACACAAATTGAAGATATTTCTTCCCTGCTAAATTTATTGACCATAGAACTTGTTTAACACGCGGACTAACCACGAATAACCAGACATTAAGCAAAAGATAATTTCAAAATCTTAAAAGAATGTAATGTAATATGACATAAATCTATAGGGGAAAGAAAAACAGCAGCTCAAAATTGTGGAATGTACTCTGTGAAACGAAATTTGGCAGAGGAAATGTTCTTTGGTCTTTATCTCATTGATCAGTTATAACACTGGTAAGGCTGAAGCATGCAGCAGCATTCTTCAACTCATTCTCACCAACATGCTCCACGGATTGTATCGTGTCTCGAAGCGATTCTTCGGAGCTGCAACGAATGAATCGAGTTACGTTAAGTAATGTTCGACAGTTTTGTAACAGATGATCCTTAGAAATAAGGATGATTCATGTTTTACCTCGAGCCGTAGGCCTCTTTAGAATTGATGTAGGATTGCCTGTCATCAATGGTATCAAAAAGTGGGAGCATTTCGCCATAATCTTGAACAACTTGTTGTTGAATAGCTGCCATCGGTTGCGAGGCAGCCAACGGAGGCTGGACGAGCATCGAGTTCGAGTTAACGTATTGGTGGTTGTGGTTCTGGCCCCAGAGGAAGGAGCTGCCTACACTATCCTTCGTGTCGGGGTACGAAGAGCTGTATCTGATGTTGTTGCTGCTATTAGAGAAGGAATGCTGATGCGAAACAGGCAGCGCATTGGCGAGATTAGGATTGCTCGGTGGGGCCATGGCTAATTCGAGCTGCGAAGGGACGTCCTCGAGCTGGTTCTGTTGTTGCCTGTACATATCGAGTTGGGACTGAACCATGTGAAGCTCTTCTTCCTTCTGCCAGATTTGGTAATTCAGGTGAAGGATCACGCCAAGGCACCCGTGCACGGGGTACCTCTCGCGAATGTACGACTGGTAGATGATCGAGTTCATCGCATCGGCCTTCTGGGAATCATCAATCTTCTTAAGAAACTTGACAATGTTGCTGACCCCAAACAACCTGTGAGCATTCCTGAAGTTGTTAGGCTGGTCGGCCGGGAAGTACGGGGCGAGAAGGCAGGCCGAGGTGCACTTTCTTCTCTGGTACTTGCAGGCAGCACAAGCAGAGCCGGTGCCACTCTTCAGGGTCATGTTTCTTGCATCGAAAGGCACTTCAATTATTGCCTCTATGGCCTTGTTTGTGTGTGTTTCTTCTTCTTATTTTTGTCGTTGTTGTTAATTATGAAATGTATGATTTTGTATCAAGTTGTTGGTGGTGATCATGAGAGTGATATAGAGAGAGAGAGAGAGAGATATGGATTGAATTGGTTTGTTGGTGATATAGTTTGTTGGTTTTGAGATTTGGAAAATAGGAAATAGTAAAAGCTTGAATAAAAAACCTCCTTTTTGGTGCTCAACAAGTGTGATATGGAACGGATTTGCTGGGGGAGGAAGTGAGACCGAGTAAAAGAGGAGAGATTGTGTAGGGACGATTTGCTAGGATAATATATAGGTAAAAGTATATACATTGATGATTTGACATAATAATGACATGTAATTTAAAAATATTTGAGAGTAACCGAAATCTTATAGTTGATTACTCATTATTTGAGCATTTTTTGGATAACAGTACTCTTAGTATTATAAAATTTAAAATTGAAAAACATATCAGAAAAAGATATGAAAAATATTGCAATACAAAGAGAAGTTTTATCATATATTTTTTCTAGTCTGTTTTTCAAAAAAATTAAAATCAAAACTTTTCTGATTATAATTGGTGATACTTTTGTCCAAAACATTTATGCAGATAGTAATATGTTAATTAGAGAAATTTTTGTCAATTACATGAAACTAAATTATATATATATGACCGTTAGTGACAAGTGATTCCAGTCTGGTAATTATTTCCTATCATCCCGGGAGCCATTTCATGGCAAATCCATGTTCAACTTGGAAGTCACGTTGTTACGTGGCCTGTAAATTTTTTTTTTGCCCTCGAACTGCTAACTCTTTCTCTCTTCTAAATAGAGAGTGGGGATTTTCAGTTTCGTGCACTCAGTGAGACAGTTTGTGATCTTGATTTCAACGGTTTAAAATTGGCCAAAAAAACTTTAGTTATGGAAGATTTCCGTATTCCAACTATCCTTTACTAGTTAATTTAGAGTGGTTTTGTTTGGGGAAGATAATGTAAATTTGGAACCAATTTTTAGAGATCTGCCATTTCAGATTTAGTTTTCGGGCTTCGAGAAGCAAATTCTCGTCTCACCAACAACACAGTTAACACTTATCACGTAAAAGGGTAGACCTTCATATTGCATATTATTTACTCGGATTTCATATTAAATTTGGATTGTGAATTTTTTTAACCACCTCGTATTCAGACTTTCGACAGACAAATCTCAATTAGAGCCGGGTGGGATCTTTAAAAAGCGTCAAAACTTCTCCAACAAGTATTCAAAACTGTTGTATTTTCAAAGACTCAATCCCTT
The DNA here is from genome assembly GCA_963995505.1 of Hypericum androsaemum. Taxonomy (NCBI): domain Eukaryota; kingdom Viridiplantae; phylum Streptophyta; class Magnoliopsida; order Malpighiales; family Hypericaceae; genus Hypericum; species Hypericum androsaemum. Next base: position 15,112,989 of record OZ023182.1, read on the forward strand.
GGTCAAACTTGAACGTCATCACCTATTGATCGAAGTGATTGTTGGTATTTGGATTGGAATGTTACTCTCTCTTAAAATCTCCAAATACATGGGAAAGTAGAATAAATATAAAGGGTCAAGAAATAATAATTGGCTTTCGAAAGATATATTTCAAAGGAAAGCATATAGGAGAGGAATATTAGATAAAAGGGGAATCAAGGTACTGATACGAGATTTGTCCGTGTTTCTTTTTGTTTGTGTGTTCTGTGCAGTGTTGCTTGCTTTTCGTTTCGATCAGTTTTGTCCCGATCTTATAAGTTGTATTGTCCCAATCTGCTGATGCTAGCTGCTGCATTTGCCTTGTGAGGATCCGTCCAAACTTGACCCTCACTCGTGTACATCTCGTATGCATCCGAGTACTCGTTTATATCTCATGTAGCTCTATGCCTTTCGGCTGACATTTTCACCAAGATAAAGAAATCTACCATCTAACAGCGTGGCTCGATTGCATTAGTGGCTTCCAACATAGAATCTATCCTTAATTTTTCTGTTTTCATGTTTATGTATCTAGCCTGTTGTCCTGTAGTTCCTTTTCCTTAACGAAAGGCCTATAAGCCCACCTTCTCAAAAAAAGATAGGAGATTTGGTATGCAGAAAATAGATACCTAAAGGAGAAGAAGGTGTTACTCACAAGAGTGGTGATAAAACTATTTTTGTCTATAACCTGAATTTCTGAGCAGTTGAAGAACCAAAGAAAGTCCAATTCCTGGTGTTAACTATGAACAACCAAACCCCCTTGAAAGGGGGCAGCGACATTACAAAATCTACTGAACCTCAAGCTCGAGTCTCACCCAACCAAAATTTCCACTTACAACAGCTTCAGTATCAGCTCCTGGCCCCAACAGGATGGTATCCGTCCCGATCGAAAAATATAAAACCCCAAATGTATCTTGCCAGCCAACCCGGAGTTTCATTTTTCTTGCTTCACCAAACCAACTCAATAAATAGGAGAAACTTTTCACAAAAAGATTACCAATCAGACGTGCTCTGCGGTATGAGTGCCAAAAAATTACTCTTCCGAATTTCCATCAGCGGTTCTTCTGCATCTAGTTAACGCAGCTGTCGTACTTTATTCCTTTGAGAGGAATACCTTTCTTCCTGCCGAAACTTCTGGGCCGCAAAATCTGATTCTACATTCCCTATTATGTATCAAAACTTTGGCATCCTCCAAAAATACGCCGCAAGCTTTTACTTTCGGAGCCAAGAAGAATGCCCCATCATGGATGTTAAATTCCAATTCCATGGAGTAGTGCAGCAAACAATTTGGTTACTGTGGGTAGAACTCTACTTAACAGCTTCAAAGAAAAGAACCTGAGGCTGCAACCGTCCCCTTTCACACATGCTCAGTACATCGCTCCAGCTACCAATTACCTGCTAACAAAAAGAACGTCATAAAAGCCAACTTATGGTTCCCAAATAAGATAATACACACAGCCAGCACACTATACCTTTACAGTCTTGTCATCGTACATAAACCACCGTTCGTGTTCATGGTTGTAAGCGAAGCAATGGTAATGTTGTCCATAATAGCAAACCTGTAAGTTAAAGATGCTATGTGAGAGACCGAGATGGGTTATCATCAACAAAACGATCATGTGATTAGAAGAACTAATAAGATATGTACGTCATCAATACGAGCTTTTCGCTTCTCCAACTTCATCCTTACTCGGCATCCATTCGGCCCCACAATTCTCAGGAAAAAGGTAACAGATCGGCTAGCTACTTGCCCGTTACAATTAATTAACTTTGCAATCAGGCTCATCTTTCCATGATCCGGTGTTAGCATCCGACAGTAGATAACTTAAAAGAAGAACTACCACCCCAAAGGATCCACCACTGAGTGTCCTTATGAAACCATACCCACAGCCTTTACTATCTAAAGTCCAACGCAAAGGGGAAAAGAAGTAGGAACGGAAGGAGTCATAAGAATTCTAACAATATCAAAGTATCTCATGACAAGGATTAAATTCATCATTTATCAGCAATTCAAACCTGAAACTGAAGCAAGGCACTGACTGCTATAAGGAAAAACACCTATGCTTACTGAAAAAGGTTGTTTCTCCCCATGAAGAACACGTACTTTTCTCCCTCCAAACCAACATAAAAGGGGCAAAAATACAGTTTCTATACATTTCCAATTGTACATACGAGAAATAAAGATTTCCAGGCGACAATGCCCTCCCTCTTTTCAAAATCCATTAAATTTACTACATTATAAACTACCTCCACATCCACCTTTTCATAACCCATTCAAATAACTACATTATAAACAACCTTCCACAGCCACCTTACACGATCATGGATAAAGAGGAGGTATTGACTGACACCTACTACTTCTTACACAAGGCCTGCCAGTTGATCATAACCATTCTTCCACATCAATCCCAAAGGCATCGACATTCCTCACTAGCTCTATTTTCCAAAACATTGGGCCTTTGTCCCCTTCCATACCGACATTCCCCTATTAAACCTCTCCAACCGCACCTCCTAAGGTGTCGGAAAATTAAGCAAAGCCCTACAGCCCTCCAACTCCCAATTAATTAGTATTTCTTCTAATAAGATGTAAGAAATAACTTAGAACTTTGCGAGTTAAAGTCTTTTTCACAACAACCAAACAAAAGACTGTGACGCAACTGACAGTAATTCATGAACACATACCACTGAAACGAGGTTATGCCTGTTTTGGGGATCCAGACCACGATAGAGGACACTCATATCTATCTCCGTACTTAGAGCAGCCAGTGTTGCTGCTATATCATCGGCACTTTCGCATGTCTTCTGCCACCCAAGAACTGAAAGAAATAGGACTTCTAAGTTTCAACAACTGAATCATTGATCAGAAAAGCACAACCAGAGACAAAAAATCACCTGTGGTGAAAACATGTGGTGCAGTAGAGAGAATATGGTGGATGTAGTTGGGTTTCCCACAACCGCTGGAGTCCGTGTCACAAGCTAATTGGTGATTCATTTCCACGAGATTCAAGAGCTCATCAAAAGCACTTTCAGGACACATGACCTGAATAATATCAAAGTGAATAAAACGAAGAGGAAAAAAGCATATTTAGGCTAAACGAAGCAACAGCATTTACAACAAGCAAAAGTCACCTTCATTGTCCGCAGTGCACTGGCATTTATATTGTGGAAGAAAGAAGTGTACTTCAGATGTCTCGACTCCAGACCACAGCTGTGGCAATTCATCCGCTCGAAAGTGTTCATTCCAAAAAAGGAATGCACAATGCAAGCGTCATTTTTACAATCCCAAGAACCCATGCTATTACTCTCTACTGATTCTGAATCAGAAGCACTGGAACCAGGAGTAAAAGCTTTGTGAAGGCACTCAAAAATTACAGCCAATACTTCTGATGCATCATTCATTTGAGCCTGTCAATAGTTTGTAGTCTCATGTATTATATCTTTAAACGAACCACAAAAAAATTGAGAGCCATTAGCTCAGGTCAAAGTTACCTCTTGGAAAAAGTTGCTGTCTGGATACAAATTGCTCAGAGCTATCCTTAACGATGTTGGTGCAACTGCTTCTCTCCGTATTTCAGTAGATGCAATGCTCAGGGCAGTAAAAATATCATAAAGTGCACAGACAACGCAAGGATCTCCAATATGAGAGTGATCAGATGTTGATCTCTTCAAGAACTCGTCCCTAAACTGCCTAATGTGCCACAAGGACTGGACTTGTACAAGAAGTAAAGAGACCATCAAAAGTTGAAGATAAAAAACCTCGGAACAGCTAAGTTGTGCAACAACTAGAGATCACTAATAACTCGTACCTGAATAATCACATTTAAAAAGCAATTATATTCGCCGACATCATTCTTAAGACCTGTACCAAACAAACCACCTTCCTCCACATTATCTGGTGAAATTTCATTCAGTGAAGTGTCAATATCACCAACTTCCACAGTTGTCTTTGGTGCAGTTCTCAATGTTCGAGTAGAAGGCATTTTATGAGCTTGAAATGCGTCTGAAATCAAAAACAAGCGTACACGAAATCAAACACTTGAAAGTGATGAGAAAAATATTGTGTCTAATGTGGAGGAAACCATTTCAAAATTTACTAGCCCACTTCCAAATAATCCAATAGAAGGCCAAGACTAATACCAGTTTGCTATTGTCGCCAAGAAGAGGCACCAAACGTGGTTAAGCAAATTACAAATATTGACTACAAGATCATGCACCACCAAAAACTTGTTGGACAATGCGCAAAAGAAGGTTTTCCATAAAACTCAAGGCAACCTCTCAGCGTAATCAAATATCAGGTCCAACTTTGAATACAAACATACCAAGGCTTTGCCGTACAGCCATTTTGAGGTCAGCTTGGAATCTTTCCTCATCGTCCTCCTCTGCTTTCATTTCACCCAATCTAGTTCCAGTCTCCCCGACAGTGCGATTGACTATTTTTAAAGAAGGAAGTCAATCAGAAAATTAATATCAATTTCAAAACCACCAACAATACACATCAATTAATGAACATATTACAATTACAATTCAATATTACCAGCAGAGAAATAAGGTGAAACAGCTTGCCCACCTATCATATTACATCTTATATGGCTGTCACAAATTGTCCGCAAAGGATAAACATATCGCTTACTGAAAAGTCCTCGATGATGGTTCAAATGCAAAATTGTTCTATGACTTTCCCATGATAGAAAATTAATTCAAGAAGCAGTCTGCCTTGAATCTTTTTTTATGAAACTTGGTTTGAAATATGAAGGCTGTCTATTAAATCTTAGCACAATCAATGAATAAATGGAAATAACAAATACATGGAAAATGGAAAAGCACAAACCATTCCCGACTCCAACATTATCCTTTTCAGATAACTGATTCTTTCCATCATTAGATCTAGCAGAGCTCCTCTGCCGGCGAGCCTTTCTTCCTGCTCGCCTATCGGATGATAAGTGGCCATTCTCTGCATTTCCTCCAATAGGCAATCCTGTACCAGTAAATTTGTATGAAAATTCCTCCCCTTATCTCCATTAAACCACAGCTTATTCATTTTGAGGATACCAACCTTGAGTTACTTTTTCATTAAGCATTTCATTAACCAGCTGACCATGACATAAACCATCTATGTTTTCTACACCAGACCAACTTTCAGTCATAGTCAAATGTGTTCCTTCTGGGTGGGTGAAAACTCCATTGTTCAGCCCTCGTCCCTGAAATGCAGCAACCTTTTTAGATCTCCATGTCTCAGCAAAGAAGACCGAGTTCATAAAATACAAATCAAGTGAATGAATAATTTCCTAAGACAGATATCAAAATTCTAGGCCTCAAATTATCAACCAAACAAAACAGGACTACCAAGAGTATCATGCTTACTGGGGGTTCATGCAAATCATCGGAACTGGGGCTCAGGTTAATGTCACGCACATCCCCGGATACAATATCATGAAACACTGGATTAGATTTCTTGTGCTGCTGCTCAGCAAGGTGCTTAAGTTTTGCCTCATTTTCAATTCTCCTTTGGTACTCCAAAGTTTCTTCAAGTTTTCTTTCTTCAGCTTCGAGCTCAATTTTACGTCTAAATTCCTCCTCCTGCTCCTGCAACTTCAATACATCCCCATCCTCAGAAAGGTGAACCTCAGAATCGGGATGGTCACCATCAGAAACAATATGAGAGGATCTGCAAAAGAAAATACTAGATTCAGGCCTGCAACACAGGGGTTGCCTAAGACTTATCATGCATAACAAGAAGAATCTAATCATAAGTGAAAATAGAAGTCGAGGATGACAACAAGATGAAGGCATACACATGCTCGTGAGTCTCATCATCAATCAGGTGATGCTCGTTAGCAGCATATGCCTGCAATACAAGACAAAAATGAGTGCACCACCATAAATTATATAGATAGCGAGAGCATAAACCACGTGGCCAATCCCTAAAAATTCATATTTCAGACCTTTGCATCTTTAGCTTTCTTGTTCTCTTTGTTCTTTTTCTTATCTTTCGCTTTCTCCTGCAAACCTCTATTGTCACTCCCTCCTCGGACACCCTTGTTTGAATCACGAGCAAGCTCTTCTAAAAATGCCTCTCTTGCAGCATCAGATTTCTCAGTTGCATCCTTCTCAGCCAGATCCTCCAAGTGGGCCTGCAAAAGGGAGAGCAGTTCAAGCACAAATCAAATTCATTTTCATACCATAAGAAGACAACTGAAGTGATTGTCAAATTCAACCAACCCGCATATATGACTTCACTAGAGGGATTAATATTTGCCGGTAATCACTGGCAGAAACAGGGTCAAGCTTCAGTTCCAGCTGCTGCATTCCAGTGACAATTCGCATCATCCTGGCATCAGCTTTGCTGAGCTGCAAAATCCAATAGGCTAAAATTAGAGATCATAACTGGCAATCCATGAAAAACTTGTTTTAACAAATAAATGGGACACTGACCTCCACAGACAACTGTTCTTTCTGCCTCTGAATGGCAACCTCTATGCAAGTATCGACTTGGTGGTAGTAGTCCTTCATCCTCCAATCCTCATCTTCACCAGATTCCAAATCACACAACTGAGAAGCCACACCACCACAAGGATCTTCGTACCCATATTGGTTTCCATTTAGAGCAACCGCGTCTTTCATTATACTCGAGATGACTTCTAATTCAATCTTACTGCTCGTGAATGGAACATCATTTTCAAGGTCCTGTTTCCGCTTCTTAAGGACTGAATCGTAGACTCCATGTCCAGGTCGGGTGACACCCTCCCTCTTCCTGCCTTCTTCAAGACAGAGATCCTCAACAGCCTGCAAAGCTTCCTCATAATTTAAGTGGTCGCATTTTCTCTCACACAGACTCTGCAGATTGTAAAACTCTTTCTCAAGAACTTGGATGATTTCCACTCCCTGTTGCACTTTCTCTTCTTTCTTGCGGATCCACGACTGCAACTGATCCTCACTTGATCCAGCAAAAATCCAAGAAAGCAAAGTATCTGCATTCCCCAGAGTGCCAATTCCATGACCAGCACTGGTAGGTGTGTTGATACCTGCATTGTCAGCAGGACCCGTGCCAGAAGTATTATCCAATGGCAACAGATGCTCATCCAGGTAAAGCCACGATGCATCGGGATTAAGCACAATGTTATCTTTGATCTCATCATATTGCGCACCATTGGGTGCATCATCGGCAGCACCACTTTTATCAGAATAGCGGTTCAGACCACATGAATTAGATAGTTCCTGTAGGAACTTCAGGATCTTCTGTAGCTGAAGAGCTCCCAAAAAGCAAATGCACAGAGGTGTCTGGTCCAGCCCATGGTTGAGGAGATGAGAACTCGTAGCAAGGGTCTGCAGTTCGTCCATTGTAAATTGAATGACCTTTGTAAGATGGGTACTAGCAAGATATTTGTGTCTAATGAGAGCCTCAAACAAACCATGTATCCTCTCGAGGAGTTTAGCCCGCTCTGGGTCCTTGGATACAGGCCAGCTATCAATAGGGTACACAGCAGAGGCCAAGTTCTGATCACAAACTTTGCACTCGCCACCACCAGAAACCTTATCAACATCTCCATTCTCCACACCATATTCATTTAACTCATCCCCCCTAGAATCGTCTTTCTCAGGGGAAGAATCCCACGCATCCTTGAAGCAATCATCACACTCGTCATTATGTTCACCCGAGCAAAAATCATCGACAAGGTCAGAATCCTGGCACTTACCTCGACCACCGCCTCCCAGCATTTTAACAGCAGAGGAGACATCCAGAGGCTTCCAAGCGCAATTCAGGATCATCTCAATCCAATCATTGTCAGGCCCTTGAGGTATAACAGCCTGCATCTTGGGGAGCAAATTCCCCATGTGCTCTTGCACCACATGGTGTATATGACTCTCGGGATCTCCAAACTTGGTAGAACACCTACAACACGCCCAAAATCTCCAGCTCTTATTCTCATCGGCGAATCCCAACGCCTCATCCAAAATCTGAATGGCAAGAGCCCCATCTTTCGACGACTCAAAGTAAGCCCTCAGCTCACTAACCTTAATCCTCAACAAATCCCTCTTCATCCCGCCACTAGTAGACTCCCAAAATGCCCTTACCCTATCCTTCCTCTCCACGTTGCTCGCATTCCTCCTATTATACTTCCTCCTCTCCCCTCCTCCACTGCCACCCCTCCTCTCTGTGATCCCTGCCTCCCCGCCCTTATCACTCCTCTCCCCAGCAGAGCCCTCCGGCTTCTGTTGCTGCATCAGCCTGGCAGCAGCAACCCTAACCTCAATCTCCTTCCTCCGCTCCTCGGGGGTCTTGGTGGCCTTCTTAATCTCGTTGGGGCGGCGGGTAGTCTGCACCAGCCTTAGCTCCATGGGGTCCTCAGCTGCACGGCGGATGGGGATGAGCCTAATCTCTTCCCCGGTGCCAAGCGTCTTCATCCAGTTGGAAATGGAGGAAATGCTGGCCTTCTGCTTGAGGCTCCGGAGCTCGGCGCGCACATGCTCAATCCGCGCCTCGGGGGTCCCGGTCTTGTCCTCCTGGAGACTCTCCCGCCCGGGATCCACAGGGGCCTCGATCTCCAGCGCCCTGTCGCACTCCCTCATCACCTCCTCGTACTCCTTCCCCTCGCCAGCCGTCTCATACACCAAGTTCGCATAGAAGTGAGCGAACTCCACCGAGCACGGCGAGAGCTCCGCCGCCCGCCGCGCCGACTCCACCGCAGTCCTCAAGTACCGCTGCTTCGCCGCCTGGTCGTCCATAACCGCCGCAGCCTTCACGCACACCGTCCCCTGCACGCGATGGATCAGCGCCGCCGAATGAGGCGATAACTTCCGGTCGCCGCCGTGCCTCGCAAAGGCCTCCTTCATCAGCCGCATCGCCTTGGTGTGGTTCCCCCGCCGGAGCGACGCCAGCGCCCGCTCGCACTCCTGCTTAATTGCGGCGTACCCCGGGGCGTCGAGCTCGGCGTCGATCGGGGCGGCGGCGGCCTCCCCTTCCCCGATGGTAGGGCTGGGCGGGGTCAGGGGGTCGGCGGCCTCGTCGGACACCGGCGGCGGGTGCTTGGAGCGGGGGAGGGGGGTCCGCTTCTTGTGCCCCATCTCGATTTACGTTAATTTATCGCGCGGGTGGGGTTAGGGATTTAATTAGGTTTTATATCGAATAAATGGGAATAATCATCGGATTAGGAACAAGTCGACGAAGGAGTTGTGGTGGGGAGGGGCAAAGTCGGGATTGTCACACCAGCCCCCCGGGGGAAGATCGGCGACGAAATCGAGGGGAAGGTCGGCCGGTCGGGTAAGGGTGGGAAGAGAGAGAGAGAGAGAGTGTGTGTGTGACCTTATAACTTATAAAGTAGGTGGTTGCTCTCACCGGGGACTAGTAGTAGAAGCCCAGGAAGCGAAATATCAATAAGAGAGAGTTAATGTAATATATCCCGAGTTCGAATTCTTAGTAACATTTTTAAATACTAACAGGCTTAGTAGCTTTTATTTGATTAGAATGTGTATTAATTTACCTAATGGACCGGATACCGGATGGTAGAAATTAAAAAAGAGAGATGTGCTATCAAAGCACGCATCGACAATTTCGTATGACTATATTGTTTTTATGTAGCATTAGGTTCTTGTATTGAAGTATATCTTGATAATTTCTGGAGAATTAGCCTCCCTTATTATACTTGTAGATTTTTTTATACTGATAGCAACTGTGCCGAGGGTGCTCATTTTGTATCGCATTTTTTTCACTAAATTTTGTTGTGATAAGGTTTTATAGAGGTCGAGTGTCGCAATCTCGCAAGAGAGTATTCTATGCTAATTAGGATGTAACTTTTTTATATTTTATATAGAATCTCCTCCCCTCCATTTCAAAATAAAAATTAAAAAAAAGGGGGGAGAGAGAGAGAGACTTTTCTATTTTCCTTTTTTTTGTAACTGAAATTGGAGAGAAAAAGGGACGGGAAATTGAGAGGGAATGAGAAACGTGTGTAAAGGAAGGGAGAGAGAGGAATTTGGCGGAAGGGTATTAATGGTTATATGACGGGTGGGGCTTCGCAACTTTTTGTTCGAGATTCATCTATTTCGGGATTGGTGGTGTTGGTGGGGAGGGAGAGGTTGGGGTTTTAGAGGGGTTGGTGAGGCTATTGGTTGGTGTGATATTTTTCATAACCTTTAATATCTAGAATAGAAACTGTCGAATTTTATTTAAAATAATTATTTCAGTTAAAATAATGGTCTTTTCATTGGAGAGTCTTAAAAATTACAATTATTTTTAAGAATAATTGAAGGATGACTCGGGATTTTTCTGTTTCTCGGTTCAACTTGTCAGACTTGAGATTTTTAAAATAAAATATTAATATTATCGATTATATTCAGTATCAAAATGTTAAATGGTTATAAATATATTCTAATTTACTTGAAAATTTTATAATTTACAAGTATACAAATTATAATTTGATCATTTTTAATCTAATAAAATTCAAATATATATATTTCTTTCCAAAAAAAATTGGTCATTTGTTCTGAATGGTCGATTCGACTGGTTGAACTGATGTCCGATGGTCAACACATTTAATGACCAAACAAATAATCCATCGTTTGGCTTCCTCATATGTCATACCGTGATTGTCAAATCATTGAAAATTAGTACAGTTTGGATGGAGGTAGCGCTCTGACTTATTTTGGGACACTGGAAAATGGAATTGTTTCGTTTCATATCCTGCAGGGAAAAACTTGCCTTCTATTGTGAGGAAGCTTTCTGTTGATGGAACTAAATAATAAGTCTTTCCGAACAAGCCTTTTATTTAGTAGCTAACATTGATGAAGCTACCACGAAGGCTATGAACTTAGAAATGGAAAACAACTTAAAGAAATCCAATTACAATCAAGGTTTGGATAAAATTACTTTCAGGACTAATCTTATTTCAATGACTCACAGAGATACCTCGGGTGCAGTAAGCACATCATGTATATACGATTATCATATGGAAAAGAATAACTTGACAATATTTAAATAATGGAGATTACTTGCAGTGACAATTTGAGCAAATTGTCAATATACCGCCTCCTTAGAGATCGCGTCCTCCGGATTGAGTCCTCCTCTTTGATAACCACGTACTTCGAATTTAATTTTGGACGAGGTCATAGCAAGCCGTGCTCCCTTAAGCTCATATTACCTGCCTATATCGCTTCAGTCCTTAAGGGTAAACAAGCTCTCATTGTACAACGCTCAATCCCTTGGTCAGATAGAAGCAACATATGAGTGACCTACGAACCATTAGCGGTTACTGAACTTCGACTCTATGCAAGAATGTATGTGCTTATACTAAGGGAAAAAGAGGAGAGTATAAAAACTCTATGTGAGTGTTCTTGGTGCATTTGAAATGAGAGGATGAGGCCCTTTTTAATATGTAGATTTTGAGACCCCATTTAATTCTGGAATAATGGCGATCATTAATTCTCATATTAACCATGGTCATTAAATGAGTGGTTACAACCATTAACGCTCCTCATTAACAACGATCAATAAATGAGCGATCACGAGAGTCATAAATCTCAAATTCATGATGGGCGAGTAAAACATACTTGAAGCCAATTTTTATTCACACCGATAATTATTTTTTCGCAAGTGTCATTTATCGTCACGAAACTTTCTCAATAGATTTAGTTGATCTCTTGTACACCCAAAACTAATTGATGTGATCCACATTAGCTCAAAATTTCTAAGAGATTATATTTAATTAGAATATACTTTCTAATTAACCTCTTAAACCAAATCCCAACATACACCTATTTGTTTGGCCAACTTCCTCACTGGATTAAAAATACAATTCTCTAACACCAGTAAGAACTAGATGACGTCGATGAGAAAGGCAAATGACAAACGGAGAGAATTTATTCTTTTTTTTCTTCCATTCTCGTGACAAATATACGTCTATGAGATCGTCCGAGTTTATTCTTCTAGAGAAATTTGACACATCATATTTTCCTCAATCCTCACCCTAACTTGGCTACCTTAAGTTTATATTACATAATTTATTCTCATTCTTTAACACCTTTCTTTTTGTTTTAATATTTCTGGATTTTGAAACTTATCTACAATATAATCTCAAATCTCCAATACACATTTTATATCATTTATTCACCATTTAAGCGTATAGGTATGGTATTTTCTACACTTGCTTCAAAAGTCAGTATCTGACTTCAAGTTACAAATTTAAGATACCTATAAGCTCTTAGATTAACTGACGAGCGAGTTGTTCTAACTTAACCAATTGAACGTAATAGTGTCAAATATAATTTTCTTGTAAAGGTTAATTTTATGACACCAAGAATTACACCTTATGAGTGTTTGAATCTTAAATCCCTATCAAATCATCCTACACCTTGTACCACGAGACCAAATGCCCTTTGGTAATAGTGTTAAATACTTGTTGGAGAGCTTTGTTACCTTTCAAAGGTTTTACTTGGCTCAAACATGGATTAGTCAGCATAGTGGGTGTTCGAATAGCAAGTTTAAAAAAATAATTTTGCAAGTACTGTATTGTTAGTTGCGAGAGTGACAGGCTTGTTTACAAGTATGAAAAATCTTGAGTCTTTCTCCACATGAGCAGGTTCATTGGCTGAAGTTTATACAGACTTTAACAATGCTCTAGTACTTTAAAAGAGAGGTCGTGCGAGTACAACGAGGCACAAGCCAACCTACTCTGATACTATGTTAGAATCTCCAAATCTTGCAATGTAGTTTCAAAGGTGAATTTTTCACACTTATAAACTAAGTCTAACAGCCTTCCACTTTTGAGGTATGATTCTTCATTTGTTGAGGTGTTGGAATGCCAAAGAAATTTCCATTCTACAAAAATTTTGTTATTAGATTTCTAGTTGACTTAGAAAAATTTCGTGGTCCTCATATTATTTTTGTTGTTGGAGTTTTTTTTATAGGTATTTTTTGTTGTTGGAGTTGTTTAACTTGTTTATGTTTTAAGTATTACCGAATGTTGAATACTCTTATTAATTTTATCAAAGTTGTTTAAACTCGTTTATCACGTTTGATTCATGAAATTTTGAGGTATATTATTTACCTTTTAAATAAGTATGCATTCATGGATAATCTATTAATTTGATAGATCTAAATTTAGATCACGAAATAAAACATTAAGTAAATATAGATCCAAATATAAATCTCTTATACAATTGAATCTCAATCTATATCACCACTAAATCTTATTATAATATAATAGTAGACTTATTTCCAAATAGTGCTCATTATAGGAATTCTCATACATTTCATAACAGTTCTCCAATTTTAGTTAATATTTTAAAACTCAAAGTACAAAGTACCAAATCCAAATTAACCAAAAAACAAAGACCCTTTCCGCATTCGAATTAAACGGGAAGGACCAAACAACAAATTCACCAAACCCGAACCCGAACCCATAATAAATACTTCGCGAAACCCTAAATAGCCGCTCTTTCTCCGCACCTTCTCGCACCGGAAACCGCCGCCTCCTCCAATCGACCGGAAACCACCGCGACGCAGCGAAAATGGTGGCCGCGAAGAAGACTGTGAGCTCCCTCCCTCCCTCCCACTACTCTTCTTTTCCAAAAAGAAGACATTTTTAAATATTTTTTGTTGTTGTTATTATGCGCAGAAGAAGTCCCAAGAGAGTATCAACAGTAGGCTGGCTCTTGTGGTGAAGAGCGGCAAGATCACTCTCGGCTACAAGACCGTCCTCGACACGCTCCGCATGTCTGCTGGTCTCTTCTTTTTCCCCTCTCTCTATTTAGGTTTTTATAAGTGTTTAGAGCTTTAGGTACGGTTCGTGGCGATACGGGTTGCTGAAAGCGTGGAACTTTGGTGCATGATGATTGAGTGCATTTTGGATGTCTTCTTCGCATTTGCGGTGCGCGCATTGTTGATGCCTTATTCGAGTTCATAGCGAGGGTTGTTTGATAGTAGATAAAGCTGTGTGGTTATACTTTTATGCTTTGGATCAGTACGTAGTTGGATATTGATGATCACGATGTTTCTAATTGTTTTCGAACTGTCAATAGCTAGCTATGTACAAGAAATGGTTAATTTTGTTCCTTTCGTGCTCTGCAGCCAAGCTGGTCATTATATCCAACAATTGTCCACCATTGAGGAAATCCGAGATTGAATACTATGCCATGCTTGCCAAAGTTGGCGTTCACCACTATAATGGGAGTAAGTGCTTGTAATTTGAGTTTGGGAAAGCTAGTGTTTTATTTTCCTAAGCTAACTACTGCGAATAAATAATTTCCTAAACAACTGGCTTACTTTCTGGGAGAGTACATTCTCTGCTGGGTTCTATTCTGAGCTTGTTGTAATTGAGTCCTCTGTTACCCGAAATATTACTGTGTTTCTCTCTGCTACTAGCTTTCTGAATTTAGAATAAGTTGATTCTGATATATTGGGATTTGGATTCTCTACTTTTGAGGAACTGTTGCGAATTTAATCATTTTGCTTCCCTGACTCCCATTTTCCCTTCCGAATTCCTAGATAATGTGGACTTGGGAACTGCTTGCGGCAAGTATTTCCGAGTGTCTTGCATGAGCGTCATTGAAGCAGGTAACAACATTACAGTATTCCATTGGCAATCACATCCACCTAGATGATTCTTCTAATCGTATCGTTCTTTTTTGGCTTTCAGGTGATTCGGATCTCATCAAAACTCTTCCAGGAACAGCAAGCTAGTTCACTTCCTTTATTACGTATGTCATGGAGAGGGAGATGCCCTCTCTTGTGTTTTTGCTCATGTCAAGCCTTTGGAGGACAAATCTAATTCTAGTTATTGGAAAGATAGGATTACTGAAGCAGAGATGCAAATTCTTATTTAAATTTTGTATGCTTTCTGTTATATCTGCCAGCTGCTTTTGCACAACTAGGACCAAAGCATGGATGAAATTGAATATCATATTGGAAGTATAATTAGATTTATCTTGATTAAATTTGACATTGATATGATAAAATTATAAATCGAACACTGACATTGCGCCCTGGATTGGGTGCGGGGTGAAAGGCCCCGTACGGTACGGAGATGTATCAGAGTCATCCATAGATCTTAACGGTAGATAACGTGCAGGGTATAAGGGTAATTATAACCCGTGTTCACATTCCAAGGTAGGAGAGAGAGTGGGGATGAGACCCATATATAGAATAATGCCAAGTTGTTAACATCCAAGGTAAATAATGCCTGCCGGACAAAAAAAAAATTAATGCCTGACAAATTTTTGTCAAATGAAGGCAGCTAATTAATGCCCGACAAATTTTTAAGTCCTTTTTTTTAAATGTGGTATCACTTTTATTTGTTTAAGCGGTCGACAAGTTTTGGTTAGGGAGCTATAAGTTCTTACTCCAGAGTTCGATTGAGGTGATTCAAGTTGCTGTGCAAAGCTGAGATGTATATCTACAACTTTGTAGTTTACGACTTTTCCAAATTCGGAGTGTAAAGATGTCAAAATTTCGTTTGAAGTCAAAAGTCGATCGAGTTATGGTCGACTAATTTCGGTTGGGAGCCACAAATTTTTACTCCGAAGTCCGATTGAGTTGATTCAAGTTGTTGTGCAAAGCTCAGACGTATATCTACAATTTTGTAGTTCATGACTTCTCCAAATTTGGAGTGTAATAATGTCGAAAATACATTTGAAGTTAATAGTTGACCGAGTTATAAGCCCAGGTTATGTCAAATGACATGTCCAGGTTATGTCAAATGACATGTCACGTTAATATTTAATAAATTGTATAATAAATTAAATAATTAATCAAATGACAGACCTGATTACAATTAAATGACATATCTGGTTACGTAAAATGGCACGCCCGGTTATGATAAAATGTCATAACTTGTTATATTAAAATAATTAATAGTAATTAATACTTATGATAAAATAAATAAATAAATTAATTAAATGGTATATTCGTTTATGTTAAAATGGCATGCCTGGTTTCGTAATAGCATGTCCAATTACGTAAAATACCACCCCCACATCTTCTCTCTCTCCACTGATGGGACACGCAAGCGTCCCTAATAAATGACAATTTTGTCTTTCCTATTTGGTACAAAATACCGGATTCCATGCCACATATGGGCCCCTGACATTGATATTACAATCAAATACATAAATATTCTAAGCTAATAGGATATTAAAAGTAATAAAAAATTAAATCGGGGAAAGATTTTTTGAGAAATGCGTGATTCTTATTTTGGTAGATGATAAGCGTACTTGAATAATATGTTGAAGAATTTATCATCTAAACTCCGTATATGTACAAATGGGGTTGGGATTGGTTACATAATGCTCCCAATTTCAAACGGTTTGGAGGGAAAGCACGCGTGAGATTTTTTGCAAAATCACAAAAATATTGAGACCAAAATAAAAAAGCCACACGGGCCAGTATCGTAAACGGGACATGCCACTGTCGCAAAACACGGAAAATACACTAGCCAATATGACATAACGGGGCATGCCAGTATCACATAACGGAGCATGTCGATATCACATAACGGGCCATGCCAGCGTGCTCCAAACAGTTCGGAATGATTTTCTTCACTCCGTATCCAATCCAAAACTGTACAAGTAATAACTTGGATCGGCAAAAAGATAGGAAAAGAAAATTATTATTTAAAAATAATGGAAAACAAAGAATGTTTATTAGAAAAATAAAATCTTGACCACTTTCGGACTGGACAATTTTTTTTGTCCAAATTTATGTTTGGCGTAGGAAATGGACAGGACAAAATTAGAAGTTTGTCTTAACCCACTTCCAATTTTTTATCCCAAAGACAAATAGAATTTTCTATTTAAGGACAGAAATATCTTGTGAAATATTTTTACTATATTAACCTAAATTCTTTCCTTTTTTATTTCTTCACCAAGTTAAACCAATTAAAACTAATTATTTTCTCTAATATATAATTTTTGGGTCTCATCTACAATTTTTTGAATTCGGATTCAAATATTTTAATATTTGTATACTCATTAAATTTTCTAAATTCATATAAAGATATAACATGGTTAATTCAGATATTTGATTAATACATACATATTTACCATGATAGTATTTTAACAAGATTTTTGTATAAGAAAATTCAACATACGACTTCGTTGTACATTGTATATGTAACAAGAGTTCTTAATAATGCTTATACCTTTACAAAAATAAAATTATGTGATGATATATTAAAAATATTCGTAATGTAACTGCGATGATCCAAATTCGTTAGGATATTTTTGAAGGATTTAGTTTTGATATCAATTTTTTTATGCAATGATTTCGTTTTTATGGTACAATAATTTTTTATGTAATTGCAATGATCAATTTTACTTGGATTATTGAATATTCTCTTTTGTTGTCATGAAGGATAATTTTGTCTTTAACAAAATTTTAGACTGAAGTGTTACACATAACAAACATCGAATTGGACTAAATGTTTAATCATGTACTTAAGTTATCAAATACATGACAAGACAGCTAGAACAAACATGTCTATTCAGTATTGTCCTGCCATATATCTTTAGTACTATCCAGAAGACGTACCAAACATACACTTAGAAAACTCAGCTCAGCACGCCCCATGAATTTTATAAATGAATTTATGATTCGCTTGAATGTCTTTTGTTTGTTTATCCATAAAATTTATTTATAAATTTAATCTATTTTTTAGAATTTACCCTAGTTATATTGGAAATTGAAATGCATACAACTTATGAGATTCCACAAAAAAAAACTTAAAAAGTGAGATTTATAATCATGATCTAACCAAATACGAATCTTCATTTTCCAGCTGAACAATACACGAGTTAACAAATATAGCTTTTATACACGTATAAAATATAACTAGGGTAAATTTTAGAATTTACCCTAGTTATATTAGAAATTGAAATGTATACAACTTAAAAAGTGAGATTCCACAAAAAAAACTTAAAAAGTGAGATTTATAATCATGATCTAACCAAATACGAATCTTCATTTTCCAGCTGAACAATACACGAGTTAACAAATATAGCTTTTATACACGTATAAAATATAATTAGGGTAAATTTTAGAATTTACCCTAGTTATATTGGAAATTGAAATGCATACAACTTAAAAAGTGAGATTCCACAAAAAAAAAACTTAAAAAGTGAGATTTATAATCATGATCTAACCAAATACAAATTTTCATTTTCCAGCTGAACAATACACAAGTTAACGAATATAGCTTTTATACACGTATAAAAGATTTTATCAACGCAAGGGGTAGGATGGCAACGGGTCCTGCCTCGTTTTCCAAGGATCAGTGGGTCAATTCTCATATTTTGCGAAAATGGCAAAACTCTACTCGGGAGGAGAACAAAACCCAATGCCATCTAGAGCCCCGGGGTTTAAACCAACCTCCTAAATTTTTTCCCGATTCGGAAGACATGAATGTAATGGATTCCGACAGGAATCTTAAACTCAATACCAAGATATATTACATCCGTCTTAGCCCCTAAACTCAAACCAACATGGAACATTAACCAAATTAAGTACATATAAATGAACTTAATCAGCTGTCCTAATTGTTCTCCCAACAAAACTGGTGTTCTACCTTAGGAGGGGGAAGAAAACACTTGCTAGTTTTTACAGCAGATGCATCCGGTCCACATACGACTGGAGCAGCCACCTGTTTAGAGGCTCCCCGCGCCCGATAAAGCATCCCGAGTTGCCGTTCTCCATGAAGAAAGGGAAGCTGAATATGTTGAGCAGCTCCTGCACTGCCTGCCTCACCATGGAAGTCCCCGTCACTCGGCTGCGCCGGCCCCAGCCGGTAACTATGTCGATCCTACTGGGACTAACCCCCGAGACCAGCATCTGCTGTCTGAACCAGGACAGCGTCCTGGACAACGCTGTGACTGCCGTTCCATCAGACATAACGTGAAGGTTGATAAGCCAATAGCAGGAGCTCTTCTGCTTGACAGCATTCGGATATACGTTCCTCTCTGCAGCTACTTCCCAAACAGAACCTGCCTCTTCCTTGAGGCCCGACTTGTGAAGGAAGTCTACTACAGCATCCACGAGTCCCCTCTTGCTTTCTCTGTCCTCGCTGTGCATGAGATCCAAGAACTTGCTCGCATGGTCCCGCACGTTTTGACCATCAGGTCCTGCTGATGGCATGGACAGCAAGAACATGTGTGCCGGGTGGCCCGTCACTGACATAAGCTCACCACAAAATCCCATGACATGCGGTGACTGTGCGTCGGTGCAAAAACTGAGGAGCAACGTATAAGTCTGCAGAGACGGGCTCAACCCCAAGTCCACCATACTCTGGAGCAAGTTATAAGCATCTTTGAGTCGGTGAACCCTTAAAAATGCATTCAGCAAGGAATTACAAGTGGGCACATTCGGACATACGCCAGTTCGAAGCATGGCCTGATACCAGTCCCAAGCCTTCTCAACATTCCCCGATTTGCCCCATAAGTCTACCAAAAGACCATATACGGGCTCGTCGGGGACCAAGTTCTTATGTCTCATCTCAAAGAAAACTGCTTCAGCTTCATCAAGATACCCACAGTGTCCAAGCACCTCCATCACTATGCTGTAGGTGACTTTATCAGGTACAAAACCAGCGTTCTGCATATCCCGATAAAGCTTTAAAGCGCTCTGATAATTCTTAGCCCTTGCTTGCAGCGCAATCATAATGTTGTACGTGACTAGATTAGGGGTACAGCCATGTTCAACCATCTCACCAAACAGGTTCGAGGCAGCAACTAAATTCCCAGCTTTTCCAAGACAGTTAATCATAACACTATAAGTAAATGTATCCGGAGAAAGCCCAGCAGCTTGCATTCTACGGTACATGTCCATGGCAAAATCAAGATACCCAGCTTTGGCATGGATGTCGATGAGTGTGCAGTAGGTGACCCGATCAGGTTTGCACCCTTCGTTTTGCATCTGATTGAACACCGCAACTGCATCACTCAGATAGTTTGCACGACCATAACTGTGAATCAGACGGTTATAAGTTACCACATTGGGCTGACATCCATCTCTCACCATTTGAACAAGCAATTTGTCGATCGTTGCAAACTGCTTAGCACGGCCTAAAATGCCGGTCATAGTAGTGTAAGTGTGACCGTCATGCTTGAAACCTGGTTGCCTTTTCAACCAATTAAAAAACCCCAGAGCCACGGTGTGATCTTGCAGCTGCTTTAGAACCTGGTTTGCTTGATATGCATCCATGGAAGAATTAAGATGTTCAAGAGCCTCCTCAGCCGCAGAACCCCACCGCAGTTGTCTCAGTATGAGAGAGACATTTTCCACTAGATTCCCACTGTTTCTTGTAAATTGTCGAGGCATTGGCATTGCCATAGGTGGCACACCATAATCTCTTGAGGTTTTTCTGCATCCTTTGGCAAATTGCTCCACAACTTTGGCATCTGGAGTCTGTAAACTGGAATTAAGATCTGGCATGACCCTATTTTGTTGAGCTCTTGGCTTCTGGGAGGCAATCTTCCTTTTGTCATAAACCTCTGATGAGGATTGGCGACTTTCCCATGATTGGCCAGTATCATTGTTAGAGACTTGTTTGGAACCTCTAGCAGAAGCCGGTCTAGAACCATTATCTTTTGAACTACTATAATTACCAGAAGTGTTGGGCCTTAACGATGCCTCTGCTGGTGCTTTTGGATAAACATTTACCAAGTCTTCTCTCCTTATTACTTTCACATTTGAGGATCTTACAACAGAAACCGTCCTGGTATCATCAACCACACAAGTCTGAACAGAGCCTGGTCCAGATATGTCGAGGGGAACCCTGTAGTTCACTAACTCAGATAGATAACCAACTGCTGCCATACCTGCTTTGAGAAACTGATCCGACTTCGTGGGTAAAGAGCCTGCCATGTCCTTTTCAACTGCATCTACCCCACTAGCATAACTTACAGAACCAGGTTTCCCAAGAGAAGTAGGAGCAGGCCTTGCTTGGGATAAAGAAATGGTACGATCAGCTTTCTCATCATTTTGTGACGCTAACCGTTTAACTGTGTTTCCCAGAACAGAGGATTCTACATTAACTAGAGTCCGGGATGCCAAGGTGGATGGATTTTGGGCCAGTAAGGCGCTGGTCCTTGAATGCTGTCGTCTTGAACGGCATGATTCGTCATCAGAGCAAGAGCAAGATCCATCAGCTGCACTACATCGTGACCCGCTAATGAAAAATGACCTAGCATTGCTGGATAGGTTAGTAAGTTGCTTTGCACGTAACATGACCTTTAGTCGGGATTCAACCTGCAGCACAACCATTGACAACATCTTATAATCGGGTTGATAAAAAGTAAAGACAGCCTCTTATTAACAGCATACAACTGTACCGCAGATATCAAGACTCCGAAGACAGAAAATTGTAGCATTACAACATCACTTTAATATCTGCGCCCGTTGGAAAACAAAGGAATCTTTCACCTCCAGAAGCAGTAAAATTCATCACAAAGAAGAAAATTTAAATCTTCCATGCTTTTCTCTCATGCATTCCCCACATTAAATATGAAAAAGCTGCGCAACTGAAGCCAAGAGAGCTGTGACATGCTTCCCCACTCTCTCAACATCAGTTTGAAACTAGACAACGAATCACTGCTCTTCTGACTGTGAATCGTTGTCGACACTCAGCACATATGCATTAGCATAAGCATCCAAAACCAAAACCATGTCTAATTTGTGTCTCCTTACCACCACTGTCGTGTGCGAATCTATCCAATCAACAGAGGAAAACATAAATCAGCAGTGCACTACCCAGAACAGAAAAAAGATAACATTTTTCAGGGTTCATAAGAACTGCAGCACCAAGCAGCCATCAAATACAGAAGTACATCGCTTCTAAAAACCCACAAACATAAAAAAATCAAAAGAAATGACCGGTCCACAACAAACATCAAGCGGATTTCTTCTTCCTCCTTCATCAAAAGAACATAACTTCCAAAACCCAAGTCAAACAAAACACAGCTGCGGAAACAAGCATCATTCATCTGACCAACATATAATGGTGTGCACTCATTCGATTAAAACCGCGAAAGCTCGAATCTTTCGACACCCTTCTTCATCCCAAGACCTTCCTCCACCACAACCACACATAAAGAAACGATCTTTATAAAACTCCACATATAAAAATATCAAATTACACGAGAACCCAAAAACGAGGAGAGGAAATAGCCAATACCCACCAATTAAAAAAATGGGAGAGAGCCGAATTACTTGGAAAAGTCAGCCTTAGACCCAGCAAAGCATTGGTCCGGGAGGGGAGGGGTAGCAATGAACTCCCACTTCACGGGTACATAAAGTTCAAGTCTTTTTTTATGGAAATGGTACGGACAAGGAATGGAGACTTGTTCTTGTTTGGTTAAGAAGAGACAAACAGAGAGAGAGAGAGAGAGATGGGTCAGGAGGGAGGGTGGCGGCTCTCTGTTTCCCTCAGCCGTCAGCTGTGAAGAAGGGCTTTTCTGTGTGTTCCAAGCAAGTTGGGGACCAAATGTGAGGTGAATATTGGAATTACGCAGTCTCTTTTTTTCTGTCTCCTATTTTTTCGGGTATTTCACTATTTCCTGATATTTTCGTGTTTTAAATTTGTGGGAACGAGACACGTGGACTCTCCGTAGTGGCTTGCAGGTGTCACGGTCTTTTGCTCGTGTGTGTTTTTGGAAGGTGACGCAAAATTTATATTAAAATAAATAATATTACAATATAGAAAAAGAAATACATACACAAAGTATCAAGACATCAAATAGAAAATGAAAATTAATCCAAAAAGAACAGAGTGGCATGGTACGAGAGCCAACGTTCAAAGCGAAAAACTAGTGAAACAAACATCGGCTAATAACTACAAAGTTTTACTCCTCTATTCTCATTTGGGTGATTTTGATTCTTGCACACATCCACTTTGACGTTTGTGGGTTCAATTTTTGTATAGTTAAATAATAATATACGTTCCACAAAAAAATTTATATGACAAATTTTTATTGTACGTTATTTCATTAGGTTAAACTTTTTATATATTAGAAAATAGGAGCAGATTAGGTACAAATTCTAATAGGAGGATCCCCTACTGGACGGGATAGTATCATGACCATTCACGTCATTAAAAATTTTACAAGAGAGATCCAATGGTTTAAATCGTCCAGGGGTATTTTCGTCTATTAACACTTTTTTCTCTTTCCTCCTTTCTTCTCTCTCCTCCTCCCTCGTTCTCGTCTCATTTTCTCTGCCTCTCTCCTTTCTCTCTCATTCTCTCTCTCCCAAGTTTCAACCTTAATTAAAAATCCATGGTTCCAGATCTGACACCGATGACGTTGCCACGAGTCCGACGTCGACCACCACTCTGACGCCGACGAGGAGCATGCCAAAGTTCGATTGTAAAGAAGGGGCGAGGTGAGAAGTGGTCGATATATTTCGGTTGGGAAGCCACAACTTCTTACTCCAAAGTTTGCTTGAGGTGATTCAAGTTGCTATGTGAAGCTCAGACGTAAATATACAATTTTGTAGCTCATGACTTCTCCAAATTTAGAGTGTAAGGATATCAAAAATACGTTTGAAGTTAAGAATCGATCGAATCAATGCAATAAGTTTCAGTTGGGGAGCCACAAGTTCTTCTGGAGTTTGATTTAGGTAATTCAAGTTTCTGTATGAAGCTGAGAAGTATATCTACAACTTTGAAGTTTATGACTTCTCCAAATTTAGAGTGCAAAGATATCAAAATTTTGTTTGAAGTTAAGAGTCAATTAAGTTATGGTCGATAAATTTCGAATGGGGAGCCATAACTTCTTAGTCTGGAGTCAGATTGAGGTTATTCAAGTTGTTGTGCAAAGTTGAGACATATATCTATACTTTTGAAGTTTATGACTTCTCCTAATTTGGAGTGCAAAAATATCAAAATTTTGTTTGAAGTCAAGAGTCAATCGAGTACCAAGCGGTTGGAAGGTTATGTTAAAATGACATGCTCAGTTATGTCTAATGGCATGTCCGGTATGTCCAAATGACAGACCCACTTATGTCTAAATGGTATCCCCGACTATGTCAAAATGGCATGCCTGGTTATGTCTAAATGGCAGGCCCTATGTCAAAATGGCATGTTCGGTTATGTCAAATGGCATTACCCTGTTATGTCTAAATGGAAGACCTGGTTATGACAAAAAGGCAAGCTCGATTATTATAAAATGGCATATTCGGTTATGAAAAATGGCATACTCGATTATGAAAAAATAACATGCCTAGTTACGATAAAATGGCATGTCCGGTTACAATAAAATGGCAGACTCGCTTACGATTAAATGACATATCCGGTTATGACAAAATGACATGTCTGGTTAATACTTATAATAAAAATTAAATAATACTATAATTTGATTCACTATGGTATATGTTGGGATGGCGAGAAATAGGAAAGATTTATTTTCTATTCCTATTCCTATTCTGACTAGGTTTTGGACTCCTAATCTGACCTAGATAGGTTACTTGTACACCAAGGTTTTGTATCTATATAAAGACATATTACCCTAGATTTTTTGTTTGGCTTTGTGGCTCGAAAATTCATCAATAAAAGTTCTCCTTTCTCTCTGTGGATGTAGGCATTAGGCCGAACCACGTAAACTCTTGCGTCCGTGTTCTTTGCGCATTTTGTTCCCTAGTTGCTGAATTCCTAACAAGTGGTATCAAGAGCTAAGGTTAGAGAATGTCAAACCACGGCGCGAAGTTTGCTCTTGTGAAGTTCGATGGTTCATTGAATTTCGGGTTATGGCAAAGGCGTGTCAGGGATCTCCTCGTACAGCAAGAGATAGTTATCGCGCTCTCGGAGAAGAAGTCTGAGAAGATGAAGGAGCAAGAGTGGGAAGAGTTGGAGGCCAAGGCAGTAGCGAAGATTCGCTTGTGCTTGGCGGATGATGAGGAGCCACCAGTTGGGTTGTGGAAGAGGATCCAGGTCAGAGTCAAAGAAATTCAATGGAAGTGGTTTCAAGTGCGGAGAAGGGCACATGAAGGGGACTATCCAAGACGAACTAGGAATCAAGACAACGAGGAGGGATTGGCATCCACAACCATGGCCACATATTCAGACGGGTCGGATGGTGACTGGCTTTCTGTCTTATCAAGTCCAATGCATCCTGGTAATCTCTTTTCATTAGGGACATGAAGGGCACATGAAGGGGACTATCCAGGACGAACTAGGAATCAAGACAACGAGGAGGGATTGGCATCCACCACCATGGCCATATATTCAGACGGATCGGATAGTAACTGGCTTTCTGTCTTATCAAGTCCAGTGCATCCTGGTAATCTCTTTTCATTAGGGACTTTGGATTATAACATTGATAGTTATAAAGGTATGCTAATGAAGGTGGAGAAGGATACGATGGTAGGGATGAAGGGTGAAAGAAAATACTTACAAGTTAGTGAGGTACATTATTGTAGATGAAGTCACATCAATGGGTCTGAAGGAGTTGGCAAAAGCTCAGGTCATATGAGGTTGGTTCGTATGAGGGAGCAAAGCCTTGACATGAATGGTTTGAGTAGAGTTGGGATTCATGGAGACATGGATAGCGAGCTATGGTTATTTTGTGGAGGCATGGTTGGTAATGAGCCATGGTTGTCTCGGAGAAGCATTGTTAGCTGAGTCCCGCTATGGTTGTCTAAAGGGAAGTGCACGTCAAATGTGTTGGGTAGGTTTTGCATGGGAAATACGAAGCTGTTGTTAACACCACGCGCGAATCGGATATCTTACTCAAGGCCGAATGATGGAGTTCGAGGCATATCGAGGGTTCTACTTGGTAGAACAAAAGGTCGCCCTTTGTATGCTATGACATGTAGTATTGGTTTGAGGCAAGAACGTCCAGCGAAAAAGCAGTTCGAGGTTGCGGAGCATGGGGCTGACCAAAAAATAGAGGGCGTATCTATTGGTCACAAGGTTGCTTCAGCAGATGGACTTGCTAGTTGGGGTTCAATAGAGATTGGAGAAAATAGGCCAAGCAAGCTCAGAAGCTCGAGTTTGGGTTACTGGCTCCAAGTGATTGAATAAAAGGTGAAGAAAAAGTTGAGATGGTCTTATTGATGCAGTTATCTATAGTCCGAGATGGAGTCGGTAGAGTCGGATTGATTTTACAAGATCTCATAGTTCTTCATGGGGCGGTATTTTATCAAGGTGGAGTTTGTTGAAGTTCAGGTGAAGCTTCAAGGTTCTTCCACGAGATGATTTCTCGTCAAAGTGGAGATTGTTGGGATGGCGAGAAATAGGAAAGATTTATTTCCTATTCCTATTCCTATTCTGACTAGGTTTTGGACTCCTAATCTGACCTAGATAGGTTACTTGTACACCAAGGGTTTGTATCTATATAAAGACATGTTACCCTAGATTTTTTGTTTGGTTTTATGGCTCAAAAACTCATCAATAAAGGTTCTCCTTTTTCTCAGTGGATGTAGGCATTAGGCCGAACCACGTAAACTCTTGCGTCCGTGTTCTTTGCGCGTTTTGTTCCCTAGTTTCTGAATTCCTAACAGTATACTAATTCGATTCACTATGATATACCAATTTGATAATATTTAAAAAAAGTATAATAAAAGATTAAATAACAAAAAAATTAAAGGAAAAGATCTCTTTACACGTGTTACCACGTGCTAGCCATCATCGAAGTCATCCCCTTAGTTTTCTTGGCATGCGTGTTTTACCATGTGTAGTTCTTAACATTTTTACCCCTCTCCCGTATCGAACAGAAACGACGATCCCGTGCTGAATGCATGCCCATTTTTCTAGGGTCCTGATTGGGTCCGGGAAGCATTATTCTGAACTCATCCAGAATAACGACAAAATAGTCAAAAAAGAAGAAGCCAAAGGGATGCGCATCTTGCCCACGCGTAGAGGAAAGCATACGCGCGTGGAGGATTAAGAATTGGTAGGTCACCACGTGGCACCTTTATTATTTTTTGTTAGTTTTTAGTTTTTTATCTTACACTTTAATTAGAAAATTAGTAATACTTGTGATTAATTACTACGAATTGAGCATGCCATTTGGACATAACGAGACATGCCATTTAGAAACAACTGGGCATGTCATTTAATTAATTAATTAAATTATTATAAGTTTTATTAAATATTAATCAAGTATGGTATTTTGACATAGCCGGGCATGCCATTTAGACATAACATGGCATAATTTAATTAATTATAAGTTTTTATTAAATATTAACCAGATATGTCATTTTGACATAGCAGGGCTATTTAGACATAACCCATTTTATAGTAATCGAGCGTGCCTTTTTATCATAACTGGGTCTACCATTTAGACATAATCAGTCATGCCATTTGACATAACCGAGAAGGCTATTTGCATTAACCTGGTCTGTCATTAGATATAATCGGGCATGCCATTTGAATTTTGACATAACAAGGCATGCCATTTTGACATAGTCTGGCCTGCCTTTTGGTCATAACCGGGTCTGCCATTTAGACATAACCAGACATGTCATTTGGCATAACCAGACATGTCATTTTGACATAGCCGGGGATGCCATTTCGACATAAGTGGGTCTGTCATTTGGACATAACCGGACATGCCATTAGATGTTAGAAATATTAGTAATAAACTATAGTTTGAACGAGCATATATATAAAATAGTAAATAATATAAGAGAGGAGAAATAATATCCTTACAACCACACTCTGAACAAAGTGTTAAAAACTATCTTCTCCAAGGTAGTGGACTTCAGATCGAATCCTGGACGAGGCTATAGCAAGCTGTGTGCCCTTAAACTCTTATTACCTGCATATATGCTTCAGGCCTCCGTGGGTAAAAGAGTTCCCAAGGTACAACGCCCAATCATGTGTATAATAGAAAACACTATTGAATACCCTTCAAACCTTTAGAGGTTGCAGAACTTCAACTCTATGCAAAGATGAGAATGCCTATGCTAAGGGGGAGAGAGGAGAGTAAAACTTATGTGAATTTTTGGTGTGTTTAAAATGAGAGGAGGAGGTCCCCTTTAATAGGAAGATTTTGAGACCCAATTAAATGATGGTTATAAAATTTTCTCGATTAACCATGGTCAATAAATGAGTGGTTACAACCATTAACGCTCCATATTAACCGCAGTCAATAAATAAGTGGTTATAACAATTAATGCCCCATATTAACCACGGTCAATAAATGAGCGATTACCAGAGTCATAAATCTCGACTTTATGACGACCGATAAAATTTACATCACTTTGAAAATTCACACCGAGAATTAATTTTTCGCAAGTGTCATTCATCGTTATGAAATTTTCTCAATGCGTTTCACATTGATCATATTGACACCCAAAACTAATTGGCATGACCTACATTAGCTTAAAGTTCCTAAGAGATTATATTTGATAAGAATTATCTTTCTAATTAATCCCTTATGCCCAAGATACACCTATATATTGGGCCAACCTCCTTGATAGATTAAAAATCTAATTCTTCAACATTAGACATAACCGAGCATGTCATTTTAACATAACCTTTTAGCCACTTGGTACTTGATCGACTCTTAATTTCAAATAAAATTTTAACATTATTATGCTTCAAATTAGGGGAAGTCATAAATTTCAAAGTTGTAGATATACGTCTTAACTTCACAAATCAACTTGAATTACCTCAATCAGACTCCAGAGTAAGAAGTTGTGGCTCTCCAACCTAAATATGTCAACCATAATTATGTCAACTCTTGACTTCAAACGAAATTTTGACATCTTTATACTCCAAATTTAGAGAAGTCATAAACTTCAAAGTTGTAGATATATATCTCAGCTTCATACAACAACTTGAATTACCTCAATCAGACTCTGTAGTAAGAAGTTGTAGCTCTTAAACTAAAATCTATTGACCGCTTCTCACTATCACCTCTTCTTCACAATCAGACTCCGGCGTCGCTGGTGATGAGAGGGACTCAGAGCCGATATCGGAGGTCCATCGGAGTCACTTCTCGTCGATAGGTCCCATAATTTCTAGCAGCGGCACCGTGTGGTTCTCCTCCAAAAACTCTAAACGGGTTTGTTGTTTATTTGATAGAATAAGGGAGAGGGGAGAGGGGAGAGAATGAAGAAGGAAAAAAGGGAGAGAGGCGCTAAAAGACAAAAGTACTCCTATAAATTATAACCGTCAGATCTCTGGTACGCGCCTAGCCATCAAGATCAAAGAACAAGATTTAATCATGTACGGTATGGGCTAAGGCTATTAGTGTCCGTAGCGGACCCAATGCCTAAAAAAATATAGGTCGAAGAGGAAAGCAAAATTCTTTTTCCTAAAATAGTTGTGAAGGAAATGTGAGTGATTTTCCTTTAAGGTTTCAAATTAGATTTTCATGAACAAATTTGGTATATCGTTGAAACTTGAAATTATGACTTATAAAAAAAACCATTGAAATTGAGGCGTACCAACAGTAAATAAATTTAAACACAATGAATAGAAAAGGGAAAGAATACACTTGAGACCAAACTCAAATAAAAAAATCAAATTCTAGAGGTATAAAATTATATCGGCAAATAGGATATAATGGTAATTTATTATAAAATTGTTAATTTTCATAGCTGCAGCGGATTTCTATTGAGACTCACTAATACATGGTTAAATATTTACTAGAAAATTTTTATTATATTTCAAAAGTTTTATTCAAATATCAGTTTATTAAAAAACTACATACTCAATTCTCCAATTTTGGAGTTAGGTCTTCAATTTGCTTCTTCTGGTTTACACTGATAATTCCATTAGTGAATAACTAAAATATTATTCCGTAAAAGAATAAGGAAAACCAAATCAGGATTAAGTCAAAAGACTTACTTTTTTTTTAATTAGTCGAAAGACTTACTTGATCTCCACTTAATTAGGACAGTCAATTGCCCAGCAATCACGGGTTGTTGCCCGTATAGAATCTTAATCAAAGATTAGAATAAAGTCATTACTTATTAATTACGGTTGGACCAAAACGGTACAATAGTCAACAACTAGCTCGAAATTGCAAAATACGACACGACTCGATTGCGGCCACATCCAATTTTTTTGAAAATTTTATCTGGCTCCAGTCTCAATTAATTAGTATGGTAAAAAAAATCACCGTCTTTATACAAAGTTGTGATGCTTGGGTTAACTATTTTGACCTGGCCATAAAAGGTGGTCATAAAAGGTCTTCGGGAAAATAACCAGAAAAAATGACTTGAGTTGATGTTCATCAGAAAAATGACTGGAGAAGATGTTTGGAGTTGGTGTTCACCGAAAAAATGACCAGAATTTTGGGTCGACCGGAGATAAAAGTCATTTCGAAGATAAAATAAGAAAAAAACTGATCAATGACGTAAGCGAGAAACCTGAGAATATAATAAAACCAAACTACAAATATGGATACATATATTTCTAAAAATAAGAGACCACAACGTCTATTTGACCATACACCAAGAATACAAAGATAATTTACCCAAAAATATATATTTTGGGCGACATCAGCGAACATATTTGATGGAGTACAAAAGGCTGGCCATCCTACTGGGCTGATGGCGAATCAAAGGTTTGAACCGCTGGGGCAACAGCTAATCATCCAAATTAAAACTCGCAACATCTGAATGAAGCCCAAATTGGGCCCAATTCCAATGGATTGGAACAAAAAAGGATTTGTTTTGGTACATTTACCAAAATTGTCGAAAGAGCAACAATTTAAAAGTTTAGCTATTTTTAAAAGTTACTATCAGATTCAAATTTGTCAGCTCAGAATACCAAATGGTATAACAAAAAAATTTAAAAAATAAAGAAAACGACCGACATATCGTTTTTTTTAGGGAATGACCGACATATCGTCTCTCCACACCAATTGCTCATTATCATTAACAGGTATTCAACTTCATTTGATAATCCACGTGGCCTCATTTCGCTGTCCTTGGATTATTTAGCTTGGACCAACAAAATTTTAAAATCTTCGTACGTCGGCTCCTTTATGGGGAAGATTAAATATGCATATGTTTATATATGAACAACATATGGGTTCATGATTGTAGCTACCTTGAGATTGCTAAAAGAAATTTTGTGTTAACTCGTTGAGTTTTTTTATAATTAAAATGTGTATTACTCCAAAATAACTACGCCAAAAATATTGTTAGGCACGATAATCCTACACGGGATATAGAACAATCTACTACACCATTGTAACTCGTTGAGCTTGGCAAACTTTCTTCACCCATTCATTTCTATTTTTTATAAGTAGAATTTTTGTAACGGTTGAAAGTTCCGGGATTTGAATACTGTCCCTAAACTCCAAGTTCAATTCAATCCAATTTCACGGTGTCAAAGAGGAGAGGAAATCGGTAGAAACTAAAACATTATTTTATTTATAAGTAGAAATCAATATAACTTCAATATAATTTTAATTTCAAAGGATATTGAACTATATAAAGCGCCAGTTCCAAAATCGCCTAATTTGTAACATTTACGCCTAATTATGATCCAATTGCTAAAGAGAAAAGAGGGGCATGCCTTCCAATCTCCAAATGTCCAAAATGTTGGCAATTGGTTCCTCCAAACTGCTGTTTTAAGTAAGTACTTAAAGTGTTAAATACTTTTTAATAGTTTTTTACTACCAATCAAAGATCTATCTAATTCAAATATGGATTAATCAGTGCTGGTATCCAAAAGAGCCCAAATATACTTATGGAATGGTGGCATTCGAGGACCAAAAGAGCCTTTTTTCTGATCTGTTCATCAAGAAAGACGAGAGGCTGTTTCCAAAAGAGCCTTTAATCCACAACTTTTCCATTTGCTAATTTGCCCTTTTTTTTTTGCTTTGTGATGTGAAAGAAACAGACCCATGACCAAACATGATCATGATGGTCACAAGTGGGAACAACATGACCTTTCAGTATTTTTTTCTTCTTCCTTTTTCGTTTCAATGCAACTTTATTTGGACCTACTAGCTTGCCAATGCCAGGGTATAAAGTTCCCTACCTTTGAGAGGAGAAAAAAAAAGACAGGTTTCATTAAGTTTCTTTTCCCGAGCGGATAATGTTTAATGCGAAATTGTGAACCCAAATTTTCTAGACTTTTTTCTTAGGGTGCCTGGTATATATTATACGAACAAATTCACAGACGGCATAGATGTGAACTTATTTTGTAAATATGAGAAATGATTTTCCATTTTTTTTTCGTATCAATCATATGGACTCTGAAGTCCATTAAAAATAGAGAGAGAGAGAGAGAGAGAGTTGTGGATTTTACTGAAGTAACATCTCGCTCCATAATTGACAAAATTACCACTTCATGGTAATTATTCGCCCACAAATGGTAACTTCCGTTGGGGCCTTACCCCATCACAACATCGTTGTATATTTGACGGTTGTACGTGTGAGGTGGAGCTTCTCCTCTATTCTACTACTTTTCATGTTCACGGATAACTTCGATGGTTTCACTCCATCTCGGATATAGGGAGTCAGGATCTAATGTTGCACCTCGAATCACTTATAGCTGATACAAGGAGGGTTTCCTTCACGAGTGGGGACTGTTTCTTACTCTTTTTTTTGTAGTCCCTAGTATGATCTGATTCTTACTGAGTTTTTTTCCATTGAATTTTATTGCATTAGAGTTTTTATCGAGAACTAAAGGTTGTAGCTTTTTTTTTAATAAGTAAAGTATTATATTCAACCATAATGTTCCACCAAGGAAGAGTACATCAAAATTACCAGATAACGCTTTTCAAACATGCTCTACGGTGAAAGACGCTATCTATAGGACATACACCAAGTTGTCACCAAAGAAACAAGCCAAAAAGCCATAAGGTCATCAAAAAGCAGACACGAATATAAACCAAACGAAGAGCAAACCAAAACAGACAACTTCGCATAAACAAAGTTATGGAGGATCGTAAGACCAAAAAGGGGCTATACTGCAAGCGGCTTCCGTGATCACTTGGAGAATTCTTGAAGTGTCCTCCCAAGATGGGCTCATCACAATAGCAAGTTGCCACGCATCCGTGGAAAGCGCCACTTGGAGAGTCTCATCTTGAACCTCCATGCCAACGATAATCGACCCAAGGCACAACTCTGGTTTTGACTTCTTAGGCGACTTGATCTTCACTTTCCGCAATGGAAATGTCATGAGATCTGCGATTTTTTTCGTGAGTCTTCTCTCACGGCAACTTGAACGTGTCGGAGTCGGAAAGATCGATTTATCACGCAAGAGGCTGCGACTCCTCATCGACTACTACCCCATCCGAAGCATTAAAGAGAAGACGATGAAACTAGTCGTCCACCGAGGCGGTAGTGGGCAGAACGTTGATCGGGCGCTGCAAAGGAGATCCCACCGTCGCAGCAGCAACAGCGGGATGCGAAGCCACCTCTGAAGGTTGTAGCCTTGCTTTGAAGAATTTCAACATCTAGTTTTCTTCTTTTCTTAATGTATTTAATTTTTTTTCAATAATACCACTTCACTTGTCAAAACAAAATCTTACCATCACGAGTGTACTACAGTAAAACTTCTCTAAAGCGATATTGTTGGGACCGGAGAAAAATATAACTTTAGAGAGGTTATTAGATAAGAGACGTTTTAAGTTTTTTTTTCCTTCAAAAAAATTAAAATTGTATTTTTGAATAATAAGTATGTAAATTCCAAGAAAAGACTTTGTTTATATACAAATTACCTTAAATTTTGACTTATAACATTATTCAAGTGATACACTCGATTGAGATATTTTCTTACAATAAATTTTAGCACAAACTAATGTCTTACAATATTATTTGAATTCGTAAAATATGAAAAATATATGTATTTATTCACAAATATCATTTTATGCAAAAATTGGGACCGAGACTTAGCACTAACCTTTTCTGAAAAAGTATTAGTTATTACGATAGAGGGATTATTAAATTTTTACACTGGTCCCGACTCGGGATCGTGATTTTTTGTCAATTTAGAGGATTTATTACTTTAAAATAGATCACTTTATAGAGATTTTAGTGTACTTCTAACATCTCCCACCGATACAAAATACAGTGAAACCTCTGTAAAGTGATCCCCTCTAAAGTGATAACCCCTCTAAATTGATAAAAAGTCTCGGTCCCGAGTCGGGACCAGTGTTAAAATTTAATCACCCCTCTATCTTAATAACTAATACTTTTTTAGAAAATTTTAGTGGTAGATCTCGGTCCTAATTTTTGTATAAAGTGATATTTTTGAATAAATACATGTATTTTACATATTTTATAACTTCGAAAAATATTATAAGACATTAGCTTGTGTTAAACTTGCTTATTTAATCATTCATATTCTCAATCATTTTAGAATGATTCTTGTGATCATCGTCTTGTTATAAGAAAATATCTCAATCGAGTGTATCATTTCAATAATGCTATAAGTCTAAATTTTAGTTAATTTGTACATAGACTAACTAATTTAAAGGTATTTACATATTTATTATTCAAAAACTCAATTTTAATATTTTTGTGCTAAACTTGCTTATTTAATAAATTTTACATCATTATTCATCTTTAGAATAGTCTTTGTGATCATCGTCTTGTTGTAAGAAAATATCTCAATCGAGTGTATCATTTGAATAATGTTATAAGTCTAAATTTTAGGTAATTTGTATATAGACTAACTAATTTTTTGGTATTTACGTATTTATTATTCAAAAACTCAATTTTAATATTTTTGGAGAAAAAATGAAAACCTCTCTTATCTAATAACCTCTCTAAAGTGATATTTTTCTCTAGTCCCGACAATATCACTTTAGAGATATTTTACTGTAGAACGATTTTCAACTCTGTCGTTTCACATATAGCAGATAGGTCATGCGCCAAATTTACATCGATGCACACTAGTTATATAGTAGGAACACATAATGAACCACTTGATAATAACATCTCAACTATTGCTTATATTATCTTTTATATGTTTTACCTTAGATCTCATCACTCAGTCATTGTTTTCTTGCTTGTAATTTCAAAAACAATTTCCTGTTTTCACTATTTTGTTGTCCCCCTTAAGCGACACTTCTTTCATCATGGCTCGGCTAGCTTTTCTGGCTAATTTTGCCACTCGAATACATCACCATGACATTTTGACTATAATCAAGCTAGGCACATTAAGAAAGTGAAATCAATTTCCTATAAAATTGCTTTTCTATCACATAGTCGCGACATAGTACACATGGAGCGACACATGTTAAAGTATTTATTCCTCCTTTAACATTATTAATGTATTGAATTATCAGAAACATAAAACGCCTCAGCATTCGAATTAACTGCAAGGCGACAAGATTTGGTACGGGAGTGACCTTTTCAGTACGGTCTTGGAGAGCGAACTATTTTATCATTACTTAGCGAACTATTTTATCATACATAAGCGAACCATTTTATCATAACTGGGTGAACCATTTTATTCAACCTATTTTATCTATGAAACTATTTTATCATAACTAGGCTAACCATTCTATCATACCTGGACGAACCATTCTATCATAACTGAGCGAACTATTTTATCCAATCCCTTTTATCCCGGGTGCGGTCCCTATTTTTTGGGACAGTTCCGTGAAACCATTTTATCATAACTGAGCAAACCATTCTATAATAACTGAGCGAACTATTTTATCATAACATGACAAACCATTTTATCTCTCAGAACGGTCCTAGAGTGTTTTACACATCCAGGAACAAATCCATTCCCATCTACAGAGTGCAAGCTGGTTAGCTTCACGATAGGCATACTTGATCTCAAAATTTTTTATGATCATTTTCGTAATGACTAAATATACGTAATAACCGGAGGTACTTAAATATCTTTAATAAATCAAGTAAAAAAACTTGCCCTGCATTGAAATTGAGGACCACGTACTCCAAAATAAATCAAGTAAAAAATATATAGCACACGCCATATGCCCGGTTGACCAAAATAAAACCGTATATGTCAAATATTTGTGAGGTCCGCATATGCGAGGTTAAATTCTCTATTTTCTCTAGATTATTTTCATGCTATACGGAAAAATTCTTAGGCGCTATGGTGTTTTAGATCCATTATTTCATTGGCAAATTGATATATTCTTTTTTTTTTGAGGGGAAAATTGATATATTCTTGGTCCGACGACCACCATCACCAATACTTTAAAAAATGTATCGGAGTTAAAATTGGTATGTTTTCTGGATCTGGTCCAACAGATTGATTGACGGTCAGATTAGTAATTTTTAAATAATTATATCTAGCATTAATATTTAAATTTTTTTTACTTTTGTTACAAAGTTTTATTTACAAGCAAAAAATATTAATTTAATCTCTTTTAAACCTAAAAAAATCTAAAAAATATTTTTTTCAAAAACAATTTAGATTAGTTAGATCTGGAACGATCGATCCAACTGGTTAAATATGTGAGCCCAAGTAAATTAACTGCTGATTAACTGTATTGATAATTGATCTAACTGTTCTTTCAATTTTAAAATAAAACTAATCTTTTTAAATGTCGAGTCGCGGCCAGACCACGTTTGTACATTGACTACCGCAATGCTATATTCCGGTACTGGTATGGGACCAAAGCCTATCTGTTTTGCTATTAACTAGCTGATGTTTACTATAATAGTGTCCGAGCCAAATTTTGCACAGCTTTTATATCTGGCTGGCCAAGTTGGAATCTAGATGCATGCTAGCCAAAGAAATTTTATGAAATCGTCGCGTATCTTTTGTAAGTATCTAGTCAAGGATGTCACCAAAAAATGTCTAGCGAGCATTGAATTGGTGGACCCTATTTTTGACTTTGTACAAAGAGCTAGGTGCCTAGGTTTCTCCTTTTCTTTTGAGGGGCTAGGTTTTCCCTTTTCTATAATTTCATAAGTGTACAAAAATTTGTTAATTTTATTCAAATAGTGTAATTTTCTAGCAGCTAAATTATTATATTTAAATCAGAAAAAAAGATTACTGTATTTAACACTTCTAAGAAGATGCATTATAACACTAAAAAGATTAAATAGGATTTAGAAAGTTAAGACTTTGGAAATAGATTAACAAAAATGATTACAATGTTCCTTGTTGACCTGTTGGAATCTATATGATTCCTGATTAAATGTAAACGGGTGGATGAGACAAATCTAGGGGTTTCGATAATTTTGGATATCATAATTTTAATTTTATTAACCTTGACCAAGTCTTCGTTCAAGATTAGTCTGCCTTAAATAATAGTTGACCTTTTCCAAATTTAATATCTAAAATCTTCTCCCTTGTCATAGACCATTTTTTCTTGATAATACAACAATAAGAAAGACATATAGCCCAATATACTTAGTTTCCTTGTTGAATAGGTGGCTTGTCGGCTTGTTGTAATTATTTATTTGTTAATTAGGTGAACAAGAAAAAGGTAATCGCCGAGTCAATATTGGACTGCCAAAGTGCCATTTGCGCATAAATTGATTGAATGTTTTACATTGTTTTTTTGGGTAGAAAAATGTTGTACATTATTGAAACAACGAGAACCATAACTTATTTTGGTTAGACTACCTTGTATTTAAAAATTAATGTGCACGCTAATATAAATTTGAGCCAAATGAGATATTTGAAAAGTAGCTAAGTTTTTCTAACAAGAATTTAACACAAATATGTTTCTAAGTACTCAACTCGTCACTTCTTAACTAAACTAAAATAATATTCTCGCCTGTTAATTTAAGTATTTGTTAGTAACATAAACATAAATAACTTAAAGATCGAGAACGTTGGCTTGCTAATGAGAGCAAAGTCTTGGACTGATTACATCTCTAACTTGTATCCCTCTCCTAGCTCGCAAACATCTCTAACTCTTCAGTGATACTGCCAAGTATGTTAAAGATAACCGCATAGTATTATATTTCTCAGAAATTAAACATAACTCTAGCCAATTCATACACGCATTATGTCATTCATTTTTTTAAAAATAAAAACGCATTATGTCTTTCAGACAAATATCGTTTGACAACGAATCGGTAGTCTAATTCAACCATAACTTGGAGAGTGGAAACTTTATTTGCTCGAGGTAGATTGGATTTCATGTAGTAACCGTTCTCATAGTGCCATTGGTATTTCCATTTTTGGGAACAATGCTCCAACAACTACGTAGTTAAGCTACATTTTGAACTGGAATCGTTAAGCTACAAGCATTGTACTGGAATTTTTCAAAATGTAGAGAAACGAAAGTTTCTTTTTTGCCAAAAGGCTTGTAGCTTAACGATTTAGGGTTCAAACCCTGGCACGTGTCATGGTATAAAATTTACGTTAAAAAAAACTCTTTCGAAATAGAAAAGGAATTCCTACCTTTTTTTAATACCACATTGTATATGAGGTTCACTATGCAAAATAATTTAATTTCGAATCGAGTATGACTTTCTAAAAAGTTCTAAAATTTTTCCAACAAATATTTAACTTGTCATGTTCAAATGACTCGAACTTGAAATCTTGTTAAATTAGAACAAACACATGTTAATAGGTTCATAGCAACATCTTCCACCTTCCCAGTAGGTTCTTCTGGAAAAAAGTAGGTTCATAGCAACATCTTCTAGACCGAGAACGGATGAAGGAGAAAGAAAAGCACATGATAGCTTATCTTCTCAACTGGACCAGTTCAAATCAATTATATTTGTTTATGTTCCAAAATTCCAAGTTTTTCAGGACAACGTATATTATCAGGGAATTTAATTATTTTATTTTCAGGGTTTTTTTGGTGTGGAACCTTATTATTCTAAAAGTGGGCCCAGTCAAACGAATTCATTAGACAGTTGACCAACTTCAACGACTCATATAACCAAGAGATCTTCACCTTCCATGTCACTATAACCCTTTTTTTAATTCATCGACAGTAGATTGAGCAAATTTTAATTGTGAAGCTATTTGGTCCCATTGCTTCTGGCCCATTATTCTGACGTCTATGTTATTGGAATGGACCATTTCCCACAAAGGATAATATAATGGATCTTCGGAAAATTTTACAATCGTCCATTCATCAGTATGGTATGATATATATTGTTAATTTTTTCTCTCCTAAATTTATCAAAATATTAAATGATCTAAACAATATTACTTAACATGTCACAATAAAATAATTTATCCATCCTCTAGTACTCTAAAAGAAAATCATCGGTAACTTTGTATCCATTGCACGATTGGGTGGTAGATGAAATATTGATGGTTGGTTCTTGTAATATAAAATTAAATAGGAATAACTTTACGGACATACGGTTAAACTGTGACCTCGTCCAGAATTCAATCCGAAAGTCACTACCTTGAAAACGACGTATTACACACTTAGTCCGAATTATGATCGTGAGCATACTCTCACTATTCTCTTTTATATTGCTTATGCTTTATATACTCGTGTTAAAATTATAGTTTACTAATATATTTCCAACAAAAGTTATATGATTAGAATCAAACTTTCGTTCTTACCCTACAATGCATTTCAATTTGTATGCACATTAACTTATTTATTCATTATATATACTTTTTTTTTGAAAATTAAAATATCACAAAACAATTAAAACAGATGAAAAAGGCTTTGACACCTTGTGTTCATTGCAAATCGAAATAACTTGAGGCTGGTTTTTTTTTTAATCGAAATAACTTTTATCGAAATAACTTTGACACATTAACTCCATAGCATAACTTGAGGCTGGTTGAAGTAGTGTCTAGCCATTGCTGTAGACTACTTTTATCTCTCTTTTATTTTTTAGATGCCCCTATCTATATGTGTATACAGACTATGGAGTTAACCAGATTATATACCTAAAATAAATATAAATATTCTCAGGACCACTTAAATTAAAGAATAAATCCTCGTGATGAGAACTAAAAATTTAATAAAATATATAGATATTAAAATTGAATACTAAATATGAAACTGTCCCCTTGCGGATGCATGCCAGTTGGATTTTTTTTCTCACAATTATGCTATTGTCTCTTGTATTTTACGTTTTTTTCTTGCGTTACAATAAAGTCTCTGTTATGACCTTGATTAGAAAACATATAATTTTCTATTTTTTTACATTTTCCCTTTGTTGGGTATGAAGGTTGAGTACGAGTGAAGTATTCGGGTGGCTCAAGTGAAGAGCCGTAAGGATGGTCCGAGAGTTGATCAATTGGGTTCCGAGTCCGGGGACGGTCGGGGAATCAATCGAGTCAAGAGTCGAGTGAAGACGTTGAGGACATTTGAGGGTCGCGTGGCTCGAGTAAAGAGCCGTGAGAATGATCGGTGGTGATCGGGTTCAAGTGGCGGAGTCGAGTGAAGACGAAGGCCAAGCGAAGAGGAAGGAGCAAGCTAGGCTTAGCGGCCGCGAGCTGAGTAACAGGCGCTAGGGGCGGCCTAGTGGCAGCTAGGGGGGCAGAGGACATGGGGCTCCGGATTTTGGGGCCTAGCGGTCGCTAGCCACCTAGCGACCGCTAGGGGTGCCTGAAAATATTGCTAAACTTGGACCAAAATGTTCCTCCCGACCCAATAACTCTTGTAGGGTTGTTGCCACATAAATACCCCTTCATGGCCTCCAAGGAAGGTAGGCAAAAGTATTGCCCACTTCTCTAAAGAGAAAGAGAGAAGAGGGAGGAAGGAGAAAGGCTCTCCAAGTGAAGGAGAGGCTAAGTGCCCACTCCTCTAAGTGAAGTAGTAGAAGAGGAAGAAGACCCTCCAAGAGAAGGAGGGCTGTCCATGGCAAAGAGAGAAGAGGGAAAGAGGAGGTACTCTCCAAGTGAAGGAGAGTGGTCCATGTGCCCCAAAGTTGCCCAACCCGAGTGAAGGGTTGCCTCCGAGTGAAGGAGATGGATTAGAGGAAGAAGACCTCCAAGTGAAGGAGGTAGAGGAGAAGAAGACCCGAGTGAAGGGTTGCATTCGAGTGAAGGAGGTGTGCTCTCCGAGTGAAGGAGAGAAGAAGAAAGAAGACCCAAGTGAATGGGTTGCCTCTGAGTGAAGGAGGTGGTGCTCTCCGAGTGAAAAAGAGTTTTCCGAAGAGTGGGTAGAGTCTGAGTGAAGGGTTTTGCCAAGAGTGAGCTCCCAAGAGTATGGGTAGCCACGATGAAAAGAGGAGGAGAGTGAGTCGAGCGAGGCATCCATTGTTGTGAGAGCGAGTGAAGCTCGAGTGGAAAAATAGTAGAATCTCTCCTGGCTTGGAAGCCCCCGGATGTAGATCGTTGTGGATCGAACCGGGTAACCAAATTTTTGTGTCCCTCCTTGTGCTTTGTGCGTTGTGCTTCTCGTGTTATCGTAGTTTGCTTGTATGTGTATTTCCGCTTGCGTTGCTTGGATCCACAGAAAGTGGGTAATTTTCCCAACACCTTATTAGTAATAAGCTCTTTACTTTCAAAAACTCAAATTCGGTGAAACTGTAGTTCCCCTCTCATCGTCATTACTTCATTAATTTATGACTCGTTACATCATATGTATAATTAAATACACGAGTACCAATAAACACTAATGAGAAATTATTTTAGCTTAATCAAGTCTCGAGTTCGAGTCATTGAAAATGTAACAATGTTAAATATTTGTTGGAAAAATTTTGATACTTTTTAAAAGTCTTACCCAATTCGAACTTATATTAGTATGCCAAATGGATCAGATATCAAATAGTATAAAAAAAATAGATAGACAAGTAAAAATTCCGCATTACTGCTATACAATTACATAATAGTTGTAGTTAATCGATAAAAGTGATCCGAATGAATAGTTACACTTACATGCGTCATGTAACTACCAACAATTTTCTAAAATTAAATAGTGAGAGAATTGTTCTATCTTAAGATTATGTTTATTGAAATCTACTCACCCAATAAACAATTAATTTCTTTCTCGTACTAACTCGGAATTGGAACTCTAACATATAACATGTATAGCTTAGGAAAAAAATCTAATTGATTTTTTTCATAAATTTTGTTAACCCAGCTAACACTAGTTGGTTAGGTTTAGTTTTTATAAGCAATAACTTAAAATTACAACGTCTCCCTTTCATTTTGATCGAAGATCAAAGCATATATTACTTCTCGAGCTTTTTTTATTAAGAGCACAAAAAGTTATTTATTAAATTAACGAAATAGAGAAAGGAAATGGTTAGGAAATAAAAGACACTGAATACATCAGATAACACAAAGGAAGAGGACACGATTCAAAAAAATGCGCTAGCTTATATCTTGAAGAGGGAGGGTGGTGAAATACGGGTCGAGTGGAGTAAGGGTAAAAGAGCGGAGGGATTAATTGATAGAGATATCAATTATATTATTAGATATATAAATATCTTTATATACGTTTAAGCGACATCTAGTGCTTATGACAATACCAAGTGTAATGTACTCGTATACATTTCGCGGGCTTGAATTCAGTGAGTACTAGGCTAGTCCCTACTAATGGAGATAGGGATAATATTGGTACATCACTACTAACAAAAAAAACTACAAATTAAGAAATATAGTTATAGAAATAATTAAAAAGAAAATAAATATCATCCAATTACCTTAAATCACGTAACAACACTATCAATAATACCAAAAGAATGCCAGAAAATAATACAACTTATGGAAATACAATTATGAAAAATAATACAATTTATGAAAATACAATTATGGGAATATTGGGATCCTTGTACTCGTATATTGGTTTCGTTCTACTCTGATATTGATTTTCTTTTTCTCTGATATTGGTATCTTTGTACTCGGATATTGGTACCCTTCTTCTCGGATATTGGTTTTCTTCTTCTCAGATATTGGTTTGCTTCTTCTATGATATTCGTTTCTTTTGACTCTGATATTGATGTCCTCATACTCTCATATTGGTGTCTTTCTTTTATATTAGTTTTCTTCTTCTCTGATATTGGTGTCTTCTACTCTGATATTTATTTTCTTCTTCTTTGATATTGGTATCTTTGTACTTGAATATTGATATCATTCTTCTCTTCTCTAATATTGGTATTATTTTTGTCTGATATTGGTATCTCACTCCGCCGGGGCCTAATCGGCTTCTAATCCAACGAACCCACATATGAAATCATCCAATGATCAACTTCCTGACGAGAAGAGCAGCATCGGGTTGGAAGGAGTAGAAGATTATGGGTATGTCACGAGCGTAATCAAACACAACCTGCACCACTATAAATCATTGATGATTACTCAATCAGATCCATCAAACATCAAATTGAGTAAGCAACGAGACTAACCTAGAGAATGCGCCCAAGGCCAAGATGGACGACCTCCAATTCTGTGTTGTCCCGTCTCCTGCCGCTTGCACCGATGAAAGCCGATGCGGCGCCGCCCTCCCCGACAGTGGTAATGATCACGAGGACAGAGGGCACGTCGTCGACCTCTTCGGTACACGATATTGTTACTTATGTCTCCTCTCTCCAATTGAATCTTGTGCCTCCTCCTCCCCAGGTCTCCTTCCATATGTCAGCGAGCTCTCCACTGGAATGCTCGACGGCGGCGCGAGCTTGCAGCCCACCGACCTGGCACTCTCGGGTCAACGACCTCGACGGCGTCATTTCTGGAGGCATCGACTTGCTGGAGGAAGGAGAAGCGATGGCCAGGGGTACGAGACCAAGAACAGAAATCTCGAGGTTGGAGGAGACCAAGAAAGAGCTGATTGAGAAAGGCTATTTTTTTTTTGTAAAATCGTGAGATGAAGATAGAGAAATGGTTGTAATCTGGTGGAACCCTAATAGGATGTGCTTGGATAAAAACTCAAAAATATCCTCGGCGGATTCTGACCATCAGATCTATAAAAAAAGAAATTTGATCAAATCTAACGATCCAAATTTAGTCCATACCATGTGGACGATTTTTATGTAGTCTCCACTTAATCCAAAACCATA
Source organism: Hypericum androsaemum (assembly GCA_963995505.1). Classification (NCBI taxonomy): domain Eukaryota; kingdom Viridiplantae; phylum Streptophyta; class Magnoliopsida; order Malpighiales; family Hypericaceae; genus Hypericum; species Hypericum androsaemum. The sequence goes on from OZ023182.1 coordinate 15,156,760, forward strand.
TTTCACGACATTTCTGGTGGAAAATAAACAATTTACAAATTAAAAAAATAGAGAAAGGAAAAGATGTCTATCACACGAGACGAAATAGAGTTCAGTCTCCGCCTTCCAAGTCCACGTACAACGACGAAAATGCAAAACGCGGTTACGCACAAGTCCATAAAGTCAAAATACCAACAACCCATCCAAAAATTATGGCCTTCTACTAATTTAGCAAATTGCCCGTATAAAAAAGAAAAGTAATTTATCAATAAGATACCACAATAGAAACACAATTGGAGTTTACGTCTGGTGAATTAGGACTATTGTATTGGTTAACCTCCACTATATAAAAAGCATTACCAACATTCATCTTAACTAAGAAGTAATGAGTACGAATTTAAAAGACAAAATAATATTAAATATTTGTTCAGAAAATTTAGCAACTTTCAAAGATTTTACATCTCAAATCTGTATTAGTGAGATTTTCTATCAAATATAATTATTATAGTTATTATTCTCTCATATCCCCTGTTTTTTGTCCGTAACACCGGACCATCAATATACCGATTAATTAAAATTCGAGTCCGACTAAATATTTAATCAAACCCCAATATAAAACCCAAAGAAAAAACCAACCCACCGCAACCTTTCTAAAACCAAAACCCCCTTCTCTCCCTCCTCCTCTTCCTCTCCAATGGGCAACTGCAACGCCTGCATCCGGCCGGAGACCGAGCCGGACCAGGACTCCACCTCCTCCCCGAAATCCAAGCCCAAGCCGAGCCGCAAGAACCCCTACTCGACCTCCTCCCCGGCGGCGATCCGCGTCCTCAAGGACCCGGTCCCACTCTCCCGGATCACCGACAAGTACACCCTCGGCCGCGAGCTCGGCCGCGGGGAGTTCGGGATCACCTTCCTCTGCACCGACCGGGAGACACGCGAGGCGCTCGCCTGCAAGTCGATCTCCAAGCGGAAGCTCCGGACGGCGATCGACGTGGAGGACGTCCGGCGGGAGGTCGCGATCATGGCGACTCTCCCGGAGCACCCCAACGTGGTCCGCCTAAGGGCCACCTACGAGGACGCCGAGAACGTCCACATCGTCATGGAGCTCTGCGAGGGCGGCGAGCTCTTCGATCGGATCGTCGCCCGCGGCCACTACTCCGAGCGCGCCGCCGCCGCCGTCGCCCGGACGGTCGCCGAGGTCGTCCAGATGTGCCACGTCAACGGGGTCATGCATCGGGATCTCAAGCCCGAGAACTTCCTCTTCGCTAACAAGAAGGAGAACTCTCTCCTTAAGGCCATCGACTTCGGCCTCTCCGTCTTCTTCAAGCCCGGTATATCTTTTAATCTGTGTTTTTTAAAGTAATTATGAGCTTAATTGGTTAGAATTTCGTCGTTTTAAACGCAATTTCGGAGATAATTGTGATTTGGAGTGATGTGATGTAGGAGAGACGTTTTCGGAGATCGTGGGAAGTCCGTACTACATGGCGCCGGAGGTACTTAAACGGAACTATGGACCGGAGGTCGACGTGTGGAGTGCCGGAGTCATACTCTACATTCTGTTATGCGGGGTTCCCCCGTTCTGGGCGGGTATTTCCAGCTCTCCTTGTAGCTTCTAAAACATCTACACTGTTTGTTTGTTTGTTTGGTTGGATCGCGTTGTGAAAAATGGCGATGTTGTGTTTTGGTGTGGCAGAGACCGAGCAAGGTGTGGCTCTTGCAATCTTGAGAGGGGTGATCGATTTCAAGAGGGAGCCGTGGCCTCAGATTTCGGAAAGTGCGAAAAGTCTAGTTAGGCAGATGTTGGAACCTGACCCCAAGAAGCGTTTGACCGCACAGCAGGTGCTTGGTAAGTTCCATTGTCCTATCATCTTTTTGGAATATGTTGGTACCTTGGACATTTGACCTGGTCCAATTTGGATGCTCTTGTATGTCTGTTTCTTGCTTGGAAATAAAAAGATTATGCAGTTTGTCAATTCCATGTAAAGATAACGCCAAAAGTCCTGCAAAAGGTGGACGCTCTTCTGCTTTTAGCTGATCGTATCTGAATTTGGAAAAGATGGCGTGCAATGAGGATTGAATCACTGATTTGAGACATTGCTTTTTATACGTGTTTGTCAATGAAATTTTTGCAAAGACATTTTGTTGGTCTTGTTACATTTATGGCCCAACCTTCATACTGAATCCTCCGACTTGTATCATCTTTATCCTGCAATGGGTTCTATTTGCGGGTATCTGCTGTGGCTAATCCTTCTTTCTTTCTTTTTCTATTGTTGGCAGAGCATCCCTGGTTACAAAATGCAAAGAAAGCTTCAAATGTTCCATTAGGTGATATCGTGAGGTCAAGGCTCAAGCAGTTCTCCATGATGAATAGATTTAAGAAGAAAGCATTGAGGGTAAGTATCGTGATCTTCAAATTGATTGGCCAGTGTCATAGTTTCACACTGTATTATGATAAGCCTTGACGGCTGGTCAATTTTTGGCAATACGAGGCTAACATTCCCGGTCCAATTGCACATTGAAGGTAATTGCGGAACACTTATCTGTGGAAGAAGTTGAAGTAATCAAAGACATGTTTGCACTGATGGATACTGATGGGGATGGTAAGGTCTCGTACGAAGAGTTAAGGGCTGGACTGCGGAAGGTTGGCTCACAGCTGGGAGAAACAGAGATAAAGATGTTGATGGAAGTGGTAATCCTTGCACTGCTAATTGACCCTTCCTTAATGTTGATTTATTAGTTCCAACTTCTTGGAATGAATGCAGTTTGTTGTTTGTGTAGGCTGATGTTGATGGCAACGGTGTTCTGGACTATGGAGAATTTGTAGCCGTAACTATCCACTTGCAGAAGATGGAAAATGATGAGCACTTCCGGAGGGCATTCATGTTTTTTGACAAGGATGGTAGTGGATTTATAGAGTTGGAAGAGCTACGAGAAGCATTGGCCGATGAATCCGGAGAAACCGATAGTTATGTGCTAAACGACATCATGCGTGAGGTTGACACTGACAAGGTAGTAGCTTCATTACCTCTCCACAAAATTGATTTCCATAGACTTGCTAAATTTGGTTCGATATAAAATAAGTAACCACATTAGAATCTAAACGTAGCTTATTATTTCTACACAAAATGTCCATCTAAAACCTTCTCCTTTTGCAAAGAGTTGACAAGTTTTAAGCTGGCCAAGGATCTATTTGTTGTTGGTTCCAACACTTGCTGGCTTGATATCTCTTCAGCTCCTAATGAAGATCTCCCGTTTATGACTGGCATTTGATCGTATTTCCAGGATGGCCGCATAAGCTTTGACGAGTTTGTTGCTATGATGAAAGCCGGAACCGACTGGAGAAAGGCGTCAAGGCAGTATTCAAGAGAGAGATTCAAAAGTCTGAGCCTCAACCTGATGAAAGATGGCTCATTGCATCTCCACGACGGGCTAACCGGACAAACCATAGCCGTCTAATGTAAAGCAACTTCAATTCGTTCATCGATTCTCGTGCTCGCCGAAAGCGCCATCTGGCATTCGAGCCTCAGCCTCAGGGTACAGAGGTTCAATGAGGTACCATGGCATTCTCAAGTGAAATCGGATCATGTCGGCTTTCGGCTTGGCCAACGCTCGGCAATGCAAAGGCTTGCACAGAGCTCCTTCTCTGTATATTAATGGGTGTAATTTGCTTCAGAATACGTTGATTCTTACGTAAGTTTTTGTGCAGGAATCCTTGTGGGGTTGGTGTTTGGCTGATTGGAATTTAATTATTTCGGTTTTTGGTTGGTGTGGGTGGGTTTGTAGCTCAGGTCTAGGTTTTCCTTCTTTCGTGTCTCTTTATTTTTCCTAAAGTTACTTTTATTTGATGAGAAAATACGCTTGTGTGACGTTTCCCATTTATTAAATTCTGGGTACACCGTATTGTCAATGGTAGCGTTGAGAAAATTTGCAGCGTTGTCTGTTTCTCTGAAGTAAACCGAAAATATTCAATATCGAACCCATCAATGAACGATTTTTCCTATAATATTTTTTAATTCGTGAAATTTTACCGGGTGAGTTATGTGTTCCTGGAAGGCAAAAAGAAAGCGATGATGATTGAGGGACTTGACGTGTGTATCACGGCAAAGTGAAAGGCCAGGAAAGGAGCCCAGAATTCCAACCTTCTAGAACAGGAGCCGTTCGTTGTCGGGGGCAGACTTGACCAAGTTATTTTTATTTACTTAATTATTTCTTTCTTTTGTTGCAATTTTCAAGAGATTGACTAAGTTCCCCTGCTGTTCGGCCAACCGATGGATAGGACTTTCAGGCTTCCAGAAAAAAGATAAATTGATTTTATTATTCAAAAAAATATACACGTTTGTTGACCAAGTACATACGCTAAATGAGTATATTCATATTCGTATATAGTATTCAGAATTTGTCTAGATTTCGTTGCAAACCCACCGAAACAGTAAGCATGTAGTGCCCGTTATCCCCGAGTTGCTCAACATCGTGATCATCCCAGCAACTCCTGAACTCAGACGGAGAACAAAATGCCAAACCAATTAGGACCTTTATGTCATCTAAGCCCAACAATTCGTTACCTTTTTTTTTTGAGAAGAACCAATTCGTTACCCAAAAAAAATCTAATCCCAACAATATTATTTTCTTCTTTGGAGGCCAATCGGCCCACCACTCAGTTTGCTGAGTTATGCCAAGTGTAAAAAGTAAACACGAAAGTTGGCTCTCTAGTTCAAGCATTCGTAACCAGGTAAAAGGGTTTTGCAAAACTTTGTAGTAGATTGGGTTTGCAAAGTTTGTAGACTTCGTTCTCTTTCTCAGGATTGGTTAATTGTCCATCCTCCGGAATTTGATGTCCTCATGTTCACTAATTTTCTGACTTGAATATATGGACGTTTACCCTTAAAAAAAGGTAAAGAGAACAGAGATGGTTTTGATCCATATTGAAGCCTCAGTTTCCGGTAGTAGTTGGGCATGTTCCCATGAACATAGTGAGACATTGAATATTTATACATCCTTAAAAAGAATTATACAGATCCATCCGTCTAATATAACAAAATATAATTAAATGTAGGAAATGTGGAAATGGGACACAATAAGTTGACCATCAACCCAATATAACTCCTGTGAAATGATATCATCGAAAATTATTCAACGAAGTTTGATGCTAAGTTCAGGCCCTCCACTCCAAGTCCCTTTCTGGAAGCCAAGCTCATTCCTTGATTATTTTGGTTTTTTCTTGAAGTCGCATTCCCTCTTTTATTTAGTCCTTTTTTTCGGGTTTTTTTCACCAGCTTTTTCGTTGATTATTTGGTCCGAAAAAAATGACCCATACGCTGTTTCGTCTTTGATTATTGCTGGATTGGTCGATTTCATGTGGTTCTGATGATTTTGTATTTAAAGATTGGAACTTTATGTTGGTGTTTGATTGTTGTTTGAACTTAGTACTTAAAATTCTAGCAAAAATGCATAGATGAATGATATCAATATTAAAGTAGAATGATACCAATATCGTAGAACGATGATACCAATATTCGAGAAAAATGAAACCAATACATTGAAATGGTATATATTTTCACTTATAATGGGATACCAATATTGGAGAAGATGAAAACCAATATCACGGTGGAATGAAACCAATATCATAGTAGGATGAAACCAATGTCATAGTAGGATGAAACCAATAACATAGAAGATAGAAACCAATATCATAGTAGAATGAAACCAATAGCATAGAAGATGGAAACCAATATCCGAGAAAATGGAAACCAATATTCTCATACTTGTATTTCCATAAATTGTATTATTTTGCTGATATTTTTAAAATTATTTTAATTATTGTATTTCCAATATTGCCCTTATCCCTTTCAGTGAGGATTACCCATGTCCTCACTGAATTTGAATCCGTTTTACAGAGTAAATTTTCAACGGAAATTAAAAAAAAAATTTACTTAAGAAAACGAAGTTCAAAACCGTTCAAGTTCAACAGAGAAGAGCTTTATCCTACGTGGAAACAAAACCAACCAACCTGGTCTCTTTTCGACAGAACAAGTCGGGAATCCAAATAAAAGTGTGCGTGTGAGAGGAGGTGGGCCCTTCTAGAATCTTCAACCACGTCCTCCGCAACCCCAATCCAAGAGGAGGAAGAAGAAGGAGGAGGAGGAGGAGGAAGAAGAGGGTGCGATGGGGATGGATTACTACAACATACTGAAGGTGAACAGGAACGCGACGGAGGAGGACCTCAAGAAGTCCTACAAGAGGCTGGCGATGATCTGGCACCCCGACAAGAACCCCGCCGTGAAGCGGGCCGAGGCGGAGGCCAAGTTCAAGCGGATCTCCGAGGCCTACGATGTCCTCTCCGACCCCGCCAAGCGCCAGATCTACGATCTCTACGGCGAGGAGGCTCTCAAGTCAGGCCAATTCCCTACTCCTAACCCTAACCCTAATCCTAACCCTAGCTACGCCCACGCCTCCTCCTCATCTTCTAATTCCTCCCCGTTCTTCACGACCACGGCCCCCGGGGGGCGGTTCAGCGGGTACGGCCAGAGCGGGGCTTCGTTCCGGTTCAACCCCCGCGACGCGCATGATATCTACGAGGAGCTATTCGGGGCCGAGGCCGGGGGCAGCAAGGGGAAGGGGAAGGCCGGGGAGATGAGGAAGGCGGCTCCCGTCGAGAACTTGCTCATGTGTAGCTTGGAGGAGCTCTACAAAGGGTTCAAGAAGAAGATGAGGATCTCCAGACTCGTCTCCGACCCTTCCGGGTATTTTCTTCACTCTTTTTCTGAATAAGAATAATTGTTAGTTGTTGACTTGGAGGATTGAGCTGTGCTTTCCGGTCGTTCGGAGTTGCATTGGCGATGTTTCGAGGCCGAGGGATGAACGTACCCCTGGAGAGATTGGTTTGTGGCAGTGTGTCTTCTTGACAATGCTCTATATAGATGTTTTCCGTGTCAAGATTGGCTTTCTTTCAATAGAATATATCTCGCGTCGTATCTTCTTTTGAGGTTCAAGAGAAGTACTTGGACTAGCCCTCAAGTGAGACTATTTTGGATGAATGTCTTGAACTGTTTGGTTTCCCTTGGGAGAAAGGCTGCCGGCGAGGGAACAGCTCGAGGGTGTCTTAAGCAACACTCATACTCAGCTTGATTGAGTATCTGTTCAATGTGGATTACACCGGAGGAAAGAAAACCTGCTCGGGCAGCCACAGATAGTGGTATTAGGCTATTAGCAGTGTTCAGAAAGGAACTCCTGCTAGTGGTAAATTTGTGTTTCTCAGTGAGTAGTAAATAATTGGGTTGAATGGCTCCGTAATGTTTCTACTTTCTAATTGCTTTCTTTGCTGAATGATGGTGTTATTGAAATGGTTTTCTCTCTAGTTTTGATTGTATTCCTCTATCCTCTTGCAGTAAGGTTAGGACTCTTGAGGAGATACTCACCATTGAGATAAAACCGGGGTGGAAGAAGGGCACAAAGATTACGTTCCCTGAGAAAGGAAACCAGGAACCCGGTGTTATTCCCGCTGACCTCATTTTTGTGGTGGATGAAAAACCGCATCCAGTCTATAAGAGGGATGGTAATGATCTGGTGGTCAACCGGGAGATAACACTGCTGGAGGCCCTCACCGGTAAGACGTTTGACCTGACTACCCTCGATGGAAGGAATTTGATGATCCCTCATACCGACATAGTGAAGCCTGGAGCTGAGGTGATCGTCCCAAATGAAGGAATGCCAATCTCAAAGGAGCCTGGAAAGAAGGGTAATTTGAGAATCAAAATCGATGTCATTTACCCTTCAAGATTTACCCCAGAACAAAAATCAGAGCTCCGGAGAATTTTCGCAGGAGTGTCATGAGAAGTACTCAATTGGGTTTTAAGAGGTGGAACTTGGTTAACCAGTTTAGTCAATTGTCGCAGCGTGAGAGATGTAAATACCTGATTGGTGATGGTATAGTAGAAGGGAATCTAGGAAGTTTTGTCGAATTAGCGGCCTAGGAGTCGAACGAAGATCGATATAGCTAACGTCCGTACTGGGCAAGATAGACCAAGTTGTGGTCGCCTGCAAGTTAAGTTTATGAATTTCTTTTTGAGGAATCACCCTCAGAAGCCATGGTCCCTGGTCTCAGGAAAAGCCCTGGACCCGATTGTTTTATAACTATGAGACACCAATGTATTGCTTTATTTGAGTGCAATGCGAAAGTTTGTTTTTTGGTAGGGGTTTTCTATCCTTGTGCTTGGTGAATGATAATGGACATTCTGGATTCTTGAAGCCTTTTTATTAAAATCGGATCGTCCAAGCTGATGACAGGGTGTTCCTTCCTAGATGGTGCACCGAATCTCTCTCTGCTCCTGTTCTTACCTTGTCGGCCGGGGGATATAGCTCAGTTCGCAGTGCTCCGCTCTTGTAATTGAGTCGTTCCAATTATGGGTTGGATTGATGACGATGGCAATGGTCTTCGTGATGATGATCAGGAGACTAGATCCCCAATCCGAACGAGGCATTGCGACGATTGGAGCATCGTATAGAGCAGTGGGCCACGGGACCCGATTGTTTAAAATCTGGTTCAAATAGCACCATGGTCACCTCCAGTAGGTTCGCACTGGAAATACAAGGCCATGGGCGGAGCACCGGTTCCAGAAAGAGGCCCAGAATAAGTCCAACTACGAATTCTATATTTTTTTTCCTCTCTGTATAATGAGATTAAAAATGACTTATACTATTTTCTATAGATACTACTACAATTTGTATTATCAAATAACGATTAGCGCTCATCGGGGAAGTGGCATTTTAGCCACAGTTTGTGTTTTTGTTAGCTCTAATACCAACTGAAATAGCAAAATAGCGAAAAAGAGAGAATATACTTGGATTAAATATCAGAATTCTTATTGTCTGCCTTGAAACAACTATGACGTCTAAGAGAAATCCCATACAAATTTTAATAAGCAATTAACAAAATAGTCCAAAACGAAAAAAGAAAGAAAGAAAAACTCCAAAATAGGATGAAAATTTTGGTCCGAAAGATTTTGGGCCCAAAAATTTTGGGTTCCGTAGATCGCCAAATTCTCTTTAGTATAATGAATTACAGGCTCTTAACTCTAAACGAGTCAAAAATTATCACTACTTAAATTTGACATAGCGATAAAATAGTCTATTTTTGCTTTTAGCCGGGCCTGGAATGTCTTTAGCAATTTGTTCTACATTAAAATTTCTATCGGTCGTTACTCCACGTAAAATAAATAGGAGAATTGTATCTATTTTTTTAAATCTTTTTCATGGCACAATGGAGAGTTGGAAAAGCCAATTAAAATCCAGTGTTTTAGAATACAGTTAACTAATATATTAAATAGTCGCTTCCTATCATTGTTTTCAAAAACGACCCGGAGAGCGACCCAGATTTTGGTCCGTTCTCCGGGTCAACCGGTCGGACCGGTCAAACCGGCGGTCGGACTGGTAGTTTATTATATATATAGTAAATAATAGGTTTAAAAATTAATATTCTTGAAATATTGGTAAATTTATTTCATATTTAGTATAATTATCTTTGTAGATTTAGTTTATTTTGTGTTGATTTAGAAAAATCTAGTAGAAAATCTGATTTTTTTGGGTTGGGTTGGGTGAAATCTGGTTTTTGGGTTGGTTTTTTGGTCAAACCTAACGAACCTGATTTTTCCGGGTCAAAAATTCGATCCAACCGCCCGGTCTGACCGGAAATCTTCCGGTTCGTTAGGTAACCGGTCGAACTTGGTTTTTTGACCCGGGATTGGCTCCATTTTGTGGTCCGACCGGTCGGACCACCGGTCGGACCGCCGTCTCGAAATGCTTCCTATAAATTGGATCGGATTTTACAAATTTTTTTTCTGCTACCTCGACGTGACATGTGGACTTCTAACTTATTATTTTAACTTTCTTTGTCATCATTCTGTGAAGTTGGGGGAAAATATTGGGAAATATGTCTGAAAAGTGTTATTGTTGGTGAAAATTACGAATACGGTGTTCAAAATTTTTTTTGCAGATATGGTGTCCACGTAGTTATAAGATGATGATGTAGTCAATATTTTAGATATAAAAAATGAGGAAAAATGGTGAGATGAGAATTTATCTAGAAAAAAGTTATTGTAATTTGTAAATTTTTTTTTAATTCTATTATTTGATTTACTCACACATAAAATCAGTCATTTTATTTAAGTAATTAACACTCATAAATTCAAACGAATCTCTGTAAAAATTATTATTTTATGTTATGAATTTCTAAAATTCTAATTTTTTTGAAGTATTAAGTTTTATTTATTCAGTAGTTGACCGTGTTTATATATGACATTTGCGTTAATCTAAATTATGTAACTCTCAAATTTTTGTTAAATTTTGTAATTGGTATCTTCTATAATCGAAGAATATACAAACACATATTGTTTTCTTTTATTGTAGCGTTAATAATGGCGTCGCGTGTTGTAAGAATTAAGTTGAAATACGATGGAGTCATTTATAGAAACAGTCAAACCGGTGTTGACTGCGAAGGTGGAGGGGTAGCAAAGTTAAAGTTTCATGAAAAATTTATCAGCTACAATATGTTGTGGACCAAAATAAATGAAAAGATTCCAAGAGGTCCGAATGAAGAGTTTTGTAAACTGATATTCAGATGCCATTTTGGAAGAGACAAATTTGGTCAAATATTTATCGATCATGAAGAAGATGTTAGGAAAATGGTCGTGTGCCTGAGCAGTGGAGGTACTCGTGCCAAGATTAGTCGGCATATGTGATGGCATCTGCGATCTTGCCTGATAATCCTCCCACTCCATAGGCTGCACCTGAAAACCCATTGCTGGCTCACCCCTCGGTATAGGTGTCCTCTTACTGAAAAGAGTTGTTTTACGTCTCACAACGGATGTCCTCTCTCATTCTGAAATTTCATATGACATTGGCTCTGCATGTGTAACAGGTTGCTGCCTGTCCTGAAGACCAAGGTACCGTCTCTGCTCATCAGAGTACCCAAGTGCTGCCTCCGACAAATTTTAAATATCAGAAATGTCAAAACACTTATGGCGTATACGCTCAACAACATCAGCCTACAAATAATTTCATATTATCATTAAAATGGTCGAACATCTTAATGCAAATAATATTGAAAACACTTATATATATATATATATATATATATATATATATATATATATATATATATATATATATATATATATATTACTTACACTCATGTATCGCATCGTGCTAGCTGGGCTAATAAAGCGCCGAGTAATCTTCCTGTACTAGTCCATATATCCGTCATGATAATGGATAAACGACGATGCAGGTTCTCCTGTAAACACATATCTCCTCCGAGATTCTTGCCATATCTTCAGATGGCCTACGTAAACAGCATCCCACTTAGTCCCAACCTGCCCCCGACCATCCACTACACTATGTGTCTTCTCATCGATCTCAAGTCTAGAGGGAATACCCTGGAGGTATTCAAACTGTCGTAACACCCGATCGGGATAATGCCACTCTACATAGAAAAAATTTATCAACGGAACTCTTGCCAACCACAACTCCCGATCACGATGACATATAGTCGGCAACTTTCCAATGATGTCATCGGTATACGGCATCCAAACCACCTTCAATAAATACAACACTCATAGAATCAGAGGAGACAAAAAATTGACTAATTCATAAAAATTAAATAAGCTAAAAACTATTATATAAATTACTTACATTTGAATCTCTGAGCTCGTCCAACATGCGTCTGTAAACAGAGGCGGATGTAATTTTTTTTGTAATTCTTCTATTTATTTTACCACGCCACCTGCAAAACACAGATATAATACAATCTCGAGTCTAGAATGTTATTCAATTTTAAAAGGGATTAAGTAGTGCATCGTACCTCATGCCCAGTGCGTGACCATGTTGTTGCACCACCAGATTTCTGAAAACCGGCCGAGCTGGGATGATTCTTTCCCAACCCCACATACAAACCAACGTAACAGCCCCGGCAAGTTGTTTCGAGGTCTGGTCTGTGGCTTTACATAATTGGTGGTAAAGGTGTGATAGACATGCACTACCCCAGCTGTAGGTGCCAATCGCCTGTACATCCACGAGAAATGGTAACCAACATGTGCTGACCCTGGCCTCTATTTTCTGGGAAAATAATATGCATCTGATAAGTTGCATTATATTTGCTCGAACATATTGCTTCACGACTTCATCATCAGCATCATCAGGGATATTAGCAGGGTCAAAATTGTCCTCGAACCATGTTAGGACAATATGGTTACCGTATACCATTGTCGGGGTATCCGCTGGGTTCAAGCTAAAAAGGCGTACACACAGCTCCTGCCACTGAGTAGCTGTCTGCCTCCCTGTGACTGCGTGTCCATCGATAGGAAGTCCGAATAAAATAGCTATGTCCTGGAGAGTGATGGTCATCTCTCCCCCTGACAAATGGAACGTGTGTCTCGGGCCGCCACCGCTCCACCAAAGCAGTAACAAATGCCGGCTCCAAGTATACCCAGCTAATACACCACACATTCCAAAAACCAGCCTTCTTCATATAGGCTATGAATGCCTCGTTCTGTACATGACACTCATTCCATCTTCGTCGGGTTATCTCCAAGTCTAGGCTATCGTCACTCCCTCCTTGACGTATCTCACGGTTCCATACCTCCTGCGAACAGTGCACTGACTGACGCACTAATAAGGACGGATCTAAGGGTCTTCCTTCACCAAGAAAATCTCCGTATGACCGTGAATCCATATATGAAAAATACAAAAAATATACGACAATAATAATAAATAATACAAGATCAAAATTTCAACAACATATAAATATTTTAATAGGTCTGTCTTAATAGATTATTTCACATTGCTAATTCATAATTAAATTAATTAACAACAAACAAACTAATTAAATCCAAAATTCTTAAAAAATATTTCCCGTATATAACCAATTAATAATAATTAATAGTATTCATATAATCCAAAATTTCCTAATTCGGAAAAATCTAATTAAAATTAATCAACATTATACTAATTGAAAAAAAAATTACACAATTTAATCAACATTAATTAAATCAATCATAATAAAAAAATTCATCAATTCGTCAACAAGAATCAACATAATCCAAAATTCATATTCGCCAAAATTCATCAATTCACAAATTCCCCAAATTAACTCAATCAACATAATCGAACTCATCTAAATTTACCAAATTGGAATAAACAATTACAATAATCCAAAAATTACACAAATCAAACTCATCTAATTAAACTAATCAAACTTATCTAATTAAACTAATTACACTAATCAAACTAACCTAATTACACTAATCAAACTCATGTAATTACACTAATTAACTCTAAAAGCAAAAAAATTAACTTACCCAAGCCGATCCACGAGGACCCAAGCCGACGAAGACGAGGACCGACACGGCGGTGACAACGGAGCGACGTATGTTACCGACGACGGAGGAGCAACGCGTGACGAGGATGGAGGAGGAGCAATGCGTGACGAGGACGGAGGAGCGACGACAACGGCGGACTAGCGCGTGACGAGGACGAAGGAGGAGCGACGAGCAGTGACGACGGAGGAGCGACGGTCGCTCGATCTGGGGGGATGATTTCGAATGTGTGGACGAAAATAATAAGCCGTATGTTGGGGGTTATCATTATCGTCCAACATACGGGTTTTTAACCCGTTCGTAGGCCAACATGCGGGAGAAAATCTCGTATTCTTGTGACGGGTTATTAACCCGTATGTTGGTAAATACCGGTTAAAAATCTGTATCTTGGTCCAACATACAGATTTTTAACCGATATATCTTACGTGGACTCCATATCTGCAAAAAAAAATTTCGAACACCGTATTCATAATTTCTACTAACAGTAATACTTTTCATAATACTTTCTACTAACAGTAATACTTTTCAGACATAAGCTGGGTTCGTGACCTATATTATTGTTGTCATTTGCCTAGTAAGTCTCTGAGATGCTGCAGCTTTTGAAGTTTGGACCACGTTAGAGGAAAACGATATTTGGCATAACGGCGTATCATCTTCTCCTTTATTAATAGACGTAGCATATCGTCTATTTTCTATAAAAGTATAATTTATATTCGAGTCAAATATAATTTTTTATATTATTAAATTAGAATAAAATAACTCAATCATCAGTTATTCTAAATTTTTGCTATTCGAAGATAGAACAATTAGAGCCATTTTTTTTGTTGAGAATTTACAATTAGCGCTAATTTTTTTTTAGAGAAACACGACCAGAACCATATATTAAGAAAATTAGATGGGAAAATCCGAATACAAAAGGGCGTCAAGGTCCGCAGGGTGGTTAGTAATCCAATCTTCGGGAAGAGAGCTGAGTCTAGCTAACCTACACACCAAATCCCCAACATGATTGCAAGATCTAGGGGTATACGAAAGGCTACAAAAAGGAAGATCATGGAGATCGCTCCTAATATCATGCATATGAGGCTACAACATGATTACCTTAGTCGTGTTGTAGTCAAACTCGGAGATTCCAACGCTTATCCTCGCCAATACCTATCCCTATCCGGATTGGGTTTGAAGATCCCGAAGCTTATCTGACCTCCTTGAGCTTATCCCGTCTTCCTCGGGGACTCCATGCTTATCCTTATCTTCCAAGCATTCGAGTGCACCGAGTGTCCTATAGCTTCTCCAACTCCTTCAAGTGTCAGCCTCAAACTCGGTCTCTTTGTATTCCCGTCCCCTTATGTAGAGTCCGCTCTGACCCGGTCTCTTCCACCTTACCTTGCGCACACTAGGCACCGCATTTAACCTTAAGAGATCAGCGTCCCACTTGAAGCGAAAGGAAAGCAACTCTTTACTTGAGCTAAGGGCAGCCGGTGCCCCATTTGGTACCCTCAATCGGCGCTGGGTTTGAGTGACTTCAATAGGCGCCTTATTCGGTGCCTTGCTCAGCACTATATTTTCTTCAATTGGCTTTTTGATATCCCTTTGCTCTGATTTTGAAGAAGTCATAAACTACAAAGTTGTAGCTCTATGTCTTAGATTCATACAGCAATTTGAATTACTTCAATATGAGGTCTGAGTCAAAAGATATGATTATTTTACTGCATAAAGCTGACACCCCCTTCAACTACCTTCACTTGGCGCCAGATTTGCTTCCTCCATTTGGCGCCAGGTTTTCTGCCCTCACTTGGCGCCGGGTTTGCTTTCCTCACTTGGCACCGATTTTGGCTTCTCCCAATTGGGAAAGATAGGAGCCTCACTTGCTCCAAAGGGATGGACGCCGTATGTTCACTTGCTCTAAAGGTATTATGAGGCAGCTCCCTCAAACTAATTAGCGTTCGGCCTCTCCAAGTGAGTGACCTGACTTGAGAAAAACTTTCTATCCTTAACAAGTGTCTGACCTGATCTGAGGGAGTTCCACCTCACTTGAGGCTGAAGGTACCCAAATTGACTTGAGGTCAAAGGTACCTAGGTCACCTTACCCTGAGGGTATTCAAGCTGATTCAAGGCTGAGGGCACTCAAGCCGACTTGAGCGTACCCAGCCAAGGCAAGTTGACATCCAAGTCTAGGTACTTCAATGATCGTCCTAGTCGACTCCGGGCTTCCAATACATTATTTTTTTGCACTTCAACACCAACATAAAAATTTCTGCCAAATTTTAACACAACCGATAACTATATTTCAAGAACGGAAACTTAAAACTTGTGGTAGTGATAAAGGTAAACGGAAAGTTTGAAGTGCGTTCCATATACGGTGATGTATTTTTTTTCAGGGAATATACGATGATGTATCATGAGGTTGTTTGTGTGACATTACAATATATTTATTGTCACGTCCCAAAAATTCCGGTGACATGATAAGCACCGCAAGATAATTTAAACCACTTAGCTTAATTTATAAGGTAAGAAGATGTATTTCTTACATTTACGGAAGCAAATTGATTAAGAATTGAATACTTCAGTATCTCATTTTTCAATAAATATCTATTCTAATTCGTTTTACCCGAACCATGATAGTTGGTAGGCGGACATTTCACCAACATAGCTCCCACTAGGACTTGGTCCATATGTTTCTAACATATCCAATGCTAAGATGGTAATATGACTCAGCAACGTGGGTGGGGAAGGCCAGCAATGGCTGGCATGTGCTTCACTTGCATGAGCATTAATTTCAAGACATTTGGGTGAATCAATACATCATACAAAGAGGGTCCATGGTCTGCTTAGTTTCCCATTTCATGACATTGTAGGGAAGTACTTATCCATGGATGGATGGGATAACTTATCGGGTACCTAGCAAAAGGACTCAAAACAACTGATTAATGAGTTATTTTATTATTTTAAAATTTAAGTTATTTTTTAATAGATAAATTACGAACCTTTATTGGGATTCGATTTTCCCTGGGGAAGGGTATTACGAGAGGAAGCTGATCATGAATTATTAATAAGGCAGAAATAGATTCTTCCTGGGTTGATGTCCGAGTGGCCCTATTGTTAAGAATAATGAATTCCTATTTTCATTAATAGCATTTAACCAGCCGGGCAGCCATATGCTTCGGCCAGCATTAATTAGAAGAGTAAAAATTACAGAATGGGGTGAGAAAGAAGAGAAACAGAAAAAGAAAGACTAAAAATAAAGCCAAGGCCTAAACAGGTAACCATATTGGCAAATTCGCTGCCATTTCTAATGACTCACCCAGACAAACCCACCATTTGGTGACACAAATCATCTAAATCGCATCAAAAGTTCATATCGTACTCCGACCAACGTAGATCCTCACCGGTGTAGATAATCCCAGCCCTCTTCCTTACTTTCAAGCGAGTGTTCTCCAAATTCTTCGACACATTCTTTGCCAGATTCTTTATCTCATTCTTCGCCTCAATCTACGCCACAATCTTTGCCAAATTCTTCGCCTCAATCTTTGCCATATTCTTCTCCTCGTTCTTTTACTCATTCTCCGCCTCAATCTTCGCAAAATTCTTCACAAATTTTTTGACTCGTTCTTCGCCTCAATCTTTGCCAAATTCTTTGCCTCATTCTTTCCCATATTCTTCGCCACATTCTTCACCCCAAACTTTTCCCAATTCTATACTTCATTCTTTGCCAAATTTTTTGCCACATTCTTTGCCTCATTCTTGCCTTAATCTTCACCTCAATATTTGCCAAATTTTTTGCCTCATTCTTCACCAAAATCTTTACCTCAATCTTCACCAAATTTTTTGCCTCATTCTTCACCAAATTCTTTGCCTTATTCTTTGCCTCAATCTACGCCTCAATCTTTGCCAAATTCTTTGCCTCAATCCTCGCCAAATTCTTCTCCTCGTTCTACTCATTCTCCGCCTAAATCTATAACTCAATCTTTGCTAAATTTTTCACAAATTCTTCGACTCATTCTTCACCTCAATCTTTGCCAAATTCTTCGCCTCATTCTTTGCCATATTTTTCGCCTCAAACTTCACCCAATTCTTCACCTCATTCTTTCCCAAATTCTTTGCCACATTCTTTGCCTCATACTTTGCCTTAATCTTTACCGCAATATTTGCCAAATTTTTGCCTCATTCTTCACCAAAATCTTTGCCTCAATTTTTACCAAATTCTTTTTCTCAATCTTTGCCTAATTCTTCGCAAAATTCTTCTCTCATTCTTCACCAAATTCTTTGCATCAACCTTCACCAAATTTTTCTCCAAAATATTAGCCAAATTCTTCGCCTCATTCTTCGCCAAATTCTTCGACACGTTCTTCTCCTCCATCTTTGCCAAATTGTTCGCCTCATTCTTTGCCTTGCTTCACCAAATTCTTCAGCACATTCTTCGAGAAATTCTTTGCCAAACTCCTTCGCCAAATTTTTTGCCTCATTCTTCTACTCATTCTTTGCCAAATTCTTTGCATTAACCTTCGCCAATTTCATTGCCAAAATATTCACAAAATTCTTCGCCTCATTCTTTGCCAAATTCTGTGCCTCAATCTTCGCCAAATTCTTAGCCTCATTCTTTATGACATTCTTCCCAACATTCTTCGCTTCAATTCGCCTCATTCTTTGTCAAATTCTTTGACTGAATCTGATCCTTAATCTTCGCCAAATTCTTCGCCTCATTTTTTGCCAATTTTTTTTGCTCATTCTTTGCCAAATTCTTCGCCTTAATATTCGCCAAATTATTTTACTCGTTTCATGCCTTATTCTAAGCAAAATTCTTCGCCAAGTTATTAGCCAAATTCTTTGCCAAATTTTTTGCCTCATTCTTCGCCTAAATCTATGCCACAATCTTCGCCAAATTCTTCACCACATTCTTTGCCTCAATTCTTCGCTAAATTCATTCTTTGCATTATTATTTGCCTTAATTTTTTGCTAAATTTATTTTTTGCCCCATTCTTCGACAAATTCTTCGTCTCAATCTTTGCCTAATTATTCTCCTCAATCTTCGCCACAATCTTCTCCAAATTCTTCAGCTAATTATTCGCAAATTCTTTTGCTTTTTCTTTGCCTCAATCTTTGTTAAATTCTT
Source organism: Hypericum androsaemum (assembly GCA_963995505.1). Lineage (NCBI taxonomy): Eukaryota > Viridiplantae > Streptophyta > Magnoliopsida > Malpighiales > Hypericaceae > Hypericum > Hypericum androsaemum. The sequence goes on from OZ023182.1 coordinate 15,175,213, forward strand.
CGCCTCAAACTTTGCCAAATTTTTTGCCTCATCAATCTTTTCCAAATTCTTCTACTCATTCTTAGCCTTATTCTTTGCAAAATTCTTTGCCTCATTCTTTGCCAAATTCTTTGCCTCATTCTTCACCACATTCTTTGCCTCAATCTTCGCTTTATTCTTTGCCAAATTCTTTGACACATTCTTCTCAAAATTCTCTGCCTCATTCTTCGCCTCAATCTTCGTCACATTCTTTGCCAAATCTTCACCTCAATTCTTCACCAAATTCTTCGCCACTATCTTCGCCTCAATCTTCACCAGATTCTTCAAAAATTCTTTGACTCATTCTTTGCCTCAATCTTTGCCAAATTTTTTGACTCATTCTCCGCCTCAATCTTTACCTCATTCTTTGCCTCAATGTTTGCCACATTCTTTGCCTCATTCTTTGCTAAATTCTTCGTCTCATTCTTCGCCTTAATCTTCGCCAGATTATTCTACTCGATCAATGCCTTATTTTTAGCAAAATTTTCGTTAAATTCTTTGCCAAGTTATTCGCCACATTCTTCACCAAATTCTTTGCCTCTTTTTTGGCCAAATTCTTCGCCTCAAACTTCACCAAATTCTTTGCCTTAATCTTCGCCAAATTTGTCGCCTCATTTTTCCCAATTTTTTTGCCACATTCTTAGCATGTGGTAGGTCGAAATCCTCCAAATTTGACAAATCGACCTCGTCCGCCCAATTGTTCTTCAACTTCTTTGTTATCAAATCCATGAACTTCAACGAATTCGGAAGATCATTGTTGTGAGAAAAAGCAACGACCTCATTGTCCTCTTGACCCGGAATAGGCATGGGATCCGTAGTAGGTAAAGCAGAGGCGCGGCCCAAAATAGACTGCGACAAGCCCTATAAAATCGGAGTTTCCTTGCCAAGAAACTCAGTATAGAAACTCTTGTACTTAGAGCCCTTAGAACTCGAAGATCGGCTAGCCAAAACTCCTCCCGCAGTGACATAGGCGGCCTTCCTAGCTTCAATTTTTGTCAAATCTGAATCTGACAAATGTAATGACAAACTCGAACCCGATTTAGAACTCTTCTTATGTGCACCTCTCTTGCTCGAAATCGAACTAGCACCCTGCGAACTCGGAGTGTCTGAAAGAGGCAAGCTAATGCTCAGAACCGGAGACAAAGGCTTCGTAAAGATTGGCGGAGTAGTTTGCGGGTCTGTATTAGGCGAGTCTATTGAGACATCCTCAATCCGCACTCCACTAGGCATTTGTATGCCTATCTGCTCAGGTAAATCAGCTTCGTTGTTCAAAGAATTCTCCCTTTGCAGAACCAAAACCATTTCGAGGGACCCTATACCATGCCGGTCAACATTCAGCAGATTCCATAGTACCAATCTTTTGTTCTGATCAGTTGTATCCGGATATAGTAGATACTGAATATAAGTTATATAATTCCAAAAGGTGCCCGATATAATATTGTAATTGTTGAAAAAAAAAATTAAAGTTTCCGGGGAATATGGTTTGAGCTTAGTCTATGGGGGGGTATGTTTGGCTTAGCATATATAGTATCTGTTTTATTTTGTCCATTAAATTTGCAGTTTTCATATTATGTACTAATTACAGTTTTACCTACTGTTTTGCAATTTCCGGAATAGCTATTCATCCAGCTTGTTTTCTGTGTTCTCCATTTACCTTTACGATATGTATTTTATTGTACTTTTCCTATTTAGTATATTATTGTTTGTGTATTATGATTGGTTAATTTTAAAATTATTGTCTTTTAAAATATTCTGATTGATTGGCGTAGACGTGAGCTGGTAAAAAAATAATCACAGTAAGGAATTTGTCAAAAAAATATGAAACTATGAAACTTCTGTTACGAGTAAAGAAAAAATTAACTACATGATACTTGTTTAAATAAAGTTAAATTATAGGAAACTAAAGTAAAGTTTTCTTAATAATTTATGATGTTTTGAAAACGGGGGAGGTATCTTACACATTTACATAGTCATTTAAGAACATTAACATAGTCATTTAAGAGCTTAATAGTTAAAATATGTTAATAAGTAATTTTTTAAAAAAGTTCAATTTTTATACCATAATTATTCATACCAGTATTTAAACTCTGTACTTCTCTAAATTTTGTACACGTCACCGTTAGGCGAAACGTGACAATAAGTAAATTAGAATTCCATTTTTGCAACAAGAGAATTGCATATTTTTCATAAAAAAAACATAGAAGAAAGTGTATAATTTGATACAAGGGAAGTGCCTCAAAGTATTTTAGCTTTCATTTTTTAAATGATTTTCATATATCCAGAAAAAATGGAAATAACAATATATACCTGCTACCACTAATATTTTAGTGGTACAGATCGCAAATGGACGGTGTCAATATCTCAAAGGAACAAATGGTTTGAGATTTTAGCTATATGATACCCTTAAATAATATATTCTGAAAAAATTTAAGTAATTTAATTTGTGTTATTAATATAATCAGAGTAAAATAGTCATAGGTCTCTATTTTTTGAAATAATTGATTAATAAAAATAAATCAGTATTGTTTAGTCCCTGTATTTTGCAAATCAAATTCATTAGTCCCTGAACACAAACTCCGGCCATTTTTTTGGTGAGGTACAATTAAAAGTACCAAAATGCCCCCAACTCCAAAACTAATTCTTAAGCCGCTGATCTGATCCCTATACAAACCCTAAAAAATCACACATAAGCAATGGATGTTTGCCCTTTTTAATACGTTTGGAAGCTCATGTCACTTGGTGAAGATCCCACTATCAAAGCACTTCATTAGGTCCTCCATGTATGGGTTTAGGAAACACCACCAGTTGAAGCCGCAGCGGGGACGGAGGACACAGGATTCAAGGGGGGAACAAGTGACGATTTGGATTTGAGGAAGGGGAGGAGGAGACGGGTATCCCGGGACGGGCTCGTCGGGATCTACCTGGATGCTCACTTGGATCAGGTGATCGATTTCATCGATGTCCGGCTAGGACTACGGTGGTGAGGCCTACCTGGACGCTCACATGGATCAGGTGATTGATGTCGTCGATGCCCGACTAGGACGACGGGTCCAGGGGGATTGTGTCACCGTGCGACATCGTCTTGGTTTCTCCTTTCTGTTTATTTTGTTTTTAAATAATTGCTTGCTTTGATTATGTTTTGTGATTTTGGTTTTTTTATTGGGTGGGGAAGAATGATGATGAAGTCTGAGAGTTTTTCTTATGGTTGGTTTGTTCCGAGATGTGTTGAGGGGTATTTTGGTACTTTTAGTTGCACCTCGCCGGAAAAATGGCCAGAATTTGGGTTCAGGGACCAATAAATTTGATTTGCAAAAATATAAGGACTAAATAATACTAGATAATCCTAATTAATCAATTATTTCAAACAACAGAGACCTATAACTATTTTATCCATATAATTATGGTGTACATTTTTTTGTCAAACATCTTTAAAAAAATGCGTGTGGCGTAAAATAAATTTAAAATATCTCCTGATAAGTTTCAGAAAAGGCAGGTGGAAGGATGGAAAGCTGCTTGTGGGTCGTGGATGAGTGTTACGGCCTGGTACGTATTGTACATCCGGAAAAAAGGGGGAGAGAAAATATCTGTTGGGAGAAGAGAGAGAAGGACAGATCTCATGTGATAGAGTCGTGTTTGGATTTTCGGTATTATGAAAGGCTGTCCCGTCCCCACGCTTTCCATGTTGGCGTACGTCCACCCAAACAACGCGTCCTCGTCACGCCTTATTCCTCACCCTCTACGTGATGGGTCCCGACTTAGACTTCGAATTTTTTGAAAATAAATTGTATTAAATATTTTAAGTGGATGTGAATATCAAATGGTTAAACAAAAAAAATATATTTAAATTAATTGAAGACTATTTTTTTAATATAAAATTCTCATGCTTGTTAGATACTTAGATATATTCAAGTAACAATAAACGACAAATTTAGATGATTTCTGTTAATATCATTAAATATTTTAAGTTTTTACAAGTTCACAATTCTTATTAATGAACACAAATTTAATAGGGAAAAGTATATTTTTAGTACCTGTAATTTTACGGTTTGACAGATATGATCCAGTGGTTTAAAAACGACATTCAGAATCATGTTGTATGCACCCTCGTTTTACTTTTAGGCTCGGATCGCTTCCCGAGCCAAAAATCGTTCCGAACCATCGAACAACGTCGTCCAACAGCTGATGTGGCAGCCACATCATAATTTTTTGTCCCGCTTGGCGTTATTTTTTTGGGTCAATTTTATTATCATTTAAGTCCCTTACTTTTTTATTATTTTTCAAATACCCCTCCATTATATATTCAAACCGCCCCCCCCCCCCCCCCCCCCCCCCCCCCCAAATCAAAACCCTAACCTCTCATTTTCTAATCTCTCCTCTCCTCGTCTTTCTCTCCCGCTAAACTTTTAGGGTTTTGATTTGGGAGTTTTTTGAATATATAAATGATGGGTATTTAAAAAATAATAAAAAAGTAAGGGACTTAAATGATAATAAAATTGACCCAGAAAAATAATGCCAAGCGGGACGAAAAATTATGATGTGGCTGCCACATCAGCTATTGGACGACGTCGTTCGATGGTTCGGAACGATTTTTGGCTCGGGGAGCCATCCAAGCCTAAAAGTGAAACGAGGGTGCATACCACAGGATTCAAAACGTCATTTTTAAACCACAGAATCATATATGTCAAACCGTAAAACTACAAGTACTAAAAATGTACTTTTCCCAATTTAATATATTGGAAACGACAAAAAAAAAGAAGTCCCTTGTAAAAAATTAATCAGTTTTGGTATATGAAACTTCGAAAGTGGGAACGATTAACGCGGGGTCCGATATTTAATCCTTCTCTATGAATAATTAAAAGAAATAAAATGCAGAAATGCCTTTCTTAAAATTCGAGTATACAAAATTATATAATGTATTTTGTTCGAAGATGGTTTTCGAATGACGTTGATCGTTTTCTTTTTTTTTAATTTTCTCCTCGATTAATTGTTTGGATATATTTTAGGCAAAATTAGGTATATATGAAAAAAATGATTAATTAGGACAACATATTATTATTTAGTCTTTGATATTTCATAATGTCACGATACGTGATAAAAAAGAGTACGAGGGAGTATAGAATTTGAGGAAGGATAGAAGAAAAGAGTTGGATAGGGAGGAAGAATAGTAGGGAGATAGAAGAATAATAGAGAGATAAAAGATAATTGAATTGATATTCATATGGATACTGAATTTAATAACGAGGGACATACTTATACTACTCCTAGAGAGGGAGCATAACGACCCACTAAGTGACTCTCGACCACTAACACACTAATTGCAACTACCAATAACAACATCCTACATAGGTGCTCACGTTCCCACAATGTTGGTGCACTTAAGAAATGGAAATAACATAAATAACAACTAATGACAGCTTATCAATGGTAAGCCTCCAACCCAGCACGTGACATTCGGCTCCCCTTGACTGAATTCTTGTCCCAAGAATTCACTTATTAAGCTGCTCGATGACCGGAAGCTGCGTGTTGATGGAGTTGTAATCCTCCCAAGTGGCATCATCTTCATGGATAGCTTTTCATCTTCAACAGCAGTTAGAGTCTCCTTCATTGCACTATGCCTTTCATCAATCTCCCATTTGTGATCATCTACTGCCTTAGTAAAACCCATATCAAGAAATTCCAAAGTAAAAAAGCTTGTTCAAGATGAGAAAACCCCATACAGCTTGTAAAGCTGCAGCAAGCATAACTATACTTGCTATACTTGTATGAATACTAGATTCCCAAGTAAGTGACAGTGATTCGCACGAACATGAACCAAAATAGTTACCATCTCCATGAATCAATAATCCTATATTCTTGTAGGACACTCGGCCTACTTTTTGCAAAACCTCAAAGGAACCATACAACTTGATAAAGAGTTGCAGCGTTATACCAATCTGAGACCAAGCCAAAAGTAGATCAACAACCTCCATACTAAGCACAAGGACTTGTTGGTCATTAGCCTGCTCAACAAAAGCGGGAGCTTCCCCGTGAATTGATAAGAAGTGCTTGGTCTTGGTATCACTTCTATGATCAATGGGTTGACCAATGACATGGATGATACAACCAGGAGTAACCCGGCCAACTGGGACAGATTGCAAGACTTCCTCAAGTACATTGTGTGAGCTCCTACGAAATGGCCGATCACTAATTTCTTCTAGGAACTCTTCAAGCCAGAAGTAGGAATGCACTGTAGTACCCCATTTAATAATTAACCAATCACCATGTTCGCACGTATTTAACCTTCACAACTCAGGCGCTTGAGCGTTCGCTAATTTAACTGGTACAAGATAAGTTGATGGTGGAATTTCCTCCTTCAAAATGGGTTGAACAACCACCGCTCCTGAAGTTGCCAACACAGAGGATGCACTGAGCTCCGGGAAGTCCAGCCTCATCTTGGGGTATGGATTCCCGATCCGTCGTGACAGCGACATCATAACCAACTCCGCAGTAGGTGGATCGGTACGAGTATGAGACGAAGGCCCAATGTTCCCTTACTGTCCTCTACGCTTCCACTACGCACCTCGCTCGTCTGGCCGGGTGGTACAGCGAAAGCAAGGTCACAGATGCCCATCCGCAGCTGCTCCACTTTGGTATTAGTCTCTTGGAACTTCGAGTTGGTCTCTTGGGAGTATTGATCCATCCGTTCCCAGATGGCCTGAAATTGGGCGTTGATTTGTTTGGACAAGTTCAAGATCAAGTTCTCCAACTTCTTGAATGGCAGTAGCTGATCCCTTGCATTACGAGGACCAGAATCACTTGCATTTTCCCTAACCACATCAACAAAGACATACTCTATCCTCTTCACCTCTATAGTTGCTCTAATTTCATCAGGCGGCTTAGACTTGACTTCAAAATTAGACTCTTGTATTACTAGTCTTGACTTTGGAGACTGCTGCCAAATACAAGAATTCTGTAAACTTGCACCAATTTGCGGAGCTTCTGATGCACCAAATCGCAGGCCCACTACTGCAATAAAAATCAGACCTACACCCGTAAAAAGGGCAGAAGGTGCAGCGATTGGTGAAACACATCCAAGGCCCTTCAGCTTCTCAAAGACTTCCACTACGTTGCTTCCATCCATGCTAGAATTGCTGCCATCTTTCACGACCCAATCCTCCAACACATCCAATAACAACTTATATTCATATTTGTAGTGAAACTCAGTTGCTTCATTCTTTGCTAGTTGAACCCAATTACTTCCCGCCATTAAGCACAGTTTTTCCACCTTGTTGGCAACATCAAAGTCCCCTGGATCCCAATTCTGAAACAATAATTTCCCCACCTTGTATTCACGCAACAACTCGAGCCGTCTTGCTCTTAAACAACTCAGTTTTTCGGACTCTTCCCCACTCACCACATTACTGTCCAAATCTGCTACTTTTCTGCCAATGTGGCCATGCCTATCTTCCTTGTTTCCATTTGCACGAACATCCTCACGAAGAGGCTTGCATCCTTCCTCGACCAAAACCAAATCCTCCACCTCGTCAGCAACAGCTACACCATCTTCGTTACCAGGAGCTTCAGCAACAAGAAACGTATACGCACTTACTTCCTCGTTCGGAACAAGGTTCCCAACTTCAACATTCTCAATCTTGCTAGCTTCCAACAACGCTTCATCCTCAAAGCGAGTACATAACGCCTCGACAAACTCGTCCCATTCAACCTCTACGGCGTCCAAATTCCACGAGGAATACCACTCCCCCGCCTTACCAACCAACAAATCTGCTACCATACTGTCTCTAAAGATCTCCACAGACCGATTAATCAAAAAATATCCCTCAATATGTCTAACCCAATCCCTCGGATTAATACCCGAAAAAATAAGAAGACCAGGTAGACCCCGTTGGGCGAGAAATTGGTTTACCTCATTCTGACTTTCTAATGTCGGCATGCCCAATGAATCTTGATAAGAAGTCTCCATTTGAGCTGCTAACCGCGTTGAATGGCGCAACTCATCAATATGCTTAAGATGTTCTTCAGTAGTTTTGGAGCGTGTTTCCATGGCTCTGATACCACTTGTCACGATACGTGATAGAAAAGAGTACGAGGGAGTATAGAATTTGAGGAAGGATAGAAGAAAAGAGTTGGATAGGGAGGAAGAATAGTAGGGAGATAGAAGAATAATAGAGAGATAAAAGATAATTGAATTGGTATTCATATGGATACTGAATTTAATAACGAGGGACATACTTATACTACTCCTAGAGAGGGAGCATAACGACCCACTAAGTGACTCTCGACCACTAACACACTAATTGCAACTACCAATAACAACATCCTACATAGGTGCTCACGTTCCCACAATGTTGGTGCACTTAAGAAATAGAAATAACATAAATAACAACTAATGACAGCTTATCAATGGTAAGCCTCCAACCCAGCACGTGACACATAACTAATTGATTAATCCCTAATTGATTTTTTTTTTACTAGACACAATTTTAAATACCAAAAATACCCTTGACACTACCAAAAAATTGCAAAATCGGCATAGATAAAAAAGTAAAAAATTCTAGTCATAGACTAGGACATCACCGGGACATCAACAACTCCTCTAGTCCCAACCCATTCATCTCATCACTCAATAATATTGCAAAGCGGGTAACGACGAACCCTCCTCTCCATTATTGGCACTCGCAATTATATTTTTGGGTTTACGACTATAAATTTAGACGAATGGGAATGAGTTGTCCTGATTAATAAATTTTTTCAATATCAAAGAATTATAATTATTTTATTTTTCGGTAATCTGGATCATTTCTAATTTGTCGTGTTGGATTCGTGACCCTTTAGCTTGGCTTGAATTGTTAATAAAGATAGTCTTAGGAATTTGGGGTTACACAAGAAATATGATAATTAACATATTATAACGGTCATATGAAAAACGAACAGGCACCTGACAAAAATTGGAAAAGAGCAATTCCAGTTTCAGTTTCTTGAATTTATGTCGAATCTATCTTCGTATTAACAAAAATTTCTTGATAAATATCCAAACTCGAGATTTAGAATAGCGTCCTAATAACATATCTAAATATTATATGGTCATTTACTCATCAAAATAAAAAATTATCCTACTGTACAAGCCACTTGTGCTCTCCTTCAGCACCGACGAGGTGGACAAGAGAATTTTTTTTTTCACACGAGTCCAAGATTTGGGATAGATTTGACCAAATATACTTTTACCAATTTGGTCCAATCGTTGACGAATAGTCAAACTAAGCGAGCTTTGGGACAAATTGACGGTCAAATCACATTTATCTCATTTTGATTTTCCCCTGACCCCTTTTCTCTGCACCGTTATACTGTTGGGAGCGGATTTGGTCCTTGAAGGCCAAATTCAACCAGGATCGTTTTGAACGATCTAATAATTTATTTAGTTACAATCTAATGGTTTACTCAGTTATGATACAATAGTTTACTCAGTTACGATACAATAGTTTACCCAGTTACGATACAATGGTTTACCTAATTACGATTCAATAGTTGTAGATTTTTTTTTATTTTGCCCCCCATATTTTTGCAAAAAAATCTATGCGTTTGCTTCAATAAAAATCCTCCAGCACCGTGCTGGAATGAGCCTGCAACACCAAATCTTGTTCCTATACTGTTATAGAAAAGTTTTTCTTTTTCAAAATATTTTCGGGTCCTATGTTTTATTAAATGAATAATTTTATTTCTACTTGTTCAAATATTACTTCACGTTTTCATGATTAAAAAAAAATTATACTCTCATACAAGTTACAAATTTATGTTTCCTACATTACCGGTGAAATCCCATAAAATCCATCTAAATGCCCTAATTACCATTCCTAATAAAATTAACATGCATGAGTTAGCACGACACGATTTACTGTTTTTTGACTTGACAAATCTCAAGTAAGTGAAGCACAAAACCTCATGAATAAAATATTTTCAAATATGGCCCTACAGAATTATTAATTATTTTGACTGTAAGGGTACTTTACTATTATTTTAAATCTAACATTACCATTCTCCATGTGCCAAATATAAAGAGTACATCGTTCATTCTAAAAAAAATATAGAGAGTACATCCCGATATTTAAAAACAAATATTATTGTGTCCTATTTTATGAAAAGACTTTTACAATAACTGTTTTATTTACAAAGTTTCACCCAATAACTCACTCCTATAAAAAAAACCCAATAACTCACTACAAAAATTTAAGTTGCATATGCGTTACGCATGCAAGTATTTCCACCGTATCATGTCGTACTTTCCATTTTCCTTGTTTGGGTTTGGCAACATCTTTTTTTTCCTTTTTTTGGTACACAATTTTAGATCTGAAAATTTCAATTCGACACACTTATATTATTTTGTCATTTAAGTTACGTTAGTCCCGACAACAGAAAAGCTAGGTTAGTTGTAAGAGTTTGTATGTGGCAACAACTTGATCCACCTGCATATAACAAAATTTTAGTACATGCAGCTATTCATATTATTATGGAATCCACAATTTATGGAATATCTTATTTATTTTTTATTTTCAATGAAATATTCAATATTAACTATCTATCACCATGTATTTTTTTTAAAGGTATAAATTTTATTTTAAATGCAAGTAAATATATTTAAGTAATCAATGAATTGGTTAAATATGTTAAACTCGACCCTCGTACATATTACGATAAAATAAAGTGAGTGTTGAATTTCATCGTACTCTCGGAATAAACCAATAACTCACTACAATAACTTTGGATTTTTTGAGTTTTTTTACTTATAAAAAGTGTCTATTTTTAATAACACAAAGAACCAAAGTGTTTTTAACCCTTAAGTTTTTTTTCGCATAATTTTTTGTGATCTATTCGTAGAGTTCAAAATAAAATCCTTAGAATAGCAAATTAAATTTTCCAGGTTTATGAAAAATAAATGAGACAAGAATTTAGGGTTGGGCTGGGACAAACTACTAGAGCGTGCAAATAGTACATACTCATCCCGAAATTAAAAGAAAATTTCATACCGGTCCCGATCCCAAATACTATTCGGTATTCATAGAGAATAACGAATTAACTTTTGGTATTATTCAAGATTTACCGAAAATATCAAAATTTTAGAATTTCTAATTTTTTTTATAAAGCAAGAATCCTAATTCGATTCATAATTCCCAAATTTTCGAAAACCTAAATCGGGACGAGAAAAGATAAAGTAAACGTAGAAGACGAGTCCATGTTTATGGAGGATCCAGCTACGCTTTTTCCATGGCCAATTGCTCGGCAAACACATTCGTGAGACGCACTCGGAGAACTTTTTTCCATTAACTTTGAAAAAAGACAGAGTCTGCTACTTTCCTCCCCGATAATATATAGATCGATTTTGATTATATTATGAAAAAACAACGCATAAAATTCAATCTGCTGCCATGGAGTTGCACTTTTCCGTGCGGGTTTTAAATATTATATATACAATTGATGAACTAAAGTTTAATACTTTGGTTTATTCAGTATTTTGGAAAAATATCGATATATCGAAATTCTACCAAATATCGAATAAATTAAATTTTTCAAAAAATTCATACCGAATTAAATTCCGATCCCGAAATATCGGATGCGGTAAAAAATCAAAAATATCAAATACCATTTGCACACATCTACAAACTATCAATTTTGTACATGTCATTTCCTGCGCCAAACATAAACGTATATTTTTAATAACATAAGATACTAAAATATCTTTAACTAAAAATTAACTAATTTGAACATTAGTGTACCAACTTATCCCTCCTCAAATTTTCCTTGCTAGGTGGATGCAGCACGACTCGCGTTTTTTTTTAAATTACTATGCAAGTTGTACCAATTTAAAAAAATTGAAACTTTTCTACCCAAAACAAAAAAGACCACGAGCTAAAGACCACTAGAGACAGAAATCATGACAAGTCTAGTTCATGTCTTGTCCATTTTCCTTCCCACATTAATCCGAGGAAAAAATCTGTCCGGTGTTATTGTTCGGGCATTTTTGTGAAAATGGTGTTCAATTTTAAAGTTTTGTGAAAACGGTGTTCACATCAGAACAATGACCGAAAAAGTCAGATTTTGTACCAGGATCTGATTTTTTTATGTCGAATCATGGATCCGACTTAAAAAGTTGGATCTTGGCAGGATCCGACTTTAAAAGTCGAATGTTGGTGTAATAGGTGTTGGAATAAATACATAATTAATGCATTTGGGCCAAGCTGGAAGGCCCAAGCTGAAAAGCCCAAGCTGAGGATGGGAGAACCATTACCACATCGAAAATCGCAAGGGATTTTTTCCTGTTTATAAGGAGAAGGTCCAAGCCAGTGTAACATTAAATGTTCCACCTGAAGAGCTGACCGAAGCTGCCTGCCTGGTGCATTAGACGCAGGTCCCCATATCGCAAGGAGCTGGATGAGCTTCGAAGTTTTGCGAGATTCCTACGCGCCCCTTCAAAGTGCCAGCCTTCCTCCCATCCAGGTTCGCCTGAAGCTTCGAGGGTCGTTGTACTACGAACTCGGAAGCAGCCTAGTCCTTGTATCTTGGGGACAATTGCCTCTCGCAATAGGCATAATGCACTTTTGGTCTTGGTGGTCGAAGGCACGACATCTTACTTGATGGTCATTGGTTCGATGCTAGCTTCCATTTGTAATCTTATTTTTACTATCCAACATAAATATTATATTAAATAAATTAAATTGTAAGACAAGGAATTTTTGATAGCCAATTTGGTCTAAGTTGTTGTCATTGAACTTAGGTTCAATACTTGAGTTTGACAATTTTTTTGATAATTTCGTTTTACTAAATTATTCACGTTTTACCAAGATCCGACCTTGGTAAGGACAACTTAAAAAGTCGGATCTTAGTGCAAAATCCAAAATTTTCAGTAGTTGTTCCAACGTCGACAACCTTTTCACAAAACTTTAAAATCGAACACCATTTTCACAAAAATACCTGAACAATAATACCAGACAAACTTTTTTCCCCATTTCCCTCATTTATTTGTCTGTTCAATTCAAGGGTTCCTTCCCACGTTGCTTCCACCCGTGTCACCTGGAAGTATCGACCTGGAATTGATAACCTTCTCGTTGGAGGAATTCCGATTGCCATGCCCACTGTCCTCTCAGTGACAATGGCCATTGGTTCTCACAGGCTATCTCAACAGGTTTGCCATCTCTTAGTGACAATTTTTTACTCGGTAGACTGTTGTACCATGCAGACATAACTACTTTGTACCCGGTTGTTTGACGCCAGGGAGCTATCACTAAGAGAATGACTGTAATTGAGGAGATGGCTGGAATGGATGTTCTTTGCAGTGACAAGACTGGAACTCTAACCCTGAACAAGCTAACCGTCGATAAAAATCTAATCGAGGTTGGTTGGATATTCCGTACTTGTATTTTATCCGCTGTGTGAAATTGTGCTCAGTGCCTTGGATTATATTCACTCAGGTTTTCACAAAAGGAGTGGATCCAGATGCTGTCGTTCTGATGGCCGCTCGTGCATCAAGAAGTGAAAATCAAGATGCTATTGGTGCTGCTATTGTTGGGATGCTGGCTGATCCGAAGGAGGTAGAAAAAATGACGCAGTTTGTTATCTCTCCATCTTCTTAACTCTCTCTATCATCTGTTCTTAGATGTTCCTCCATCTTGACAGGCACGTGCTGGAATTCGGGAAATCCATTTCCTTCCATTTAATCCTACTGATAAAAGGATTGCATTGACTTACATTGACAATGATGGTCTAATGCAGGTAGATAGATATCTTTGCTCCTGTACTCTCTAGTCTCCTAGATTCTCGAAACCTTTTCGTTGATGTTTCTGCAATTTCTTATCTTAGATTCTAAATCTTGCTCGTAATAAATCGGACATTGAGCCAAGGGTTCATTCTGTAATTGATAAATTTGCCGGTCTCTAGCTGTGGCATACCAGGTAGTCACTACACGACAACTGTTTGACTTGTGATTTTGCCCTTCATTTTCTTATAATGACTTCTTCCTTCTATATGTATTCTCCAATTTTTAAAGGAAGTTCCAGAAGGAAGGAAAGAGAGCGCCGGAGGCCCTTGATGCCTCTTTTCGATCCCCCAAGACATGATAGTATCCTCGAGCTCTGGACTATCCATATTGATCTTTAAACAAGCGGACCAGTTATGAACTTTTTTTGATGATGTTAACCAACTTTGCATCGGTATTTTCTGATTCTCTGTTTAAGCTTGGCCTTCTCCTGGTCATTTGTTTACTGTTCATGATTTCTATATTGTTTCCTGTGGGTCGCTGGAAACTAGATTCAAAGATATTATTATCAACCAAGCAATTACACTCGGTGCTTTGTCTTGGCATCCTTCAGGGGACCAACTTGCAATCGGGAAAGAGACTGGACGGCGCTTGGGAATGGGCACCAATATGTACCCTTCCTCTGCATTGCTGGGACAGAACAAAGATGAGTCGATTGCTGCTTTACCCATTGATGAACTGATAGAGAAAGCCGATGGTTTTGCCGGCGTGTTTCCTGGTACTAACTTCTCCATTAATGTCCTGATTGGTCCTTGGTTGACCGAAAGTTAGGCGCCTGCTTGTATTATCTGAGTTTACAAATCTTTTTCCAAAAACTAATCAACTGTTGTATAACAGAGCACAAGTATGAGATAGTTAAGCGCTTGCAAGCGAGAAAGCATATCTGTGGGATGACTGGCGATGGAGTTAATGATGCCCCTGCTTTGAAGAAGGCTGACATAGGGATAGCCGTTGCTGATGCTACCGATGCAGCTCGTAGTGCTTCGGACATTGTTCTTACTGAACCTGGTCTCAGTGTTATCATCAGCGCTGTCTTGACAAGCCGAGCAATCTTCCAGAGAATGAAAAATTACACGGTAAGTAGGTGTGAGAATTGTGAAGCTATTGGGATGATTAGTCTAGTCTAGATGCTCAAATATTGTGGATCTCTTTGTGCCTTCATGGTCATTGCATTATGATGTGCAGGTGTATGTTTCGTTGCCACAACAAAACTTTGTAACGGTCTCTAACATGTTCCTCTTTCTTTGACAGATATATGCAGTTTCAATAACCATTCGTATAGTGGTAAGCTACATCTCTCTCTCTCTCTCTCAAAATGTGAATGCGAGGAAATACTCTACAATATTTCCACTTGAACTTCTGAACTTTATTTGCTTCCTTGGCTTGGTTACAGCTTGGTTTTATGCTGCTTGCCCTCTTATGGAAGTTTGACTTCCCCCCCTTCATGGTGCTTATAATTGCCATTCTCAATGATGGTCAGTTCTACATGGCTTCCCATTTGATTTGTTATTAGATCTGTGTTCCGAACTTGGAAATTAACAAGATTTAAGTGATGTTCAGGTACAATTATGACGATATCAAAAGATCGAGTGAAGCCATCTTCTCTGCCGGATAGCTGGAAGCTAGCAGAGATATTTACAACTGGCGTCGTCCTTGGTAGCTACTTGGCAATGATGACAGTCATTTTCTTTTGGGCGGCATACAAAACAGACTTCTTCCATGTAAGAAGATCTACCAGTTTCCTAATGTTGTTTCACCTTTATAATTCAAAATCAAACATATTGCTCTGAACTCGTGTCCGATGGATGAATGCTAATAGTGTCCATGCTCAATAATTTCCAGGATGTCTTTGGAGTGCCACCCTTGAAGAAAACAGCTCATGATGACTTCCGGAAGCTTGCTTCAGCTATCTACTTGCAGGTTAGTACGATCAGTCAGGCTCTTATATTTGTGACAAGATCCCGTAGTTGGTCATATGTCGAACGCCCTGGGTTGCTGCTTGTGGTGGCTTTTATCATTGCTCAACTGGTGAGATAGTCGCCTCACTGTACTTGCCTGCTCTTGCCAAAGAGGATTCGTCTCAAGAATTGTCTCTCTCTGCAGGTTGCAACTCTGATTGCAGTCTACGCAAACTGGAGCTTTGCTGCAATCGAGGGGATCGGTTGGGGTTGGGCTGGCGTGATTTGGCTATACAACATCATTTTCTACATTCCGCTTGACATCCTCAGGTTCTTAATTCGCTATGCATTGAGCGGAAGGGCCTGGGATCTTGTTATCGAGCAAAGGGTAAGTTTCATCTGTTTGTGTTGCAATTCTAGACTCGCTCCTTGTACGTTAATATGTTATTTGTCTAACTTCTTATTGTGATGGATGTTTATGATGTAGATTTCATTTACAAGGCAAAAGGATTTCGGAAAGGAGCAACGAGAACTTCAATGGGCACATGCGCAGAGAACATTGCATGGGCTGCAGCCACCGGACACTAAGATGTTCGCTGGGCTAACCCATCATTCTGAACTCAATCAGATGGCTGAAGAAGCTAAAAGGAGAGCTGAAATCGCGAGGTACGAGGCAATATTAACGCTTCTTTTGTTTCAGCTTAACAACTATTAAGTCATATCAAGTCAAAATTCTGAAACGACAATCATATCTTCAAGATCTGTACTTTCAGACCAATGGTTAATTTCAGTTTGCAATGAAATTGAATGATGCATTGCTTTTATGAGGAGGCCGGACGAAGCTAAGATTTTGCAACTAAATGACACGGAAAGTCCGTTGCTTCCGAGAGAGAAGCTTATGCATTTCTGCCAACCTTTGCAAGTCCTTTTGAAGTTCTGTCCTTTATTACAATTAGTGTGATCTCAACTTTTGTTTCAACTCTTCCAGGCTAAGGGAACTCCACACCTTGAAAGGGCATGTGGAGTCCGTGGTGAGTTTGAAGGGCCTCGACATCGACACGATCCAACAAGCATACACGGTTTGAGTGCTGTCTGAAGATCACAACTATCTCAGGCATCGCCGATCTGCTCAGAAGTTTACATTGCTAAATCAATGGAAATTGTTCCTGGAGCCATCAAGAGTGCGGCAATGCACTTGTATCGATTAACCATCGGTTCTCCTATCGAAGGGAAGGCTATCTTTTTGCCGTCGTGTATCTATGTCATGAAGTTCATGGCCATTTGAATTAAACTTATGCTGCTTATGTACCAACTTATGATGGATGGAATTATCATTATGCTTCCCAGTAAACTGGAAGGCGAGAAATTTAAACTTGTGACTTTCGGAGCTATGTTAGCGTCCACCTCGTCGCCTCCTCGAATATACGGGAGGGGACTGCCGTGCTCCTCTGTCGAGAATTCGAACCGTGTTCGCACTGCAGCTTACGGATCCTTTTTCGTACCAGCAAATCAAATCGAAAGGCGAACTGAATACTAATCTTGTATTGGTATCAGAGGTTGGTTTGTGCAGATAGGAATAAGGCTGCAAGTAATGAGAAGTTGATCTGAACTGCTTATTTATCTGTATCAGCCATTGGTACATATAATCCCTGTAGAAAATCTAGGAATTTCTTTCTGTACTGGTCTTTTATCATCTGATAACCTGCCTAACAAACCATATTATCAGCCATATTTTTCTCAGGCTGTGTTAACTCTTCCTTGGTCTCGGGATTCGCGTCGCGTTTGTATCGATACCACTTGGCACACGCCAAGAAGTAGCCCAGGTTCAATATTCCCAATGCAGCAATCAGGTAGTAGAAGTAGTCCAATCTTCCCTTGTTAAGATCCTCCCCAAGCCAATCTGAGCTCTTCCTTGTTGTTCTATGGACAATGCTGATCAAAAAGCTGCTGAAGTAATTGGAACCAGCCAATCCACAATAGAACAGGGATCCTGCAATGGTCCTCATGTTTTCAGGGAACTGCCTGTAATAGAATTCCATCAACCCGACTGAGCCGAATGCCTCGGCTAGTCCTGCTATTACGAGCTGCGGAACCAGCCACATGGCCGACATGGATGAAATGGCGCCTTTTCGTGGTACAATACCAAGGGTTTGCCTGGTAAGCGCGATGGTCCTTCGCCTATTTTCAACGAGTCCTGATACTATCGCTGATAGAGCAGAAAGAAAAGTGCCAACCCCAATCCTCTGCAGCAGTGTGATGCCTTGCTCTTGTCCCGTCACCCTCCGGAATAAAGGGACCATGGCTCGGTCGTATATAGGAATGAACACAGTCAGACCGAGCATCAGGAACACCGTGTAAGAAGCAGCCGGGATCTTGAAACCACTGCTTCCGAGCCGCCTGTCACTCTGAGTTGCTTGAAAAACACAATAGGTACTCTGTTGGACTATTGGTACGTAGTACAGAACTGCTGCTATCCATATGGGAACCACCTTTAACAGGCATTTCACTTCCTCTACCTGCTGCAAGCTGCAAAGTTTCCATGGATCGGCAGGCGATCCATCCGGGTTGATTTGGTCGTGCTCGGTCTGGATTGCTGCCTTGTCTAGGAACCTGAAACACAAATTATCATCTCAAGTCAAGTTGGTATCCTCTGCTTTCCGACAAGCAAACATCGATTTTTGTGTGTGGATATCATCAGTATCACCTGAATTGGCCAGTGTAAGCAAGCCTGGCATTGATAGACTCGGGAGGAATGTACTTGAAAAGCGAGAGCCACGGCTGCTCTAGCGGCCGCAGCGATCTTTTCTTGATTGCCACGACGAAAACCTGAACCACACTAGTGAATGGACTTCCAGTAGCTTTCACTTTGACATACAGCTTCGATCCGACGAAGTAAAGCACGCAGGCGATGAACATCAAGGCCGCGGGTATCCCCAAACCAATGGCCCAACTCACATTGGACTGCACGTAAACGATAAGCGTCAAGGACACCAACTCAGCGAAGGTGAAGGTGAAGAAGTACCAGTTGAAGAAGCTGGCAATGCCCTTCTTCCCGGATTCGGTCTTCGGGTTGAATTGGTCAGCTCCGAATGCCAAGTTGCAGGGTCTAACACCACCAGCTCCGATCACCATCAACCCAAAACCTGCGTAGAGGAAGGCCAGCTGAGCTGGTGTTGCCCCATTGCAGGTCTTGCTCTCTTTCCCACAATGTGGAGGGTGCAACTTGGAGACCGTTGCTGTTAGGTCTATCATGAGTAGTCCCTGTTCGTATTGACGGAAGTTCGGGTTCAATTCCGGAGAGTAAAAATTTACCAATACGAAAAAATATGCATAAAATGCAGCTGAAGAATATTCATTGCTTGGCTTTAAAATTGACTAGAAATTTCCATTTAATTTATATCAAACTGAGAAGTAGGTGATGGGTTGATACACCAAAAACTCAATTTGATTATAAATTACAGAGTAATATTGCTGGTTGAAGGTATAGATTAACTAAAGTATGATTAAGAAAATATCTGAAACATTTGGAATTCAAATATTTATAGTTTACATAAATAAATTGATTTTCCCTGTGTGACCAATATGTACTCATTGGACTTGAAGAATATAATTTGAAACTTTTCGTCACTTGGTGACTATTAAGTCTATTTACGCAAACTAAACGGACTTGTATGTCTTCATGGGATGATCAATTTATTTATACAAACTGCGTAGGTCGAAATATATTATTCCAAATATAATAATAAGTTATTGAAATCTCTATTTAACTGAAAACTTTAAGAAAGGAAATGGTCTTCAAATTTCTTTTTGTAATCTCAAATTTTCACACCATTACCAATAGTTACACCTATCTTGGACCATGAACATTCGTCAATTTATGATACGTCTTCTATTATTAGGTTAAATATTCTTTAGAGACAATTCGTCTCTTCACTTGTATGCAAATCTTTTTTTTTTGGATAATTCACTTCTATGCAATTGTTATTTTTTATAGGTAAATTAATTTTATTAGATAAAGAATATGAAATTTGTTACTTGTTGATTTTTTTACTACATTTTATATTGTCGTCCGATTTGAACCTAAATTAATCAATATGATATTTCGAATAGTATATGGTTGAGCAACTAGCCTAATCAGATTGAAAAACGTTGAGAATTCAAAACAAGAATAAAATTGTGGGGAAATCATTTACTTTAGTATTAATCGCTACCCACTTGCTTTCGGGATTTTCTCGGTTGAAACCTATGACTGTGGACTATGGACTAAATTGACAAGAATTTAAAATCACATGGTCCCTTCTATTTTAATCGTTTTGTGGACGTGTAATTTACAGAATTTGTCCACTCTTGTACGTTGTTTTCAAGATCTTTATTGATTTTGGTTTTTGAGGGAAGTTAACAATCACCAATTACGTACGGGTCATCTCTTTATGGTTCTTCTTCCACCTTCCTTGCTATTCCGGAGAAAGACTAGTTGAGCACCGAGTGATTTTTTTAATAATATATTTTAAAAAGAATTAAAATCATTTGTTGTAAATAAGAAGACAACATTAACGTACATGATGCTTAGTTTAAATAATTCAGGGTAAAGTACCATCAAACACTTATATTACTTAATGAGTGAGTTATTCTAGATTAACAAGACCTCGAGGCAATAGCGTTAAATATTTGTTATGAGAGTTTTTTCATCTTTTAAAGATTTTACCCGGCTCGAACTTGGATTAGTCGGTTCAGTGGACCGGATACGAAGTGATATAAATAAAATAAAATAATTAAGGGTCAGAACTGACATCTCTGTTTTCATTGTCGAGCATTGTCAGACCCTATTTAAGGGTGATTCTCCTAATAATATTTTTTACATTCATAAAATTCAAACATAAAATATTTTAAAATGAATCCAAATCCTTTAATACTTGGACCAATTCTTATCGGTTAAGGTAGAAGGGCAAGACGGAGCTTAAGGTTCCTAGTATAGGGAATCTATTTGGCAATAGTAGTTACAATTTATAACCAAATATTTTAATTTATCGACAATATAAATATTACTTGTATACTGGGAGAAGACGATTTTTCTATCTTTTAGACTATGGATGATTTTATATTTTTCTTTATTGAAGTCTTATTTGTTGATCTATTTTTGTACGATATTATTATCACAATTATTACGCCCCCTAAACAATCTGCCAAAAAAAGAGAGGGCAACATATGGGTTTTCCCGGGAGATGTGGTCAATTTTTCGATTATTATTAAAAAAGTTATCCTTAAAATAATATGTGATGATGCTCAATTTTATCAGAAGAACTTTCACCAACAAAAATAATATACAAGAAAAATTATAGCATGGTGGACGCGGAAATTAACATTAAATATTGCATGTGTATATAAATATAATTAATTAAATGTAGGTACCAGGAAGGAGGCGACAGTGGCGAATCCCAAAGTGGTATAGCGTCCGAAGAAGGAATCAGAAAAATAAGCTCCGAACAAAGTGGCCAAGTTGCAAGTGCCGTTGAAGACTGTTATTATAGTGGCAGCGGCGACGTTCTCCATGTTGAACACCGTCGTCAGGTATATCAGCAAGTTGGCTAGTGTCCCAATGGCTCCCAGCTTCTCGAATGTCTCATTTCCTGAAGTGGTATTTTTACTAATGTTAAATTTTCTCGTATGAATAAAACGTAAATCTTGTTAAAATTATGTCGTAGTAAAAATCCAATAAAAACCCTACAACAAAGGAAAAAGTACCGAGACGTTAACACTGTGGAAGCACAATTTTACACCCAAAAACAAACCCACCCAACAAACAAATTTATGTAAGCAGCCTAAGTGGGTGCCATCAACAGTACGGCTACACACTCCCTCCTCAAGTTTGTATTATTTGGTTGGATTGTCATTACAACAAATCTTACCGAACGAACAAAATATATCAAAAAGGCCTTGTGAAAGCAGTTCAGTCACACAATCCGAATGGAAAATAATAGAGGAAAAGATATCAAATTGCTAACACACCATTCTTTTATACCACCCGGTATCTGAAAAATTGTGTTAACTAATTCACGTTAGAACTAGATAAAAATATGACAAAGTTCTTCTAACAAATAGTTAAAAGATATTATCACATAATGATACAAAGCGTAAATGAATTGACGGAAGTCCAGTGTTCAATCCCTGATACATGTAAATCTTTGTGTAAAAATTTACATTTACAAAAAAATTCTCTAAACAAGTATTAACACTACTACATTATATTCCCAATAACACAAACTTGAAACTTTTTAGTTAAATTAGAACAACACCTCGGCAATTTTATATAAGTGTTTGTTGGTTATTACCCCACCCTTTACAAGCGAAGCAGGCCTTAATGGCGTGATTTGTGCGGGTATATATTCATTTTAGTAGGTAACTATGACACTTATCATCATTAAGCAAAAAAAAGAAGAAGAGGAAAATTAATTGTTTACCTATGATGAAGGGCATAACTTTCCAACCCAAGTGCTGGTCCTTGTTCTCTTCCATTTCTCTCCCACCAACCTCAAATGTCCCATTGATGGTAGCTCCTCCGTTCTCCTTGACCTGCTTGTGCGAGTCTCTTCCATTGGCTTCCTTACCGTTCTCTCCCATGTTCCCCCTCGCTGCGGTCTTTGATTTTGAGGGTTCTCTCTGTTTTGGCTCTCCTGGCTTTTTTATGGAAGTGGGTTATTGTTATATGTAAGGCAACGCTGTATGTGTGAATGTAAAATTGAGAGATTTCGAAGTAATATTTAATTAATTATTGAGGGATGTGGGTATCATATCATCCTATACCAATCATGAGATATATGGTCGAAAAAAGAGAGAAGGATATGTTGAGATTAAACACATTTTAAGTGTTGTTGGTTTGTTTATAAGTGTAAAAATTTTGTCGAGCTCTTGCCTTAAGAATTTGTGTTGGATATGGAAACTTTAACCTGGTATCATAACGAGTTCGATTCATGGGCCACACGACCCCCATTTCACAGCACGTGAGACAAAGTATTTAAGCATCTATTGCTAGTTTAAATAAATTTTATTTGAGGAGTTGTGTTGAGATTGCCACACATTACTAGTTACAAGTATTGTGTATTTGTTTATAAGTGTTAAATCTATTTATCTATTGCCTTAAATTTTTGTGTTGGATACGAAGACTCTAACAAGATACAAGGTAGAGTTTTTAATCCAAATTTTTATCCCTATTTCGAAATCTCACGTAATTTTCCCTACTTGACTTCAGTTTCAAAGACATTGATTTTCATGTTATACTTGTGGTAATAAAAAGTTAATTATTAACTAACTAAATCTTGTCTTGTACCTACAATTAGTTGAAATTGTTTACGTGATTTACATATTTCACATGTAAGAGTTCGAGACATAGATTTGAGTATTCGCAGATACTTCAATCCTGAATTCCGAATAATAAAAATTCTGAGTACTTATTACATAAGATAAAACGATACATCATACGATTCTCTTAAAAGTAAATTCCGGAAGTTCCCGCAATTATTCTTCTGATTGAACAAATGTATGCGGGATTTTTAGTACTTGTGAGGACAAAATAGTGAAGGAAAAGATGATAAAGAGCCTAATCGCAATAACTACAATATATATATATATATATATATATATATATATATATATATACATAAAAAGAGTGTCGAACCGGCGACTGCACATAGTCCTACGCCGGACTATCTCCACACATTCCTTGTCTCCGTTCCAGGTATTCCCTTCTTTTACTGGCCACCCACCCCCTTTTTTGGTATATATACATACATACATACATATATGTATACATACATACATACATACATACATACATATATCGGTAGGTAATACTAAGAAAAGGAAAGAATTTGACTAGTAGTTTTGCTACTGAAATTGAGATTAAAATATAAAAAGAAGAATTTTTAATGTACCCTGAAAGAAGAGTTGTTGAGGGAGGGCTGTGCTTTGGATGGACCTCTTTTGCCCTCCTTTTATCCTCCACGTTTACTCAAAGCACTCCCCAATTTTAGGAAGCTACTAAAACTAAAATCTCAAATATATTTCTCCTCAGACAAAAGGAGATCCGGGGAAAAATGAGGGACAGATTAAGGTCCATTCTGGTTGAACTAGCGTCGGATCTTTGTAGGTTGGAATAATGTATCTGGAGATCTATAAAGCTGCATGTTTGCCAATTTAATTGGCAAACAGTTATATATATATATAGATCTTTAACGTCAAATTTGGATTGACTTTTGAGAGTACCAGGTTTAAATATCTCGAACCCAAAACATAGTAACATATATCAATTACCAAATAGAAGAATAAAAAATAAAAAAAACTCCTTCCCCTCTCTCAAAGACGGTGGGCCACATTTGTTTTTGTGAATTCCTATATTTATTAGGACCAATTCACGTTTAATATAGATGAGACCTTTGAAAAGTAACAAAATTCAACAAGTTTTTAACATTGCTTCGTTTCTTATAATTCAAATTCGGACCTCTAATTTAAACTAGACTAGAGGTTTTGTTTGCATCTTCGCAATGCATTTGTCAGTTTCTTCTCATACTATCCGTATTCACTTTTACGAGTGGATGGTTGTTTGGACCTTAAAGTCGGGGATTATCAATGTATTTTTTCAAGTAGTATGATATCACTATTGTACTATTTAATTTACATCTTGAGATTTATAAAATTAATCTATTTACCAAAAAGATATTTAAACTAGACTATTTTTTTGAACATTTAAACTAGACTATTGCCCTCAAAGAGGAGAGACCCCGCACACAACCCAAGGTAGGTAAAATGCGTGATTCACCATTCTTGCCCGAGTAATGAGGAATTGAGCGACCTATCTCTAATGCGCCTACTTAGCAATAATGTGAGTTATATCATTCCTGATTCACCGCATTAAAAAGAAGACGAAATATTATAGATAGGACATGACGATAGTCGAAATAATACTTATAAAAAAAAGTCGAAGTGATCCATAGTTGGCTTGACGTGATCAGTGGAACGTGTGGAATTAATTCTTTGTGCATATAATATAGCTAGCTAGAATCACGTGATTTCAACTAACTCTTCGCTCCACATCAAATAGTTGATCCGTTGACTGTTTGGAAGTGGCCAGACAGCCAAATCTCGAAAAGAAGAGAGCAAAAGAAGAATTTGGACAACCGAAAGGCGACAACTAGAAGCCAGACCAGGAAAACGTGCGGTCCGTCGAAAGTTCGTGTATTAGGGATTTTTTTTGGGGGCAAATTGGAGGGTACAAGCTTTGTCTCCATATTTGGGGACTAAAGAGAATTTAATGGTAAGTTAGGTATTATTAAGACAATCAAGAGTAATAATGTAAAACTAATAAAAATTAAATCAAAGTCTTTATAAGAGGGATTAATGCACATTTTTTAATGAAAATACTAAAAAGGGAAAAAAATAAAAACCAATGCCAACTGAAGGAGGAGGAAAGATGCTTCACATTCTTGTAAATGAGGGACTCTTTAAATTCTTGCCAACATAAAAAATCCTACCAGATATTTTTATAACTAAACTCAAATAACCAGAAAATAAAAATTAAATAAATAAATTAGACCAAAAATTCCTAAGATTAGATCTAAATAAACCAAACAACAAAAATTAATCGGATAACCAATATCATTCCACGTAAAAACCAATGCGACAATATCCGAAAACCAATATCATTACATCTGAAAACCAATATCACTACATCGACAAACCAATATCATTATATCTGTAAACCAATATCACTACATCCGAAAACCAATATCACTACATCTGTAAACCAATATCACTACATTCGAAAATCAATATCGGTACATCGCAAAACTAATATCACTACATCGCAAAACAATATCACAACATCCAAAAACCAATATCACTACATTCAAAAACCAATATCACTACATTTGAAAACTAATATCGCCACACATGCAAACCAACATCACTACATTCGAAAACCAATATCGCTACATTCGAAAACCAATATCACTACATCGCAAAATCAATATCACTACATTCGAAACCAATATCAATACATACTTAAACCAATATCAATACAGACTCAAATCAATATCAATACAGACTAAAACTAATATCAATATATACTCAAACCAATATCAATACATACTCAAACCAATATCGTTACAGACTTAAACTAATATCAATATAGACTTAAACCAATATCAATACATACTCAAACCGATATCATTACATACTCAAACTAATTTTTTTGCAAAATCCAGTAAGCCCCATAAATGGTGAAGTTAAGCGATATCAAGAACAAGAGTAGTCGTCGTCGGCATCGGCGAAGAAGTGCTACGAGATGGTGGACGGTGAGAACATCCCGGATCCTCATCCTTAGCTCGCCAGCAAAAAGTTCCCAGATCCTCGTCCTTAGCCCGGTCACTTGGGTTTGTGGATCGAGGGTGGTGAATGGACGACCGATCACCAGTCACCGTGCTCGTCGCAATCTCATCATCGGGCTCGTCGCACTCTCACCGATCGCCAGTGTAGGAGGGGAAGAGAATGGAGAGGAGGGGCGACTTTGAAGATGATGAGATGGAGAGGAGCGACGATTAGGGTCCCAATTTTTTAAACAAAATCTTGGTAAAAAAAAGTGAAATGGAAGCCAAAAGGCAGTGGCGTAGGACCGGATGACGCGATGTGGCCGGAGGCGAACGGCAAACTTGCGAGTAGTGGCTTCTCATTCTTGATATTTATTTCTCTTCTACATATTAAAACTAAAAAAAAAGCTGCAAAAGAAAACGAAGACAAAGAAGCAAAGAAAGAAGAAGATGGGGGTTGTTTACAGTTGAGAAATAACAAAAGAATGGATGAGATTTGGAAGAAGAAGAAGAAGAATAATTATTTCTAAAATGGTGGAGAGAGACGATTTTGGCGGCCATATTTTTTTTTTCCAACTTTGGGAGAGAAAAGTTAAAATGGTAGTGGGGTAGAATCTCTAATTGGTACGAGACGGATAAAATGTCAAAAATATCCTTGATAGATTAATAACCATTGGATTCAAATATTTTGATTTAAAATCAAATTCGATGGCCTATAATTAAGTCTCTACCCGTGGACAAGATTTTAGTAGTCCTCACTCAATCCGGTCTCATTTTTTTTGGTAGAAGTGTATTAGGGAATTTAAAGGGATATACGGTGCTACTTTGGAACTTGGACCAAATCATCCATGCTGCTTATTAATTTCTCGTGAATGGGCCAGTAGAAATCTTAAGTCTATCGAACGTTTTTTTTAAAGGTAAATTATTACACCATGACATTGTCAAAGTTCGAATCTTGAACTTCCTAGATAATTACAGCGCCTTGTGCCGTTGGGCTTTTGGCATGGAGGGTCCATTTGTAATTAGTATACAGTAAAATCTCTCTAAAATGATATTAGTGGGATGAAAAAAATATCATTTTAGAGAGGTTATTAGATAAGAGAGGTTTATATTTTTTTTCCTCCAAAAATATTAAAATAGATTTTTTGAACAATAAATATGTAAATACCAAAAAATTAATTTTTCTATATACAAATTACCTAAAATTTAGACTTATAGCGTTATTCAAATGATATACTCGATTAAGATATTTTCTTACACCAAGACAATGATCACGAAGACCATTTGAAAATGATTAAGAAGATGAATGATGATGTAAAATTTATTAAATAAGCAAGTTTAGCACAAATTAATGTCTTATAATATTTTTTGAATTTGTAAAATATGTAAAAATATATATTTATTAAAAATATCACTTTATGCAAAAATTGAGATCAAGATTTATTACTAAAATTTTTTGAAAAAGTATTAGTTATTACGATAGATGGGTTATTAAATTTTAACACTGGTCCCGACTCGGGACCGAAATTTTTTATCAGTTTAGAAGAATTATCACTTTAGAAAGAATCACTCTATATAAGTTTTACCATATTAGGTTCTTTTGCAATATTATTGCAGTTTTTTTAATGACTTTTTATTTTACTGGATTTTATCTTTGTAGAATTTTAACGAAGTTACTAACTGCAAAATAGAAAGAGATATTTTTACCGAGTAAAAAAAATTCTCGTGCATGCATGCACAGAATCGTAATCGTCAAATATATAGGTCGGTGAAGGGAAATGATTGTGCTGAGTCACCAGCTAATGATGAATACCTCGTTATCCATTTTTTATGATACTATGAAATTAAATGCATGGATCATTCAAACGAAAGAGAAAGAGAAAGAGAAAGAGTAAAGTTGAGGTAGACTATATATTTAATGGCCATAATAGACCAATTTTAAAAATGAAGCTACTTTAGTTAAGTTCTCCTTTGTATAGATGTAAGCTTAGATATAGATCTAGGATGGTGAATGCCGATGTTTAAATCAGAGGCTATGTACATCAAATTAATGATGTCATCCGCATCCGAAACTTGGCTAAACTTCTGTACAATGATGGTGTCATTTTTTCTCATATACGATCGAGTATTCCATTTTGGTTGGACTCGAGTCGGTACGCACTTGCCAATTAATGGCCCTAGACTGATTCAAAACCGTGTCCGAATTGTTGACGTTTGTGTCCAGGAAAAAAAATATCGTCTTCTGTTTTTTTTTAGATTGGATACGGACGAACGTCTCCATAGGAAGCGCATTTCAATCCATATATTTTTTTAAATTTATACTATCCGTATCCCAATACTCATTGAGCTGACTAAGACATAAGTATTTAATACCGTTGCTTTCTCAAATTTCGAATTTGAGACCTCTTTGTTAAACTATATCAACCTAGGTTGATCTAACTGATCATTGATATGTTTTCATATCTCCTTGAGCCAAATGGCCATTGATTTTGAAGCTTCTATGATCGGGGCTCGTCGACCGTATTCCTAACAGGTTAATGTTGGGTATAAGAATGGTAGGTTTGAAGTCAAAATTAAAGTGGGCATAAATGGGACCAATTGCCCGCGTCGTGGGTTTGTCGTTTAGATGCATTTTCAACTTTCCAGAAGTTAGTGTCCTGGTCGGAGATTGCTATTGATACGACGAGGATAGACTTCAGTCCACATTTCTGGGTGCATTATTGCAGTTCATTTTAAATGATGTAGTGATTTCAAAGTCGGTGAGGGCTACGATGTTTGGCCTATCCAGTTGTAACCTGATAACACACTACAACAGAACACTATGATTTTTTGAGGAGAATTTTGCAACCGGAAATTAGGGTTTAAGAATAGCTTCGGTGGTCTTATTCAGATTTACCTTTGTTCATGAAATTTATTAGCTAGTCTTGTCTATATACATTTCTCATGTAAATATTAGGCAGTGACTTATAACTTTGGAGATTGGAGTCATAATAGTCATAGTACATATAAAACAGAACTTGTTTTCTGCAACGTTTTTAAACGTCGCCATACATCTAAAATCTTTGCGATAAGTTTGTTTTGACATTTAAAACACGTCGACATGATAGTCGCAATTTCTTTAGTCGAGATAGAAAAAATTCGATGGTTAAAAACAAATTCCAATTTTCTTTGATCTATGTCGACGTTCAAAAATTGTCATAATTGTTATTTGGCTCTCCGGTTGATAAGCTAGGCGGAGATAATCGGAGAAAAATATTACCTCTAGAAATCAAAGTCAACTTTTTTACATTATTACATTTGATAGTTTTGACATTTTTACGTTTCATGAGTCATCAAAATATCATAAATATGTGGCCATAGCTCCGAAAGGCGACGTTTTTTCATCGATTTCTGCCTTTCCGTTTTTATAATTTTCTGGTCCTTGAAGATCCTTTTGTGACGTTTATATATAACATGTGATCAACATAGAAGACAATAGATTGGTGTTTTTTTTTCCTTTTTGACAAGTGACTGTTGATAAGGTAGACAAAGCTAGGTGTGAACCCATCAGTTTCTTTATGATTTCCATTTTTTGTATGTTTGCACAAACAACAGATAATTTAGTCAACTCTACAACAATCCATAATTGTTCATGGATGTGCTCAAAGTATGATATGAGTTTGGTCCAAGTAATAATAGACTTGGAATTATTTAAGTAAATTTTGGATTCAAACTTTACGAATGTAAAGAATATCACTGAAAGAGTCACGTCTAAAATAGGTCTGAAAATATTTTAACTCTGAATTTCAGAGCTTACACCCAAAAAATATGACTCGAATCTCATAAATATTTTGAAAATTTTATCGTCTTCAATCGTATTCTGGACAGTGACAACATCGGTAGTAGTTTTTCCTTATAAGGGAAATTGTTGGAGAAATTAGATTCAAGTCTTACAGGTTGGTCAAGTGTTGGGCCTAGCCCAAGTAAATGAATTAGAAAGAAGCCTAATTACTAAATTATTAAGTTGATTAAACGAATAATTTGAGCTATTTTAAATGTGGATCATACCATTTGATTTTCGAAATCTATAAGATCAATTTGAAGCTTGTTAAAAGAGCTTGATGATATATAACACTTGATTTTCATGTTCAAAATTGTGGAAGATATGGAAAAGATGGAGGGGAAGATTTCCATCACACTAAAATGTTTAGAATTTACCTTTCAATACAGATATATACCTTTCAACACAGAATTATTAAATGTTGAATAACACAAGAACTAAATATATTTACGGGAGCAATAATCTTCCTTTCTCGACACCGCCAGATTTTTGTAAAATAATAATAATAATAATAATAAGTTTTGCGTTCGTGCGATCTTTCAGCAAAAAGTTCTCGAGAGATGCAAATTCTTTCAAAACTCTCAACGTTTATCGTTAATATTTCAAAATATCGATGGAAATAATAACTAAGTTTCTTCTAAAGCAAGGTGACGTTGATAAACTTCATATCAGAAACATGAAATTGGCCAGCGCACGTCTAAACACATTCAAACATCACACTACATGACCATATCTCTAGCATATCCAAACATAACATTGTGTTGTCGAGAACAACCACATGATAACCGAATAATTACCCGGCCAACCAATTTAAGTTCGAACCATTTCGGATCACAATGAACAATAAAACTCTCTAACATGGTGCATACACAAAACAGCAAATCAGTTAACCATTTGTTCATGCCATGGTATCCGAGTAATGGTCCAGTGAACAATGAAGATGTAGTCTAAATGAAACCTGTGAGGATGAATGGTATGAAACTCATTCGAAAGCCATAAGCGTCTTATGCCGAAGAGGAACCAGATCCAACCGTCTTCCAGAGCTTGACCCAATCGGACATGGCGTCAGCAGCACGAGCAAACACAGGATGCAACTTCCCCAACTGCTCCTTGACAGCTTTGGCCAACTCGAGCATACAATCTTCCGCTGTACCAGCTTCCCTCGGTAGCCTCACGGACTGAAAGAACGGGACAACTTCCTCCATCAGCTTCACCCCTTCCCACTCTTTCTTCAAGCTCTCTATGGCGTTACCTCTTTCGTTTCTCCATACATATGGTAGTCCAGTTTTCACCCCCATGCTAAGGTGATCACATATAACTTTGACACACATTCCGCCCCATATGTCTTCCATTGTTTCCCACCTCAATTTACCTTCACCAGCCAACCTCAAGGCAGGCACTAGGGCAGGCCCTATGGCATCACGGTCAAATGCAATGTTGATTCCACTTACGGGCATCATGGCTCTAGCTGGAACAGTCATTACAGCATCAACATATTGAGAGTTCCTCAAACCTGGCTTGAGAGCTTGTGTAGGGGCATCAAAATCAGCTAAGTTAAGCCAGAGTCCACAGGACAAAGCACATGTGACCCCACTCCGCAAGCTAAATGGGTAACCACGGACAAAATCTGCTCCTTTGCGGTAGGGGTCGTAGAGGGTATTAAAGAAGAATGGAGTAGCTGGAGTTGTCAAATTTGTAATATGCTGGGCCACAACATCTATCATATTACCATTAATGTCCTTTGCTGGGATGCAGTCATCGTCAACAGAGACAATGTACTTTTTCCGAGATGTGAGAAAGCCGAAGTACCTGCATGAGTAACCAGAAAAGAGAACAGTATACGAAGAGCCCACCAGTCGCTCCATGTGAGATTTATCATAGATATCCACGTTAAAGCCATCTGGAACTTTGACTTCCTCTTTAAGTCCAGGATCTTTGACAATTATCAAGTGAAAGCGAGAGAATATTGGTCTCCAGTCGTTCATGAATGATGTCAGATCAGACTGGAGAGCTCCTATCACAATGTCAACCTCACTATCGTCGATCCTAACTTGAGTCATTGTGCCAAATTGCAGAAAGAAAAGAAGAAACCCAAGAACTCTTTTTCAACGTGTAGCTGCGGGTGCCGGGTGGATGAACTTGAAAAGGTAATTCAGTGCTGTCAGGCCACTATATCAATACCGGAACCTCTCAGAACACCCTTTAACAAAAATACAAACAAAAGAATCAAATTTCAGATAAAGAGTACTTGAAATTCTAAGTTAAAATGTGCCAAGAAGTGAAGTATGCATCACTCACTAGTAGGAAGAACAGGACTGATATCAAGCTTGATGTTCAAAGCTTGTATGCGTGTTAAGACTTCGTCTTTCCCAGCTGCAATGAATAACTTCAAAACTTTTTCATTCAACTTTCCAGCTTCTAACGTTCTCTGGTCAACAAAAGAAGAAACGGTCCTGAATTTAAGCAAAAGGAAAAACCAGAAGATTCCCACACATTTTAGTATACAAAATTCCATGCAAGTTCATATTGGCAGCAATCAGAGAATATGATTAATTGTTGGCGAAACAGAAGACAGAAAAGGATCACAATGCCATCTCAGCAATTAATTGGCATGGCCATGCATCTTGATCAAATTATAAGATCCTCGATTTATTGGGGAGAGAATGTACCAGGACCAGTCATTGAAATACACAAAATGATGCAAGGATACTAGGGCAGCTATGCCGTGTCAATATAGCAGGCATTGAACCTTAGAACGTATAACTGGATCACATATGTACAGTATTCCTTCATGGATCTAATCAGAAACAAAAAGAAACGTGAACCCGGCACAAAAAGGTGTGGCACTAGATTATAGCCACGATCTCACATTGCGTTACATTGGCTAAAAGAAGAGAGTATCTGTTAGCCAAAAGGGGAATAGAATATGGGCCGATCAACGGAATACCAATGTTATCAGGTCAATATGAAACCCAAAGATGCAATGAACTTAGCAAGGATTGTCCCCGCGTGCTCACAAAATGGTAACAAGCGAAATCCATCAGAATGCACTCAGTCGACAAGAGAAAACACTATCCTACCTAGAGGACATCGAAACAATGGTGAGACAACAAAACCTTGAAGCAAAACGACTTAACCTTTCGACCCCAAATCCTATTGCTTATCCTTTTTTCGAATTTCGACTACCAGAGAACTGTACACATGGTCAATCAAGACATGAGCATCAGTATCAATCCAAAAGCAAAGAACCAGACCAGATAAATCCGAGACCGAAACTACATCCTCGGCACTATCTTCTTGGCCACCCAGTTAGTACCAAACTCGTGCTCAGAGATCAGCCTATAAGCCCTAAAATGGGTAAACAACAAACAGCACACTAAACACCCAAAGTTCACATCTTTAAGTGATACCCTAAACCCAGTACAGAAAACAACCCAAAAATCCAAACTTTAACGGAAACCCACAACAGAAATCGAGAAACAGCAAGTACCCAACAACGTTAAAGCCATGAACGTGAGAGAGAGAGAGAGAGAGAGCTGACGTTGAAGAGGTGGAGAAGGACGTGGTCGGGGATGGGAGAGAGATCGGAGAAGTGGGAGAGGAATGGCACAGCTGCTTCTATTGTTAGCGACAGCAACGATGGGGCGGTCCTCATTCAATCTCTCTCTCTACTAATTTTTATATATTACCTCAAAATCCGGGAAATTTTCTTTCTTGTTAGCCTCCTCTTTTTCCCCTTCTCTATCTGTTTTCTTTAATTTTCTGTCGTGAGAAACAAGGCGTCGTTTGGGCCGGTCTCTCTCTCTCCTCGGATCGGAGTTGCTGGAAGGAGAGAGAAAAGCATATGATTGGGTCACACCATCAATTTTCAAAGGTTGCCTCGGTGATGGATCCCACGTCGTCGTGTCATTTTTTTAGAAAGGTGATACGAAGTCAAACTAAAAATGAAAATCAATCTACAATTAGTAGAGCGACATGTGTGGAAGCAATCTACTACGAAAGTCAACAACTAAAGCAAAATGTTATCGAGATAAGTAATGACTAACAACTATGAGGTTTTATCATAGACGCAATCTCGTAGGTATTTAATGCATATGAGATGCACGGAAATTAGAGTCACGATCGAATGAGTCCAACCGAGACAAATTTATCCGCCTGCAACATCCTAAATGACTTGATATTCGTAGATCATATCGATACAAGCAAAAGGAACAAGGCACAATAGGAAAAGCCAGACCCAACCGCAAATAGAAACACAAGATAACATGACATATCAAAGCTGTGACATAACAAGAAATAGAGTCGGCCGGAAAAGAGGTCGACGGTGACTAACCCCTCCGGGCACCATAATGAGACTCCTCCGGTACGTCGTTAGTTGGTTCAGCACTGTGGGGGGAGGGGGGACGAGAACGGAACGGAGGGAGACGGTGACGGCTAGAAGGCGGCTGTAGGGGAGGTTGATGGAAGAGGCCGAGTCGGAGAACGGCCGACTATCAAAAAACTAAGCGGGTGTAGCGGAAGGCGGGTCTAAGTAGTGGATGGTGGAGGTCGGATCTGAGTAGATATGAATCGACAAACTACGATTTGTCGGGAAGAAGTGTCGATCCGTGGGGATCAAGCCGGGGCCGACCGGTGGAACCACGAGGGAGACTGGAAAGCGGTGTCGATCAGGGAGGTGCCGAGAGCGGAGAACTCGACCAGAGAATGTTGAGGCGAAAACACCGAGAAAGCCGAGCAAGGAAAACAAAAGGAAGGAGAAGGTAGCTCCAGCCTAAAGGGTAAGAGATGGGTAGTGAAGGTGGAGGAAGATGGTGAGGAAGAAGGAAAGATGCCACCTTAAAAATGATGTGTCACTAAATCACATTAACTATTCTATTTTTAAAAGTATATTAAAAAAATAATAATACCCAGTTTGTATATATGATCATAGTAGAATTATGAACATGTACAGTCTCCTATTTAATCTTAGACATTTCCACACAAAAAATTGACATTCATTGTTATCATTTTCTACATTTTGACATGGGATGTTATAATACTAACGTGTATTAGTTGAATTAAGATTTTTAATTGTTAAATTATCATACATTTTTTTCCATGCCGTAAATTAAGCTCATGAAATGGATCCGGGTTTTTAAAATAATCCCGATTTTTACGTTTTATATATTTGTAGAACGGATCTGAATCCTACTGAATTTATATAAAGCTAGGCTTGGGTGTGGAGTTATTTTTATTTGATCAACAGAGTATGAGATGGGCACCGGGGTTAGTTTGGTTACCAGTAGAAAATAGGAAGGAATGATAGTACTAAAATCATTTCACATGCTCGGATATCGGATATCGGGTAGTTTCGAAGATAAAAAGTTGCAACTCAAAGTACATGTTGCAAATTGAAGTTGTCTACCTACAATATACAACTTAAAAAGTAATAACGATTGAAGGTTATTGTAAATCAAACGTATTGGTAAACCATGGACATTCATCTTCTTTCTTATTTCGGTAGGAGTACAAATGAAACGTATTGGTACACCATGTATGTACCTTATAGTATACATACATGCAATCTGGTACCGAATCGTCCCCGCGACAAAACTTCGCGCTACATCTCGATGTCTTCCAAGTCCGGTAGAGGAAATCGGAGGATAGCAGCAATGCCAGTTATCTGCGCCAATTCTGTTCAACACAGTGCAGCAACAGTTTAGTGCAGATGGTACGAGGATTCTTAAAGAATTGAAAGAAAGCAAGTTGACACTCACGTTCTCCTGAGACGTGCATGGACGAAAATACATGAACGTTGCCCCCAGAACCCTTCACCGAGTTAACGAATTGGACATACTTCTGACGAGTTACTACATCAGCATTCCTGGAACACCAAGGATGAATAGATCAAGCGAGTATTCCATGCTCCAGTCAAGTTGACAGGGATGCTTTAAAGAAGAAATGAGCATAGAAGTGCAAGACACCAAGTATGGAGTTTGTGTCCAGACAAGATTAGGGGCGTCCAAACAAACGGGGAACCCCACCTAATACCGATCACGCACTAATTAGAGTTCAGTACTGGATCCCTAATCAAATTAGGCATGGTATCGAATAATCCGAATTCAATTCTGAAAACAGAAAATGAGGTTGGAAAAACAGGAACCATACTTGTATTGAATTTATTACGGCACCAAATACCAAATTTGCATACCCAAAAATATGGCAGAACGTTAATCTAACAAAGCAAACCTGAACAGATCAAGTTCGTCATCTGTTCATGTGGCAACATTATGATCAAGTTTTCAGAGTTAATCTAACAAACTAACCTGAAAAGATTGTCTGTGATCAAAAGCGTTTGTATGGCCATGCGTTCATGGGCAACCTCGACGTGCTTTGGTCCATAACAGGCCCGGTCTGGATCCTGCAAAAAAATCAAATCTTGAATAAAAAAATTTATATATTCTATCAACCATGCTATCAAACATGTACGCAATTATTGATAGAGAATGTTCAGATTGTTAATTTTCCTTGCGATGTAATCACATGCTATTGATTTCAGTTAGAAGTCGAGCAACAAAAATTTGGTACATTCATTCAGTCAATGGATCCAACTTTTTGCATGAATGGTGGTCGGTATACCATTTTGCATTTTCCATAAACAGAGAATCACAAACGTCAATAACCGAAAAAATATCAAAATAGATCAGGCGAATAACCTCACATTTGAAAGCATGTCAAAAAAATCCTTGAGAGCTCGGACCTGAAAAAGATGAGAAATGGAAGAAGCATTGAACATTGAAAAGAGACTAAAACGGCACAGGAGAAACTCAAACGAATCATTGAACATACCTCTTGTGCTGCTTTAGTGTCTTTTATCATATTCATCACATTTGGAGCATCAAGGACCTCTTTCAAACTGTGCCTGTTCAATTAAAAAAAATGATCAGCAACTCCTAGAAGAGCCTAATGCAAGTGAAATAAAAAAAAGGCACCATCAATATATAGATTAAACATGACTCTGCATAGAGTTGTTTCAAACTGATCTCTATTACTAAACTATGAAACCCCATGAAAAGATGGTTACTGACATGCAGAAACCGAAGTTTGCTTATTCCCAAACTTGATACGTATAGATCGGTATTACTTAGTTTTGGGAGAAACTGAATTGTGATTCAAGGATTGACAATATCGAACAAAGGAAAGCAACATTATAGGAGCGATGTGAAACGCTAAGCAAGTGAAAATACGCACACACAAAAATCTTTACTTTGAGCTTTTGGGCATGCATATATGAATGATAAGAACATTACTTGTATCCAGATGTTGTATGTACAAGGATGATACGTGATTTGTTCTCAATTATCTGTCTAAGCTGTTTCCTCTCCGCCTCCATCAGTAAGTGGCGATGAAATTGATCCTGAAACACATGGAAACATAAAAATCCAAGCCCTAACTATACACATAGTATGCTTGATGAAGCAATAGTAGCTAAAGCACCATGAACATGCAGCAAACTAATAATGAAATAACAACAAACCAATATGCTTAGCATTGGGCAATCGATTCTATAAGATGAACTGTACAGCTAGACTCAAACCTTTGTAAAACCAGGGCTCGCAATCACAGCACACCGAACAACACCGAAATCAATGTGCTTGAGAAAGGCCTGCAGTTAACGTTAAATTTATCTCAGGGATTGAGGAGACAATGTACAGGTTCACGTAGCCGGAACTCAAAATTGTTGCTCTGAAATGATACTGGAACTTTACCTGTAAGGTTTGCTCAAAGAACTTGTTTAATGACTGCAGAGAAAGGAATAGACAATGGTAGAGAAGAATTTAGCACACCAAAGACATCCAATTAAGAGGGAGAAGTGTATATCATAAGACAAATGCGGGTGGAATGTACAAAAAAGTGCCAGAGACTTGTATTCAAGGAGAAACATACTGACTCATAACCAGCGATTGCAGGCCCATGCTTTCTAGGGATGGAAGTCTCTATACGTGCACGAGTTGTAGTTACACTGTCAATCAAGAACAGAAAATATGCAGATTCAGACACGGGAGCAATGTTATCAACACGAGTTTCATAATAAGTGGCAGATGAAGTGCATATCTTAATGTTTTCCGAAAAGAAAGTGGGAAGTTGTGGATGCAACAAAACCGAACAGATAAAAGGAAACTTGAGAGCATGTAGCTTCTCACCTTCTACCAACAAGTAAGATATGGGTTAATCCTTCTTGCATTAAGACAACAGCGAGATCGGCACTTGCAGTAGGATCTGGACATTTATATGGTGAAAAGCATTAGAAGTTGGTAATCCTTCTAGGATAAATGAAGAAGAACTAAGTACATGAGAATCAGATAAAGCTATCTTAGAAACTACAAGGGATGGCTCCCAAAATTTGCTGGGATCTAAAGGAGTCATAGTTAATTGGCTCAGGCATGTTAATAAAAGTCAAATTCACAGTTGCGAGAAACCAGCTGGCAGAAAATTTGTAACTAGAACATCCACAGAGACCTATTTATCACTGAAACAAACCAAATTTTTAAGTGGATGAAGTCCTAAATACTCGCCAAGTTATATGCGACTACAAAATTAAAAAGTGAAAACATCAAACCTCAGTAAAAGAGTACATACCAGAGGCCTGACGAAGTGAATCCAGGGCCAATGAGTCCCAGATCTCCTAAAAGTAAATTGCAACAAAGCCAAATCACAATAACATCCAAATGAATAGGTTGGAGGAAAAGCCAGAAGAGAGAGTTAATTCGAGGTTGAAACATGTTATCACCCAACTGCAACCAATACATCCACCCTTTGCTACTTTAGCCTCTGAAACAATATTTAGATATACTTCGCAAGATGACAATTGCCAAAAAAATTAAACACTTTTGGACATGATGAAATCAGGGGTAATAACTTTACAAAACAGGAAGAATAAGTGGTACTAATTTGACTGGAAAAATTGGCCGAGGCTACCTTTCTTAAGACAAAAGGTCGATGCAGCTCTAGTTCTAAAGTGTGAAATGCCCCGATCTGCCACAGATTGGAACAACCATAAGCTAGTGATTAGGAAAACAAATTGTACATAGGAGATCCCATCAATAGAAAATTCTTGATGTAGTACTGCACTAACCTTAACATACTCATTCTCCAGGATATTCTTCCCACGTATTCGCAAAACAGATCCGACTTTATCATAATCTACATCCTGACGCATGTATAGCATGCAAATCATTAGATCAAACATAGTCACAGTATCGCTAAAAGACATGTAGTTTGAGCACAAGGCTTCTGAGCCAAAGACGAGGCATGGTTTGAGCAACTGCTTTGTGTATAAAACATCTTTATGCAAAGCAGGTATCTACAACTCGAACCAAGAACTTCTACCACGAAGCGTGCACAGTATAAACAACCAGACCACGTTAACAACCTCATTCTCAAGAATTCAGAAACAACTATACACGGACTTCCATCCTTTGCCCGCATACCTCAACTCTGATTTCCAACTTGAGCTTGACCCGCTCCGCGTCTCTCCCGCCAGAGGCCGCCTCCCTCAGCACTTTCCTGAAAGCTCAACGTCGTTAGCCAAAACTAACGCACCACCCAACTCCTAGACCTCTCAAAAAGCCAGAGCTTTCTAAAATTAATCCATAAAGCAAAAATCTTTTCCCAAACCAACAAAAACCCACCTCAATAAGCTCCAACATCATCCAAAACAAGTCCAAAACTAAACCCAAAAAGAAAAAAAAAGGGCGAAAAATTGGCTAACCTGACGGTAACAGCCATGACAGAATCTCCAGGAACTATGAGGTTATAAGCAAACCAGAGATCATCCGGATCAACCGGCGTCATCTACACAACAAGCGAGAGAGAACCCATAAACACGACGCCGTTTCTTGAAGCTCGTAGGAACTAAAGATTGAAACTTTGGAAGATAGAACAGTAGTTACCTTGACGCTACCAGGCCCATTAGGAACGAGGTCTCTTCTTAAAATCTTCATGGCTGGTTCTCCCCTCTTCCTACCTTCCAATTCCTTTCGACGGCAATCGGATCAAGTTGGTCGAATTCTTTCTGGTGCCCTTCTTCTTTTCTTTGTATTTTATTCCCAGTTAGTTTTTCATAAAACCTAATTAATATTCTCAACCAAACCAAGTCAGATTTAATTATTAAGATTCAAATTCTAAACACTTATATATATATATATATATATATATATATAAAAGTTGGAAGATTTCTAATTTCTTTATACAAATATAACTTGTCCGGTTCTTAACAGGACACAAGTTTATCAATAGGCATACAGCCAACTAATCTATTGTCTTTTAGGACACAAACTGAATTCACTTCATAAATTATTACGGTATACTAAATTAGTATTCGTGATATTATTAATGTTTACTTTGAATAATGTTTTCTATTTTCATTTGGAACGGTGTTACAAACATATACGAACATAATTCTATCAAACATAATTCTTTGATATTACAAACATAAATAAACTAATTTAGTAAAATTCCGCATTGAATTTTTTTTCTTCCTTGAAACTTCAAATCCTATTGTATTTTATCTTTAACTCTTCTGATTGCGTTCAAAAGCTCAAGTCTTGTTTTCTCAAAATTCAACAAAAAAAAAAGTGAAGAGCTTTTGTCACGCCCTGGAAATCGGGCATGCCAACCACCCCGAGGAAAAACTACCTCGTACGGGCTACAATAACTAGAATTCAAAACTTTAAACAAAATTAAATCCACCATCCTTATTCCAATACTACTACGATAGTCTTTATAAGGAACAAAACTATATGATGGTAAAATAAATGCATGCTTTGGCCTCACGTGATCTCTCGTCCTACACCCGCTCCCGAGCCACACCTGACAAACCTGAAGCAAACAACGTATTTGGTGAGTTACGCAACTCAGTAAGCCGTCTCTATTTCCTTCCTACTCACATCCACATAACCAAACATTAAGTTAGATAAAATGTAATAGGTATCACAAAACATGTCAAACAGATCTCATAGCTTGTAATTTAACGAGATGGAACATATGCAACAAGTAATGGACACTCCGGAGTACCACCTAATTTATGATGGGATCCTGCGGGTCACAGACAGTATATAACCTCTCCGCGGGCACAGATCATTCCAAACGCTCTCGCGGGTCACAGACAGTGTATAACTTCTCCGCGGTCACAGATGCGTAGGAAGAATCCCAACACAAACTAAGCCAGACAAGTCCGATTTTTCAGAACAGAACAGATATCAAAATTTGCAAATCAGAACATGAATACTCGAAACAAATCACACTCCACAATCAAAGTACCAGAGACATATAAACATGTCCAGAATCGAATTAGCCTCCATGTCCTTACCTATAACATTATTCGGAACAAAAGTACACAACCCGACTTTAGTATTTTAAATCACTAAGCGTACGCATGTCTTAGTACTTTACTCAGCATTGATATCCCACACTAGTCTTAATACATGTTTCATGGTCACAGGATCCTCCCTGCTCGACAAATAAGTTCACAGAATATTTTAACCTTATAAATCATGTTTTATAGGTTCATAGAATCCTCCACGCAAGCTAACAGAAGTTCTATGTTCAAGCAATAAATCATGTCTCACGTTCTGATCCTCCCTTCACAAATTAACGCAATCATGTTACCAATCTACAAAATTCAAGACGTAATACATGGATTCAAAAATAAATCAATTAATCCTCAAACCCTAAATAAATCAGTTTGTCTTTCAATTCTATGAACCCTAGTACAGAACGAAAGAATCAAGTAAATAAAATCAAGAACAAGAAACCAACATAATAAACCAATTGAGTTCTCATAGAATCGTAACCCAAGAATCAACCTAATAAGACAAATCAACCAAATTAACTAGTAAATATTATTAGTTCCATGACCAATGTACCAAGCTACAAAACCATCAGATCGACGCACAATTATACAAGCAATCAAAAATTCACAATTATCATAAAGTCCTACGAAGGAAACCGACTTACATCGAATCTAGCGTTCCCTTTTTCTCGCACAGATCTGAATTCACTCAAAACCCTTAATTTCGAATCTCACTCTTTTCGCTACTGTCGTTCCTTCCTTGGTCGTCTCCAATCTCGTCTAGGTCACCTTCAGGGAGGAAATATGAATTAGGGTTAGGTTTTACAGGCATAAACCTTCCTTATATAAGCTTTAGTTAACCTGAACCCTAAGTCGGTCTTTTATATATTACTCACTGGAAAAATACCAAGTGGTACCCCAAATTGTGATTAATCCCATATTGATTCCATGGTTCTCACATCCTCCTCCCCTTAAAAT
Source organism: Hypericum androsaemum (assembly GCA_963995505.1). Taxonomy (NCBI): domain Eukaryota; kingdom Viridiplantae; phylum Streptophyta; class Magnoliopsida; order Malpighiales; family Hypericaceae; genus Hypericum; species Hypericum androsaemum. Next base: position 15,217,418 of record OZ023182.1, read on the forward strand.
AAGTTTGTCCTCAAACTTACCAGCATTTTGGAAGAGGAAAGGGTACTTTTCCTTCATTTCAGTCTCTAGCTCCCAAGTTGCTTCCCTCTCTGTATGGTTACTCCATTGTACCTTTACATATTTGATCGTTCTTCGACGCAACATTTGGAGCTTGATATCTACAATCCTCAAGGGCACCTCCTCATAGCTGACATTTGATCGTATCTTAGTAGGGATATCTTGTACAACCTGACCTACCCTTGGAATGTACTTTCGTAACATAGATACATGGAACACATCGTGTACTCCTGCCAACTTCGGAGGTAGAGCTAATCGATAAGCCAATTTTCCAATTCGCTCTATGATGTCGTAAGGTCCAATATATCGTGGACTAAGCTTCCCCCGTACTCCGAATCTTTTCACTCCTTTTGTGGGTGACACTTTCAGAAATACATGGTCGCCCACTTCAAATTCTAGCTCTCTTCGACGACGGTCTGCAAACTTCTTTTATCTATCTTGTGCTGCCTTAATTCGACCTCGTATCACCGGAACCTTTTCTGTCAATTCTAGAAACATTTCTGGCCCAAGTATCCTTTTCTCTCCTATTTTATTCCAGTTAATAGGGGACCGACATTTTCTACCATACAAGGCTTCAAAGGGTGCCATTGATATACTGGCTTGAAAGCTATTGTTGTATGCAAACTCGACTAAAGGAAGATGTCCCTCCTAATCAGCTCCAAAATCCAAGACACAAGCTCGCAACATATCTTCCAATGTCTGTATTGTCCTCTTGGACTGACCATCTGACTGAGGGTGAAAGGCTGTGCTGAATTGTAACCTTGTTCCTAGAAGTCTTTGAGTACTTTTCCAAAACTTAGACATGAACCTGGTGTCTCGATCTGAGGTTATACTAACTGGAATTCCATGAAGTCGAACTATCTCCCTCATATATTGTTCTGCCATTTGTTCCATTGACATTCCTGTCCTATAGGCCAGAAAATGAGCTGATTTGGTTAACCGATCAACTACTACCCATACAGCATCCCTCCCATGCTTACTCTTAGGTAATCCAGTCACAAAATCCATAGTTATCTCCTCCCATTTCCATTGTGGAATCTCAAGCGGTTGCAACGTGCCTGCCGGTCGTTGATGCTCTGCTTTAACTAACTGGCATGTCATACAGCTGGCGACATAGTCTGCAATCTCCTTCTTCATACCTGACCACCAGAACCCGGATTTAAGGTCTTGGTACATTTTGGTTCCTCCAGGATGACTGACATAACGTGAATTGTGGGCCTCCTCAAGTACCTTATTCTTTAATTCCTTAGCTGCGGGAACACAAAGTCGATTCTGATAATATAAGTAGTTGTCCGTCCCTATGTGGAATCCCTCAAGTTCTCCTATTTTCACTTGTTTTTGCAGTGCAGAGAGAGTGACATCCCCTTTTTGCCCTTCTCCTAGTAGAGTGCGTAAGATCGGTTCCACTATCAGGCTTGCCACTTGCCCTACCATGGTGGATATGTCATCTTCTATTCCTAGCCTCCTGAAATCCTTTAGGAGTTCTTTCTGTGTTGTGAGTCCTTGCACTGTTTCATCTGCCCCTTTTCTACTTAGAGCATTTGCTACCACATTAGCCCTGCCCGGGTGATAATGAATTCCTACATCATAATCTTTAATGAGCTCTAGCCATCTTCGCTGCCTCATATTTAATTCTTTTTGGGTGAATATGTACTTGAGACTCTTATGATCTGTGTATATTTCACATCGTACCCCATACAGATAGTGCCTCCACACTTTCAGTGCATGAACTACTGCTGCTAGCTCTAGGTCATGTGTGGGGTAATTCTTCTCATAAGGTTTAAGTTGTCGAGAAGCGTATGCGATGACTTTCCCATCCTGCATAAGTACACATCCCAATCCATTCTTTGAAGCATCGATGTACACAGCTAAATCTTTTCCTTCCTCGGGTAAAGTCAGGATAGGAGCAGATACTAGCCTTCTCTTTAACTCCTGGAAGCTCTTCTCACACTCCTCATCCCATGTGAATTTCACCCCTTTCTGTGTTAGTCTTGTTAAAGGTAATGCTAACTTGGAAAAATCTTCCACAAATCGTCGATAGTATCCAGCCAACCCAAGAAAACTTCGAATTTCAAATACGGTGGTCGGTTGCTTCCAGTCTACTACTGCCTCAATCTTGCTGGGGTCTACTGATACCCCTTCTTTAGATATGACATGTCCAAGAAAGGCCACCTCTTCCAACCAGAACTCACACTTCTTCAATTTTGCGTACAATTGTTCCGTCCTCAATATTTGCAGTACCGTGCTCAAATGCTCCTCATGACTAAGTTTGTCTCGGGAATACACCAGAATATCATCAATAAAAACTACCACAAACTTGTCTAAGTACGGTCGAAAGGTCCGGTTCATAAGGTCCATAAACTTGGCAGGAGCATTAGTTAACCCAAAGGGCATAACCACAAACTCATAGTGACCATAACGTGTGCGGAACACAGTTAGATGTACATCCCCCTCTCTAACTTTCAATTGATGGTATCCTGACCGCAGATCAATCTTGGAGAAAACTTGCGCTCCCTTTAGCTGGTCAAATAAATCCTCAATCCTCGGTAAGGGGTACCGATTCTTAATCGTGAGCTTGTTCAGCTCTCGGTAGTCAACACACATCCTCATTGATCCATCCTTTTTCTTGACAAATAACACCGGTGCTCCCCATGGTGATACGCTTGGTCTAATGAAACCCTTATCCAATAATTCTTCTAGTTGTTTCTTTAGTTCCTTTAGTTCAGCTGGAGCCATACGATATGGTGCTTTAGATGCTGGCTGAGCTCCAGGTATTAACTCAATTTGAAATTCTACTTCTCGATCTGGAGGCACCCCCTCCACATCTTCAGGAAAAACATCTAGAAATTGGTTCACAATTGGAATCTCATCAAGTATCTTTTCTATCCGTGTGTCCCTTACACTGGCGAGATACGCCGCTGCACCAGTTCGGATCAATCTCCTTGCTTCTAATACCGAGATCACCCTTGGGGTTGCTTTCAGAATTTTATTCTCATATTGAAATTCCTCTTCTCCAGGTATCGAGAATGTCACGATCTTCTTTCTACAATCGATGATAGCAAAATGTCTAGCCAGCCAATCCATCCCTAGGATAATGTCGAACCCCATCATACCCATAATTCTGAGGTCTCCCTTCAGTGTATGCCCGCAAACTATGATCTCACAGTCATCACATTGTTGGCTTACTACAACAATTCCCCCCAAAGGCGTATGGACCGCAAGCTCTACCTTGCTATCTTGTTTTGGTAATCTATGTCTCTTTATAAAGCTTTCAGAAATGAACGAATGGGTAGCACCAGAGTCAAACAATGACATAGCAGAATAACCAGCTACAAGTAATCTACCTGTCATTGTATTCCCCAATTAATAAGCACTAAATCCAAACAACAAGTTAACAGTGTATGCAGATACAAATAATTTACCTGTCACCACATCTTCAGTTTGGGTAGCATCCTGCTGGGACATGGCATAAACACGAGCTGGGGCCCTAGCAGCTGGGTTCGAGTGGGCTACAGTGGAAGGGATCCGCGCCTGGCCTTCGGGGTAGTTTGCCACTAAATGTCCAGTTTTTCCACATCTAAAGCACGCTCCAGTAGTCCATCTGCACCGCTCTTCAGTGTGTCCTGGTTTTCTGCACCTCTTACACATCAGACCTGAATCCTTGTATGTGTTCCCACCGAGAGTGGGGTTGTAGGGCCGCTTTGCTGGTTCCATCAAGGAAACTCCAGAGGATTGTCCCAGCTTTCTCTTTCCAGTCTCCTTATCACCTCCCCTTCGGAATATGTTTCGCTCAACCACCAATGCCCTCTGGAGAATCTCGGCATAAGTCGGCAGGATAAGGGGTACTACGTGGTCCCTGATTTCCTGCATCAATCCGTCCTCAAATTTTCGAGCTCGAGTTTCCTCATCTAAGGATGCTGCAGACTTGAACATGGATAGCCTAGACATGCAACAAATATTCATTACCAACTTTTGTAGTGATGCATGCCAAGTGAATCTTCTTTATGGTACATACCTAGAGAATTCTCGATCATATTGCATGACAGTCAGGTTCCCCTGAACCAGTTGGTCGAACTCTCTAGCTTTCTCCCTCCTCAGTGCGGCAGGGATAAATCTGTCACGAAAATCCCTCAAAAATGCTTCCCAGCCGTACACTGCTCTTTCTCCTCCATCTCCTCGATGGGTTCCCTGGCGGGTTCGCTACAGCGTCTCCCACCACCTTCTTGCATCCCCAGTCAGCATGTAGGAGGCGTAAGGCACCTTATCCTCCACTTCAGTACGGGCAATCTGAAACACCTTTTCTATCTCCATTATCCAGTCCTCCACTTGAACAGGATCCTGAGAAACATCAAATGAGGGAGGTTTCACTCTTTGAAATCGTCGGTACCCATCTTCTCACTGTACCGCTACTGGTTGTTGCTGTTGGGCCAGTAAGTTGGTCAAAATATGCAGAAGTCCAGCATCAATGGTCATTCCTGGTGCTGGCGCCATAGGGGGTACCACCCCTACTAGGGGAACAGTCCTGACACCTGCTGGCGGTAGTGTCTCCTCCACTTCCTCCGGTAACTCCTCCACTTCTTCTCCCACAGGAGGAGCATTCATAGCAGGCAGTGTTGGTGGTGCGCCCCCTCCCTGGGGTATATTCACAGAAGATGCCGGTGGAGGAGGAGGTAGTCCACGTGCTTCTTCCGGTGCTCCTCCCGAGCCCTGTCCCTTTCCAGCCTGACTCCTGGTTTGTGGGGCCATGATTCTAGGTGCCTTACTGTCTATGTTCGATAACAACAAATTATAACATAAGTTCTTGCATAAACATAACTATATGAGTTCTTTCAATTAATAACATAAAACTTTCAAAATTTGGACTTATCATACAAAGATTTCGTATAGAACAGATTCCCTCACAAACAATTTGTAACCAATTAACTCACAAAAAAATAGCAACTCAATTAATCCCTTTAATTAATTTCACACTTCATCAACCCTAGTACTGAAATTTGGAATCCAGCACACACTCAAGGAACAATAAATTTGTTTTTTTTACATATAAACCACGTATCTCGCATAAACTATACGCCAAATCACAACTTTAATTGTCTATTTTAGTTCGTAACAAAGCAGAAATCAAATCTATATAAATTGCATATTATACTTCGAAGCTATACGAAGTAGAGCTTAATAAATCAACGCGCAGGCAGCATTTTACCAAGCTACACAGAAATCAGGACACAATTATGTAAATAGCATATTCTGATTCGAAACATAAATCAAATAGTACATAACTCATATCAATCTTCGAACTCAAACAAGTAAGCAAACAGTCGCTGTTATCAATCTTCAACCAGTTCTTGCAATTATCCAAATTATATATTCACACAGTGACCAAATCCCAGAATTCAGAAGTCTGAATTTCACCCAATCCTTAATGTAGTACCAGCCATGTTAGTCTAGCCTCAATCCCGGGTACTCTCTCAATGCAATGCATGCATGCAATGTTCCTAATCTTTTATTTTATTTTATTATAATTGCTCTGATACCATTTAAGTTGTCACGCCCTGGAAATCGGGCATGCCAACCACCCCGAGGGAAAACTACCTCGTACGGGCTACAATAACTAGAATTCAAAACTTTATACAAAATTAAATCCATCGTCCTTATTCCAATACTACTACGATAGTCTTTATAAGGAACAAAACTATATGATGGTAAAATAAATGCATGCTTTGGCCTCACGTGATCTCTCGTCCTACACCCGCTCCCGAGCCACACCTGACAAACCTGAAGCAAACAACGTATTTGGTGAGTTACGCAACTCAGTAAGCCGTCTCTATTTCCTTCCTACTCACATCCACATAACCAAACATTAAGTTAGATAAAATGTAATAGGTATCACAAAACATGTCAAACAGATCTCATAGCTTGTAATTTAACGAGATGGAACATATGCAACAAGTAATGGACACTCCGGAGTACCACCTAATTTATGATGGGATCCTGCGGGTCACAGACAGTATATAACCTCTCCGCGGGCACAGATCATTCCAAACGCTCTCGCGGGTCACAGACAGTGTATAACTTCTCCGCGGTCACAGATGCGTAGGAAGAATCCCAACACAAACTAAGCCAGACAAGTCCGATTTTTCAGAACAGAACAGATATCAAAATTTGCAAATCAGAACATGAATACTCGAAACAAATCACACTCCACAATCAAAGTACCAGAGACATATAAACATGTCCAGAATCGAATTAGCCTCCATGTCCTTACCTATAACATTATTCGGAACAAAAGTACACAACCCGACTTTAGTATTTTAAATCACTAAGCGTACGCATGTCTTAGTACTTTACTCAGCATTGATATCCCACACTAGTCTTAATACATGTTTCATGGTCACAGGATCCTCCCTGCTCGACAAATAAGTTCACAGAATATTTTAACCTTATAAATCATGTTTTATAGGTTCATAGAATCCTCCACGCAAGCTAACAGAAGTTCTATGTTCAAGCAATAAATCATGTCTCACGTTCTGATCCTCCCTTCACAAATTAACGCAATCATGTTACCAATCTACAAAATTCAAGACGTAATACATGGATTCAAAAATAAATCAATTAATCCTCAAACCCTAAATAAATCAGTTTGTCTTTCAATTCTATGAACCCTAGTACAGAACGAAAGAATCAAGTAAATAAAATCAAGAACAAGAAACCAACATAATAAACCAATTGAGTTCTCATAGAATCGTAACCCAAGAATCAACCTAATAAGACAAATCAACCAAATTAACTAGTAAATATTATTAGTTCCATGACCAACGTACCAAGCTACAAAACCATCAGATCGACGCACAATTATACAAGCAATCAAAAATTCACAATTATCATAAAGTCCTACGAAGGAAACTGACTTACATCGAATCTAGCGTTCCCTTTTTCTCGCACAGATCTGAATTCACTCAAAACCCTTAATTTCGAATCTCACTCTTTTCGCTACTGTCGTTCCTTCCTTGGTCGTCTCCAATCTCGTCTAGGTCACCTTCAGGGAGGAAATATGAATTAGGGTTAGGTTTTACAGGCATAAGCCTTCCTTATATAGGCTTTAGTTAACCTGAACCCTAAGTCGGTCTTTTATATATTACTCACTGGCAAAATACCAAGTGGTACCCCAAATTGTGATTAATCCCATATTGATTCCGTGGTTCTCACAGCTTTGTTTTACTATTATCCAAGGTTTTCAAATACGACCCAGAGGTCGACCAGGAGTTTGGACCGAATCCTGTGTCGACCGGTCTGATCGGTTGAACCACCGACAGAATGGTTTTTTTTAACACCATTTTAAAATTATATATATATATATATATAATTGTATATGTAATCACATATACACCTCAAAAAATTATCAAATACATGATGAAACTACGAAGATAGATAAATTTTTCTCGATTTTAATATTTTTGGTCTCTTTCTTTTTTTTATTTGTGCGAAATTTCTGACCAAACCAAGTGAACAACTCATGTTTTTTGGTCCAACCTTACCAACCGAAAAATACAGACCCGAAATTTCGGACGAACTACCCGGTCCGACTGAATTTTAGGCGGTTCGTAAGGTTGACATTTTTTGGGCCAATTCTGGTACGTTCCTTGTACCGAATCACGGTCCGACCGGATTTAAAAACCCTGTTATTATCAAGTAATTAAAACCTTTTAAATTAATAAAATTCAAAAATCCTAAAATTACTAATTTATAGAGTACAGTCTTATTCATAAAATACAAGAAAAAAGTCTACTTTAGTACTTTGTGGTATAGTCCAAAATTATTTTAGTACCGTATGGTAAAAAATCGATCAATCGAATCATACTTATTCCAATTAACATAAAAAAATTCACGAGTGACGTAGCGGCACGTGTACATCCCACTCTCCCCCATTCTCTCTCCTCCTCCTTCTTTTTGGCTTCTTCTTCTGGATCTCTCAGCCCGTCCCCAAGGCCCTCTCCGGCTCCGGGATCAAAGTCACTGTCGATCTCCCCAACGAGCTCCTCGCCTCCGCCGCCAGGTCCCAGTCCTTCGCCAACCTCTGGGTACACCGCAACGTGGCGGCCTACTACCCGGGGACCGAGATCGAGGCCATCGCCGTCGGGAACCCCGGCGCGGTAGACACCGGTAACGGGCACAGGTACTTCAACCTGTTCGACGCGCAGCTCGACGCCGTCTTGGAGGTGATGTCGGCGATGAAGTACGACGACATCGAGATCGTCGTGTCGGAGACCGGGTGGCCGTCGATGGGTGACACCGGCGAGGTCGGCGCCACCAGGGCCAACGCCGCCGCCTACAACGAAAACCTCGTGAAGCGCCTCGAGGTCTTCCTCTTGACGCTGTTCAACGATGGTGGTGGTGTAGGTTAATTGGGAAAAAACAGGAGATGGGGTTTTCAATTTTTTGTTTGACTGGTGATTTTGGCTTGTGGGTTGTAGTTGCTTTGGTGGAAAGTTTTGATCTTTGTGCGAAATTCGGCTGGTTGGGTTGGCATTTGATTGAGAATTCGATCTCGCACTAGTAGGGTAAACGGGATGAACCATTGAGATTGGTTGGTGAAGTTGGCTATTAGTTGACTGTGTTTCTATCTTTTAATGAATGAATAACTAATTGATTAATGGGGCGGTGGAATTCCAATCTCGATTGGGTTGATGGGTTTATTGGACAGGATTGATCTTTTTTGATGTGGGAGAGGTTAGAGATCGGTTGGAAGAAGAAGCAGCAGAAGAAGAAGCAGAAGAAGAAGAAGAGCGGGGAAGCAGAGTTCGGGCAGGTCGGAAAAGATTTGGGCAGGTGTCCATGGAAATTTTTTATGTTAATTGGAATGATTCGATTGGTCAATTTTTTACCATAGGATACTAAAGTGATTTTGAGCTATACTATAGCGTACTAAAGTGGACTTTTCCCAAAATACAATTATCAATCAATTGGTTTTTTTCTTTTCAATTTATTACGAATTTTTCCCAATTTTTAGGAAGTCTCATCTTTTAATTTTTTTTTCTTTAAAAGGTGCCATAATAACTTGTATTCAGATTTATAAATATTTTATACCATAATTTTCCCGATATTTAAGAGACTTTGTAGTTATTAATTTCTTTTTCAGTTTTTTGACTACTAAAATGAAATTTTAACATAAAAATGATCTGTCAGATCACAGCTTTCCCTTGGGTGTGATTGCTTTAGTCTCCAGCTTGTTGTGTGCTTGTGGACAGGGCGTCAACCAAGTGTTCGACGAAATTCCTGAACCAACACCAACGCCACGCGGGAGCCTCAGCATCCGGCCTTGCTTTCGAGTGCCCGCTACTCCTCGCCCCGCTGCGCATCGCGATTTCTGTATTGATGCTTCGTTGCCCTCTCAAGACTAAGCCCATTCTGTAAGTTCCATTGTGTATTACCTCAGTTTGTGTCCTTTCCCCATGTTGTTGAAGTTTTTCCTGTATTGGTTTCTGCATCATCGCAGCGAAGAATGTACGCCTTTCTTGATCGGACTAGTTGAGTCCCACCGGAATCGCAAATATAGGTTAGGTTCGCAGGTCGCGGATGCCGGAAATGAAAGGAAATACGGGGCGCAGGCTACGTTGGATCAGAGTAGTGATTCCGATAGCGGAGCTTGCGATAATTCTGCTGAAATTAGTGCGAATCATGTCGATAGTCCTCGTGAATGTGTTGCTTCTGGAGATAGTAGTGACCCCTGTTTTCAAGCAAGTAATCTTCAACACTGGTTCAAGAATTGGCAAGAGAGGAGGAGATATAAGTTGACAGCTAGTACTTTTAGTTTGGCAATCGGGTTTTGGCCGAACAGGAGGGTTCAACTTTGGATGGAGAAGATTGGTGCACGGGAACCATTTTCGGGCAACATGGCGACCGGCTGGAACAATATTAGAGAGGAGCAAGCACTTGAGCGGTATATGCTGATTACGGGGAATGGCGTTGTGTTTTCTGGTTTGCAGGTGTATGGTGGTAATAGCAACCCTGACGATGAGTGGTTGGCGGCCTCGTCCGATGGGGTCGTTGTCGACTCCTTTTCTATGGCTTCTTCCCAAGGACTGTTGGAAGTCAAGTGTCCATTCTTCAATGGAGAAATGAAGAATGCTTGTCCATGGAGGAGGATCCCTCGTCATTACATTCCGCAGGCACAAGGTCTGATGGAGATCATGGATAAAGATTGGATGGACTTCTATTGCTGGACACTTAACGGGAGTAGTTTATTTCGGGTAAAACGAGATCCGGAATACTGGGATATGCTGAAAATAGCACTCTCTGATTTTTGGTGGAAGCATGTGCATCCTGCTAGAGTGATCTATCAAAGACACGAGATCACAAATCCGCTCCAACAATTAAGCTCTTTTGTGCCTGCTTCTCGGCATAACTTGCTTCCAGTAATTGTTATCAAGAGCAAGAAGATCGTTGACGAATCCCCATTATTGGTCCGTGAAATCCATGGCAAGATTCAGGATTGATGCTTCTAGGATTTCTGAATCCCAGGTATCTGGCTTGTAAATATTCATATACAGTCTTGTACCGTTAGACCAAATGGTCTTTAGCCGAATATTCTAGGAGTTGTTGATCTGTGTTACTTTCTTCTTTCTTGTGATTACTTTCAGCAAATCGCTTTTCTTCTTTGGGTATATGCACTTTGTTTCTTGCATCTTTCTCTGTTTGTTGTTGATTTTGTGGTTTATTGTTTATCTTCAGTTTTTGTACACCCGACGTTTCTGCCAAGTTGATGCAGTCTTGCCTTCTCCCGTGTCCGTGATTTGGATTTCACTAGACTGTCGGTGATTAACTCTGTGTCATACTCGAGGACTAGTTGATGTCATAGACGATCTAAAAGTTGTTTTATAGGCTCATAAAGGTCCATCATAAGGTCAAGAAATCGTTTGGCGAACAATAGCCACGACTCCTCCCGACTTGTAATCCAACATCTAGGCGGCGAAGAGCCGACATCGAGGTGCCGAACCTCCAACCAGTCTACCTCAAAAGCAAGGAATTTGATTCTGTTCTGCTTCAGTATGCAACAGCTTCATCAGCATAGCGATTAGGTATTGGAAAGATCTCCTTTGCTTAGTTGTTTTTGTAATTCTGATTAAATTGCAGTACCCAACTGCTTGCCTGCTTCAAGCTGTTACGTGCATCATCCGAGCCGATCGGCTAGCGCCACGCCCCAAGTTCGTCGTCGCACTGGAGCATTGCAGGATCTACCGCACTCTCGAATTGTAGGGATTCTTGTTGACATCTTTAGAAGATAGTTTGTGGCCACTTGATCTGATTGTTTGTAGCTACCGAAGAAGACGACGTGTACAAATACGAGGCACCTCCTCACCCGTTAAGTATCCTATGTGATTCCCAGTTCTCCAATGTAGTAAAAATATACAAGATTTCCAGAACTTGGACGTCTCGACTCATATATCAGTCTTCGGATTCAACTTGTGAATAACTCGAGGACCGACCGATTTCTAATATTCGATCAATAACCGAACCAAAAGGATAGAGCAAGCCAATGCCAACAGGAAGCTAGCTCTAAGCGGCAACCAGCAAGAACCCGGAAAATGCACAACTGCAGCTACTGGAATATTACATCCCCCAGCACATTCGCAATCCTGTGTGTTGGATCCTTAATACTGCACTCTCACTAGAACGAAGGTTGAATGCAACCATTTAAACGCAGGTTCGCAAGAAAACATACGAAACATCTACTTGACTCCAACGATGGACATGAGAAACCTGAGCTTGTGGTTGACCTCCACTAGGCCGGAGAGATCCTTAAAAGAATCCGGCGGCTCGACTCCGGTGAGAATGTATAGCTCCTTCAACTCCTCGTTACAAGTTTCATGGCGCGGGGTTGTGCAGCCTACTATCTTCCTCATTGCGTCAATTTGTTTCCATATCTGTTCCTCGCTATATAACTCCTGTCACAAGACCGGAATAGCATACATATCAGCTTGCATCGGTGAACCAACTTGCTCGATGCTTAATGGCATATACAGTAAGTAAACTGGGAAGGAGTATAGAATGGACAACTTTCTAGAATCACCACGTAAAAATGTCAAATGCTTCTAGAATCACCATACCTTATCGGCAGCGGACTCGGCCGGGGTAATTCCCATTCGTGTCAGGTTATATCCTCCTGGTGAAACAGCAATTTTCAAGGGATCAGCCATTTTGTGCACTGCATAACTTGAAATCACCCTCCCTGCATATCCAACTGTTAAATTCCAACACCAGGAAACCGATCAAGCCTATCACAGCTGCAAAGTATAATAATCTAATGCAATCTGGCATCTACCTCCTTTTTCTTCAGAATCAGCACTGGACTGCTGCAGACCAGCTGGAGTTGTAGTAGCTTCCCCTGCACCTGAGACTTCCTTCTCCTTCTTGGCCTCAACTTGCTTCCCCCCTTTCGTTTTTCTTTTCCACGACTTGCTCCCTTTCGCTCCCTGAGATTTCTTCTCTTCCTGCTGACTTGCATCATCCTTTTTGCTCTCAGGAACACCTCCCGCCTTCTTTCCATTCTGCTCAACGTTCGGTTCTCCTATCGCCACAGGTCCCTCCGTGCCTGCATTTCCATGAGCCGCCTCATCAGAATTGTTACCGGTACCAATTTGCTCCTCCTTTACCACTTCACCACCAGCTATCCCTTCATCTCTCATCTTCTCTATCAGCCCTGTTGTCTCCTTTACCATCTCATCATCCTCTTTATAGCCAGCAGGGGCCTCACAAACGTCGATACTGATACTAGTCACTTCGATTGGCCCCTGCTCTTCTCTGGCATTGCCGCCCAATTTCTCATCCCCCTCGATGTTTCTCACAACACCAAGTACATCATCAGCTCCACCCAACATCTCTTCCATCCCTACTTTCTTACCCTCCCCTTCACCTAGTCCTAGTCCTCCAACAACGTCAGTCTTTTCCGTCGGTTTCTCTCCCTCTCCATACATACTCTCGCCTACTTCGAGTGCTCCGAAGTCAAGGAGACGCTGGGAACGTCCGCGTTCGACCGTGTCACCATGGCCAACAGTAGTGGCGGAAACTGGGAGCAATATGCTCATGAGCTTCTCGGTACAAGCATAACTAGCTAAGAAGAAGCCATAAGGGATAGAACAAACAAAACCAATCGCGGAAATGACCAGAACCGGGGGAATCACAATAGGCGCGGAGGTCATCACGAAGCCAGTGACCAGAATCCTCTTCCCAAGAGTTAGCCCCCTGTCTACTACCCACCCCATCTTCCCGCTATCTTCCCACCCATCATCATCACCATCATGAGCCTCACGGGTCTCCCAATCCGCTTCAGGGTCCTCCATCCTGTAATAATAACTCCTTTAGCCATATCACAACTATCCGGCCAAAACGAAAGGCGTAAATGAATTGACGGAAGTCACGGTTTATCAGGTGTAAAATCACAACTATCTAATAGCAAAAATATGAACTTCTGGTCCTCTCATCAAATAATAACTAATTCGGCTATATTACAAGACGTAAATGAATTGACGGAAGCGTTCTTACAAGAGAATTACTGTAAAAGGAAACTAAGAAGAGGGAAATTCCATGGAACACGTACCTGACGCCCGAAGATGATTATGGAGCGAGTTGTGACCCTTTTGGTCTTATCTCTAGAATGGCTTCTCAACTATGTAATGGAATACCAGGTTGGGAAACATTGGATAGTTAGTGGCGGTGGAGGGCTGGCATTTAGTTTGGTGGAGGAAGAGCATCAGGGTTTAAGTGGAACCTACGTGGAGGTGAGGGTTTGTACACGCGTCGGAAGGTGTTGGTGTTTTCTGCATGGCACATGCACTGCAGGCTCCAGCCAATATTTTTATTGGCAAGGTTTTTTAGATAAATTTTTATATTTAGTTATACTTATCACGAATTCAACCCGAACTTTTGTTGATTTATGTTACGATGTTGTGTTATTAGCCGAAATGTGCCGATGGCGAGTTTCTATCTACAGTTATGGTTGGAGTCTAAGATTGTCGAATAGTTTTAATAATTTATGATTGTTGATCCATGTGATTTTCCTATTTTTAACATGTATGAAATTGTAAGTTAACAATATTAAAACTAGTAGTAGTATACCCATAATAACAATTTGAGGAAACAGTAAAATTCTGTTTTTTTTATAGTAGAGTTCTTCGAATTAAATTCTCGATGAGATCACAACAAACTGTTTGTCCTCGATCTTAAATTATTCACCTTACATTGTTGGGATTTGACGACAAGTCATCAATGGGCGACTTGCGCCCGCAATGTTGTTGGCGGCGATTGCCAGTGGGTGATCACAGAGAATTGGCTTATTGGCATTGACGATTGCCACTTGCTTGGCGGTCGCAAATTGCGGCGGGCAGACTTTTCCTGTTTTGTTTCGAATCTTGTTTCTGACTCCTAATTTGACCTAGATAGGTTTCTTGTACACCAAGGGTTCGTCTATTATATAAAGACGTGTTACCCTATGGTTAGATATAACTTTGTGACTCGGATCTATCAATAAAAGTTCTCATTTCTCACCGTGGACGTAGGCACTAGGCCGAACCACGTTATCTCTTGTGTCATGTTCTTTGCGCGTTTTGTTATCTTGGTTGCTGAATTCCTAACAAGTGTTATCAGAGCTAAGGTTGGAGGATGTCGGATCACGGTGCAAAGTTTGCTCTTGTGAAGTTCGATGGTTCATCGAATTTTGGGTTATGCCAAAGGCGTGTCAAGGATCTCCTCGTGCAAGGGATGGTCATCGCGCTCTCGGAGAAGAAGCCCGAGAAGATGGAGGAGCAAGAGTGGAAGGAGATGGGGGCCAAGGCGGTGGCAAAAATTTGCTTGTGCTTGGCGGATGATGTGATGTATCACGTCATGGATGAGGAGTCACCTGCTGAGGTATGGAAGAAATTGGAGGCAAGGTATATGTCTAAGTCTTTGTCGAACAAGCTTTATCTTAAGCAAAGATTGTACGGGCTCAAGATGAAGGAGGGCTCGGATTTGAGCCAACACATTAATGGTTTCAGTCAACTTGTGAGCGCCTTGAGAAATATTGATGTGACATTCGAGGAAGAAGACAAGGCATTGTTGTTGCTAAATTCTTTACCTGGCTCCTACGAAAATTTGGTTACAACTCTAACTTGGGAGAAGGAGTCCCTCGTGTTGGAAGATATCACAAGTGCTCTGCTAGGGTTTCATCAAAGAAAAAAAATAGACGATGAACAAGTGGAAGGGCTGGTTGTGAGGGGTAGCCATGGTGGTCGTAGCTAAGATGAAGATGATCCAGGTCGAGGTCAAGGAGGTTCAAAGAAAATTGCTTCGAGTGCGGAGAAAAAGGACACGTGAAGAAGGATTGTCCAAGAAGAACTCGGGATCGCAAGAAAAAAGGATCGAGTTCCGTGAATATGGCCTCATATTCGGACGAGTCGAATGGTGATGTTCTTTCTGTCTTATCAGTTCCAAAGCTTTCTGATTCCTGAATTTTGGATAGCGCTTGCTCTTTCCACATGACGCCCTAGAGAGGGTGGTTCGACACCTACAAGTTCGTTGATTCAGGTATGGTGATTATGGGTGATGGTTCTACTTGTAGAATTGCTGGCATATGTGATATCTGGATCAAGATGTGAGATGGTGTTGAGAAAAAATTGTGTGGGGTTAGGCATGTTCCGAAGTCGGAGAGGAATTTGATCTCGTTAGGAGCCTTGGATTATAGTGGGTACAACTATAATATGTAGGCGGGCTAATAAAGGTGGAGAAGGATGCTATGGTGGTGATGAAGGGTGAAAGGGATGCTAGGAACACTTACAGATTAGTGGGGAACACAATTGTAGGTGGAGTCACCTCATTAGGTTTTGATAGAGGGGAGAAAAGCTCTTGTGTGATGGAGCGAAAGCTTGACATGAATAGTTTGAGTAGAGTTGGGATTCGCGAAGACAAAGTTAGCAAGTTTTTGCTATGGTTGTCTAAAATGACGTACATGTCAAAGGTGTTGGGTAAGTTTTGCATGGGGAATGCGAAGCCGTTGGTAGCACCACGGGCGAATCGGGTATCTCACTCAAGGCCGAACGGTGGAGTTCGTGACATGTCGAGGATTCTATTTCGTATAACAAAAGGTTGCCCTTTGTATGCAATGACAGATAGCATTGGTATGAGGCAAGAAGGTCCAGTAGAGAAGCAGTTCGAGGTTGCAGAGCATGGGGCTGACCAAAAAATAGAGGGCCCATCTGTTGGTCGCAAGGTTGCTTCAGCAGGTGGACTTGCCAGTTGGGGTTCGATGGAGATTAGAGGGAAGAGGCCAAGCAGGCTCGGAAGCTCGAGCTTGGGGGCTGGCTCCAAGTGATTGAACGACAAAGGTGGTGAGAAATTTGAGATGGTCTTATTGATAGCGGTGTATCTATGGTGCGAGGTAGAGTAGGTAGAGTCGTTTAGTTTTACAAGATCTCATGGTTCTTCATGGGGCGGTGTCTCATCAAGGTAGAGTTTGTTGAAGTTCGGGTGGAGCTTCATAGTTCTTTCACGGGATGACTTCTCGTTAAGGTAGAGATTGTTAGAATTTGATGACAAGTCATCAATAGGCGACTTGCGCCTGCAATGTTGTTGGCGATCGCCAGTGAGTGATCACAGAGAATTGGCTTGTTGGCATTGGCGATCGCCACTTGGTTGGCGGTTGCAAGTTGCGGCTGGCAGGCTTTTCCTGTTTTATTTCGACTCTTATTTCTGACTCCTAATTTGACCTAGATTAATTTCTTGTACACTACGGGTTCGTCTATTATATAAAGACGTGGTATCCAATGGTTAGATATAGCTTTGTGACTCAGATCCATCAATAAAAGTTCTCATTTCTCACTGTGGACGTAGGCACTAGGCCGAACCACATTATCTCTTGTGTCATGTTCTTTGCGCGTTTTGTTCTCTTGGTTGCTGAATTCCTAACAATTTTTACCGTCAATGATAAATGAACTCCCAAGTTACAACACTCAATTTCCATGTTCAAAAGGAAACAACTCTCTTTTGTTGTTGGAGAACTCTACATGTAAGTGAAAATGATAATTATATGCTCTAAGGGAGAGAAGAGAATAAGGTCTACAAATGTGAGTTGACGTGATCAGAGTGGAAGAAGGATTGTGGATGGTGATGGTGGGACCCTACCCACAGGAGAGTTTGATTTATACTCTATCCTCCATGTAGAGAATTTTCATTATGAGACATATCCTTACTTCAATGTCTATAGAGTATATAGGTTCAACCTTTGAATGTTTTACATTGTGTAGTTTTTCACATAAAATTTGAATGTTATACATAGTTCAAATAAATTTAAGATATTTCATACATTACACATTAATATTCATTATAAATGCAAAAGTTAAATGATACAAAATTTTTACTTTCCAGTACCAAGTACATCAACAACAAAAAACAGAGAAAACAACCTTCTAGTGTGTCATGTTTCAAAATGCCTTTGGAGTTGGTTTTAAACAACATAGTGAATATCTCATATCTTAGACCTAGTGATAAGGATAGAGTTCGACCAACATGGTATGAATATTTTTACCAATCCTTAGGAGAATGCCTTAGACTATCTCGGACCTCCAACAGTCAAATCTGAGCTAATGACAGTCATTAACCCCTATTAACATGATTGTTGCTAAAATTATGAATATCTCATATTTACATGGTTATTAGTGTAAAAATTGTCTGTCAAGTTTTGAATTTAAACTTACACGTTTTTTAATTCAAACATTCAAATTCTAGAGAGAAGAGAACATTCCAGAAGAAGGGAGTGAGGTGGATCTGTGCAATCTCAAACCCAAACAATTTTTGGCACAAAACTGGAACATGTCGAGTCCATATCCAAAAAGAAAAGTCCGAGAATAATTTAACCACAAACCCTCAACCAACAATGGGCATTCCGAGCGAGAATGGATCGGGGCGCACATGCGCGCACATGCTTGTCGAGCCGAGTTAGAGTGATAGACGGTCGGCCTGAGAAGCTCTTTCCTTCTAACTAGATTAGTCATGCTACACTTGCAACTCCTTATAGACACTTTTTATACACACTCCCTAAAGCAATATGAAATTTTACTTATTCGAGTTTTAATCATAATACTTTGAAGTTAATTTTTTTCACAAAAATTGATTTTGTTTTTTTTCAAATCTTATAGATGGTTAGGAAACTTTTTAACGATATTTGCATTATTTCATAAATACTCAAAATTAATTAGTATAACACACATTTTAATTTGTTGAAAGTTTTTTTTAAAGTTAAATTGTTACACTTATATTATATGTATTAGGGTTTGAGTCATGTAAGTCTGTCAAGTCAAGTATTATAATGTTAGGGCAAGTTAATTCGTTGAAAGTTGGCTATTTGATCGATTTAATAATTATATTAACGATATTTTTCTTTATAATTAACCTGATCTAAACCCAACACAGCCAACTTTCATACTTTGGATTAAAAATTCAGTTCACTAAAAAATCTAACATGTTGTTTCTTTCCCGGGGCAATTACATCTGCGGTGTATTTCAATCTTTGAACTTTTATGTTTTATTCATATGTATTAATTACATGATTAATAATTGCATGAGCCCAACAAGAACAAAGAACTAAAGTATCATCCCCTCTGTCACATGACCAAAAAAAGGTATAATCACCTATACCTACAAAAAATAATTAAAGAATTAATATCTTGTTAGGAGCCATGCAATTAACTTGACTGCCTAAGAAACCAAGAAAATAAGCTAAAAGAAGAGCTTGGCTCTTAAAAGTGTCTGCCTTCCAACTTCCAAGCACATTGTTTGCTATATTCTCAAGAGCTCGGTTCTTGTCTCCCAGCCTGATCGGCGACGGACGCCGGTGCAAATGCCACGATAGTTTCCGGAAAGGCCGGCAGCGGGTGACTGAAATGAACGCCGGCGACATTCATTTGCGTCAACATGCACCGGCCAGTTCTCGAGCCGGGGATGTTGGTGCATGGGGACGATTTTGACTTTGGCACCGACCCTTTTGGTAGAGATTGAATTACAAGGTTTTTAGCCAGCCACCGCTCTCCATTTAGTGGCCTCGCCGCTAATGTTTCTTGAAATTCCGTTACTAAAGTAATAGCAACAAACAGTACTATTACTAAGCGACGAGTTCTACAGGCATCCATCTGTGAATATGAGAAGGGAACTAGCTAGGATGGGGAGTCTAAGTGAGTGAATTAGAATGGAAATATGGATTCGGAATGAGCTGAAGAATTCAAGTTCGAGCTCGGGTTGTGTTTGATTGAGGTTAATGGTGGCGGATGTGTGTGTATATATAGAGATGTAAATGTTGGAAGGTGGTGTTTTATGATTATTCTGCGACGCGTGGTGGAGTGTATTTAATGGAACGTCATGAGTTGACTTTGAAAAGCCGCGGCTTCGAAAGTTTGAACGTGGAGAGGGTCTAAATCAAAGGCACGCACCTTTGGGAAACACACTATTGGTTCCGTATTTCTTTATGCGGGAAAAGGGTTGAATTGAAATAGTCACTTCGAATGGTGCCTGCTCTTCTCTGGCACTGCCGCCCAGTTTCTCATCCCCCTCGATATTTATCACAACACCAAGTATATTATCAGCTCCACCCAACATCTCTTCTATCCCTACTTTCTTACCCTCTCCTTCCCCTAGTCCTAGTCCTCCAACAACGTCAGTCCTTCCCGTCTGTTTCTCTCCCTCTCTATACATACTCTCGTCTACTTCGAGTGCTCCGAAGTCAATGAGAAGCTGTGAACGTTCGCGTTCCACCGTGTCGCCATGGCCAACACTAGTGGCGGAAACTGGGAGCAATATGCTCATGAGCTTCTCGGAACAACCATAACTAGCTAAGAAGAAGCCGTAAGGGATAGAACAAACGAAACCAATCGCGGAAATGACCAGAACCGGGGGAAGAACAATAGCCGCGGAGGTCATCACGAAGCCAGTGACCAGAATCCTCATCCCACCTTCCCGCTATCTTCCCATCCATCATCATCACCATCATAAGCCTCATGGGTCTCCCAATCCGCTTCAGGGTCCGCCATCCTGTACGCGTCAAATAATAACTAATTCGGCTATATCACAAGTCGTAAATGAATTGACAGAAATGTTCTTACAGGAGATTTACTGAAAGAGGAAACTAAGGAGGGAAATTCCTTGGAGCACGTACCTGACGACGCCGGAAGATGATTAGGGAGCGAGTTGTGACCCTTTTGGTCTATCTATCTCTACAATGGCTTCTCAACTATGTAATGGAATACCAAGTTGGGAAACACTGGATAATTAGTGGCGGTGGAGGGCTGGCATTTAGTTTGGAGGAGGAAGAGCATAAGGGTTTACGATCATGGTGTGCGAATTGAGGACATCTTGGATGCACTCCGAGTACGGGGCAGCGGACTACCAGTCCTATTGTCACCGAACCATTGGCCCCGGACTCTCAGGACGATGGTACAGGTCCGCAGGTCGACTCGACGACGGGTGCTAGTAAGTCCAAAGGCCTGGATTCTCATGACTCTCCAGCCTCTCATGGTTCTAGTTCAAAATCGAGCAACAAAATAGGGCGCAAGAAAGGCCCTACCTCAGCTGATTTATTGACATCGTTATCGCCCGAGGACTTGACAAAAGTGGAAGCTCGAACGGTGATTTACGTTGCAGCGGGAGGTGTTCTTCCTTCTCGGTCTTCGGGGTCTAAAGGCTCTAAGGGTAAAGGCCCGAAGTTCAGTTTTATGGAAAGAAGAAGCTCGATCTTACAGGATTCAAGGCCATCGAATTTGGGTCGTGCTTCAGCCTTGTAGCCGACGGACCCCTTGCCCATCCTGGGGCAAGAAGGTACGAAAGTGGTTACTTTTTAAGAATCTGACGATCTTTCGGATGCATTGAGATTTATGGACGCGGCGATGAAGATGGCAAAGGGTACCTGGGCAGATGAGGTAGATTTGGGGACAGATTTGTATGATTTGGGCGGACCTGCCAGAAATACCCGCTATCAAGCGAGGAAGAGGATGGGGATTACCTACACTGGTGAGGATCTCCGCTGGTCGGAGTATGAGGTAGACTTTTGAGGCATCCCGGCTACTTTATATCATCATTGACTACCCGACTTGTGGGTAGTTTGGGTGAGTTACTAGATAAGAAAATGGGTTTTCTACTTTGGTTGCACGTTTAGGCCTTGCCTCTATTTTTAGTCTTTTTTTTCTTTTCTTTTCCTCCTCCCCTCTCTCACCACCATTATGTAGCTTTTCTATTATTTGGTAATTAAGTTTCATATTAACAAAATATATATCTTTTAGAGTAGAGTTCTTCGAATTAAATTCTCTATGAGACCACAACAAGTTATTTGTCCTTAATCTTGAATTATTCACCTTACGCTTCTGGCGCGTGTGATAAACGAGCTCCCAAATTACGACACTCAATTTCCATGTTCAAAAGGAAGCAACTCTCATTCGTTGTTGCAGAACCCTAGACTATAAGTGATAATGAGAATGATATGCTCTAAAGGAGAGAAGATAATAAGCCCTAGAAGTGTGAGCTGAGATGATCTGAGTTGAAGGAGGATTATGGATGGCGCCGATAAGACCCTACCAATAATATTGTTTGGAGAGTTTGACTCATACTCTACCATCAATCTAAAATTTTTTTATTATGAGACATACCCTTACCTCAAGGTCCTTACGATGTGCAAGGTCCGACCTTTGAACTTTTTATTTTATGTAGTTTTTAGAAGAAAATTTTAACGTTATATATAAATATTCAAATAAATTTAAGATATTTCATACATTACACATCAACATTTATTATAAATGTAAATAACAATAAATTTTGTAATTTAAGTTAAATGACACAAAATTTTACTTTCAAGTTCCAAGTACATCAACAACAAAAAATAGAGAAAACAAGCTTCTAGTGTGTCACTTCCAAATGTCTTTTGAGTTGGTTTCGAACAACATAATAAATATCTCATATTTAGATCCATGGAGTAAAAATAAGATCTAACCACGGGGTATTGACATTTCTGTCATCCCTGAGACAGATGTCTTAGACTGTCTAGGACTTCCAACAATCAAATCCAAGCAAATGACAATATTAACGCACTGTTAATTTGATTGTTACTAAGTCATGAATATCTCATATTTTGAATTTAAACTTACACCTATTTGAATTCAAACATTCAAGTTCTACAGAGAAGAGAACATTCTGGAAGAAGTGAGTGAGGTGAGCTTCTCCAAGCTCAAGCTCAAACAATTTTTGGTCCAGAACTGGAACATGTCCATGTCCAAAACAAAAAGTTTCAGAGTAATTACCCACAAACCCTCAACAACAATCCGCGGTCCGAGCGAGACTGAGTTGGGTCGCGCATGCGAGCACGTGCTTACTGATCCGAGTTGGACGACCGGCTTGCTAAACTCTCCCCTTCTATCTATCATATTACTCATGCTAGATTTTTAATTCTTTTATGTTTTTTCTATACACGCTACCTAAAACAATGTTGAATTTAACTTATTGAGTCTTTATTTTATTAGTAAAATTTTGTTGATCTTTGTATTGTTTAGCGAGTGTAGAATTCTCCGGTAAAAAATTGTGGCCGCCGATTTCAATAAAAAAATTTCCCCATAAAATCCAATGAAATTTCACTTATTCGAGTGTGAATCACACAACTTTGAAATTAATTTTCATTCACAATAATTGATGTGTTAGAATATTTTTTTAACGATCTGATAAACACTCAAAATTAATTGATGTGAAGCACATTTTAATTAGTTGAAAGTTGTCTATTTGATCAACTTAATTTTTATATTAATAAAATTTCTCTTTCTAATTAACCTCTTAGATCTAAATCCAACACAAAATTTGCAAACTTTCGCATTTAGATTAAAAATATAGTTCTCTAACAAATCTAACATGTTTCATTCCTGGAGCAATTTGATCTGCAATGTAAGTCTCAATCTTTGAACATTAACGTTTTATTCATTTGAATTAATTACATGATAACAAGAAAAAAGAATTCAAGTATAATCCCCCACCTATACCTACCAAAAACAAATTAAAGAATTAATATCTTGTTAGGCGCCATGCAATTAACTTGACTGCCCAAGAAACCAAAAAAAGAAGCTAAAAGAAGAGCTTTGCTCTCGAAAGTGTTTGCTATCTTCTCAAGAGCTCGGTTCTTGTCTCCCAGCCTGATCGGCAACGGACGCCGGTGCAAAGGCCACGATAATGTCAGGAAATGCCGGCGGCGGGTGACCCAGATGAGCACCGGCGACGTTCATTTCAGTCAACGTGCAATGGCCAGTTCTGGAGCCGCCGGGGATGTTGGTGCATGGAGACGATTTTGACTTTGGCACCGGCCCTTTTGGTAGAGATTGGATTACAAGGTTTTTCGCCAGCCACCCATTTCCATTTAATAATGGCCTCGCCGCTAATGTTTCTTGAAACTCCGTTGCTAAAGTAATAGCAACAAACAGTACTATTACTAAGCGACGAGTTCTACAGGCATCCATCGACGAGTCTAAGTGAGTGAATTAGTATGAAAATATGGAATCAGAATGAGCTGAAGAATCTAAATTCGAATTCGGGTTGTGTTTGAAGAATCTAGGTTCGAACTCGGGTTGCGTTTGATTGAGGTTTATGGTGGCGAATGTGTGTGTATATATAGAGATGTAGGTGCTGGAAGGTGGTGTTTTATGATTATTCCGCGACGCGTGGTGGTGTGTGTATTTATTATTTAATGGAACGTCATGAGTTGACTTTGAAAAGCCGCTGCTTGGAAAGTTTGAACGTGGAGAGGGTCTAAATCAAAGGCACGCACCTTTGGGAGACAAACTACATAATAGTTCCGTATTTCCTTATGCGGGAAAAGGGTTGAATTGAAATAGTCTCCGTCCAGTGTGAGAGTAATTGTACTAACCTTTTTGTGTACGACCAGCGAACCGGTGTGAATTGGGCCTGGTCCGGTCCATACACACACTGCTTTTCCGGCCTTGAAAAGTAGAAAAGTTGTCCGCACTCGCAAACGAAAACATTTTACAACAATTCAGTCATAAATAATAGGGAAAAGTCCACTTTCGTACCTTGTGGTTTGAGCTTTTGACACATAAAGGTTTGTGGTTTCAAAATCATCAAAGAGGTCCCATGTGGTTTCCCGGGTTCATCAATTAAAGGCTCGGATAGATGTCCGAGCCTAGTCAGCATCCTTGTCGCTTGCCATGTCAGAATGACGACGTTTTTGTCCTACGTGGCACACCATCCGCTTTCGAATTTGATGACGTGGCAATTTAAAAAAAAATAAAAAAATCCAATTTTTTTTTTAAAAGTTGCTGCCCCGACACCCACTTTTATATTAAAAATTACACTTCCATTCACTTTCTCCCCTTCCCAAAACCTCCCTCTTCTCCTTCTCGACTCCCTCTTCTCCTTCTCGACTCCCTCCCTCGCCTCCATGAAAAAAAATTGAAAAGAACTCAAGAGAACACACCCAATCCAAGACAATAATTGAGATGTCGATCAACCAATCCAAGGTTTTCCTCCCGATCGTTCGCAGAAGACAACTTGCTTGAGCTTTTGTACGAGGTCTGTGAACGACTTATGCTTGGAGTTTTGGTTTTCGAATGGACGTTTTGCCTTTCTCAACCCCCTTTTTTTGTCTTGCAGGCGACCGTTCGAAGGAGCCTCATCTGGAACTCCTAATCTTTCGCTGGTATCCTTCGAAACCCTAACTTGTTGTGTTCGAATCCCTAACTTGCTATGTTCGAAACCCTAATCTATTGTGTTCAAAACCTTAGATTGAGATTACATTGCTCTGAAACCAATTTTGTTGAAACCCTAATTTTTTTATTGGTCTTGTTGGTTTTGGCAGATTTGTTTTCTGATATGGATGAGTTGTTCGTCATTGTTTACCATTTTGGTGGTCAGTGGGTGGACGATGAAGGTGGAGGTATGAAATATGTTGGAGGAGAGAAGTTTAAGACTCCGGGTGGGTATGAAGTAGATCGTTTTTCCTATTGGGATGTCCATAACTTCTATAAAAAGACACTGAAGATGGAGAACTTTAGGTTCTGGTTCAGGAAGGGTGAGGTCGATGGTGGTTTAGTAGAGATTTTAAATGACGAGCAGATTGTTGACATGATACAGACCCAAGTCGGTTTCCCATCTACCGATGTGTTTGCTGTGGAAGATGGAGAGGATGCCACCAATGTAGAAGAGTTGGTTAAGAGATTGGAGGCTGCTGTCCAAAGTGATGCTCAGATTCCTAATGACACTCAAGAAGATGTTTGGAGTGAGGACAATGAAGATATTGATTATGTACAAGATGATGGGGATGACGATTGTGAAGATGAGGATTTGGTGAGTGAACAGGAGAATGAAGGAGTTGAAACTGGTGAAAATGAGGATGTGAATCTGGTTGATAAACCTATGCCGCCTCCTAATGAACCACCTCCTAGTGAAGCACCTCCTAGTGAAGCATATGATGGATATTTGAGTGGTGGTAGTGATGATCCAGTGATTTTGGGTGACCGTGAATTGTATGATGTGAATCATGACTCGGACGGGGACTGTGTTAGGGATTATTACCCTTGGTTTAATGAAGAAAAATTAGAGAATGGGAAGTTGTATATTTGTAATGGAATGAAGTTCATGACTGTGGACGTACTTAGGAAAGCTTTGAAGGATTGGTCTATTGCTAAGGGGGCTGATTTCTTGTTTAAGAAGAATAACAGAAAAATTGTTAGAGTTTACTGCAAAAGTGAGTGTGGGTTCCTCATACATGCATCAAAGATTAACGACGAAGGATGTTTTCAAATCAAGACATGGTATCCTGATCATAGTTGTCCTTGGCAATGGAAAAATCACTTGGTGACATCCAAGTAAGTGTAGTATACTGTTTGGCCTATGTATTAATATTTGAGTACTTAATTATGATATTATGTTGCTTACCGATATGCTGTTTGGCCTATGTTTAAGGTATATCGCAGAAACTTTTCTCGAGGACATAAGAGACAATCCAAATTGGCCCGTGACTGCAATGAAAAAGACAGTTGAAAAAAAACTAAAGGCAAATGCATCTTTGCAGCAATGTTATAGAGCGAAGCGAAGGGCTCTAAGGATTATAGAAGGAGATACAAAGAAGCAATATTATCGTCTACGAGACTATGCCGTTGTTATTTTGGATTCAAACCAAGGGAGTCGAGTTAAGATAACCACGAGAATGGATCCTGAGGGCTATGTCCAAGAGAGAGCACCGTTAGGGACGCGTCCAAGCTTGAGACCGCTGCCAGAAGTGCCTCAATTCTTGTACTGCTACGTACGGTTTGGTGCACAAAAGCGAGCATTCTTTTCAGGTTTGAGGACATTTGTTGGCTTAGACGGATATTTTTTGAAGGGTACAATGGGTGGTCAATTGTTGTCTGCTGTAGCCAAAGACGGCAATGATAATATGTACCCACTGGCAATAGCAGTTGTTGATGTTGAAGACAAAGCCTCTTGGGGATGGTTTCTGCAGAATTTATTTGATGACTTTGGCCATCCAAGTGAAACCAAAATGGTCTTCATGTCCGACAAGCAAAAGGTACCGATTTTCTATTGATGCTATAAATATTTGCATATTGTTTTGTTGGCATAAAGAGTACTGAAGTGTTTAAGTTCTTGCTGGTTTTATTTGTATGTCTTGTAGGGCCTGCAAGAAGCTATGAATCGTCTTATGCCTGGCATTGAGCACCGTATTTGTGTTAAGCACTTATACGAGAACTTCAAAGGCACTTTCAAGGGACAACAATATAAGGAATTACTATGGCAAGCTGCTACAACAGGGAGTATGACCAGGTGGTCAAGTTGTTTGGAAAAGATGAAACAACTTCCAATGGGTGACGAGGCAGTGAATTTTCTAATGAGGAATGATCCGCGGAGTTGGTCACGAAGTCACTTCAGCACTCATTGCAAGACTGACTTGGTTGTCAATAATATTAGTGAATCATTCAATGCGGCAATCCTACATGGTAGGGACAAGCCAATATTATCGATGCTCGAGTGGATTAGAAGGAAACTCATGAAAAGGATATATGTGAAGAAGGAAGCAATGATGAAATATGAAGACAGCAGCTTATGTCCCAACATTGTTAAGGTGCTTAACCATAATAAGGCGGGTGCAGGTAATTGTTTTGTAACACCAGCCGGTGATATGAAGTTTGAAGTTGATTGTGGTGCTTATTCTAATGTTGTTGATATTAATGCAAAAACTTGCACCTGTCGTATGTGGGAGCTTTCGGGTATCCCTTGCAAGCATGCGGTTGCCGCCATTTAAGAATCTCGGTTACAACCAGAACCTTTTGTTGATGAGTGTTACTCTAGGAGTACATATTTGGCAGTCTATAGTCATCACATAGTTCCACTGCCAAGTCAAGAGGAATGGCCTGTCACTGAGAACCCCGATGTTTATCCCCCTTTTATAAGGAAGCCAACAGGGAGGCCCAAGAAAAAGAGACGAAAGGCAGCCGATGAACCACAAAATCAGCCCAAATTATCTCGTGTTGGAGGTCAACTACGGTGCGGTAATTGTAAGCAATTCGGCCATAATGTCCGAGGTTGTTCGGCTGCAAGAACAGGTGAGACTCCATGGCAACGGAGACGGCGAATTGAGCTAGCAAAGAAAGCTCGCCGACCACGACCAACTCCCAATTCGGAACCATCAACTAGCTCGGACAAAAAATATACCAAGGTTTAATCCATATAACTTACTAATCATTTGAACTTAATGTTGCACTTTAATATTATACTGATGTTATTTTATGATGTTGTAGAAAAGAGACAGGAAGAACAGAGGTGGTACTACTTTAGGAAGTCAACAATCCCAACTATCACAAGTATGAAGCTGCATCAAGCTAGTATGAAACTGCAAGAAGCTACATCACTCATCTATTTTCTTTTGTAATGATGGCTGCATCAAGCTACTTTTAGTGACTAGAGTATATTTTGTCACTCGGACTAAGGTGTACAGGTCACATTTTGTAATGAATTATTCGGATGGTAACTTGACCTATTTTGTGACTGATGTAATGGCCACCTATTTTGGCAACACTTCAACTTATAACATTGACAAGCTGTTAACATATCAATATATCATTCCATTCCATCATACATAGCAAATTACAAAGATCCATATTTTATAAACAACATTACAAACATACTTATTACAATCACTAAATTGAAACTATTTCTCTTCCACCTTAACTGATCTGATAACACTTTGATAAACTCATCTTTTTCTTTGATCTGATTTTCTAACATAATACACTTATCTTCACAGCTATGTAGTTCCATCTCCATAGTGACAGCGTGGTCTTTAAATATCTGTAGATTAGCTTGTATGTCTTCAACGTTGGATTTAAGGGCCAATATACGTTCTTTTTTCCGCCGAATGGACTCAAAAACCGATGGCAACAACTCCGTTCCCCACTTGCAAGTCGGTGGATCAACCCACGTGAAAAAATTGCACATTTTCTTACCACAATCGGCATAACGACCACATCCATAAAATCTTCTTCCTATGTTTTCTACCGTCTTCGCCACTCGCAAATTCGTAGGGATACCGCACCCACATAGCTTTACCTTACAATTTTTGAAATCCATACCGAATCTTAAATGTCGAATTACCTCGTCTTGTCCAAGTTGGGCCTGGGTTCCCGTCGAAATACCCACTTCCTCGTCCTACCAAGTCGAAAATATCGAAGCCCAGATGTTCTAACTCGAAAATGTGGAGCTCCAATTCAGTCAAACTTCAAAATAGCGGCCTCCAACAGTAGGGAGCTCAGCTGAGCTTGGATGTGCTTGGGTTTCGAACAACAAGTTAGGGATTCAAACACAGCAAGTTAGGGATTCGAACACAACAAGTTAGGGTTTCGAAGGATACCAGCGAAAGATTAGGAGTTCCAGATGAGGCTCCTTCGAACGGTCGCCTGCAAGACAAAAAAAGGGGGTTGAGGAAGGCAAAACGTCCATTCGAAAACCAAAACTCCAAGCATAAGTCGTTCACAGACCTCGTACAAAAGCTCAAGCAAGTTGTCTTCTGCGAACGATCGGGAGGAAAACCTTGGATTGGTTGATCGACATCTCAATTATTGTCTTGGATTGGGTGTGTTCTCTTGAGTTCTTTTCAATTTTTTTTCATGGAGGCGAGGGAGGGAGTCGAGAAGGAGAAGAGGGAGTCGAGAAGGAGAAGAGGGAGGTTCTGGGAAGGGGAGAAAGTGAATGGAAGTGTAATTTTTAATATAAAAGTGGGTGTCGGGGCAGCAACTTTTAAAAAAAAAATTGGATTTTTTTATTTTTTTTAAATTGCCACGTCATCAAATTCGAAAGCGGATGGTGTGCCACGTAGGACAAAAACGTCGTCATTCTGACATGGCAAGCGACAAGGATGCTGACTAGGCTCGGACATCTATCCGAGCCTTTAATTGATGAACCCGGGAAACCACATGGGACCTCTTTGATGATTTTGAAACCACAAACCTTTATGTGTCAAAAGCTCAAACCACAAGGTACGAAAGTGGACTTTTCCCTAAATAATAATAGAATCAAATCTAGCGATATGAATAATATCAAGGCAGAATTTATTTTAGGTGATCTTTTTCTATCGTAGTTTTTTACTGAATTTTAGTGTGATAGGGTTTATCGAGGTCAGCAGTCGCAACCTCGCAAGAGTGAATTCTACGTAAGTTTTTCAGATTTATATATAGGGTACGTCCGCCCCTCCATTTCAATCCAAATTTAAAAAAAAAATCCTCTCCTAAATTTTTACCCAAAAAAAATCTACTACTAAATAGATTCTGATAATTTTTTACTTTAGAAATAGATTTTACCGGCACACATGTGTGTATTAATGGTAGTATTAAGTGATTCAAAATTCTCTTAAGTACATTTCGGATTTCAAGTCAAATGAAAAATATATGATTAAAAGAATTATCACTAGATAAGACTCGATAATGTTCGACTCTAAATAATTAAATGTTAAAAAACGCACATATGTGCTTGTGTAGTATCATCTCAACTAAGCAGGACAGCAAAATAGAGAGTCAAGTAGTATATATCAGTAAATATTACGTAGAGTAATTATATTTATGTAACTAGATTTTGATAGGAAGTTAATAGTTATTCTGTTTCATATTATATAATTTTATTTGGTTACAAGTTAGTGATTGATAGTATGGTAAGAATATTATATAAAGTAGAAATATTCATGTACCCATGATATATAAAAGTTAATCTTTATATTTATTGAAAGAGCCATTTAACAAAAGTACACTTGGACTGCACGTAAAAAATTAGATGTCGGATGGACTACACGCTATTAATTCATTTTACTCATAAATCTATAACGTGTTGCAACTAGCATCCAAAATTAAAATTCATATTCAAAATCTAAAATATTGCATGAGAACGCTCGAATACGCGAACCTGAACATGTAATTTAAAACCTAATTAATCATATCTTGTCAAACATAAAATAAGTCGTTATAAATAAACTACTACTTTACTTTAGCCACCATTAATTAATTTATCATCAAGTACCCCACTTCACGATTAAGCATGCTTGCGACCGTTCTTATTTAACTGAATTAATCTATTAGTAATTTTTTTTCATTCTCTAGCCAATTCATGGTAGCCATCCTTGACCCTCTTGGATCCGGACAAGAAATTACCTTTTTCAATTTTTTAGTAACATCAACTATGCTACAATTAATCAATCAATTCAATTCAAACATAGATTGGGAAAAAAATAGAGGTTGGATATACTAATCTCCAAGCCTAAGGATGGCAACAGGTGTGAAGGCTTTTCATTCTTCCATAGATTCAACACTTTTTCTTTTATTTATAAGTAAAATTGACACTAAGATGAATATTTTATAATGATTCTTTCAGTTATTAATATTTTGGGATTTGGGTTTTTTTATAATCGTAATTGGGATTATTATTAATTTTTTTAAGATAAATTTTTATACCATAAACCCTGGACCTCCATGAATTAGTACCGTTCTTTCGTCGTTAGGCTGAATTAAATTGGATTACAAGTGTTATGTCCTTTAGATTATGTTTCCGATTTTCTAATAAATTTAAATAAGTTAGCATAGGTATTATTATAGCTAGAGTTGATAATGACTATTCAAAGAACGTTTTTCTT
Source organism: Hypericum androsaemum (assembly GCA_963995505.1). Taxonomy (NCBI): domain Eukaryota; kingdom Viridiplantae; phylum Streptophyta; class Magnoliopsida; order Malpighiales; family Hypericaceae; genus Hypericum; species Hypericum androsaemum. The sequence goes on from OZ023182.1 coordinate 15,248,643, forward strand.
CTCTCTTTTTTGGTGGTAAGAACGTTTTTCTTTTGTCGCGGTTGAGCTGTGCGATTATTTGTGATTTTCGTGTAGTCGTAAAGTCAAACCCGTCTTTTAACAGCATTATGTATCTAATTAAACAAGAGAAAGAAGGGAGATGGGGAGGGAGAGGAGAGAGATGGAAAGGAAATTCTATTAATTTATTTTTTCCAAATTTTGGAATTTGTTTTCAATTTTTGTTTTAATAGAGTTAGGTGTATTTTTGTTTAGTCAAAGATGATAGGCATCAACCAATGAAAACCTATATCTTCCGGTAAGCCAATTTTGAATTAAAATAATGGTGTGGAAATGTACAAAGCCGCATTGTACCATTTTTTTCTACCTTTAGTTAGAGTAACATTGGAGACTTTCAACTATTAGAAAATTATTTTCTAAGTTTTGTTGCTACATTGACATATTGGTATGGACCCAGTCCATAAAAACCCTCCATTTGAAATGTGGCTAGTATTGATATAATTAGTCATTTGCCTGTAAATGTATGTAAATAAGGTTTAAACATAAAATCATCGATAAAACAAATGAAAGTTAATTGAAATAGTAAGAGAGTTAGATTTACTTAAAAGAAATTTAGATTCAAATATAACGATTATAAAAGACACTATTAGAAGAGTCGTTTCAATACGAGTGAATCGTGTTGTCTTTGCTCATTCGCGGTAGCTCCTCTGTAGGCTGTTTTTGCTACGGGTACTTAATGGCCAGAGGTGCATATGGTAGTCAAACATTTGAATAGCAATGAAAGACTTAAAAAGCAAAGAACTATATGTACTTAACTTTCCTTAATGGTTGCAAAAAGTCTTGGGATGAGAAAAGACATGGTGCATAACTATAATCATAACAATCTTCACAAGCTATAATGGAAATGATCAACAAGTGAACTGCCATGTATCCGACATCGTCGGATGCCATCATCGCTTGTGATGTCTTCGATTTTGTGAAACACCAACACAAACACCCTGCCATTGATACGGAGCTCGAAGGGAAACGACAGTAAGGACTCGAACCCGCCAGGCTAAGAAAGCCTGATATTAGGCTTGCAAACAAAGTTTTAAGGGAAAATTACGCTCGTGTCTCCGTAATTTGGTTTCTCTCCCTCTCGGGTCCTTAGATTTCTAAAATATATGTTGTTGTCTCCCCATTTTGGTTTTAGATACTCTCGGGTCCCTTAATGACATCAGCACTCATTTTTTCATTTTTTTAGTCATAGAAATGACCTTTATACTCCAAAATAAAAAATAAAAAAGATACTTACCATCTTCAACCTCTTAACATCTTCATCCTTCTATGAACAATATAAACAAGAACCAATAACCAAATTCACCATCTCATTAAATTAACATCAAGAACCAACAAATTGCAGAACCAAATAAACAACAATCAAGCTATCAAAAACCACGAATCCTACTTCCCGTGCCAAAAATCAAGCCTAAATAAACAAGAACCAAGAAATTGGAGAACCAATTAAACCCACGAAACCCGAACCCAGAAGATCCAAGAACCAAGAAACCCACGAAGTGACACCCGCGGCGACATTCCACCAGAGGACGACCAAGACGAACAAACCCCCAAATTGATTAATTGGAATTGGAAGCTATTTGCAGAAACAATTGATCGGGTTCGATAAAAACTATTAACGAAGATATCAAGATAGGGTTGTTTAGTGGGGACCACGGCGATGGGGAGCCGTTCGACGAAGTTCTTCATTGGGGACGACGACGATGGGTAATCGAAACACTGGCGATAGCAAGAGCCGGCCCAAACCACCTTCATCTTATCCACCTCGAACTCCGCCTTCTTCCTCTTGAACGCCAAATTGAGGTGGAGCGGCTTGGAGAGAGAGAGGAACGAAGAAGAACCGCCAACACCGAACAGAACCAAAAATATAAAAAATGGTTTAGGGTTAAGAGGTCTAGGTGATGTTGGGACTGATTTGGGGATTGTCTAGTGTTTTTAATCTTCTAATTTTTTGGTTGATTATTGGTTGAGTTTCTGGGTTGGTGTTCTAAGTGGGAGTGATAATTTTTATTTTATTTTTTGTTTAGGGGTATAAATGTCATTTCAATGACAAAAAAACCAAAAAAATGAGTGCTGACGTCAGTCAGGGACCCGAGAGTATCTAAAACCAAAATCGGGAGAACAATATGTATTTTAGAAACCTAGAGACCCGAGAGGAAAGAAAACCAAGCTACAAGCACGTGAGCGTAATTTGCCCAAGTTTTAAACTCATGGATAGTGAACCTGCCTTCCTAATCAACTAATTGTGTTCAATACATTTACAGCCTCAATCTGGCAAGGGAACAAAATTAAAAGGGGACCAGGAACTCATTCCATGCACAAGTACGCTATAGACTAACCCGTGATGATCAAAGTCAGTCCTTTCTGACCCGAAAGGCTTTCCCGGGCCTGGAAATTTCAGAGCTAGTGGCCATCATCAGGCTTCCACTATCAGACATGTAGAAATAGTTGTAGTTAATTCTCGTAACCAAATCGGCCACGTGTGGGAACAGACTTGCATTGAGTCTCGGCGATAATACCTGCAGGCAGGAAGTAGACCAAGCTCAAGACAAATATTAACTCGCCTTAGTAAACGGTAATTAGGGAAATGATAAGAAACATACTCTGAGGAGAAAAGCAATGCAATCATCAAACTGTTTCTCTATCCGATTAATTTCCATTTCACATCTTGACTTCATGGCAGGGGCAGCTCCACCACTACTTAAAGTTTGCTGTATGGAGTAAAATTCCAAAGCTAATCCAAGAATCGCGTTGACTCGAATGCCGATGAGGGTACACTTGTGTACAAAAGAAGTACGAGATGTTAGTGAAACTGCTTCACAATGTTTAACGAGACGATCTAATTTAAGAACTGAAAAATATTCCTATCAGCCTAGAAACAAAGACATTATTTAACTCACAAGCTTATCAGGAACTACAAAACATTGTCGCTGGATTGATAGCAAGTAGGCGTCATGGACTTCAATGACTTCATCCAAGGAGCCAGCTGCTGCCATACCTTCACAGAGCTCCCGCCAAGCACTGTGATATACCTGCCAACCAAATTCTTGCAAGTCACTAATAAGGCTAACATCCGAGAATGAGGCTGATATAATCGCCACGTTGTCTATACAAGTACTTGAAAAAATAATTTTCCAAATCTTTTATAAGACATTGACAGCACTAATGCAGCAAAATAAATATGAGAATTGCTTATTAAAAAATTCTTATAGTTCTGCATTCAATAATCACAAACATAAAATGACGTCTATGAGGTCTGCCCCACCCCTCTGTTGATTCATAGTCCTCTTAGAATATGTCCACAGTACAGAGAAACCCTAACCATCAATCTTTAAAAAATATAAGAGAAAAAGAGAACCAGGCCTTTTTAAATGTTTGAATGAGTTCTGAAGTCAAAGATGCTGATACCCAAATTTGAGGTTGAAACTATATAGCAAAGGGTATTATCAAAAAAAATTACAGAGTAAAACGTTGACAAGAAACAGTTTTTTCCTTATTATAGCTCTGAAAATCACATTTTCTTAATACAAAGAGGGTTACTTTTTTTTGGGTGGAAACAGAGGGTTAATTCCAACCAGCATTTCGCAAATGAAAAGGATTGCAGCATGGTAAATACTATCCAAAAAGGGAAAGATCTCTTACTCTGTCCATTACATACTGATGGAATGCGTCTACAAAATGAAGAAGTTTTTGCTCCAGTAACCATTGGTCCTTGCGGATATTTGTCGCATTGCGTCTACCCTAAAGCAGGGAGAAAATTGGAAATCAAAATTAAAGCAGAAAAGAAAGATTGGTCGTAGTTCCCAATTGTCAGAGCACATTAATGAGCCTAATGATAGAGTTCAAGCCCTTATAAAGGCAAAATCTTAATATCAGGAAAATAAGTCATTCAAGATTTGAGACAATGATCTAGAACCTTCCACATCCACCTCCGAGCTTTATCTAGAACAAACTTTGCACGCTTGACCTTCAACAAAAACCTCATCACCTGGATTCAGACATTGTATAAACACTTCTTTAAGTACTCAGGTACATCTTTAGGGAAACAAGAAGCATATCAAGAAAATGGAGAAACATACGTGGTTGTATTTCTTGATTGTATCTGTATTTGCAATAAGCTCAAGAGGCCAAGGGACCTGTCATGCGTTTAAAAACCCGGAGAGTCAGATATGTGTCTGCTTAAGAAACTGAAATGGCATTTCGTAGCTTAACCGACCTCATATGTGAACGTCAGAGATTCAAGCCCATCAATGCCGAAGCTGGGTGGACGACCTTTCCGAGGGGTCGAGGTTAGAGAAGGTGTATTAGGTAGCTCATCACCATCATGCCCGTGAGGATGGCTGATGGAGACAACCAGTGAATGAGGAGAACTTAGCAACATGGCATCAGCGGAGTTGCGAATGGACTCCTAAAGTCAACAAGGATCACAGATAAACCCAGAAGATTATAGAAATAAGATGGCAACCACATTAAGAAGTCAAAATCAGGGATAATTTAGACAATGTTTGCTCGGACAAAGCATCTCTGAAAAGGCACAAACGTCCATCAACTTAGTATAATCGTACAGTTGCACCTGTAGCATTGTGTTTAACTCGAAATCATCATCCCAGGTTTCACCCTTATCAAGTTTGTTGAAAATGATGGTCAAAAAATGCTGCAGCAAATCACCTGATGGGAGAACATCAAACAAAATTGTTGATATGAACAGGATGTGGAAAAATTACGAGAATATCTTAGCAGAAGTACCTGAACCTAACAGGTATATTGCACGTAACACAGCAAGCTCATCTATCAATCTCCAGTCTTTCATTAGCTTTGATAATATCACTCTTCCAACGTTATCCACCTGTGACATACAAATTTGGGTATTAATTTGCCCACTTCTTCCTTCTAATAGCAAATTTTGTATCAACTTCAGTTTACCTGTTCCTTGACATATACAATCAGGCATTCATGCATAATAACTGCAGGTAATGGAGTAATTCTGGGCTTGACGCTTTCAATCCAGTCAAGAACTCTTGACATAAGGGTGTTGTTCTTCTGGAAAGGCAATAATTCTGAAATGCGGACATTTTCCTGCTTCATACAATGATCAATGTTTCAATAAAAGTATAATGAATTAATAAAGCACTTAGATTCATAAGTCTAGACTTACCTGAAAAGAGGGAAGCAAAGTGGGAAAAGGAAAGAGGGATTCAAGCATCTTTAAGTTGTCTTGCAAGCGAAGATGCTCAGATTTACCAAACTGAAAGCCAAAAGAATAGTTTGTTCCAGTAAATGCTGAAGAAACAGCATCCTCTGTGCCAAAAACAGCCTCCTGCAGAGCTTCATCATTTAAAGGTGGTAGATGGAAGTTCCTTGACAAGTTCAACATTTCCCAACATCCCGGATTATTAGCTAGCTTAGTCTGACAAACAGTGATGGCTGGGGTTTCAGGACAGAATGGCATCATGAAGGGCAACTCATCCATAACATCTGCTTGTCGATTCTCTGTTTCTGCATGCAAAGGGTCAATCTCAACTTTATTTGCAATCTTTTTCTTTTGTTTCAAGGTGTCCACAAAGAAATTAAACCAGGTCTTCTCAGAAAACATTGGAGATGGCAGGGCTTCACAACTCTCATCCTTGTTTTTTCTTCTGATGATCATGCCAGTTAGCAAAGAAGTTTCAGACTTGGATAACTCATCTTCAGCAAAGTATCTAGAGATGTGATCACCATGGCCTATAAGACCCACCACTGACAGACAGAAGATCTCGGACAGGGTTAAACCTGATTTACATTCCTGCTGCCTTCCCAAGTTACTGAGGTACTCGGAGGCTGCAGAACCATCAACGTCCAGGGATACTCTTTGACCAGTTGGCATTGACGATGACATGTAAACATGCCGAATCAGCTGCAATGATTTTCCAGCAGAGACAATTGAATTTGCAATTTCCTTTAGAAACACGGGACATACTTGAATCTCCCTCTTTTTCAGCTCCCTCCAACTTCTGGAACTAGTCAGTGAAGTAGAATCTCTCTCACCAGCCAAGTCAATAGGAGTTATATCCAAATTCGGACCTCGTACTTGTCTCAACTGATAGCTCTTCTCCCAGAATTCTGGCTCGTCCACAGAGATTGCTTTATTGGCATAAAAGAACATCTACAGAGTGAGTAGATGAATAAACCAACATCAGTTCACATCAATATGATTGAAGATGGTCATTAAATACCAATTATTGCATAACAGACAAGACAAAGCCTAGACTGTCCCAATTAACAGCTTCCAGTCAACAGGAAAAAAGACCATAAAAGTCGACAATGTCTCAGAATTCAATAGGATAAATCGCAAAACATGTTACCTCCTCGAAAGGATCATCCAGCATTCCTTCAAAAAGCCAGGAATCAAGACCCTGAATACAAGGAAATACACTTGCAACAAACATATGAAGCACCATTTGATAAGCTGCCTCCTGAGACCAGCACAAGTTATCAGCAATAGCTGTATAAGCCACGTTAACATGGGGAAAGAGAAAAGTCGATTCCAGCAACAGAGAATACAACCTCACCATATTGCACATAGCACACTTCATCCAGCTTCTTGTACAGAGAATCAAGGATATGCACAGCAATTTCAGCAGCCGAAACACCTGAATTAGGCTCGAAGCAAGATTGGAGAACGGCTTCATTAACAGTTTGCAACAGATATTCAGCACCTGAACAAAGACTAACACCAACAGCATCGATCAGCCAATCCCGTAACAACCTCAAAAAACGCCACATTATACGAAACCTAAATGGAAAACATAGTAAAGGACAAACCTCGATAACGAATCCGATACTCCCAACAATGTAGGAGTCTCCCCATCAGCGGATTCAAACACCTTCACCTCCTCCTTCAAAGCAACACCTCGCAATCTCTATACACAACACCAACCAAACCAATTCTTTTCACAAAAACACACGAATCCGAAACAAACCCAACAAAACAAAACATACCCAGAAAAGAGGGGGACACCTGGAGCCACTGAGAGGCAGAGGAGGCAAAGGCCCTGAGAGTGGGGACGCCCTCGCAGGATCCAAGCCGGCCGACGACCACTTCGACGAGCTTCAGGCAGGTGGCGGCGTGCACGAGCCGGGCGAGGAGGTTGTGGAGGGAGGAGAGGGAGAGTGTGGGGAGGTAGGTCCCGCCCTGGGAGAGGGCAAAGGTGCGAGCTTTGGGGTCCCACCGGAAGAGGGAGGAGGGGAAGCCCTGGAACATCTGGAGGACGCATTTCACGAGGTGGGCCTCCGTCGTCCTCGCGCTGGCGGGGAACACCGGCGTCGCGTGGTGGATGCCGGCGCCGAAGGTCGCCGGATGCGGTCCGGTGGTACTGGGAGGGGACATTTTTTTGGGTAGGGCTCTTTGTTTTGATTGTTTTTTTATGGGTTTTGGTGTTTGGTGGGCTTTTTTGAACGGAGGAAGCGGCAATAAGGGAATAATGCGATTTTTTTTAGTTTGGGTTTCTTTAATGATTGAGAAATTTTAAGAAAGTCTTTAAATTTAATTTTATATATAAGTGATTATATTAAATAATAATCATATGGACTATTGATATGCTGCATTTCACTCTTAGATATAGACTTTTTCTCAATAGCCTAGCGATACAAAATATTATCAATTTTAAAGAAATACAGGTTTCAAACTCTATCAAATATAATAATATAAATTTGAAAAAATGTAGACTGATTAACTAGGCTACAATGTGTCTTCCAAATGTCAGTCGTGGGTGTCGTCGTACGACTTACGCAGCAAACCAATGGTGTCATCTTTACCAAGCTCTCCTGGCACCTCCTCTATTCCGCAATGTACGCTGGGCACGAGTTATGATTAGCAAGTATGGTGGTGAACGACAAGGACTCAATCTGTTGGCACCTCCTCTCTGGACTCGCCTCAACCGCCCTCGGATCTCGCCCCTACCGAACTCGCCCCAGCCACCCTCGGCTCCACCGAACTCGCCCCAGCCACCCTTGCCGTTTCTGCAGGCCTCCGGCTCCCAGCTCCACCTCTCGCCGTCTCCGCAGGCCTCCTTCGCTTCACCTTCTCCAGGCTCCGTTAACGACTCCACCACCAGCCGCTCGTTTCTCTCTCCCCGTCAGACTCCGGTCCTTTTCCGTCAACTACTAGCCTCTGCTTGTCTGGTTTTGCGGGCACCGGAGGTCCCTGGCAGGGGGTTCGTCGGCGCCGACCTCCCCCCGGCTGGCTCGTCTCCTGTTTCTTATTCTTCCTATTTTTCTGCTTTTATGTATGTTTTTTCTGCCTCCTGTTCTGTTGCCGCCGACCTCCCTGAGTCGCCGCCGTCTCGTGGGCTCGGGGTATGTTTATTTGCTTTTGTTGTTGCTTGGTTCGTCTGTTGTCTGATCTGAGATCTTTTCGAATCTCGTTGTCTGTTCGATGGTTGCGGGTAGAGAATCTTGTCTCGGTCGATTTATGTCGACTTTGGCTCTCATCTGAGTGTATCTCATATGCATTCAGATGCCCTCTTAACGGTGTCTTGAGATTATTGGCCGAAATTATTTCGGTAGAAATCCGCCCTAGTCGTTGACTTTCGTACTTTTTCGACCGCCCATCGCCCCCCCCCCCCCCCCCCCCCCCCCCGTGCCACCCTGCTATCATCGGACTGGCTTCGTTTTCTGTTTGGTTTTCTTGTCTTTTGTCTATGTACTTTTCTTTATAGCTCTGTAACTCGTTTATTATATATATAGGTTTCGCGTCACTTTATTCCTAAAAAAAATATGTTTATCCCGGATTTGGGATACCCTGACTTAGCAATTCTAGGTGAAGGCCCGACCTCTATTAGCATGTGGGCTCCGCCGAATTGTGGGAAACAAACTAAATACATCTTTTTGGATGATCTGTGGCTTTCTCGAGCCCCGCTTCGGGAACATGCTATGTCCCCTCCCCTAGGAGGAAATATGGAAGCGAGTAGCAGACTATTGGACTCCATAGTAAAACTGGGATTAAACTCGACTAGAGCAGTTCTGATGCAGCGTGGATGTAATAAGCCGCACATATCCGTTTATTTGCCGAGAATAACCAAAATGGGCCAAAGATAGGTGTCAATAAATTTGTTGAAACCGCATAATAACGGAACGCAACATGAATAGATAACAACAAATTCGTTGAACTTGCAAGTTACCAAAAGTGATATTTTTTTGATTATCGGAGGTATGCTCGACGATAAAACTGAACTTAATTGAGCAAATCCGCTCAAGGTTAAGAACCTCATTTTTCATATTGTTTTTTACAGGTAATTTCAATTTTTCATATAATATCAGACAACTCAAAGCTGTATTTACAACACTAACGTGTCACTTATATAGGCCACCAAGAGATACGAACACAAGAAATTAAATGACCCAAAACCAAAAGGCATGATAGAAAAGAAAACTAAAAGACAAAGACATGAGTCTCATCTGATCATCCCGCGTCCCAGGTGCACCAGTCCAATTGACTTGCGCCAGATTCCCACCTTCTATATCTCTTCGTTAAACTGGCCAGTAACCAGTGCTACTATAACACCGTGTAACGAGGTCCTCTTCCATCCTTATGTATTTTCAATAATCAACATTCAACTGAATCAATCGGTAAAACAGTTGTTTGTCTTGACTCTTAAGAAAATTGAAAATTAAATATTTATTGAAAAATTTACCATTTCGAATGTCCCGCACAAATATTAGTTCCGACAAAATTCCACGTGTCCTTGACCCTTTATTATTAATCAAAAAGCACAAACAAAGCATACAAGAACTATCACCAATGGTGCAACTTCAGTGGACAGCACCCTCTAACACATCCCCCACTGCCCTAACTATCAAACAGAAGTCGAAGGTGACCAGATTAAGTCTCCACATTTGATCGAACCCACCAACTGCAGCCCGACAATCATCCACAGTGCCCGAACACACGCCAGCCCAGTGGCCTATTCCCGAGTATCTCTTAAAGTACAAATCTCTATAGGCCGCGTTCAGGGCAAACACAATCTCTTCGTAGTCATTATTGATTGCGAGATCGGATTGAGTGAGAACTAAAGAAAATTTATCCACAGGTGGGGACTACATTTTGGGCCGTCAGATTTGATTATCTTTAAATCTGATGGTCAATAACCTACCAGGTGATATTGGTTTGCATGTGAAGTAATATTGGTTTGCATGTGAAATGATATTGGTTTGCAAGAGGCTGGTTTACATATGAAGTGATATTGATTTGCATGTGAAGTGATATTGGTTTGCATGTATAGTAATATTGGTTTGAGTTAATCCCCATAAATGGGGACTAGCCCAGTTCCCACCAAATCTGCCCCCCATCATTGCACCTCTCGAGTCCCTCGCTCTCGTTGGGCGTCGAAGAGATGAAGTCGTTGACGACATACTTGGCGACAGAGGCGTTCGTCAAGGATCGACGTAGAGTACGTCGACACAAAAGGAGTAGTTTTGGGTTCGGTTGCAGTTTTGTCAACTGCTTTTTTTTTAATAAGTAAAGTGTATATTTACTTCGAAAGAGACCACCAAAGAGAATACATCAAAAATACTTTTGATGGGTTTTCGGAGGCATTTTGTTGACCGCCTTGTTGATGAGTTTTTGGATCGTTGTGGCATCGTCGCCGGAGGTTATGCGGATATTAGAGAGCGTGGAGGAAATGAGCAAGGTGGTGAGAAGGATGAGTTTGGGTGTGGGAATTAGGACGGCGAGAGAACAAGATTTTCTAGTCATTTTCTGTTGGCGTTAGGCAGAAGAATTTTCCAAGAGGGCTTGGAATGAGTAAGATGTTGTCTTGGGTTTACATAAATATGTATAGTCATGTACGGAAAATAATTGTCGGGTAAGTTGTTCAATTTTCGGAACGTAACATTGTTTAAAGAAACAACTTTTTTTTTGGGCACGCATCACACTTGGTTTGGACAGAAATAAAAAGGAAAGCAAATAAAATTGAAATAAAGTAATATTCCTTCCATTATTTGAAAGATATTAAGTGAGAGGAATAAAATAATTATCAAGGGAGCGAAAATGAACTTTGTACTCGTAGTGTTATCGATGAAAGTGTTATCGATGATACTATTTCTGTGGTGCAGTTTTTACCCTAATAGATTTTACTGCATCAGGGTTTTGATAAGATCGGCGACAGTAAAATTACGAATTCTCCTTTCGCCATATATTCAATACAAATTTAATTGTTCAAAAAAAGTGAGAGGAATACAAGTAGAAAAAATATATTTTTTTGTTGGAAAAAAATAGCTAACTACTAGGCATACTGAGACATGATTATTTTCCAACAATAACTATCACAAAGTTGTAACTATTTTTTTATAAGGGATAATTTTATTTATATATGGTAAACATCCTAATTACAATATCCCATATTTGGAATGCAAAAATGCTAAACCAATAGAGCCTAGGATACTATACAAAAGAATTCAAATAAAGGAACAAGTCTTCGGATCAAAGAATCGAAGTCGACCATATCGAAGAATCGAAGTCGACCAAATCGACTATTCTTTGATCCGAAGAACACTAGTATAATAGATAAACTCTCAGTTAAACGACACACCTTCAAAGCGATTCCTGAAATTTCATGTAACCTATATAATTGAACTATGTATTGAAAATCATACTTTTTCCATCGTGCCGCTTCCTCCTCGGACTAACTCCATCCAAATGGGTAGTGATTGATTAAGATTGGGGCCATAAGGGGTGAAATAGTAATGAACAAAAATGTTTCGAGTTTTTTTTCTTCGTTTTTTTCACTTTCTCGCCAATTTGGAGAAAATAAACTTTGATCGTTATGAAAAGAAATCCTCTATTTCCTTTCTATCCATTTTCTTTCACTTTCCTAAACAATACGATATGATCCATCCCATATTACGGGAGCGGATTTGGTTCTGGAAAGACAAATCTAATCAGGACCGTTTTGGACGATCTAATGGTTTACTCAGTTATGATCTAATAGTTTACTCGGTTATGATTTAATGGTCTACCTAGTTATGATTCAATGGTCCGTGTTTATCCCGTCCCAAATAAATCGGGACCGTTCCAGATAAAAAAGGGTTGGATACAATAGTCTACCCATTTAGCGAATGGTTTATCCAGTTATGATCCAATGATCTACTTAGTTATGATCGAATAGTTTACTCTGTATATCTCGAATAATTTACTATCCAGATTGGTCTTGGATTCTTTGTTCTAGGACCAAATCTGGTCCTCATATACATGTCCTCATTAGCACTATAGTCTATAATCGAAATTGACACTGGTTGCGAAAATAACATTTTTGTTAAGTTAATAAAGTTGTAAGAGAAGGTCGAACGCCATAAATAGAAGTGTGTTCAATTCTGTTTTCTTTCCAAAATTTGTATCCTTCACGAGTTCATATGGTGTTAATGCGTATCAGTGGATTGAGTCCGAAGTGAAGAAATCATTCTGGACGGTTTTGAGTGAAGGGAAGACCGTGCTGGCATGCGCAGTTATGTGATAATGACATTTATTTGACAGCAACCGTCTTGGCATGCGCAGTTATGTGATAATGACATTTATTTGACAGTAGCATGTCGTATTTATGATACTGACGTGCATGGCTTTTTTTATTTTGGTCCCCATATTTTAGCATTTTTACAAAAAAGTCCCACTGGCATGTCCCGTTTACGATACTAGTATGTGCCGTTATGTGATAATGGCATTTATTTCTGGCCTGTGTTTGCGCTTGGCTTTTTTTATTTTAGTCTCCGTATTTTAGCATTTTTCAAAAATGTTTCTGCATGTCTTCATTCCGAACGGTTCGGAATGGGGGCATTCCTATCTAATCTAACCTCGTTAATGCGCATAACCTGCCGTATAAAATCGATTCTTTCAATGATATTTATCCATTATCATAAAATCCAAATTTGAGAATTTATTACTACTCTTATTATTAGAATTTTGAAAACTCTGGATAGCAGAAAATTGAAAAAGGTGAGCCAATGTTTCTTCCACGCTATTCTTTGACGCAAGTAGCGATTGCACCATGGTTATGTTTGGCACAATTGGTTGAATTTTTTTTTTCTGGAAAGAAAATACTTTATAGAATAAGTAAAAGAAAAACTACAGATGGGGATGAGAAGTGAGAGGAGGGAGGTGATAAGAGAGAAACCTACTACAAGTGAACTAAAAAATAACCAGTGGCTTAGACGGGTAACTAAAGACTAGCTAAGCCAGCTGCCAAAATAAGAAAATCTACCCAAGCTATCCCACAAATCAGGTAGTCTTGGGTAGATGCTGCCAAAACTGGAAACTACTTCTTTCCGACTGGAAATGTCCTCTTCTTCGAATTGGAACGAGTGTTCTTGGCAGGTGGGAGGTAGAAATCACTGTAATACTCAACGTCAACATCATACAGCTCCTTCTCCATCCATTGTTCCGAAGCCATCATCTTCGTCATCTTTCGCCATGAAGAGCAACGCTGGGTCATCCGTATCCGACATCGCTTGAACTACATTTTCGTGAAAACTTGGGAATGGTAGCGAATCTGTAGAGGGCAAGGCGGATGACTGTCCCAACACAATTGGTTGAATTTGACAAACAGAAAATTAGTTTGATATGGCCCTCACTATACGCTATGTACTCTTATCATCGAACAACCTCTTTACCATCAAACACTTAAATAATAAATAGTGTTGGAGAATCCCATGTTAGACGATGCAAGTGTGGTGACCTTGTTTATAAGTGTAGAAAATCTATAAACGCTATTTCACAAGGAGATTTTTCACATGATATCAGAGTGGGTTGATCGTGTACGTATTGTAATACGTGCACGATGTGATTAAATTTATCACATGTTAGTGAAGTCAAAGTCCAAACACTGGTCTGATATATTTAATTTGAGCAAACGTATTGCGAATTTCACATTGCCAATTGCAAAAGTGATGGGCTTATTTTTGTGTTGGATGTAAAAATTCTATCAAATATGTCTCGAATTCGAACCCCTTAAAAACGCAGTCGCTTATAATCACATTATTAGAAAAATAAACAAAACATAACAAACAGAGGCGCCGACATTGCAACCTAGTGGATTTCACCGAAAAAAATCTTCTGGATGACCTCCACCATCTCGCAGAATCTCTTCATGTCCCGATTACGGCGCTCGAGAAGCCACGTCGCATGGACCCCAAAAAGAGCAGCCTGGCAATTATCCAAAAGGCGAGAAGCAGCACGAGCGTAGTACCCCAACGTATTATAGGCATCGAGGTCAATGTCTTCGGCAGCGTCCGAAAATGCCTTGGCGGCATTCCCGTAGTCTTTGCTGCACCTCTCGAGTCCCTTTTGAAGGCCGACCGGCATGAACTCGGTCCTCTTTAGTAGCTCGCCGATGTAATCTTGGGCGATGCTGGCGTTCTTGAAGGCCAAATCCACGGCGATGGCGGCCACGAACAAGTGGTCGGCGTCCTTGGTATTGTTGCTGGCGTACAGTGCCTTGACGCAGAAGGAATAGTATGAGGTGTGGGTGCATATCTTTTGGACCATCTTGTTGATTGGTTCCTGGGTTTCGTTGGAGGAGGAGGAGGATTGTGCATGGAGATCGTATAGGAGACGACCAAGATTGTAATAAAAATGGTTTTGGGTATTGTGATTAGTATACTATTAGGGCAAGGTTCTTTCGCCATGTGTGTTGTTGGTCAGAAGACAGGAGGAGCTAGATGAACCAGAGACAAATGAAAAATGGCCTGTGGACTCAAGATTTTTATACTAGGACACTATACTTTATTACAATAGTGATCTTATCTAATTAAGTATTGTATTTCCTTCTATACGATGTATGTTTCCTTTTTGTTGTGTTTCTTTCTATTTACGTATATTTATCCTATACTGATAGTCTGATATTACCAAATTATATATAAAATAATCAAAATAATTATTAACATATTTGACCTCATGATATGAATTGATCAAGCAATTATGGAAAGAGACAAAAAAAAGGAAAAACAAAATTTTAATAGGGTGTGACTTTGGTACTCAATATAGATAAGAATGATATACATTCAATATAATATTAATACTTAATATAAATAATAATAGTATATATTGCACTAGTAATAGTGTACAACGAGAATGATAATGATTTGACAGTAATACTTAATATAGATGAGAATGATATGCATTCAATATGACATTGGTACTCAATATAAATGATAATAATATACATTGTTATTGATAATGATATACATTCAATATGACATTGATATTCAATATAAATGATAATAGTTTACAATGCGACTAATATTGGTTTACAACAAGAATGCTAATAGACTGACAGTAATACTCAATATAAAAGAAAATGATATACATTCAATATGACATTGGTTCTCAATATAAATAATAATTTTATACATTGCGACTGATATTGATAAACGACAAGAATAATAATAGAAACAAAACAACAATTCAACTTCTTACTCAACAATCGAATGACGCGCTATATCACGATTCCATAGCTCAATCCCAACTCACACAGCGTACAACAATCACGCTGCATAAAATCAAGAACAACCTTTACTACTACCTAATAGAACAAAATTTCATTTTTTATTAGGAAACCAATAATGGCAAAAGAAGATACTTCTTCCATCCCCAACGAAGCCACCGCCCCAACCAACGACCAAAATTCACCATCTTCATGTGTCGCGTCTTCCTCCTCTTCCAACACCAAGGTCGAAGTGATTCCTTGCTCTAAACAGGAGTTCACTCCATTCCAACCTCCTCAATACGATCCCCTGCAAGCAAGATGCTCCCTCTCTCTCCCCTCTCCTCCTAACAATCTCTCTGGCAGCCGTTATCCGGCAGCCGGCAACACCTAGCTGCTATTGCTACGAAAGCCACGACCACAAATACAAGGCTGATCTCCTCATGCTATTTTATTTCTTTTTAGACTTTGATGAATTTTTTTATTTCATTTTTTGCGGTGATTTTTTTCTGATTTTTTTCGATGCTCCTCATGCTTTTTGATTTTTTTGGGAGAGGAGAGACAGGGGAGGGCGGAGGCAAGGTTTTAAAATATGCGGTCTAACCAGTCGGATCGTGATTCGGTATGAATAGCATATCGGGTTTGGTCAAAAAATTGCCAACCTTACGAACCGTCCAAAAAATGGCCAGACCGGGCAGTTCGACCAAATTTTTGACCCCGTATTTTTCGGTTGGTAAGATTTAACCAAAAAAATAGGATTTTCTTGATGGTGGGTAAAAAATCATGATTTTTTTGGTTCGGGTTTTTGACCGGACGGTTGGACTAAATTTTTGACTCCATTTTTTAATTTAAGATTTCAAGGTTATGGTGGGTCAAAAAAGAGAGAAAAAATTGTACCTATTTATTTTTTCGGAAAGAGTAACAGAGGTATAGGGCTGGATAGTGTGGTATGGGTAATTAAAATATTAATAAAAAGATATTTTTAAAATATAAAATTATCAGTCTGACTGGCATTTCAACTAGTCCGACCGGTCTGACCACAAACTGGATGCAAAAGCGGGTCGCTCTCCAGATTATTTTTAAAAACCTTGGGCAGAGGGGGTGATCGGGTTTAAGTTAATTGGATATTGTGTCAAATATCGAGTTTGTTCTTGTGAGCAGGTTCATAAATTTTGGTCGTTGTATTTATAGGATATTTTTTTAATCACATAAAATGACCCACATAAAAATCTCCACCATCAGGACATTCCTCTTGTAGTTCTACTCAATCCACTCTCTAATAACACACATGACAAAACCAGTTGGCTTCATTCACTTTGAACATCACATCTCCAGGTTGAAAATTTGTGATATCTTCTCCCATATTTTGGGAGGGAGTGTTGAGAAGATCAGAAGACAATTTCTTATCATGTTGGTGATCAACTACATAGCGGATAATTGATCATCACCGGAGCAATGATCTGCAGATCAGTGATACAAATCTGTAGACATGCAGAATGAGAAAATGTTGCAGATTCTCTGCATACTGATGATCTTGTCCCTCCTTGCATACTAGAGTTATTGGAGTAACAAATAATTTATGTCTAATCATTAGCAACCGTCATAATCACGTGCTAACGTCTCTCTTAGTCCTCATTAAAATGTGTGTGCATTTATTATTATTATTAATTATACTTAGTTGTAGTAAGCTGTAAAGGTGTTAAGTCCTTGTAAACAAACACTTAAAAGGAATAAGAGAGGCATTATCATTGATTTCAACAAAAATATTTAGGTAATGAGTTATTCGAAATAAATACTTAAGATCATGAACTTTAAAAACGTTCATAAAAATTTATTTCAGAACACTAAAATTACTTTAGAAACAAATAAAACACTAGTGATGGAACATCATTCGGAATAACATTTGATCACGAGATTGTTTCAACTCTCCCCTAGGTTTCTTATTAATCATAAATTTGGCTCCATGGAGTGATCCAAGAAATTCCAGCTGTAGGACAACTTTGGCCTTTTGTAGACTTCACGAAATAAACTCCTCTAAAATATGTATCCTTCACGAGTCTATCCGCCAAGTCGCGTTTTCTTATTTTAGCAACGAATTTAATGCGCACATGCTTATGAGAATAAAAAAAATTCTACCAAAATGTTACTAATGCTCTTTTTTACATATTACATGTACATCCGAGTGAAGAATTTGCCCGTGTAACTAGATTAAAGTCTTGAATCTCTTAAAATCCATGGAGTGATCCAAGAAATTCCAGCTGTAGTAACATGACCACATCAAGACAACTTTGGCCTTTTGTAGACTTCACGAAATAAACTCCTCTAAAATATGTATCCTTCACGAGTTTATCCGCCAAGTCACGTTTTCTTATTTTAGCAACGAATTTAATGCGCACATGCTTATGAGAATAAAAAAAATTCTACCAAAATGTTACTAATGCTCTTTTTTACATATTACATGTACATCCGAGTGAAGAATTTGCCCGTGTAACTAGATTAAAGTCTTGAATCTCTTAAAATTCTATTAAGACCGTAAAATTCGTTGAGAAATAATTATAAAGAATGAAAGAGTGCTAAAAAACACATGGTTGAATTTAATCGAATATAATATATCTTATAAAATATAATCTGTAGTCCATTAAATTGGAAAATAAATTTCCTAGCAAGGAAAACCCAAAACTACCTACAAGTCCCATTATTAGAAGAAACAAAACATAACAGGGGCGCCGCCACTGCAGCTCACTGAACTTCGCCGGTCAAAATATTCCCGATGACCGCCACCATCTCACAGAAGCCCTTGGTGTCTCGGAGTTGAGGTCATTGTAAGCCAACGCGAACTCCAAGGCGGCCTTCCCGTAGTCGTCGCTGCACCTCTCGAGTCCCTTCCGCCGGCCGACGGGCATGGACGTGGCCCTCTTTAGGAGCTCGCCGATGCGCCCTTGGGTGGCGCTAACGTTGTTGTAGGCCATCCCCACGGCGATGAAGGCCAGGGTGTAGATGTCGGCGTCCTGGGTCCTCGCGTCGGTGTAGAGTGCCTTGACGCAGAAGGAATGGTTGGAGGTGTGTGTGCATATCTTTTGGACCATCTTGTTGATTGGTTTCTGGGTTTCGTTGGAGGAGGAGGATTGTGCATGGGAGATCGTGTAGGAGACGACCAAGATTGTAATAAAAATGGTTTTGGGTGTTGAGATTAGTATCCCGTTAGGGCAAGGCTCTTTCGCCATGTGTGCTGGTCCGAGGACAATGGGAGTTTTTTTTTTTTTGAGATACTGAGGACACAAGGATTGGAGTTTTGTTGTTTTATATTTATAAAAAAGCAACGTTATTATTTATGAGAAATATGGTTTAATAACCTTTCATTTAATAACAGGACATAAGAGAGTATATAAACATAGAAACATAAAGCATAAAGATGGACTATGTGTTGTACCACGTTAATGAGGTGGAACCATGCTACCAAGTGCTGAATTTGGTTATTTTTAATATTCAATAAGGACCTAACCGATAATGTGCCAACAAAAAAGTCAACTAACAACCGTAGAGCTACATGCGAGACACGGTTCTGTAGTGACCAACCCCTCTGGTTCCCAAGCGAGGTCGGCAGCCTGGACTTGATGAGGCTTTGGAAGGCGGCAGTGAAGAGGCTTTTGTGTAAGAATATTTCTCATTCCGTTAAGGGAAAAATCTCTCCATAACGGGAAATATCTTTCTATATAATTGTGGTCCATATGTAGCCAAGATTGACCCACGATTCTGGACAAAATCACTCTCAATTAAGGCGCGAAATCTTTGAGAATATTGCCTACAATCATGGGATCGTAATATTCTTCAAAGATGGTAACACAATATTCTCCATTGATGGTTATGGAGAATATTGCGTTACCATCTTTGGAGGTCCCTAGACTGACTCACACATTCAGAATACCAACACCATCTAAGGGTGAGAGCGAGAGCCTAGAAGAGCCGAGAAAACTCGCCACCGAATCCGGAGTCAAAGCTCGCCTACAATGGCTGGAGGTAATTCGATCTTTTGCTTCCACTTTTTATGTGTTCATGTTGTTTAGAACACATTCAGATTGTGTAGAAACACTTACAATTGGTATCAGAGTCGATCTTTACCTCTGCCTTGTTCATGGCGTTCATGGCCTCTCTTTTTTTTTAAATTATTGGTTTTCTCTTGTTTTGAATTGTTTTGAAAAACTAAGATCATGAATCTTTCTAGTATTATTTTTTAATGAATTCTGGGCTTTAAAATAATGAAAACTATGGATAAATCATGGAGAACTCGTCAGGTCTTCGAAAATGGGTTTATGGGTCAAAATATGGCCATCCGGGTGAAGAAGACGACCTCGTGTCAATTTTGTCATTTCTGAAATATTAAAATAATAATAACAAAGGGGTTACATGTGTTTTACCATGGACACCCCCTTTTGTCGTTTTGCTTATTGAAAAAGCATGTACTTCTGAGAGATTTTGACAGTGACTTGACATGTGGCTCTTAATTAAAGACAAGTTTTCCAACTGTTGATATACTGTATTTTAGACTCGATTCTATACTGTTATTGAGAATTATAATATTTTGTATTCGTGTTTTCAACTACATGTTTCTGAGAAATGTTTAGTTTAATTTTTAATCATGTTGTTATGTTATTTATTTAAAAGTTATATGTTGAATAAATATTATTTTATTGTTAGTAATCTGCATATAATATTTAGCAAACTAATGACAAGCACATTATAACTTTCAATTATGTTATATTGTTTAAACATTATTTGAATAATTAATATTAAAGTTTAATTATTTGATGTTTGGTGATCTATATAATCTTAATTAATTAGAGAGAAACCACATCATCTATAATTAATCAAGATTATATATCTAGAATTGAGATCACATAAAATAATAGTTGTAATTAATCCTATGAACTATTATGAAATCTTCCCACAAGAATTTTGTAATAGTTGTGTGATTAATTAGGATATAATATCAAATTATATTTCCTAATCAACCCACAGATATTAGGAAAGGGAACATAATTTGATAGTTTTTATCATTATAGTGTGAATCTAATAGAATTAGAACTTTAGCCCACAGGCAAGTTTTATGTCTCTAGATTCATTAATTACAAGCATGTTTTACATTGGTAAAATATGATATATTTGTTAGCTTCAAGTTAATTTTAATGAGCATGTTTATTTTATAAATTGTAGTTAGTCAACCTGTTAGTTTCTCTGATGTGAAGTGTGATGTTCCCGAACTCAAGGGTGACAATTTTAAGGTCTGGAAGGAGAGAATTCTCCTTCATTTGGGATGGATGGATATTGACTATGCCATTAGAAAGCCTGAACCACATGTAGTCACTGAAGTGAGTACCCCAGATCAGGTTGATCTTTATGAAAAGTGGGAGCGATCTAATCGCCTCTGCGTTATGTTCATAAAGACCAAAGTATTTGCTGGGATTAGGGGTTCTATTGAGCAATATGACAATGTTCGTCTTTTGTTGAAAGCAATAGATGAACAATTTGTCACTTCAGATAAGGCTTTGGCAAGTACCCTTATCATGCAGTTATCATCCATGAGGCTTACCGGAATAGGAGGTGGGCGCGATCACATCATGCGTATGAGGGATATTGCAGCTCAATTAAAGACCTTGGAAGTTGATATGTCATAAACCTTTCTGGTTCACTTCATTCTGTGCACTCTGCCCCAGCAATTTGGCTCATTTAAGATTTCTTATAACACACATAAGGATAAATGGTCTATTAATGAACTTTTGACCATGTGTGTTCAACAAGAGGGAAGGTTGGCAATGGAAGAGGGTGAGAAAGTGAATCTCACTTTTTCTGGAAAGAAAAAAAAAGATCATGCTAAAGGAAAAGGCAAGATCCCTGTCAAAAGCGGACATTAAGAAAGAGTCAAAGTGTTTCTTCTGCAAGAAGGCAGGACACATGAAGAAAGAGTGCTCTAAGTTCAAAATTTGGTTTGACAAGAAAGGTATTCAACTTTTGTCTGTATGTTATGAATCGAATCTAACAAATGTTGGTCATAACACTTGGTGGATTGACTCTGGTTCTACAATCCATGTCTCAAATACCTTGCAGGGTATGCAAAACCTTCGGAAGCCAGTGGAAAGTGAACAACACATCCATTCAGGAGAAATGATGAGCTCACTTGTGGAGGCTATTGGTTCTTACAATTTGGTGTTAAGCAGTGGCTTTATTTTACATTTAGAAAAGACCTTTTATCTTCCTAGTTTTTCTAGGAATTTAATTTCAGTTTCAAGACTTGTACCCTTTGGTTTTGGCTTTAACTTCTCGAATAATGGTTTTATCTTATTAAATAAATTCGAGATTGTTGGTTATGGTACATTGTCTGATGGTCTTTATTCAATTGCACTGCAAAGTAATGTTACTTATGACGCCATGAATGTTACTGCTGGGTTAAAGCGTTGTGTTGTGAATGAAAATTTCTCTGTATTGTGGCACCGGAGATTGGGACATATCTCCATTTTAAGAATTAAAAGGCTGGTGAATGAAGGAGTGCTTAGTGCTCTAGATTTTACTGACTTTGAGACTTGTGTGGATTGCATCAAGGAAAAGTAAACCAATAAAGATGGCTGTGTATATATTGAATCGAGTTCTAACGAAGGCTATTTTAAAGACGCCTTTTGAGTTACTCAAAGGTTGGAAACCCAGTTTGGGACATATACACGTTTGGGGATGCCCGTCCGAAGTAAGGATTTATAATCCACAAGAAAAAAAAAGAAACTAGATCCTAGGACTATCAGTGGGTATTTCCATTGGATATGCCAAAAAGTCCAAGGGTTATAGGTTCTATTGTCCGTCTCACACTACTAGGATTGTGGAATCAAGAAATGCAAAATTTCTTAAAGATGACTTGAGTAGTGGGAGTGACTAACTGCAGGACCCAGATCTGAGATAGATCACTATGAAGCTTAATCTTCTAATTCAAGTGATAGGCTAGTTTTCATACATACGCCTCCAGTTCAATCGTGTGTAGAACAACTAGTTGTTCAAGTTCCACAAGCTAATAATGCTGATCCTTTAGATCACGTTGTTAATCAAGTCAATGTTGAACAACCAATTGAGCAACTGGTTGAACAACAAGTCCCTCAAGAGAATGATGAAGCAACATTAAGAAGATCTACTAGAGTTAAAAGGTCAGCAATTCTTAGTGATTATGAAGTATATCTGCAAGAAATAGACTGCAACTTTAGAGCCGAGAATGATCCTGAGACATTTTTACAAGCTGTAAGTTCTAAGGAATCAAACTTATGGCCCAAGGCCATGATTGAAGAGATGGACTCTATGGCATCTAATCGAGTCTGGAATCTCGTCGAGTTGCCTGATAGTGTAAAACCCATCGGATGCAAATGGGTCTTTAAAACAAAGAAAGACTCACAAGGCAACATTGAGAGATATAAGGTAAGACTCGTGGCTAAAGAATTTACTCAAAGAGAAAGAATCGACTACACGGAGACCTTTTCTCCTGTATCAAAGAAAGATTCTCTTCGAACAATTATGGCATTAGTAGCTCATTTTGATTTTGAGCTGCATCAAATGGATGTGAAAACGGCCTTCTTTAACGAAGATTTAGAGGAAGTGGTATACATGAAACAACCAGAAGGATTCTCCTCTAGTGATGGTGAGCATTTAGTCTACAAGCTTAATAAATATATTTACGGTTTAAAACAAGCCTCCCGCCAATGGTATTTAAAGTTTCATGAGATCATCACTTTATTTGGTTTCAAAGAGAATGTCATAGATCAATGTATATACCAAAAGATTAGTGGGAGTAAGATAAGTTTCTTTGTTTTATATGTGGATAATATTTTGCTAGCGACTAATAACAATGGGTTGTTATATGAGGTAAAATAATTTCTCTCGAAGAACTTTGATATGAAGGATATGGGTGAGGCATCTTATGTCATTGGCATTAAGATCCATAGGGAAAGATCACAAGGCATTTTGGGTTTGTCTCAAGAGACCTATATCAACAAAGTTTTAGAAAGATTTAATATGAAAGATTATTCACCAAGTATAGCACCCATTGTGAAGGGTGACAAGTTCTGTTTGGAACAATGTCCAAAGAATGACTTTGAGCGGGAATAAATGAAGAATATTCCATATGCTTCTGCTGTAGAAAGCCTTATGTATGCTCAGGTTTGTACCAGACCTGATATTGCATATGTTGTTGGAGTATTGGGTAGATATCAGAGTAACCCAGGTATTGACCACTGGAAAGCTGCAAAGAAGGTGATGAGATACCTTCAAGGGGCAAAGAACTACATGCTCATGTATAGATGAACCAATAAGTTGGAGGTGATTGGCTACTCTGATGCTGACTATGCTGGCTGCATAGATTCAAAGAAATCTACCTCAGGATATATTTTTATGCTAGCTCGTGGAGCAGTGTCTTGGAAAAGCACAAAGCAGACATTGACTGCTACTTCTACTATGGAGGCTGAGTTCGTATCTTGTTTTAAAGCTACAACACAAGGTGTTTGGTTAAAGAGATTCGTATCTGGGCTTAGAGTTATAGACTCTATTTCTAGGCCACTAAAGATGTACTGCGATAATTCAGCTGCTGTCTTTATGGCTAAGAATAACAAAAGTAGAAGTCGAAGCAAACACATCGACATCAAGTATCTAGCCATAAGAGAACGTGTTAAAGATGGAAAGGTTATCATCGAACACATTAGCACTGAATTAATGATTGCCAATCCTTTGACTAAAGGCATGCAACCAAAGAAATTCAAGGATCACGTAGAAAGTATGGGACTTGGTTCCCACTGTTAATGAGCAAGGTGATGAACTGGTGATGAGGATCACTTTGGGTGTGGGAATTAGAATGGCGAGAATGTAAGGTTTTCTAGTAAATATATGTTGGGGTTAGGGCAGAAGTTCCCAAAGAAGGCTTGGAATGAGTAGGATATCGGGTTTATATATATGTATAGTATAGCCATGTAATAATTATTTTAGCTTAATTAAAATATATCGAATTTAAATTATTGAAAATATATGAATGTTAAATATTTATTGAGAGAGATTTATTTCTTTCAAATATTTTACCCAGTTTGAACTTCTTGATTAATAAACAGAGTGAATATTCTGATACCAAATAGTATAACCAACAAAATATATAGGGAAAAAATTCACGGGTCCCTAAGTTTTAATATATTGTACTCATAGGTCCGGTCTTTAGTTTATTTGTCCATGAATTTTAAGAAATTGAACTAGTTAATCCCTCTCACTAACTTATTTCATAGATTACAACATAAGATTACCAAAATATCCTTAACAAATATTAGAAAATCTCAAACTATAGTAAAAAAAATCCCAACGTTTATGTCGGGTTTCCCAATTTCCTCCACCAGCAGCAAGATCTTCACCTGCACGTCGCCTCGTCAAACTGTTGCCGTTGATTCTTGGTCCGTCATCTCAGCCGTGAAGCTGCCGCAGCTGCCGTAGGCGTGGCTCAGCATCTCCTCCAATTAGGCTTGTTCATCTTCTTGTCTTGAGGGACATCTCAAATTTTGGCCCTAGTGTTACCGCTTCAATTTTCATTTTCCATATCGCTTCTGTTCTTGAGGGACTATTCTGTTGCATCCTGAGTTAATGTTCCGGAATGAGATGGGTTGTCCCATCGAATACCATTTTCCATACTTAAAGTCAGCCGATGCCCATTAGGGTTCTCCTACAGAGGCAGGCTTTTTTGATAGATGACTTATGACTTGAGTTTTTTATTGTGGGGTGGGATAATTTTGAATGTTATAATGTGAGTTAAGGGTAATTTGGTAATCTCATGTTATAATTTATTAAATAAATTGGTGAGAGAGACTAACTAATTCAATTTTTTAAAACTCGGAGACTAATTTACTAAAGACTAGACTTATGAGTACAATATATTAAAACTTAGAGACCTTTGAGTTTTTTCCCAAATATATATAGCCATGTTTGGAACATCTATTCTTAAAGTGCACATTTTTATTGCAAAGAAAATTGGAGGGAGCTAGTGTTCAAGACACTCAATAGAAATGGCACTATCAAATTGATAGGGTTTGAATACTGGCGGAATGTGTACTAAGGTGTGGCAAATGATATTTGCATCGATTTTGTGGATATTTGGAATTAATGTAAGCGATTTGTCTTTGATGGTGCATCTAGTGATCGTGAGTTTCTAATACATCGGGATGTGTTATCCCGAAGTGGGGTTAGATTTTGTCCGGAATGGGATATTCCGGATCGTCTAGTTCAAAGGAAGCGCGAGTGGTAAATGGCAAATTGTTCAAAAGCCATGGACAAACTTGAAAATGAGATTTAAAATAACGCGTGTTATTAATAGGAAATGAGGCAGTTACGGAATGAAACAAACTCATAATCGCAATTCTTTATCAAGATTCTAATTCAAAAAGAACAAATCACACTACCAAAATCTTCGATTGACATTTCTTATCACCAATTAACTATTCAATTTTTTATTATAAGTATTATTAAATATTAACAGGTCATGCCATTTTGACCTAACCGGGCATGTCATGCTTGCTTTAATTTTGTTAAATGTCATGGGCTTTAAATTTTTTGTTAAAATTAGTTAATACAAAATACATATAACACTCGAATTGATATAATTTAGTATACTATTTTGACATAATCGATCATGTCATTTTGACATAACAGGACATATCATTTTGACATAACTGGTCATGCCATTTTGACAGAACATGACATCATATTCAAATACATATTTTACCGACTGAAAGGGCATCTCAAGTGAGAAAAAAAAGGAGAGAGGAGAAGAAGAAGGAAGAGGGAAAAAAGAAGAGGATGAGAAGGAAAAAAAAGAGTAGGAGAAAGCGTAAAGGAGAAAGGAAGAAGAAAAATAGGTAGAGGAGGACATAACAGAGGAGAAGAAGGAAAAACAGATGAGGATAAATCGTAAGAAGAAGAAGGAGGAAGAAAAAAAGAAAAGAAGAAAACTTGCCTAGAAAGGTAGAGAGAGAATGTAGAGAGAAAGAGAAAGGTGGAGAGAAAAAAAAGATTTGGCTGAAAAATACAAAAATTTCCCGCGCTATTGCAGAACATCAGATATTGGAGGAATTAACTGGGCATCATTGAATGGCCCAGGTATAATTCCAAATGGTCCGGATCTGATGCCTTCAGTCGAGACCCAATCCAAAATCAATTACATGGGCAAAGCTCGGTAGTTATCCCGGGAAATCAAACCAGTTTTATTTGGAACGATCAACAAGGAACTGAAATTGGTGGGGGGAAATTTATTTTGGAAGGTGATTCCTTGAGAAAGACAACCGACAATTAATAGCGTGTAGAGGCTGCCAAGATTGATGACAGTAACAAGGAATTAGGCCGAATTTCTGTACATCTCGTGCAATTTTTCGGGTTAATTTATATGATTTAGTTGTCAACAAGGAAGGAATTTGTCCACTATAATTTCAGAACACTACTACACTTCAACAATCTTAAACTCTTGTTATAGCAGTTTTTTTTATTGGGCTTATATAAATCATGAATTATTATTGGGCTAAAAAATTATTATTGTACTTATTTGATTTGTGGTAGGTTGTTGGGCCTCACTTCGAAGGCCGAGACTAATGTCACTTTAAATATTTTGAAAAAAAAATCTTTTTTACATGTTGGGCTCAAACCCATTACTTACTAAGTTCGATATTTGATATAAATGTGAGTTAGACTGATGCTGAAAGCGTGAGACTGAAATGAACACCATCACCATCACTAACAACATGAACAATGAAATTTCTGTTGTGAAAGTTAACGATGTTGAAATCGGGATACCGATTCTGAAATACTCACTGTCGTTTTCTTAATTTGAGAAATCGAAAAAATCCAAGAGGTAACAATTTCAATGGTAATAGACAACTAACACCAATTTTAGTCAAGGAGTGAGATGCCTTTTACCTATTCGATGAATTGCCTTACCCACTTAACTAATGGTAAGCAATACAGCGAGTAATAGTACACTTTGTTTTTGTTTGTTATATTTTAAATAGATTCTAATCAAGATTAATTAGTTTACTAAATGTTAAAATAAAAGTAATTACCTGATATATATGCTTTCGCTATTACAAAATTACTTGATAGAGATCATCGTCTTCTTCTCAAAAAAGAAAGAAGATCATCGTCATTAAGAGTAAAACCCTTGGGAGCTTGGGACCCCTGGAGCCCACATGTGATGAAGCTCTCCTCAACGCTCCAAATCTGATTTCCCTTCAATATTCTTGCACTAGAATTATAGGAAAAGCAGAAGGAAGAAAGAATTTTAACACTCTCATTTGGAGATTTTTTTTTGGTTTTGTTTTAGATTTTGGGTTTCGAAAAGGAAAAAAGAGAGCCAAAGGATTTGTAGCCCAATAGCACAAACAATTGTAAATATTTAGGAGGTCCAGGGTTCAAACTGATATTGTTTACCTTTCAAAAAAAAAGGAAAAGAGAGATGAGAGTACTCTCGCGTGAGTTTCCACAGCCGTGCGATGCGCATGCAAACCTAAACTCCATAAATTAACGATCTAGATTTTATTCCGGATGAGCGATGTACATTCTATTATAGTCACCACTCAGTCTAATTTCGGGAAGCCAAGGGGCGATTCAACGATGACACATCACCATTCAACGAACAGTTAGTCATAATGTGTTAATTACCAAATCTGTGCAACGACCATTCAATGATGACACATACTATTATAGCAAATTTAGCACTTTGAAAAAATTTATCCAACTTAAAACTAGATTAATTAGTCATAAGTAAAAAATATTTTGTCATGTGTTTTCTTTATACTAAAAATATAAGACAGTAAACTCCAATCCGTCTAGATAGCTCCCTGTGTCCTCACTATCTCAACAAAAAAAAACTCCCAGAGTCCTCGGACCAACGCACATGGCGAAAGAACCTTCCCCTTATGGTATGCTAATCCCCACACCGAAAACCATTTTCATTACAATCTTCTTGGTCACGATCTCCCATGTCCAATCCTCGTCCTCCAACGAAACCCAGAAACCAACCAACGAGATGGTCCGAAAGATATGCAACCACACCTCCGACTATTCTTTCTGCGTCAAGGCACTCTACACCGACGCGAGGACCCAGGACGCCGACCCCTACACCCTGGCCTTCATCGCCGTGGGGATGGCCTACAACAACGCCACCGCCACCCAAGGGCGCATCGGCGAGCTCCTAAAGAGGTCAGCGTCCATGCCGGCCGGCCAGCGGAAGGGACTCGAGAGGTGCAGCGACGACTATGGGAAGGCCGCCATGGAGTTCGCGTTGGCTTACAATGACCTCAACTCCGAGACCTACTTTGAGCTGGGACACTACGCTGGTGTTGCTTCTCGCGCCGTGGATGATTGCCGGGCGGCTCTCGGTGGTGTCCACGCGCCGCCGCTTCTCGAGGGCCATAACAGGGACACCAAGGGATTCTGTGAGATGGTGGTGGTCGTCGGGAAGTTGTTTACCGGCGAAATTCAGTGAGTTGCAGTGTCGGTGCCCTTGTTATGTTTTGTTTGATCTTTATTTTTTTATAAGTAAATATACTCCGGTAAGTTTGAACCATTGACTTCCGTTAAATCCATCTAAGTTCTTCTAAGAATGGATCGATTGCTGGTTAAATTTTTTTAACAGTAGATTTAATCGACTGTTAAAACAGTATCTGTCCAAGTACAAGGTTTACTCCGAATATTGCTGGAACAATTGGTACACATGAACTTATTTATTCATGTCTTTTTTCATATATATGTGATTATAGTAATTGATGTTTGAATTGTTTTAGCCAACAAAAAATTGGAATAATTTTGGATTTTCAGTTCATCCATTTTTGGAGTTTCTTTTGATAAGGCGATGGTTTGTTAATCGCTATTGGGTCAAACGCTGCTGTTTCCAAAATTATAATTAATTGGTGTTATTATGGATTTTTTTATAATAAGTAAATCAATATATTATAAATATGTAATTGTACAGAGCACGAAACGTGCATGAGTCGAGCAAAAGCTCTCAAGAGTTACATCAAAAATTTACTGGAAGGAGTCCAGTAGAAGTAAAACGTCTTGTCCATCTAAGGAGGCGAAATAACCTGACCAAACAAATCATTCTCTAATCTTTAAGATAGAGGTATGACGAAAAAGCTTGCAGTCAACTCGCAACATCAAAAATCACTCTGTTAGAGTTATTGTGGACGGTAATAAATTCTTGAATTAGATCTTATTGAAAGAGTCTGAATAATATCCAACGTTCTTCGACTTTGGATTAGGTTTCGTAGGAAAAAAGAGTTTCTCAAGAGTACCATTTGGAAGGTTATGCGAATTAAATTCATTGCCAAATAAGAAAAAACGTGACTTGGCTGATAGACTCGTGAAGGATAAAGGTGCTTATTTCGTGAAGTCTGACTAAAAGCCAAAGTTGTCTTGATAGACTTGTGCTCATGTTACAGCTGGAATTTCTTGGATTGGTCCATAAAGCCAAATTTATGATAAATTATGCTTTTGACATTCTCATTTTTCGATTTTATTTTTTTCATTTGAGATAGGGACACTCAATTTTATTCCGAATTCTAGGACCTAAATGCTGTTTTTTATAAGTAAAAAATAATGTTGTAGATACCAATCCCGTGAATTAAAGTTATTCCGAGTGATGTTCCATCACTTACTTTTATTTGTTTCTAAAGTTATTTAGTGCCATACTTGAACTCAAAACAATTGAGGTCAAATCTTCACTTCTTCTTTTTACTGTTTGAATAAGTGCTAATTGGTAATTAAATTTATTCATTATTTTTAAGGGTAAAAATTATTACTTTACTCATTATTCGCATCATACAAAATTATGAGCCGTTCGAGCACACGAGGAAGATTGGCAACAACATCAATCAGCGTGTTGCCTAATCTAGTAGACTTTATCAATTAATCTGATACTTGGTTGGCGAATCTAAGTATATAGCTAATTTTGTGTTGTGATAACCTCATGGCCGGGGTTTTAGGGTCTTTCTTCTCCTAGCATCATTAACGTGTTTCTCTTATTGAAAATTTGGTAATCTTTTCCTACTACTAATTTTTTTTCAAGGAGATTTTATTGTTATAGGTTTTAACGAGGTCCGCGATTGAAAACCGTCGTCTTCCTTCACATCGGGTTTTCTCTATTTGGGGGTTTTGAAAAAAAATTTATACCTCTTGAACAAGGAGTTCAAGATCTTACTATCGGATTCCATCAAGGTGCAACACAAGTGTGTTGAACGTACTTAGTTGCTTTCTTGATGGCTAATAACTTGGCTTCTACGGTCATCGATGCCTTCACTAAGGTGCATTGAGTGTGTAGTAGGCAGCCTGTAGAGTTTCTAATTGATACTGTAACTCCAACATTCATCCAATTGTTGAGTCCAAGATGCGTCCACGTTCAGCTTTGTGCTGGCATTTGGCTTCCTCTAAGATTTGCATACTCTAGCATCTTCGTTTCTGCTGAGCTTAGGATCAGGCTTTTTCCCTTCCAAAAAAGTATTTGTTTCTCAAGAACCAAACATGCCAACAGATGAACCTAGGTTAATGGCTGAGATGTTGGTGATCTGTTGTTCCAAATACTCTAGTAGGGTGAGCAACCATTCATTGAATTTGGTTGGCTCAGGTCTCGCATGTGTATACCCTACAGCAGTAAAAACAAAGTCAGTTTTGCGTGCGGACACAGAATTAAAGCATGTATTGTATCTTCATAATCCTATGGCACAAAGCGCTATAAATATTTAAGAGGTTCAGGGTTCAAACTCTGGTATTGTCATGGTGTAAAATTTACCTTAACATTTTTCTTTTACGGAGATTTGCAGCTGTGGGAAGGGCATTTCTTTCTTGCAGTTATTCATAGAAAAGTCTTGACATTTGGGAAGAATTTGAGCTTTCAAATCATGTTCTATAGGCCATTAACCTATGTATCAATTGAAATTATTCTTGTCTTCAGTTTATAGTAGCCCAAGGAGGTCCAGATTTAAATCCGGCCAAGTGTTATAGTGCAAAAATTTATCCTTTTTTAATAAGTAAATTGTACTAAATCACCAAAAGGTAATTACAAAATAATTATATCTAATTGTACATAAAGTACAAAACCCGGGTACAAAGGAGTTGTCAAAAAGAGCTACAAAGAAACGTATCTAAGCAAAGCAGGGATAAGATCTATCTAGCACTATTCCGAAATAGACACCACCAAAAGATACACAACTTCCCCAAAATACACCTAAGAAGTGCGCAAAGAACCTATAAGATATGGAGGGTCGAAGCTCCAAAAATAGACCGGTCACAAGCCGCGTCCTTAATTGCTTGAAGAATTGAAGAAGTATCTTCCTCCCAAGATAAGCCCGAAGAAATTGCAAGATGCCACGCCTCAGTTGAAAGTACTTCATGAAGGGAATAATCATGCAACTCCATACCCTTCATAACTGAGGTAAGACTAAGCTCCAACACCGGCCGCTTCGGAGACTTAACCTTCAATTTCTGAATTTAAGCTCCTAAGAGAGCAGCGGCCTTGCTTGAAGGCTTCTGAATATGACTACTAGAGCGGATCGGGGTCGACAGGGGCAATCGACTCAATTTAACCTTCTTGGCCACCAACACAGTAGTGACATGATCCAACAGAGAGGCCGACAAAGTAACAGTAGGACGTTGCGACTCGGCAGCACAATCTGACATATCAACAGAAGCCAGAAGCTTTTCCAACCAATTAGGATCCTCCTCAACATGGGGCACAACACCCCCGACAAGAGTAGCATCCACGGCACCACCCTCCAACCTTCCACCATCCACCTCCAACAACACATCAAGAGCCTGGACTCTCACATTAGCAGCAAGTTGCTGCTCTCCCACTTCACCAACACAAGAGGCCAGCTGAGATGAAGAAATTGCAGCGGGGACAGACGTAGACTCACAAGCAGCAGGAGAACAGGGTCGCGCAACGTCTAAATCTGTCGACACAATGCTTAACATGGCAACCTCCCCAGGCACCTCTGAGCTGCACCCAACATTCGTCACCTGCAAATTCTTAGCACCCAGAAGCCCAACCTTATGAACACGAACAACTTCAGTGGAAGGCTGCAAGTCACACATGGCAACTGAAGGGGAGACAACAGTGGTAGGGAGAGCAGCAGCAAGAAGGACATCAGTTGCAACCAAAACATCCCCATTTATAGTCCCATTTGAACAGGCAACACAAGGCAGCGACTTTGTGGCAGGAACCTGCAAAATGGGAATAGAAGCTGCAGCGAAATGTAACCTGGCATCCCCAGCAATCTCGTGGTAGCCGTAGGCCCAATCCGAGCCAGATTGCTCCTCAACTTCATTTAAGGTAAACTCATCCATTCACACCTCATAACACTCGCCACAGATTTTTAGAACAATTATGTTGCTTACTTTGTCCATGGATCTCGAAGAGATGAGAACGGACGCAGCGTCAGGTCTCGTCCTACTCGAAGTTCCCTTGTGAACCATCTTGACGTCACCTAAGGAAGAGGCTAACCATTCCAACAGAGAGTTCGACCAAACCTGAAGTGGAAATAAAATGCACTATTATAAAAATTTACCTTTTAAAAAAACAAAAAGAGCAGCTCTATTATAAACGATTTGGTACCTACTACTCCATAGGAAAGAAAATGCACTGCAGTACGAAATCTAAGCCATAATCCTCTGAAAGTATTGTAATTGAGATTTTGATTCTTTTAATATAATCGAAGGCCACTTGGCCATCCATGGAAAAGTAGAGACTACATCATTCTCATTCTATAGGTAAAAGAAAAAATCAGATCCCCGTGATCGAATTTTAACTTTTATTTATGGATCTAGATCCATTAATTCTGACCAAATTTAAGATTAAAATATGCGGTATGGGCGTTTGAAGGAGACAAGGCATCTGAGGGCCAGTTTTGTCTATCCCTTCTCAAGGTGTGCTGCTTTATAATCGTGGATGATCTGATGGTATCGGTATTCGTGAACCAATTCTTTATAACTTAGATATTGTTTAAAAAAAAGTAAAATTATATTAATCTTGGTATTATGTAGAACTATAAAAAAGGGTGAAAAATTTTCACGCATAAAGCGGAGAGAATATTGCAGATCTTTATACAACCCGAGACACAACTTCCATATTGTTGCCCCATGTTAAGGAGTCTTTCATTGCACCGGTATCCAAAGGGCGCGATACGAGTAGGTTCACATCAGAGACCGGTATTCGTTGTCGACAGTCTTTTATAAAATTGTGGCCAAAATACTTGCGACTCGTCTCCGCGACGCGACATTCATAAAGGGAAGCCAACTAATGGACAGGGTTTGTTATGAATCAAGGTGAATTACATCAAGAAGTCCAAGTCTGCAAGTGTCTTTGTCAAGCTCGACTTTCAAGGCTTTTGATAAGGGTAACTTTAGAAATTTGTATTTAAAACATGGCGTACAAAACGTATGCACGTCTTTGGAAATGAACATCAGAGATTAGATTGATCCGCCGTTGTTTTTTCCGTGATGTGCCTTTTTTTCATGATGTACTTTTATCTTTTTCTTATGTGTCGCTGTTTATTGTCTGATTGTTGTTATTGTCTTTGAAAAATGTTGGCAGGCCTTTGAAAAGCACTGGTACTTGCAAATAATCGACCCTCTTTCTAAGTATATGTCCTCTGCAACTTCTATATCGCAAGTAACCATATATGCCAAATTCATCCACTAATTTAGGAGGGACCTACCAACCGGTCAAAACTCAAAAGGTAAGAACTTTAGAAAGAATCACAAGCCAACAAAACGAGAAGCGAGTCAAAGATAACAGGATAAATTGGAAGTAAAATGTGAAGGAAGCCACACTAATTATACTTAAAAATAAGGAAGTAAAAAACGGTTAAGAGAATGGTAAAAGAAGGGGGAGGTGGGAGACAAGAAACGACAAAGGAGAGCCCCGAACAAGAAAGATAGCAGAAGGGATGAAAAAGGGTATGTTAATATAAAAAAGATCTCTCGTCCACGTGTGATATTTTTTAGTCGTTTGATGTTCACTCGTATCTAGATCATATTAAATCAGTAATTCACATGCGCGCGTTATTAAAGACAGCACTCAATTCAACGTCTTGACACGAATCAGATGAAAACATTTTCTTCTTCTCCAAAATTTCTAACTTTTTCCAACTATATATACTCTATAATCAAACGATGTGACTGGTTTTTTATTTCCAATATTATCTTTTTCGTCAAACCTCTCCATAGCAATATCTGCTTCATTTAGAAGATCAATTTATGACAAAACCCTACATTCCTTTGATCGTTTATTATTTAAAGGACTATCACCAACGCTACAAATTAGTGACTGTCAATACCATCTAATAATTTCCCCACAACCTCGACGATCTCACAGAAGAACTTGACGTCCTGGTTAGGTTTGGACAGTTGAGAGGGCCCACCAAGAGCAGCATTGCAATCATCAATGGCGCCTGAAGCAACATCAGCCTGGTGACCCAGATCGGAGTAGCTTTCGGAGTTCAAGTCATTCGCAGCCGCCACGAAGGCCGCCACAGCCTTGCCGTAGTCACCTTTGCACCTCATGAGTCCCTGGCGCTGTGCAGGCGGCGCGGAGGCCAGGTGCTTTCTGATCCCCGCCTTCGTCGTGGTCGCGTTGTTGAAGGCCAGCCTCACGGCGACGTCGGCCAGTGTGGGCAAGTCGGCGCCTGGGCTCCTCGGATCAGAGTCGAACGCCGCGACGCAGAAGGAGGAGTTCGAGGTTTGGTTGCATATCTTCTGGACCTCCACGTTGGTTGAGGATTGGACGATGGAGAGCGTGTAGGAGATGACGAAGATGGTGATGAGGATGGTTTTGGGGCAAAGTTCTTTGGCCATTTTGTATTGGTGTTAGGGCACGAGAAAGAAGATGGCTTTGGCGTATATATACTAATGTCTAGTATCAACAAATATTTCACTAAATTATTTTAATTTAATCGAAAAGTTTATAGTTCGAGCCATTGAGAACGTTGTAATGTTAAGTACTTGTTGACAGAACTTTGTCAAAGATCATATTCAGCTTGAATTTTGATTAATCAGTTCAGTGAGTGTCTAGATATCGTGTGATAATCAACAAAAAGTACATATGTCTAGTTTTTTCGTTTAACTTTTAAATACTTGTAGGACGAGCTTTGATACTTTTCAAATATTATAACTAGTTCAAATCTAGATTACTTAATTCAGTGAGTTTCTAGATATAATGGGGTATGAAAAAAAATACCCATGTCTAGTTCTTTTTCTTTATAAGGAAAAAAAGTCTGTTTAGGCATCTTCATTATTTTAATCAAGTTAGTTTTGGTATATATTAATTTCTCTTCCAATTCTCCATGAAAAAATACCATCGGTCATGATGTTTGCACTAATAAACAATTAGCCCCTAACCTAAACAATATAGCCTCTGTAATTTGTAAAATTTTAACTAATTGGCTCTGACCGATTACAAATGTTGAGGCCTAACTATTTAGGAACGCAACTGGTTGAGCATTATCAAGTGCCTTGTAGTATTCCTTCTATTTTCCATCAAACAATTCGACCAATAAAAATTTTAGTCAATTGAATTTTATCTTTTTTTAAGGATAGATAATAAACTGCCAAATCACATTTAGCCTAATGACACAAGCGTAGTAAGATTTTACAAAAGTTCGGGTTCAAATCTCGACCTGGGAGGTGTAATTCTTGGTGTAAAAATTTACGAAGTTAAAAAAGTTATGCATTAGATGGGATAATTTTTATATTAAATTTGACACCTCCAAATTTAAATATGTCAATATAATATAATAATTGTTAATCAAATGTCTCATTGCTCTTGCAAATCATTTTTGGCAAGTTGATGAAGCCTCAAAGAAGGCCGAGCCGAGCACCATAAATGGAAGTCTGTTTAATTAACTTTTCTTTCTAATATTGTGACATAATTATCCTTTTATCCATGTGATAACATTGTAATACAATAAATTTGGTTTGGTAACATTATGATTAATACCGTATCATAGATTTTTTTGTGTCAATTGAGAGGGACTGGATTCATTGCTTTTGGGCCCAACAGCATAGTCTGGATAACATGAAATATCAGCGATGGGTGATGACATTTTTGTAATATTGATAGCTATATAGAGGCATTTTTGTAATTTGTTATCATTGTATTATTGTGAACCGTTGTATGTCGCAAGAAAAAACTGTATGTCACACGATATACCACTATATGTCGTGTTGTGCAATACTATATATCGCACGATGCACCATTGTATATCACGTTGTGCATCATTGTATGCCCCTCAACGTGAAAATAAAAAAATGTCCCTTAATCCAACCTAGTGGATCCTCACGTAAGATTAAATACACGCCCTCTTTATACAACATCCCAGAATAATACGTGTTGTCCGCTTTATTAGTGGTAGCACTCAATTGAATCTCTAATTGAATTGTTATAGATAAGAGTGAGCATCCAGATAATTTCTTTTACTCTTGATCCTCTCGTTATTTTTCCTTGGTATGGACATGGGTATTTTTGTCGGCATTTATTTTCTTGTGAGATTGTTACTGTCGTAGGGGTACCAAGGTGATTTGTTCGGATAATTGACGGCGAAGCTCATCGTCAGAATAGAGCTCATTAATCTTCTCTACAGTGGGAGCCAATTAATTTTGATGTAGTTCGTGACAATGGAATTAATCTTCTCATCATGGGTACCGACGGTTTTTTTATTTGCTTTTCCTTTTTAATTCTCTTTTCTCTGTTTGGAAGATTGGATGCGAAGTAATGAAATTAAAAATGGAATTAGGGGATACTTGCTCATTCTCACGTATACATATGTTATTTCGATTAATTGGCATGCCTGGGTACGATAAAAAAGTATGCTTGGTTACGATCAATTAGAATACCCGGGTACAATAAAAAGGCATGCTTAGTTATGATCAATTGACATGTCCGAGTACGATAGAACGGTATGCTTGGTTACGATCAATTGACATGCCAAGTTAATATTTAATAATAAAATATTCAATAAATAGTTAAATAAAAAATTAATTTCAGTTTTTATTCACTCACATTAGGACATGCATTAAATGGTTAAGCTTTTTTTCTCACATGGAAATGCGCGACAACTTTTTCGCTCACATGGGGACACACGTTAGTCTTTTTAACTATGGGACGCGTGTAGCTTTTTTTTATTTGACTATTTTGTCCCTATTTTGGATCATACGAGAATAGTGCTCCCCGTTCCAAATCTGTACCCATCATGTTTGGCATCATGCTTGTGCCAAATACTGTTTTTGCTTTGGAATTCTTTATATGATCCTAGAAAAGAAATATTATTTAGCCATTATAAATTTTACTTTCTTTATCTTAAATTCTAGGAATTTAAAAAATTTTCTTTCTTTTGTATAAAAAAATAAGTGGGTCCAACTTCAATGACATTAATTTGAAATTTATGCAAACATATACATATATGCCCTAGGCTAGGCCTGGGTCATATTTTTGGAAGAGAATATATATATATATATATATATATATATATATATATATATATCGACATCTTTGGAATAATGTTATATCAAATAATAATATTTCAATAATTCAATTTTTGGTTAACTATGCAAAATCCAAAAATGATAATATTCTAATCGAAAATTAATCCAAAAATGATAATATTCTAATCGAAAATTATACCAGATCTTACTCTAAACCTTTTCCGCAACTTCTAAGGAAGTGAAGGGCAGTTTTCTGGCCAACTAAGAAAATGAAATATAGTAGCGGAGTGGTTTACCAAGTCCAAGAGCTAGACAAGAAGAAAGCATCTCGTTGACTTGATAATTTACAATATTAGGTCTTTCTTTATAGCTTTTCCCCGTCTATATACAAATTCAATAGACATCATTTGGCCATCCCGAGTCCCGATCCAAAAAAAAAAGATCCCAGAGACAATTGAGGGAACTTCGCAAAGCTCCGGAGGCCCAGAGGCAAAAGCACGACAGATCATCCAGACGGTAATTAATATTTTTTGTCATGATATCTTGCAGGTAATTAAACAAGGGTTTTATGAGTCTGAATTTTGTTTGTTCGTTTTGGATTTTATCTAGGTGAAAGTAGAGAAATAAATGGCATATTTATAAAATAGATAAAAGGTTTCGTTTCTAGCTGGAGTATTAGAATACATCAATCTTTTCTCAATTTAGCGAGCTGAGGTTGAGGATTAGAGTCCCTTTTCCTTCGAGGTTCGAGCTCACCTATATGTATTTTGTCGGATGAAATTGGCCACTGCACGGTGCGGCCGTCCCACTCGTCGGCAGATGCCGGATCATCGTGGCTGTCTAATTTCTTTTGCTTCTACCACTTCTGGTTTAGTTGGAGCTTTTATACTTTTCTCGTATCTTGGGCTACTGCTACCTTTAGCTTCAGCATGATTTGCTAATCCCCGTGCTCCGCAAGTTCGGAATGTGCCTAAGGTATCATTGCATGCCTTGCTTGCATTCGATACGCATCTATTAAGTAATCCTATAATACGACGAATTGGTACCACGTGGCGAAGCTACCTACTAGCTCCGCCATGTGGCAGACAAGTGGCGCCACGTGACATGTGAGAGCCGGACCTCCCTATAAAGGGAGAAATAACTGATGACCAATTTGTACTTTTTTCCATTCTGATTTATACACATCAGAGGACTTATTACGGATTAGTTCCAATAGTTCTCAGATTTTGTAAAGTAAAAAAACTCGTGGAAATCGTTTAAGTATCCGATCCGTTTGTGATCGTAAACCGCCGGTGACAATATCTCGTTATCCGATCCTGTGTGAAGCACGCTTCAACAAGTAAGTCTTGTTATTTATTAATAAATTTATTTCATTAATTAGGAGGTAATTAACTCATAATTATGTGTTAATTATGGGCCAATATGTTGGACCTTGTACCCATAAGTCACCCATTATAGGGCAAAAATGGGCCCAGGCCCATTAGGCCCAAAAGCCAATGGGCTTTTGGGCCGACACGTGGCATAGCTATTGGGTAGCTTTGCCACGTGGCCGACACGTAACATGCCACGTGGCAAAGCTAGTGGATAGCTTCGCCACGTGGCACACATGTGAGAGCCGGACCTCCCTATAAAAGGGAGAAATAACTGGTGACCAATTTGTACTTTTTTCCATTCTGATTTTTACACATCAGAGGACTTATTGTGGATTAGTTCCAGTAGTTCTCAGATTTTGTAAAGTAAGAAAACTCGTGGAAATCGTTTACGTATCCAATCCGTTTGTGATCGTAAATCACCGGTGACAATATCTCGTTATCCGATCCTGTGTGAAGCACGCTTCAACAGGTAAGTGTTATTATTTATTAATAAATTTATTTGCATTAATTATGAGATAATTAACTCATAATTATGTGTTAATTATGGGCCAATATGTTGGACCTTGAGCCCATAAGTCACCCATTATTGGGCAAAAATGGGCCCAGGCCCATTAGACTTTTAGGCCGACACGTGGCACGCCACGCGGCGCCACGTAGTAGAGCTATTGGGTAGCATTGCCACGTGGCCGACACGCGGCAAATGCGTGTCATGCCATGTGGCAAAGCTATTGGGTAGCTCCGACACGTGGCAGACAAGTGGCGCCACGTGGAGCACAAGTGAGAGCCGGACCTCCCTATAAAAGGGAGAAACAACTGGTGACCAATTTATACTTTTTCCCATTCTGATTTATACACATCAGAGGACTTATTACGGATTAGTTCCAGTAGTTCTCAGATTTTGTAAAGTAAGAAAACTCGTGGAAATCGTTTACGTATCCGATCCGTTTGTGATCGTAAACCGCCGGTGATAATATCTCGTTATCCGTCTTGTTATTTATTAATGAATTTATTTCATTAATTAGGAGATAATTAACTCATAATTATGTGTTAATTATGGGCCAAATCATTCAATTGGTATCAGAGCTTGCTTAGATATTGTTCTGGTTGTTATATGATTTTTGAAATCAAGTTTAATTGTGAATATTTGGTTCAAAAATCGAGTTTAATTGTGATTTTTAATGAAAAGTAAAATTTGGTGTACCTTATTGTAATCAATTTAAAACAAGCGGGATTAAATTGAAATTTTTCCTACCACGCAGGCAAAATTCGCGCACGCGCGAAACCTTAAGGTACTAAAGTGAAATTTGGCCATCTACGTGGCACCTACATGTCATGTCCTTTGGTGAAAATTTTAGAAAAGTTTTGGGATTAAACTTCAATTTTCCATTTCAGTTTAACCCCGAAATCCCTAATCGGGCGATTTGGGGGCGTTTTTTCTCAAAATCGTAAATCCTTCGAAATCCGTCAATTTTTGACGATTTCGACGCCGTCGATCAACGTTGATCGATTCTCCGGCATGTTCCCAACATTTCGATACCATCTTTATGGATCGACGTCGCCGGAATTGTTCGAACGTAGCTCAAAACTTCGCCGCCGACCGAAAGAGATAAGACGACGGCGAAGGAGAACGGCGGCACGACGGGCCCTACGATCGGTACGGTCGTGACCGGGTGGCCACGGTGAGTCGAACGCGACCGGTGGCGGATGCTGACTCGCCGTCGTGAGAGAGCGGTCGTAGGAGGGTGATTCGGAGGCGATTTCGTCATCATCATCGGGGAGAGAGAAAGTGAAGGGGAAAATCTACGAGGGGCAAAATCGTAATTTCACAATTTTTTCGGAACTTTTTTATACCCCGATTTGATTCAATTGTAACCGGACGAATTGGTCTGGTTCTTGGTTCGACCGAATTCAATTTTGGCCAATTTTGACTGGCAGAATTTATTTTTATTGGATTTAATTGGATAAATTTTTTTTTATTCAATAAAAATTCATTAAAAATAATTTAAAAAAATTATAAGTTAATTTTTGAACTAAAATTTTGAAATTATTAAGATCATTTCAAGAAGTTGAATATTTTTTGAATTTAATTGGATAGATTAATTTTATTCGAATAAAATTCAATTAATATTGATAAAAAAAATTATAAGTTAATTTTTTAGTTAAGTTTTTAAGATTATTAGAATAATTTTAATGTCTCGAATATATTTTGGAATAAGTTCTGAAATATATTGAACAAAATATACAATTACATTTAAGAATCTAGAATTGAACAGATCCTTTGAGTATGTGTTCATCGTTTGATTAAAAATTATGTATTTTTTATCATTGGTTAAATATGCGTATTGACCCAAAAATTGACATGCATATATTGCAGATTAACGATGATGAAATATAAGACGGTTGTGTGCCCAAACTTTTGTGCATGTGTAATACGTCAAGGCATACTCATGTGTCGC
Source organism: Hypericum androsaemum (assembly GCA_963995505.1). Classification (NCBI taxonomy): domain Eukaryota; kingdom Viridiplantae; phylum Streptophyta; class Magnoliopsida; order Malpighiales; family Hypericaceae; genus Hypericum; species Hypericum androsaemum. The sequence goes on from OZ023182.1 coordinate 15,290,487, forward strand.
ATTTCGAGTCGACAACCAAAGGATGATATGTATGTTCTAATGGAACATATAGAGAATGTTCATCAAAAGATGCAGGATTGCATCTGGACAGGAGGATATGACCATGGAGAGGATTGGCCTTCCATGTTCAGTGATCTTTTGATCACACTCAGGATTAAGGAAAAAATTGAATTTTTCCTACAACCTGAGGATTGTTCACACAGAGATGCACTGGCGGGGTTAGTCATTTATTTACAGAATAAAGGACTTCTGGAGGAAATGATCCCCAATCCTCCTATGGAACTACGTAGTGGACGTATGATACGTCGCTACTGTAGCCAGGGATACTTTTATAGTTTTTCCATTCCATGTGCGGTGTGGATTTTAGATGTCGCACCTATCCCAGTTGTGACTGTTTGAATCCTCTTTGGTCTACAAATAGATCCTTAATGTATTTTAGTATATCTTGTTGAAAGTTTCCATATACATATATTTTTGAGAAACTTTGTTTTATACTAGGTATTCATATAAGCTTTATATACATATGTGTGTATTCAAAACTTCATGTATATCCTTGTATATATAAATAAAAGGCTTGTGAGCTTTTTATTTTCGTGATTATATAATGTGTTTATTTGATTGCTCGTGTATCTCCACTTGTATTTACTATCAAAGAACTTAGGATGATTAAAGTTTGAGATTAATTCTTGAAGGGGAACACACCCGTGACCTACTTTAAATTCGAGATTAGTCAAGAACTTTATATCATTCGGAGTTATAACGTATAGTAAATTTGTATAGTATTGCTAATTATGACTCCTTTATGTACTTTTTATAATTCCCGTTAGTTATGTCGATTGCTTCCAAATCGATTGTCGCTGAGCTCAACAACGAGTTGAAGCTTAATGGTGACAACTAGGATAACTGGAGTATAAAAATACTATATGTGCTAGAAGAACAAGATGTTCTTGAGATGACATCTACAATATTAGTTGAACCTGAGTCAGGTACCACTGCACATCATAAGCGTGATAGTGACGCTTTTATAGCTTGGAAAAAGAAGAACTCTACTGCTCGTCTCATCTTGCTAAGTGCGATGATGGATGATATTACAAGGCAGTTTCGTGTCTATGACAATGCAAAGGACCTTTGGGATGCTCTAAAAGAAAGATTCGGGAGGCTTTCAATCTCGAAGCTACGTGCTTTGACTATAAGATTTGATACTTATAAGAAACGTCCTGATCATTCTATGCAAAAACATCTCAGGGGAATGTCAAACATGATTGGTGAGCTGGTTGAGGCTGGCCACATGCTTAGTAATGAGCAGCAAATTCAAGCTGTCATTCGTTCCCTACCTGTGAGCTGGGAACACATGAAAATGACACTTACCCATGCCGATAATGTTACGACATTTGACGACATGGCCCGACACCTTGAGCTAGAAGAGGATCGCCTCCTAGCTATTAGAGTACACCCTGAAGCCCACTTTCTCAGTCTAGTGGCACAGGGAGTAAGAGAATAAGAGGTAAAAAGAGCAAGGGTAAGAAAAATGGAAACAAGAGCAAAGCTGAAAATTCTGAAACTAGTGAGAAAAGTTCCGGAAGAAAGAAAAAAAGGAAGTTTAACATCAAGAAAGTCAGATGTTACAACTGTCAAAGGAAAGGTCATTTCGCCAAAAATGATCTATGAGTTAATTACCTCCTAATTAATGAAATAAATTCATTAATAAATAACAAGACTTACTTGTTGAAGCGTGCTTCACATAAGATCGGATACGAGATAATGTCACCGGCGGTTTACGATCACAAACGGATCGGATACGCAAACGATTTCCATGAGTTTTCTTACTTTACAAAATTTGAGAACTACTGGAACTAATCCGTAATAAGTCCTCTGATGTGTATAAATCACAATGGGAAAAAGTACAAATTGGTCACCAGTTGTTTCTCCCTTTTATAGGGAGGTCCGGCTCTCACATGTGTGCCACGTGGCGCCACTTGTCTACCACGTGGCGAAGCTATAAAATAGCTCTGCCACATGGCGCCGCGTGGCGTGCCACGTGTCGGCCCAAAAGCCATTGATGGGCCCATTTTTGCCCAATAATGGGTGACTTATGGGCCCAAGGTCCAACATCTCCCACTCACACATTATTGATCATAATCAACAATGTCTCAGATTATGTTCAGCAAAAATTTCGTGCGACCAGCATACATCGAGTGCACGTAGCTAAACTCAAGAGCACACACACACGGGCTACTTGAATGATAGCATCTCGACACTCTCATTACGTAAGGTATGCCTTATCCTAGGTCTCATCTCATATTCCATTGTTTGCATATGTGATTTCAAACAATTTAATCGTGTTCAATATTGTATTGCTCTCAACACAATAGGTGCGCACCATTGAACAACAAAACTTAGGAATGTGATCGATGATGAACCTTCTCCTTTATAAGTATTTCTTCCATCATGATAAAGCCTACTTTTCTAGTCAGTCTTGCCAGGTCGAATAATGAATCATGACATTTTCATAGACTTTCCAAGCTAGCAGCACAGAATCATATTTTCAAAATACGTTAAGGATCATGAGGATAGTGTATTGAAAAAATATATTTTTCGGAATTGGTCTCACACCATGGAAACAGAAATCACTTTATGATTTCTCATCCATTGGTCGACAAAGCAAACATGGTACAGTCCACGTTTTATGATATTCATTTCTTTTTAAAAAAGAAGCGCATGTAATTCATAATGAAACATCATACTAGAGCAACAGTCTCGATGTTTTACTGAACAATGACTTTAGTTTACAAAAAACTGCTCTAGGCTATATAGACAGATTAATGATAAGTTCCACTTATTTCTTATCATTTGGATTTACAAAAAATCCAATGCAGCAATAGATGCTTGCATTTTCACAAATCTCGCACTTTAACAAGAACTTCTCTTGTAGTTAAGCAAGACGGCATTAACATTTTTGAACAGGCACTCGATGTAACGATGTTCTTAAAACTGCCTCATCTCAACAAGGAATCAACTCGTTGACTCCCACTGAGATAAACACCCGTGTGAGTGGGTTATTTTTCTGTCTCACATGCTCTGGTAAATATTTCCCAAAATAACATTCACACATTCGTATTGCCAGAACAACCATGTTAATGAACAACTAATTTATTATAACATGTGCAAAAAAATCAGCATCTATGCAAACCTAGGGATCTGACGTATTTTTCAAACACATCTCTGGATACAACCTTGGTCATAGGATTTGCTATCATATCTTGTGTAGGCATATATTTTATGCAGACCTCCTTATGTACAATCATATCCCTAACAAAGTGATACTTAACGTCAATATGCTTTGCTCTGCTATGGTATCTAAGATCCTTAGCAAAAACTATTGACACTTGATTATCGCACGTTTGACACATGTCGGCCACGTGGCAGAGCTGCAAAGCTACAAAATAGCTCTGCCACGTGGCGCCGCGTGGCGTGCCACGTGTCGGCCCAAAAGCCATTGATGGGCCTATTTTTGCCCAATAATGGGTGACTTATGGGCCCAAGGTCCAACATCTCCCACTCACACATTATTGATCATAATCAACAATGTCTCAGATTATGTTCAGCAAAAATTTTGTGCGACCAGCATACATCGAGTGCACGTAGCTAAACTCAAGAGCACACACACACGGGCTACTTGAATGATAGCATCTCGACACTCTCATTACGTAAGGTATGCCTTATCCTAGGTCTCATCTCATATTCCACTGTTTGCATATGTGATTTCAAACAATTTAATCGTGTTCAATATTGTATTGCTCTCAACACAATAGGTGCGCACCATTGAACAACAAAACTTAGGAATGTGATCGATGATGAACCTTCTCCTTTATAAGTATTTCTTCCATCATGATAAAGCCTACTTTTCTAGTCAGTCTTGCCAGGTCGAATAATGAATCATGACATTTTCATAGACTTTCCAAGCTAGCAGCACAGAATCATATTTTCAAAATACGTTAAGGATCATGAGGATAGTGTATTGAAAAAATATATTTTTCGGAATTGGTCTCACACCATGGAAACAGAAATCACTTTATGATTTCTCATCCATTGGTCGACAAAGCAAACATGGTACAGTCCACGTTTTATGATATTCATTTCTTTTTAAAAAAGAAGCGCATGTAATTCATAATGAAACATCATACTAGAGCAACAGTCTCGATGTTTTACTGAACAACGACTTTAGTTTACAAAAAACTGCTCTAGGCTATATAGACAGATTAATGATAAGTTCCACTTATTTCTTATCATTTGGATTTACAAAAAATCCAATGCAGCAATAGATGCTTGCATTTTCACAAATCTCGCACTTTAACAAGAACTTCTCTTGTAGTTAAGCAAGACGGCATTAACATTTTTGAACAGGCACTCGATGTAACGATGTTCTTAAAACTGCCTCATCTCAACAAGGAATCAACTCGTTGACTCCCACTGAGGTAAACACCCGTGTGAGTGGGTTATTTTTCTGTCTCACATGCTCTGGTAAATATTTCCCAAAATAACATTCACACATTCGTATTGCTAGAACAACCATGTTAATGAACAACTAATTTATTATAACATGTGCAAAAAAATCAGCATCTATGCAAACCTAGGGATCTGACGTATTTTTCAAACACATCTCTGGATACAACCTTGGTCATAGGATTTGCTATCATATCTTGTGTAGGCATATATTTTATGCAGACCTCCTTATGTACAATCATATCCCTAACAAAGTGATACTTAATGTCAATATGCTTTGCTCTGCTATGGTATCTAGGATCCTTAGCAAAAGCTATTGACACTTGATTATCGCACGTTTGCCACATGTCGGCCACGTGGCAAAGCTACAAAATAGCTCTGCCACGTGGCGCCGCGTGGCGTGCCACGTGTCGGCCCAAAAGCCATTGATGGGCCCATTTTTCCCCAATAATGGGTGACTTATGGGCCCAAGGTTCAACATCTCCCACTCACACATTATTGATCATAATCAACAATGTCTAAGATTATGTTCAGCAAAAATTTTGTGCGACCAGTATACATCGAGTGCACGTAGCTAAACTCAAGAGCACACACACACGGGCTACTTGAATGATAGCATCTCGACACTCTCATTACGTAAGGTATGCCTTATCCTAGGTCTCATCTCATATTCCATTGTTTGCATATGTGATTTCAAACAATTTAATCGTGTTCATTATTGTATTGCTCTCAACACAATAGGTGCGCACCATTGAACAACAAAACTTAGGAATGTGATCGATGATGAACCTTCTCCTTTATAAGTATTTCTTCCATCATGATAAAGCCTACTTTTCTAGTCAGTCTTGCCAGGTCGAATAATGAATCATGATATTTTCATAGACTTTCCAAGCTAGCAGCACAGAATCATATTTTCAAAATACGTTAAGGATCATGAGGATAGTGTATTGAAAAAATATATTTTTCGGAATTGGTCTCACACCATGGAAACAGAAATTACTTTATGATTTCTCATCCATTGGTCGACAAAGCAAACATGGTACAGTCCACGTTTTATGATATTCATTTCTTTTTTAAAAAGAAGCGCATGTAATTCATAATGAAATATCATACTAGAGCAACAGTCTCGATGTTTTACTGAACAATGACTTTAGTTTACAAAAAACTGCTCTAGGCTATATAGACAGATTAATGATAAGTTCTACTTATTTCTTATCATTTGGATTTACAAAAAATCCAATGCAGCAATAGACGCTTGCATTTTCACAAATCTCGCACTTTAACAAGAACTTCTCTTGTATTTAAGCAAGACGGCATTAACATTTTTGAACAGGCACTCGATGTAACGATGTTCTTAAAACTGCCTCATCTCAACAAGGAATCAACTCGTTGACTCCCACTGAGATAAACACCCGTGTGAGTGAGTTATTTTTCTGTCTCACATGCTCTGGTAAATATTTCCCAAAATAACATTCACACATTCGTATTGCCAGAACAACCATGTTAATGAACAACTAATTTATTATAACATGTGCAAAAAAATCAGCATCTATGCAAACCTAGGGATCTGACGTATTTTTCAAACACATCTCTGGATACAACCTTGGTCATAGGATTTACTATAATATCTTGTGTAGGCATATATTTTATGCAGACCTCCTTATGTTCAATCATATGCCTAACAAAGTGATACTTAATGTCAATATGCTTTGCTCTGCTATGGTATCTAGGATCCTTAGCAAAAGCTATTGACACTTGATTATCGCACGTTTGCCACATGTCGGCCACGTGGCACAGCTACAAAATAGCTCTGCCACGTGGCGCCGCGTGGCGTGCCACGTGTCGGCCCAAAAGCCATTGATGGGCCCATTTTTCCCTAATAATGGGTGACTTATGGGCCCAAGGTTCAACATCTCCCACTCACACATTATTGATCATAATCAACAATGTCTAAGATTATGTTCAGCAAAAATTTTGTGCGACCAGTATACATCGAGTGCACGTAGCTAAACTCAAGAGCACACACACACGGGCTACTTGAATGATAGCATCTCGACACTCTCATTACGTAAGGTATGCCTTATCCTAGGTCTCATCTCATATTCCATTGTTTGCATATGTGATTTCAAACAATTTAATCGTGTTCAATATTGTATTGCTCTCAACACAATAGGTGCGCACCATTGAACAACAAAACTTAGGAATGTGATCGATGATGAACCTTCTCCTTTATAAGTATTTCTTCCATCATGATAAAGCCTACTTTTCTAGTCAGTCTTGCCAGGTCGAATAATGAATCATGACATTTTCATAGACTTTCCAAGCTAGCAGCACAGAATCATATTTTCAAAATACGTTAAGGATCATGAGGATAGTGTATTGAAAAAATATATTTTTCGGAATTGATCTCACAGCAGGGAAACAGAAATCACTTTATGATTTCTCATCCATTGGTCGACAAAGCAAACATGGTACAATCCACGTTTTATGATGTTCATTTCTTTTTAAAAAAGAAGCGCGTGTAATTCATAATGAAACATCATACTAGAGCATCAGTCTCGATATTTTACTGAACAACGACTTTAGTTTACAAAAAACTGCTCTAGGCTATATAGACAGATTAATGATAAGTTCCACTTATTTCTTATCATTTGGATTTACAAAAAATCCAATGCAGCAATAGATGCTTGCATTTTCACAAATCTCGCACTTTAACAAGAACTTCTCTTGTAGTTAAGCAAGACGGCATTAACATTTTTGAACAGGCACTCGATGTAACGATGTTCTTAAAACTGCCTCATCTCAACAAGGAATAAACTCGTTGACTCCCACTGAGGTAAACACCCGTGTGAGTGGGTTATTTTTCTGTCTCACATGCTCTGGTAAATATTTTCCAAAATAACATTCACACATTCGTATTGCCAGAATAACCATGTTAATGAACAACTAATTTATTATAACATGTGCAAAAAAATCAGCATCTATGCAAACCTAGGGATCTGACGTATTTTTCAAACACATCTCTGGATACAACCTTGGTCATAGGATTTGCTATCATATCTTGCGTAGGCATATATTTTATGCAGACCTCCTTATGTACAATCATATCCCTAACAAAGTGATACTTAATGTCAATATGCTTTGCTCTGCTATGGTATCTAGGATCCTTAGCAAAAGCTATTGACACTTGATTATCGCAAAATAAGCTCACTGGTCATTTTGAGTTGGTTAGGGATAAATGGTTTAGAAATCTCTTCAACCATACTGCTTCTTGTACAGCTGCCGCAGAAGCAACGTACTCAGCTTCCATAGTTGACAGAGAAACACACTTTTGCTTCTTGCTACTCCACGAAATAGCACCTCCGTCAAGCATGAAGACATATCCAGATGTAGATTTATTCTCATCCACATCACCACCCCAATCAGCATCGGTGTAACCTCTCAATATCAGGTTTTGATCTTGATAAACCAGTGAGTATTCTGCAGTCGTATTCAAGTATTTCATAATTCCCTTAACTATTTTTCAATGTGCTTGACCTGGATTAGACTGATATCTACTAGCTATACCGATAGCATAGCAAATATCTGGACTTGTACACAATATTGCGTACATCAGATAACCAACTGCATTAGCATAAGGGATTTTTATCCTATCCCTTTTCTGTTGAGCTGTTATAGGACACATGTTTTTATTAAGATGATGGCCTTTGGCAATCGGGACAAACTTGGGATTACTATTATTACAATTAAATTGCTCTACTACTTTATGGATATATGTCTCTTGTGAAAGAGATAATAGCCTTTTCAAGCGATTTCTCGTAATCTTAACTCCGAGAATGTAATTAGCTTCACCCATATCTTTCATTTCAAAGTTGGATGAAAACCAGACTTTGAGCTCATTAAGATATCTCTTGTCATTTCCAGCTATCAGTATGTCATCTACATACAGAGTAATAATGACAAACTTATTATCCGAACATTTCAAATAGACACAATGGTCTTCGTCTATCATTTTAAAATCATGTGACATGATCGTATTATGAAAACGAATGTACCATTGTCTAGAAGACTGTTAAGGCCATAAATTGATCTTATCAATTTGTAAACTTTACGTTCGCAGCCTTTTTGGATGTAGCCCTCTGGCTGAATCATATAGATTTCTTCATCCAATTTTCCATTCAGAAAAGCAGTTTTAACATCCATTTGATGTAGCTCAGGGTCTAAATTTGCCACCATAGCCAGAATTATCCTAATAGATGTAAATCTCACAACAGGTGCGAAAGTCTCCTCATAGTCTATTTCTTCCTGTTGTTTGAATCCTTGGGCAACTAAGCGAGATTTGTACCTTTCGATACAGCCATCTGCTTTACGCTTAATTTTGAGAACCCACTTGTTCCCAATTGCCCTACTTTCACTAGGCAGATCAACCAATTTCCAAACATGGTTTTTCTTCATCGAAGCCATCTCTTCCTCCATTGCATTAATCCATTCATTTTTATCAGGAGATGATAGAGCAGCAGAAACATTATTGGCTTCATTCTCATCTTGTAGGATTGCCAAAAGAATTTCACTCGGACCATTGTTATTTTTCAAATGATGCCAAGAAAGCATTAGCAGCGCATTCAACCTCAAATTGTTTGCGTGGAATGCTAGTTCTTTTGGTTCTACGAAGTTCACAATTTTGATAAACATCTCTAATATATTCATCATAACCAAGAATAGTACTCCCACTGAAGGGATAATCCATACTCCCACTGGAATTTGGAAATGTACTGACACTTAGATCGTGAACTACCGGATCATTTTGAGATGAAAAAACTTGATTTTCCTCCATAATTCTCCCACTCAGTTGGAGCGATCCAGATGATTCTGCTTTATCAATTTCGTATAACGTAAGATCACTACTTACGTCTCCCAATTTCGAAAAATCATTTTCCAAAAATGTGACATCTCGTGATTCAAATTCTGTCACTTGTCCATTTTCGAGTTCACATACGAAAAAGTATCCCTTTAATACTTCAGAGTATCTTATAAAGACACTCTTTCTACCTCTCGGTCCTAATTTACCGAAAGAACTAGAGGTAGAATGGACATAAGACGTACACCCCCACGGTCTTAAGTAGCTTAGATCGGATTTTTAACCTGTCCACATTTCGTAAGGGGTGGTGGCGACAGATCTAAAGGGGTCTCGGTTTAGAACATATGCGGCGGTAAGGAGCGCATCTCCATAAAATGATATAGGCAAATTTGCCTCAGCCATCATAGATCTAACCATGTCAAGAAGGGTTATGTTCCTTCTTTCCGCTACCCCATTTTGTTGAGGTGTATAAGGAATAGACAACTGATGTTCAATTCCTTTTTCTTGGCACAGAGTATTAAATTCATCAGAAAGATACTCACGGCCACGATCTGTTCGTAAGGCCTTAATCTTTCGATCATGTTGATTCTCCGCAAAATTCATAAAAATCTTGAAACAACTAAATGCTTCATATTTGTGAGAAATCAAATAGACTTGACCATACTTACTATAGTCGTCTATAAATGTGATGAAGTAATACGCTCCATGTCTAGCCCTCACATTCATTGGACCACAAACATCAGAATGAATTAACTGCAGTGGAAATGTGGCTCTAGTTCCTTTACCAAATAGTGTTCTTATCAATTTTCCTTCTAGACATCGTTCGCATATAGGTAAAATAGCTTTATCTAAATTACCTAATAGTCCTGCCTTAGCTAGACGATTCATGCGATCTTGACCAATATGGCCCAATCTAGAATGCCACAAATTAAAGTCATCTCGAGACGTTTGGACATTAGTGACTAAGGAAAAACAAGATTTTGATAACTGTTCAACATCCATAATTAAGAAACCACCTGATTTAAAACCAGATCCATAAAAAACATGTTCTAAAAATAGTTGTACAGAACTATTCTCAAACAGCAATCGAAAGTCAAGAGCCATCAAGGCTGAAACAGAAATTAAATTCCGAAAAATTTCTGGAGCAAACAACATATCATGTAGAAATAGGGTACGTCCTTAACGTAGGTTCAATTTACATGTACCTATACCCTTGACATCTACTAGTGTGTTGTTACCAACAAAAATATATTTTGCTCCTACCGGCAACCGTCAGAAATTAACAAAAACTTCACGATCTTTTGTTACATGGTCGGTCGTTCTTGAATCAATCACCCACATAGGATGAGTTTCAGATAGAAGAACAGTACTAGATACATATAATTTACTCACATATGAGTGAATCTGATGTACCTTCTTTTCTTCTATGCAATTTTTGGCGAAATGACCTTTCCTTTGACAGTTGTAACATCTGAATTTCTTGATGTTAAACTTCCTTTTTTTCTTTCTTCCGGAACTTTTCTCACTAGTTCCAAAATTTTCAGCTTTGCTCTTGTTTCCATTTTTCTTACCCTTGCCCTTTTTACCTCTTATTCTCTTACTTCCTGTGCCACTAGACTGAGTCATGTGGGCTTCAGGGTGTACTCTAATAGCTAGGAGGCGATCCTCTTCTAGCTCAAGGTGTCGGGCCATGTCGTCAAATATCGTAACATTATCGGTATGGGTAAGTGTCATTTTCATGTGTTCCCAGCTCACAAGTAGGGAACGAATGACAGCTTGAATTTGCTGCTCATTACTAAGCATGTGGCCAGCCTCAACCAGCTCACCAATCATGTTTGACATTTCCCTGAGATGTTTTTGCATAGAATGATCAGGGCGTTTCTTATAAGTATCAAATCTTATAGTCAAAGCACGTAGCTTCGAGATTGATAGCCTCCCGAATCTTTTTTTAGAGCATCCCAAAGGTCCTTTGCATTGTCATAGACACGAAACTGCCTTGTAATATCATCCATCATCGCACTTAGCAAGATGAGACGAGCAGTAGAGTTCTTCTTTTTCCAAGCTATAAAAGCGTCACTATCACGCTTATGCTGTGCAGTGGTACCTGACTCAGGTTCAACTAATATTGTAGGTGTCATCTCAAGAACATCTTGTTCTTCTAGCACATATAGTATTTTCATACTCCAGTTATCCTAGTTGTCACCATTAAGCTTCAACTCCTTGTTGAGCTCAGCGACAATCGATTTGGAAGCAATCGACATAACTAACGGGAATTATAAAAAGTACATAAAGGAGTCATAATTAGCAATACTATACAAATTTACTATACGTTATAACTCCGAATGATATAAAGTTCTTGACTAATCTCGAATTTAAAGTAGGTCACGGGTGTGTTCCCCCTTACCATTCAAGAATTAATCTCAAATTTTAATCATCCTAAGTTCTTTGATATTAAATACAAGTGGAGATAACACGAGCAATCAAATAAACACATTATATAATCACGAAAATAAAAAGCTCACAAGCCTTTTATTTATATACACAAGGATATACATGAAGTTTTGAATACACACATATGTATATAAAGCTTCTATGAATACTTAGTATAAAATAAAGTTTCCTAAAAATAACATGTGTATATGAAAACTTTCAACAAGATATACTAAAATACATTAAGGATCTATTTATGGACCAAAGAGGATTCAAACAGTCACAACTGGGATAGGTGCGGAATCTAAAATCCATACCGCACATGGAATGGAAAAACTATAAAAGTATCCCTGGCTACAGTAGCGACATATCATACGTCCACTACGTAGTTCCATGGGAGGATTGGGGATCATTTCCTCCAGAAGTCTTTTATTCTGTAAATAAAGGACTAACCCCGCCAGTGCATCTCTGTGTGAACAATCCTCAGGTTGTAGGAAAAATTCTATTTTTTCCTTAATCCTGAGTGTGATCAAAAGATCATTGAACATGGAAGGTCAATCCTCTCCATGGTCATATCCTCCTGCCCAGATGCAATCCTGCATCTTTTGACGAACATTCTTTATATGTTCCATTAGAACATACATATCATCCTTTGGTTATCGACTCGAAATGCGACACATGAGTATGCCTTCACGTGTTTCACGTGCACAAAAGTTTGGGTACACAACCGTCTTATATTTCATCATCGTTAATCTGCAATATATGTAGGTCAATTTTTGGTCAATACGCATATTTACCCAATAATCAAAAATACATAATTTTTAATCAAACAATGAACACATACTCAAAGGATCTGTTCAATTCTAGATTCTTAAATGTAATTGTATATTTTGTTCAATATATTTCAGAACTTATTTCAAAATATATTCGAGACATTAAAATTATTCTAATAATCTTAAAAACTTAACTAAAAAATTAACTTATAATTTTTTTAATCAATATTAATTGAAATTTAATCGAATTAAATTAATTTATCTAATTAAATTCAAAAAATATTCAAGTTCTTGAAATTATCTTAATAATTTTAAAAACTTAGTTCAAAAATTCACTTATAATTTTTTTAATTATTTTTAATAAATTTTTATTGAATAAAAATAATTTATCTAATTAAATCCAATAAAAATAAATTTTGCCCAAAATCAAATTCGGTCGAACCAAGAATCAGACCAATTCGTCTGGTTACAATTGAATTTAACCGGGGTATAAAAAATTTCCGAAAAAATCGTGAAATTACGATTTTGCCCCTCGCAGATTTTTCCCCTTCACTTTCTCTCTCCCCGACGACGAAGACGAAATCGCCTCCGAATCACCCTCCTACGACCGCTCTCTCAAGGCGGCGAGTCAGCGTCCGCCACCCAGTCACGACCGTACCGGTCGCACGGCCCGTCGTGCCGCCGTTCTCCTTCGCCGTCGTCTTCTCTCTTTTGGTCGGCGGCGAAGTTTCGAGCTACGATCGAACAATTCCGGCGACGTCGATACATAAAGATGGTATCGAAACGTCGGGAACACGCCAGAGAATCGATCTACGTTGATAGACGTCGTCGAAATCGTCAAAAATTAACAAATTTCAAAGGATTTACGATTTTGGGAAAAAAAGCCCCCAAATCGCCCGATTAGGGATTTCGGGGTTAAACTGAAATGGCAAATTTCAGTTTAGTACCTTAAAGTTTCGTGCATGAGCGAATTTTGCCCTCATGGTAGGACAAATTTCAATTTATTCCCGCTGATTTTAAATTGATTACAATAAGGTACACCAGATTGTAATTTTTATTAAAAATCACAATTAAACTTAATTTTTGAACCAAATATTCACAATTAAACTTGATTTCAAAAATCATATAACAACCAGAACAATATCTAAGCAAGCTCTAATACCAATTGAAGGATTTGGCCCATAATTAATACATAATTATGAGTTAATTACCTCCTAATTAATAAAATAAATTTATTGATATATAACATAATTTACTTGTTGAAGCGTGCTTCACACAGGATCGGATAACGAGATATTGTCACCGGCGGTTTACGATCACAAACGGATCGGATACGTAAACGATTTCGACGAGTTTTCTTACTTTACAAAATCTGAGAACTACTAGAACTAATCTGTAATAAGTCCTCTGATGTGTATAAATCAGAATGGGAAAAAGTACAAATTGGTCACCAGTTGTTTCTCCCTTTTATAGGGAGGTCCAGCTCTCACATGTGCGCCACGTGTCATCCACGTATCCGATCTGTTTGTGATCGTAAACCGTCGGTGACAATATCTCGTTTTCTGATCCTGTGTGAAACACGCTTCAACAAGTAAGTCTTGTTATTTATTAATAAATTTATTTTATTAATTAGGAGGTAATTAACTCATAATTATGCGTTACTTATGGGCCAAATCCTTCAATATGAAGGCTTCTCATGCCAACGGGCATTTCGTCTAGCGACATAGGCGTTGTTTAACTTCAAGGAGGTCAAGGGTTCAATCCTTGACATTGTAACTATGTGTAATATTTACCTTTAAAAAAATGAAGGCTTCTCATTATAAACTCACCAACATATAATTAGGAACCATAAATAAATTAATGAACATATTCATTAATAACGTAAATTGAACTTACTCGTTGAAGCGCAGATTCGCCCCGATTGTAACGAAGTTTTTTTCACCAATCAATTCTCGTTCACGAAATTTCGAAGTCGAGAATAATTTCCACGAATATAAATATTCTTGGAGATATAAAGACTATTGCCAAATAACCCAGTCGTCTTCTAGGTTTACTGCATGAGAGGTTTCTTTGTCTCAGCGTGTTTCGAATCCTTATCGTACCCTACTGGTTTATGTCGCTTGTCCTTTTATTTCTTTCCGAAAGAACAAATCCAGTAGCCCACTCACCAAGGGACGTGAGCAAAGAAATTAACCACCCATGGTGGATACGTGGCATGTCCACGTTAGTCAGTAACTTACCCCATGATCATCGTGGGTGTAACCAAAACTAACAAAATATATACTCGTCAGGTACTTCATGTCCAATTCTTGAGGTCGTTAAGGAGTGACTCTAGGTTGTGGTTTGATATTGTCATGTAACCTAGATCGTGTCCCTTTTGTTCATGTTTCTCTTATGACGCGATGTTCATGTATATCTTTTTAAATAATTGTTCAACATTAAAAAATTTCACCTAAAAAAACTAGAAAGTCTAATAATTCATAAATTAGTTCCTAAATTTTAAAAAATTGAACTCCTTAATCCTTCTTACCAATTTATTGTTGGAGAATTGAATTTCTAATCCAACGAAAAGATTGGCCCAACAAAGATTTATGTTGGACTTGAGCCTAATAGGTTAATTAGAAAGATAATTCTAATTAAATATATTCTCTTAGAAACTTTGAGCTAATGTGGGTCACACCAATTGGTTTTGGGTGTCTATGAGATCATTGCGAAAACTCGTTGAGAAAGTTTCGTAACGGGAAATGACACTGGCGAAAAATTAATTCTCGGTGTTCGTAAAAATTGGCTTCGAATTGATACGATTTTACCGGTAATCATGAATTTGAGGTTTATGACTCCAGTAACCGTTCATTTATTTACCGTAGTTAATAGAGGACATTAATGACTGTAACCGCTCATTTATTGACCATGGTTAATACAGGAATTAATGACCGTCATTATTCCAGAATTAAATGGGGTGTCAAATCCGCCCTATAAAAATGGATCACGTCCTCTCATTTGAAAGACATCAAATTCACACAGAATTACATTCTCCTCTCTCCCCCTTAACATAGCATACACATTCTTGTATAGTATCGGAGTTCTGCAACCTTCAAAGATTCGCAAAGTATTCAATAGTACTTTCTATTATTCACGTGATTGGGCATTGTGCCTTTAGAACTTTTTTAGGGTGGATTCTTCTTATATTTTTTTCTATCCATAAGATTTGAATCAAATATTTTGAAGTGAAATCAATGTCTTTAATTATTAGGACAAACTCCTATCGGTAGATCGCACTAGTTTGAAGGTTTGAATATTGTAGTTTCTGGATTTTATCTTGGTTGATCGGTGACAGTGAAGAGATGAATTGCTTGCATATGATATAAATAAGGGATCTGTCTCTAGCTAGAGTACTAGAACAGAGCAATATATCCTCTCTTTAGAGAAGTGATATTCAGGATCAGAGTTCCTTTTTATTGAGTGTTTGATCCTGGGTACCTTACCGCTATTAATAAGTGAAAGAAAAGGACAATAACACTTGAGCTGAGGACCCATTTGCCTGTAAACACCTTTGAATGAAGTTGGTTTAGCTGCTGATTATTTTTGAAGTAGATGTATATCCACTATAAGAATACATAAAGTATGGCATATAGCTTAACACACAAGGTGTTACCAAGGATTAAACCTTAGCATTAAGTTAACAAAAATAAATTATACCAGGGTTGCTTGAGAAAAGCGATTAGAGGGGGCATATTGCGTGTTGAGAATCACGAAGGGAAATTGTGAAGATAAGAAAAAATATTTAAAACTTTCATACAATTTACTTATGCCGGACAACAATAGACAGATAATACTTTAAGAGCTGTTAATATCAACACTTCATAATTGGCAGGAAAGATGGTTGCATGTTTCAGAAGCAAGGAAGACAAGGAAGAAATTAGTTGGACAATGAAAAATGGAAGTGAAGGGATTCCATGTGGTTTATAATCATAATTATTGTTGGGATGACGAGAAATAGGAAAGTCTTATTTCCTATTCCTATTCTGACTAGGTTTTGGACTCTTAATCTGACCTAGATAGATTACTTGTACACCAAGGGTTTGTCTCTATATAAAGACATGTTACCCTAGGTTATTTGTATGGCTTTGTGGCTCGGAAACTCATCAATAAAAGTTCTCCTTTCTCTTCGTGGACGTAGACATTAAGCCAAACTACGTAAACTCTTGCGTCCGTGTTCTTTGCGTGTTTTGTTCTCTAGTTGCTGAATTCCTAACAAGTGGTATCAGAGCTAAGGTTGGAGGATGTCGGACGGCACGAAGTTTGCTCTTGTGAAATTCGATGGTTTATCGAATTTCAGGTTATGGCAAAGGCGTGTCAAGGATCTCCTCGTGCAACAAGGGATGGTCATCGCGCTCTCGGAGAAGAAGTCCGAGAAGATGGAGGAGCAAGAGTTGGAGGCCAAGGCGGTAGCGAAGATTCGCTTGTGCTTGGCGGATGATGAGGAGCCACCAGCTGGGTTGTGGAAGAGGATCCAGGTCGGAGTCAAAGAAGTTCAATGGAAGTGGTTTCAAGTGCGGAGTAGGGCACATGAAGGAGACTATCCAGGACGAACTAGAGATCAAGACAACGAGGAAGGATCGGCATCCACAACCATGGCCACATATTCAGACGGGTCGGATGGTGACTGGCTTTCTGTCTTATCAAGTCCAATACATCCTGGTAATCTCTTTTCATTAGGGACCTTGGATTATAACAGTGATAGTTATAAAGGTATGCTAATGAAGGTGGAGAAGGATGCGATGGTAGGGATGAAGGGTGAAAGAAAATACCTACAGCTTAGTGGGGAACATTATTGTAGGTAGAGTCACATCAATGGGTCTGATAAAGTGGGAAAAAGCTCAGGTCATATGAGGTTGGTTCGTATGAGGGAGCAAAGGCTTGACATGGATGGTTTGAGTGCAGTTGGGATTTGCAGAGACATGGATAGCAAGCTATGGTTGTTTCGTAGAGGCATGTTGGCAAAGAGCCATGGTTGTCTCGGAGAAGCATTATTAGCTGGGCCCTGCTATGGTTGTCTAAAGGGACGTGCACGTCAAAGATGTTGGGTAGATTTTGCATGGGGAATGCGAAGCTGTTGGTAGCACCACGGGCGAATCGGGTATCTCACTCAAGGCCGAATGATGGAGTTCGAGACATGTCGAGAGTTCTACTTGGTAGAACAAAAGGTTTCCCTTTGTATGCTATGGCATGTAGCATTGGTATGAGGCAAGAAGTTCCAGCGGAAAAGCAGTTCGAGGTTGCGGAGCATGGGACTGACCGAAAAATAGAGGGCGTGTCTATTGGTCGCAAGGTTGCTTCAGCAGGTGGACTTGCTAGTTGGGGTTCGATGGAGGTTGGAGGGAATAGGCCAAGTAAGCTTAGAAGCTCGAGTTTGGGGGCTGGCTTCAAGTGATTGAACAAAAGGTGAAGAGAAAGTTGAGATTGTCTTATTGATGCAGTTATCTATGGTCCGAGATGGAGTCGGTGGAGTCAGATTGGTTTTGCAAGATCTCATGGTTCTTCATGGGGCGGTATTTTGTCAAGGTGGAGTTTGTTGAAGTTCGGGTGGAGCTTCATGTTTCTTCCACGAGATGATTTCTTGCCAAGGTGGAGATTGTTGGGATGGCGAGAAATAGGAAAGACTTATTTCCTATTCCTATTCTGACTAGGTTTTGGACTCCTAATCTGAACTAGATAGGTTACTTATACACCAAGGGTTTGTCTCTATATAAAGACATGTTACCCTAGGTTATTTGTATGGCTTTGTGGCTCGAAGACTCATCAATAAAAGTTCTCCCTTCTCTCCATGGATGTAGGCATTAGGCCGAACCACGATATCTCTTGTGTCCGTGTTCTTTGCGCGTTTTGTTCCCTAGTTGCTGAACTCCTAACAATTATAAACATAATTGCAAGAATCCAAATAGTCATAAATTAAATATACTTATCTCTTGAAGTACCGATTCTACTCAAGCGATTTTTGTAGGATCGTTGTAACGGAAGTTTTTTCACTGATAATCTTACTCACGAACTTATTTGAAATAAGATTAATTTCTACGGAATTAAATGCCAACTAGAGGTATCGAAAGAATAAAAAAAAAACCAAGTTCAACTCTCGGTTTCTTGGCTTCGTTTTTCTGTGTATGGAGATGCCTAATATTTTCTTTCACTTTTCTTCTAAGTTGTCCCTTCGTCCCTTTTCCTTTATATAAAATGCAAGGAAACATTTTCCTTCCACAAAGAGACGTGGCCTCAAAATGGGAACAAGTGTCACATGACACATGTCAACCACATGACACCAAGTCATGTTAAAAGAGCAACGTGACACTTGAAGTGTAAACGAACATAACTCACGTCATGTTTCATGCTTGCCACGTGATCCTACTTGAATTGGATCAATATGGGTATAAATATCTAACATCTCTCACTCACATTAAGGTTTTTCTTTCTAGAAACATTCACACGTGGGCAAATTTAGTCTTCTCTAAATACCCTTTAGTCCTGCCTTCACAAGACAATTCATGCATTTTTCACCAATATGACCCATTCTAGAATATCACAACATAACATCATCTCGAGATGTTAACAGAGTTGTGATCACGAAAAAAATTATTATTATGTTAATCTCACAGATCAACATTCATGATGAGAAACCATTCATTAAATAACTAGAATGAGTAAAGACTTATCCAAAAATTAACAAAGTGTGAGGTACTCAGTCATCCAACAGAAACTAAGAGATTGAAAATTCGAACAGACATTAAAATTCGTGAATTTCTCAGAGTATATAACACGTCGTGCAGAAGCACGATATGTAGGCTCAATCTGCATGAGCCAACCCTTTTAACTTCTACTCGTGTGTATATACCAACATAAATGGAACTTGCTCCAGTTGATAATCATCAAAATTCGACAAAAATTTCATGTTTCTTTGTCACATGGTCTGTCTTTGACAGTTAAAATATTTCAGCTCAGAAATGTTAGACCTTTAGGTTCCTCTCACCCTCAGAACTCTTCTTTCCGGTTGAGTCCGGATTAAGTCCGTTCAGTTTCTCTCTTTTATTTTCCAGAAATTTCATTTGCCTTCACCACAATGACCAACCTTGATATTGCTCCCACTGAAACAAACACTAATCTCATATACCAAATGATGGACTTTGATTGCTAAGAGGCGACCCTCTTTAATCTCAAGGTGACAATCCGCATTCATGAAATGCCATAACATTATCAACATGCGTTTAGGTCATTCATATGATCCAATCTTGTAGGCATGGAACTGTTTGGATTTCATATTCAACATTGAAGATGTGGCTGGCTATAGCTAGCTTGCTGATCACACAGGACATCTCACATAGACACCTATTTGTTAAGTGATCAACACTTTTATTGAGTACATCCTCAGACTAGGCTATAATCACATCTATAGCCCTAAGAACCTATTGTTCTTTTGGCACAAAACTATCCATATAGTTTTGAGGAATTATGAAAGTTGTGTGTCAAGAATTATTTCAGCAATACAATAATTTACTAAACACTCATAACTTTTAACCTATATTAAAGTTCTCAACTAATCTCGAATTCGAAAAAAGTCGTGGGTATGCTTCCCCTCACCCTTCGAGAATTAATCTCAAAGTTTAAATGTCAAAAGTTATTCGCTTAGTAAATTCAAGTAGATATTTCTCATGGTTATAATAATCAAACAATTAAATAAACTTTTTATTTAATCGAGACAACATATGTCTTTATTGTACGATAAAATAACTATGAAAATACTCGAAGTTCTAAACACAAGTGTTCAAGAAACTTCCAACACGACCAAACAAAATTTTAAATGATTCACGCAAAACTGGGAGGGTCTAAAATACACGACTTGGACTGGCGCATATTCGATGATCCTTGTGGCACAAGGATACAGGAATCTGTAAACACATTCCTTAGTGTTGAAGTGACGTACTCGTCGTCCACTTCGCAATTTCATTTGTGCATTAAAGACAATTTCCTCAGAAACTCTCCTTCTGCTCAAATATCTAATTACACACTTCAAAAAATGCCTTTATATGTGTCACAATCTAGTTCGCGATCTTAACCTCTAGCCTAGAGACACTCTTGTATTTTTTTGTGAACAAAAAATTATGTGCTCTTCTAGCACTTTTCTACTATCCTTATAGTCCCTCCACCAGATACGACACTTCAATATCTTGCTAGCATGTTGCATACAATCGCAACACGTGCTTTGAAATAAAACACGAGTGGAGTTTTTTTTAACGTCATCATAACCCTGCGACACGATGCAGAAACTTTGAGTGAATACTTTATTTCTCCCATGGATCAAAAATCATAATTTTCAATCTAAACGATGATGTCACATATTAAGGATATGTCCACAATTTGGCTTTCATGCGTGATCAATAGGTCATGTTTAATTTTCCATTTTATCAGTACTCATACTTCAAGAATATTGAAAAAATATATTTTCCGGACCCTTCCGAAAAATAGTATGTTTTTCTAAATTAAAACCTATACCAAAAATCCGATTTCTGAACTCAGAAATTTTATTTAAAAAATGTTTTCTTTGTAAAAATCATTCTAAAACAAGAACAGAGCTTCATATGGCTCTGATACCAATGAAGGAATTTCATGTGGTTTATAAACATAATTGCAAGAATTTAAATAGCCATAAATTAAATATACTTATTTCTTGAAGTGCAGATTCTACTCAAGAGCGATTTTTGTAGGATTGTTGTAACGGAAGCTTTGTCACTGATAATCTTACTCACGAACTTATTCAAAGTAAGATTAATTTCCACTGAATTAAATACCAACTAGAGGTATCGAGAGAATAAAAAAAAACCAAGTTCAACTCTCGGTTTCTTGGCTTCGTTTTTCTGTGTATGGAGATTCCTAATATTTTCTTTCACTTTTCTTCTAAGTTGTCCCTTCGTCTCTTTTCCTTTATATAAAATGCAAGGAAACATTTTCTTTCCACAAAGAGACGTGACCTCAAAATGGGAACAAGTGTCACATGACACATGTCAACCACATGACACCAAGTCATATTAAAAGAACAACGTGACACTTGAAGTGTCAACGAACATGACTCACGTCATGTTTCACGCTTGCCACGTGATCCTACTTGAATTGGATCAACATGGGTGTAAATATCTAACAGGAAGGAAGTTATTGGAGGAGTCCATCTCTGTTTGACGGGAAGGTTAATCCAATTCGTTGCTTCTCAACTCGAGAGATCAAAATTGCAACAAACAACTTCGACCACAGGCAAGTTTTCCATCATGACTCGGTTTATATATTATTGTACAGGGGTTCCCTCCAAGGTCAAGCAGTCATTGTGAAAAGGTGTCTACAGGAATGGATGAAAGAGTTCTCGATCCGGGGCATCGTTGTCTCATCTCGGCTGAGTGTCCACAAGAACGCCCTGAAACTGATAGGATGTTGCTTACGCACTGGTTTATGAATCATTCGATTGTGAGGGAACCCTAAGTGATGAGCTATTTTTCAATTTCATTGGACATGATCTGCAACCCTCGTTACCATGGAAACAACGACTAAAGATCGCGGTTGATCTAAGCAACTTACCTTCACACTGCATTGCCTAGGCCACTCGTTCACAAATCACAGAGACATCCAACCATTTAACATAGTCCTAGATAAAAAGGATGGGGTCATCAAGCTATTTTACTTTGAGCTCTGTACGCCTGTGCCCAAAGGAAAACTTGTCATAGAGGAGCCAAGACGTATTGGGGACATTAGGATATCTTGATCCTAGAGTACTTTCGTGAAAGTCGGTCCAATGAGAAGGCTGGTGTTTATGGCTTCGGCGTTACGCTACTTAATCTCCTAAGCGGGCAACAAGCACTTCTCCCGGTAAGTTCCCATATGGACCTAGCGATTTATGCCAGAGACTGTGCGGTTAACAAGAGATTAGACAGAGTTCTGCTTTGATGTAATTACAAAAACACAACTAACACAATCCTTACTTCACTTGATTTGATGTAATCTACTACTTGCAGAAGGAATATGCTCTCCTAATTTAAGGTACCATGTTTTTCTAAACACCCGATATTCGGACACCACTGAACTGACTGACTAGTAGTCCAAGTTTGAGTCGGTATAATTTTTGAAAAATGATAAACTCTCCCACGAACGTATTCTTGCTTGCAACAATCTGAATCTTGGACAGTGAATAAGATTCTGCCCGACGGATTCCATTCCTTTGCAACGAAATTATTATTCAAGCTCTTACTGACTGATTCTCTTATGGCTGCATGCAGATTGTTGGCACTAACCTAAGTTAGATCGTATTCCTATCAATTGAAGATACATGTCTCAACCTTGCATCACTTATGAGCCTTCAACAAGATGGGAGAAGCCACTTGCACATTTTGAAAGCATTAAGAATTTTAATAGTGTTAAGAAATTTACCCGATGTTAAAAAGAGAGTACTTTTTACTGATCCAAATAAAGCTTTATAGAAGATCAACAAGGTGTTGAGAATTGAATTAAATTAAATTAAATTGATCAAAAATGGATGGTGCCGCGGAAGTGATGAGCAGTATCAATGCCATGAGATGATTCCCCCAAAACGGATTTTGTTGCTTATCTTCACACTTCATGGGTTGCAGGAAAGATGATTCCATGTCTCAGAAACGAGAAAGGAACGTCGGGCTATGAAAATTGAAGGAGGTTACTGGAGGAATCCATCTCTCTTTTCGATGGGAAGATAGATTAATCCCATCCGCTGCTTCTCAGCTCAAGAGATGAATCTTGCTTCACTATCGTTTGTTTTATGTATCAAGTTTACAAATATAAATTTTGAACCAAAAAAGATATTATCATGTGTTGCATGCATGATGACGTCTATTTGGATTGCCATGGGTGGCGGCAGCACATCGATAGAGATGCCCTGTCGTCCGGTTTTCAATTGTCCCCCTCAAAGAACCATGAAATAAACATTTTCCATTCCACAAAAAAAAAACATTTTCCTCCACTTTCTTATACTAAATAAAATTTATTTTATCCCTCAAAAAAAATTATTTCACGTTATTTATAATTACAAGTATAAAAAAATTTCAGTCCAACTCTAACCTGACCTAATAGACCGAGTGAACCGAAAAATTGAAAATTTTCAAATGGCCTCCCATCTTGGTTTTAAAAATATTGGGCGGCAGGAGGTCCCATAGAGACGCGCTGTCGTCCGGTTGTCCGTTGAGTGACTTGTCCCCTCAACGAACCTCAATAAACATTTTTCTCGACGTTTATTTCTTCCAAACTTTTTCTTTTTCGGGTCCTCGAAAACGAAAGAAGATGAGGCCTCAATCTTTGACGAAACCAAGTGGGGCCCCGCAGTTCCAGTCCTTGAACGGCCTCCAGCAACTAGCGGAGTCCCGTCGTTTCAAGGTGAGCTCAATTTCCACATAAAACCCGTAATCGAATTTGGACAGGGGTATTATAATAATAATAATAATAATAATAATCTCTTCTAGTCCTTGGTGGGGGTGTTTATGTATGTAGGCTTGGCTATTGGACCAATTTGGTGTTCTTCACGATGGGAAACAGCCTTACCCTGGCGCTATCTATACCAGTATGTTAAAATGTTGTTTTCTAGTGCTTCCAATGTTTTGGTTACTTGAACTTCCATTTGTTAATGCTTTTCGTGTTTTTTTTTTTTTTTTTGTAGCTGAGAAGCTGGCTAAGAGTGGTGCCAAGATGGTCATAATTAGCAATTCATCCCGTCGTGCTTCGGTTACCATGAACAAGATGGAGGCACTTGGGTTTGATCCTTCTCTCTTTGTTGGGGCCATCACCAGCGGCGAGTTGACCCACCAGCGCTTGCTCAGGTTGTTGCCCCTGCAAATTTTCTTAGAACAAGCTCTTGGTAATTCATATCGTACATTGTAGCATTGCAGCTTATTGTCTGCATTGTTTATTTCGTTTTATTGTTGATAGGAGAGATGATGATTGGTTTGCTGCATTGGGGAAATCTTGCATCCACATCACTTGGAGTGACCGTGGCGCTGTCTCTCTCGAGGTTAGTCAGTTCTTCGGTTGGATCAGCTGTTTCAAGTTGGCTTTAAGTAGTTTCTATTGCCGTGACGTGACACAATTCTGAACTGTCCTGCATATCACCTAAGCATTGCTGTTAATTACTACTTTTGGGGATTAATCATGTTTCTTTGCCGTTGCAGGGTTTAGGCTTGCTTGTAGTGGAGAATGTTGGAGAAGCGGAATTTATACTGGCTCATGGCACTGAAGCCCTGGGGCAGCCTTCCGGTGCTGCTTGTCCTATGAGTCTTGAAGAACTCGAGAAAGTATTGGAGAGATGTGCTTCTAGGAAGATTCCTATGATAGTAGCTAATCCAGACTTCGTGACTGTTGAGGCCAGAAACCTGCGAGTCATGCCAGGTAAATCTTCTACTGTCATAGTTCAGAAAGCTATGTGTGTTTCTGGGTTTCTTTATCTTCTCTTCAGCCCAAAATAGGCATAGCTTTTTTCCATCCTTGATTTCTTGGAAGAAAAATACCGGTGATTAGGGTGAAAGACCAAGCTACTTGACACGTAGTATTTCCGTGATACTGAGCTGCATCGCTCTTGCTAGGGACCTTGGCTGCAAAGTACGAAAAGCTCGGTGGCCAAGTGAAATGGATGGGCAAGCCAGATAAGGTAAGGCTTTCTGTTGTTTTTCTTGCTGCTAATCAAACGTTACAAGTGAACCATCATTGTGGCACTGTTTTTTTTTGGTAAAAAAAATATGTTGGATTGGTTTGCAGATTATTTATGATGCAGCAATGGCCATTGCTGGTGTTGAGGCTTGTGATTCAATAGGGGTGGGTGATTCACTTCATCACGATATTAAAGGAGCAAATGCAGCTGGTATCCAGTCGGCCTTTATAACCGGAGGGATCCACGCTACAGAACTCGGAGTAGGCAGATTTGGAGAAGCAGCATATTTAGATTCAGTGCAAACCCTTGCATCCAAATTCGATGCATATCCGTCGTACGTGTTACCAGCATTTACGTGGTAGAAAGACTTGGATTCGCTTGAGCACGATGTCTTCTCGTACCTGATGTCATCCCTTCAATCCCTCTGGGAAAGGGAGCGTGACGCTGTTGACTGAGGCATCCCAAGCACTTCTCTGGAGGAGCAGGAAAGGATATTTCATCAGCTTGTATTCTTGAACAACTCTTGCAAATCTCTGGAGGTGCTTGGGCCTCATGGGTCACTAAAATTGATTTAAAACCCTTAGATTTTGCGAAATTGAAACGATTTATTATTTTGACATTATGATCGTCTGTTGAAAATGATTTAAAATTTTGGAAATTTGAATTCTTTTCTAAAATGATAGGATTTTTTTTTTTGGATCTAAGAAAGCGATTCTGAGTAAAAGTGTGTATTGTATCTCTACTCCACTATAACATCACATCCATTAGTTCTGAATGATAATTGGAAAAAGTTTCTATAAAAATGGAAACAATTTCTTCCCTTTCGGAACGCATTCCAAACAATCTGCTAAAACTAAATAAATTAGCTCCCCCGTTGAAAGAACTTCCCTTCCTTTGTCTTTATTTTTTGGAAAAGTTTAATTTAGTACCTTGTAATATTGCAGAAATTGCGTTAGGCCTCTAAGGTTTAAAATCCATGAGTCCAATTTTTTTGAAAATAAATTAGGGAAAAGTCCACTTAAGTACCCTGTGGTATTACCGATTATCACTTGAGTACCCTGTGGTTTAAAATCGATAGAACCGGTCCAACTTTTTCCAATTTTTATCACTTAGGTCCACTCAAGTCCGGTTCGAGATTTTTTTGCAAAACGCGTCGTTTTGACGCTTATGTGGACTGCCACGTCGTAGTGACCCGGATTAGTCATTGCTGACATGGCGATGGAAAAGTTCACTTAAGTACCCTGTGGTATCACCGATTATCACTTGAGTACCCTGTGGTTTAAAATCGATAGAACCGGTCCAACTTTTTTCAATTTTTATCACTTAGGTCCACTCAAGTCCAGTTCGGGATTTTTTTGCAAAATGCGTCGTTTTGACGCTTATGTGGACTGCCACGTCGTAGTGACCCGGATTAGTCATTGCTGACATGGCGATGGGTAAATTATCAAATTAGTACTAAATTAATTTATTATTTTTCAAAAAAATCCTTATCCTCCCATCTCTCTTTCTCTCTCTTCTTCCATTCATGTTCTTCAATCTCCCCATTTTTTCCATCTTCAACCTAACAACAAAATTGGAATCCAACCCGTCCCCTCCGTACAGCCCCCCGCCCCGTCCTCCTCCACGGCGAGGTCGAGTGCCAACTCCTCCCCGCCATCAACCCCTCTCTGCCGTCACCCACATTTTCTTCCCCCAAGAAGTCCATCAAGTCGATGTTCCACTCCCCGCGCCTTCGCTTCCAGGTGGTTCCCGCGCGGGAGTCCCGAAGCGTGGTGGTGACCGCGGTGGTGCGGGGGCAGAGGCTGGGCGGCTGACGTGGAGGCGTTCCTGGGGAAGGGAGTGCTGGAGGGCTAGGGCGTGGAAGGAGGAGGAGGAGAGGGAGGAAGAGGCAGGGAGGGGGCTCGGGTCGGGGGCGGACCCGAGAAGAAGAGAGAGAAAGAGAGATGGGAGGATAAGGATTTTTTTGAAAAATAATAAATTAATTTGGTACTAATTTGATAATTTACCCATCGCCATGTCAACAATGACTAATCCGGGTCACTACGACGTGGCAGTCCACATAAGCGTCAAAACGACGCATTTTGCAAAAAAATCCTGAACCGGACTTGAGTGGACCTAAGTGATAAAAATTAGAAAAAGTCGGACCGGTTCTATCGATTTTAAACCACAGGGTACTCAAGTGATAATCGGTGATACCACAGGGTACTTAAGTAGATTTTTCCCTACCCATCGCCATGTCAGCAATGACTAATCCGGATCACTACGACGTGGCAGTCCACATAAGCGTCAAAACGACGCGTTTTGCAAAAAAATTCCGAACCGGACTTGAGTGGACCTAAGTGATAAAAATTGGAAAAAGTCGGACCGGTTCTATCGATTTTAAACCACAGGGTACTCAAGTGATAATCGGTGATACCACAGGGTACTTAAGTGGACTTTTCCCAATAAATTACTTAGAGCCTCCGAGCAAGTTGGCTGAGATGATGCTGTTTCGAGCTATATAACTTACCCCATTGGTATCTTATGGCCTCTAGAATCTAGATCCCCACTCCTTTATTTTTTATTTAAATTTATAATTATGTTATTGAAGGATACTTTAATATCCATTCGAGGTCAGCTCCATTCACTATGGCATGCACACATATCCATGCTTGATTTAATTGTTCTTATTATTATTAAGGACAAATTATTGTACCCTACATGTTTGACTAAATCAATGATTTAGTCCCCCGTGTTTCAAAAATGATTTTTCTGTCTCCCATATTTAATTTTATTATACTTTCGAGTCTTTGGCTAGCGTTAGCAACTCCTTTTTTTTCATTGAAATGACTAAAATACCCTTGCCCGACTAACCCAGGCCTCCAATCATCTTCTCCTATCAACTTTTCCGACGAACAAAAACTTCTAATCATCTTCTCCAGTCAACTTTCGATCCACCTCTCTCCTCTCCCTCTCTGAATCTCAACCCCCCACCACACCCAACCCCATCTCCCCAAGAATCAGAAATTCCTCCTCCGATCTCTATCTCACTTCCAGACCACCAGCAACACATCCCCATTCTCTAAAATCAAACGGAACCCACCAACCAAATCCACCATCTCCAACTTGCTTGTTGTCCCTTCTCTGGAGAAATTCTATGATGGACTCTTTATACCAAATTACAATATGATTTGGTGTAGACCCATCAATCTCCTATTGACATGTGGATTAACTACTTATTAATTAAATAATTGACTATGATAGATAAAAATGAAAACTAAATCAGAGATTATTATGATAATATTTTTAAAAAATCATTTCCTAATCAAATTCTGTAATTGAAAAATAGTCCAATTTAATAACACACGAATTAAAAAAATCATTCAAAAAAATCATGTATCGTTTCCTAGCAAATAATATTTCTTCAAAATTGTACTATCAATACCAAGATCTATTCTTTATTTTTTATGATTTCAATTTTAGAAGAAAACTGAGATCTATGTATAATTTCACGATTCTATTTTGTTTCAAGCTATCCCTCCTGAGTTTATGAATGTTGTTGCTCATGACATTGTATGAATTTGCTGTTTTAATGAAAATTATGATTTAACCCTAAAAAAAGTGATTAATTTTATTGGCTTATTTTTTTCTCCAAAATTGGTAAGTTTATAATTTTTTATTGAGAATTTTCAGCAAATTCGAAAAAATATTATTTGCTACTATTTTAATTTTTTCGGCAGACTCCACAAAAATTAATTCTATCCTTAAAAAATCGGAGATTGGGAAACTCCTATATTTAAAAACTCTTAATTATTTCCTAATTAATTCTATCCACAAAAATTAATTCTATCTTTGATTAAGATAGTTTCCTAATCGTTGATGTAGAATTCCCCCGGCAATCGTTTAGGAAATAATTTTTTAAAGATATTATCATAGTAATCTCTGATTTAGTTTCCATATTTATCTATCCTACTCAACTAATTAATTAATAAGTAGCTAATCCACATGTCAATAGGAGATTGGTGGGTCTATACCAAGTCATATTATGACTTTTTTTTAGGGGTAAAGTAAGATACTTGAATTAGACGGGGAAATCGGAGAACAAAAGTACATTGAGGTGCAGGGGGTGGGAAGAAAACCAATCTCAAGAAAGACAGTCAATCCTAGCCTGTTTACACACCCAATCCATTACGCTATTCGTAATTCTACGGGTATACAACATAGTGCAAAAAGGCAGATGGTCTAATTCTAACTTAATATCGATAACAAGGTGGTCAAGCTTCCAATCAACTTGAGCTTCAGGAATCGTCAAGAAGAGGAAGGCAAGCTTAGAGTCCGTCTCGATAGTCGTTAGATTGAGTGCAAAATCATCCAGGATCACCTTAACTGCAAGTTGGATGGCTTGTAGCTCAGCTTCAATGGAAGAAGAAGCAAAAGTGCACGTGGCTTGGCCCTTAACCAACAGGCCTTTAGAGTTTCGAGCAATTACATAAATTCCTGACTTTGAATATTCATCAAGCCAGGAACCATCGCAATTGAGCTTAAAGGTTCCAGCAGCAGGAGGAACCCATGAGCTTTGATTCACAGAACCAGCAACCGTATCCTAATGACAAGACCCTGTAGTCTGTAAAAATTCCAAGCATAGTTTAGAGGCTTGTTGTGCAGTATGCAAAGGTTGAGGTTTTTCACCATCAAAGATGCATCTATTTTTAGTCAACCAAATACTCCAACAAATATAAATAGTAAGAGATATAAACAAAAAACATATACTTACAATTGATGCTAATATTTTCTCAACTGAATCTTTGGAGAAATTCTTATTAATAGCGTTTAGTCTGAGACAGAAAAATTACACAATAACGTTAAATACTCACTTTGGAGAGGGAAATAAGATAGGCCAATGACGAAAACATATATAATAAAGTTTAGGATAAATTATCCTCAGGTCCCTGGTCTATAGTAAAATCACCTCTAGGGTCCCTGCTCTTTTAAAAATTATTGAACCGTCCCTGCTTTATCTAAAAATGTTGGTCTCGGGACATTGGCTGATGTCAGCGATCATTTTTTCATTTTTTGTCAAGGAATGACAGATATACCCTTAAATAAAAAATAAAAAATATCATCTTCAACCTTTGAACTCATGAAGCGACTCGCTATTTTCCATCTCTTCCAACAGATGAAGGTCCTCAAGACAACGGTGAAGGCCATGGCTACACTGTCACTCCTCTCTCTCTCTCTCTCCCTAGGTCGCAGATCTAGGTCATCCGACGACATCTCCTCGCCTGCCTTCTTCGTCGCTGCATATACGAGAATCCCAAAAAATCCCCAAATTGGATGAATCCTAACTCTGAAAATTGGGAATTCGTCCCTGATCTCTCGACGAGTTCGATGGGCTCGATCCCTCGACAACTGCCTACGGTTCATGACGTCCGTTCAAAGCTTACTGGATTTTGGGCACTCAAGGCTTTCTGCTTCTTTTTAGTTTTGGACGTTCTTAAGTTTTGGTATTTGTTTCTTGAGAAATGGAAGAAGGAAAGTAGGATTAATCAGGGGAGATGTATTCTGGGTTGGTTTGGGTTTAAGAAAGGATGAATTTTTTGTTTGTTTTTTGTTGAAGGGTATTTTGATCATTTTCTTGACAAAATTGATAAAAATGACCGCTGACGTTAGGCAAAAATCCGAAACCAATATTTTTAGATAAAGCGGGGACGGCTAAATAATTTTTAAAAGAGTAGGACCCTAGAGGTAATTTTACTATAGACTAGGAACCTGAGGGTAATTTACCCTAAAGTTTAAATTTTATGAAAATCTTAAGCCCTAGAAAAATAAGAGCTGACTTATAGAAGTTATGCTTTGAATTACTTTTTGAAAGTGCTGTCATCCTTGATAAGCGGCTTTTCGGCAAATTGACTGATTGCTTCTTTGATTGATGTCGTATCTGCTGATCGAATTGCTTGGAGAGTTAGATGTATCATGGGTCACCAAAATTCCATAGCTTTTCAGAAATTGAATTTGATTTGTTATTTTGAAATTATGATTGTTTTCTAGAACCTATTATAAAATTTGGAAATTTGAATTCTTTTGTAAAATGATAGAATTTGTGGATCTAAGAAAGAGGTTCCGAGTAAAAATGTGTATTGTATCTCTACTCTACTATAACATCAACTGGTAAAAATCAAGAGATCTCGAGCTCAAGCTTTTAAAAACGTCGACCTTGGGGTTGACTCGAACTTTGATTAGTCAAATTATTCTGTATCTTTTTTTTGGTTTAACCACTTGATATCCGGTCTATTGGGCTGACTAATCCAATTTCGAGCCGGGTAGGACCTTTAAAATGTGGCAAAGCTCTCCTAACAAGTATTTAACACTGCTACGTACCCAAAGACTTGAACCCAAAATCTAGTTAAGCTAGAACAACTCCCTCACCGGTTGATCTAAGTGTCCGTTGGTAAATTATCATGTATCTTGATAATACATTTTCCGGTATTCGTGCTTTGAAATTCAAAGCTTTGAAATCTACGGTATAATTGACAAAATTATTGTAATGCAATTTATAAAATTTATTTATACAACATCCAACATACACGATAAAGTTGAAACAAAAGTTAAAAAATCCAAATGGTCACCCTTATTTTTTCCGGAATCGACATTCTTCTTCAGTTGATCATGCGGAAATTGTTTTTGGAAAATAAAAGGATGGAAATTGTTTTTCAGTTGATCATGCGAAAATTGCTTTTGGAAAATTTTTCCGGAATCAACATCCAACATCCCTTTTTGGAAAATAGAAGGATGGAAATTGTTTGTTAAAATGTGAAATTATTTTTCTTTGAAAATGCCGTCTGATGAAATTATATATACATGTATGTATATATATATGTGTATATGTATATGTGTGTATATGTATATATGTGTATGTGTGTATATATATATATAGAATATCTTAAAAAGAATTATATATACTTGATTGGTAGATAAGGCCTATGTCACATGCACCCCGTCAGTATCCAATCTGTCCAATATACCCAACTCCACTTTAAAGGTCCCAACCACTCAAATGTATGTAGGGTCCAACCAACTGGACTTAAATACGGTCGACTCTATTAAAGCATTTTATATAATTTTTAAAAATTTTATAAGAATTGAATTCAATTTTTTTAAAATATATTCAAATATCTTTTTAAGTTGGTTCAAAGGCCCAAGATTTACCTCCAGCCTCCATCCAACACTGTCGGCGAGGCATATTCCCAAAAAAAAACATAAAATGATAAGCAACTACCGAAAATATATTCACTCTGTCCGAGTACTACATCTAGGACGACCAAGCTGTCAATACGTCATTAACATTTGTCTCAAGTGGGATCATTATTATTATTTTTCAATTTAACCATCTACTTATGTCGGACTAGTTTTGTCGAATCTATTTTAGAAGCATTATGCCTTTATTATTAATTTAAAAATAGAAGGAAAGATCTTATACGTATGTCATTAGAACACCTATTTTGTTTGTAACCTTGGTCACTCGGGACCTCTTACACAAACTCTAAGTGGTATACCCGTGACCGCTTTCTCCCAAGTAACATAATGAGTTTATTTATTGCCAAGGCAAGTCGCCAATGTCACTTGTAAAAAAGGAAAGGTATGAGCCCCATTTGCATTGAAGGTTAGAGTTAAGTGGTACGAGCGATCATCTGGTTTAATGTCGAAAGATGCTCTTTTTTGATTTCTTAATTTGTGGATTAGTTGGAAGTTAGTGTTAGGTATTATTTAGTTAGCTAGGTGCGATTTAACTAGTGATAATGTCTGGGTGTGAGATAACTTTGCAAATTTTTTCTTCTTTTATTTGATAATAAAGTTCATAATTAATAATTATAGAAAAAGAAGAAAAAAAGGAAAGGTGTGGCTGCCTGTTTTAGAGGCTCCAATACAATTTGTTTAGGCGAACGAGGCTCCAATACATTTCCTGTGAGAAGGCTCTAATTGCAAGGAACATGTTCAAGAGACTTTGGTCTGTTAAGAAAGGATGTAGATCATTGCAATGTCTCACATTTGTCACTCTAGCAGTTGAAATCTCTCTGTTTATGATATTGGATACACCAGGTTGACAAGTTCGGAACCTCTGCACAATATCGGCGAGAAAAATCGAGTCGACCCGATAAATGTCCTGACCACGAGCAATTCTCTGTTGAACACTACAATGTTACAGCCTATTCAAGATATATAACAAACCAATCTGATTCAATTTACAGGAAACGCCAGCTAATTTGCAGGCTTGTAAGCCTAAGGTGACAAAATTACAAACTGCAGTATCCCTCAAACTACCGTGATTGAAAAGGCGTAAAAAATAAAGAAGAGATCGATCAATGTATACAAAAAGAATTGCACTCATAAGTTACTGCTTGAATAGCAGAAATATAGCAGACAGATGAGAGTTGCAGACCTGCAGATTGGGGATTGCCACGTCGGGGGTGCCAAAGTACTCTATCAATGGAGCGCGCGCACTGCTGGACTTGTTACGGGTTGATGTTGCATTCCCTCAGATAAATATGATTGTAGTCAACATGTGTTGCCCATAAACCACGGAACTTTGGTATACCAATCTCGAGCCATGGTTTCATGTTGCCGTTGTAGTGTACTACGGCTGCTCGTTCGATATCTCTTTGACTGACACTAGGATTGTAGCCAAGACCTAGGACGTGCCACGATCGATTGAGGGGATAAGTCCGTTTCCAGAATGTAATGAGACCAGGAGGCAAAGTTCCCAACTTCCACAATTGCCTATCATGATTCTGCACAAAGAAGTAAATACTTTTCCTCAGAACATTTTACAGAATAATATTGACGGCTAAACAAAGAAAGGCCTACACGATAGAAACATGTTGGTTAGTGACTCGTTACCAGCTTCTGCCATGAGTGATACACCTCAGTGATGTTTTGCCTTCTCCATTCAGCCAAATCAAAGATATTCATACCATACGCCCATCCGCAAGCACGGGGATCAAAGTTCTTTGCAATTAGAGGATGTGAGAAGTTGAGATATCGATCAAAACGATGAAAATTTTCTCCACAAGTTTCTACAGCACCATTGACATTACCCTTCAAGTCAATGGACCAAAGGCCAGTAAGATCTTTCTGCACCACTATATCATCATCCAAGAACAACACCTTGTTAAGCTTTGGGAAGATCTCGGGAAGATAGAAGCGAAGATGGTTCAATATGGATAAGTATTTTGGATTCCGATATTTCAGATTTGAATCGGAATTTGCACGGTGAGCTCTGAAATAGTAATCTATCATCGACTGAGAAGCCAGCTGCTTGAGAACAGGGCTGTAACTTGAGTTCAGCCATGTAAATTCTTCGACATTCTGAACCTGAATTGCAGCTTTTCCAGGTGGATTAACCAGAAACCACATCCTCATGGCTGCATAGTTCAGTCTATCGGTGACAATATGGAAAACATGTTTTGAGGGATCCTGAAAAAGGAATAATTCGTACTTTATGATCATAAAGACCAACGAGAGGTCTAACATACCCCCAGAAATAAGTCATGCTACCTCCAACTAGAAAAGAAAAAAATAATCAAATTTCTTTGAAAGGGAAGCCCATTACCTTAGCATGACTAATAGTTGAGTTAACCACAACAGAGGCAGCCAAAACATTGTCGGAGAACAGTGCATAGTGATAGAGTTGAGGATCTTCCAACCTCTCTTGATTGGGGAATTGCTGATCAGATGAGATTAACGCATAGTACTCATTTGTGAGACGTAATGGCAGACAGTGCAGACCTTTTGGAAGTGTCTTCGCTGTTAACTGGTTTAAGAACATTGTTTGCCTCTTATGCACTCGAAGCTGCTCCTCGGTTGAGTGAAGCATTGCCCGAAGCTTTTTCACCACGAGAGAGCAGTCATCCTGCATCTGCTTGCCTTTTGCCAGAGTTTGTTCCATTGCTTTCATTCTCTCATAGGCACTACATAAAAGAACAGTGCATTAGCAACCTAACAACCCAACCAGCAGACTTCAGAACTTGGGAGACCATGACTTCTGGACCAGCTGTATTGCTTCATAACAACAATTGAAATCAATGAAGGCAACAGAAAGGGTACGAACAGAAAGTTCTAAGCACCAGTGGCGTTGTGGTGCTAAAGGAACTCACTTTTTGGGAAGGTCAGAATCTTTAGAAGCATCTCCAAGAGCACGTTGAACATCTTTTATTCGTGCTCGGAGCTCTCTTGTATAGTGGGCATTGCTCTTTGTTGCTGGTAGAGTCAGGTATACCTTAGCCCTAATAAGCTGATCTTTCAATTGTCTTACCCGAGCATCCGAGGTAACTGCCTGCTCAGTCTGTCTATCAGTTGAGCCTGTTTGTGGATCTTTATCCTTGACCTTGCCAGATACTTTATCAGATTGTTTCTGCGGAATCATAGCAAGCACCTTTACGTTCTATACCCACAAAAAAACTCAACAAGCATAAGTTATGAAATGCCAACTCAAGCTACTTCTCACATTTGGCAATGAATTAGGAAATATGAAGATGCACTGGGCGTCTAAATTGCAACAAATCCAGAGGAGATCTCCGGTACACCTCATTGCATATTTCATTGTGTGGTCATTTAACGCATTGCACAACATTCTACTTAAGTTCAGATCACCCACACCAAGAAGGCAGTGAAAGTTCACACCTAATTAATATCGACAGATGAGCAGGTGAGACAGTCCCAACGCCACAAGTAGTTAAACAGACCCGTGGATTGCATCACAAAGACAAATTGTTGAATGAACATAGTATCAAGTTCATAATCAACAAAATCTGCGGGTTTAGGTCAAGCAAACAACACGCGCATTCAAAACCTAGCTAGCTCGAAACAGCCAAACATAAAACACCGAGCAGGAAAGGATAAAGGCAACGAATATACATACAGTGTCGGTTACGCTCTGTGATTGCAATGAACCGTCCTTGTTGCCATCACCGCCATCTTCTCTTTTCTCACTGCTCCCTGGGTCAGTGCCATCATTTGTAACCTGTCTAATGGAGACCGTATTATCCACTTGTGCATCTGTCGTAGATAACACCCTGGCAGATTTATGCTCCACTACAGCCTGTAGCTCTGAATCTAATAACACATACAAAGAAGAATTAGAAGACAGGTAGCAAGCAATTGTACCAGCCGGGGAAACAACGAAAAACCAGGCTAACCTTGGGACAGATCCATGTCATTTTCAGTGGAATTATTAGCGTAAACGAACCCGACGGGTTCCTTCTCCAATGCGGTCGATTCCTACACAAATTAACAAGATATAAACAAACAAACAGAAACCCACAAAAAGCAAGCAGATCTTCCACATCCACCCATCTATTATTTACCAGGGGTAAGACATTTAGACGCCGGGGATCCCCAGGAAGCGTCTGGGCAGAAAATAAAAAAAAAGAGAATAAAAACCCAGAATTAACCAGCCAAAGTGAGAGGAGAGCATCCTTCAACAACCAACAACCAAACAAAAAGGGAGAAGATTACTTACAAAGGCAGTAATATCCTCAATAAGCTCTTTCCTAGCTGAAAAAGAATAAGAGAGACAAAAAACAAGTAAAAGATTAAAACTTTAGCTTCCAAATCAAGAGAAGAAAAGAACCCAGAATTAACAAGTCGAAATCTTACAAGAAAGAGGGTTCAAGGAAGCAGAGAATCGGTCAGTGTAGAGCAGAATTGGGGCTATAACGGTCATTAACAGCATCCCAATTACCAAATTCCTTGCCTTCAACATTCTGCCTCTCTCTCTCTCTCTCTCTCTCTCTCTCCGAGCGCCTCACGCCCAAAAGGTGGAAGCTTTACTCACTAACAATGGCGGTCCGCTTCTGGGTCTCATAAAGTGGACCACTCCTGTTTTTATCTTTCCCCTAAAGAGTGGTGGCAGGGAAAAGAATCTTTTCGGACCCTAGACTAGAGTAGGGCGAGCACGAGAGGGAAATTAAGACAGAAACAGAAACAGATGGAGATTAGAGAGAGAGAGAGAGAGAGAGAGAGAGAGGTCGCTCTCTTAACTTAAGCCTTCTTCCTCATCCTCCTCGGTACTTTTGTCTGGTTGATTATTTCTTGAAGTGGTTTTGTGTTTATGGAATATGTCAAGATTTTGCGGAGTTCATAAAAAATTCAGATTTTTTTACTCTCTTTTGTGAGGGTGGTAAATCAATCAGATATTTACCTTTATTTTTTAAAATATATGGATTTTTTTTATAGAATCTAGATCCTCAAAAATCATTCGGGATCAAGTCTGTATTATTTAAAATTAGAACGCCACTTGATTGTTTGAAACGGTTTGAATACACTCGCAAAATGTGGATGTAGCTCGTTAAACTAAATCAATATATAGAAACCAAAAGAAATTCGAAGTCAGGTGAGTTTGGATTAGAAATTTGGCATTAGTTTAGTGATTAATTTATATCATTTAATTATTATCTTTTAAAATTTGGATAACATGATTTTATAGATTGATATTCATGCTCTTAATTTTTTTTAAATAAGGATTGGATAAAATATGTATTTTGAACAGTAAAAATCAACGAGTTTTTGACACTTCAGATCTTATCGCTAATTCCCGAGATTGGCTAGGATACGTCCGACCGACGTGGTCTATTCGCATTAGGTGCTCGTTCAATCGGGATCAAAAAAAATAGTAGGGTCGATGAGAGGGGATTTTTTCTCAATTCGGTAAAAAACATACATATTTTCTCTAAATAGGTAAAAAGTTATACATATTCCCAAAATAGGTTGAAAGATTATTTAATATTAAAAAATAATGAAGGAGGCGCCCCAACAAATTGGCGCCTCGAGTGTGAACACATCTCACAAACCTGTACATGTCAGAAGGTTTGGAAAAATATATATATATAAAGGAGGCGCCCCAACAAGTTGGCGCCTCCAATTTTTTTTTTCAATCCGTAAATTTGCCATACAGGTTTGATTCAATTCGTAAATTTATTCCAATACTTTGATCTGAATTTATCAAAAAAAATTCAATTCATAAATTTGCTATGAAAGTTTGACTCAATTTGTAAATTTATCAAAATATACTTATATTTTTACTTGCAATAGTATAAAATAATACAAACAACTTAAATGGACAACTATTTAAAAAAAAATCAAGTGGAGGCGCCAAACAACCATGGCGCCTCCTTTAATGATTTTTTTACTACTTTATTAAAAATTAAATTTCAAGATAAATCTTACAATAAGGGAGAATCAAGATAATAATCTTAAAATTTAAATACAAGAGTTTTTTTTGAAAGAGTTATCTTAAAAATTAAATTTCAAGATATAGATTGTATTTAATTTTCTATTTATTGCAACATTTGGCTAAAAATAAATCTACAAAAAGCATTAAAAACTCATAAAAAAGACCATTAAAGGAGGCGCCCTAGTTGATTGGCGCCTCCACTTGATTTTTTTTATTAGGTTGTTTGTATTATTTTATCCTATTGCAAGTAAAAATATAAGTACATTTTGATAAATTCAGATCAAAGTATTAAGATAAATTTACGAATTGAGTCAAACCTTCATGGCAAATTTACGAATTGAATTTTTTTGATAAATTCAGATCAAAGTATTGGGATAAATTTACGAATTGAATCAAACCTTCATGGAAAATTTATTGAAAAAAAAATTGGAGGCGCCAACTTGTTGGGGCGCCTCCTTTATATATATATATTTTTTCCAAACCTTCTGACATGTACATGTTTGTGAGATGCGTTCACACTCGAGGCGCCAATTTGTTGGGGCACCTCCTTCATTATTTTTTAATATTAAATAATCTTTCAACCTATTTTGGGAATATGTATAACTTTTTATCTATTTAGAGAAAATATGTATATTTTTTACCTAATTGAGAAAAAATCCCCGATGAGAGAGCCTACAAGGATAATTAATGTATGGCATTTATTTATTTGGAATCATGTATGACGGCTGCATTATTGTTATTGATTTATGAAAAAGTCTATTTTAGTACCCTATGATATAGTCCAAAATCACTTTAGTACTATGTAGGAAAAAATCCATCAATCGAGTCAAATCGCAGCCAATTTACATCAATTAGGTCCACGGAGAGAGGTACTAAAGTGATGTAAATTGGCAACTGCCGTGGACCTATGTGATCTAAATTGGCTGTGGTTTGACTCGATTGATGAATTTTTTATCATATGATACTAAAGTGATTTTAGACTATACCACATAGTACTAAAGTAGACTTTTCCTTTGATTTATTTAGTAAATAGTGTTTTTAAGTGTACCCGTGTAAGTAAATAAATGAGGTCTATTTTTGGTGGATTAGGTTTGATGAAGAATTGATGGGAGAAGAAGTGCACTGCCAAAAGAAAGAAGTCTACCAGCAAACAATTAATTCTAAATTAATTATAGTTTAACACACACAAAAATTGGGTTGAGAAAATTTTGTCAAGATTATACTCAATTTTAATGTAGATTAGTTAGTCCAATAAATATTCGAATGGTAAGAAGTCTCTTTTTTTTCTCATCCGGAAACCAAGTTGGGTACAAAAACCAAGTTGGATCCGGCGAAAGCGAAGAAGAAGAACGGACGACCTCGACGGCGCAAGGTAGAAGAAGGCTTTAGTACGGGGGCCACCCTTTATCTCGAGGAGAGAGAGACCAGTAGTTGCAAAATTTCATCTGTTTTGGAGGTTCCACACCAAATATTAAATATTAAATGGAATTATTCAATCAATCTTACGCCAACCTTCCATGTCTTGTGGAGCCAAGAAAAACTATGTCCAAAGCTTGTGTTGTTCTTGCGTTGGTGTCGAGAGTTGGAATTGTTTTTTTTTATGGGACATGGTCTCGGGAGAAGAGAAGGCGAGGAGGAAAAAAATTGTTTTTTTAATGTAGCAATTTCCGTTTTCCACAATAAAAATTATTGGTGACATCAATAAAAAGATTCGAGAAAATAACAAAATTAAATAGACGTGACGAGTACATATATTTTGAAAAATAAGAAACTGCAACGTATATTTTGTCAAGTCCCCCTTGAAGCAAAGTTGCTGGCGATCTTCCAAGCTGTTTCATTGGTTGCCTCTCGATTCTACAATACTACCTCTATCATTGAGACGGACTACCGCCTCACTTTTGTCTTCATTTGTGACCTTGGACTACGATCAACTAGAACTTTGAACATATTGTAATAGATATTATATTTGTTCTTAATCTTTTATCCTGATATTCTTTGTCTAATATTTGTAGAACTTAAAATGTGATTGCAGAGTGACTTTGTCGTCAAGCTCGGCTCCGTTTGCTTCTATCGGATTGGGTTTTATCTCATCCCCGAACTTGATGCACTTCTTTTCACCAATTTCCCTATCTAATATATGTTGGAGAATTGGTTTAATAACTAAAAAAAAAACGGGCCAACACAAGTGAGTGTATTAGATTTTGGGTCCAAGTATTTAATTAGAGAGAAAATTCTAATTAAATATAAAAATTAAATAATTAGTGGACAACTTTGAGCTAATTTAATTGGAGGCCACACCAATTGGGTTTGGGTGAATACGAAACTCGTTGATAAAGCTTCGTAATGATATATAACACTTGTGAAAAAATTAATTCTTTGTGCGAATAAAAATTGGCTTAAATGTGGTATGGCTGTAATTAAAATAAGTGCGGGTTGTGGGATTATGGGTTTGTGGAAATTGTTCCAGGTTCCAAGGTCTTATCTTTTTTAAACTGGGCCTGACCTGTTAAAGCGATTATAGGCCCAAAAATCTTTGGACTTCCGTTTGGACAAGCCCACTCTCTGGGACCTTCTACCAACTCTTGGCATTTGAATTTAAATTAGGGCCAACTTAATGAGAGTAATAGCCAAATTAATATGGGTCTTGTAATATCTCATTTACTTTCCTAGTTAATGGGTAGGTTAATGACTCTATTAATTACAGATTTGAAT
Organism: Hypericum androsaemum; assembly: GCA_963995505.1. Lineage (NCBI taxonomy): Eukaryota > Viridiplantae > Streptophyta > Magnoliopsida > Malpighiales > Hypericaceae > Hypericum > Hypericum androsaemum. The sequence goes on from OZ023182.1 coordinate 15,331,667, forward strand.
GTTGAGGCCAATGTTGCCTATAAGAAGATCCCTCCTCCTCTATTCCAAATCACCCCAAGTTCACACTCTTTCTTTAGCTCTCTACCTCTCCTTCCTTAGCATAGCATTTTTTACATTCATAAGAGCCGGAGTTCAGCACCACCAAAGGTTCGAAAGGTGTACGAAAGTGCTTCTTTTCGTATATGAGATTAGACGAGGGAGACGCTGTTGTTTCAGTTAAGACGGAGGCACACGTTGATATGGAGAAGGACAACGTGCGGGATGCACCAATGGGGAATTCACGCGTATTAAGTTGCTCGGCACCAAAGGCGTAATTTACACCCCAAGTATTATTTTGTAATTTGCCGGGATTGCAGATCTCTTTTTGGCAGTAGCTTTCTTACTTTTTTTTTTCCAAAGGGTAGCTTTCTTACTTTTGCAGCAGGTGCTTTTTGGGATGGTAAAACTTGGTAATTTCCTAGTGACAAAGAGTTTATAATTTTTTAACAAGGACCAAGAAATTACCCAACAGTAATTTCCTTAAAAAATCAGTGTAATGAGAAATTAGATTTAAAAAGGTCCATATATTATAAATAAGCAATATTGTCTCTCCTTTTCGTATAAGGAAAATTAAGTTGTGTTCTGGCCCTTGGCTACGTTTCAAGCGGGTGAGAGGAGGCAGCATATATAACTAGATCGTCTCCATTTTTAATCTTTCCATTTTTAATCTTTTTGGAAGATGAGTAAGAGCGGAGAAAACAGAGCAACAGGATAATCCATTGAAGCGAATAAGATCAACCAATGAGTACATCTTATATCGTAAATGACAAAGCAAAATATACAAAGCTCAATGCAGCAGATGGACCTTACAAGCTGAGATCTGCTTCCCCGTGATACTCTCTTCATATGAAACCAACCAACTACATCAGGTGAAGCGGAAAGGAACATCATCTATACATGTAGAACCAACCCTCTAGTATGCTGCGAATCTCGTAGTAGCAGAACTTCAACCATGAATGAAACACTGAATAAGGAGGAAATAAGAAATAATGCCAAATGAAGGAGCATTATGATGGATAAACAGAGTGTGCCCTTCCATGAAAGATTAGCCACAACCAATAGAGCTCCTGGACTATTAGACAGACAACTTCAGGTTGTTGCTAAATGGCCACCAGACGGAAGAATAATTCAATGTGAATAAAATAATGTAGTTAGATGACAGTGTGCAAAATCAGACGAATGGAAATCTTGTTAGGGATTGTTCCAAATTCCTAATTAGAGTAGGGCTCTATTTCCTGATCAGAATAGAGTACTAGTCTCCTATATATATACGGCCTATGCCTAGGTCTTATTTGTACTAGTTGAGAGAACCCTCACGGAGGCCTTGTAACCAATTGGACTCACATAGTGGACGACTCTCCTTTGCCCGTGGTTTTCTCCCCGTCTTGGGGTTTCCACGTAATTCTTGTGTCTCGTGTTTTACTCGTTTCAATCTTATTTCTCAACAATTGGTATCAGAGCCAGATCTGAGTTTTGAGTATGCGAGTATTTGACACGAAAAAAAAATAAAAATTCCGTGAACAGTAATCCGATTTGGGGAAAATCGGGATTTAGGGTTTTTTGAAACCCTTGGAGCGCCAGCCACCGCGAGCCGCCGCCGCCCACGCCCGCCGCCCCGAGTCTGCTGCTTGTCGTCCCCCTAGCAGCTCGTCGGACCGTCCCCACCGCTGAGAAGAAGAAGAAGAATCGCGAGGAGAGAGAGAGTGCGAGGAGAGAGAGAGCGCGAGGAGAGAGAGCCCGCGAAACCGCTGCTCGCCGCCCTGCTGCCGGTCGCGGAGGAGGGAGAGAAGAAGCTCGCGCACCGTTTTCCCTTGCGCCGCCCTACCCGCCGCCGTCGAGGAGAGAGAGAGAGCTCGGGGAGAGAGAAATTCGCGGAGAGAGAAAAAAAAAATGGGGAGAGAGAAAGAAGAAAAAAAACGGGGAGAGAGAAAGAAAAAAAAACACTATTCCCGAGTTGACTTGGTCAACGGTTTGACTGGTTGACTAAAAGTCAACTGTTTTGGCTGATTTTGGTTTTCTAACCTGTTTTGAGCGGATTTCTTGGTTCGAGTGGTTTCAGGATGACTTCGATGAAGTACGAGATTCCTCAATTGACGAGGAAAACTAATTTTTCCTTGTGGCAGGTCAAGATGCGCGCTATTCTGACACATTTAGAGCTGGATGAGACTCTACTTGATGAGAAGTCGATGCCTTCGAGTTGGGATGATGCGATGAAGGCGTCAAAGAACCGTAAGGCTGTGAGTCAGATCCAGTTGCATCTGTCAGATGATATTTTGCGGGACGTGTTGAAGGAGACAACCGCTTCCTCATTATGGGCAAAGCTTGAAAAGTTGTGCATGCCCAAGAGTTTGACAAATAAACTGTGCTTGAAGCAACGACTGTTTTCTATCCGGATGCAAGAAGATAAGTCTGTTCATGACCACCTTAATGAGTTTAAGGATATAGTGGCTGATCTTAGAACTCTGGATGTGAAATATGATGATGAAGATCTTGCTTTATTGTTGTTGTGCTCGTTGCCTGCTTCTTATCAGCAATTCAGAGATACTCTGTTGTTCAGCCATGATACTCTGAGTTGGGATAATGTTCATGATTCGCTCTTGGAGAAAGAGAGAATTGATAAGCACACTGTGAGTTCCTCTGAAAATAGCCAAAGGACTGGCTTGGTCGTGAGAGGGAGGTATGAGGAGAGGAATGCTAAGTCTGGTTCGAGGAAGAAGAGCAGAAGCAAATCAAGGTCAAGGCACAAGGATAAGACTTGTTTCAATTGTCATAAGATTGGGCATATTAAATGGTTCTGTCCGGAGTTGAAGAACAAGAAGAAGGGCGAAAAGTCCAGTGCTCCGAAAGGAGAAAGTTCTGATAGCGGCAGTGCTAGTGTTGCCACCACCACTCAGAAAGAAGAATCTGATGGAGACCTTTTGTCTGTGATTGATGGGAAGTCTAAAGTTGATGCTGCCTGGGTCCTTGATTCTGCTTGTACGTTTCATATGTGTCCTATCCGGGACTGGTTTTCAACATATGAACGTGCGGAGGGTAATGTTCTCATGGGAAATAATTTTGTCTGCAAGGTTGTTGATATTGGCACAGTGAAGATCAAGATGCATGATGGTGTCATTCGAACCTTGACGAATGTGAGGCATATCCCTGATTTGAAGCGGAACTTGATTTCGTTGAGTACTCTTGATACATTGGGGTACAAGTATACCGGAGAAGGTGGAGTTCTTCGTGTGAGTAAGAACTCATTAGTGCATATGAAAGCCAAAAAGGAGGTTGGAAATCTGTATGTTTTGCAGGGTTCTACAGTTACAGGGACTGCTGCTGCTGCATCTGGCTCGTTGACAGATTCTGAGAATACCTCATTGTGGCATATGCGACTTGGTCACATGAGTGAGAAAGGCATGACCGAGCTGAATAGGAGAGGATTATTATGTGGACAGGGTATTGGGAAGCTGGAATTTTGTGAGCACCGTGTGTTTGGCAAGCAGAAGAAAGTCAGTTTTCAGAAAGGTGTGCATACTACAAAGGGAAAACTTGACTGTGTTCATTCTGATCTTTGGGGACCGTCTCAAGTTGCAACAAAGAATGGCTCCAAGTATATGCTAACTATCATTGATGATTATTCGAGGAAGGTGTGGGCGTTCTTCTTGAAGAGCAAGGATCATGTCTTTGTCACTTTCAAGCAGTGGAAGACTATGATTGAGAAGCAGACTGGGAGAGATGTCAAGCATCTCCGCACAGACAATGGATTGGAGTTTTGCTCTAGTTGGTTTGATGAGTTCTGCAAGAATGAGGGTATTGTCAGGCATAAGACAATCCCTGGTACACCTCAACAGAATGGAGTCGCTGAAAGAATGAACAGAACTTTGTTGGAGAAAGTTCGTTGTATGCTGTCAAATGCTGGTTTGCCTAAGTCATTTTGGGCTGAAGCTGCTTCCACTGCCTGTCACCTTGTCAATCGTTCACCTCATGCATCACTTGATGGCAAGGTACCTGAAGAATTGTGGTCTGGAAATCCTCCTAATTATGCTGATTTGAAGATATTTGGGTGCCCTGCCTATGCTCATGTGAATAATGGCAAGTTAGAGCCAAGATCTGTGAAATGTATCTTCCTTGGCTATGCTTCTGGAGTGAAGGGATACAAGTTGTGGTGTCCCGAGCTGTCTAAGGTCTTGTTGAGTAGGAATGTTATTTTCAAAGAGACAGACATGCTGAGTAAGAGGGAGGATGTTTCTTCACCTGGTGTTTCCAGTGCTCCAAGTGTGGACTTGCAAAAGTCAAAAGTGCAGGTGGAGTTTGATGATGATCCAGAAGCGAGTTCCTTCCGTGATGTTGATTGCCATGGTCCTGCTCATGGTGGGCTGTCTGATGAAGCTGAGAATGTTGGCACAGTTGAGAGGGAGCCAGCGTATTCTATTGCTAGAGACAGGCCCAGAAGAATTATCAGGCCTCCACAGAAGTTGGGTGAGGCTGATATTGTTGCTTTTGCCCTGAATGTGGCAGAAGAAGTTGATAGCTATGAAGAACCGTCTAGTTACTCAGATGCTGTGAAGTCGAAAGACTCTGCTAGATGGTTGGTTGCTATGGAGGAAGAGATGGAATCTCTTCACAAGAACAAGACTTGGGAGATTACTAAGCTGCCTAAGGATAAGAAGGTTGTCAGTTGCAAGTGGGTATTCAAGAAGAAGGATGGTATACCTGGAGTTGAAGAGCCTAGATACAAGGCTAGGCTAGTGGCTAGAGGATATAGTCAGATTCCTGGTGTGGACTTTAATGAGGTGTTTTCACCAGTTGTGAAGCATACCTCGATTCGTTCTCTTCTTGGTATTGTTGCTATGCAGGATTTGGAGCTTGAACAGCTTGATGTGAAGACAGCTTTCTTGAATGGAGAGCTTGAGGAGCGGATTTATATGGCACAGCCTGAGGGTTTTTATGTTGAAGGCAAAGAAGACCATGTGTGCTTGCTGAAGAAGTCCCTGTATGGCCTTAAGCAGTCTCCGAGGCAGTGGTATAAAAGGTTTGATTCCTTTATGATTTCTCATGGTTTTGAGAGGAGCAAGTATGATAGTTGTGTTTACCAGAAAAGGCTACGCGACGGTTCCCAAGTTTATTTGCTCCTGTATGTGGATGACATGTTAATTGCTGCAAGTGACAAAGGAGAGGTGAAGAAGCTCAAAGCTCTGTTGAGTAGCGAGTTTGAGATGAAAGATTTGGGTCCTGCTAAGAAGATTCTTGGTATGGAGATTGCCAGAGATAGAGGAGCAAGGAAATTATTTCTGAGTCAGGAAAGTTACATTGAAAAAGTTCTTGACAGGTTTGATGTGACTGGTAATCCTGTGAGTACTCCTCTTGGTACACATTTTCAGCTTTCGTCTGCCTTATCTCCACAGTCAGCTGCTGAGGTCGATTACATGTCTGGTGTTCCATACTCTAATGCTGTTGGTTCTCTGATGTATGCTATGGTTTGCACACGCCCGGATTTGGCCTATGCTGTGAATGTCGTTAGCAGATTTATGGCAAATTCTGGAGAAGGTCATTGGAGAGCAGTGGAGTGGATTATGAGGTACTTGAAGGGTACCAAGGGTGTGTGTCTACAGTTTGGACGCACCAGTGATGGAGTTGTTGGTTTCGTTGATTCAGATTATGCTGGAGATCTTGATAAGTTCAGGTCCTTGTCTGGATATGTCTTCACTCTTGGAGGATGTGCTATCAGTTGATAGCAGGAGAGCTTGTCTACAGGCCACAGTGGCGTTGTCTACCACTGAGGCGGAGTACATGGCTATAACTGAAGGTGTGAAGGAGGCTATCTGGTTGAAAAGTTTCTTCAGTGAAATCTGTGAGAAGTTGCAGGTTAGTACAGTGTACTATGATAGTCAAAGTGCTATCCATCTCACGAGGGATGCTATGTATCATGAGAGGACAAAGCACATTAATGTGAGGTACCACTTCATTCGGGAGCATGTTGCTCAAGGTGACATTGTTGTGAGCAAGGTGGGTACAAAGGACAACCCTGCAGACATGTTGACGAAGCCACTTTCTGGTACTAAGTTCGAGCATTGCTTGGACTTGGTCGGTGTTCATGCTTGATGCTGATTGCCCTTAGGGGCTGATGGTGAAGGTGGAGAAACGTTGAAGTTGGAGTCATAGAATTTGGTCCAAGGTGGAGATTTGTTAGGGATTGTTCCAAATTCGTAATTAGAGTAGGGCTCTATTTGCTGATCAGAATAGAGTACTAGTCTCCTATATATATACGGCCTATGCCTAGGTCTTATTTGTACTAGTTGAGAGAACCCTCACGGAGGCCTTGTAACCAATTGGACTCACATAGTGGACGACTCTCCTTTGCCCGTGGTTTTCTCCCCGTCTTGGGGTTTCCACGTAATTCTTGTGTCTCGTGTTTTACTCGTTTCAATCTTATTTCTCAACAAATCTCATATCCACTTAACAGTGTGCAAAATGGAGCAAAATTAAACTGTTCTTGTCCATGATCAGATCGCAGAAAAATAACAATCCTTATCTTGGGCGTCAAGTAACCTTGGGCGAATGAGATAACACGATTACTTCAAGAAGCACTAGTTAAAGGACATGAAAAAAAGGATACAATGTTGCATTATTAGGTCTCATATAGATTCATCTTTAAAAAAACAAACGTACCTTATAGGTTCGCGTGCTAGTTTTGCGCCACTAGTACGAAGAGACCATGGTATTATGGGACGAACTGGGAGTGGACCGGGAAGAAGAAACTAGATGACCGCTTTAATACTCAGTTTTGGCTTTTTGTGTTGTTCAGACTAGTAATTTTACGTCGTCAACACTAAATCCGATTACAAGAGTTATTCATTGTTAGTTAATTACTCGTACAATAACACACCGGGCACGGCCAGCTCAATAAACATTTAAGAAACTGAAGGACTGATCGTTTCTCATTTGGGTGGCAACTGGACCAAAGCCCACACAATTAATTTTGTTACCGTAATGGTTGCCAATAATCTTCCTATTATAAATAGCCCTTAAAAAAACTACTATCATAAGCCATATCATAACAAGGATCGTCATTACAGCCTAAATACATTCTCTTAGTAGACTTCTACATCGTCAATAGTATGAGTTGATTCTACAAACACGTCATCAAATGCAATAACGGAGGCAGAATTTAGAGGGATTCATGGAAAATTTTATTATCTTAGTATTAGATGCCTCCGCCATTAATAAAAAAAAAAGTCTTGAAAACACAACGACTACATAACTATGTTAGTTTATGTTTTTTTTGGTAAAGGTATGTTAGTTTTATATTTACGAACAAGCCTAAAAATTCCATAATCCAACGTAGGAATCTAAAGATAGTGTTTACAAAGGACTCTTCCTCCTTTTCCACTTCCTCACACTATAGAATATATGTCAAATTTAACAACAAATAAAATCCCAATTGAAAACCAACAGCAGAATAAACGGAGACCTAACCCTACCTCTTACAATAAATAGAACCAGACCCTTCTTCTTCTCCTTCATCCCATAGTGCTTACAAAGGACTCTCCCACCTCCTCACTAAATTAACACCACCACAAACCCTAGCTAGCCCATCAACCATGGCCGACCCGTTCCCCACATTCGACATCTTACCGGTCTGCCCAACCGACCACCACTATTACTGCGACTCCGCCGCCTGCGTCGCGAGCGGGATCCACAAGAAGATCACCTGGGAGTGGAAGCTTCTGGAAACCCATCTCCCGGACAGCATCCATGTTCGCGTCTACGATCGGGGGCGATTCCTTGACGCCCTACCACGACCGCCTCTTCGCGTTCCCGACGGACTACCCACACTCCCCACCAAAGGTGGTCGTTCGGACTCGAAATAAACCCTAACATCTATTCCTACGGTCACGTGTGCCTGAGCCTGTTAAAAAATTGGCCCGAGGGGATGTGGGACCCATCTTGGCTCTGGTCCTCACGTGTTCGAACGCAGAAAAGGGCGAAAGAAGTGGGAGCGGTTGGCCGAAACCTACAACGAAAATGCTTTCTGCCTCTCTTTCAGGACGATGCTTTACGTGATCACGAAACCGCCAGCCGGGTTTGAGCCACTCGTTGACAGGCATTTCTTTGAGATGGGCCACCTTGTGCTGCTAGCCGCGAGGGCTTACGTCAGCGGCCGTGCTCAGGTGGGGTACTATGATGATGATCAAGTTAATGTCAGTTCGCGTGGCCGGTGAGGAAGAAGTTCAGGAAGGATATGGTGGAGTTGTACCCGGATATGGTTGCTTTGTTCCGGTCTCGCGGGGTTGCCGTCGACGACCCTTTGGGTCTCGGAGCGGATAAACAACGTCAAAGAGAGTGTCGTCAAGAACCAGAAGCGTTTAGAGATCTCCGCTTGAACTAGAAAAATCATTTATTAGTTTATTTTTGGGCTCTGCTATGTTTAAGTCTAAGTTAACACAATTTATTTTAGAAGTTAATCTGCTAATGGTAAATTTTATATTTGTGAGACTAAAATCTTTTTACTTCCTAAAACTATTCGCAATTGTTGCGCCTGTGCTTCGTATTGCCGTGTTTCCTTTTTTTATGTGGTTATTGTATTTCTAGATTAATCCAACTCATCCAACCTAAATCGGGTTTGGATTATTGTTCTTTTCGGCTTAGTATTTCCATAGGCAAGTGTGCCTCCCAAATAATCCCAACGTTTTTTATGGTATGCTAATGTGATTCCAAGAATTAGCAAAGTTAATACATACTATTGCATTTTTCATTTGTCTTGTCCTCTTTTTGAAGGTGGATAACTCCACTAAACTTATTCTACCGCCATTTCATGCAATTTAGCAAAGTTAGCCACTCTAACATGTCATACATGATATATACTACAAAACTACTCTAACACTCATACACAATTTAACCATTTATACCTTCCAAAAAAAATTACTCATTCAGCACGCCATTTAGACGATAAAATTACGCCGTTTCGGCCTACGTTGCTAACTAGATAGAATTTTTATTTTCGTCATCCAAAATGAATTTTTTTTGTTGTTGTGTGGGAGAGAATACAACTGGTCAATATGTGAATTTTTATATTTAAACTCAAGTTATTGAAATTTATTAATGATGCTGTACAGCAACTTAAAGAATCAAGAATGAGATTCGAATCCATGATCTTGACCAATATCTAAAACTCCTTAAACTAACCTACCCAACATAATCACATTAAATTTATTTAATGTAGTTCCCTTTAGGACGACGCCTTGACCAACTCTGACATGTGTTTCTTATCTAGTTGTCACAATTTTATGTAATCACAGTTCGAAGAATTTTTCAGATTGTGTCACAATCCAAAAATTTTCTTTGGATTCTGATACAATTCGAGTTATTTTCTCGGATTATCCTGATTGTATTTGGACACCAAATCCGAAATTCTTTAAAAGAATAAAAAAATTAACACCTGATTGGGGAAAAAACCATTTAACACTCTATTTATACAACAATTTTATTTTAATAACTAATCCAACACAATACGACTTTGTATATTTTATTTAAGTCGAACAATGATTTAAAAAAAATTTAGAACACCAAATAGTGTGACCAAGTGTAATGTATCATTAAAAAAAAGTGTAATGTATCATTGCGAAATTTTTAACGAGATTTCCATTAAGTTCATAAATACCCAAAACTAAATAGTATGGCACAAATTAATTAGATTAAAATTATTGAGTTATTCAACTTAATAATTACAATAATAGTTCAACCTTTGATGTAAAATAGTCTAAATTAAGAGATTTATAATGATAATTGAGACCGACAAAGACCCACAACAAACGGGAGCACCTGTCGTCCGGTTCTGGACGACAATCATAAACCCCACACACGGCCATCCACCAAATCCCGCCAACTAGCAGTCGATGGCAACCCCAAAGCTCCTCTCCGCCTACCTCCGCCGGTGCCGTCGCGTCCCTATCGTCTCCGCCGTCTCCTCCTCTCACTCCTACCACCACCGCCTCTTCTCACCCGAACAGATCGCCAAAAACCCTAACCCTAACCCAATCGCTCCCCGCTGCTTGCCGGAGCTCTATTTCCACCGCCGAGCCTTCTCGACCACTCGCCACCCGGACGACGACGTCCTCGACGACCTCTTCCCGGAGTCTTCCTCGGAGCTCGTGAACCTCGTGGTCAACCACGTTGACCAGGGAGCAGTAACCGGCGCCGGGGAATCGATTCTTCCGGTTCGAGCGTTGGTTTCTCTCCTCGACGGCTGTCATGATCTCACCGGCTGGCCTTGGTAATTTTTTCTCTCGTTTCGATTTTAAAAAAACTGAAAATTGTTTTCGGTAGGAAATGCATAAATTTCGGGGGTGGCGGTTACAGGTGGGTGGTTATTGCGTCGTCCACGGTGGCGATGAGGTTGATGCTGTTCCCTTTCGTGGTACTGACACTCCAGAAGCTCAAAAGGATCGGCGAGATTCTTCCGCAATGTGAGTTTCTCTCGTTTCGTATCCATGTGTTTCCGTTCTATCTGCACCATTGCCCGCTTTCAGTTCTTTCGCTGCTTCTTGGTTGGTTGATTAATTGCATAGATGCATCGCGTTACGTGTCTCGAGCTTTTGCTGCTAGAGAGAGTGATCCGAAGGAAGCTCCTTGCTGAAACTTGTAGTTCGGTGGGACTTCTACTTTTGTGATTTCTATAGTGTAGAACTTTTGGCAAGGATAGATTATCAGTCAGCATATGAGGAAAAGATGATCTATTCTTGTTCATCGGATTTTTGTTGGACTTCTTCCTTTTCCGCAATTAGAGACTACTGGCAATTGGGTCGTAATCTCTCGTTATTGCTTATTAAGCATCTATGATTGCTCGAACAATGGTTGTCAGCTACAATATTAACACGTGAAACTTCTTAAGGTTTCCGTTTGTCCTTACTGCATGGAACGGGATGGAGAGAAATCTGTTTTCATTTTACCCTTGCACAATAAATTTTTCTTAGTTGGACGTTTCTATAAATGTCAACTGAGATAACTTTATCTCATGAATTTCTCATAGTGCCTCCTCCATTGCCACCACCTACATCAGGAAGGAGCTACACCGATCAATTTTCACTTTTTATGAAGGAAAAGCACGCAGCTGGTTGCCCTTCACTGTTTTGGCTCATTGCACAAATCTCTGTCCAGGTGATCCGAAACTCTACTGATCCCTGTATGGAATTTTTTTTTGATCTTCTTTCCATAATCTGAGCACACTACAGAAAATGTTAGTTGAAAAATGATCTTCTGCATGCGAACATACTTGTGTGGGATCAAATTACTGCCGGTATACAAAATTATGCTCATGCAGTTGACTGAAGCAGGCTTCATGTTATTTACTGCAAGAAAAATGTTCAAAATTTTGGTATATACTATATGATTATTAGTCTTTATCAGATAGTTCTTGCCTCTTGGTTTTGATTTTCTCATTAATTCATGCTCACTGTCCAAAAATACCTGTGTTTTTCACTTTTTTGGTACTAAATTATCTATGTTTTACATGAAGATATAAGGTCTCTGCTTTGAGGTCATTTGTAATATCACCCTCGGTTGCCTCGGTTACAAGAATAAAATAAACCGAATGGCTAATTCACCCCCTTTTGGGCCAACACTTGCACTTATTCGTTAAACTAACTGCATCACTTATTATAGGACATGCTTTTGAGTTCAGCCCAAGAAAATTGACTGAAGATTGTTTAGACTCAACAGATTTGGTCGTCGTTTCAATTTGTTTGCAGATGCCACTGTTCTTCTGTTGGTTGGCCAGTATCCGGCGTATGTGTCTTGATCATCATCATGGGTTTGATTGCGTAAGTACTTGATATCACCAGGTACTTGTTATCTATATGATTGCGTCATAGGGACTTTTATTTTTGAATGCTTGTGCTCTTAATTTGTACTACCAGAGATTGTGTTTTGATTTTTATTCTTGTTGATTTATTGTAAAAGATTTTCCTACAGCAATTGTATATAATAAATAAAGCTCTGCTTATTTTGGACTTCTGAGGCGTAGTTTTTAGTCTGAGCAAGAGAACATTTTCTAATATGCCTTTCATTACAGGGTGGGACTTTATGGTTTCAGAATCTGACTGAATTCTCGAATGGTCCTTTTGGCCCCATCTTTCCAGTGCTTATTGCTGGTTTTCACTACACCATTGTTCAGGTACTTGAATCTGCTAATCGATATGCCTTCCATTTCTCTCGAACAAGACGTGAGAGAGCAATGATCCTTGATATGAGATTTATATCACCTCCTGTGATTGTACATAATGATATGCCTGTCACTTTAGAAACTTGGATTTTCTCTATCGTTCTTGAAACAAAAAAGTACGCTATGGTGGATTTCTATTTAAGGACACAAGAGACTGGAAACAAGATATTTGATGTTAAGCTAAGATTTGTTGACTGCCTTGAAACTTTTACTGAATGGTGCCTGGTAAGTTGTACTTGGTCAGATGGCAGAAGATTTTATTAGTGTTTCAATGCTTATATTTGATGATATGGTGGAGCCTGAAATATGTATCTTTGAAATCTTTAGAAGAGTCTTGTTTCATGTCATTACTTTCAATGGATTTCGTCATAGCAAGAATATTTAAGGGAAACATCTGCTATCGAAAGTAGCAATGTTTTTATTGACAAGCAAGCCAATTGATATTCTATTTCCTTTCCCTCTTTAGATGAGAATTTTGGTTGAAGTTCATCGAGATGTCTACTGTTGAGCAATTTTCCCTGTCTGAATGTGCAATGTTTCTTGTGATTAGTTATCATTAGCATTTTGTTTTTCAGACCCCACGTCATACTAATTCTTGTGAGATATCGTGTTTTCAGCTTTCATTTGATAAACCTTCTCTTGAGAGAATGACAACCTTTTTTGGGATATCAATGAAAGTGAGTAGACTTATAACTCATTTAGTCCTCCCTTTGCTTTCCGTCCAGTTTCATCTCCTTCCAAACAAAGCTTTATTATACTTACTTCCGCTTTATGCTCTATGCCAATTTCTCTAGACACTTGGATGTTCTTTTCTTGCAGCATTACAAGAGATACTTGGAGTTTATGACAATTCCACTGATTTTTATCAACTTTAACATACCTCAGGTACACCAAACATGTATTATGCTGTTGTTGCTGCCCAGTTATTTTAGCCTTACAAGACTGTCGCAACCATTTTTTGTTGACTTGAGTTCTTGGCCCTTTGGTCTATATGCATTCTTGAGGTGGTAATTTGATTGTGTACTAACTTGTCTGTGGGTCGGCTTTCCCTCACGATTGTTCTTACATGTTTTCTGACTCATTTCCCAGCCTCATCTATTGGGATGAAGGCTCTGTTTCTTGCTGTTCATTGACTCACATGGATGTTATACTAATTGGATCGTCTACTGTGTACTGAATGAGAGTGGTTGTTATCAACCATGACTTCCCGTTGGTTTCTGAGCCGGTTGTTGCTAATAGATTTGTTATGTTGTGTTTTTGATAATTACTGTTAAGAGATTTCTTTTCTGAACAAAATACAGGATTGAAGTACTTTCCCTTCCATGTAGAGAGGCTAACTTTCCTGTCTGCTTTATTTTTCCAGGGAAGTCATGTCTATTGGGTCACAAATAGCTCACTAACCATTATTCAGGTTAGTTATTGCTCAACATATGAAGAACGGGAAACTGTACCTTATCAGTTACGGTTCTTTATGCTTTTGACAGATATTGTAAACATGCTTGGAACAGCCAAAGAATCCATTAACTTAAGCTTTGGGTGGAAGTTTGTGAATCCTTAAAACTGTCCTCTTGTTTTCTCTTGGCCGATGTGGAGGAAGAGGGATGAATCACACGCTTCCTTTCTTCACCAATTGTTTTGCTTGCTTAATGCGATCTCAGGCCTCTTACGGTTAACGAGTCATGTTCCTTATAATCCAATTTTTCTCTCGTCTGTTATTTTAGGATATACTGCTGGTTTAGTGAGGTTCTAATTGTCTTTGCAATGCTATCTTTTTTCTGGGTTGAGGCTTTGTCCTTGTGAGAGGAGAATGCTAGTGGTCCTTTCTAACATGACATGATCAACTATGCAGCAATTGTCCCTTAAGCATCCTGTTCTTAGGGAGAAATTAGGATTACCACCAGTCAAGGATTCTCAAGCTTCGGCAAGAGATCCTCAAGCACTTGCCACACCTGAATTAGCATCTCCAGAGTTGCCAGAAAATGTTAAGCGGATCTCAGCTGCAGATTTAACTCCAAAGCAGATGCTTAAAGTGAGTGGTTAACATTATACACCTGGTATTTTTTCTGGATAAAGAATTGGACAGAATCATTACTACTCTTCTCACATATATGGTGGCATCGCTCACAGCTGTCAGTTGAACTCATATCCAGTGGGAACAGAGAAGCCGCGATCTCTTTGTTACAGTACTTCTCTCTTGCCATTTTTCTTTTCTTCTTTCCAGATGGAGAGTCCATTTTTTTGGAAACATTTGGATTCTTACTCTTCGACTGTTGACAGGCAGGCAATTGAAAAGGACCCTGACCATGCTGAATCCATGATTGTTTTGGGGCAGGCTCTACTGCAGGAGGGGCATCCTGTTGACTCTGCCAAAATTCTAGAGCATGCCGCTTCAAAGGTCCGTTCCGGGTCATCCTTTCTTCATGCCAAATTTGTTCCTAGCCTGTCATTACGATGTCAAGTCTCCCAAGTACAAAGCTGACATGACTGTTGCATCCTTCATTTGCCTATAATTAAATTGAAGCTCTCTTATTTCTTGTCTGGTGACATCAGTAACATTATATCTGACCTTTGGTTTTGTCAGCTGCTTGCCAAGGATCCAACAAATATTTATCTTTTGATCCTTACATATTCGTGGGCTGGTGTTGCTTGCATACAGCAGGTGAAGTTCAGTGCCCTTATGTCTATATATGCTTATAATTTAGTTCAGTGCCTTGTGGTATAGCCATTTTCACATCAGTTCTCTGTGGTTTAAATCGCATCAATCGTATCAAACTTTTTCAATGTTTGACACTTGGAGGAGGACCCCGCTAAAAATTCGTTATAGTTCAATGTATGGCCATGCCACAGGATACTAAAATAAACTTTTCGCTTATGGCAGGGAAAGAAAACAGAGGGAATCACACACATGAAAAGAGTTGCCAGCTATGGAGAGCCGGAAGAACTCAAGAGCAAAGTGCATTACTTCGACTGTTTGGTTATGCTGGCTGGGTAAGAGCCTCAGCTATCGCCGACACTTGTTTGAAGCTCCAGTGAGCAATATCATTTAAAATTATACCAAATCTCTTGCCTTGATCAAGTCTCTAAAACGACCGAACCTCGTATCTTTGCCATTTCAGTGCCCTGCATGATGAAGGTCACCAGGCCGAAGCGGCCGAGTACGTGAAACTGGCTGCTGCTTATAATCCTGCTTACAGGGAATTGTTTGAACGGTGTGCTAATGATGAGTCGGATTTCGTCAGCTCGCTTGTAAACAGCAGAAGAGGAGATTACTGAATCAAGGTTAGTTGAAGAGATTGTAAATTAATAGAAACCATTGTTTAATTCCCTTTTCGATGTTCATTTAGATGATAGTCTAGTACAAATAAGACACGAGAGCGAAAATGCATATTTGCCTCGTGATTCATTCGGTTGGCACCTAACCGGTGCCCAATTTTGTTATATTAGATCTCGCCGTGAGCCACAATGTCAACAATGGCCATGAACTTAATTTTTTGGGAAAAGTCCACTTTAGTACCCTGTGGTATCGACCAAAATCACTTTAGTACCCTGTGGTAAAAAACTGATCAATCGAGTCATACTTATTCCAATTAACATCAAAAAGGGCCTCGGACAGCTGCCCGGAGCTGCCCGAACCTACCCGAGCGCTGCCCGGGCCACGTGGCCAGCCACGTCACCAATTTTGATGACGTGGCGCCACGTCACCAATTCTCCTCCTCCTCCTCCTCCTCCTCCTCCCCGCGTCCTCCTCCTCCTCCGCGTCCTCCTCCTCCTCCTCCTCCGCGTCCCCCTCCTCCTCCTCCTCCTCCTCTCCTCCTCCTCCCTGCGTCCCCCTCCTCCTCCGCGTCCTCCTCCTCCTCCTCCTCCCCGCGTCCTCCTCCTCCTCCGCGTCCCCCTCCTCCCCGCGTCCCCCTCCTCCTCCGCGTCCCCCTCCTCCCCGCGTCCCCCTCCTCCTCCGCGTCCTCCTCCTCCTCCTCCTCTCCTCCTCCTCCCCGCGTCCCCCTCCTCCTCTCCTCCTCCTCCCCGCGTCCCCCTCCTCCTCTCCTCCTCCTCCCCGCGTCCTCCTCCCCCTCCTCCTCTCCTCCTCCTCCCCGCGTCATCCTCCCCCTCCTCCTCTCCTCCTCCTCCCCGCGTCCTCCTCCTCCTCCTCCTCCTCCCCGCCTCCTCCTCCTCCCCCTCCTGGTGACGTGGCGCCACGTCATCAAAATTGGTGACGTGGCTGGCCACGTGGCCCGGGCAGCACTCGGGTAGGTTCGGGCAGCTCCGGGCAGCTGCCCGAGGCCCTTTTTGATGTTAATTGGAATAAGTATGACTCGATTGATCAATTTTTTACCACAGGGTACTAAAGTAATTTTGGTCGATACCACAGGGTACGAAAGTGGACTTTTCCCTAATTTTTTTGTATCTTGAACAGTGTAAGATGCCAAATTTACTGTATAACATATAACTTGCGAATAACTAATCTTTCCTTGGGTCAACAAGTGATTTAAGTTTTCCGATTGATGATGTTTTAGAAAAACGTGTTATGTTCGTTGGTAGAATTTTATGAGATTAAATAGCATTTAAATTTGATAACAAAGTTAAATGACATTTAAAATTGTTGACGTTTTATAAAAAATATTTAAAAATAGTCAGACCGATGGTCAGACAACGATTCTATAAACAAAACGAGTTGTTTTCCGGATTGATTTTACAAACATTAGTCGTCATCACTGAGTAGAAAATTCCATGGACACCTAACAAACAACTCTAAAACAGTTGTACATTAATTTACTGCTAAAACAGTTGTACATTGGCCCCTCCTCCTGACAATTAAGAGTAGTTATTAGTTAATAGCCCGTACTACTAATACACCGGGCCAGCTCCATAAATATTTAATAAATTAAAGGAATTTGTCTGGCAACTGGACCTTTGGCCCACACAAATAATTTCTCCCAACAAAATAGAATTCAAAAGCACTCGGGTGCTTCATTTTATTTGTTTTGGATGTAATAGAAAGGTGACATCTACTATTTGTCTTCTTTGCTTTGTTCTTCAGCAGTGACCTAGCCTAGACCCTCCTGATGACAAGGATCAGAAGGCACCTAAACACACAATTTCCGGAATATGCCAAAACCAGCAATCAACCAACTGCACATGGAATAAGGTTAATTTTCTACGTTGAAACATTTTACTTTTTTGGGTGGAATTTCTAAGAGGGTGCAACACGAGGACTTCTCGAGAGGTCACCTATCTTAGTACTACTCTCGCCCAAGCGCGTTTAATTTTGGAGTTACGATGAAATCCGGTACAATAATGCTAATATGATCCCACCCCGTTGAAACATTTAAATTAATTATGAGTAAGTTGTTTTATATTTTTGACCAAAATATATTGAGTTTAAAAGTTGTTTTATATTTTTGACCAAAATATGTTGAGTTTGAACTTTCGAAAAAGGAAGCCACAACATCATTTAGCTATTTCATTTTTTTTGTTGGCGTAGTATTATTTTTGCAAGTGATTAATAAAGATTAGTGGGCACTCTGCCCCTCGATTTTTACCAAAAAATAATCTATGAGGTTGAAACATGAATTAGTCAATTCAATAATATAGTAAAAAATTTCTGAAGTGATAATATTGAGACGGAAAAAATGTCATTTAGAGAGGTTTACATTTTTTCAGAATACCTAAAGATTACTTTGTCTATATTCTAATCACCACCTCAACTTATTGTGTTATTCTAATACTACATTCGATTGTGACATTTTTTTATAACAATATTGCGATTACAAGGACCATTTGAAGACAATTGAGAAGTTGAATGAGAAGGTAAATTTTATCGAATAAGCAAGTATAGCACAAACTATCATCTTAAAATATTTTTCGAGTTCGTAAAGTATGTAAAACTATATATATATTAAAAAAATATCATTTCATGCAAAAATTTGAATCAAAATTTAGCACTAAAATTTTATTTTATTACGATAAAAAATTTATTAATTTTAACATTAATTCCAACTCGAGAACAATTTTTTTTTCAATTTAGAAAAATTATCGCTATGCATAAACTTTTATGTATTAAGTGATATAAACCAAAGAAACAAACTTATTTTTTTCTCCAAGATCTTCACAAAACTGACACACAACCTCCTTTCTCTACCTTCTTCTATACACTTTCCTCCATTGCCCTGACAGGAAAAAACCAATCCTTTTTCTCTACTTCCTTCTCAACACTTCCTACTTCCTACTTCCTACTTCTGTCCATCCCAAACCCTCCTCCGAAGCAACTAGTAAATCGGCTCAAAAGAATTCCCTGATCCAACGTATCCAAGTCATCAACGGCAAGAATAAATTACAAGGTCCAGATCAAAAGAAAAACTTTGTCAAAACCGAAGTCTAACCGACCAAACCAGAGGTCGCTTCTAACTTGTTCTAAGCATCCCTTCTTGTCTCCTCCGTCTCTTGTCTTCTCATTACCGCCGCTGTCGAGCTGAGAGCTTCTTAGGCCAACCCACAAAAGAAAAATTAAAAATTAAAAATTAAAAACCATCCCCACCCAAGAGGCCAAGATCCAAACTTTACTCCTTGGAACCTCCAAAAGAACCAAATTCCAATCAACCCAATAGCCTAAACAAGAAACCCACCTCCCTCCTCCTCTCTGCCCTCCAATGTTCTGTTAAAGTTTGAGTCTTTAACACATGGGGGCACGGCCATGTCCGGGGAACTCAATCCCTTACAATGGGACCCTCTGCGCCTGCCTGCCAGGCTACCTTCTGAACCAGACCATTAATAGCTGCTCCTTGTTCGTCGGGAGCGCCGAAATCGACACTGCCTCCGGTGTGGATTACTATGCAGTGTCCTTCCCCGAGACCATCTTCGCCTTCGACTCGATCAAGAAGTTTACGCAGTCGCAGGCCGTGTTCTTGGAGGCCACCTTGGTGATGCTGCTGTCCTGGCTGGTGTTCTGCCTGTTCCTGAGGTTCATGAAGATTGGTGATGGCGAGAATGTCTGGTTCAAGATGAGGTGGTGGATTAGCCGCTTGGACATTTGTTTCTCCACCAGGCATTGGCTGGTCTGTGCCCTTTCTTCCATGTGTTTAGTTTATTTTTACCTTTTTTCTATGGTTTGGTTCATGTGGTTTGGTTTAGCTACTTAGGCTGGTTGATGTAGGTGATGTTTGATTAGGGATAGCTGACAATTGATTTAAACATAGTACCAAGGGATGCACCCGTGTGCAACAGCCTGCACCAGCAAAAACTCGCGAGAAAGGTTTCCGTGGCGAATTTCTCCTGTTAGTCTAACAAGAACGCCCCTTTTATGTTGTGTTTCATGGTTTATTGTTTCAATTAATTAGTTTTCCTTCAAACCAAGCACGCGATACACAAATCTCACGGCATATCATACCTAGTCTTGAATTGTTCTTGTAGTTGTCCTAAGTTCTTTGATTATGTTATGGTCCTGCAACAGGATGATCAAAAGCCAGTTGTGAAGCGGAAAACCGAACTTGGAGGAACTTTCTCCATTGCAAGTTGGATTCTTTTCATTGGTTTGTTTGCTGCGTAAGTATATGCTAAAAGTTGTTTTCTTGGAAGGAGACTTGGGAGAGTGCCTTATGGTTGAATTATCTTGAATTTGGTTCATTGGATGAATGAACTCTGACTTGGTTTTCAGTTTGTCTCAGGTTGCTGTACCAAATCATATCAAAAAGAGCCATCGAGGTTCATAATGTCAGAGCTATGAGTGCGCCAGATTTGGCATCGTTTATTAATGATGTTGAATTCAACATCACCACTGTGTCTAGTATGACTTGTTCGAACTTAAATGGTCTTGGCACTATGGTTACTGGAAATCCTGGCTTCATTGATCAGAGAGTGCTTGATCTCACACAGTTCGTCAACTATACATGCCACAACACGAGCATCGGACCTACTTTAACATTCAAGTGTAGCAACTGTCGCATGCCGAGTGATTACATCTACATTCCATGGCAGTTTGTTGATCTACCCAGTAATCCAGCCGTTGCTGTGGGTTTCCAATTTAATCTTTCTGCAAAACACCAAGCTAATAAGAAACACGTGAGTTACGTTAGTGGAACACTTAAGAACTCAAGTGTTCTGGATAGCAGACCAATCACGTTCAGAGGGAAGGATTCAAACATCCTGAAGTTTAATCTGTTTCCTCAAATATACCACAATCTGCATGATCTAAAACTGATCCAGCCTCTATTTCACGAGTTTGTCCCCGGTTCTTTCGTTCGTGAGCCATCTGAACTCCGAGCTTCCCTTGAAACATCAACCAATGGACTTATCAACGCCACTTTGTACCTAAACTTCTTGTCTGCCTATGTTGTGGAGATTGAGAACAAGAACATCTTGGGTCCTGGTAAGTAACTTCAATTTTATGCTGGCCTCATTTGAATTAGAATCATCTCTCGTCTATTACAACAACTAACAGCTCTTGCTTCATTCTCTTGGACATTCACGTTGTTTTCAGTTGTGCCATGTGTCTTTTCATCAAAACGCAGTAGCCAAAAAGATCATTCCTCTTATGTAATTCGGTTTGTTAGAGATGCTTATTTTTCACCATCACACAAGTTAAATGCATCTTCCATCCGTGATTTTTATTCCTCTTATGTAATTCAGTTTCTAGCTCAAATACTCGAATCCCATCTGCATGCTTGAGCATCTGTTTCTGGTATTGCCTACTGATTTGGCATCTCTTAGAATTGTCGATCCTCTACTCAGGCTGTAGCTAAACTAAATGCTGCTCACACTGCAATCAGAGGCCCGATAGTTTAAAATAATGACGCAAAGAAGACTAGGTTGCTGCAGCAACTTCATATTTCCCTTGATTAAGTGGTTAAATCTTGAATATTACTCTGCAAATGCAAACCCGGAGTTAACATATAGCAATCAGTTTAACTGATTCTATGATCTCCATGCAGTGAGCTTCCTCGCAGATCTTGGTGGACTGTATTGCGTCAGCTTTGGCTTATTTTTCTACCTCTTGGTTCAAGTATGATCCTGTCTGCTATAATCTTGCTGATTTGAGTTTCGTTTTATTTATATCCTTGCTGTCACATCTCCAAGAAATATCACAAGTGAAAAGCTTGGATGGCTGGTGTGATGGAATACAAAAACGAAAAATCATTCCAAAAGGACCTCTTTCTGTGGTTACATCGTTGTCAGACTTCACATTTTCGATAGATAAAGGATCCGACTTACCAAGTTGGCTGGGGAAGCTTGAGGAGCTGTATTTTTTTCCCTAGAATAGCTTGTTCCTTCTCCTATCATCCTAATACTTATTGATTGTCTTTCAAGCAGTGCTATTTATTCTTTAGTTTCCTTTCTCGGTTTGCAGTTTGAGTACAGAATCAAGAAACTCCGACATGAAGACACCAGAATGAGGAGGATCAGAAGTGGAATAAAGGCTCGACGAAACTGGGAGAAAGTAAGTTTTCCATTACATTTGAATTCTGGTTTACATTCTTAACTATAATTGATGTCACCTTACGCAACTGACCAACTTTTTGGTCTTTCACTAGCTGAGGAAGTATGTGATGTACACATGGGGCTGCAGTTCATTGGATCCCCATCCTAAAATCTCAGGAGAGGAATTGAGTTGCTTTCCTTTGACTGTACCAACTGTCCAAGGGAAAGGATCTTTTCATCGAGGTGCTTCATCACGAAAGAAGGGGTCCCAAAAGAAAACCAGTACTATCTCTCTCAGTCAGAAAACTGGAAAGTCTAGTGAAGAGGTACTCGTGTAAGACAATCTGCTGCATTTGTGATCCTTTAAAACAATTTTCTTTCCCATTGATTACTTAATCATCGGTCTTTTCCTGGGCAGAACACAGTCCGAGAGTGCACCAGCACCCAACGAGTAAATTCTTCCACTGCAAGATGGGAGTTCAATCCTGATCGAAGACGTTCAAGTCCAGATAAAAACGTAAGTGGCGCTACATGCTTTCATTTTCTGTATTATGCTTTCTTTTTCTAGGGCCGTGGGGAGAGTTATTCCTCAGCCTATACGCACTGTTTAGGATGCATTTATCTATTGTCTGCTGGCTTACAGAAATGAACTTTGATGCTCTGAAAATTCTTCTTATATTCGGATGCAGCTGCCATTACAATGAGGTGGAAGTGGCTTGTTACTGAAACATCCCTTTTTTCTCGATATATAATAATCTGAAATAACCAGCAGTTTAGTAGAATGTACTTCCTCCATTTCTCTCCCAGAGGATCTTATAGCAATGAAATTAATCTCGCGAGCGCTGATATCGATTTGTACACTACTTGTAGTTAAGTAGAAACTGTTCAAACCCAACCACCTTTAGGATGCACCATTTAATTATGTTCCTTCATCCTTTTGACCTCTGCAGGTCGAACTCATGGAGTCTAGAGCTAAGGGGATGAATTCAGTTAGTTTTCGTGAGGCAGGAGCGTTGAACTCTCCTGATGATAACACCATTCCACTCCCTCCCCCACTGGGTAAGGCTAATTCTAACTAACGGTTTGGATCATTTACAACTTTCTCTCTCTTTTTTGGTTGTATGTTCTTTATAATCTACCTTTCTGCTGCTATTTGCCTGCTGCTTCTCTGAAACTTCCCTAAACTGGAACTGATGCTATGCTCAAACCGTTTTCGCTTAATTATTCGAGCCGGTTGAAGTGTCTTGCACCAGTTCTTTGCAGTTATGCGTGCTTCACTCGATGGTAACCCTATATTGTTAGTCAATCGGCTTTTTATTGACTGTGCTCAACATGTTCGAATTTAGGATTAAACATGACTAGTCTTTATCGCTTGCTCACTCAACTGTTAAATTGCTCTGAAATTGAACCTGATATCACCACTGTTCTCCATTTTCAGAAGTCAACAGTGCATCAGAGATGGAAATGTCTCAGATCTCAGAGAATCTCCGTCAGTTGTACAATTATAATGTCATGCTCAGGGAGAAACTGCAAGATACTCAAGCTTTGCTTCATACTTTGGCATCAAATTCATCTTCTGATTTACGACAGAACCAATCGTAGTACGGTAAAGTCAAGCGAAGACCGTCACTATGCATAATGTGGGTCACTATTGGTCTTGCTCGAGATTTGAGTCGATGCAGCAAAAGATTTCACAACAGTATTGGTTTCAGGGCATGGCAATGGAACAGTTCGAAACTC
This sequence comes from Hypericum androsaemum, assembly GCA_963995505.1. Taxonomy (NCBI): domain Eukaryota; kingdom Viridiplantae; phylum Streptophyta; class Magnoliopsida; order Malpighiales; family Hypericaceae; genus Hypericum; species Hypericum androsaemum. The sequence continues at coordinate 15,355,056 of OZ023182.1, forward strand.
GTCGCGGGCTGCATTTCGCCTGGTGTTTCATGCTCATGCGGAAATGGGGTATTTATATTGCTTTTTTCCAGTTACAGGATCTCGTAGTTGAGTTTTGATCGACAAAAGCTTGTATAGGCATCAGGTGATGCCACCTTGTACAGACATTAGAATATGGAAGTAGATGAACTTGAGGGAATTAGATTAGCAGTGGAACAACTTATTACATGAGCTAAGCACAACAGCTACACTGTGAATTTGCAGTAGCAACTAGCAGTCGCTATGGTCGGATAACCTGAAGTCACTTCCCAGGTCAATTGAATCCTCAAACATCCCTTCATATCATCTGGAGAAATCTTCAAAACCTCGGCAGTCCGGCGGAGAAAGTTACTCCAGGCAGGCAAGACAAGGATGTAAACCTGATTCTTCCATCTGGTTGGCCTTTAAACTTGCAAATGTCTCTTTGATCCAAGAAAGGAATTTGGGAACCAATTACCATCGTCAAGGTCTCTTTGACCCTAAAGAGTGGTGGCAGGGAAAAGAATTTTCGGACCCCAGGGAGAGCACGAGAGGGAAATTAAGACGGAAGAAAGAAAGTGATAGAAACAGATGGAGATTAGAGAGAGAAAGAGAGGTCGATCCCTTAACGTAAGCCTTCTTCCTCATCCTTCTCGGTACTTTTGTCTAGTTGATTATTTCTAGGAACTTGAATTTGATCAACTGGTAAAAGAATTGTTCTAGATTAACCAAGTCTCGGGTTCGAGTCCTTAGGTACGCACCAGTGTTTAATATTTGTTGGGAGAACTTTGCCACCTTTTAAAGGTCCTACCCGGCTCGAAATTGGATTAGCCGGCCCAATGAGTAAGATACTAATTTGGTTAAACCCCAAAAAAAATTTCTCTGACCCTCACTCAGTGCCCGGTAGCTTTTCTTTACTCATTTTTGCAGGAGAGCTAGCCTTTGTTGACTGTATCCCCAATGCATTGGCAAACAATCTTTTTGCGGCTCCTACGTGTTCCTCCTTTGAATACTCCTCCTTAGAGAGAGTTCTCGTCGCCCCATTTTCGGATAATCCAACTTCTCTGCAGCTTTTTCCGTCTGGTTCTTTTGGCATATTGTTGTGACTTTTCGATGAAGCATCACATCTGTCTTGATTAAGATTGCTCTTTACTTTACCAGTTGGTTTCACCATTCTCTCGGGAAAGAGCCCAATCCTTAGAGATGAGTTCCTTCTAGATTTAAGATTCCCTTTATCCTCTTGGGACACTGGAATCATGCTTATCAATATCATCTCCTTTATAATCCGTGACAGATACCCCCTGGCTGCTTTGTAATTTTTGGCCCAGTGCATGAGCAATCATGCGGTGGGCAACCGCAGGCACACCCCTTGGCCTTTGCCTGACAGGTCCCTGTATTTCATCACTATCAATTGAAAAAATGTGTTCCCGAGCAGCCAAATACGCAGCTTCTCTTTCTTCAATTATGCAGATAGAGGGCGATTTCGCTTTCAGCACTGGATAATCACAAGTTACTGTTAGGTTTCTATACCAATTATCGGAGCAGTAAGATGCACATTTGCTAATCTTTAGAGAAAAGGGGAAATAAACACAGTAAAAACTAATTAGTTACTACCATGATACATAAGATCATTAATGTCTCTGATACTACAGCTAAAGCCATTTAGAAGACTTTAAGTTCAGTAAACAGCAGCATATTCAATATCATTAGAGCTTCTGATACAAAATATCATTTGAGCTGAGAGAACGTAGCAGAGGCAATCCAAATATCGATATATGAGAATTAAGATTTACCTGGTGAAGAATTAAGCTTCTGAGTAGCTCCTGTGGTGTTGTGAATGAATGAGGCTCTTCATCATACTGAAATAAAATGTCACTTACAAGAATGGAAGGTCTGCAACATGGAGATGAAACCAACAAATATCATGCAATACACGAAGCTTCTTATAAGAATGGAACTAGCGATCCATAAGCAGATTAAACATATCAATGATTTCCAGTAATTTAATGATACAAAGAATTAAGCTTCCGATTATGACTAATTATCAAACGCTAGAAGCATAATGGTTGAATGCCATTCGTCCTTGCTTGCCTTCACCAACATCCTTCTGAAGGTTTTCTTTATTTAAACAGTCAAAAGTACTTCATCAATTGCATTTATTCACTCACGTCTTGACGCCTTAAAGATTTTAAGCAAATCATAAGTAGATATGTCCAGATTACTGAACGAAAACTTACTGATAAGTAAATCCAAATTCACATTCTCAGAAGATATGTTCACCAACAAAACCCATCATAGCATCATATAAACGTTTATAGTGTCCAAAATTTACTGGTATATTATTAGCAACTACGACTTCCTGCATCCTCACATACATCATTGTCTCCGTGCATCGCTCCAAGATTAAATGTCGATCATCTCCTTCCCCAATTGACACATGAGCAAATCTACACAAAAAGCAAATATGATAAGCCTCATAGAAGACTGAATGAATTGTTGCGACTCACAACATATATGACAAAGCAACGAAAGAGCACAAATACCCAAAAATATCTGCAAGATGGTGCAGCAGTAAACGGTTGTAGGGATCCATTGGTTCCAACTCTAGAACCCCATCTGAGCTGCAACCAAAGACTTCTGTTGGGGACATAGTTCGAACGAAAGAATGGCACAAAAACTTATACAACTGTTGGAGATATCAGTGAGCCGGGTGACTATTCTCAAACCAACACGGCAGCCCCAATCCATTCCCAAGGGTAACCAAAGCTTTCTGTTGAAAGAAAGCGCACAGCCGGGCTGAAGGAAACTTGCTTAGGCATGTCTTGCACCACCTATCTTAGCAGGTCTTTCCCTAACCAGTCGAAGTCTTCGATGTTAGACAGGCTTCACCTTCAGCCCAATCACAAGAGTGTCAAATTCTCTAAACCTCAAGATGGGCAGCACTCAATCCGTTTCCCTTGCACTACCTATCTTAGCATGTCTTTCCCCAACCAGTCAAATTCTTCGAAACCTCGAGATGGGCAGTTTCGAAACACCCCAAAACCTCTGAAAGAGTTAAACTTTCCTACTCCCAGGCACTAAGAATTCACGTCTAGCTCGGTCTAGAAGCTAAATTACCAAACTTGGACCCAGAAAAATAAAATTCTGAAAAAAAATAAATAAATAAAGGAATTGGGAAGCCATGGGGAACCTGGGGTTGTCTTCTTCTTCCTGGTCGCGGATCAGGAAATTGATGAAGGCTTCTTCCATGGATAGGACAAGGTGCTTGCTCCTCAGATTATCCTTCACAAGGAACGCCAACTCCTCTACCTTCTCACAAAGAGAGAAAGAAAGGATACAAGAGAGAGAGAGAGAGAGAGAGAGAGAGAGAATTGTAAACCAAATACTAGAAGGGTAATAATTAAGACCTTAAAGGTAAAGAAGAAGATGATAGAGGGTTTCTACCATGGCGAACTGGTTGACGCTCATCTTCAACGATCCCCCGGAGAGAGAGAGAGAGAGAGAGAGAGAGAGAGAGAGATGCCGGACCAAAGTTTTTTTTTTTTTTTGCAGTTGTGTTATTTTATTTCCGGTCTTTTTGTACACATTGGAAACTGATATTTTTATACCACTTCATATCCCATTTCCCAACCCGACTTATTTTTTCAGCGGAAAATGTGACAAAAATTCACCACTTTTTGTTTGTAAAAAAAACAATGTTTTTAGAATATCGGACTGGAATTTTTATTTTAATACTAATAATTACTAAATAAGTTGAATTAGCATAAAATGATAAAAGACAAAATAAGTTTAAATATTTATTAATTTTAGTATACAATTTATCCAAACAAAATTAACAAATATTAATTTTTCAAATCTACAAATAAATAAAAGTTATGATACATATTTTCATGTTTGAGATTCCAACTAAATCTATTGAATTTAGTTGACATATTATTGAGAATTATTAAAATGATAACTTTATTATAATCAAAGTGTTATTGGTGCACCACAATAATTAAATTTAGCTCAACCTGATACTTGATTATGGCTGGGCCTGGGCGTAGAAATCCAACTAATTTTTGGGAAAAGTACAATTATAGTACCTATAGTTTCAAAAATTTTGCGTTATGATCCTAAACTTCGTAAAGTCAAATGGTGATCCTGTGGTTGACGACTTTTTTTGCGACATAGGCTTGGGAAGGGCCGGAACCCTAAAATTACTAAAAAATTGGGAATCGGAGTGCCAAATACCTATCAGGGAGTCGGGTTGGAGAGGACGAACGTGGAGTAGAGAGAGTCAATGAGAAATGAGAGTGGAAAGGTCGGGGGAGAATGAAGGAGAAATGGGAGTGCAAAGGTCGGGGGAGAAGAAAGGGAGAGAGGTGGGTCGAATGAGAGGAGAAATGGGAGGGTTAGAAATTGGGTTTTTATGGGTTATTTAAAGGAGGAGTTTTCGAAAAAGTATAAAAATAAGTGATTGAAATTGATTTTTTTTAGCCACGTCAGCTAAACAACTGGGCGAACTTATCCTACGTAGCGGGCGACATCAGCTCAGAAACGGCATCGTTTCTAGGCTCGGAGCGTGCATCTGGGTCCGGCCCTTCCCGAGCCTATATCGCAAAAAATATCGTCAATTGCAAGATCACCATTTGACTTTACGAAGTTCAGGATCATAACGCAAAATTCCTGAAACCACAGGTACTATAATTATACTTTTCCCTATATTTTTGTTCTGATTCCGGTAGGGCAGTTTTTTTTTGAAGTTGTTGGCCTAGAAGCCTTGCATTAGATATAAAAGTACGAGTACATGGTGGAGCTTACAAGCTCGATTACAACAAAAGATAACCTCGCATAAAACACAATTAAAAGACAAAGCTGTAAGAAAAAATGGTTGCTCATCTTGGACCAGGCATCAGCGACTGAAGCTGAATTCACCTCCATAATAGAGGTAGTGTCTGCCAAGAAGCGGCGAACCAATAAACTACTGTACATAATGTCGGCTAATAGAGTCCAAAGTATTGCGCACATGGTGCGGCTAGGACATGGTATCCATTGGGCGATAAAGCCCAGAGCAGCTTGTCGATTAAGTAGATATGCTCCGGTAATCACAAAAGTCATGGTAGAAAGACCGAGATAAGGTCAAACACAACAAAAGCTAACAAAACAATAAACATAAAATAATACTTAATTAAACACATAACTAAGCATAAAACATTCAACAAAAGCATAACTAGCAACAGAGAGGTGGCCTTCAGCAAGCAAACCTCCGGGCCGGAGAGGTGAACTTGGAAATGGTCAACCCCCTGGCCAAGCGTAAACTCCCGACGAGACCCCTGGGTAAACTGAAAAAGGACAGCCTGCGAGGAACTGAAAAAGGACAACTACCTGAAGTTGGGAGACCGGGCTAGCTATGGAGCGAGGTGGGGATGGTCAACTGGCGAGAAAGAGGAAAATTGGGTTGCCGCGCTTACGGAGGGTGTTTAGGCTGAGCCTGGGTTTAGCAACGAGGCTTAGGCTTCAACAGTTGCCTATGTCGGGCTAGATGATAATGGAAGAACTTCGAACGATGATAGGAAAGATATGAGATAAGATCTGAGAGGACCAGAAGATAAGATCTGAAATGAGGACACACCAGATCTAGAACTAGTTGTAGCATCGGCCCTATGACAAGACCTGAGACCGGATCTATTTCCAATAGGTAAGGAGAATAGAGAAGTTGGAGATGGAGGCGACTACAAGTCCAGAACAGGACAAATGAAAATACCAGCTTCGATAAGACCAACTCTGGTATGCACACCTTCTAGCGACCTTCGTCGTTAGTAGTGGAGGAGGGGAAATAAACCAGCCACGTGGGGCTGGTTTTGGGCCTGGTTCATTCTCTCTCGAGAGAGAGAACTGAACCCCCCCCCCCCCCTAGTTGATTCTGGTAGGGCAGATTGCTTAATCAAATATTGATTACTTTTATATTTGGCTCTTCTTTGGCTGGCTACAGCGTACCGTTGGTCCTGGACAAAAATATATGTCCAGGACCATCCTGGAACACGCACTAGGTTGCCCAGTTATGACATAATAGGTTGCTCAGTTATGATACAATGGGTCGCCCAGTTATGATGCAATGGGTCGCCTGAAGCAGTCCAGATTTTTTCCTGGCACACGCGCTGGGTTGGTCAGTTATGATACAATGGATCTCTGAGTTATGAGGTAATAGATCGCTCGAAGCGGTCCAAATGTTTTTGAACATGCACTGGTTCACTTAGTTATGATGTAATAGTTCGTCCGGTTATGATACGATAGTTCGCCCAGTTATGATACAATAGTTTGCTCAGTTATAATACAATGGGTCGCCCAGTTATGATATAATGGGTTGGATCTAGGACGATCCTGGAAACAGAGTTCCAGGACCAAATTTGATCCCGGCTACAGCGGTGCCCCAAGACCCCTTTCACCAAAAAGGAAAGAATTTGAAGGTGTCATCCAATCCACTTCACAGCAGACCAAGGGAAAAAGCAACTATTTAGGCCAACACCCAGCTTTCTAAACCGATCCCTCCCCATATTTTATTTTGCAGGTGACACGACATCAAGAGGAAAAGCCAAAAAAGGACAAAATTTGACTAAGCCTCCAAGCCAGTCGACCACGTGGACGCAGTCGTGGCCGTCAAAGACCTCCAGGATGGCCTGGTTCGCAGAGGTTTCCCCCGATGCCATTTCATCCTGAGAGCAAATTTTTTGATCTGTTAATGTTGAAATTCGTCGTTTAGATGAAATCTGGTGATGGTTTTGTGGGTTGTTTTACTTGTTGCGCCGAGGTTAGAAAAATATCTGAAGTATTAGTTTATTGGAGTAGGGTATAATAATAATTTCAAATATAAAAAAAATTGATTGATGATGTCAGCGAGAGATCTGAGAATATAATAAAATCAAACTGCAAAATTTTTTATTATATTTTAGAAATACAGGTATTTGAGTACCAAACGCCCGGGTCGTGAGTAATTTAGGGTTTCAAGTAGGGATGGTGGTTATATATTTTGTTTGGTTTGGGTCAAATGACGAGGTGCTTATGTTGTGTGAGATTGGAGCTTCGAGGCTATGGAAGATCGAAGAACATTATGGAGTACAAAGAAACCTTTTGGAGTCCTCAATGGAAGAGCAGAGAGTGTTCTAGATTGCTCTACGGAATGTTACGGGGCATTCTAGAATATTCCATGGTAGATAGTAGGTAGTAGTTGGGTAGATGAGAGTTGTAAATTAATAGGTAGCTGATAGTTGGCATTTATGTGGATCCATCCATGGATGTGTATATAAGGGACTTGCCACCCTCATTTATAATTATTCCTCAAAATCTCATAGTATACACTAGTATTCCCACAAAGAGTCTCATACTTATGTGTTCTTTCTTTTCTCTTTGAGGTTTAGAGTTGAGAGAAAGTAAGGGTAGACTGACTTTGGCTAGCGAAGATCGAAGTGCCGCACAAATAATTTGCGTGGGAAAATTTATCTGTGACAATTGTCTTTGTTAGTTGGTTCTAAGAAGGGAATAATACTGTGAAGCTTTTGGTGATTGGTTATACTTCTTAGAATAGTTCTGCTTGTTAATTTTCATTAGTTATTGCGTCGATGGATAAGCTAAAGAGCGAATATAGTTTCATGGAGTTTTAAATTTTAAACAACACGGACCCGTGGATCGCCTTGATTATGCCCATTTTTTTGGACCCCAATCCTACCCAGATCTTTATTTTTTAAGAGGAAAAGAGTAAAGATCTAGGTCTATTTTCAAAAAAGAAGATAAGGTCTCGGTATATAGATTATACTCGAATCATGTCCATTATCATTCCTAATTATGTCAGAAATTTTTTGCTAGTGCAGTGAAAGCAGTAATTAAAATCTACCGTGATGATTAAATATCACGGCTAAAAAAAATCCCTATGATAAAATAGCACACCAACAAATATCTCACAATTTATTATCACTCGAGTCTCATCTTTTCTTTGGGATCTCTTTTCTTTTCCTCTATCTTGGTGGGATACAAAAGCGAAGAAGGTAATTTGTTTTTGGTATAAAAGAGGGGGAAATTCCTCTCTAACCTTTTTTCATCATCAAATCGGTAGTACAAAACGGGTACATCCACAACCAACACTGAGGATGGTGAGCGATGAGTCTATCTCAACATACACGTGGCAAAAGCCTCTCCCCCATGTCTATAGCAGATGTAAGTTACATATAAACAAAAACGTTAAACCAAATCTAAACACAATCCTTCAACTATCGTATTGTCAATTAAAACAAACCATCCACGATCAAATCATTTTCTCCACATGCCTTACATTTAATTCCTGTACTCCTTATTTAATTTCTTTTAATTTTCTTGACACTTATTGTAAATTTGGTTGACCTTTTCTTATCCATGTATTATTGGGCGGGACCCCAACACATTAACTATTACCAAATAATCAGGCCGCAATCTCCATAAAAAGTAATTAACTGTTAAAATAATCAGTAAATACAACCACGAAGCAAGTGCGATCAGTATAATATTGGTGGACCAAAAAACCCACAACGTAACGTAATATACACGAGAGGCTAATGCGCTATCTAAACATACTTTGTTGCTTTTTTTTAATTGTGTATTGTTTGATATTTAACATGTATCATGATTTGATATTTACTTAGATACTTTGAAAAATAAAGTGTGTATTTTTCCCGTTGTACTTGGAATGAATAAATGTTAGAACGCCTGTGCATCTCTCGATTTTTAAAAAAAGTACACGAGAGGCAAACCCCAAGCAGAAATTGCATATCTAGAGTGCTATGAACTTCTGGACCATTTGTGGACAATTAAATAATTAACAAAGACTATATAACTTTTTTTATACGTGTAGAGCTCTTGAAAATTAAATAAGGCTCAGATTTGATCAAATCTCTGAATTTGTTGGCTGTGTAACTATTTTATTTTTTTGTCCAATTTAATGAATTTCAATGGGGCGGGACTCCAACAATTGCATCGTTAACTATTACCAAATAATTACTCTGCAATCTCCATAAAGAGTAATTAATTCTTAAAATAATTGGTAAATACAGTAGTGGACACCACAAAGCAAATGCGCCAAGCATAATATTCAGAAAATTTTAATGCCGACTTTTGGTTACAATTTTTGCTAAACTGATATATTCAAATATTTATATATGTTTTCATATATATTAAGATATTAATTGTGATAGTCTTATTTGTTTGATAAATTTTATATTATCTTTCATCTTGTGAGTTATCTTCAAGTGGTCATTGTGATCATCGTCATGTAGTAATAAAAATATCTCCATCGAATATAGTATTTAAATAATGCTAGATATTTTTTGGTGACTAGAATATAGGAAAAAAATAACTAGAAAAATTTACTACAATTTATTATTATTTAACATATACAAAATAATTTTCTGATGTATATGTATTTTATTGAAAAAAATTTCAAAATAAAGAAAACATAAATCTAGATATCTCCATGCTAGATTGGGCCTTATTTAGCTAAGGTCAAGGAGATAAAGAATTGGAAAAGTTCCAACTGGAGACTAGGAGCATATCGGAGAAATAATTTTTAATATGGGATGGGAAATAGGGATGGTAATTTGACCATTATCCTGAGGGTCTATTTGGATCCAGACCCGAAGGGTTCAAAATTTGTTGAATTTGACCGGGTCTAGACCCGAATTTTTATTTTTTTAAAAGATAAGGGCATGGATATGGACTCATAGGATTCTACCAGGATCTTACCCGATTTTTAAAAAAATATTAAAATAATATATATAAATATATTAATTACTAAAGTTTGTACCAAATTCTCACACAACCTACCCCAATTTGGAATTTTGTTTATAAGTAAATTTTATTCATCCAAGTTGGTATAAATACCATAGTATCAAAGTTACATCTTAATTGGTAATGATACCGAAGTATCAAATATCAAAATATTATAACTAGTAAAGAACGTGGACACTTATTCAACAAAAAAAAAATTTGTTAAGTAGGTTCAAACTGATGCTCTTGACGCTTTAGATATCTGAGAGAAACTAACAAATTGCCAAAGGAGGAATGATGAAAAAGCTTTAACCTACGTAATGTTAATTCAACCTTCTAATATATTCTACCCTTCAATTGTCATATTAATTTGTAGTTTTTATTTATTTATTTATTTTGTGTCTTTATATTGACTTATTTTAGCGAAAGAATAAATTGCATTCACATTTTTCGAGTGCTTCGCTATTATGAATAAGTATGGCTTAATTTTTTTAAAATTTTAATTTTTAAATAATACGAATTCGCGGGTCGCCCTGATCCTGTCCGATTTTTTAGGACCCGAATCCTATCCAAATCCTTGTTTTTAAAGAAGATACAGGTAAAAATTGGAGACGACCTTCAAAAAAAAGACAAAGATCTGGATCCTATATTCCCAAGGGGAAAGTATCAGAATACTTAAAAGCCATTAAAGAAGTCAGTATGGGGTAATGATAGTGGGTTACTTGGAGATAAACATAATCTACTTATTAAAAAAAAGATTGGTACTACATTGGTAGACCAAAAGGCCCACCAATAATGTTAAAATGTACAAATGTAAGATGCACGAGAGGCAAGCCCCAAAGAAGGAAGTGGCCTTTCTCTGTCCTACAGAAAGAGAGGCGGGGGAATGGCATTTCTCCTCCTTAGAGCACCTTCATTACCAACGGCCATAACCGTGACCCTTTCTCCTCTAAAACCTTCCCGCTCTTTAGTACCCTCCGCAATGGCCCTAACCCACGAACCCATGTCCCCCTTGTCTTGTAGTAACGCCTCCATTGCCCAAACTCACAGGAAGCTCCCGGTGCTGCTTTTTGACATCATGGACACCGTAGTTCGAGACCCTTTTTATCAGGACGTCCCTCCTTTCTTCGGGTAAACTCATTTTTTTCCTTTGTCTCCTTGGTGGGTTTGCCTTGTTTTGGTCAAAGATTGAATCTTTTTTATCTTTTGGAGGGAGTATGTGGATAGAGAATCAAAGATAGAAGCTGGTTGGTGTTATTTTTTAGGTGAAATATCTGGTATTCAGAGTCAAGTACTTTCGGGTTTTATTTAGGAACAGTTTTTTTTATGATATCATTTACGGCTTAGACCCAAGTCTTCCTTTACGGCTTGGACCAACTCCCATTGGTTGGTTGGTTGAAGTGACTTTGTTTTGTGTATTTGGTGATACAACTGATGGGATGATCATATGGCTGTCTTTATTGCTCAGAATGACTTTTGAGGAACTAATTGAGGCCAAGCACCCAACTGCGTGGATTGAGTTCGAAAATGGCTTAATTGATGAGGTACGCTTTTTCTAAAGGCTAATGTTCTTTCAAGTTCCTAACCGAACTTTAGAACTAGTGTCGAATTCAGGGCTAGAGAAATCTCTGCCAACTAGTGTTCAGTCAGTTATGCTACTGTTTCACGGGTTTGGTTTCGATAGGCTTCGCCTTCTGTGTTGAAGTTGTGAAGGCTAATTTCGCTGAGGTTGGGTTACCTAGATCCAGGGCGATCAATCAGAATATGCATATCTAGGCTAGGGATGGTATTTAGCAGGGTTAGTACAATCAGTAGGGAGCGGTAGAAGGACCACTGCGATATACCACAATGTAAAGAAGAGGCCTTTGAAGGTATATATGTCATTTAACAAGGTAGATTGACTGATCTGGTCAAGATTTAGGACACGTTGCTGGTTGAAGATGATCTTTGGGCTTTCTGTGCAATACCAAGGTTTCATAGGCAGGCATCCAGCTAGCATAACATGTATGCAACTGTGTTCTTGTTTGTGGCGATTCCTTGATTTTTGTCTTAACAACCATTTGGATTACCTTTCTTCCTTTTCCATGATCAGCGTGTATGATGTGCTTTCTTCCTTTTCTTGGATTGTTCTGCATGATTTCTTGCTTAACTTTGTAATGTGAATGTAATTTCTTCGTGCTTTAGTAAGTTTGTTGGTGAGGATGGGATGGCCTTTTGTTTCAGATGGAGCTGGCTGGCAAGTTCTTCAAAGATGGAAGATCGTTTGATATGGAAGGTTGTGAGAAATGTTGATTTATTAGGATATATGTGTGTGCGTATACTTGTTCATGCAATTTACTACTTATAGCTTTTCAGTTGTTGTGTTTGATACTCCAAATTTTAGCTTTGCAAACACCTTTTCTGGTACAAATAGGTGTTTCTGCTGACTGATTGCATCTTTAAATATTGCACTTGACTGCACCGGAGAAACCAACTCTTCTTTCCTTCTTTTGCAGGGCTAAAAAGCTGTATGTCAAGAGGTTATGCCTACGTGAATGGCATGGAGGACTTGCTTCGTTCTTTAAAACAGAACAACTACGAGATACATGCTTTTACAAACTACCCAATATGGTCAGATGAAGTGCATGTCATGTGAAACCTTCCTTTAATGAAATGTCATGTTTTATCTAAAGTTGTTTAATTCATAGGTGCAAATTGATAGAAGAGAAGCTGAGCATCTCGACGTACTTATCGTGGACATTCTGTTCGTATATCATGGGTATGTGCTGTTACTTGAAGAAATTTTGGTCAATCATTCGGGCTTCTGACATTGCTAAGAATTATAGATCTCATATGTTTATCCCCTTGGATAGTTCTATCCAAGTTTCTAGTAGATTAACTTGGATAGAAACTTGAAATAATTTCAAGAGGTCAAAGAATGAATTAAATAGAACTTTCCAAAAATGTCATTAACAGACATCACAATGGTATGGAGGTCCTGCCCTGTTCTCTTATTCAGCTTATAAGTTGGTTGTTTCTTTTCTTTCTGTTTTAGGGAAGAGGAAGCCAGATCCCAACTTTTATCTGGAAGTTGTACAGCAGCTTGAAGTAGATCCAGGAAGCTGCATATTTATCGACGATAGGTTGTTTCTCCTTCTCATCCTTGGAATTTGGAACTTTTGTAACCATGAAACCGAATTGTCACCCGAAAATTAGTTTTCCGAGTTATATGGACACCCCAATGAATACTGTCATTTAACAGTCAAGGATTGCGCATTCTCCATTGAAAATGTAGACTTCGGAACGATATGACTGGCCATCCCGGAGCAGTTTTTGAAGCTTCAGCTGCTGATCCTCTGTAGTGGTTGCAGGTTGAAGAACGTAGAGGCTGCGACTGAAGTTGGCATTACTGGTCTGCATTTCAAGAACTCGAAGCTGCTGCGTGATGATCTCTCCCGGTTGGGGATCGACGTTTGACGAAAGACTTGGATCATGATTATGCAAGCTCATTTTGGTTACATCATCTGCGCCATCCAAGTGAATTTGTTGTCATTCTTTGTTCTCTAACCAACATTAGGAGAACATGAGTTCGCAGCATTTCACCGTTCCGATTGAATAAGAAGAACGGCACTGTTTCCATGTCATTTCTGTGAATAAGTAATCCGATTTTTGATCGGCTGCACTGGTGTTTCGAAAAGATAAAGCTTTTTGTTTTAAGAAACACTTTGAGTTTGAACCAATCATAGCAAATACCAACGCAAGGTAGGTAGGATGGTAATGGGTCCTGTCACGTTTCCCAGAAGTCGGTGGGTCAATTTTCATCCCTTGCAAAAATGGCAAAACTTTGTTTGGGAGGGAAACAAAATTCAATACCGTCTAAAGCCCCAAAGTTTAGGCAACCTGTCTAAATTTCCTCAGAAAAAAAAAAGTAGGAAATGTGCTCAGAAGATAAAAATATAATACTATGTAATACAATATGAAAATACGCGCGAATTACATAAATAGTAGCGAAGTGCCAAAATTTCCCCATGTCGTTTGGGATCCCGCCACCCGTTCTATACAAGCTGTTCCCACCGAGCTTCTAACATTAGAAACATTTTATCCGATTCGAACATAAATTTAAATTTAATAGTTCGAATTACCAAAAATAATAAAAGCACACGGAAACTTAATTGCACGTGCTTTGACCCTCTTAGTCCTCTTGTTTTCGTCGAAATTGGTCCACTTTGCCGTTAGTTTGGTTCCACTTTAAGATCACCGAAATCGTCTTGTAGCCCATAACCCACCCAAGTCCCCTTTTCTCTTTGGCTTGCACAATCGGCACAAAACCGTTCTTTCTCGTACTTGAAGAACACAAGATCAATTGATTTCTCCTGCAAAGTTCGAGTCTTTGGTCGAAATCTTATCTGGGTTTGTTTCGGAGTCACTAAATTCGGCTTCTTTATGCCCTGAAATGGCTCTTAGAGCCTTGGTCTCATCTCCCGGGTCTTTATCACTTCCACTTGGTATAATCCCAAGTGGCTCCAACACTAATCTCAGTGCTTCTTCCTCGTGGAAGAAGATTTCGCTTGATCCGTATTGTCGGAAGCAGAGAAATGAAGACAGGGTGCTTCTCTGTGCTTGCGTGGCACCTCCCCGGAACATTGGTAATGACAATTACCCTGCTACGAAGTTCAATGTGAGTCCCTAATTCGCGGTATGTCGTGTTTGGATTAGTGTAGGCTGTCGTGTTTGGTTTGGAAAGCGTTGATGTTGGCGTTGGTGACCTGAATCGCTTTCGTAATCCTGCTATTAGGATCTGTCTCTCGGGTCGGATAAGTTGGCTCCTTTGGTGTTCCCGGAGGATGATTCCGATGTTCTTGTTGAATGTAGAGATGTGTACAAGTCGTTTGGGGAGAAGCATGTACTAAGAGGATTGAGCTTCAAGGTGACTTTTGTTCTATGTTGTTTTACTAAATTTTTGCCAGTGTTGGAGCTATATTTACTTGTTAAGAAGCTTATTTTTGTGGAAAATTGTTGCATCTATGTGCACTTCTCTTTGTTATTGTTGTATGCTTCGTGCTTTGACGTAATAGTTCGCTGGCTACTTTTCTGTGAATAGCTGGGTCATGACGACATTCTACCATTTCCTTTTGGTAACTTCGGCCCATGGGGAATTATCTTAGACATTTCTGGAGCCAGTGATCGTTCGATGTTATTGAAGTTGCAATGTCGCATGAGACATACTTTTAGGTCAATTATGTAGTTTGCAGATGACATGGGGCTAAATGGAATGTGAATGGATGCAAACTAGGGTATGCGATGAATCTGCTCCTGTCGTGCTTGCTTTAAAAGTGTTAACTTAGATAACATGTCTTTGGCTTTCGGAGGGGGAAGAAATGGTTAGTTTTCCCTTCGGGAAAAGCTTTTTCTTATGACTTCCATTCAAGTCTGAGCTTTGTTAATTTCCCCCATTAACCTGCACTCCTTGGGGCTGTACAGTATGAACTCATTCAGGTAGCAGTTTGCAACTTACTGATCGGGACTTCCGGTTTGTTTCCCTGGCTTTTTTTTTCATTTTTAATGCATAGTTTCTTCATCTTCCCAGATTAGACATGGTGAAGCAGTTGGAATAATTGGTCCTTCTGGTACTGGAAAATCTACTATTTTGAAAATAGTTGCTGGTCTTCTTGCACCAGACAAGGTAAATATCTCTTTAGGTGTTGCTTTGGCACTTCCACATTACCAAATGGGTTGTCTTCGTCAGGATGTATCTATCTAACTTGATCTCAACAGCTTTGAAAGTGTAAGTGGTGATGTTATCTAGATTATACTCTGCAGGGTGGTGTTTACATACGAGGTAGAAAAAGAGATGGTCTTGTTAGTGATAGTGATGTATCTGGACTCCGGATTGGATTGGTAAGCTTCAAACAGAATTCTTTATTGTAGTATTGGTATTCTGTTGACTTGAATGATTATTCAGAATTTGGCTGATGGTCAATTTTCTTTGCAGGTGTTTCAAAGCGCAGCACTGTTTGATTCTTTGACAGTTCGTGAAAATGTTGGTTTTCTTTTGTAAGAAGATCTCAGTCTTTTGATTAGTGGCAGGATCGTTGGTGGAAAGTTATCAAACATTATGTACTAAATTTCCTCTTATATGGTTTTGCCTAGATATGAAAATTCAACCATGCCAGAGGATCAAATTTCAGAACTAGTGAGGGATACCTTAGCTGCTGTTGGGTTAAAGGTAGTAATATGACGGGAGTTCATTTTGACCATTTGAGCGCTTATCTTGCCTGCTTCAGGCACCCGCCTTGATTCTGGTTCACATTTCTTCTGTTCGATTGCTTCTAATCTGGCCTTTATTACCTTAGTCCACAAAATCTGATCTTCTACTGAAGCATGTAATTTGGCTCAGTCCATTTAATCTAGTTTCATAAGAAACAGACTAGTCTGAACACAAAATTATCCTGCACCTTGACTCATTCTAAAATTGCTCTATTTGGCTTCTTTACTGTTAACTTTTATATCATTTTGTGTTCAGGGAGTTGAGGATTCCCTACCTTCTGAGTTGTCTGGTGGGATGAAGAAGAGAGTAGCTTTAGCTCGCTCTATAATCTTTGATGTCACAAAGGAGACCATTGAACCGGAGGTATATTTAGTGAATCATTTTTTGTAGCCATTTATCTCCTTTTCTGAAGACGTTCTGCCACCTAAATTTATCTTCATTCATTTTGTGTCATTCCATGAAGAATAATGCAAACACAAAGGGAAGGGAAACGGGTTGCTGATTGTGGTTTTTATTACTAATTAGTAGATGAGAATGAAACCATAGCAGCAGTTGTTGCTGGTATCTTCGGGGGCTACAAGGGATTCCAACTGGCAGTTTATAGTGATGAATTATGATGATCATTGTATCTCAAGTGAAAGTATGTGTTTGACAGGGCCATGATGACTGTAAAAGCTAGTGCTTATAATAGTCAAACTGGATGGTGGGGTTCACCTTGGCTGGGGCAATATTTCTTTCTGAATTGCTGTAGAATCGTTCTTTCTGATAATAATGTTTGACACCACGGGAGAGCTGCTAGACTTGGTTTCGAACTGGGGCAAAGAATTCCTCAAAGTCAAGTTCTTGGAGAATAAGAAGCAAAAGCATGGAATCTCTGCTTTCACATATTGATTGGTTTGGAAGTAATCTCGGAGATCGCAGGGCGAGTGCAGAAGGAGGACATGGAAATATGACCTTGATAAAGCTAGTTGCACTGTCTTTAAGTTTCTTGAATTCTTTTTTTTTTCAAGTAATTACTAGTGCAAGTTTGTGACCACTATAATTGGATTGGTGCGCTTACAATGTTGAGTAATTCAATCCTTGAAACCCTGGATAGGTGATTCTATATGATGAACCAACAGCTGGACTTGATCCGATTGGATCGACTGTTGTTGAAGACCTTATACGTTCTGTCCATGCGAAGGGTGAAGATGCCCTTGGAAGACCAGGGAAGATAGCTTCATATGTGGTTGTCACTCATCAGCATAGTACAATTAGAAGAGCTGTTGACCGGTTAGTTATATCCAATAGGTTTCTGTTTTCCTTGATTGCTTGATGACACATCTCTTTCCTAATAAAATCCTCTCTTTTTTCCAGGTTACTTTTTCTTTATGAAGGGAGGGTTGTTTGGGAAGGGATGACCCATGAATTCACCTCGTCGAGTAATCCTATTGTTAAACAGGTTAGTGCTAGTCTTTGTAACCTTTCGAGTGTGATTAAAAATGATTTAGAGCATAGAAAAGAAAGATTTAATGCAACTCTGAGCTGGATATAGAAATTGATGGTAATAAATTATGGAAATTGATGGTAAAATTAATTGAGGTTTATATGAGGGTCTTGAAGGTGGCAAGAATAGAGATGCTGCTATCATTGAATATACTGTCAGGTTTAAATAGGTTCTCTCTTTACTCTTTATGTTTACTCATCTCTAGCTCCTTGTGACTTAAGATTGTTATTATCTATCGATCCGTGTTGCAGTTTGCATCGGGGAGCCTGGATGGCCCCATTCGATACTAGGTAGCAGATGGATGCCTTTCTGTAGATGTTGAAACGAATGCAGCAGTCGAATGCTGAACTTCCTGCTGCTCCTGAGACAGATATTTCCTCAAGCCTCCTGGAGGCGAATGACAATTTTTTGACCAAAATATCATAGGAGCATTCATCTTCATACGCAAAGGCTTGCTTTTGCTGCAAATGACGTAACAGAGCCGGAATACGATGGTTGCTGTTCTATTCTATGAGTTGAACATTTCTCCCCATGTATTCTATTGATTTGCTGTTCAAAAAGATCAATCTAGTTACTGACCAACAGTTTTGAGGAAAATCGGATCGTCAGTTAAGTAGGTATGGGTTCAACATCTGCAGAAAGTAAAAAGCAAAACATTGCAGTAACTGATCTTAAGGTTATTGAGTACACTAAGCCTGAAATTTAACAACAGGATTCATTTCCATGAGCAGAGTTAGACTTGCTTCTGCAGAATAAAGCTTCTAGCTCGAGAAGAGCAAAATAAGGAAATGACAGTAGAATAGAAACTAACAGCTGCACTTGCACCGAAAATCCAGCCGGAGATGAGACCATCATCTTCAAGTGCCATGCCAGGCACAACTGGGAGGCCGGCCTTATCGCACTCGTCTCCGGAAGACTGCACGCAGAGCGCTGGGTTTCCAGCAAACGCTCCGGGAAACCTCCGGTAGTCGACTTTCTTCGGTACAAATCCAGAGAAGCTGTTATAGGATAAGTTCAGAAGTATGAGATCTTGAAGGCTGGATATGTTCCCAGGGATCTGCCCTGACAAAGAATTATGTGATAAGTCCAAGGCCCTCAGATTCCTCATCTTCTCCAGCCCCGGGACCTGCCCGTCAAACAAATTGTACGACAAGTTCAGGTACTCCAGTCCTTGCAGCCCAAATAGATCTCCTGGAATCTGGCCATGTAGCGAGTTATCGGACAAATCGAACCCGACAGGTACCGATAGGCGATAGTTGATGTTTACTTCACTGATATCAACAACTTGTGCTGATATTTTGATCTCCAATTCTCGCGTTGCAACAAATGCCTCTGTGCTCGACCTTCGAATAGCATCTCGGTCGTTAAAATTCAGACTAACATTCAAGTTACTATCTGGAATGACACCTGAGAACCTGTTTGAAGAAAAGTCAATCATTTGGATAGCCTCAAATGAGAAAAGCCAACTTGGTAAGCTGCCAATGAACCTGTTACGAGCCAGGGAGAGGTATCTGAGGTTAGGCCACTTAGTTATGGCATCATTCAGATTGCCAGATAGATTGTTGGAACTCAAATCTACAACCTCAAGTGATTTACAGCCAGCCAAAGTTAGCGGGATCTCGCCAGATATCCGGTTGTTGCTGATATCTAATATCTTGAGGCTGTCCAAGGCATCAAGTTCTGGCTGGATTTCCCCTGTAAGATTGTTGCTGTTGAGAACCAATGCCATGAGCTGAAAGCAACCGACAATATTC
Source organism: Hypericum androsaemum (assembly GCA_963995505.1). Classification (NCBI taxonomy): domain Eukaryota; kingdom Viridiplantae; phylum Streptophyta; class Magnoliopsida; order Malpighiales; family Hypericaceae; genus Hypericum; species Hypericum androsaemum. The sequence continues at coordinate 15,374,311 of OZ023182.1, forward strand.
AAAGGAATCGACCCCGACAATGCATTGTTAGAGAGATCTATCACTTGGAGATATGTTAGGTTTCCAATCCTTGCCGGGATTTCACCGGTAAGAAGATTATGAGAAAGAAACAGAACTTGCAGACTTTTCAGCTCTGTGATCTTCAACGGAATACCTCCGGAGAACTGGTTATGAGATAGGTCAAGGAGAACAAGACCTGACCTCTCTGTTGCCTCTGCAATCACTGCTGGAAGTGGACCAGAAAGCTCATTGGAACTTAAATCCAACTCAAGAAGCTTCTCTGAGAAAACGAGTCGTGGAGACAATGCATGGTTCAGATGATTAAAACTTACATTCAGATGTTTCAACTCCAGTAATGAACCAATACACGTAGGGATCCCCCCGACGATGGAATTGTTGGCTAAATTCAGATAGGCAAGGGACTGAGCACCAGCAGAGTAGCAAGGCAGAGTACCCGAAAACGAATTGGACTCGAGATTCAGAGAAACAAGAGCTTGATAAAAATCGCCAAGAACACCGGACAAGCAATTGTGTCCAAGATCCAAGTACTTCAAAGAAGCCAGATTAAACAAGCTATCAGGCAGCCGTCCACTGAATGAATTGGAACTCAGATCAAGTTTTTCCAAGTTCGTTGAGAAGTTACCAACCCACCAAGGAACAACGCCTCCCAAGTCCTGGTTCCCACCCAAAGTAAGCTCTTTCAGTAGCCGAAGACTGGCAAATGTATCAGGCACAACACCACCGAACCTGTTGCGACTAAGATCAATGACTCTGAGGTTCTCCAACCAGCCAAAACACAACGGGATATCCCCTGTAAAGCCATTTCCAGCCAACACCAAGGCTTCAAGAGCCACTACTTTGCACAAACTGGCGCGAACTTGGCCAGACAAGTTCATATCGGGCAAGTGGAGGGCAACCACCCGGCCGGTCGTGTTCTCACAAGCCAGACCAGTCCAGTTGGAGCAGTTGGACCCAACCCAGCTCGACAAGGCATGGTTCGGGTCCTGAACCGATGACCGGAACAGCAAAAGCGAGGCCTTGTCTTCTAGTTTCAGGTCAACAGAGTCAGCCTGGTAAAAACACATGACCAACAACAACAACAAAAGTCCCAAAAGGTGCAGCTCAAGGGCCTTAAGGGAGCAACCACCCACTACCCATTTCAGTTCCATTACCAAAATGACCTAATCCACTTAGAACCAAACCACCCAAGAACATGACAAGAAGAGAGACATCAGAAAGGGTTTAACTTGGGGTTTTAGAAAGGGCAAAGACAAAGTAAAACCCAGGTGGCAGCCTCTGTGACAGAAACCAATAAAAGGGTGAACTTGGAAGCTACTTAATTACACAACAACAACAACAACAGTAACTTGAACATCAGTACAATTAGCTTAGGAGAGAGGGAGACCAAAGTTTGGAACTTTAAAAGCAAAGGTAAGGAGAGACTCACTCACTAGTGAAGCATTTCTCTGTGGAGAAGAGAGTTGATAGAAATGCAATGACAATTCTGATTCCCTCAATTAAAGTCTATGCCTTTACTAATAAAGGGGAGAAAAGCACTTTTCTTTATGCCTTTCCTTTTGTCATCTCTTTACTTTCACTGACGATGGGGTATCGGGGTGGCTAACCTTTTAATGAAAATATTGGGGTAGAGCTAAGGTGACTAGCTAAAGAAACAAAAAATAGCCATCAAGATTATATGTTTTATATATTCTAGAATCAAGACACTCAAGAGCCCATGGCCGATGTGCTCGACCTCATTTGAAAGAACAAGAGGCCGCATGAAGTCCGTACAAATTTTAATCCGATGGACTTCGTTTGAAGGGACGTATTATAGAGAATCTCACATCAGAAATAACAAGTGTGTTTGACCTATTTATAAGTATGAAAGATCTACTTACTCACTAACTTAAGATTTTGGGTATGATAAATAAATTCTTATAAAAATTCTACATTCGAGGTAAGTCGAGAGTTTTCATTTATAAATTTGTAAATTTTGGCATATAAACAAAATTCACTTATAAAAAATGTTTCAACGGGCTCAGAATTAACAACTCGGACAAGTGCCCGGTTATCCGTAGTAAAATGACGTTGTTTTGGTGCTGATGTGTCATCTCAGATGAACATCTAAAGTCTACTTAGATGAAGATGTGGCTTATTGAAAAGAAAAAAAATATCAAAACAATCACAACTTTGTTTATTATTTTTTAAAAAGTGCCCTCCACCTCTTTTGGTCCACAAATTTTGCCCAAACGGTCAACCACCACGAGGGGGCCACTAGCCTCTCGCCCAACCTTCACCCGACGAGCCAACCCAGCCATGCCGTCTTGGCCCCACCACCCACCCGTCACTCGTCCTACAGAAAAGCGAATAGAATTCAAGATGTTGCACAATTTTTTGAGCTCTACATGATGAGCTCAAAATATTATGCGAAATAAGAAAAAGTAGTTCATTCGAATATCCGACCACCAAATTATTACTCTTTTAAGATTTCAAAAAAAATACAGAAAAAATGAACCTGGTGCGCCACGTGGCAGCCATCCCAAGTGGAATCGACCCACTAATAGATCAATTCACTATTTTTCTATTTTTTTAAATATGTAAGTTTGTACCCATTTAAAGAAGGAATAACGGTCAAATAGTCTCTCGAACTTGCTTAAAAAGTGCAATAAGTACCTTGTACTTTAAATTGGTCTACTTAACCTATTTTACTTGGGCCAATTAACATCATGGAACCATTTTTACGATCATTGGTGACACCTCATCGTCTTACGTGGTGTCTCCATCACCTTAAATACGTTATGTCATTCTTATTTTATTTTTAAAAAATAAAATGCCCACAAAATCTTTTTAACCTATCATCACCTTGCATGCAATCCCGTCATGTATTTAGGGATGGCAATTAAATCCTTACCCTGAAAGTTTACCTTGATCTAGACCCGAAAGGTCTAAGACTCATTGACTTTGATCGGGTTTAGACTCTGATCCTACCCAGTTTTTTAGGTCTCAGATCCTGTCTGAATTCTTATTTTTAAAGAGAATAAGGGTAAGGATCTGGGTCCACCATTTATAAAGATAGTAAGAATCTGGGTCCTATAGATCTTACCCGAATCCTGTCCAACGCCATCCCTACTTGCACTTATAAGCAGCTTCGGTTCCCCCCAGATCGTTTCCTCCTCTTTCTGCGTCTTTACCTTATGCTCGTTTAGATCAAACCCTTTTCCCATTTGATCTATCTCTGCGTTTTTTATTGGTCCTCATTATCCTAACCATGAAAACGGTGCAATCTTTTCATGTGCAAATGTTAAAGTTTGATTTTTTGTATCGGTCTCAAAAGGAATTTGTTTTTTGATGTTCTTTTTTTTGTTTTCACAATTGTAGTATGCGCTTTGGAGTTAGGTAGTTGATGGGGATCCTTTTGGAGTTTCTGAGATAAGACATGTTAGATTTTAGGATTTTTCTTTGAAGAAGATTAGATTTTAGGATTGACAAGGCTCCCCGGAAGAGTTGGGGTTGTATTTTGTTGGCGATCGCTGTATTGTGTTGTCTTTTGCTCAACTGGTTTTTGAATGTTGGTATGGGCGTGCTCTGCATGGTAATAATCAGACATTTTCGTGCATACAAACCCCTTCAACTAATCATCTCCTTCCTCAGCGACCAAAGTGAGCAGGAAGAGGATGATGGGTTGGCCATGTTTTATAGGCATTTTATTTTTATTTAAAATAAAATAAGAATGATGTGGCGTAGTTAAGTTGATAGAGACACGTAAGAAAGTGAGGTGTGACCGATGACTATAAAAAATAGTTCTGTGGTACTAATTGGCCCATTTAGATAATTAGAAAATGTTAATTGGACCAATTTCAAGTATAAGATACTTATTGTACTTTTTAAATAAGTAAGAAGGACTATTTGACCTTTATTCCTTTAAAGAATTTTTGTAATTGTTTATGAAAATAGAAAGAAAAAAAACCTTATGTTACAGTGCCACGTCATTACTTTTATTCCTGGTTGGGCTCATTCTCTTCTTCTAGATTTATGAAACTTGTTTTACTTCTCGGCCCATTTTGACACAAGCGGCCCATTTTTATTTCTTCAAATGATGTCCCGAAGTCCAGCTGAAGAACACTACTCGTTCTTGACCTTCAAGCAGATTCCTGCAGTCCCTTGAGAATCCTACAATATTGTTGATTCCCCCATGTTTCGTGCATATCTTTTTGTTTTATACTATCTGACTTTCGTAATTACTTTGCCAATTAATATAAATTCGAGTCATGTAAAATTTTTGATGGACAGACATAATTTTCATCTTTCAAAGCATCCATACCCATTTATGACTCTCCATTTCGGTCCCACTTGTAAGAACCATTTTGTCCTTTCCTCATCTTTTCTTTTTTCCTCTTCCTTGAAAGAACGCTTCCATCTTCCTCTTGAAAGAACTCTTCCATCTTCCTTATTCCTCTCTTCCCCTTATTCTTTTCTTTTTTCTTTTGCCATATTTTCTTAAGTTCCTCTCTCTAAAAGAGAGCTTCACACCCAATAAAGTGAATGAATCTGGAAAATGAAGATGCTCGCAGAATTATTATTTTTTGTGGTTATTTGAAGTTTTTTACTTTTAAGCATAACAAAATAGTTGTGGCAAATTTAATACTAAGATATTATTTTTAGCGTGACCATCGTCATGTTTCTCGCCTCCTATTTACCAATACGTATATTTTATTATATTGGCACCCCACTAATGTTTATTCACATTGGGGAATTAAAAACATGGGAGAGGTCGGCTAGTCTTATATGCATAATTTTTTATAAGTAAAATTTGTATATATCTTCAGTATAATTACATGGTGTATATATGAAAGCGCCTACATATTTAGTCCTAGTATTAGTATAATCCGATGGATTAACTCATGGATTAACCATGGGTTATTCCAGAGCTCGTTAAGCAACACTATTGTCGCCTAGTATAGCATGACCTAATCGCCAAATAGTTGCCGTCTAAAATTAAGTACGCTCACCTGGTACGTTACACCCATTTTATCTAATACGAGATTGTCGTATCTGATATCTATTTTTTTTATTTGGATTCAAATATTTCAAAATTTGATATAAATTCAAAAATTTTAAATTTATATTTTCGAGAACGAAGATATACAAAGATAATAAAATATATAAAGATATTTTATTTGCTATAAATAATTTTGGAATATATTTTATTTGAATAAAATTGCACATAACAAGTTGTTTAATAAATTAGATAGTTCGGATTCTTCGTATCTAATTTTTTTGGATATTATATAGTTTTTTTTAATACGGATGCCCAAAAAAGATTGTTCAAATATTTGAGATAGTTAGCATTCGAATATGGATAATGTATTTTCTCTATTATTTCTGTAGAGAGTAGTTTTGTCTTTCATAAAATCTTAGGTTGAATTATTACATGTACCAAACAAGAACTGTACTAAATGTATTGAAGTTACCAAACATGGGACAACTAGAACAAAAAGTTTTGTCCAGTTCTTTCTCTCCAAACATGTCCAGAAGAGGTATCAAATTATATAGCATATAACATGATCATACTTGGTTTTGTTCTGATTGGGTATGCAAAACCTATCACCAACACTTGGATGTTTGGCCAATAAAAGCCATCCACGGCTTATTTTTTTAGCTCGAAATTAGAGTAATTGATCCGAGTTTGAAACAGACAAAAGGTATCAAAATTTTCGGCACGGATATACCTGCTTAGCATTCTAGTGGAACCGAGACGTCAATTAGAAGAATGGTCCCTCCTCCCTAAAATTTCGGACAAATAATTTGACTTCGGATTTCGTTTAAACCACCAGTTCCATCTAGTAGTTTTGCATGGTTCCATCCCCGCATCTTCTAACTAGTAAGTTGAGTTTTAAATTGAGTGGAGACTATGTAATATTAGAGTAGAATGAACCAATATTAGGATTCCTGATTTTTTTTAATATTACGTCTACGTTGTTACATGATTTAGGACAATTGGTTGGTATTTTTTTCTTTTTTAATTATTTTCATAATTATATTATTCATAATTTATAGTTTGAATTTATTTATAATAATTTTTTAATATTGCTCATAATTATTTTTTTATTATCTAGATTACCCTTTGATCTCAGGACAACATTTTTCCCCACTAAATCTTGACCTAGTAACTTGTACGAAATTTAGTCCGTATCGGTAAAGGAAGCAGTAGTGTACCACGGAATATGAGGAAACTAGGTCCAAGATTTTTTTCTTCCTCCAGCAGTTAAAATAAACCTTAGGATGAGCTTTGTCCATGAATTTTGGGACTATAGCTGGCATTTTTTGATGGTCACTATAGCTGGCATTAGAATGGTGCTATTCTCTGCCTTGGTAGAGAGATATTGCACACGACCATTCGTTGTCAACTCTTATACACTGCGGCAAGGGGCTCCTTCGCCGAGATTGACAGATATGGAGTGAAATACGTGGTTTTGGCTGATGTCTTTTCAAACACGTTTTATTGGTAGGTTCGGATTAAGTGGGGACAACTGGATTAAGTCATTATGGTTATAGACACGATTTTTAATGACTATCAAATTTTTAGACACGAGTTTTAATAAAATCTGATGATATAAATGAAATTTTCTTCGTGGGGACGACTTTTATGTTGTCCCCGCTCAATCCAAAACCTTTATTGTTGGACCTTTGATTATTTCTTGCCGGATTTTGTTTGGATTCTCAATTAGATAACTCAAAGGAGTTGAATTATATAGATGTGCACAATTGATGTTTTAATTTTGATTAATAAAAGTTAGTAGATCATTTTATTAGAAAAAAATCTGACAATATTTGTAAATATATAAGAGGTTCATATTTCAAATTTTGGCATTGTTATAGTAAAAAAAATTTATCTTTCAAAATAGTTATTAGAAAATAACCTTGGAACCAAGAACGTGATCGAATTTATGAACGAACGTAAATGCTCAAATAATAAAATCTTTCAATTAAGCATTCTGTATGGTACACCATTTTATATTGGGCAAATTAGTCTTACGTCCCTGACCTTTGGTCACTCTCCCTCTGAGTCCCTGACTTTTGAAAAATGATTATTCCGTCCTTAAGTTTTGATGATAATAGACTCTCGGGTCCCTTGGCTGACGTCATCGGCACTTTTTTTATTTTTGATCATGAAAATGACTAAAATACCTTTAAACAAAAAATAAAAAAATCACCTCCTTTAACCAAAAATACCAAACAACAAAAAATCAACCAAAAAATAAGATCAAACTAATCAAAATCAAGAACACAACTAAGAACATCAAAAACCAAAAAAAAATAAAAATCACGACAAATTTGAAAATTTGAAAATCACTCAATTAATTAAAAATCTGGATCTAGGATTTTTTCTCGCTCCAAATTTTTCGTTCTTCTCCTTAATTTCAATTTGCAACAATTACGATAAAAATTGAACCCTCCAGCCCTAATTTCAATTGAAAATTTTCCCAATCTCTCCTCCTCCTCCTTCCCTCTTCTGAGAAACGCTCCTCCTTCAAAACCCGCCGCCGGAACCCTAACCTTAACACGGTGCATGTCGGCTGAGCACCCTCGGCGTGCCCCTCACCTTCCTCCTCCAAACCTCAGCTCCCCTGCCCAACCCCAACACCTCGAAGCTACCAGACCCAATCTCGTGCTCCCCTGCCTGCCGATGATTTTCACAGTGGACGCGGTAATTGCGGCGCAGCTCCGACGATGTCAATGTTAGCACAACGGATCCCAATAGTCAAAGCATCTACGGAGCTCAGGCTCATCTTCCACCAACAACCCCACTTACTCTCTTCTTTTTCTCATGAACTTAAACACCAAAAGACTTGCCACTTTCGTTGGTTTCCTTTGGTGGGTTAGTATTAAAGGGGGCAGCAAAGTCATAATCCTATTTCTGAAATGATTTTGTGAGGTTATATTTAACCTTTTCTGCATTTTTTGGTGGAGTGATGTTTACTTTATTTAGATTTGAATCTAGAGTTTTATACCAGATGGTTATTTTTGGTTATTGTTCTTCCCAATGAGTTGACTGCCGGGGGTAATTTGCCCCAAAAAATGGTTTGGCCGCTCGAGAGGTTATATTTAACCTTTTCTGTATTTTTTTGGTGGAGTGATGTTTACTTTGTTGTTCTTGATGTTCTTGGTTGTGTTGTTAATTTTTATTAGTTTGATCTTATTTTTGGATTAATTTTTGGTTGTTAGTTGTTTTTAGTCAAAAGGTTGAAGAAAGTAAATTTTTTTATTTTTTATTTAAGGATATTTTGGTCATTTCCATGACCAAAAATAAAAAAAAGAGCCGATGACGTCAGCTAGGGACCCGAGAGTCTATTATCATCAAAACTTAGGGACGGGACAATCATTTTCCAAAAGTCAGGGACCCTAGGGGGAGGGTGACCAAAGGTTAAGGACGTGAGAGTAATTTGCCCTTTTATATTTGGTAGGAAGGAACAAAGAAAGGAAAAATAATTTAAAAAGGCTAAAGAAGGAAGGAACAAATATAGACTTAAAGAGGGTAATTTTCTAAAAGGAGGTTTATTTCTCCGACAATTTCCTAAATGGGGTTGTCAGGAGATATTTTCCTTGTCTGGGGTCGAGCACGAAACTGCTCTGCGGGGAGCGTTTCAGCTTTGCACAAAAACTGCTGCTCCACGAGCGTTTTCTATTCAAAATGCTCCAATTGGAGCATTTTTAGACAAAAGTTGAATCCACGGCTCGGCTTGGCTACTGGGGGCAATTTTTGCCAAAAACTGCTGTGCCTGTGTTCCCAGCGTTTTTGTGTTGTCACCAAAAAAAAAATTAGCTATGGTGAGAAAGGAGAAAAAATCCAAATAAAAACACACAATGGCTTCACATTTTTAGATAAGCGTTCTAACCAACTGAACTACGAGAGCTTACTGATTTATAACTTTGTAATAAATAATATATTTCATAGATAAGGGTTCTAGAAAATATGTAACATATTATTTTTTAAATAAATACGTATTTATATAAAATAATATTTTTAAAGTAAAAATGTAAAAATAATATATTTCATAAATATATATATATTTAATAAATAATATATTATATTATATAAATACAAATATATGTAATATAAATAAATAATAACATATTACATAAATATAGATAATATATTATATAAATACGTATTTATTTAAAAAACAATATATTTAATATATTTATGAAATATATTATTTTTTAGGCTAGAAATCGCTCCATGGAAATTTTTTTCTTTTTCGACCAAAAATAGCTCCATGGGGATACGTATTTATCTAAAAATAATATATTTATGAAATATTTTCCTTTTTCTTTTTCGACCAGAAACCGCTCCATGGGGAGCATTTTCTTTTTCGACCAAAAATTGCTCCCCATGGAGTGGTTTCTGGTCGAAAAAAAAGGACCAGAAACTGCTCTATGGAGAGCATTTTCTTTTTCGACCAGGGGAGCGTTTTATGTAATATATTATCTATATTTATGTAATATATTATTAATTATTTATATTATATATATATATATTTATATAATATATTATTTATTAAATAAACATATATTTATGAAATATATTATTTTTACATTTTGACTTAAAAAATATTATTTTATACAAATGTGTATTTATTTAAAAAATAATATATTACATATTTCATAGAACCCTTATCTATGAAATATATTATTTATTACAAAGTTATAAATTAGTAAGTTCTCGTAGTTCAATTGGTTAGAACGTTTATCTAAAAATGTGGAGATCTTGGGTTCGATTCCAAACAAGAGCCATTGTGTATTTTTATTTAGATTTTCTCTCCCTTCTCACCGTAGCTAATTTTTTTTTGTGACAATACAAAAACGCTGGGAGCACAGCGGTTTTTGGCAAAAATTGCCCCCAAACCGAGCCGTGGATTCAACTTTTGTCTGAAAATGCTCTAATTGGAGCGTTTTGAATAGAAAACGCTTGTGGAGCAGCGATTTTTGTGCAAAGCTGAAACACTCCCTGCAGAGCGGTTTCGTGCTCGACCCCAGACAAAGAAAATATCCCCTGACAACTCCATTTAAGAAATTGTCAGAAAAATAAATCCCTTTTAAAAAATTAACCACTTAAAGAGCCGTTGCCAGAACAGAAAGCTTGGGAGTTGATGGAAAAAAAACGGCATAATTTCACTTATATAAATATTAGCTATATTAACTTAAAAATGGAATTGCGTACCAACTTTACACACACACGCACACACAAAAAAAATTCATTGGAACATTTGATTTGACATGTCGCCAAATATTGATTCGATGACATAGATCTCGCTGCTCGTAAGACTCGTCGGCATGATATGTTTTGCGAATTTTTTTGGTAAATGGATTAATTTTAGAGAAAATTATGCTCAGATTCTTGTAGTTTGACGTTCTTCCCTCTAGCGTCCCTGCATTTTCAAAATCGTTCTTGACGTCCCCGAAGTTTGGTTTTAGAGACTCTCGGATCCCTGACGACTCTTTTTTTCATTTTTGGTCATAGAAATGACCAAAATACCCTTAAATAAAAAATAAATAATAAAAAAATTCACCTTCTCCAACCTTTGAACAAAAATACCAACCACCAAAAATTAACCAAAAAATATGATCAAACTAACCAAAATCAAGAACACAACCAAGAATATTAAAAAAAACTCATATCAAAATTTAAAAACTGGAATGATTGGGACCCGAGAATTGCTCTTTTTCCATCTCGATATCCTCAAAATCAGAATTGCTCCCACGTACAACAGAATCGGTCCAAACATGATTAATTGAAGGTGAAACATGGATAGCCTTTTTAGTGTGCCTAAAATTAATATTAAGCTCCTTGGTAGGCGATTTGGCAGGAACCAAAGATAAATCCACTAAGCTTGACCCAACATTGAGCTCATTTGTTGTAGCAACCAAAATAGACAGTCCATCATCTTTATGTCGAGCTACAGAGGAACGATCTTCCTCTACCAAAAAGTCACCATCTCGTATCTCCCCTTCCTCCTCTTCTTCAACGCTGCGGAGAGCCTCAAAATCATGCTTGCCACCAAAAATCTCCAAAAATTGGGGATGAACCCTAATTTTCGTGATTGGGGATTTTCCTCCCCAATTCTGATTCGACATCCGAACGAAATTTGAGGATGAAGCTCCAAGCCACTAGCGAAACTGAGGATGAAGCTCCAAGGCCACTAGCGAGTCCCAGAAGGACGAACCCAATTCGACGACGACCGTGATGGTACAGGAGGCCATCGACATCAATGTGTCAAATTTGAATGCCGGTGAAGCCCGTGGTGGGGGACAACCACCGAAGGCGCCCACCAGTCCGACCTCGTCTTGTCTTCTCCCCCCTCTTCCTGCACTCGGGCGTCCTCGTCCTCATTCTCGTCTCATTTTTTTCTTAATATTCTTGATTGTGTTCTTGATTTTGGTTAGTTTGATCTTGTTTTTAGTTAATTTTTGGTGGTTTGTATTTTTGTTCAAAGGTTGGAGAAGGTAAATTTTTTTATTTTTTGTTTAAGGGTATTTTGGTTATTTCCATGACCAAAAATGGAAAAAAGAGCCGTCAGGGACCCGAGAGTTGATAAAACCAAACTTCGGGGACGTCAAGAACGATTTTAGAAATGCAGGGACCCCAGAGGGAGGGACACCAAACTACAAGGACATGAGTATAATTTTTTCTTAATTCTATATATACTAAAATATTTACAGCAAGAACAAAAGCTAAGAACAACAATTGTTAATTACATGTTATCCCCTTATCTCGTAGAGATTCCATATAAAAAATAAGTCTTCGTGCCCGAATTCCGAAATGGAATTAGACCAACGAAGCCACTCTTGAATCCTGTAAGTAATAGCATGAGTGAGAAACTCCCAGCGACACCTTTTGCCTCGAAATACGACGCTATTCTGTGCTAGCCAAAGCCCCCAAAGAATAGCACCGTAAAATACTTCTTTCTTCGAGCAAATAAATGCTTATTCAAATTTATTTCTCAGTAAAATCTATTTAACTTTTAGAAAAGCATACATTAACAAAATTTTATTTATTTATACTATTTGATATCTTAATTTAGTGGAAGGATTAATGCAAGTTGAGTTGGATAGGACTAGTTGACAAATACTCAAACAAGTATTTAATAAGTATTGAATATGATCGGTCAATAATACTATAACTACAAATATTTAATATTATTTTATTATCAAATATTCAAATTCGAGACTTATTATACCATAACAAAACTCTTTCAATATAAGTGCTTGTTTTGATGATAAATATTTTTGGGAGAATTTTACATTTTTAAATATTTTAATCGATTCGAATTTGTATTATTTGTAAATCAAAAAATTCTAAGTACACAACAAAAAAAATATAACTACAAAGAAAATTGAATCCAATAATTCACAATCATGACAAGACTTTATTGTATTTTATTCGTTGCTCTTGCATTCTGATCCACAAGGCCTCTCTCTCTCTCTCTGGTGTTCTTAATAGCGCCAACGCTGTCCAAATTTTACGCCATTCTCGACACAGATCCCCCGTCTCAGACACAGTAATCTCCACTGTCCACTGATCATCAACTCACAGAGAGAGAGAGAGAGAGAGAGAGAGATGATTGATGGGCCTTAACTTGGCTGGTCGTCCTCTCCAATGGCCAAGACTCCCGTCTCCAACTCGATCAACTTCTTCCTCCTCCTGATCCTCCGCAGGCTTCCAATTACCGGTGTTCACCTCCTCCTCGTCTTCCTTCACTCTCTATTTTAGCCCTTCTCCGACCCTAGTGGAAGAAAGGATCAAGCTTGACGATAAAGATCGAAACTTTGGACCATCCAAAGTCTAGTGGGGAGATTTCAAGAGATACCCAGTTGAGGTTTGGTCTCCATTTGGCTCTTGAGATTATAAAGATTGTTCCTTTGTTGACGCGTTTTTTGGTTTTTCTTTTGTGAAGGAAGGGAGGAAGGTGTTGTGTTGGCTTCCAATGGCATCTGTGTTCCTGTACCATGTGGTTGGAGATCTGACGGTCGGGAAACCGGAGTTGGTTGAATTCTGTGAGACGGAGACGTTGGAGACGGCGATAAGGGCGATAGGGGAGTCCACTGAGTGTGGGATCCCGGTTTGGAAGAGGAGATCTCTCGTGGGTGGAATCGAGAACAGCGAAATGAGGTTGCAGAGGTTTGTTGGTATTCTTAATTCTTTCGATATCGTGGCTTTTCTGGCTAGGCCGGAGTGCTTGGAGGATCAGGACAAGGCCATGAAGACTCCGGTCTCCGAGGCCATTTGCCGCAACAATTCGTTGCTCAAACAGGTTGATCCTGCTACGAGGTTAGTTCTTTAAGTGGTAGAAGTTCATTGTACTGATTTTGGTCATCATGTGTAGTTGGTTTTCTCTTAGTGTTAATGGTGTGCAAGCTTTTTGGTCGTCTTGGAATGTTTGATGCATATGGGATATGTTTGATTTGGTCAACTCAACCTTTTTTTTAGTCTGATTGGAGAGATTTTGTATCTAACTTGGCCTTCACGTTTTTATTTACTGTGTTTGATCATATGGTACACTAAGATATTTTCAAATATTCCCTTTGATCTAGATCTTCGTATCTTATATTGTTGTCGGCTTTGTAGCCTTTTTGTGGTTGGCAATGTCTGGTTTCATGTTAGCTTCTGCCTGTGTCGTCTGCTTAGCGGATTGTTAACATCATATGTATATATTTGTAACCACACGCATTTTGTGGAGAGCTACTGCAGGGAGTTGGTACACAACTCTATGTGCAGTAGAGAGTTATATATTTTGTAAGCTGCGCAGAGTGATTCTTGTACACAATTCATTACCTGGCTTCAATTTGTTCTTGAAACGGAAAACCAATCTTGCCGAGTTGAGTTATGAATGCTATAGTTTGGCCCTTTCTTTATGAATAAGGAGGTTTCATTGTAAACAAGATGTTCTTCCTTGCTGATGTCAAAATAGTAGAACTTTACAATGGGGCGTGTCACCCCGTTTGTTCCACATTGAAGTTTTCTTACATGGTAGCTTCTCGAAATTGTCGAATATTATGCAATTCATTGTCTATGTTGAGGATGATGAATGGACTACGTGCTGATAGATGTTACCTTTCCTTTCTTCTGCGATCCTTTAGGCTGATCTGTTTTCTTATTTACGAGTGTTATAGAGTTGAAGTGTTAGAATCTGCAATCTTCTAATGGACGAAGTTTGATGTTGTGATAGATTGATAGATGCTTTGGAAATGATGAAGCAAGGTGTAAGGCGTCTTCTTGTGCCAAAAAGCCGAGCGTGGAAAGGTATGAGCAAAAGATTTTCAGTGCTCTATAATGGGAAGTGGCTAAAAAATGTTGATGCTGCCAACAGCAGCAATATCCTTCTTTCAAACCCCAATCGCCCTTCAACATCGTCCGCCACTTCCAGCCGTGACATGTTTTGCTGTCTCTCTAGAGAAGATGTCATCCGGTTTCTCATTGGTTGCCTTGGTGCTCTGGCTCCAGTTCCTCTGTCTTCCATCTCTTCCCTTGATGCCATTAACCCAAGATACGTCTCCATTGAAGCCTCTCTTCCAGCCATTGAAACTACAGTGAAGCTACCGGAAGACCCCTGTGCGGTTGCAGTTGTGGAAATTACACCAGATGGCCAGCACGAAATCATAGGAGAAATATCGTCCTCCAGATTGTGGAAATGTGATTATTTATCTGCTGCATGGGCGTTAGCCAATGTTTCAGCGGGGCAGTTCGTTATGGGGGTCGAGGATATCTTGACCTCAAGATCACATGATTCCTCAGTTGACTTCACAGTCGGAAATGGAAGCGCAACAAATGGCGTTGGATCCAACAGACTGAAGAAATTCAGCAGTAGGAGCATCGGTTTCAATCCAGGTAGCTCAAGTTTCGGTGTTGGGAGGAGCATATACAGGGGACGGATTGCGCCATTGACGTGCAAAGTTACGAGCTCGCTGGCTGCTGTCATGGCGCAGATGCTATCGCACAGGGCAACCCATGTGTGGGTTACGAAGGACGACGAAGATGATGCTTTGGTCGGAGTCATCGGTTATGCGGACATTCTCGGGGCAGTAACCAAGCAATCTGCATCACTTATTCCCATAGCCCCCTCCTCTACTGCGTTTCTTACAACTGATGTTCTAAGTTGAAAGCTTTACAAGATTCTTTTTTGGGATGTTTGTGCTCTACATATATGTATTGATTCTTTATCTGCTCAGGCTGCAATAGGTAAACGGCTTTTAGTAGCTCCATAGGAACTGCAATATTTTTTTTGAGAAGAGTGGCACGAAGCCTATATTAAAAAGCGAATTACAAATAGAAAGAGAAAAGCATAAACATAGAACGAAGAAGCTGAAACGGAACACAAAACTAAGCCTAGCGGAGACAGAGAGGCATGGGTTAAGGCGAAGGGCGGACGAAAGGTTACGAAAGCCGAACGTCCAAGGAGAAAGCTGTCAAGACAAGCTACAGCTAATAACCACAAAGTCGTGTCAAAGATACAACCTCGTGGGCATTTGAATGCATACGAGATGCACGCAAATGAATACCAAGATCGAACGAATCCAATCAAGACAAGACTATCCAAATCTGCTTTATGATCATTAGACTTCAGCCTTATGTACTCTTTTTCAGAATGCCTTGTGTAGTTCAAATATATACAATGCCAGCAGATTTTTAGTTTTTCCTTGCAATTTTCATGTTTCTTTTTTTGGTAAATACCAATGATACATTTTAGGGAAAAGTCCACTTTAGTACCCTGTGGTATCGACCAAAATCACTTTAGTACCCTGTGGTAAAAAATCGATCAATCGAGTCATACTTATTCCAATTAACATCAAAAAGGGCCTCGGGCAGCTGCCCGGAGCTGCCCGAACCTACCCGAACCCTGCCCGGGCTACGTGGCCAGCCACGTCACCAATTTTTGATGATGTGGCACCACGTGGAGAGGAGGAGGAGGAGGAGGAGGCGGGGAGGAGGAGGAGGAGGAGGAGGAGGAGGGGAGGAGGAGGACGCGGAGGAAGAGGAGGCGGAGGAGGAGGAGGAGGAGGAGGAGGAGGAGGGAAGGAGGAGGAGGAGGAGGAGGAGGAGGGGGGAAGGAGGAGGAGGACGCGGGGAGGAGGAGGAGGAGGGGGGAAGGAGATGGATTCCGGGATTCCGGGTCCTCCGCGTCCTCCTCTCCGCGTCCTCCTCCTCCTCCCCGCGTCCTCCTCCTCCTCCTCTTCCTCCGCCTCCTCCTCCTCCTCCGCGTCCTCCTCCTCCTCCCCTCCTCCTCCTCCTCCTCCTCCTCCTCCCCGCGTCCTCCTCCTCGTCCTCCTCGTCCTCCCCGCCTCCTCCTTCCCTCCTCCTCCTCCTCCTCCTCCTCCGCGTCCTCCTCCTCCTCCTCCCCTCCTCCTCCTCCTCCTCCTCCTCCCCGCGTCCTCCTCCTCCTCCTTCCCTCCTCCTCCTCTTCCTCCGCGTCCTCCTCCTCCTCCTCCTCCTCCTCCCCGCGTCCTCCTCCTCCTCCTCTTCACGTGGCGCCATGTCATCAAAAATTGGTGATGTGGCTGGCCACGTAGCCCGGGCAGGGTTCGGGTAGGTTCGGGCAGCTCCGGGCAGCTGTCCGAGGCCCTTTTTGATGTTAATTAGAATAAGTATGACTCGATTGATCAGTTTTTTACCACAGGGTACTAAAGTGATTTTGGTCGATACTACAGGGTACTAAAGTAGACTTTTCCCTATATTTTATCAAAGTTATAAACTCAATTAATCGGCACAATGATATATGAAAATGTGATATGTGTTCTATATTATACTTTTTTATCAGCCAACTCAAATCTAAATTAATCGGCACAGTGATATGCGAAAATGTGACGTGTGTTCCATATTGTATTTATCAAATGTAACGCCCCGTGATTTGATCGACTGTCTTCACAGACCAATACGATATGAGTTTTTTCCAGCGTGTTTTGTCCTCACTCACACGCATCCTATAAAATACTTCCCAGGAGGTCACCCATCCTGATCCTTCTCCCGGCCAAACGCGTTTAACCTTGGAGTTCTCTCAAGATGTGCGCTAGAAAAAAAGGTACACCTTGTAATATAGATAGTACCAATCAAATCACTTAAACATTTCAGACAGAACAGATCATTAACAGGGTATCACATCAAACTTAAAAACTCAATTCGAATATGAATTATTTGGCACACTGATATATAGAAACGTGACGTGTGCCCTATATTATATGTTTTATCAAAACTAAAAATCGATTAATTAGAACAACTCTCGTTTCTTCTCTCTCCTCCATATAAACAATTTCACTCCCTCTTCTCTAATCCCCCACTCTCTTCTGTCTCGGTGTTAAATAAACACAAAATCATCATGGGGACACTCCCCTCCGTTTCCCTGGACAAGACGACACCGTAAAGAAAGGGACAAAACTAAACCAGTTTTCTACATTTGTCTCATTCGCTTCTATTCCTTACAGAAAGAATGAGTCTTTGAAAACATGCTTTATTGAGATTGCATAATTTCGTGTTAGGTTGGCTAATTAAAACGAATACTAAGTTTTCATACCACATAAAATTTAGACATCTATCTAATTAACAAGGTTTGAGTCAGATAAAAAATTTGAGGGTGAAAAACATTATTTACAGAATCATTTTCAAATTAAAAATATTCGATTATAAATATAATTTAAAAAATGTGCCAAAACAACCGGACGGGTCGGATGGTGACTGGTTTTCTGTCTCGTCAAGTCCAATGCATCCTGGTAATCTCTTTTTGTTAGGGACCTTGAATTATAACAATGATAGTTATAAAGGTATGCTAATGAAGGTGGAGAATGATGCGATGGTAGGGATGAAGGGTGAAAGGAAATACCTACAGGTTAGTGGGGAATATTATTGTAGGTGGAGTCACATCAATGGGTCTGAAGGAGTTGGCAAAAGCTCATGTCATATGAGGTTGGTCCGTATGAGGGAGCAAAGGCTTGACATGGATGGTTTGAGTGTAGTTGGGATTCGCGGAGACATGGATAGCAAGCTATGGTTGTTTCGTGGAGGCATGGTTGGCAAAGAGCCATGGTTGTCTCGGAGAAGCATTGTTAGCCGTGCCCTGCTATGGTTGTCTAAAGGGACGTGCACGTCAAAGGTGTTGAATAGGTTTTGCATTGGGCATGTGAAGCCATTAGTGATACCACGGGCGAATCGGGTATCTCACTCAAGGCCGAACAGTAGAGTTCGAGGCATGTCGAGGGTTCTACTTAGTAGAATAAAAGGTTGCTCTTTGTATGCTATGGCATGTAGCATTGGTATGAGGCAAGAAGGTCCAGCGGAGAAGCAATTCGAGGTTGTAGAGCATGGGGTTGACCGGAAAATAGAGAGCGCATCTATTGGTCACAAGTTTGCTTCAGCAGGTGGACTTGCTAGTTGGAGTTCGATGGAGGTTGGAGAGAATAGGCCAAGCAAGCTCAGAAGCTCGAGCTTGGGGGCTGGCTCCAAGTGATTGAACAAAAGGTGAAGAGAAAGTTGAGATGGTCTTATTGATGCAGTTATCTATGGTCCGAGATGGAGTCGGTGGAGTTGGATTGGTTTTGCAAGATCTCATGGTTCTTCATGGGGCGGTGTTTTGTCAAGGTGGAGTTTGTTGAAGTTCGGGTGGAACTTCATGGTTCTTCCACGAGATGATTTCTCGCCAAGGTGGAGATTGTTGGGATGGCGAGAAATAGGAAAGACTTATTTCCTATTCCTATTCCTATTCTGACTAGATTCTGGACTCCTAATTAGACCTAGATATGTTACTTGTACAACAAGGGTTTGCCTCTATATAAAGGCATGTTACCCTAAGGTTTTGTATGGCTTTGTGGCTCGGAAACTCAATAAAAGTTCTCCTTTCTCACCGTGGACGTAGGCATTAGGCCGAACCACGTAATTCTCTTGTTCCGTGTTCTTTGTGCGATCTTGTTCTCTAGTTGCTGAATTCCTAACAGGTTGTATTGTACCATTCTGCTAACTAATATTAATAAGGCGGCCCGCACGCCCTTCTATCGAAGAAGTGTTGTGTTTGGTCCAGTGGTGACATTCTCACATTTTTTTCTTCGAATGCGAGTTTGAGTCTCACTTTTTTAACAATGACAATGACGAAATCCCCAACGGCAAAAATAATAAAATAAAAAAACACGTGACGGAGGCGCACAAACCACAGCCTACATTATCAGCACTCAATCAGACCCCCAAACAAAGCATTCCCCTTTTTTTAAAGTACCGAAGCCTACTTGGGACAAATACAGTAGGCTTTTTTTTCTTTCATCAAAACAAGTACTTGTACTCTAAAATTTATTCCAGCTGTCACGCGCTTGTTTTACTATATTTAGATCCCTCTTCAATACATACACAACCTAGTCTATGTCTATTTACTTAAACCACTAATTATCCTAATTAATATAAAAAATTTACTTTGTACATTGTAGTTTGACTTTTTTTGCAAAATAGATACCATATGCATTCATTTTTTCCGCCAAAGATTTCAAATTGACACTTTTAAATTAAGGGATAAGTTTATTTTAGTACCCTGTAGTTTTACCCATTTTGCCTGGAGTACCATGTGGTTTCAAATTGGTATTTTAATACTTTGTGGTTGACAACCAATTATCCGGGCAGGTCCAGGGCAGCTACCCGTCCAAATCCACCCGAAACGACGTCATTTTGGGACGACGTGGAAGACACGTGGCAACATAGTTGGCTTAGTTAAAGCTGACGTGGATTGAGATAAATTACCTACTCAGTCCCTAATTTTTTAATATTTTTCAAAAAAAATCCCTATTTTAAATATTACTCTCCTCCCCTTTCTCTCTCCTCCCCAGCTCCATAATCAGCACCTAGAGGCAATGTAGTACCCTCAACAGGGCCTAACCCGACAAACCCGTTGCTTCCAACCCCAAGCTCCAAGCTCGAGCTAGGAAGAGGACCCGAGCCAACCATGGACGGGACTAGAGTGGAGATGGGGCAGTCCAGAAACTTGGTAGCCAAAGCACAGACCCGATCCAACTCATCCTTGAGCCTGGCGTTCTCTATCCTCCGCTCGGAGCTTGCTGTTCTCATGCCTCAGGAGCGAGTTCTCGTGCCTCTCTAGTTGGGTCTGGCCGGTGCAAAAATCAAAGACAACAACTTTACTTTACAAGAAGAAACCAAAGGAGATAAAAATCGAAGCTCGAACACCAACGAACATCTCGCGGAGTACCTACCTTCATCTGTGTTCGGTGATTCTGGAACCAGAACTTGACATGTCTGGTCTCTAAGCACAACCTTCTACTAAGCTCCAACCTTTGCTTCTTATTGGGATGAGGACACTCCTTGAACAAACTTAAAAACACAAAAGCCATAAAGTTAAAATCTTTACCTTAACCCATAAATAAATAAAAAAAGATTCAAACTTTTACCCTTCGAGCTCTTAGATCTGTTGAGGGGTGTGTCGGTGGTATCTCTTCTTCCCGGGGGGGGGGGGGGGGGGGGGGGGATGTCGGTGTTGTCCTGGTCATCGCCGGAGCCGCCGTCGATGTTGTCGCTGCCGGATCTGCTCTCGTGCTCCGGCGGGTCCTCCCTCTGCCTCCTCCCCCCACCCATCCCCTCGAAGCCATCCGCCACCCCTATGCTCCTCCCCATCTCACCACCTTGCCCATCCATACTCGATTGTTGCTACCCACAGAATAGGGGTGAGCAAATGGACCGAAAACTGTCAAACCGAACCAAACCTGATCGAAAAAACCAGACCGGACCAAACCAAAAAGAAAAATGGTCCGGTCCGGTTCACATTATATAAGAAATTCAGTTTTCTGGTCCGGTCCGGTCTGGTCCAGATCTGGGTTTTGTCCGGTCTGGAACTCATCCTTTGTGTATTTTTTCCAGGCCCGGTCCGGTTTTAGACCGAACCGAAATGTCTAGTTCGATTCCGATTTGAACCGGAGTAGAATCCGGTCTGGTCTGGTTTTCGATATCCCCAAAAATTCGGTTCTGGTTCGGTCCGGGTTTTCTCGGTTCGGTCCGGTTTGGTCACTATGCTCACCCCTACCACAGAACGGGAAAACACATCAAATAAGAACCACTGCTGAAGATGAAGGAGGAGGGAGAGAATAAGGAGGGGAGATAGAGAGAGTTGGTTAATTAATATTTAAGTGGGATATTTTTTGAAAAAATTAAAATAATTTAGGACTAATTAGGTAATTTATCATTGTATATGTCGGCCATAACTTAAGCCACTCTATTGCCACATGTCTTCCACGTCGTCTCAAAACGACGTCGTTTCGGGTTGGACGAGCAGCTGCCCTGGACTTGTCCGGATAATTGGTGGTCAACCACAAGGTACTAAAATACCAATTTGAAACCACATGGTACTCCAGGCGAAATAGGTGAAACTATATGGTACTAAAATGAACTTATCCCTTAAATTAATGATACAATTTTAACCATGATCGATTTTTTTGTCAGGTGCTAAATGCCAAAAATACCAGAATGGTTACAAATTTAAAACAGATAAATTAATAAACTGTGACTAATAATGACAAGGCCAAGCCAGTAAAAACTTCAAGTTTCCATGCATTTTCAACTCTTTTCCAACACTCCCAAGTTAATCCCATCTTCTTCGTCAGATTCCATGGCGATCACTGGTGGGTCCCGGGGTTCAAAGTCGGGGACAAGGTGGAGGTCAGCTCCAACGAGGACGGCGGCTTTAGGGGGGCTTGGTACGGCGCCTCCATTGTCGGACGGCGAAGCCCCAGGAGCAGTGGCGGTGTGAGCCAAGTCTTGGTGGAGTACGAGACCTTGCTCTCTGAGACTAACCAGTCCCAGTTCTTGAAGAAGTTCATCAAGCTGCAGCTTGTCAGGCCGGTGCCTCCCGAGGAGGAGGTAAAGGCCGAGTCTTTCCACGTCCACGACGTCGTTGACGCCTTCCACCGTGACGGGTGGTGGAAGGGGGTGGTCACCGAGGTGGTTGACCTCCCAAAGCAGTTGTATAATGTCGTGTTCGAGAACCCATGTCACGAAATCGTGTTTAGAGCTTCCAAGTTGAGGTTTCATTTGGAATGGTCTAATGGGTCTTGGACTAAGCCATCCAAGCAGGAGGTAACGTCCTTTTTCTTCTTCTCCTCCTCCGTCCATGATGGATTTCTTCTTCTGTTGTTCTTTAAATGGGTAAAGTTGCTACCTTTAATTATCTCAGGTGAGAAAGAACATAGTAAAATATTGGGTCTGTTTGTTTTGTTCGCTGGGATCTAGGTGTTCCCATTTACCCCATGTTCTGGTTCTGTTTATGTTAGTGGCTTTATGTTCATGGAGTGTACGAGTTTCTAAAAGACTTTGAGTCTCAGTTGATTGATTTCTGTACATGGTGAGTATTACATTTATACAGATGGTGGGATCCTTATTGTTATGGAAATCCTAACTGAAATGGTAATACAATATTGACAGAATATGTGCGGTTACTGTAGCATGATCTCTGGGATTCAGCTGCTTGATTATAGGAGCGTATATCATGTGATCAATTGAGCCCGAGAATCACTCTTGACAGGTACATGACAGCTGGTGTGATCTCGTTAGTTTCTATTCTCTGACCTCGAAAATTACTTGTAATAATGTCTTGTGCAAATGCACTTTCTCCTGTTGTCTTTTCGATAAATGTTCTTTAAAAGACATTGTATCTTGATCTGATTTGGAGTTATGAATGTCATAACAGTCAGTTGCTTAAGACGAAAACTTTTCGAGGAAGGTAAACTTGTTTGGCCGTTTGATTTCCCCCCGATTGACACTTGATTAGTTCCTTTTGATGATGATGGCTACTGCTCATCTATTATCAATGGCGGGTTTTGATGTGCATCAGTTTCTTCTTGAGTATGGAGTTAGAAGCTTATATAGGGTTATCTAGTTCTTTATATCCCAAAAAATAGAAATAGATGGAGCCTTTTCTACTGTCAAGGTTTTTGGTTGCGTTTGTGTTCTCCTGTTATATGCTCATATCTTTTTTTTTTCTCACCCCTTGCATTTGATAATACAGGCGCACTGATTTTTCACATCAGTTTGTTATGTTTGCGAGTTTCTCTTTTTCTGCATTCTAGTTGCACTCATTTTGTTCACCATCTCTTGAAGAGAATGAAAGGGTTAACCTTCAGTAAAGGAATGGAGGTAGAGGTGAATCTTGAGAAGAACAGTTCAAAAGAAGCTTGGTATCCTGCCACTATTCTTGATGAAGTCGGCTTCTGTTCCTTTCTGGTGACATGTAAAAGCATGGAAAGCCACGTTGTGAGCAGCCCTGGGAAAATAACAGTGGATTGCTTCAACATTAGGCCTCTTCCTCCTAAGGTGGACATAAGAAGTTTCAGGCTGCTGGAAAGAGTTTATGCCTTTTATGATTCAGCTTGGAGACCGGGCTACATTATCGAAGTTGTTTCCAGGGAAGAATTCGTGGTCTGCATGCAAAATGACATGGTGGAGAAGGAATTCAGCCTGTTGGAAATGAGGCCGTACCTGCACTGGAAAGATGGAAAATGGGTAAGCTACTCAAGGGTGTGTCTTTGTGCCTCGAACTTATAATTTTGGTTATTATTTGATAAATATGATGTTTGCATGTGTGTTGGCTGCTCCCTGTTTCAGCACGCTAGTAGAGATTCTCACTGCGAAGTCAACTCTGAGCTTGTAGACAAGAATGCCATTGAATATCTTGGGACAAATCCTGGAAATGGTACAACAGAAAAGCACCGTCCCAAGCTATTAAATTCTTGTTCGAAATCAGAAAGGAAGGGAGTAAAACGGCCATCACCCGGTTCTGGTGCTGAACAACTGTGCACACCCAGGAAATCTAAACGGAGAAACTCTAACGATTCTTCATTTTCTCCACAACGTGCTGCTGATTTGCAGTTAGTTGATGCTTCCATCAAAAGGAATGTCTCCAGTGTTGCTGTAAGTAATTCATCATGTTATAATCTGACATAGGATGGTGCCCACCTTCTACGGGTCCTAAAGTTGGCAACCAGCTTCTCCATTCCATGAGATTCAAAAACATAGGGTGCGAAGTTGAATATACATCCGTTGGCAAGTCGGTCATTCTGTATGTGGCAAAAACTGTGTAAATCTGCACATGGTTGTCTACATATCAGATAAATATCATATGCTGAAACTGCATTTGCTTATAATTTATTAGGAATAGTTTTCAATATTCTAGAATCCAGAGTTCCAAGCATGAATCTGATTTTTGTTCTACGGGACACACTTATTGTTCAATGTTAATGAACTAAGTGTAAGCATTCTTCCTATTTGGGGCTTCATATACTTGCTCCACAGTTAACATTGCAACTATTTTTTCCCAAACGCTGATGCTAGTCATGATTATCTTTGTTTGTATGCAAGAAATTGATCTTCAGACAGGAATTGACAGAAATGGGAAAAACAAAGGTGCTATGGTGGCTAAAAATTTAAATGGAGGAGGATAGAGTGTTGACTGTATGAAGTTGTACTCGAAGAACTGATGCTTCTCTTTTGTGTTCTTCTGTAGGCAAGGATGAACATGTGCTTGAAACTGGTATAACTGACATTGATGAGGACATTCATACTAGTGGGATTAGTCCTGCAGGTAATTGCAGCTGGCAACAGCAAGTTCATTCTAAAACTTTACAGATAAATGAGCACTAAGATGATACGAAAGAAGACAACTAAATTGCTAATACGAAAGACTATTGATTCTTACTCGCAGGTGTAACTGAAGGTGTCACCAATGACATCGAGAATCTGGATCCTGCCATCAAAGAGGTGGACATGCAAATGATAGCATGTGAGGGCCCGTGGTGTTGCATATGGATTAGCTTTGGAAAATCTTGATGCATGTTAACATGAGGGGAACCCATGTAAAAACCATGGATCTATAAACTTTCTTTTGTTTAACTGGACCACAGCGTATTTGTAGCCGACTTGATTAACCAAGATTCTGTCGTTGAAGAGGTGGAACCACTCTTGATAACATGTAAGAAGCCTGTAGTATTTTGTGTCTGAAACCTACAAGTTTTTGGATTTCTCAATATAAAGAATTTGAAAACAGCTGATTATACTCACTGTCGAAGTGGCCCTAGTAGAATTGATTACCCGGGTTTTTTATTTTATCCATCTGCAAATGTATTCTACGTGTGCCAAACTGCTTCTCTTGTCATAGACAAAACTAATGCTGACCCTAAACTGCTTCTCTTGTATCCTTGTAGGTTTTGCAATTACCTATCAAAAACCTTCCGTTTGCTAATAATGTTTTATGATAGTTGTGTCGACTTGGATTATATATAACTGCTTATATTTTTCTTCTATTGATGGAAAACAATGGACCTGCAAGGTGGTGCTTCTGACGTGGATGAGCGAAATTCTGCATTTCAAGAAGGAGATTTGCCAATGCTGCCATGCGCAGAGCCTGTTGGTATGTGTTGCTATAAAACATGAAACTCTTTCTTGAGCACCTGCAAAACTTTACAATATCGTCGGAAGTATTTTTGTTTTGGTGCACTGTCCGGTCACATAACGAACTAAGATCAAGGGTACATGCCTTGGGCTAGAAAGATTCAGATTCCAACTTTTAGCCTATCCCAGCGAAATGAAATTTACCAATTTGAAATGTATTGTCTTTTTATTCCAACTTTGTTTTTCTTTCGTAGACGAGGAGTGTAATGAACCTGAAGTTGCTGCTGGAGAGATGAACGGTGAAGCTGATATGGTTCAAGATATCACTACGATAACTTCCGAAAAGCCTGCAGGTACGCGTTGTGAAGAATCTGGAAATTCTTTCAATTCAAGTACATAAACTCCCGAGATCTTAATATTTCTCTCATGTAATCAGTACCTTGAGTGTGGCAGGGGGACATCCAATGCAGTCCCAGGTGGTAGCGGTCCTTTTTTGTCGGTTGAGTTGAGGGTGTGAATTGTATGATAATCCTTGAGTATAAACAAGCACAATGTTCTCTGTTCTGCGACCATTTATAATTCGCGAGACGTTTTTCCAGGAGAGGGCCTGTGTGAAGCCGTGTGAGCAGCCATCTGAAGAAGAACACGGTGGAGTAGCAGCGTTGGCACCAGCAGACGGTATTCCATCAGAGCTGGTGGAAAATGCTGAGATTCCTTTTGTTAAGACACTAATTTGGTTGAGAGAACATCCAAACTGCAGGTTGATGATCCGAGCGACCTCTTTGAGAGTTACATGGGATCACTTTCCGAGCTGGATTCGTTTGGCTTTAATGTCAAACCAGTGGTGGAGCGCATCGAAAAGTTGCCGGAGATCAAGCAGATGCACGGAGAGTTTCAGGATTCATCGAAACGACTCCAACTCAAGATTGCAGATAACAAAACCGAGATACGCAACTTGGCCGAAGAAATCGACGTGGCTGACAAGAAGATCAAGGAGTTGGAAGAGGAACTAGCTCCCGATGCTGCAATTTTGAGTGCAGTAGAAGCAGAGATTGCTAATCTTGACAACAGTTCCACTATACTACTAAGAAATTAATGGTCTAACATAGAACTTAGCTTGCTCCTGCGTTTGCTACTTTGAGCTGATCGTTGAATTAGCCAGTTTAATCATATGAGCTCTAATATAACTCAACTCTCTGTGACTACATTCATGTCCACCGGTAAAATTTCTTTTTCAATGAAACTTTCTTTTTGGTTGCTCTACATGGAAGGGGCCAAAAATTGATATTTCTTTTTGGGTAAAAGATTTATCGGAATTCTCAAAATGAATAACAAATTAATTAAAATTTTAAAAATGTAAAGCGCTTGAAATAAAAATTTAAAAATAGGCCTCCGCTTTTTTTATTTATTTATTTACAATTTGTCAATATTTTTACAGGGCAATAACGTGTTGTTCGGGTGACGGAAGGGGCAAACTGTTTATGTAGCATACTTTTTTGAATTCTATATCAAAAAAATTGTGCAAAATTATGTAAAATTAAATTTAACCATTCGATAATTAATTAAATACAAAGTGGAGACGACCTGCAACCTTTCGGAATTTTTTCTGAAATGAACAAAAAATATACATATTTTTTTTAAATATGCAAAAAATTATACATATTTCCTAAATAGGTTAAAAAAATTTTTAATATAAAAAAATTGTCACTGTCATCCCTGCACATGTCAGAAGATGCAGGAGATTCGAAAAAAAAACTTATTTTATTTAAAAAGTAAAAAAAAGTGGCAGGCTTATGCCACAATTAAATAATAAACTTATTTTATTTTTTTCGGACATATATCAAATTTAATCGTTGTATCTTAAATTTATCCAATAATAAATGATCTGAATTTATCGATGTATTAATAGTATATTGACAACGATTACATTCATCGATAAATATTTATCTCTACTCGTATTATTCTAAAATTATAATGATACCACTTTTTTAACTTTTTATTTGGAGGCGCCAAGGTGAGAGGGCACCTTTTTTAATTTTTTTTAATATTAAAAAAATATTTTAATTTATTTAGGAAATATGTATAATTTTTTGTCTATTTAAGAATAATATGTATATTTTTTGTCTATTTCAAAAAAATCCCCCTTTCACATAGGTGCACCACGTGGAGGTCTGTCTCACAAGGAGGCAATCTGGCTGCTATTATTTAATTTTTGGTTATCTAAGGTCCCTGAAGTTTAATAATATTGTCTTTCGAATCTCTCAATTTCAAAAAATGAGTTTACAATCTCCGTATTTAATTTTATTGTACTCTTGTCTTGTATCTCTATTGTCGAAATAATTCATTTTTCCGACAATCTCTCACGTGAAAAGATAAAAATGCTCTTCCTATTTAAAAGATAAATAATCCCGCTTTCATTCTCCCTTCTTCTAATCTTCTTCCTCCTACTTCATCTTCTTCTTCTAACCTATAACCAAAACTCAAACTCAATCTCAAACTTAAATGAGAATATTTTTAAGAAAAATCAAAACTAATTAGAGAATCAAAATTTCAAGAATTCTAATTCAAATTAGAAATCTAAATTAAAAAACAACGAATGTGAAATACAGTAATTCAAAGAATCTAAACTCGCTCTGGCAACAAGAATGTCCATAACCTCTGGCTCGTGGAGGAGAGGCATTCTGTTTCCTAGCTAGGCATTTGAATTGGAGTTTCTCCTTGATCTCGTGGGAGGACGTCGATAATGGAGGCGAAGACATTCAATTTTGTTTCATTTATCGATTGATTTGTTTCCTTTCAATTTCATTTTGTTAAACCTGATTTCAATTTCGTTTCACGAGCTGTGTTTCTTATGTCACGATGTGTTTCTTATGTCACAGCTCGTGCCACGCTCGCAATCCTTAATCAAACATTCAACCAATCAGAGGAAAGCATCAGGGGACCCCCGGATCCCCAAGATGGACTAAACAATCTCTGTCTAATACAACTGTTGAAGTTGCATTTTTGCTTCCCGATAGTACACGTATGCCGATACTCCCTCCGACGACTAGGGTGACTCCTCCGCCTTTTATACCGACCTACCCCTCTCTCTATAGAAAGGGGAGAGAGTTTTTAAAAACTATAAATAATAAGGAGTTGAACATGATATTTTTATCTAGGCAATTCACGTTGCCAATTAGATTAAAAATTTGATGTGGTACCATGTCAGCCACCCAAACTACGTTGTTTTTAGGTTTGGAGCTGAAATTGGCTCGGAAAATTTTCCGAACCTCTAAGTATATTGCAACCACATGATTTAAAATGTCATTTTTCAAATACATGATCATATCTCAAAATCGCGCAAACCACAGGGTACAAAATTAAATTTTTCTAAAATAAAATATTCTCATCTTCTTGATCATCCATGAAATATTATCATCTTCGTTAGAATTGCTACATTCAAACTGCAAAAAATAGTTGTCAAGTTCCGAAAATGGGTATACCAAGCACCACTGAGAGAATTTTCTGTAATGTTCAACTACTTTCAAACTACGTTATAATACAAACATCTTAAAGGTTGCATCCTCATTGGTAAATAAAAATTCTTATTCTAACTAAAAACATAAATATCGTGTCACACAATGAATGCGTCTGCTCCTACTTCGTACTCCTGATTCGCGCTTTAGTATGTGAAATACACAACGCTCACTACAAATCCATTAAGACAAACAGAACTCGAATATCATAACAAATTCGAACAAGACAAACAAAATTTGAATATCATAACCAATCAACTAAGATTATAAAGTTTGAATATCATAACAAAACTGGTATAAAAAAATATCATTAGAACATAACGAAACCATAATGATAAAACAGATTATATATATATATTTATTACGAACCTCTTCATGTACAATGCGCTACACATTGCCACGCCAAAAATATATATAGAAATTATATTCAGTAACTAGCGTTTTATATATCCCGACATATATATTATAATTAATCAAAACACATATTATATTACCTTCTGCGATTAATTCATCCGGCATTTATTAACTCGAATTAGACATTACGGGTTCTCCATTTTTATTTGGCGCACGCCTGGAGTAATACCCTGGCATTTTAACGAGAAGATTCCCATCTAAAAATTTTCTATTATCCTATGTATAATTTTATTGAAACATTATATTTTTTGTGTGTAAAACCCAACATTAAGAACTTATTTGAAGTCAATTCTTGGGAATTTTTGGTTGATATTTATAATTTATGTTAAATTTCATGAAATGGCGGTGGAATAAGTCTAGTAGAGTTGTCCATCTTAAAAAAGGGACAAGACGAATGAAAAATGCAACAGTATGTATTAACTTTGCTAATTCTTGTAACTTTGGGATTATTTGCGAGGCACACTTGCCTATGGAAATACTAAGCCGAAAAGAACAAAAATCCAAACCTGATTTTGATTGGATGAGTCCAATTAGCCTAGAAATGTAATAACCACATTTAAAAAAAAGGAAGCACGCTAACACAAAGCACAACTCTCAATTTGGCGCACCAATTGCGTATATAAAATTTTTAGTCTGATAAATATTAAATTTACCAATAACAAATTAACTTCTAAAACGATTTGTGTTAATTTAAACACAGCAGAGCCCGAAGCTTCGCTATCATGACGTTTAAAAATCAATATCGTATTCAAAAAGGCGCTCGAACTTGGTCCAGGCCTTGTTGATCACCTTGACGGCATTCCATTTGAGGACCTTCACTTTGGAAACCGGCTTATCTGCTCCGAGCTCCAAAAGGTCCTCGACTGCAACCCCGTGCGACCTGAACAAAGCAACCATATGCGGGTACAACCCCACCATATCCTTCCTGAACTTCTTCCTCGCATCCCACCGGCCACTCGAACTAACATTAACCTGATAATCATCATTATCCGTTGATGAGTAGTACCCCACCTGAGCACGGCCGCTGACGCAAGCCCTC
Source organism: Hypericum androsaemum (assembly GCA_963995505.1). Lineage (NCBI taxonomy): Eukaryota > Viridiplantae > Streptophyta > Magnoliopsida > Malpighiales > Hypericaceae > Hypericum > Hypericum androsaemum. The sequence continues at coordinate 15,404,690 of OZ023182.1, forward strand.
GAGGCTAGCAGCACACGGGTGTGCCCCTATCAAAGAAATGGCCGTCAACAAGAGGCTCAAACCCGCGGGCGGTTTCGTGATCACGTAAAGCATAGTCCTGAACGGGAGGCAGAAAGCATTTTCGTTCGTCAAGGACCAGCGCCTAGATAGATACGAGAATCTTGAGGACTGTCGACTGAGATGGGTCCCACATCACCTCTTTCGCTAACAGGCTCAGGCACAGGTGACCGTGGGTATAGATGATGGGGTTTATTGCGAGTCCGAACGACCGGTAGTGCACCTTCGGTGGGGAGTGTGGGTAGTCCGCGGGGAACGCGAAGTCGAAGAAGAAGAGGCCGTCGTGGTATGGCGTCCAGGAAGCGCCCCGGATCGCCGCCCTGAGGAGGGTGATCCGATCCTCGTAGACGCAAACATGGATGTTGTCCAGGAGATGGGTTTCCAGAAGCTTCCACTCCCAGGTGATCTTCTTGTGGATCCCTCGCGACGCAGGCGACGGAGTCGCAGTAATAGTGGTGGTCGGTTGGGCAGACGGGTAAGATGTCGAATGTGGGGAACGAACGGGTCGGCCATAGTTGATGGCTAGCTAGGGTTTGTGGTGGTGTTAATTTAGTTAGGAGGTGAAAGAGTCCTTTGTAAGCACTATGGGATGAAGAAGAAGGGTCTGGTTCTATTTATTGTAAGAGGTAGGGTTAGGTCTCCGTTTATTCTGCTGTTGGTTTTCAATTGGGATTTTATTTGTTGTTAAATTTGACATATATTCTATAGTGTGAGGAAGTGGAAAAGGAGGAAGAGTCCTTTGTAAACACTATCTTTAGATTCCTACGTTGGATTATGGAATTTTTAGGCTTGTTCGTAAATATAAACCAACATACCTTTAAAAAAAATATATAAACTAACATAGTTATGTAATCGTTGTGTTTTCCGGACTTTTTTGTTTGATTAATGGCGGAGGCATTTAATACTAAGATAATAAAATTTTGTATGAATCCCTCTAAACTTGCCTTCTTTATTGCATTTAATGACATGTTGGTAGAATCAACTCATGCTATCGACGATGTAGAAGTCTACTAATGGATTGCATGCTGTAGTGATGAGGTTTATTATTATATGGCTTATAATAGTAGTTGAGATAAGTCTTGATAAGATTAGTTTTTTTGATATAATCTAAATCTATATAGCTGTAACCCTAACCCTCATGTATTTATTCGGATGGTAATGAATGAGAAAATATAATTGCAACTTGTGTACCTTACTTATCAGATGATTTTATTTGTTACAACAAAACTTTCTAATTATATATGTTAATGAAAAGACCAATAAATTTATTTTTTTAGGGCAAATTACTCTCACATCCCTGAGGTTTGGTCACTCTCCCCCTAGGGTCCCTGACTTTTGGAAAAAGATTGTCCCGTCCCTAAGTCTTGACGATAATAGACTCTCGGGTCTCTGGCTGACGTCATCGTCTCTTTTTTTCATTTTTGATCATGGAAATGACCAAAATACCCTTAAACAAAAAATAAATTTTTTTACCTTCTTCAACCTTTTACCTCCCCCTCCCGCTCCCCCCGTCCTCCCCCTCTCCCCCTCCCGCTCCCTCCCTCTCCCCCTCCCGCTCGTCGCCGACTCCATCGCTTGCCGCCAACAGAGATGATCAACAGAGATCGTCCGCCCGAGAGAGAGAGAGAGAGAGATCAAACCTCGCAGATCCAAACCATGGGACCCGACAACCCGACCCGACCGACCTACCAGACGACGCCGTTCGCCTCCGCCCCTCCCACCGCCCAGACGACGCCGTTCGCATCCGTTCCGCCCCGCCGCGCCTTCTCGATTCGCCTCTCCCCCTCCGATGCGGCAGCAAATGGTTATCCCGCCTCCATCCGCTGTCTTCCAGCGGTTCCCTACGTCGTCGTATCAAGCAGTTACTCCTCCTCCTCCTCCAGCCGCTTTTCGCCTCGTCCCGATGGGATCGCCGCCTCCATCCGCTGCGGTCCCTCCGCCCCCGATCGCCAAAGCCTACGCCACCCCGGCCCGCCCTTCCTTCCAGCCCCCTCTCCCCGGCTACATCCGCCAATCCACCCCTTCTTTCGCCGCCGCCTTCCAGCAGCAGCCTCCTCCTATGTCATACCCCCCGGGACCTCCTCCCGTCGCTGGGCCTGTTGCTATAGCTGGGATGGGGCTGGCGGAGGACTTCGCGTCGTTGTCGCTGGGGTCAGTTCCCGGCTCGATTGGTCAGTTTTTTACCACAGGGTACTAAAGTGATTTTGGGCGATACCACAGAGTACTAAAGTGAACTTTTCCCTAAAAAATATGGATAATTATTATCACACTCTTGTTGTTTGACATATTCTTCTTTTACTTGCGTTCAAAAATTGATTGGCCGTCTTTTTTTTTCTCTTTTGGTCGTAGAAATGACTGTTATATCTTTAAAAAAAATAAATCACCAACGTCTTCTCCTCACTATCTCCATCTCCATCTTCAACATCTTCTCTCCTCAAATCTAGAATCCCAAACTCTACGACACCATCAAACCATGAACTTCATTTTCCACTAGATTGAAAAGAACCCATCGAAACCCAGGAACTTGAATTTCAATTAAACATTACGAAGCTGGGAATCTTGGAATTAAACTTGACCCATGAACTTTGCATTAAACAATCGAAACTCAGGAGCTCACTTTCACCATCGAAAACCAGGAGATGAAAATCTTTGAATTCGAATTTAACAAAAACAACAAAAGATCGAAACCCAGAAACCCATTTGCGGTCGGGCCATGAGCGCGGCCTAGGACAAAGATGATGGCAAGCGGCAGACCACCGCCTTCGAGAATCACAGAGGCGAGATGACAGAGGTCAAAGAGGGAGCCCGCCGTCGAAGAGGGAGCCCGCCTCCGAATAAGGAAGAACCACCATCGAGCCGAAGAGAGAGCCCGCCGTCGAACAACAACCCAGATCGATGAAGGAGGGAGGGAGGAGGGGATCAGGGGAATAGGGTCTCGCCATTTTGTTCGCCGCCGTCCAACCACCAACCCTAATTAATTAATTAAAGCCGATTGATTGGTTCCCCCAAACGCTGTTGGCGACGAGCGACGGCGGACTCAACGACCCAAAGTGATGTTGGCGGCGGGCTCGACGACCCCAAGAGTTGTTGACAACGAGCGGCGGCGGAAAAAAAAAAGGTCTCGACGGTCTTCTTCTGGGTTTTCAGATGTTTTAATTCTGGGTTTCGAATGATAGATGGGGATGGATCGGTGTTGGAGGGGAGAAGGAAGGTAGACTTTTTTTTTCAAGGGTAATTTTGTCATTTGTATGACAAAAATTGAAAAAAATCTCGCTGACATCAACGAGGATCCTTAGAGTATAATTTTGCCAAACTAGAGATAGTTTTTAATCAATTTTTGAACACCAGGAGAATGAGAGATGAATATTCTAAACACCAGAGACCTGGTAGTAATTTTTCCTAAAAAATAAAAAGAAAAATTATCAACAAGCGTTATCTATTCCTTGGCAGGACCATATGGCCTTTCCTCCATATGGGGAAGGTCAAGAAAGGATGTTTTATCCTTTATTTACGATCGCATGCTTGCTAAAAACCAAGAACTGGAAACATAAACTTCTTTCTATGTTTGGTAGAAATTTTTTGATTAAATCTGTTCTCACGTCTATTTCTTGCTATGTCATACAGTGTTTGTTCTTTTCAGTTACTTTTTGTGCCAAACTGAAAAATTTATTGGCTTAGTTGGGACAAATTGACTTGTCCTAAGAGCCAGGGCGGGCTTGGTTTCAAAGATCTTTGTATCTTCAACTTGGCTCTTCTTGCAAATCAGGCATGAAGACTTTATGTCAACCAGAATTCCTTTTGCTATCGTGTGTTGAAAGGGTTATACTTCCCTAATTCTGACCTGATGAATGCTTCAAAGGGTCGCAGACCCTCTTGGGTTTGGAGTAGCCTTTTTGCTGAGAAAGAGGCTCTCAAAGATGGCATGTTCTTCAAAATTAGCGATGGTAGTCAGGTTGACATTTGGCAGGACCCGTGGGTTCCAAACCTGCCTAATGCTCGTGTCTCCTCCAGTCCTCCCTATTCTTTTGCTATTTGGACTGTGGCCGATCTGATCTCGATGTCCACTAGAAGCTGGAATCTTGATCTTATTCAACACCTTTTTACAAATTCTGAACAAAATGCCATTGCTATGATCAGTTTAGGGAGATTGAATTCTCCGGATAAGCTCATCTGGAAGCATAGTAAATGATGGGCGTTATTCTGTGAAGAGAGGATACCACATTTAAAAAAAATGTCATTTGGCTGAATTGAACATTCATTTTACTGATGTTAATTCCTTTCCTTTCTTTCCAGGAATGTGGAAGTAGATTTGAAAACTAAAGGCCCCTTTAAAGATCCAAAACTTTGTTTGGAGATTGGCAAGGAACGCTATTCCTACAGCCTCCAACCTATTCAGGAGAAGCCTTTCAAATTCTCCTATCTGCCAATTATGTAATAATGGGGATGAATCTGTAGTTCATGTGATTTTTGAATGCCCGCATGCTAGGGCCACTTGGCTTGCTAGCCCTTTTGGTTTGAGATCCAGGAGTGTTGTTCATTCTTCTTTCAGTGTCTGGTTGGTTTCAATATGTAGTTTAGTCGTTTCTGATGTTGACCGTGACTTGTTATCCTTAGCTATGTTTATCTGCTCGAGCATTTGGATGGCAAGGAACAAGTTTCTTTTTGAAGGTGATAAGATTAATCCTACTGTTTCTTTGAACTCAGCCTCTTATTACTGCTCGAAATTCTTGCAGATTTCTGATTCACAACAGCTGGTGTCGAACACCAACTCACCAATTCAGGCTTCATGGAATGCGCCAAGTGCGGAGACTGTGAAGCTCAACTGCGACGCTTCCTGGGTGGATGCTTCTTCTCCAGCAGGGATGGTCGTGGTTGCTAGAAATTATCAAGGCCTCATCATGGAAGGCCAGATATCTGTGCGGTGTGCGAGCTCTCCACTGGATGTCGAGCTGCAGACGATGGAACTTGCATTGCAGCTGGTTGATCGAAAGTTTCGTGCCGTGCAAACTCGGATCGAAATTGATTGCTTACTAGCTTTTAATTTCGTGAATGATTCAACCTCTCTAGTCTTTTGGCAAGTGGATGAGCTTGTTCACAGCTGTTGTCTGATTTGCCAAATTATAAGCTAGGGCTTATTCCACGAACACAAAACTATGTGGCAAACTAGGTATCTAAAACTTGTCGTTCTGGTGACCTACCGAGAAACTGGCTTGTGGTTCATCCGATGGAGCTAGTTGCTCTCCTGTTCACTGACTTTCCTATGTGATTCTCCTTTATAAAGTGTCTTTATTTCTTAAAAAAAAAAGCCTTATCTACAGTTTTTTATTACTCATACTTTTTATCATCTACTACTTTAGCAAACAGACAAATATCAACAGCACCAAACTTGGAATATTTATAATAGGATGGGAATGGATCAGATAGGTAAAATTACTGATTTCTTGGAGGCTGGAATTTGTCACATACAAATTTTTTTTAAAGGAAATTAATAAATTGATAATAGCTCTACAAATAAAACATGAGAAATATCGTATTTCAAATTTGTAATATTTCAACAAAATCTTAATTCATCATGCACAAGTACTTCACACATGCATATAAACAGATTAAAAATAGTTATATATATATATATATATGGGCTGGGCTGGTACTGCGTCTAAATCCGTTTATAATGGATAGCATATGGATCTGAATCCTATACATTTAAAGCAGATCTAAGTAGAATGCTATAGATCCGATCAGATCCGCTGGTAAAAAATATTCATGATCATTAATCTTTGATAATTTTTTGTACATGGTCACTAACCTATTTTGTTATTCTTTATGGTCACTCATTTATAGTAAGTTACTCTGCTATGGTCACTCGAAGTTATTTTTGCAAATGTTGCTGAGTTGGCATGATAAAAAATTTCAACATAATCACATATAATTTATATTTTTTCAAAATCATCCTTTTTATCCCTTCTCTCGACCCTCTCTCTCTACAGCTTAAATTCAACCACTAACAAATATCGTTTCATCTTAATTAAGATATCTCGAGTTCAATTTTTTTCGAAATTAAAAATTTGCTGGGTGATGTTATGCTTACCTCTCTCTCTCCAGCGACTAATGGGATTGTGGAATGGCCATCTTCAAGCCTCCTCACCGCCGCCGACGAAAGTTATCCGAGTAATAATAGACTTGAATTTATTTAAGAATGTATTGTGTTCAAGACTTACAAATATAAAAGATACAAATAATAGAGCCGGTTCCTTAACAGGTCCAACAATTATTGACTTTTATTTTCACAATTTCTGACAATGTTCGACTCATACCAGAGAACTCACAAACAAACAAAAAACCCCTTCGCTGCCACTAGTCTTCCATTTCATACTACATATAGCTATCAACTTAGCTCACTGCGACGTCCATGTTTATGGAAATACCTAGACTTGGGAGGCATTTCGTTTTCGGTCTATGATCCTCTTGGTTCCAGTTGCTGTTGTATGGGGAACGACTAGGCATTAATGATGGTGGAGATTCAAGAAGAAACAGACTCTGTAAGCGCTTCGACGGTGCAAGGAGAGCGAGAAGCAGTCGACGAGGACGACGGAGAGGAAACCATATGTGATTATTTTGGAAATTTTTATCATGTCAACTCAGCAACATTTACAAAAATAACCTCGGGTGACCATAGCAGAGTAACTTACTATAGATAAGTGACTATAAAGGGAAAAAAAAAGTTAATAACTATGGATAAAAAATTATCAAAGATTAGTGACCATGGGTGTTTTTTACCCTCAGATCCGCTTCCTCTTGTTTTGTTCTCCTTTTATTCCTTTCACAGTTGTAATGAAACAAAATCAAAAAAAGGAACATCAATTTGTTCGGTTGTCCATCTTTCTTCACTGACTGAAGGCAGACCAAGATCTCATGTTGCCAAGTTGTCCGGTAGTAATATGCCTCATGAAGTACCTTTTTGTTTGGCCGTGGTGTATTCGTAAACACGAGACGAGAGTATTTTCAGATTTTATTTATTATTAACTCTTTCATAGGTTAGTCTTGAACTAAATTTTTATTAAGTAAATCTAGATCTATTATCACTTGTATCAACTTTTGTTGGTCCTTCCACACGCATTTTATATATAAGAAAACCGACACTTCACGTGATAACTTCATATTTGCTTGGAGATTCAAAAGGCCAATCTATTTTAAAGGGAATTCAGCAGACCAATTTGAAGAGCGCATTTCCATGGAGGTGATTAGACAAGATGCCTCGAGGAAAACGAAACGACAATGTCACTTAAGTTGTAATAATGTAAGGAACATCTTCAGGAGCTTTCTCCTTTTTCTCTACCATATAAATTCTCCAACTTCTCCTCGAATCATTTAAATTTCCGTATATGATATTTTAGGCTTGGATTTGGATTTGACACATGGGTTCTTTGAATATTTTCCGATTTCACTATATCTTTTCAGGCCAATATTGGAGTTGGCATGTTTTGCGCCAACCAATTTGGAATTGGTTCCAAGGAACATTTCTATAATCGCTGGAACCTTATGTGATGAAAAGGGCAAACAATACTTTCTACCTGTCATGTTCTTCTATTTTTACCAGCTTCTTTACGGCTATTAAGCTGGCAAAAGGCTAGTGGATGTGAGTAACTTTGCGAGGCAGCCCGCTCCTCACATGCGAAGTACTCCGCAGCGACAGGCGAGCCAATGCAAATCAGCCCGCTCCTTGCATGCGAGGCGTGCGAGTCAACGAGAGACTAGACACAAGGAAGTTGATATGCGGATCCCCAGTGGAGTGCACAGCTAACCGACCTTGATCTTCAGAGAAGGGTTCGAGGAGAGCATACCTTACGGAACCAAAAGATGTTGGTTACGCTTGTGGAAATATTCAGACTATTGATTTTTCAATAAAATTTAAAAGAGAAAAAGTAAACTGGATTCACCATAAATTTACCACTTGACAAAATTCAAATAATTAGATATATTAAATCGTATTTGTGGAATGACCATTATAAAATTTTCTATTGGATTGTGCTTATGATTAATTTACACTTACTTTGGCCTTGGTATGTTTTTGCTGATACTAGAGCTCTACAATCTTTGTTGACCTCCTTTTTCCATTCTTAGTTGTAAGCTAATGTCAACCACTAAATTAAGAATTGCTTGAGCCAGTAAATAAAGCAACAATTAACAACCAATGACCTTCCAAATTCCCAAGTTATAGTATCTTATTAAACCCCCCTAATAATGAGTCGGAGACCATCATCACATTCAAGCAAATTAAGTGTCTCCGGAATCTTATTCGGTGTAGAATTTATTTTAGGGGTATTCGGTTTAGAATTTTGGTCGTCGAAGATCCAATAAGCTCGCAATCCGTACATTAAGATTCTATCTACCAAAATTTAATGTAGCTAATTCTTAAAAATTAAACTCAAAATTTTTTAATTAAGCTATATTCTTATCATTGATTAATCTATGCACTTGACCAGCATTATTCTTTGTTTGAATCGGAAGAATTCGACTTTGATCAAAAGGTCAAGTTCTAAGTTTGTAAATACAGAAGATCCCGTGCATTATTTAAAAGACTTTGTTCCATGCAAAACTTGAAATATTTAATAAAATAATTGCTGATGGAGAATGGAAAGATAAGTACAACAAAAAAGGCGCTTAGCGATGTACAATTTGCGTATGACGAATTGTAATCAGTTAGCTTAGTTAGAATCCATTTTACTACCATATAATTTTGCGTTTTAGTACACCACAATATTGTAGTTCTGAATTCTCTAATTAAGTGATATATATTTTACTTGTCAATTAAATGATACCTGTTAATCTTAATTATTTGAGTTATCTATGTTTTATGTCATGTTATTAGTTTTATTTAGGTGTATTGTCCTGTCATTAATAATAGCACGCTATTAATTTTTCTGGTGACGTAGTTGTGTGTAGTAAATTGATTAACATTGATCACATGGGTTCGTCAAAGGTCGCTTGTCCTGGAAAATAGCCCAAGCACGAAAGCGACGCTTCCGTGTCGACTCTTGTGCATTAGTTCTGATATTCAATTAAACGTCGCCTATTTCTCATGTAGCTCGAAGCTTAATTAAACGTCAATAATAATTAGTTTTAGGTCAACTCGTTAGCTTTAAACATTAATATTTTCATAATTTTTGTGGTGCACTTTGATAATCTTAAACATGGTACTGATGGTAAGAAACTTGAATTTTATTAAAAATATATTGAGTTCAAATTTGAAATGAAAAATATATAATTGAAAGAATCATCTCTAAATATAATTCGACAATATCGAACTCTCAATACGAGAAAAGAAAATCATGTATATAGCACGAAAAAAGATTCGTCAGTCTCGGTTGCTCGCCTATTTAATCTACTGATAATTATTAAGCAAGACAAGTCATAGAGGGATGCTTTAATGCACGAATGAAGAGTATTCCCATTAAGATATTCTAGACATGAAACAAGAGAACCATCAATTGTTATCGTTGAACCATCTCCAAACTTCGTAGGGAAAGAAAAATCCATCGCAATATTCGTATATTTACTTAAAAAAATATAGTCTGATAATGATCGACTTTTAATATACGAATTTATAAAAAAAAATCCATAAATTAGCTAGCTGCGAACTATCTCCAGCAGTGAAATCAATTCTCGCCACAAACTTTCCCTCAGCACGCAAGTGAAGCTGGAATATATGTGTTTTCCTCCTAGCGGTGGTGGAGCTTCGGATCATGAATTATGCCCTAGAGTGGCGTGGATTTTTGGTAAACCAGGAGATCATTTTTTGGAAGCATATGCAGTATTTATCCCCTTATAAATTATAAATGGAACTTATTCCACATGTCCCCAACATTAGTTATCATGGAAAAGATTGTTGGGTTTGAATGGAAAATTTTAATGCAAGCCCAATAATGGAAAGGCCCAAAAAAGGAGATGGAAGGTTGAAATCCCACATTGAATAGAGCAAGGATGATTTTCTTGTTTATAAGGAATTCCTCTCCTTGCCTCTCAACTTGATTGACTTCCTAAAAGGCTGACTCACCGCTAGCTGCCTGCGAGGACGGTCCGAGCATGCGCATGGCACATTGGACGCAGGTTCCTCTCCCCCCGTTCTTCACTTAGAAAAGAGTCCGAAAGTTTCGAGATACGTGTGCAACGGTCTTGGAAATGGGAGTGGATTGAGTACGGAGTGAAGGAATCGATTCCGTACGGTTTGGAGTGAAAGGGGACCGCAGTGGCAAGCGTAGTTATGTGATAATGGCATGTGTATTTTTGACAGTGGCAAGTCCCCGTTGATGATAATGGCGCGCGTAGTTTTTTTCATTTTGGTCCCCCATATTTTAACATTTTTGCAAAAAGGTCACACTGGCATGCGCAGTTATGTGATAGTGGCATGCACAGTTATGTGATATTGGCATGCACAGTTATGTGATAATGGCATTTGTATCCGGCCTGCGTTTGTGTGTAGTTTTTTTCATTTTGGTCTCCGTATTTTAGCGCGTTTGCAAAAAAGTCCCCGCGTGTCTTCATTCCGAACGGTTCGGAATCTGAGCATTCCGTGCCCAATCCAGACCCCTTGGAAATGCCCTAACAGTCGTTGTATCTTGGGGACGATTGCCGCACTGAAATATACGGGGCAATCTATCGATTGAAGTAGATCCTAATCAAGTACACCAACCCAAGAGGTGGCAACAGAAGATGTTGAAGCCTTTTTGACGTGGTTTAAAGTGTAACAAATTAATAACTCAAATTTGACATTTTGATATTTTAATTATACGGATAATTTATCTATGCTATTCGACTATCTAGCGTACCACATCGAATCCATATGTGAAATGTAACCTCTATCCACATGGTTGATGATGTAGGTTGCAAAAACTTTATTAAATTATTGAAACATATATTTAAAAGATGGGGTAAATTTGAAAATATATCAACAAATTTGGATTTTTTTTGAACAATATTAAAATCTTAGTCAAAATCTTAGCCACATCATCAACCACGTGGACAAATATGATAGTTCACATGATAATTTCGGTTGATGTGGCACGAGGTGTCATAGATAATATGTAAAAGATTATCCGTATTAATAAAGTGTCAAATATCAAAATTTTAATCACTCATTTGATATATTTTAAACCATCAAATTTAGAAAGAAATTGAAAATACTAGCATCATGCCAGATCTCCTCGTGACGAAGAAGGGGTGACAGTCCTTCAACATTCCGAAGCGTAGAACTTCGATGCTGGGCCCTCCATTATAACCTGATGAAAGCTCCACCTTGGCCTGGCTTAATAACAATTACAAATAAATTAAAACACAAACCATTAACAAAAGAATATAAATAAGTATCATCTCGATTCTATTTGCAAAGTTGGGTGGAATAAACGATGGACCTCATTCTTTATTCTATTAAGAGGAATTGCTGACCGCGACGCTCAAAACCCCAATTGTGATAGGAACCTCACATTTCCATGCACTTCTGGTTCAACAAAACTATATAAAAAAAACACAAACCCTTCGATTCTGAATTTAGAGGATAAAAAAACTTGCAACTCTTGTTTAGAACTGAAATTTCATAAACCAAAATATAAAATGTATTATGCTTATTCTTGCATGTGTGGGTATAAATACGAGCGTTTGTTCCTCCACCACAAACAAACTATAAGTTTTCCAATAGTGCCTTGTCCTGTACACGTATCTCGCACTGAAAATAAAACAAACAGACAAATTATATACACTACAACTGCACCCAAAAAAATGATGATAGGGTGGGACGACATTTACAAGGTGATCGTGGCCATGGTTCCACTGTACGCGGCCCTAGTACTGGGCTATGGCTCGGTCAAGTGGTGGCGGATCTTCACGCCGGAGCAGTGCACCGCCGTGAACCGCTTCGTGTGCTTCTTCACACTCCCGCTCTTCACCTTCGAGTTCACTGCTCACGTCGATCCTTTCAAGGCGAACTACCGATTCATAGCCGCGGACGTGGTCTCGAAGGTCATCATCGTGATCGTACTCGCCTTTTGGGCCAGGTGTAGTAGCAAGGGGAGCTACTGCTGGTCCATAACGAGCTTCTCCTTGTGTACCCTCACCAATTCCCTTGTCGTTGGGGTGCCACTCATGAAGGCCATGTACGGCCAGATGGGCGTCGACCTGGTGGTTCAAGGCTCTGTATTCCAGGCCATTGTGTGGCTCACCTCGTTACTGATCGTGTTGGAGTTTCGCCGGACGTTTTCTGGCGTAGACGTTCTCAACTCGCCTCCGACGAGCGGTGCCCTTGATTCGATAAAGGATTTGGAAGGGAAAGAGCAACATGTTTACACTGATATGGAAAGTAATAAGCCGTCGTTTCGGACATTAATGAAGGTGGTCTGGATAAAGTTGGCCATGAATCCCAATTCTTATGCTTGTATTATTGGGATCGTCTGGGCCTCTATATCAAACAGGTTTGTACATAATATTTAACTTGCTCAAGCATTATTTATTTTACATTCTTGCTTTCCTAAAGCTCGAACTCGAGTTGATATAAGTATTTGTTAGTTATAAATTATTTATTATCATAAAGATTAACAACATTCTTTCCCTTTATTTTGTTAGGTGGCATTTTGAGATGCCGACTATCATGGAGGGATCGGTGTTAATTATGTCCAGAGCCGGTACTGGCACCGCTATGTTTAGCATGGGTGAGCTTATAACACTTGATTATCAATCTAATTACACCCGTCTGAAATTGAATTATAAATTTTCATTAATTCATATACACGTAATTACCTGAAGTTCCTTTTGGCAATTAGCATTAGATCTCTCGTCACATTAATCACTTGTAGTTTATAAGCCACTTCGACCCAACTTAAAGGCTCTAAGCAATAGATTCTAATTGGTAACTGAACTCGTTGTGTTTCGATCACCAAATAATTAAATATTAGTACATGAAACTAAAATATTGGAAACGCATTGAATGAACTATCTTAATAACAAATATCGAATTCGAGTTATTAGAAATATAGTAGTATTAAATATTTATTCACAGAGATTTATCATCTTTCAAAGATTCTACGCAAGTCAAATTTAGATTAGTCGACTCCGTGAGTATTCGGTATTCGGATACAATGTGATATAAACAAAAAAAATTAAAAATGGCAGAAAGAGTAAATTTTAAAATAGAGAACGACTTCTCGCCATGTATTAATTGATCAAATAGTCATAATCTCCGATCACCTAGGAATAAAATATACGTATAGTTAAAAGGTTTGATTAAATTATTACGCAAATGTATATTTCTGGGTCATATATTACCTTTACAGCATATAGAGAAAGGAACTTTTTCAAGTTCTGTCATTTTGCATAAATGTTAAGTATCCACATTTATAACAAACAACCAAGTCCCTTTCCCTATCCTTTTTCATTCATGACATGCCAATATTTGTTGAAATATCTAATGAATTAAACAAATATCAAGTAGTTTCTCTACCTAATGAAATTGTTGGAAAGGAGTAGTGACTTTGACATTAGAAAATGCATGCATATAAATTGCAACCATGCGCATTCGAAAAAAATGACTTATTAGATTTTATTTTCTTAAGCTCTTTGAATTAAGTCTTACTAAGGAAAAAACAAGAAATATTTTTAAATAGATTTTGACAATATTCGATTATTAATACCAGAATTTTGCCAATACAAAATATAATATGCATTTGAAATCAATATTTATGATATATAATGTATGGTGGGTGCAGGAATTTTCATGGCTTTACAAGAAAAATTTGTTGCATGTGGGCCAAGCCTAACTGTGATAGGCATGGTGCTCCGTTTCATTGCTGGGCCAGCAGCTATGGCAATTGGGTCCATTGCCGTGGGCTTGCACGGTGACGTTTTACGTGTCGCCATCATCCAGGTACTAAAATGAAATTTGGACTGGGCTCAACCCAATATTATTAGATCACTTGATTTACTTTAGTAGAAAGATGGGAAATTAAGTGGAAATATATTAACCCTATTGTCGAATTCAATTTTCTTTTGTAGGCTGCGTTGCCACAGTCAATAACATCATTTATCTATGCTAAGGAATATGGTCTACATGCCGAGGTTCTAAGTACAGCGTAAGTTTAATTAATTTCTCACTTGGAATTTAGACACTCATTATATTAAAATTTTGAATTGGACTTAAAATTTTTAACATAGTACTAGTACATGTTGAACATATGATCCATTATTACCTGTACGATACACGTTATATTTTAGATTGAATACGTAGATGTTAACAACTATAACATCATTCTATCTAAACTCACTTCATTGTTTATATATCTTTGATTTTGATTATTTGCAGGGTGATTTTTGGGATGTTGGTGTCGCTTCCCGTGTTGATTGGTTACTATTTTGTTCTAGCCTATGTTCACTAGTAAATATACCTCTATGGCTGTAAAGTCCCAATAATCAAATTTATTTAGAGGAGGGACAAAAGTGTTTGCTGGTCCTTCTAATTTTGTCATGTACTTCGAAAATTATTGGTGATGTATAATTACATTAATACCAACAAGAAGTTACATCTACGTTTGGATCTTCCAATTCCGTTCAATTCAACTAATTACATCCTAAAACAGATTCGATGATATGGGGCGAAATCTTTGGTAAATCTCTATTCCGATCCCCTGCTATATACTCTCTTTAGACAAGGTAAAATACTATTTTTTTGGTTTAACTAATTGTATATAGTTCATTGGGTCTACTAATCTAATTTCGAGTCGGGCAGCACCTTTAAAAGGTGGCAAAACTCTTCCAACAAGTATTTAATACTGTTGCGTACTTAAAAACTCGAACCAAAGATCTGGTTAAACTAGAACAACTTACTTACCCGTTGATCTAAGTGTCTGTTGGTGGTAAAAATACCATTTAACACTAAGGAAATGTAACGAATTTTTTTAATAAGGTAAATGTACCGAATTAATACCAAGGAGACAACCTAAATATGTAACTCTCAAGTTATTTTCAATAAATTCTATGAATAAAAATTTATATTGATTTGTCCGGTCCATTTTAGGGCCGAAATATTTTTCCATGCCTTCCAATTGGAATTTTGTCGACAATATTGATCGAATACGAACTAATTCACAGGATCAAAAGATAATATCTTATATTTTAGGGCAAATTACCCTCACGTCCCTGAGGTTTGGTCACCCTCCCTCTAAGGTCCCTGACTTTTGGAAAATGATTGTCCCGTCCCTAAGTTTTGATGATAATAGACTCTCGGGTCCCTGAGGCCAGAATATTCCCTTTTCTCAGGCGAACCCCCACTTGAAATGACCAAAATACCCCTCCCACTTAAAAATAAAAAATCTCTTTCTTTCTTCCTTCCCCTTCTTCTTCCTCCCACCTCATCTCCATCCTCCAACCTTCAACCACAACTCAAAACCAAGGAAGAAGGTGGGACACCAGTAACCAGCAAGTTCTAAAAAGAGATTGACAAAAAGAACAATTGCCCGAGGAGGAGGCAGCGGCAAATAGAAATCTCGCAGGCGCAGCGGATCCAATTCCACCCGTAGAATATCTTGAGTTGTGGTTGAAGGTTGGAGGATGGAGATGAGGTGGGAGGAAGAAGAAGGGGATACAATATTGGTGTAAATATTATTGTATAGCCGTCCATTGACTGTGCTCTTAATACCGAAAGATAAAAAATATATACACCAAATTAAAGAAGAAAATCATCACCTTTCAAAAAAAGAAAACTAAACAAGAAAGCTGGAATAGAAGATAAGAAAACAATAGAAAAGAAAATTTTAAAAAAGAGAAAATCTCTGGATTCCGGCGAAGATGGAGCCGATCCGGAGGGCGGGTGAAGTGATCCTGAAGCCGATTGAAGCAACGCCGGAGAGCTTCAAAGAGTACGGCCAGTTGATCTAAGCGTCTCCCGATGGCGACAAGTTCGGCCCCAACGACGCCCAATTAGACCTCTCCCGAGGAATCCCCAGGTCGGTGGGCCCCACCCCTCATCGTTTATGCTACGTTATCTGTTGAATGAACAATCGAGTTCATTTCGAGGGGATTTAGTTGAATTCTGTTGGATAGGACGGTTGTTCTGGCTAATAGGGTTTTTGAGCTAATACAAGTTTGATCGAAATATTAATTGGATGCCTCTAGCATATTTGATTCGAACCGACTACCCGTAGAATATCTTGAGTTGTGGTTGAAGGTTGGAGGATGGAGATGAGGTGGGAGGAAGAAGAAGGGGAAGGAAGAAAGAAAGAGATTTTTTATTTTTAAGTGGGAGGGATATTTTGGTCATTTCAAGTGGGAGTTCGCCGGAGAAAAGGGAATATTCTGGCCCCAGGGACCCAAGAGTCTATTATCATCAAAGCTTAGAGACATGACAATCATTTTCCAAAAGTCAGGGACCCTAGAGGGAGGGTGACCAAACTTCAGGGACGTGAGGGTAATTTGCCCTATATTTTATGATGAAAACAGAGAATCTTGCTGCTCAAAATTTCTAAACACGAAATTTACCTTTTTTTTATAAGTACATCAAAATTTTACTTTATATCAATCAATTTTTTTTGCCTTTGATAAGAAATTTAAATTTTGTTAAAAAATTTTAGATTAAAGTTTTACGAATAAAAAATGTTCATAAAGATGAGAGTCACTTTCTGAATAAAAAATTTGTTCGGCTTTTTCTATGAACTTCTTATTTTCAGAGTTCAGAATTATCATATCATATTTATTTATCTGTAAAGTTAGAAACAATCTATTTAAAAATATAAATCTTTTATCCGACAATACTCTACTAATGTTAACTAAAACATTCGTTCGCCTTCTTGTAGGCTGAAACATCACCTCATAAGCTCGTTGCGCCAGAGAATCAATTCCCGCTAGGGGAAGGGGGCCAGTGCGAGAATTAACGAGGACGAGTCCACTTCGTGTGGAGATAATTTATTCCTAATAGATTATAGATTTCGAAGAATATGTATCCAACCAAATTGGCTGAAATTAATCAAAGAGAAAGCACATCATTATGCTTATCTTCTATTCAACGATCATAGGTCATTGCTTTTTATCTTTTTTGTTATGTACGCTTTAATCACCAATAGGAAATTTCTACAAAGTATTCCAAAATTTGAAAACTCGCATAATTTTTTTGAGTTCTTTTGCGTTAGATTGTCTTTAGTACATATCCGAGCGTGTTTGGTATCTCTCGTGGACAGGACTACAAAACATGATAAAACTATTTGTTCTAATTGTTCTGTATAATGTTTGGTAACTTCAATACATAATTAAATATTTAGTAGAGTTCTTGTTTGATGCATGCAAGAGTTTAGCATAAAGTTTTGTTAAAGAAAAAACTTTCATTCAACATAATAAAAGACAAGATCCATTATCCGTATTTAAATGTTAACTATTTGAATATTTGAACAAGCATTTTTTGATATTCTTATTCGCATCCGAACAAAAATCTAAATGATATTAAAAAAAATCAGATAATAGATAATTTAAACCATCTAATTTACCGAACAATTTGTAATGTGTGATTTTATTCTAATAAAATATCATCAAAAATTATCCATTGTAAATGAAATGTCATCCAGATATTTCACATATTTCGTTACATGATTTGGAAAAGAAAAAAAAACCTCTGGACGATACATGAGACTAGCAACATCGGTCCAAGAGTGTCATCAAACGCATACAGATAGAAAGAACATGAAGTTTGAAGTTTGCCTCTTAATGACGAAAGATCGCATTGTTAAGCATTAACCAGAGATTCCGACATCCCGACGCGAAAAGGACGTGCCAGATTGATCCAGTCTTCAAGGAAGGCCAAAATAGATCCCGGCATACACCATATGAGACCAACCTTCTTTAAGAAGTGGTTCCATGTTCTTGCAGCCAAGGTACAAGGTAAGAAAATAACATCGCAAAAGGGAATTTCACATACTATTAATAAATTCTACAGCGTAAGAAAAGATGAATGGAAGATTCAACTCCTTGGTTACAAAGCACACAAACACTCTGCTTATTTTTTACTCCAATATCCAATAAGTTGTCCCTTTACTTGATTTGTTGAATATCTAATTAATTAGAAATAGATCTAATAGTTTCTCCAAAACAAGCTAGTGGCATTATTTAATATGCAGTAGTGACTTTGACATGAGAAAATGTAGCCGTGTATGTGTATTTAATATGCATTCATCAACAAAGGTTTAATGTTTCTAATAGAAAATGGATGTAATTAATATTTAGGGAAAAGTCTATTTTAGTACCATGTAGTATCACGAAAAATTACTTTAGTATCTTGTGGTAAAAAACTCATCAATCGAGTCAAACCTCACCCAATTTACATCACTTAAGTCTACGGACAGTTACCTGAACTTGCCCTTATAAACAGGGTATGGATTGGGTACGGAATGCTCAGATTCCGAACCGTTCGGAATGAAGACACGCGGAAACTTTTTTGCAAATGCGCTAAAATACGGGGACCAAAATGAAAAAAGTTACGCACAAACGCAGGCCGGATACAAATGCCATTATCACATAACTGCGCATGCCAGTATCACATAACTGCGCATGCCAGTATCACATAACTGTGCGTGCCAGTATGACCTTTTTGCAAAAATGCTAAAATACGGGGGACCAAAATGAAAAAAGCTACGTGCGCCATTATCATAAACGGGACTTGCCGCTGTCACAAATACACATGCCATTATCACATAACTGTACTTGCCATTATCACATAACTGCGCTTGCCATTATCACATACATGCGCTTGCCGCTGCGGTCCCCTTTCACTCCAAACCGTACGGAATCAATTCTTTCACTCCGTACTTAATCCACTTCCCTTATAAACAAGGTAAACTTTGTTACATTTTCTAATGTAGTAATACCCTTTCCCATTCCATATTAGGCTTCCCACTTTGAACTTTTTTGCTTGAAATCCATCATTCAATTCTAACACTTAAGTCACATATTTCATAGATATAAGAATGAGAGAACATCAACGTTTGGAGCAGCTTGTAGAAGCACACGGCTGTAATTACATTCCATGAAACTAGTCTGGGCTCACTGAGAGAAAAAAAACTAATTCAACAACATCTTGCGATAAAAGAGTGAGTACTCTGACCAAAGGATCAGCAACAAGGCGAGCCACATGATGGCCTGGAATACGGAGCCCTGAACCACCAGGTCAACGCCCATCTGGCTTAAAGGCTCTAAGCAATAGATTCTAATTGGCAACTGAACTAGATTAGTTTTGACAACCAAGTACTAAAATATAGGGATATGAAACTATTGGAAAACCGTTGGATGAACCGTGATCAGCTGAAATAGCTTAATAAAAAATATCGAAAATAAAAAATTTGAATTATTAAAAATATAATAGTATTAAATATTTATTATGAGAGTTTATCACCTTCCATGTATCCTACCGAGTCAATTTGGAAAGTTTTGAACGTGCAGTATTCAGATACAATGTGTATAAACGAAAAAAAATTAAAAATAGTGGAAATGGTGAAATTTAAAATAGAGAACGACTTCTCACCATGTATTAATAATATAACGTACATCAAATAGTCATAATCTCCGGTAATGGCCTAGGAATAAAATAAACGTACAGTAAAGAGGTTTGATTAAATTATCAGCCAAATTTGCATTTCTGTGTCATATATTTACCTTTACAGCTTAAAGAGAAAAGTACCTTATCAAGTTTTTGCATTTTGCATAAATATTATAAGTATCCACATTTATAACAAGCAATGAAATCTTTTTTTTCCTATCCCTTTTTCTTATGCATGAGATGCCAATATATATTTGTTGAAAATTCTAATTATTTAAACAAATATCAAGTAGTTTCTCTACAAGGTAGTGAAATTGTCGGATAAGGAGTGGTGATTTTGACATGAGAAAATGTAACCATGTATGTAAGCTGTAACCATGCATAAGGTCATTCGATTAAGTTTACGAATGGAAAAGACATCATTAAGAATGTCATCGAATCCGATAATACTCGATTCTGAATATAAGAATTTTACCAAAACAAAATATAATATGCATTTGAAATGTATGGTGGGTGCAGGAATTTTCATGGCCTTGCAAGAAAAGTTTGTTGCATTTGGGCCAAGCCTAACTGTGATAGGGATGGTGCTCCGTTTCATTGCTGGACCAGAAGCTATGGCAACTGGGTGTCGCCATCATTCAGGCACTAAAATGCAAATTGGATTGGGCTCAGCCCAATACTATTAATTCACTTGATTTACTAGAAATATGATATATGAATTGAAATAATATTTCAAATTCAATTTTCTCTTTCTTTTGTAGGCAGCGTTGCCACAGTCTATAACATCGTTATCTAATGCTAAGGAATTTTGTCTACATGCTGAGGTTTTAAGTACAGCATAAGTTTAATTAATTTGCACTTGGCTATTTTTTTGACCATATCAAATCGTTATTTGCAAGCATGGATAATTATTTTATACGAGTGAAAAATTTATATATTCATTATCTTAAAATTTTGGATTAATTATGAAGATTCATACATAATACTAGTGCGTATTGATCATATAGCTTGCTGTTACTAATACGATGAATGTTAGATTTTAGATTAGGTACGAAAATTATAATCGGTCTACCTAAACTCACTTCATTGTCTATCTTTTATTTTGAATATTCGCAGGGTGATTTTCGGGAGGTTGGTGCCACTTCCCGTGTTGCTTGGTTACTACTTTGTTCTAGCCTATGTTCACTAGTAAATTATATATATTTATGGCTGTAACGTCCCAATAATCAGATTTGTTTAGAGGAGGGACAAAAGTGTTTGCTGGTCCTTATAATTTTTTCATCTACTTGGAACAATTATTGGAAGATGGATAATTACTTTAATACCAACAACAAGTTACATCTACATTTGGAGAGTTTGCATATTCAAATTCCCTTCAATTCAATTAATTACATCTTAACTAACAAGTATTTAGACTAACTAGTAAAAAAGTTGTTCAAATTTCACCAAAATATTTCAAATTCGAGTCATTGAGAATACGGCAGTGTTAGATACTTGTTGCGAAAATTATACCACTTTTCGTAAGTCATTTCCAATTTGAACTTAAATTAATTAGTCCAGTAGATGTTCAGATTCTAAATAGTATAAACAAAAAACTAATTACATATTAAACATATTAGATGATATGAGGCAAAATCTTTGGCAAATCTCTCTTCCAATCCCCTGCTCTATACTCTTTTTAGAAAAGGTAAAATATCATTAACACCAAGGAAATGTAGCAAATTAGTACCAACAAGGAGACAACCTAAATCGGTAAGTCTCAAGTTATACTTTTCAATAAATTCTATGAATAAAAATACTATACAATTTTTAGACAACCTTTTCATATCATATAAAAAAGGAAAAAAAATACGATAGCTGGACTTTTTTAAGTTTGACTTAAGTGGAATATATTTTTTTTGAATGATAAATTTTAGAGCAAATTATCTTCGGGTCCCTGGTATTTGCTTAAATCACTGTTTTAGTCCCTGCTGTTTCAAAATCAAAACTTTAATCCCCTTAATTTGCTTTTATTGTACTCTAAGGTTCCTTGCTGATGTCATCGATCAATAAAAAATTGAGATAATTACTCTCAGGACCCCAGGGTATAGTAAAATAGACTCTGAGGACCCTGTAGTTTCCCTACTAATTACTGAGCCCCTGTAGTTTGGTTATTATTATACACTCGGGTCCCTGTAGCCGGAATCGTCTATTTTTCTGGCAAACTCCCCACCTGAAATGTCTAAAATGCCCCTAGGCATCTTCCTCCTCCTCTCTCACATCTTCCTCCTTCGTCCCCTCCTCTCTCTCCCCTCATCTTCAAACTTTCTTCATCTTCAACCTCCCTCCCCTTGTCTTCTTTAAACACTATGAACACAAACCTAATCAATCAACCTTAATTACACGAATTTAAACTCCCTCGTTTATTAAACTCTCTCGTCACCTAATTACAGTCAATTGAACAACTAATTGCAGCAGAATAAGAACCCTAATTACACTAATTTCATTGAGAATTCAAGTCGCCGCCCTCTCCACCCAATTGAATAACTCCCGCTTCCCATCCCTCCTCTCCAAGTCGTCGCCCTCTCCGCCCCGCCCACTTCTGCCTAATCATCTTTCGTTCCCAACCCGAACCCGGTCCCCAACGACCTCAAGCCTGAACAACAGTGGTTTGTCAATGCCCTCATCTCCCCTCCTATCGGAGCTGGAAACCCTGATTACCTCTTCCGTTCTCAACACCTCGACGACAACGCCGCCGTCAATGAGCCCGACGAGGACCGCTGCGCCCGTGGCTCCCACGCCTCTTGCTCCTCCGGCGGCACACATATAGGTGAAGGTCGTGCGTCCGTGGCTCCCATGCCTCCTGCTCCTCCCTAGCCTCTTCTAGGGAATTCTCTCTCTCTCTCTCTCTCTCTCTCTCTCTCTCGCCCGAGGCCCTCGAGAAAGACGACGGCGAGGGCAGTATTGGTGCCCATCGAGGCCCTCATAGTGTTTGAAGAAAATAAGGGGAGGGAGGTTGAAGACGAAGAAGGTTTGAAGATGAGGGGAGAGAGAGGAGGGGACGAAGGAGGAAGATGTGAGAGAGGAGGAGGAGGAGGATGCCTAGGGGCATTTTAGACATTTCAGGTGGGGAGTTTGCCAGAAAAATAGACGATTCCGGCTACAGGGACCCGAGTGTATAATAATAACCAAACTACAGGGGCTCAGTAATTAGTAGGGAAACTACAGGGTCCTCAGAGTCTATTTTACTATATCCTAGGGTCCTGAAAGTAATTATCTCTAAAAAAATTTATGACCCTTATACCCTTAAAAAAATTCATCTTCTTCCTCAAATCTTCGTCTTCTACCTCCATCCTTTTCCTCGTAGACAAATTTTTTTAATTTAAAATCAAAATCAACAAAACAACTAAACAAAAAGCAAGAACTTCTAATCACTACAATTAACGAAGAACTAAACCAAATATTCATCTTCGCTCCGTCCAAACCCAAGAACTTCTTCCCTCCGTCCAAAACCAAAACCAAAAC
Organism: Hypericum androsaemum; assembly: GCA_963995505.1. Lineage (NCBI taxonomy): Eukaryota > Viridiplantae > Streptophyta > Magnoliopsida > Malpighiales > Hypericaceae > Hypericum > Hypericum androsaemum. The sequence goes on from OZ023182.1 coordinate 15,427,806, forward strand.
CAAAACCAAGAACGTAGAACCGGCAGTCACCGTTTCCTCTCCGTGGCCCGCTCCAACACCGTTCTAGCCTGGAGGAGCACACCAGCGTCTACGAGGTTTCAACGAATTGATGACAGGACTGGCCCCTGGAGAACCGGCTTGCTGTTCAAATCGATTTTGTTCTCCTAGAACTTGGGGCTGGAATATAGTGTTCAAATCGAAGAGTTGGTATTCTCCTGGAAATTGATTTAGGTCTGGAATATAGGTCTCTTCTAATGAATTGATTTTGAGATTGGAACTTGATGTGTCTCTTTGTATCTTGTTTTCTGGGAAGATTTCATGCGTGGGTTTGTTTTGTTCTTTTTTAATTTTTGAAGAAGAAATCAGTCCATTATTGATGTTGGAGGTGGAAGATGACAGACGAGGGAGGAAGATGACGATGACAACAAAAAGATATTTTTATTTTATTTTTTGGAAGGGCAAAAAGGTCATTAAAAATACCATGTTGATCGCTAGTCTCAGCGAGGGACCTAAGAGTTGTATTTTAGCATACTTGGAGGACGGAAATAGGTGTTTTGAAACAGCAGGGACTAAAACAGTAATTTAACCAAATACTAAAGACCTGAGAACAATTTGCTCTAAATTTTATAAATCAAAATATTTTAAGAATATAAATATTATTAGAATTACCTACAAGATTACAATCTACTCTAAATAAAATCTTGCAGCTGTAAAACTCACTGGAAGTTAAGTGGAATATATTCATCCATTATGATCGGACGATACCTGTTGTCATCATGCACCGAATTACTTTTGCGTACCTTCCATTTTTTCAAAAAACCGATTAGAATTTTCAATTTTGTTGACAATATTGGTCGAATACGAACCATTTTCCTGTGTCAAAAGATAATATATTGTATTTTTTATGGACAGAGAATCTTGCTGCTAAAATGTCTAAACATCACAATTCACTTTATATCAATTTCGTTCCACTCTATCGGTCTTAGCAATAATACTTTGATTCTTTTAAGAGGAGTTGATTTCAAGACTTATAAATTAACTTCAAAATAGGAGGCTCGATAATATTCTATTTTTTTAAACTTCTAGCATTTAGAGTTTAGTACTATTGATTTTTTTTTTGTGCCTTAAAATAGAGGAGGCTCGAGTGAGCACAACAAATCATGCATTTAACTCACTATAATATCATATGTGAATTTCTATATCTAATAAAAAAAATTAAAAAAATCAGTTTGTAGCTAGAATAATTTCCACTTTAAATTTTTCGAAACAAATATTTTAACTTATATATCTATCATTTCATCTTTCCCTAACAAATGCTTGCCAGTTGTTTGGAAAAAAACTAGAGTGGAAAGAAAATAAGAGTAAAGAAACTGAAGTGAAAGAAAAACATATAGAGAGAAAGATAGATCTCTTCATTGTTTAGAAAGAAAATCAAATGAAAGGAAAGAGAATGATAGAACAATTCTTCTTCATAATCCAATAAAAATATGTGAAAAAAGATATTCCTGATGTAAAGATAAAAATATCCAAATTGCATAGGCATGATTAACATTAATGTTTTAATTTGTTAGCCCCACTTTCCTCCATTCTGGGCAATGGCTGTTAGCGGATGAAAGATGATGAAGTTAGAGGAATTTGCATATTTTCGGGATACGGTAATTTCAGACGGATAGTTTAAAGATGTGATCATAGCTCTCCAACGGAGAGTTATACAAGGGACAGAGTAACGCCCCATGATCTGACCGACTGTCTCTACAGACTAACATAGGTTTTTTCCAGCGTGTTTTGTCCTCACTCACACGCATCCCAGAAACTTTCCAGGAGGCCACCCATCCTGATCCTAGTCCCGGCCAAACGCGTTTAACCTTGGAGTTCTCTCAGGATGTGTGCCGAAAAAGAATGTGCACCTTGTTGATATGGATAGCCAAATCAAATCATTTAAGCATTTCATACAGTACATATAATTTACGGGGTATTACACACAGCCTGCATCCTAACTTTCCAGTTACCAATACAGCTCTAATTATCTCTTTTCTTAATTCGAGCTTGAAGAGTTGTCCAAGGAAAACAACTTACTCTGTACGGTACTAGAACACTGAACTTCTGATGCATTACACGAGAAGACGAGATGGAGAATCCTTCAAAGACCGCCACTTTTTATTGAGAAAAGTAGAAAATTATCTCATATTGAAAACCGGCTAAGTCAAGAGCATAACATGTAGAAAACTTGTCGTCCAACCGGTCGAGATATAGCCGTTGTTGGTGAGCGGATGGTCACCTATATTTGATAATAAGAACCACCATCATTTAAGCTAATTAGTTGAGTAGATGCTTGTATATATATACCTTTATAACTCCATCTGGACTCATCTCGAATAAGCTCCGACTATATTGCTTCAATGATTCCATCCTCTTGGATACGCTGAAATATCAAGTAATGGCTCTCTTGTATGGTGGTTATGCATGACAAACTTAGGTAAGGGACCATCCTTCCTCAAAATCTCCAAATGAGAAGATGATGTAGTCCTTTTGGACTTGTTGTTTAAGAGATTAATGTGCTCTTGGACTGTCAATCTTTCTTCCTGAGATACCGATGTGCTCATGGCTTTCTCGAGGTACCTTGACTTAAGCTTAATCGGTCAAATATAAGCTCCTTGTTCTTTGCAAGTGCGACTGTATAGCTGTTGTTGAAGGTCTCTTAGCTTCTCCTTTTGATTTTGAATCTTTCACTCCAGCCTTCTTCATCGAGTCTTCGTGAGAGTAGGTCGATGAGAGTCCAGACACTTGATCCCTGATGCTGGGTTTGATTTTCTTGGCACATTCTTAAGCATAGGCTTCGTATGGTGATCACTCCATGTGGGCCACGTCTCACTTGGTCCCTTATTGGACCTTGAAAGTTTCACCTTAGGCACCCAAACCTTGAAGTGTTTATTTTTCTAGAGAACTCATTGCTTAGTTGCCAATCGAGTGAGCATGTCCCTCTTAACTCATGCGTATTCAGGCCAACTATTGCCGTTGTCAGCTGATTTTGGCCATGATTTTATGTCCTTTTCACAAGTATGCACCCACCGAGACGGCGTGTGACTTGAAGACTCTCCTTATAATATGAAATATTTAACGGTCGAGGATGAACCGACACGTTAGATTGTTCCTTCACCGTACTCTTGCATGGTTGAGGCGGAGTTGAAGACTTGACTTTGTCATTCTTCACCTTATTTTTTGTGTGTACGTCTTGCCCCTTAGTCAAAATACTTTTGATTGTTGTAGGATCATTAGTCACAATGTTGCTGCAATCTCCATGCCCCTCAGTTGAAGTAGAATGGCAAAAAAAACTTTAAGATTAGGGTTGACCACCAGTGTCTTTTCGCTGAGTTGGGACAGAATGGGATAGGGCAAGAGGCTCATTGCACGTAGAATAAGTTGGGACTCAGTCGTCCATAGGGTTTACTTGGTGGTGATCCTAAAATTTCCTTTGTTAGTGAAGGCCCAAAGATTCCCTTAGCCGGCGGAGGCCCTAGGATGCCTTTCGTATTTGATATAGCACTTTGGGTTATCTGGGTCACTGATGGGACTTGTGTCATGAATTGCTCCTCCTTTCCATCGAATATTGGCCTTCTAAGATTTTGGCCAACTGTTGACTTGTCATTTGTACGACCTCTTAAACAACAGGAAAAGAAGATTGCGTAGATCCGATCGATTCATATACGACCGTCTCAACTCTAATCTCAAAATCATGGGATTCAAAAACTATTTGGTCTTCAACTTCAAGTATACCACTTAATGCTACCTCCATTGGGTGATTTGTTATAGAATTAGATAAATGTCTTACAGTAAATCTGACAACCTCAAACATTCTTTCCGCTTCCTGAATCACCTCCTCACTAATGGCAACTGACATTAGGTACTTGAGGTATTCCATTGTTTTGTGCCATGCAGTCATGCTCAAGATTTTATTATATTTAAACCACATAATCAGGTAATGCACAACCATAATAGGAATAATGGAACCAACTTGCAACTACTAATGTGGTCTCCTCGTTAGTTTCTCGATTAGTAGCTTCAAGATTGCGGACAAGCATCAACCTTTCCCTCAAGGTCATCAAAGATGTCATCCTTAATACATAAATTTATAATCAGAATGACTAACCTTTTATATTTTGACCGTAAGCTTCTCGTCTAAAATCTGATAGAGGCATTCTTTTTCTCCACAGAAAGAAGAAAGAAAGCTCTCCAACTTTGTGTCTAATAGATACCTTCATATTCGGCTCAAAAAAGGGCTGAATTGCCCTCTAAAGTCGACTAACATAGTTAAACATCCTCTTTCAGTACAACTTTTAACCGGTTTCCTTACTTTTGAGAAAGAACTCGAAACTGTATGTGGAAGCTCTTGTCTTTAGGCAAAGAATTTGCTCTTCTCAGACGCCCTCCTAAGTCCTACTAAGCGTACTAAAATTATGTTGCAAGGAAAAACTTCGAGAACACAAAAGAACAATCTAGAGACGGTCTGGAGTGGTCGTCCCAAGAGCGATTCCAACGAGCAGCGAAAAAAGTAAAAATGAAGGCAAAAAGAGAGTTAAGGGAAAGAGATTGTATTGAGAGTATGGAAAAAAAGAGAGTATATGGATTTTTGGGTGTTTGTTGTGTGGTATCTCTAACCTAGCCCATGCCTCTCCTTGCATAGAGATGGAGAGTTCTAGCCTCGGCCAAATCCAAAGAGCTTGACCGTGTTAAAATTGGAATAGGTGTCCTAGCTTAATACAAACTCAAACTAAGAATCCTATTAAGACATATATTCCTACTTTCATTCTATCAAGAAGACTTCATTGTCTTGAACTCTTTCATGCATCCATGACTCCTTGGTAGACATCGAACTTGCTTAGGACTGCTTGTACTTTCCAGATCCTCTATGAGAACCATCATCCGCGCTGGTCCTGAAACTGCCAAGACTTCTAATCCAATATAGTCATTAGAGACATGTTTTACAGAGACATGTTTGGTACAAATTCGCAAATTAATTTTTCGCTCCAACAACGGCAAAAGAGATAGGGGTTGATCTGATCACACCTGTTTTTTAAAAAACTTAATATCCGAATACTTATCGGGTGAGACCTTTTAAAGGTAACAAATATCTCTTGGAATGAGTATTTTACAATGGTGTGTTTCAAAAATTCGAACTCGAGATATTTTAGTTAAAAAATTTTAAAAATTAACTAAAATATTTCGAGTTCGAGTCTTTAAAAAATAGCATTATAAAATATATTTTAATTAAATTAGAATAAAAATTTGTGGGAACAAAGTGTAAGTTAATAAGTTTCTCCAATTACCACCTCCCTACTACAAAGAACGCGTCGCTCGGGAGGTTGCCCCTTCAAAGAGATTCCTTCTCGAGTGCATCCAAGTTTCGCTATTTTTTTTGGTGGAATAAGTTTCGTTATTTTTTTGGGTGATGCGTTTCATTATTTTGCAATTCGCATCAATGCATTTGTTCGATATTATTGCTATAAATTACTAAATGGCATTTTTTTATAAGTAAAATTTTACTAATAGTATTATTTATAATCTACTTATTGTAGAATTAATTCTTACGAGTTTACGACTATCGACCTCGTTAAAATCATACCGTGATAATATCCGGTGAAAAAAATCGAGATAGAGATAGAGTACATTGAGAGAGAAAAAACTCTATCTTGACGTTAATATTACTAGATTTAATTCCACTCCGTAATGACCAAGATAATGAAATAATACCCCAAGTGAAAAAACAGAAAAGACGAAACGAAACAAGCCACCCATCTGTGCAAACCTAGTTCATCCCACATCCATAAAAATTCCTACGACAAGAGCCTTACAGGACACCACTTCTGTTATCAAGCTAAATTACTAGATGGCGTGGTAACTAATTACGAGTCAACCCCGAAATATTACAGCAATATTGGAATCATCCAAGAGTACGACCAAAATAAATGCACTTAAATGATGTCGTTGGCGTGGGATTAAATAATTGTAACCAATCAATACTTAGATCAAATAATGATTTGATTATTCTAATTTAATAAAGAATTTTAAAGTCGAGTCATTAAGAACGTACTAATATTAAATATTTGCTAAGAAATATTTGTCACTTTTCAAAAAATTTATTCCACTCGCAACTGAATTACTGGTATCTGTATCCTAAACAGTGAGAGATTCCAACATCCCGAAAATGGCGCTAACGTAGTTTCCGTGATCCGGTTATTGTTAATTCGTGTGTGGTCGGGTGCTGTTACGTCTTGAACGTGTCAGAAATTAACAACAAAACAAACGAAAAGAATAGTAAACTCAAAAACGAATTGTGCAGGAATTATTCCTGCAAGGGCATTACAGGTTGTTCAGCTATTCGATTCACCGTTTTTTTATAGAAATCAATTCAACGTTTCATTTCTGAAAAAAATCTACGGTTTGTTACAGCGCACAACATCCGCCAAGGGAGCTAACACTTCTTTTGTGTCGAGACTTTCCTACGTAATTAATGTCTACGAACCGACCTTTAATTTTTTTTCTTTAAATCAGGAAAGGTAAATCCGAGCATTGTAATTTTCCAATATTTCTGCAAAGAATGCCCCATAAAACGAGACAACTAGTAGAGCTAACAGTTCTTTGGTGACTTGAGAAGATGTGAAGTTCGAGGATGAAAACAAAATATTGTTGTTGCTGAATTCTTTATCGGGCTCTTACAAAAATTTGGTTACAACTCTAACTTGGGGGAAGGAGTCCTTAGTGTCGGAGGATATCACGAGTGCATTGCTAGGGTTTCATCAAAGGAGGAAAACCCGAGATGATCAAATAGTAGGGCTGGTTGTGAGAGTTAGCCATGATCATGGAGGAAAAGATGTAAAAGAATCTAAGTCGTGGTCAAGAAGGTCCAAAGAAAATTGCTTCGAGTGCGGAAAAAAAGGGCACGTGAAGAAGAATTGTCTGAAAAGAACTAGGGATCGTGATGGATCGGATTTCATAAATGTGACCTCATATTCGGACGGGTCGGATGGTGATTGTCTTTCTATCTTGTCAGGTTTAAAGCATTATGATTCCTGGATTTTGGATAGCGCTGCTCTCTTCACGTGACGCCCAAGAGATGGTGGCTTGACACCTACAAGTTCGTTGATTCAGGTAAGGTGACTATAGGTAATGGTTATACTTATAGAATTGGTGGCATAAGTGATATTTAGATCAAGATGCGAGATGATGGTGTTAAGAGAAAGTTGTGTGGGGTTAGGCATGTTTCGAAGTTGAGAGAAATTTGATCTCATTAGGAGTCTTGGATTATAGTGTGTACATCTATAAGGTTATAGGCGGACTAATTGAGGTGGAGAAGGATGCTCTGTTAGTGATGAAGGGTGAACGGGATGCTAGGAATACCTACAAGTTAGTCAGGGACACGGTTGTAGGTGGAGTCACCTTGTTGGGTTCCGATGGAGGGGAAAAAAGCCCTTGTGTGATGGAGCAAAAGCTTGACATGAATGGTTTGAGTGGAGTTGGGATTCGCAGAGACAAAGTTAGCAAGTCCCCGCTATGGTTGTCTAAAGGAACGTCGACGTCAAAGGTGTGGGGTAGGTTTTGCATGGGGAAAGCGAAGTTGTTAGTGACACCATGGGCGAATCAAGTATCTCACTCAAAGCCGAACGGTGAAGTTTGTGGCATGTCGAGGGTTCTACTTGGTAGAACAAAAGGTCTCCCTTTGTATGCTATGGCATGTAGCATTGGTTTGAGGCAAAAATGTCCAACGGAGAAGCAATTTGAGGTTGCGGAGCATGGGGCTGACCGGAAAAATAGAGGAGTGTCTATTGGTCACAATGTTACTTCACCAGGTGGACTTGCTAGTTTGGGTTCAATGGAGGTTGGAGGGAAGACGCCAAGCAAGTTCGAAAGCTCGAGCTTGGGGGCTGGCTCCAAGTGATCGAACAAATGTGGAGGGAAAGTTGGGTTGGTCTTATTGATGGCTGTGCATTTATTGTTCGAGGTAGAGTCTGTAGAGTCTGTTCGTTTTACAAGATCTCACGGTTCTCCAAGGGGCGGTGTCTCATCAATGTGGAGTTTGTTAAGTTCGGGTGGAGCTTCATAGTTCTTCGCAAGGGATGACTTCTTACGAAAGGTGGAGATTGTAAGAAAATTTGTCAAAAGTAGGAGCTGGGGCTGGCGCCCGCAATGTTGTTGGTGATCACCAGTATGTGATCACAGAGAAGTGCAAATTGCTGGGACTGGCAACCGCCAGGTCCTCGCGACATATTTTCCTGTTTTGTATCATACTCTTGTTTCAGACTCATAATTTAACCTAGATAGGTTTCTTCTACACCAAGGGTTCGTCTATTATATAAGGACGTGTTATCCTAGGTTATGTATGGCTTTGTGACTCGGATCCATCAATAAAAATTCTCCTTTCTCTCCATGAACGTAAACATTAAGCCGAACTACATAATCTCTTGTGTCTGTGTTCTTTGCGCATTTTGTTCTCTTGATATCCTAACACATACAAGCATGGGCCAAAGCAAAGACGAGCTCAAAGAGAGATGGTGAGTTTCCCCACCTCCACCACCATGTCACTCGCCGCGATCCTTGGGTCGTTGCCGCCCCTTCTTCCCCACTCTCATCAATCAATAATAATATTTTCGAAAAGAAAAAAGTTTATACTATATGTAAAAGTCAAATTTATTACTTGTGGTTTGATGGTGAGTATCCTTGTGGGTTATTACTTAAAAATTCGACCAAGTGACATTGTTTGCTCTAGTTAATATTTTATTATTTGAATACTTTTTTGGATAAAAATGCACCTAAATATAATTAGAAAAAATGATTTTAATTTGTTCATAACAATTCATAAAAAGAATATGAAAAACCTATTCTCTCTTAATATTTTTCATATTTTTTGAATTGTTTTTAAATTTTCATTTAATGATACTTAGGAATATATTTTTTCCCAACTATTAGGGTGTAGTTGTAAAAAAATTTTGTTCTGAACACCGCGAACAAAAATGAAACGAAACTAGAGTGGTTGCCCTTAGTAGAACAGAAAAAGGATTGAGGAAAATAGATTGGATAGGTATATTAAAGAATGTCGGACATATCACTTATAGTCTTTATATAGGTATCTAACTAACAATTAGATTGAAACAAAAATAAAATAAATCTAACAAATATTCTAAGAGAATGTTAAAATAATGAGCGTAACAAATATTTTAATTTAAAAATAAATAGAGTCCGGCTGATAAATAAACTTTGTGATCCCACAGATGTCTGATCAAACCGCAAACACTAAAATAGACTTTTATTATCTATATTATTATATATTCATATATAAAAGCGCCGACATTTTCATCTCTATACGTAACAGCAAAAAGTCAAAGGGAGAAAAATCAAACGCAAGTACAAGACTGACTGGGTCTGGAACAGAACAAGGGTAAAGAGCGAAACACGAAAAGCCAACGCTCGGACCTCGTATTTCTTTCTCTCTTTCAAGTTTCAACTGTTACAGTTACGAAAGAATCTTTTTTGGTTTCCTTCCATATCATTATTATTTTTTCTCTCTGTCTCGGTCTCGGTCGCGGTCTATTTATTTAATTATATTAAACTCCGTATTTAATTATTTATTCCTTCCTCGTTCTCCATCCATCCAGCCCAGACAAGAAAAAGTCTCCTTCCCTTTCTGTGTATTCTGTCGTAAAGGCTGCCCTTTTTTCAGAGGATCCAAAAGGAACCCACAACGGAAAACGGACAAAGACCGGAACTTTTCTCTTCGTCTTTCTTTCCTTAGCTGCGCTTGTCGTTTAAGGAGCATACCATCTTTACGTTCAGTGAAAAAACATGATGTCATCGAATTACGTAAGCCTCGGCTTTCTAAACTTCTGTTCTCTGCTAATTATTTTGTTTTTTGTTTTTTGTTTTTTGTTTTTTGTTTTTTCATGTTGTTTCATTGTTGTGTGTGAAGATTGTAACTGGGTTGGTTTCTCTATTTATACTTGTTGTCTTGTTGGGTTTTGGTTGTTTTGATGTTTTCTTTTTGAAATTTGAAGTGTTTGCATATAATTTAAGCAGGATACACTAAAGCTGAGTTGATTAACTTAGACCAGCTTCATGCAATATGTATGTTCAAATGGAATTTGGAGCCTAATTGGTTTTAGGCTTAGTTGAGTTGACTTGAGATTCAATGATTCTTTGGAAGTTTAATTAGTGGGGTTCTTCTTGCAATAGGTTTATTATTTGATTGATGTTGTTTTGTTGGTCGCAGGCGGATTCGAAGAGTTGGAGCTCGACTATGCGTATCGCATTTCCCGTTGTCACTTTGTTCTTCTTCGTTTTCTTCATCGGTGGTTCGTTTATAGCACCAGATTACAAAGAGGTAATTGTTATTTTCCGCACCCGAATCGTGCAATTTGTTCCTGAGCTTTGTATGGTTCAATGGTTGTTGATTACTTGATCCGTATCTTTGGATTTTTGCCTACCGAGTTTGAGTCTCTTGTGCAGAAAATGTATCCACGGGGTATAAGTTCGCAGAGTTTAAGGTCCAGTAATTGTGAGGTACTTATGTTTCTTTCTATGAACTTCAGTGGTTTGGTTAATCTTATGATTATTAGGTAGAGACCTGATTTTTTCTTAGTGTTTGGTTGCTTTTTAATGTAGTTATCTGCTTGCTTTAGGGTAAATGCAGGCCTCCTGGAAGCGAGTTCTTACCTCGGGGCATCGTGACAGAGACCACCAACTTGCAAATGAGACCCTTGTGGGGCCAACCCAAGGTAAGGACTTGCCTGAATCTTGTGATGATACCTCAATCTGAAGCTCTGTGATGTGGCTTTGATCAATTCGGGCTCTTTCAATGGGGGAGAGGAGTTTTCGTGGTAGCTGACAGCTTGAATTTGTCTGTAGGAGAACGCGAGCTCGTCGAAGAATTTGTTTGCCATGCCTGTTGGAATTAAGCAGAAGGACCTTGTAAATAAGACGGTGACCAAGGTAGGCATACGAATGATCGTTTTGCATCCGTCTTTGTTCTGTGATTTTTTCAGTTTCCGTGTTGAAAGTTCTCTAAATCTGCTATGTTTTGCAGTTCCTTGCAAGCAATTTTTCTCTGATGCTATTTCACTACGATGGCGTTGTTGACGAGTGGAAGGAGTTCAATTGGAATGACAAGGTTCTACATGTTTCTGCTCGCAACCAAACTAAATGGTTAGTCCCTGAAGTCGTTCAATCGGTAATCCGATTATTTAGTTATATCCATTGTTTCTCAATACACCCTCAGAGGATTCTGGTTTGATTGCAGGTGGTTTGCAAAGCGGTTTATGCACCCAGATATAGTTGCAGACTATAGCTACATTTTTCTCTGGGATGAGGACCTCGGTGTTGAGCATTTTAACCCAGAAAAGTACGCTATCTTCTACATGGCTGCTTCTTATTCGGCGCTTGAACTTTACTTTTCTCTGTGACACTCTCAGGTACCTGTCAATTGTCCAAAGAGAAGGACTTCAGATATCACAGCCAGCCCTTGATACTGGGAAGTCTGAAGTACATCAACAACTTACAGCCCGAGTGAGAGCAACGGTTCACAGGTTCCTATTATTCACTCTTCTTTCGGTTATCCCATGCGAAAAAAGTCGAGCACATTCTGCAAACAGGCTTGTCATCCTAAGAAAGAAAATCATTATAGTTTGATAGTATGCACTTCACGGGGCTTGACCGTCAGGCTTCGAGTTTTTCGTTACCTTATCTGCTTCCTGTTTGGTGGTTGTTTTCCTTTATGAGCAGGAGGACTTACAAGCCAGGGAGCTGCGAGCGGAACAACACGGCTCCTCCATGTACTGGGTAGGATTTCTCATCTTATAGCATCATACTGGTCTACTTCTTTGGTAGTTGTCTAGACTTCCCGCCTTTTATTTTACTTAATTATGAGTTAATATCACCTTCGTTGGATGTAACGTGGTCCTGGATTTCGTCAGTTGGGCACTTAATTGATTAGAATTTGATGTCTCTGAGTGTTGTTGTAGGTATGTCGAAATGATGGCTCCCGTGTTTTCGACTGCTGCATGGCGTTGTACCTGGTACATGATCCAGGTACTGTCCTTCGGATGTACTTCTTGATCGCATAGCTTAGCCTAATGTTAAAGGATGGCTAAAATAAGCTTCTTGTCAAATGACTCGGAACTTATTTTTTTCGACTTTGGTTTTTTTCTTCTTTCGACAAGATTCATGTTTTGAATTGAGGCCACTGCAATGCTTACCATTATCCGAATCCGGTTTACTTTCCACAGAATGACTTGATACATGCTTGGGGACTTGACTATCAGCTTGGTTATTGTGTCCAGGCAAGCTCTTCCCTGCTTTCCCGGGCCTTCTTTCGTTCCGTTTTGCTTCTTTGATTCAACTTATGCATTATTCTTACTGAAAAGCTCGTGTGATGTTTAATTACAGGGTGATAGGACGAAAAATATTGGTGTTGTGGATGCAGAGTATATAATTCACTACGGCCGCCCGACACTGGGAGGCTCGGATGAAAATAAAGCCTTGGCGGAAAACAAGGTCAGGAAACTTATGCTAAACATCTGGCATGTACAAAAGAAACTAATCAATGAATCTGTACTTGCATAGAGCTTGAGGTGCTGCTGCTGACAGTCACTCTGATTGCCTATCCGTTAATTACTTCGCTACTGAAATTTCGTTTGCCAATGTAATCTGCAGAAACCTTCCCGGCAGCATCAACTTGATCCTCGACTGGAAGTAAGCGCCCGGCTCTGGATCAAGAGTCTTTTACCAAAATGCATCACATTACTAATCTATCTTTCCGAAACGTTCTTACGGTGTGTCATGTATGCAGGTGAGGATGCAATCGTACAAGGAATTTGCAGTTTTCAAGAGACGGTGGAAGGATGCTGTGGCAGAGGATCAGTGTTGGGTTGATCCATACAAACAAGCATCAAATTCAACCATCTGACTCGAAGTCAGTTGTGCATTATTGAACATGTTCAAGATAAGCCAACCAGGATGGACATGAATTTTCCGACGACGATGACAGTATCTGTGTCGTTTTGAAGACGATGAGCCAGCCGTGTGGTCGTGGCACGAAAATGGTTCGGCTAGCGAAGGATCCTTCGTCCATATCATTCTTTGCAGACACCAAGAGGTTCGCACCTTCTTGTGTGTATGATTATGTAGCTAGAAACATTTCTTTGAACATTTTGCAATAAGAGAAACAAACAGTGATCATATAGATACAAGGGAGAAAAAAGGGTCAATAGATGGGGTAAAGGAAAGAAGATGTTTTATACTTGAATTTATTATTCTTATACTCTCTTCTTCTTACATCAGAAGTGATTGAAGAGAAAATTATTTGTTTCGGTTGTCTCAGCCAAAACTTTGTTTTTTTTCTTCCCACAATGACATTTAAGGGTCAGATTCAGTTTTGAATGGTGTGTTTATGTTATCAATGGCTTGAGGTATCGAGACCAAGCATTCGTCAATAATTTTGTCTACGACTGTATGGTACTCATTTGTGGCCATGTTTATACATTACAATTCATTATATGTTTTTTTAACACTTTGTATTTAACATTATTGTATTTTCAAAAGTTCGAACTCGAGACTTTTGTTGAATGCTTAATGTACAAACTGAGTTTAATTGTTTTCTTGCTGAAACATTCGGAATACCGTTTATATATTCAGCAATTATATTGCCCGTTCAAACCCAAAAAACCCTGAAGCTCAAGTTTTGCGACTGCAATAATATTTGTCTTATGGTTCATGACTTCATTTCTCTTCTCTTTTGTCGAGATTGCACACTTAGGGGCTTCAAGCTATTAGAGCAGAGAACCAAATCGTATCACAAAGAGTCGCAAATAAGCTATAACAGATCTTCGCCAATTAATGTGTGCTTAATGAGCTAAAACAATTCTTCACCAATTAATCTACGTATTTAATAGTAGTGCCATTGTGTAGTTTTCAGCACTCAGCGTAACCTTTAAAATATGGTTAAGTTCTCTCATCAATAATATAACATTGTTGTTTTCCCAATGATTCAAACTTGATACCTCTTAGTTAAGTTAAAATAATTCTCGTAATTGATATAAGTACTTGTTAGTTGTAGAGTTGTCACTCGTAGTTAATAACATTAGCATATGAAAGATTTGACAAAAAGTAACAGCATTCTTTCCAACATACTGACCTGCTTCTAAATTGAAATATTCCAAACATCACTCAAAATTAATACACGACGTGCTCCTATCTATATTATTGTGAGGAGGGATGATGTGAACACCAACCAATTTTGTCGTGCTTTTACGGATTTCAAGCAGCACATGGTTTGTTACCCGTTTCCACCAAAGATCGTGAGGTCAAAGAGATTCCAAAACCCTATTTCTCAATATCCCAACTGAAAGTATGGGAGTAGGTTGCTACATCAATGACCTAAGAGGAAGTAGCCCCACCAATTGAAAGCCCATCAGTACAATTCCTAAAATAGGACAGAGTTTCTATGTCTAAGAATGAGAACAGTGTGCACATCAACAAACCAAATGGAACAGCATGATATGCAGATCAACGTGAGATTCAACTCGTCGGATTTACTTAAACAAAGTCTAAGTTCGAGTCCCGTGAACGGCACAGACACAGACACTGCTAAGAGAATCATCTCGACATGATATTCAAAGTCGACTATACTTTGAGCAAGTTAGCTACCAGCTACAGTGTTTAAATGCCCCTGCCCCAACTCCCACCCACCTTAGGGGTTTCGAGTTGGCTTCACCTACATGCATTAAATCTGTCACCTCTATAGTATATCTTATCCTCCACAATCAGAGGCTCATATGCATAATAGTGCTTTTATGTCACAGCAATTAAATTCCATATTTAATCCAAAACTCCTCTCACATGGTGCAGAGGACCAAAACAAGGGCCCACCCGAATCAAAACGTGACCTGCTGCTACTTTGCATAACAATATGGATGTGAAATAAGCAGGTTTGACTGAAGAACACAGCTAGAATCAAAATTCTGGTTAATTATTGGTGGGCTACCTTGAACTTGAAAAAACAGCAGCAAAGCAAACCATGAGACAAAACAATCTGGCATCCTGAAGAAGCCTTAAAGCAATGATCAAGATGCTTGCTTGATCACCACGAAAATGGCGGCCCTAATGCGTCACCGTTCCCTGTTACTGAAGCGCATAAGCATAATGCTAATGTGGCTTACAGTAGACTCCAACCAGAGGTGAAACCGAATCAATTCGAACAATAAACAATTAAGTCACTTAACGACAGCACAAGACTATACAAATGTGAACTTAATCTTTGGCATGAGTAGCAGCAGCCGACCATCCGTACAAAGAAGCACTATAACTTGACCACTAACAAATAATATATTCCTCAAGCAGACTCATTAGTCCAACACAATGCCCACATAATCTTAATAAACAATGTTTCCTCGAATAGCACATATAAAATTACTATCTCCAGGCACTGCAATTGCTACTCCCTTAAAAATTATGCACAATTCCTTCTGGGAGCAGCAAAAAGAGCCTACCTGGAAATAGCAACACCCCACAGCACTAATACCAATCTTCTTGGTTCTTTCCTCTCTCCACTACCTATGAATCTTAATTTAATCACAGGACCCCAAAAAAAACAAATCAACAAGAACAGATATTCTTCTTCCCCACCCCCAACTAAAATCAGAGCAAACTTAACAAATGGAATTCAGATATGGCATCCAAAGCAATTACAGGTCTTGGGAGTGAAGGAGCAGAAACCAAAGGGCCTGTTTGGGATGTTGCAATTGATTGCATAGCAACAAGGGGAAGGCAAGCAGATCCCTCTGGCTCCACCACAGCAAGTGCAAAGTGCACATATTTGGAAGCTTCCCAATTTCCTCCTGCTCTCATTGAACACCATCCCCATCCTCATCTCCCCTGCCTTCATCAAAGGCACCATCTTCTCCACTGTTGTTGCTGACCCATTAGCCTCCTTCAAGTAAAGTAAACCAACCACACACACAACAAAAAAGAAAGCATTAGCCAAAGGGCACTAAAAAGAAACATAGCAACTTTCAGGAGGCAAAACGCATTTAGCCTGACTACATAATGCGTACGAGGAATCGAGGCAAGTATAATTATTTGGCGTAAAAATTTAACTTCCGGAAAAAATAGCAACTTTCAGACAGAGAAGCACAAAACCCACATGGGATCTGCCCTGTTGAGCTTAAAGATGGGTGCTTTATTAACATACAAGTGGAGATTCTTGGAGGAACCACTTACTAGGGCTGTGTTGGCTTCGCTGGGGTGGATCACATTGGAGACTAGGAACAGAAGGAAAATGAGGGAGAGGGTGGGCCCACGTGTAGGCATCTCTTTGTGTGAGTTGGTTGTGATTTGTGGTGGCTTTATACGTGTCCTAATGGAAATGGGAGAGCTTAGGAGGTTTCAAAGGCAGAGGGAGGGAGATTTTTACATGGAAAATATTCTCTTTCTTTAATTTTTAGAAAATATAGTGGGATGGCCGTGAGATTGGCAATGGCATGGAAAGACTCTAAAGAAGTGTGTGTTGTGAACTGTGGTGTAAGAGAGAGGGGTGCGACTCCCGAGGCAGCATATATACCCTCTCTTTTTTGCCACTCGCCGTTCACAGCAAACTTAAAAGGAGTCCGCCGTTAAGAAGAGGGATCGAATTTTAATACCGTCAAAATTTTGGGGATTTAAGTCAATCTACCTAAATTTTTTTCACAAAAAAACTTAAAAGGAGTCTCCCTCAAAAAAAAAGGAGTCGAATTAAGATTATTAGACATAAATGCAATTATATAGACCTAACCCAGTAGCAATTGATCGAAGGCATTAGGCAATAAATAAATACTGAGCTATATTCGAAATACAATTCCGTACTAACAAGTATTGTGGTGCATACAAGATGAACGTAAATAAGACTCAAGATGAGACAAATCTTAACAATGTAGATTTAACAACCTGCAACAACATAGTAGATATAAATATAAAGTATATAAACTTAACCGAGTAGCAACTGATCAAAGCATTGGGTAATAAATATTCGAGAAGCAATTTCGTGATAACAAGCATTGTGGTGCATACTAAATGAGATTCAAAATCCGACAAATTCTAACAATACAGATTTAACAACTTGCAGCAACAGAGTAAACACAATAATCAATACATAAGACTGATCCGAACATACAATAACAAGCATGACAAATATTAGAAATTAAACAAAACCCAAAAACATCACCAAACATAAAGACGTCTTGGATAGGTTTTTTTTGTGCGGAATTGGTGAGTGGTTTATATAGGGATAACAAGCATGGCAAATATTTGAAAGATCACTAACTACATAGGGATAAAACATAATACTCCCAATTTTTTTGGAAGGTAAATTTTTTATATCAAACTAGGATTTGAACTCTGAACCTCCTTAAATTTTACAAGGCCTAGTGGCGTTAGACTATTAGCCCTTTGGCATAATAATAGATTGATGCTCTCCTGTAATAGAAGTAGTATGAAATTGGGTGGTGGATAGTTTAATACATGAAATTCTAAAGGAAACTTGAGTGCAAAACTCGGAACAACTTTTTTTTCAAGTAGTGGTGTACCATAATTTGTCATTGCGGTGAATAAATTTTTGATATTAATCACAAGAGATAAATAGTAGATGTTTTTATCAATTCTCTCGCTAATACATTTGCAACGACTTGCAAGTCTTTTTTATTTATGAACAGATCTCTTTCAATAATCAACTACTTGTAACTCTTCTTCTACACGACCTCGCCAAATAGTTAATAATTCAGATGCAAGCGAATTGCAAAATCATGTACTAAATCCAAACACCATGTACTATTTACGTCTCAGATGACTCCGTCATCTCCGGCTAAGTTCCGGTTGCCTTTTGCTCATCTGTAAAGCATAAACCAACTTGCCTGAGGTAGTTGCCAGCTGGTTCCGGCATATAATTCCGGGGCAGTCTTACAGTAATTAAGTGTCAATATATAGCTGTAAGACTATTTCGGAGACGACTTTCGCGTGATGTATTTTTGTTCGTATGACTTTAACTTCAAAATTTTAAAGAGCGTCCGAGCCTTTTGTTTTTTGTACAGCAAGGCGTGGGGCAAATAGTCAAATCAAACAATTTTACTAGATGAAATTAACTAGAACGGACGTAGTAGTTTTTATTAATCTGCTATGATTTTTTGGGCTTTTGGTGACTTCAAAGCTCTTAAATGGTTCACATCCTTTACTTGGTTGTCTCCCCATTCCGGAACGATGGGTGGGTATTCCGTTTCGTATGTCCCATTTTGTCTTCAGATTTTTATGCCTCCTCCATCTATCCCATGTGTTTCTTCTATAAAAAAATCTATCCCATGTGCCTATATATAATTGGCTTTTAAGTTGTTGACCTCATCAATGCTTTGTTGTTGGGATGACACGATTGCCCTTATAGAAGATTTAACATAACGGCACAACGCGTATATAAGTTCAAATCAAAGAGGTCTAGGTTCAATTTCAGACGTGTGATTATGGTATAAAATTTACTTTTTAAAATCCATCCTCGATTGCCCTTGATTTTCCTCACAACCACAGAAATTCCATCCTCGAATTTCAAGAAGATAGAGGGAAGAAGGGGATATAGACAAATGAATAAGAAATTTTCAATCACAGACACACCAACTAGGGGCATCGACTGAGGTCGGAGACGGCACGGAGGCGTTTGTTTGGGGGTTGAATAAGAAATTTCGTGTTGTGTGCTTTGATTCGTTTAATCAGGGTTGTTTGGGGGGTTTTGTTTCTCTGATTTATGGCCCACTTCGTAGGCAACACGGAGGTGTTCGTGGACTGAGGTCCTTGATGAAGTTTTCCAGATTTGGATCGAGACACTCGAACCCAGATGGAGACGGAAGTTACGAAGGTACCAATCGTTGTCCCTCTGGTCGACGCCGTTAGGGAACCATTGCCCGATGCTGGATACTTACCCTTGGTCTCGGTGCCGCCCTTCCAAGAGAGGCGATCAATGTCCAGAGCGGCAGCGGATCGAAATCTCAATCAGTCGTCGTTCTTGAGCTAGAGGTCGAACTCCATGGTCTTCTTCATCCCCTTGACAGTCGTTGAGGTCGTCATTATGGAGCTAGAGGTCATCATTCTGGAGCTAGAGATCGAACTCTTAGAGCTGGAGGTTGAACTCCATAACCTTTTCGTCCCTTTGACGGTTGTTGAGAGCGACGGCTGGAGCTGGAATCTGCAATTAACAGCTGGAATCTGGACGAAAATGATTTTTTGGATTTTTTTCATTTGTTTAGAGGTCGGAGAATATTTAAAGGTTGAAGATGACTTTTTTTTAAGAGCATAAAGGTAATTTCCATGACAAAAAAAATGAAAAAATGATTGATGACGTCAGCCAGAAATCTATGATCAATATTTAAATAAAGAGTAAGACTGTAAAATATTTTTTCAAATAGCAAAGACCCCAACAATAATTATGACATGAGGATAATTTGCACAAAATACTATTCGACTTGAAATTGGTTCACAAGTTGTCGAGGACTCGCTGATTCATGGACCAACCAGATTGCTCTCGAGTTGGTTCACAAGCTGTTGCATCTAGGCTGAGGGAGGACAGCTTCCGACACTCAATGAGTTGATTATATATATAAAATAAAATGTAAATGGTACGAAATTGCAGCTACAGATCTTAGTCTTCGTCACCTTCAGGCAACACTCTGCTCCCCGATATTGACAAGTTCTAATCTCAATCATGCCCCCTCTGTACCGGAAAGAAAAGGATCAACGACCTTGCTTATCAAGAGCATATGGCTTTAACCTTTTTTTTAGTGGACATAAAGGACAAGGCTTTAAGATTAGATAGAGACCTAATGGAAGAGGTCGTAATCATTGCGGGGGCTGTGAACCCAATTTGATTAGAACCACAAGAAAAATGTTCCATGTGACGCAAATGATTAACAACCAAAGGTATATATTCTCTAAGATGCACCTGATTTAGGTCGAATCTGGCAATTATGAGAACTTTCAGATCTCACCATAATGACCATAGTGAGCATACATCCTTGCTACTTTGGTTTAGCATGATATCCGAACACCCACTGAATCGATTAATCGAGCAAGAATTTTTAATGGTGACAAACAAATCCTAATAGAACTCAATTTGATGCACTAAAAGAAAAGAATAGAGGACCTGAAGTTTAACCATCATTCTCTCGTCGGGTGTTCTAAAGAATGTCCTCTACCCGCTACACTTCACTGATAAAGCAGAAGCTTTCAAAATATATGGCTTCAGGTTTCGCTCCTGTCAAAACGAAAACAAAGTTCGAAGAGACTAGAAGGTGTTACCAAGAAATTAATGGCAATGGTAAAACAACTTACTGTTCCAACCACTTCCAAACGGTTTTGAGTAACTTCACAGAAACGAAGAATCTGATGGGATTATGTGATCGATGCTCTTTCCTGCCTCCGCCTGAACTTTGTTTCAGCCAGAATACGCTTTTCTAACATACCAGAGACGGTAATACCAGGACAAGCACATCAAACTTCCTGCTGCTACGTAGACGGAAAGTAAAAAAGTGATCCATAAGTAATCACTGCCACTGCAACATCGTCAAAATAGCACATCTGCATCTTCAATGTTTTAGTATATAGTTAGCTGAATTAAATGCAAATCAACCATAGCAGTGGATGAGAAGCTAACCTCACTCCTCACCCATTGCATTGAAAACTTTTTCCTAATTAGCTGATCATCGGCTTATGCTTTCTCCTTTTGAGTCCAATTCCAATCGATCCTTTTCAAAGCTTTCACAAATAAAGGAAAATTTGGCTGTATCTTTCTGTTTCAGCTGAAACACAGAATCTCTGACAAACTGAAGTGTGCAACAAAGCAATTCAGTCCTGAACAAAGGAACAGAGATTCAAATCAAATCAAGCGCAAGTACGGTGCACATAATCAAATGGCTGCAGGAGGATGAGTCCTCGGGAAACAAGCCAGTTCCAGGTTAAAGGGCCTAACGTAAACAATTTCATCCAGAAACCAACAGTGAGACAGTATTCATGCACAAAATTAAGACTTGAAAGTACGACATAAATACCATTTCCAGTGTTCACCATTGTGTCAACTTGATGGCACTGTCAAAAGGTAGCCTCGAATCATCAAGCAAACCACCAACTAGTGACACAAGCTAAAAAGGTTGTTAGATCTTGCTCCTGTATCAATTCACAGAACAAACTGAGAAGCAACACCGAATCTGCAAGTCTTCAGGAATTTGAGGTGAAACTATTAACCATGCAAAAACTAGTATACCATTCTCTGTAAGAATAAATGCATCTAAGCCACGGATTAATGGGGGAGACTGCAACAGAATAACAACCATACTTTCACAAAAAGATGTCCTCGAGGAAACTGGAAACATACACAGCAGGAACAAAAAGAGATAGCAGCTGCTCAGACTTTACAGAGTTGCTTTCGTTTTATGACGAAGGCAACAAAATAATTGCACATACATGCCAGCAGGAAGCGTGAAGTTCAATCAAATGTGACACAGGGCCACACCAAACAATTCATCAAGGCAGATTCCAGGAATAATATGAAGTCATAAGCCAAGTCATCTCAAGACTGTCTTCAACCACCAACTTTCCCTTCAAAGAGAGAAAACAAGGGATTCAAATCCCCTCCCGCTCATTCTCCTAGTACTTAAGGAAATTTAATCAATAAGTTATCGAAGACTTTACAGAAAAACAAAAAGGACTGCCTTCAACCAAAAATAACAAGAATAAGAAAACACAAGTACCAAAATGATGGCTCTGAGAAAAATGAATTGTTCACATAAGGTTTACCAAATGTGACAATGCTTACAGATTTTATACAACGCGGCAATATGAAATTCAGAAGAGTCAGGTCTGTCATCTGAATTTGCATTATGACTTGGCATGATCTCTGTACATCTCCAGCAATTGGAAATTAATATACAGAAAATGGTGATTTTTCCTTCAAAAGATTGTACAAGTCCCATCAGGAAACAGCATTCATCCATCTGTATCAATGCTGTCATCACCAGATGATAATTGTCTAGGCTCTGAAAGAGAAAGTCGTCTGGGCTTTGTTGACCCTGCTTCAACAAGCCCTTCGGAAGATAATGTTAATCCAGCAGATCCTGAGGATGACCCCAGCAACCGTCGGACTGGGGCATCTGCTGAAGATGAAGCTGTAAGATCATAAGTGAAAACACCCATAGGGTGGTCAAACTTACAGCTCGGACCAAACTTGCAGATACCATAACGGGAGTAGAAGATGCACAAAGGTTCCCCCTGATATATCAGAGACCAACTTCATCAAACTCATTGACGATCATACAAATATTAGCTATCAGTTATCATATCCAAGAAAAAGTTTGAGTCTACAACTCACCGGCCGCAGAGGGAGTCCTATAGGGCTCAAAAGACAATCTGGAGCTGGAACCAGTCTTTCTCTAGGATGATGGAACTTACAAACTGCACCAAATTTACAGTCACCAGTTTTCATGTAGAACTGACATTCAGGTTGGCCAGGTCTCTCGGGAAAGACATTCTCTCTTTGAAATCCATAATATCCAACAGGAACAGACTCTGTTCTGTAAGGAGAAAATGTTCCTTGAGATCCCGCATTTGCTGATTCGCTCTGGCGTGAGGTTCCATATATCTGACTGTTCCCTGTCTGCTGCTGGCTCTCTGGAGATGATACAGATCCCAGCTGAGCCTGGAAAAAAAAATCATTGAGCTCCCCCATAACAAGTCTACAACTTCCCAGCAACAAACAGTGTATTGCACAATCACAAAAAGAAACAAACAGCAATTCCGGGACAGAGAGAGTGAGAGAGAGAGGATAGAAGGAGCATAGAAAATATTTTTTTTTGCCTCTGATGGTTCAAGAAACTAAAGTTAACAAATAATGTAGCTACCGAATTTTAAACCAAAAGAGAAATGCTGGTAGCAGGTGCCAGCTAACCTTAAAACAAGTGGAAATAGAAATCATAGAAACATTCTAGTTGCTTGCCCTATGAAACAAATGAGGACCCACGTAAATGAAATGGGACTAGCACCTAAAACTGCCTGCAATTTGTAAACGGATAAAGAATTGAATAGAGGAGGTAACGAACGTCGGAACACAGAATGCCATATAACTAGGGAATTAAAACAAGTGAGAGCACATTTAAAATAAATATAAGAGTTTTTTCTATAATTATAATAAGAGTAAATGATGATAGGATAGAAAATGAAATCAAATGACTCATAGCCTTCGCTTAACTTTGCCAGCGAAATAATACAGGTTGTTATGGGGGAAAAGATGGTCACCGTTCCTGTTTCTTTCATTCTCTAGCATTCCTAAAAATTTATATCAACTGAAGTATGTGTTTTTTCCTACTTGCCTCCCTTTACTACCAAAACGATCAAAGCCTAACCAAATAAGGTACTTAATCAGGACGATAGACATAAACGTCATCAGAATTCAATACTGGAGCAATATACTGGATGAAGCCCACATGTTTCAACCTAACAAGAGATGAAGTTTTCCATTAGAAAATGAAAGCTGAGCATTCAAGTAGTAGTCTTCCATAGAAGCTGAGCAACCAGATACTCAAGCAACCATGGAATTTCAATGGCAAGTCCAGTTACGACTTCCTGAAACCCAATATAAGGGAGGATCTCTTCGCTGGGTTAATGTCGAGCATAAATACAAACCTCTCTACAAATCCCAAAACAGCAATGACCCCAAGGACAACAAAATTACACCCATAATTCCATGGATAACAATATGTGACTTCCCAGATGTAGCATACTCCACTATAGCAGCAATGTGGGAAATCAAAAAGTAGTGCCAAGTCAATTTTCAGAAGCAGAAGTGATCTGGGAATCGACAGTGCTTCTACCTGGAAAAAGGAAGTAGCCAGACTAGGTCTTCAAAGAAAACCATGATCCCTAGTATGCATCTTGAAAATCTTAGTTAAACTAGCCAGAATTAATTGTTTCACCGAGAAACCTAGCGACTCTTCTAAAGCATAAATAAGCATGCTGACTCTGGTTTCCAGCACAATCTCAAGGGGAAAGATTAAGATGAACTTACACTGTATGCATTCCAGCCAGGAACTGAAACGACTCCTTGGGGCAATATCAAAGGGGCATAACTGGAAGGAGCTTGCCACCTTGGGCTTGTGATGAAAGATGCTCTTGACCAATTAGTGAGTCCTCCGGGGTACGATTGCTGACCAGAAGTAGTTGGGGACTGAATTGTTGGATACACAGGAGAACCACGATATGGAACCATAACATTGCTTGGTTGAGGATGGTGAAACTTGCAAGTATTGCCAAACTTGCACTGTCCTGTTCGTAAGTAGTAAGCACATTCGGACTCATTCTGCAAGGTAGAAAGAAGTAAGATACACTAAAAGAAAAGGCAAGTGGGGTTACAAACGAGGAACACTTTTGAAAATTAGCAGCCAATATATGAAAAATGGAGTTCCTTTATCATGTAACTATCGAATAACTTAGCAGAATACAAAGTGGAAAACATTAAGCCTATTCACCAAGTTAATTGTCAAAAAGTTACCAAAACTGAATTTATGATATTAGTTCCTAAAAAGCTTTCGTGTAGCACTGAGTGCTAACATGGGGCATCCGTCATACTTAAAAAGAGAAGTCCAACCACACTCTCCAGTCCTTTTCTAAGTGGGCCAAAGGCAAGGGGAAGCCTCTGTTCAACCAATCGTGCTTAATGCTAGATAAGCTGGTCATGCATAGTTCCATAACAAGCAATATGAATGTATGCTGACTTCTTAGTTTTAAATTAGTGTCATGCTCTGTGAAATGTCAACTAATCAGGAGCATAAAACTTTCCAGGAGGTGAGAGCATTGGCTACTAATCTGGAACTTGTAGCACATTATGCCTCGCACTAGTCAAAAACTAAGTTAAATCAGAGCCATACTGGTCGAAGCGGATATCCCAAGACATTCAAAGAAACCCTTCCAGCAATGCCAGCTCTGTCCCTAGGATGATGGAACTTGCATGTGATTCCAAACTTGCACGTCCCAGTTTTCAGGTAGTACTGCCGATCCAAGAAAATCATTTTCAGAATTCAACAAGTTAAAATGCACATAAAGTTGTTACATATAACAAGGGATTAGCAAGACCAACTACAAGTATCAAAGTGTCTTGTAAGAAATTTAAGAGGTTTAGTGAACACGTTGCAAGCAATCATCTTGAAAACTGAATCTAACAAGAACCAGCAAACTTGTCTAATACCAGTGATGTTGCTGTCAACAGAGACTGCAGTATATAACATTCCATGGTAATTTTTTTTCCTTACATTTACCCTTTTTCATGCCAATAATTTGAAAGGATGGCGGGTCCAACTCT
Organism: Hypericum androsaemum; assembly: GCA_963995505.1. Taxonomy (NCBI): domain Eukaryota; kingdom Viridiplantae; phylum Streptophyta; class Magnoliopsida; order Malpighiales; family Hypericaceae; genus Hypericum; species Hypericum androsaemum. Next base: position 15,453,199 of record OZ023182.1, read on the forward strand.
AAGAGCCAGAGACACTACAAAAGTTGGCAGTCGGTATATATTATTTGCAAAAAATCGTTCCCACCGACAGCAAAGCTTCAAATACCACCATGCCTTTGCCTTTTCTGACGAATACAGAGCTACTGAGTTCCTTACCACAGACAGTGAAAAAAGAGGGGGGTGTGGTACTTCCCCCTGACACTGGATATCTTTTTTGAGTTCTTTTTCTTTTCTGATGACTAATCTGGAAAGTCATATGGCACATGACAGAGAAGACAAGCATTGATACCTGACATTCAGGTTGTCCCAGTCTTTCAGGATACTCTCCTTTCATCCTTGAAGCAGCAATAGCCTGGAATACAACCAAGAAGACAAGATTCTAATATATTGATACGTCCAAGGAGATCGCCTCCGTGTGCATGTCATGGAACGAAAACTAAGACATCAAAAATATGTAAATACGAAAATTGCTTGCAAAGGAGACTTCATCTAGTGATTCATTTTGTGTGTGCAGAGGTGCATGCATGCCTAGCTATGAACTTGAAATCCTAGAGGAAGACCAAAGAATTTTAAAGATATCAGCATGAATTCATTTGTTTTAAAATACCAGCTTTCGGTTGGGCGGATGATTAAAGCGACATGTAGCCCCGAATCTACAAAGGCCTGTTCTGATGTAATAAGAACAATCCGGTTCTCCGGGGCGGTCGGGATATGGACCAGATTCCATTGCTTCACTTGATCTCAAGTTCATTTGCCACATGGAATCTGAGATGATGATAGTAAAGTTTAAACATATGGAGCATTCTTTTGGGAAAGACCAAACCAAATGACAGTGAAACTAAAAATCCCAGCTAAATGGCAGCCGCCGCCTTTGCCGCCCTGAACTAAAAATAAATCAACAACTAAATGGCAATGCATTGTGGCTACTGACTAAGTGAGTGTCTGTGAATTTCTTTTCGAACAAAAAAAAATTCTTTTCAAAAAAATGAAACTGAAACAGGTTGCTCGTGGACTCGTCCTCCTACCAGTGCTACCACCAGTACCACTTTGTTTCCACTTTCGAGTCCAACTTGAGTGTCAAGTAAATAGAAAGCAATGAAGAGGGCAATACCGTCATTCCGGGAGACCAAAGAGGACAGTACAATAATTTAGAAAATGAATTTATTTTTAAATACAAAATAATCAAATGCATAATCTTCCATTCCCAAACCAAAAAGAGTGAGAAAACATCAGAAACGGAAAACGGTATTAGCTATGCTAACAAGCCGCGTCACGATCACGGACGAAACCGCTAGGCCACAGCCCCAGGGGTAAAATAGACAATTGAGTCCTGCCGTACCGGACATCCCCGTGGATTTTTTTTCCTCTTCCCTTTCCGATTTTTTTTTTTGATAAATTGGAAAAGAAAAAAGAAAGTTCCGAGGAAGTGGAAAAACAGGCAGACCTTGGGAGAGCGAGGAGGAGGTAGGCTCGGTCACGACCGGCGGGCCGCCTCCGCGATGCATCGGGATTCCGGCGTCGTATTCCATTGACAACAACCGCAGAAGCAATAATTTATTTTATAATAATTATTATTATAACGACAGTTAAAGGGAGAAAGGACAGAAGGAGGAAGAAGAGGGAGTGGGCGTGGAAGCGCGTGATCCTCCTCCATCACCCAACCGTCACCCTATCTCTCCCATTCCCCTCCACCCCTGGACCTTCCCCCTCCTCGGTGCAGATTTCTAGAGAGAGAATTAGAGTCTGTGTGTCCTTAGAGAGAGAGAGGCTTCGATGATTTTTGGGAGGAGGTAGGGGAAGGATCGTCTCCACACAAAAACTAAAAAGAGGGGAAAGCGAGAAAAGGAGGAGGAGCTAAGGACAAAAAACATTAATATAAAAATTTGAGAATAAAAACCGACCGTCCAAAAAGGCGCCTTCTCTTACTCTTTCTTTTCCCCCTAGGGGCCCACGTTTTCGCCGATTGGGAACTTCGGAATTGGGGTTTCTTCCCCACTCGCAGCGCGTTCGGCCACAGCTGCGTGTCCCTCTCTCTTCTCTACGCCGACACGGTTTTTTTTCAGAAGGGGTATTTTTTTCTAGCGGAGAAGTTTCGTATTCGGTATATTTTTTGTGTTTCTTTCAGAAATAGTCAAAGATAAATGAAAGTCAGATTTCAAAAATTTTGTCGTTTGGGTAGCATCATAGTAAATATTTTATACGAAAAATATTTTAAAAATTAATTTTGATTTTATATATCTTATTTTTTATGAAAAGATAAATGAAAGTCAGATTTCAAAGATAAATGAAACTTTTTTGTCGTTTGGGTAGCATCATAGTAAATATTTTATACGAAAAATATTTAAAAAATTAATTTTGATTTTATATATCTTATTTTTTATGAAGATGTCATTCTGATGAGTTGATCTTGTATGAAATTTCAATAATTATCACATTTGTCGTAAACATTGAAAATAGATGGAAATTTGTTTTTGTTCGTTTAAATAACAACAAAATAAGTCAGAAAAACGCAATTGTTGCATCCATACAAGTATGAGATTGTTGGAGACCTCCATATGATACTCTGAAAATTAATGTAGACGGATCCTAGATTGATTACCAATCTCTAGCAGGCCAAGCTTTTGATGTGCGTGATCACATGTGATGTGTAATACACATTCAACTCTCTTCAAAAGAGACTTCAACGTCTATGGAGACCAAGATTATGACGATCAGAGCTGCTATTATCTACGTACAGTAAAATATCTCTTCTCTGGTGTCATAGTAGAGTCAGATTGTTAGGTTCTTGTTTCGTATATTAACTCTTCCTCTAAGGACATAGAATGGATGATCGAACTTTTCGCTATGGAAATACAAGTCATACTTTTGAGTTTACCTATGTAAAAACTTTAGTGCCCTTAGACGAACTAAATGTCTTGTATATTGACTTGCTATGATGGCTAGACTAAGAGGTCATTCGAAAAATGATTTACTTAGTAGCCCTCCAAGTGAACTTAAAGATTTAATTTTGTATGATCTCTATATATAAACAAAGCACTAACTTTTAATCTTCAAAAAGAAGCTGGAAATTCTGAAACATTTCGTAGTAGTTCTCAGCCATGTAGTATTAAAATCTGAAATTGTTAAGTATCAATATGAACTTTTCCCTTAATTGTCTTCGGGTAGGTCGTAAGGGTCTGACGCCAACGTTTGAGACGAATGGTGGGTTGGTGACGTGGGGAGCGGTGGTTGCGACTGACGAGTGAGAGCGAGGGAAAGTTGGAGCTTCTTTGAACCGGATACCGGTACTGTACTTTTTTTCACCACTTGGTATATGACTAGTTCCAACCGGTAAAATTAAAATTTTAACAAATATTTAAAATATTATATTTCTAAAAAGTCAAATTTGAAACTCTGTTAATCTATAATAATTTTATCATTAATTAATTTAAATATTTGTTGGTATATAGATATTATTGCACTTTTGCGTCCACTCGCTCGTTTTGGGTTTCGGCGGCTATTTTAACTTCCTATTTATTTGTCTGAATGTAATTCTTTTTAACAATATATAACTTTTTTAGTGAAATGAAATGGAATTTGTAAGTCAATGGATCATTTATACCGACAACCAAAAACAACGACTTTAAACTAAACATTCACGACAACAGTTGATTCCATGTTTGAAAAGACATTGTTTTCAAAAACGATCCGGAGAGCGACCTGGATTTTGGTCCGTTCTCTGGGTCAATAGGTCAAACCGGTCAAACCGGTGGTCGGACCGGTAGTTTATTATATATATTTTTAATATATATTTAGTAAATAATAGATTTAAAAATTAATATTCTTGAAATATTGGTAAATTTATTTCATATTTAGTATAATTATCTTTGTAGATTTAGTTTATTTTGTGTTGATTTAGAAAAATCGAGTATAAAATCTGTTTTTTTGGGTTGGGTTGGGTGAAATCTAGTTTTTGGGTTGATTTTTTGGTCAAACCTAACAAACCAGATTTTTCTGGGTCAAAAATCTGAGTCAACCGTCTGGTCTGACCGGAAATCTTCTGGTTCGTTATGTAACAGTTCGAACTTGGTTTTTTGACCCGTTATTAGCTCTGATTTGTAGTCCGACCGGTCAGACCACCGGTCAGACCACCGGTCGGACCGCCATCTCGAAAACAATGTGAAAAGATCAATTATCGTGTGTTCAATCAAATGATATTTTAATTTTTTTAAAATATGAAATCTGAAGTTTGTAAATGTAATAATTACTATAGAGAGAAAATTAATAGTAGTTGATATTGAATAATCATTATCTATAAATATAATATTTATATACAAATCTATAGAAAAAAATGTTGGAGAAGCATTTTTAGTCACTAATTGGAAATATCGCTTGGTCCCGCATCGGTACCACCGGAAATTATCACCTAATAATAGCAGGTCTAAAGGTGTTTTTTTTAATAGAAAAAGCAGGTCTAAAGGTGTTTGGTTCGGTCTAGTTGAGAGCGTGAATAGAAAGAGTGTTTCTCTTTTTGAGGGGTAAAGGAGAGTGTTTCTCGTTCAGTATACAACGGTCAGTTATTTTCGCTTGAAAATTAAAAGTAGACCGAATAATTTATGTTTGAGTTGGATATTTTTATTAAATTAGAATAATATTTAATATAACTAGTTTTTAATTACTTTCCTATGGTTATAAGAAGTAATTAAACGGCAGGTAGGGTAACCAAATTTAGCAATTTCGCAACCACCGAATAGGAGGATTAAATTCCACACAAAATAATCCACTACGGGACAACAGAGAGTTTTTGAAACAAATTTAAGGTCACACATGCAACATATTTCAAAAAATAATTGTATATATCGAAAAAATATCCATAAAAATAACAAGTAGTTACATTTATTATTAGTTACAGTAGATATTTTTGCATCAATATGCAACAAATAGTTTGGCTACAATAGATAACATAACCAAATATCCAACCAATAGCATGTGAGAGATGTTGAAAATCAACACTCTGATGTGTTTTGGAACAACTTAAAAGCACCGTTAAATCTATTGTTTAACAGTTTTCGGTTCATCTCGTGAAATGATACGTGAGATAAATGTTAAGTTTATCTAATTTTTGTGCGGTGTATTTGAACAACTCAATAATAAGTATAAAAAATTAATAACTAATATTTTTAAATTTTGTATTAAATATATGAATTTCAACATCAAATGATATATATTTTTTGGTAAGTAAAATTTTATTTTACGAGTACAATTGTACATATTTATACTCATCGGACGTTAATCTCTCGTGCTACTAGCCTGAATCAACATCCAACTTTTTTTGAAAGTTAAATTTTAACACCAACTACAACAAAGGTATGGGGTTTGGACCCAGAATCTTCGTCAAATTTTATATACCTTGTAACGCTAGATCAAATGTCACTTTTTTCCACAAGTTAAAGTCGTGGAAGACTTTTTTTTATTACAAACTTTTATTAATTAGAAAATAAAAAGTTATAGAATGAGGGTGAGAAAGGGAAGAAAAAGGAAAAAGAAAGGCTAAAAACAAAGCCAAGGCCTAAACGGGTAACCATATTGGCAAATCCGCTGCCGTATTTAGTGACTCCCCTAGGCAAACCCACAAGTCGAGTAGTCAAAGGTGATACAAATCAGCTGGGGCGCATCAAAAGTCCACATTGTACTCCGACCAACATAGATCCTCCCCGGTATAGGTTATTCCAGCCCTCTTCCTCGCTTGAAAGAGAGTATTCTTGGCAGGCGGTAGGTCGAAATCTTCCAAGTCCGACTGCGAATCGACCTCGTCTGCCCAATTGTTCTTCATCCTCGTCATCAGCGAACCCATGAACTTCAATAAATCCGGAAGATCATCTTTGTCAGTAAAAACAACGACCTCATTGCCCTCTTGACCCGGGATAGGCATGGAGTCCATCGCAGGTAAAGAAGTAGCGCGGCCCAAAATAGACTGGAACAACCCCTTAAGAATCGGAGTTCCCTTGCTAAGGAATCCGAGCTTGAGACCCTTGTACTTAGAACCCTTACAACTCGAAGATCGACTAGGTAAAACCCCTCCTGCAACGACATAGGCGGCCTTCCTAGGTCAAATGCCCTTGCTAATCAAGAGACCTCCCTTTCAACTAAGAGAATAATATTGTATACTTTTGGCTGCTGCTGATGCATGCGGTTTAGGAGTTTGGACCACAAAAGGCGTGAAGATCGAATCAGACGATCAATTGAGTTAATTAATAATAAATTTTGATTAAGCAAGTGTTTTCTGTCTGCCATGCACAAAATGTCATAAAAGTCACAAATATACAAACATATTAAAGTCGTGATTCAATCATAAGGTCCATGATGCTCTCGGACGTCACAAAGGGGACAAAGCAGACATTTGCTGAAGGATTTTCACAAACGAAATGGGGCTTGAATCGACTTTGAAATCATATGTAATTTTTGTGAAATTCCTGAATTTGTATATGATTTGTGTCATTAGATATATTCTTTTGCTATAATTTTATCTTATGTAAATTAGCACTTGCGGTTTGCCTCAACCATCATTTTTCTGTCATAAATCAGAGTCGAATTTGTCGAATTTTATTTAGAAAATTTAAATTTAAAATCACACTAAAAAATCCAATTTCGTTACTACTACAATTATCATTAATTTGTCTCAACGCCTATTTGAATAAGCAGCTCTCTATGTTTTTTATAGGTAAATATTTAATTATGTATTATATAATTAATGTAACAAATGCATCTATACTCCAAAAACCATCAAAAAAATAGAAGGGTCCAAATATTAATAAATGAATTCATTGGATGATCTAAATTGTCCTCTAATTGGCCCATTTGGTGCATTAATGACGGTTTAACATTTCAAAAAAAAATGACGGTTTATCGATCCTCAGTCGGTCCTTCCCTGCATCTTGCCTAATGATTTGATCATGTCGACGCTGAAAATCGCCTAGTAAAGGTGTAAATTTTGTCTCCTTAGTTGGAGTTGATTTTCCCTTGACGTGAATTCTCCTAATATATGATTTCTTTGGCTTAATTATGAAAGCCGCTCTTTTGCTCGTAACTTCCGAACCGGGTACCACAACTTTGGAACAATTGGAACAGTTGCTTCTTCAAGCTCTCACAGCTCCCAGAAAAACACGCCGCACCAATAATTGGGTTGCTGTGGATTTTAATTTCATGGTTTTATTGTTTTTAATCTTTAGGAGGTAGGAGGGTATAATAGACATTTTAATTAGATAATCTAAATATTGATAAATTATAGAAGTGGAAAGAGTTTGATACAAGCTGATGGAATGAACTTGCTTGCATAATTATCTTCGATGGAGCCTTTACATATTTATATTAACAGATCAATAACTAACTAGCTACATCTCAGTTTGCACGTTGAACCAACTCCAAGCTTGTAGGCCAAGTCGTGGTTAGTGAGCCAAAGAATCCAAATCGCAGATCATGGAGAGAGACGTGGATTGGTGGCTTGGTTACACCCCCGTAATGCGGAAGAATCTGTTAATGACTTGCTGTCATAATTGTTGAAGTCTACTGCTGTTGGTACCTCCGATATAGTTGGGATATTTGACACACCCCCGCAAGTTGGAAGACGAGACGGATGGATGTCGAGAATTCCCAACTTGGAGAACAAGAAACCGAGACGCTTGTAGTAACGCCATTAGATTGGAACACTACTCCGAGGACAATCGAAGCTGAGATAGATGTTTGGAGAACGATGCATCAATAGGAATTGTGACGGCCATGGCTGCTATCGATCAACCTAGCTTGTAGTCACGGGAAGGAAGAACCTTTAGGCGTTGATGTGCCTAGATGGTTCTGATTTTAGAGCAATAACCATCGATCGAGATCGCGAATGATAGTTATCGCCATTCAGGACTGGAGAGACAAGAACCAATGCCGGGTTCTTGTTGGATTGAAGATGATACGGGCTGGACAGTTGACTGGAGAGAGCTTCGTTAGTGGAATTAGTGACAACCATGGTTGCTATTATCAAGCACAGCCTATAGTCACCGAAGGGATGGATCTCTAGACGTTGATTTGTCTAGAAGGCTCTAATACCATGATAAATTATAGAAGTGGAAAGAGTTTGATACAAGCTGATGGAATGAACTTGCTTGCATAATTATCTTCGATGGAGCCTTTACATATTTATATTAACAGATCAATAACTAACTAGCTACATCTCAGTTTGCACGTTGAACCAACTCCAAGCTTGTAGGCCAAGTCGTGGTTAGTGAGCCAAAGAATCCAAATCGCAGATCATGGAGAGAGACGTGGATTGGTGGCTTGGTTACACCCCCGTAATGCGGAAGAATCTGTTAATGACTTGCTGTCATAATTGTTGAAGTCTACTGCTGTTGGTACCTCCGATATAGTTGGGATATTTGACAAATATTTTGAATAACCCGAAATTTTTGTGGGTGCTTTCATAATTTAAGAACTTATGTGTTTATTTTTAATAACACAAGACATCTTTAACCTTAAAAAAAATTGAAAATCTAAGAGGCCGACAACGAAAATCAGGGGTTTTTTTTGGGGGTAAATTATCCCTTTATCCCAGGTGTTTGGTCACCCTTCTCTGCGAGTCTCTTGGTTTCAAAAAAAGAATCGTCTGTCCCCCGACTTTGGTTTTAGATACTTTCGGGACCCTGGCTAACGTCAGTATCCTTTTTTTTGTCATGGAGATGAACAAAATACCCTTAAACAAAAAAAATACTTACCTTCTTCAACCTATGGATCTTCAAGAATACATGAATAACAAAAAGACTAACCCAGAAACCAACTCTGGATGCACCTCCAAGAAAATCCCGGCAATCACAATACACAAACGAAAATCACGGCAATCACAATACAAAAACTTCAAGTAACTAAAGAAGCCTCCATTAGAACAATCCAGATTCGCCTCCAAGAACTCACATTCAACGAAAACGAAGAAGAGGGATCATTAATTAGACCACCACCTCTACCAGGGCCGGTAGTTTTCGATCGAACTGGGATAGGTTCTGATTAAGGAGAAACCCTAGCCTCACTCTCCCGATAGAAATCATCTCGCAGAGCTATCATCGAGAGGGAAGCCATGCTAGGTCGCTTCGTCTTCAAGGCATGGTGTTGTCGAAATCAGCGCGTCCCTTCGCCCTTTGCTTCCAGGTTCATCTTCAACCTGGGTTGTCCCCCTTGGCCGGAACTGGAGGTCGGTTGTGCCCCTTAGGGGAGGCATACGACTCCTCTCCGAGACGAAGCCATTTTGCCACATTGGAGGATGCGAGGGGCACGATGGCGGTGACAGCAGCAGGGGAGAACTGGAGACCCTCGCTAGGGGTGAGCTTGAAACTCGCAAAACTGCAAAACCAACCGACCGCGAAACTAACCAACCGAAAAAATCCAAACCGCACCCGTAAACGGTTTCGTGGTTTGGTTTAAAACTGATACCAAAATGGTACGGTTTAGTTTCAGTTTTGGTCTGAAACTATACCGACTGACCGCAAAACTGCACATATATAAAATGACATCATTTTATATAAGGCTCATATGTGACAAAATGATGTCATTTTGCCTTAGTTTATAAGCCTTTTTAATCCCAGAAGACACAACCTCGAGCTCTCAGCCTCTCCCTCCAACACTGAACTCGAGCTCTCCGCCTCTCCCTCCAACCTCCCGATCTAACACTGAACTCGAGCTCTCCTCCAACCTCCCTCTAACCCGAAATTTAGGTCCGTCATTCTAAGGTAAAAACCCACTCTCTGCCTTCAAATTTTGTCCAATCTCTGTCGTTCTAAGGTTATTAATTGTGCATTCGTTCAGATTTGAGGTAAAAACCCAAAAATTTCAACGCTCTCTGCCTCTGTCTGAACCTCGACCCATTATGGTAAAACCCTAAATACATTTACATTCTGTTCGAGTAATTGAAGTTGTGCCTTCTAGCTTGACCCATTTAGATTTTGTCAGTGTCTATTGTGCCTTCTTGTGTGATTGTTAAATCTGCAGATGGGACCGGGGCTTGTTTTGTCTATCTGTTTTGGTTGTTCTACATAGAAAAGAAGCTGAGCCATTGAGAAACGAGCTTGATTTAATGTTAGGATGCTTGGCGGGCTTGAATTGAGTGCTTAACTGAGCTTGAATTTTGATAATTGAATTCTAGTTTTTGTTGAAATATTATTGAGCTATGCTAATTAATATTGTGTAGGCAAGTGATGCCGACATTGATGGTGTGCAAAAAGAGGTTGTTGGGCCGTCGAGTGATGGTGGAGCTCTTGGCCAGCAAAGAGAAACCAGTAAGATTCCTAGCAAACCTCTGTTATCTTCGAAAAGAAAGAATTCTACTGGCATGAATACGGAGAGTAACAAGAGTTGGAAGAAAATGAGTGAAGTTTGGGAGCACTTTACACTAGTTCTGGATTGTCCAGAAGGTGAGAAAAAAATGGCTAGCAACCATTGTGGGCAAAGATATTTATGCAATCCTAGGAGGAATGAAACTAGTGCATTGAATGCCCACTTGAAGGATAGATGCACCAAAATTTCTAAGAAAGATTTGAGACAAACCACCTTGTCATTTGAACCTCCTACAATAGGTGGTGATGTGGGTCAGCTTAAAGTCATTGCCTTTAGTCAAGAAGGGGGTCGCAAATATTTGGCAATGATGGTGATAAAAGATGAGTTGCCCTTCAGGGTTGTGGAAGGTGAGGAATTTGTAGCCTATAGCAATTATATGAATTCTAGGTTTGTGATGCTACATAGGACAACTGTGGCTAAAGATTACATGAAAATATATTTTGAAGAGATGACAAAGGTGAAAAAATCATTGAAGGGTCAGAGGTTGAGTTTAACAACTGATACTTGGACGTCAATCCAAATAATGAATTATATATGTTTAACTGGGCATTGGATTGATAAGGATTGGAACTATCAGAAAAGGATCTTGAGCTTTTGTCAAATTGATGATCACATAGGGGAGACGAATTGGAGATAGCATTGAGCACTGCTTGGTTGAGTGGGGGATTGAAAAGATTCTAGCCATCACACTTGACAATGCTTCTTTAAATGATTTCACTATTCGTAATTTGAAATCATCCACGGGCTACAAATTGAAGAGCATAATAGCTAATCATGAACATTTACATATGAGGTGTTGTGCTCATATTCTCAATTTAGTTGTGAAAAGTGGATTGAAGCAGATTAATCAATCCATTATGAAGATTCGAAAAGCTGTGAAGTATGTTTTGAGTTCTGCACCTAGGCTGAAAGCATTTGGTGATTGTGTGAAAGCCGTGAACTTAGAGTGCAAGAAAAGATTGTGTATGGATGTGGATACAAGATGGAATTCCACATATTTGATGTTAGATGCTGCTGAGAAGTATGAAAGAGCTTTCGCTCGACTAGAGAGAGATGATGGAAGATTTTTACGATATTTTATTGATCCTAGAGATGATAGAAATTCTGATGAGGATGAGTATGATGCGGACAATCTGGGAAGAACAGCTATTATGCCTCCTAACAAAGAGGATTGGAAAGATGCAAGATGTTTACTCAAATTTTTGAAGATATTTTACGATGTTACAAAGAAGGTCTCTACAAGTACGAGTATGACATCCAATGAATTTTTTCATGATCTTATACACATGCGTCAAGCGCTCGAGAGGCGTGTCTTAAATAGTGATCCAATTGTGGTATTAAGAACCCAATCATGGCTGATATTTGATGAGTGTGAAAATACTCTATCATCCATGTATATTTTAGTGTCGATTTTCTATTGTTTCTAGTGTTTTTGTGTGTTATGTATCGTTGTATTGTTATATATTGTGCTTTGAATGTTTTAGTATAGTTCTTGTGATTTTTATTACATTTCGTTCATGTTTATTACTAGGAGACTATGTGGTGATGCGAGGAGGATATTGGTGCACTTTGGAGCGTGTCATAGGCTATCGGATCAGCCGGGACAATTGGCGTTTTACGAGACCCAAGAAAGCGTGGAGCAAAACTGACCCCTTGCGACTCAAATGCCAATAACTTTCTCATCCAAAGTCCAATGGAGGCAAGTAAGGTGGCGCTGGAAAGAAGACATCCGGAGCTACAACTTTATCTTGATGGGCTTCTCCAAATTCGGAGTCCAAGTGGGAGAAAAATCGCGTCCAAAGTTGACCTTTGAATCTGCCAACAAATCTGACGAGTGGGCCAAATTTTAGGATTTGTTTTGGGCCCATTTTTGGGCATGAATAGTGAATTTCGTGGCTGGAACTTCCTAAGCCAAAAACTTGTATAAATAGCTTTCTTGGCTTATTTTAGAAGGAACTAACTTAGAACCTTAGATATTAGATATTCTGGTAACAACTCTCCACTAACTCATAGATGTGGAAGAAAACTTGGTGAACCTTGGAAAGGAGAATATTGAGGAAGCTTTGAAGATCATCTTGAGCTTTATTGAGGAAGCTTTGAAGATCATCTTGAGCTTTCTCTTACTCTCTATTTTGTTCATGTTTTGCTTGCATAGTTTAATGAATATGTTGAGCTATTTGGTGAATATGTGTGAGTTGTTGATTAGTGAGTTTGGTGCCTTGATGGCACCTACTTAGCCAATGGTTTAGGGGGTTAACATGCCTAGGTATGTGTACTAGTTAATGAGCTTAATACTTATTCTCGTTTGATCACCTTGATTATGAACTTGGTTAATATTAATCACCGAGAGGGGTTAGGATTAACAGACCATTTAACTAGTTGAGTAGAAACCTATTGATGAGAGATCACCTTAGGTGACTAGTTGTCCAAAGGATGGTGATTATAGTTGGTGATTAGTTAGATTAGATGGCTAATTTGTCGCGAGAGCGTGGTTAGTTCATCTAAGTCTAGTTAAGAATCGATTTTGACTAATTTGTCGCGAGAGCATTGATTAGTTGCCTTTGAAACATCCGGACCATATCATGAACTTAATAGACCCCATAAGCCATTTGGTTATTTAGGTTGTCATTGGTACCAAGCTCACTCTTGTTTTAAGTGTTTAAGCCTTCACCTTGTTTAGTTGCGATTTTATTTCAAGTAGCATATTGTGTTTGGAATTAACAACTCCATTTCTTATAGTCCTAAACTAGTGGTAAAGTCGAGTTTGCGGCCTAGCTTAGTCCTTGTGGGACGACATTCCCTTACTTACTCATTATTACAAGGGGGTGAAAATCCTTCCTTTCAATATTGCCCGAGATGTGCTAGCAATTCCGGTGTCAAGTTTTGCCTCAAAATCTGCTTTTAGAACGGGTGGATGCGTGCTGGACCCTCACCGAAGTTCGTTGAAGCTAGGCCGGTGCAAGCTTTGGTGTGTGTTCAAAATTGGTTGCGGATCAAGCAACAAACAAATGATGACGATGAAGAACCATTGGATGAGGCTAAAATAATTGAAGGTTAGTTATTATTTAAAATCAAATAGTTTTCTTTACCATGACATATTTAAGTTCTAATTTAATTTCTTATGATATGCAGAACTCGAGGTACCTGGAGGCTAGAATAGCCAATTAGTTGTGCATTGTTCAGTTTTTGGCAGATTAAGGTGTCCTTTGGTTAGTTTTGGCGTTTACTATGTAGTTGGTGTTGGTTTGAACTTTGAATTGTTGGATCGTTTGTTGTTGTATTTGGATGAACTTCCTGTACTCATTCTTTGAATTGTTGATTTTTTTTGTTGTATGTGGATGAACTTCTTGTACTCGTCCTTTGAATTGTTGATTATTTTTTGTTGTATTTGGATGAACTTGAATCATTTACTGTCCTCTGTTTTCCTTTGTCATTTACTGTCCTTTTCTTTTGTAAATAACAAGTTTTTACGTTTTGGGCCTCTTAAATATGGGCCATAAAGCGCCCATTGCGACCTGCGTCCAATGCGTCATGCGCACACGCACGTGCGCGTGCTCGTGCTCGTGCTCGTGCTCGTGCTCGTGCTCGTGCTCGTGCTCGTGCTCGTGCTCGTGCTCGTGCTCGTGCTCGTGCTCGTGCTCGTGCTCGTGCTCGGACGGTGCTTCGCACCGTCCTCGCAGGCAGCTAGCGGTGGGTCAGCCTTTGGGTGGTCAACCAAGTTTGAGAGGTAAGGAGTGGAGTTCCTTATAAATAAGGAAATCCTCCTTGCTCTATTCAATGTGGTATTGCACTTGTTCAATTTCCCTTTTGGGCCTTCCCTTTGGGCCTTCCCTTTGGGCCTTTCTATTTTTGGGCTTGCATTGAATTTTTCATTCAAACCCTACAATCCCCCGCATGAATGATGATTAATACATGCAGACTCTAATCAAAAGTTCTGACGTGTTATTATTGTATCGAGATAGGTAGTTTGCTGCTTTGAACCTTCTCTAGTAATATGTTATCGGATTTACTCGCTGCTCGGTGAACGTGATGTCTTGAACCGTCAGCTTTTGGTGTAAACCAAGACAATAATATTTTCACAATAATAACCCTAGTATATTTGGGTTCTCACGTTGTGTCCGTTTTGGCCATGGACCGTATCTTGGATTCATAAGTGTTTTTCCCATTTGAAGCGGCCTCACTTCACACTTACATAGGTGATCTCCTATCAGGAGTATCCTGCCATACTCCACCTTAATCAAGGTATAGGAAGGATTAAAAGCGTAATGCTTAACCTTACCACATCTCTGCAGGCTAACACCTGGGCAGCTTCTGAGAATGAGATAGGTTCCAAGTGATTAACTGAACCCTCCATAACTTAGTTGTCTCATTGAACCAAGTTTGTAGGATCTCTACTCATCATGGTTGAGTTACTGCTATGGACGTTCTTTAGTGTGTGGATTTTAATCCCATTCCCCTTACTGCGTTGTACATTTGATCTCTATTGATTCCTTTCGTAAAAAGATCAGCTAAGTTGTCCTTGGACTTTACGTAATTAATGGTGATCACCCCACTAGAGATCAATTGTCTAACGGTATTGTGTCTCCGATGGATATGTCGAGACTTTCCGTTGTACATTGTACTTTGTGCTCTCCCGATTGCAGACATGCTATCACAATGTATCAATACGGGAGACACCGATTTGCTCCAGCACGGAATATCCTCTAGAAAGTTTCTGAGCCATTCAGCTTCTTCCTCAGCTTTGTCTAGTGCTATAAACTCCGACTCCATGGTGGATCAAGCTATGCACGTTTGTTTAGAGGACTTCCAAGACACAGCTCCTCCTCCTATGGTGAATACGTATCCACTCGTAGATTTGGAGTCCTTAGTGTCTGATATCGAGTTTGCGTCACTGTATCCTTCTAATGCAGTTGGATATTTAGCATAATGTATGCCATAGTTTATGGTATGTTTTAAATACCGTAAAACCCTTTTCAGAGCTAGCCAGTGATCCTTCCCTGGATTACTTGTGAATCTACTAAGCTTACTAACTGAGTACGCAATATCGGGGCGAGTGCAGTTTGTTAAATACATCAAGCTCCCGATAATTTGTGCATACTTCAGTTGGGATACTGGGTCCCCTCGATTCTTGGCTAAGTGTAGATTCAAATCTACTGGAGTCTTAACCGGAAGTTTGTCAAAAGCTTCAAATTTCTTGAGCACGTTTTCCACGTAGTGGGATTGCGTCAAGATAATTTCGTCAGCTTTCCTAGAAAATTTTATTCCTAGTATGACGTCTGCCAGACCCATATCTTTCATGTCAAAGTGGTTCTTTAACATGTTCTTAGTTTTCACAATAACCTCTTTATTGCTTCCCGTAATTAGTAAGTCATCTACGTAGAGACATACAATTACGTAAGCTTCAGGTGTGCCCTTAATGTAAACACATTTATCGCACTCATTGATCTTAAATCCATTTGACAGCATTGTTCTGTCAAATTTCTCGTGCCACTATTTCGGCGCTTATTTTAGCCCGTATAGTGACTTGACTAGTCGACACACTTTATGCTCTTGACCGGGAGCCACAAACCCTTCAGGTTGCTCCATGTATATCTTCTCTTCCAGTTCTCCATTTAGGAAAGCTATTTTTGCATCCATTTGATGGATCTCGAGGTTATAGAGTGCTCCAACAGCTATGAGTACTCTAATTGATGTGATTCTTGTGACCGGTGAATACGTGTCAAAGAAATCATATCCCTCCTTCTGTTTGAACCCCTTAGCTACCAATCGAGCTTTGTACTTGTCGATTGATCTATCAGCTTTGTATTTCCTTTTTAGGATCCACCTGCATCCCAAAGGTTTGCAGCCCGGTGGGAGATCCACGATTTCCCACGTGTGGTTTTGCATAATGGATTCTATCTCACTATTGATAGCTTCCTTCCAGAGAGGAGCATCTGGACTGGACAATGCCTCTTGGATTGTCCTGGGTTCATCTTCTAACGCATAGGTTAGATAATCCGGACCGAAAGATTTGGTTACCTTCATCCGTTTACTACGTCTAGGTTCATCATCTTTATGATTTGACCCTTGCGTAGTCTCGTGAGCCCTTTTCTTTGGACTTGCTTCCATTCTTTCCTTATTAGGAAAGCTATCTTCAAAAAACGTTGCGTTCCTTGATTCTATGACCATTCCTGTGTTTATCTCAGAGTTTTCAGATTTATGCACCAAGAATCGATAAGCACTACTATTTTGCGCATATCCGATAAAGATGCAATCAATGGTCTTGGGTCCTATTCTCACCTGCTTAGGCTTAGGTACTTCGACCTTTGCTAGGCATCCCCACACTTTAAGGTAACCGTAGGAAGGCTTCCTTCCTTTCCATAGTTCATATGGGGTTTTATCCCTTTTCTTGTGTGGCAATTTGTTTAGAATGTGGTTAGCTGAGAGCACAGCTTCCCCCCACATGTTCTGGGGTAAGCCCGAGCTAATCAACATAGCGTTCATCATCTCCTTAAGAGTTCGATTTTAGCGTTCAGCTACGCCATTCGATTGAGGTGAGTATGGAGCAGTCGTCTGATGAATAATGCCATGTTCTTGACAGAGTTCACCAAACGGAGGTACATATTCTCCCCCTCGATCACTTCGAATCATTTTGATTTTTACGCTGAGTTAATTTTCAACCTCATTCTTATATCTCTTAAAGGCATCAAGAGCTTCGTCTTTGCCCTTTAGGAGAGATACGTAACAGTATCTCGTACAATCATCGATAAACGTGATAAAGTATTTCTTTCCGCCTTTAGTTTGCACGTGTTTCATATCGCAAGTATCCGTATGAATTAATTCTAAAGGCGTAGTACTTCTTCCCACCGAATGGAAAGGTGCTTTGGTCATTTTAGCCTCCACACATCCTTCACATTTATCGGATGGGTTGAACTCTAGATTCGGTAATAAATTTAAACTTATTAACTTTCTTAGCGAGTTTAGATTTACGTGTCCTAATCTACCATGCCATAAATTAGAACACTCGGCCAAGTAAGAAGAAGCGTTAACTTTATTTTTACCGTTAAAGAAACTAAGTTCTTGCGGATGTCCGGGACATGCAGTACATCCTTGAGGGTCAGCTCTTTTCCTGAGGTCAGCTTCAGGACCACCTTACCCAGACCGACGATCTTGGACGTTGCAGAGTTTCCCATGAACAGCTTTCGACCGGTGATCGGAATATAGTTCGAGAACATCTCCTTGTCCGAGGAGACGTGGCGGGTAGCTCCAGTGTCCACGAACCACTCTCTCGGATTGTCCATCAGGTTGGCTTCAAACACCATGGCTGACAGATCCATCTGGGACAAGTCTTCAGCCAGGTTAGCCTTTCCTTGGTCGTCCTTCTTCGGCTGGCGATAGTCCTTAGCCATGTGTCCGGGTTTTCCGTAGTTGTAGTTTTCTGCCACCTTCGGAGCCTCTTCCTTCAAGAATCGGACCAGGTTGAGCGTCGTCAGGTAGAACAACATCTTCTGTTGCCACCCATTGCGACCTGCGTCCAATGCGCCATGCGCACACGCCCACGCGCGTGCTCGTTCTCGTGCTTTGCACCGTCCTCGCAGGCAGCTAGCGGTGGGTCAGCCTTTGGGTGGTCAACCAAGTTTGAGAGGTAAGGAGTGGAGTTCTTTATAAACAAGGAAATCCTCATTGCTCTATTCAATGTGGTATTGCACTTGTTCCATTTCCCTTTTGGGCCTTCCCTTTGGGCTTTTCCATTTTTGGGCTTGCATTGAATTTTTCATTCAAACCCAACACTACTTCTGAAAAATTAGTTAAGATCTATTATTATTCTTATCATCAAGCATTGCTAAGCGAATGCCCATTTGGTAGCTAGGATTATATAGTTTTTCCTATAAGGAAATATACTAGAAGAATAATAATAGAAAGAATAAGAAGAATGAAGTAGCCATTTTTATTTATTAATAATCATCATTTTTTATTTATAACCAATACATTGAAATATCAATTCTTCACTAAAAAAAATTATGGAGGAAAGTGAAAACGAGCCAAAATTAAAAGGGAGGTGGTGATCATATAAAAATGTCACCGAAAATAATCGTAAATTTAAAAAATGCTACAAAAAGTGATATTTACAAAACAATAAACATCTATTTAATTAATTAGATAGCTAATTTATAACAACGAAACAAACACATAATCAGTCAAGGAAGTTAATCCCAAACCGGGATTTTCTGGGAGACTCGAGAAGCTTCTTTCGTCAACTAATACGGAACGTTAAATTGGCAATCAAAATCAAGCGAAACACGTGGCGCAATCTTATTGGGCATTCCACCTTGGCGATTACGTAAACTAAGTCGGCGAAGTCACCTATAAAATGGCAATAACCTTCCCCTTTTCCAAAATCCATCTCAAAATTTCCTTCGAAACCCTAAGAAGCGATCTCGCTCTATTCTGGTTCGTCCCTCAACATCATTCTCACTCTCTCCAAGGTACGCACCAGAAATAATTAAATCTCTTTTCCATCTTTCTTTACAATTTCGTGGTTCTTGGTTAGGGAAGAAGAATATGTCGATCTTTGGAATTTCCGGTCCGTTTTCTTGGTCTTATTTGAATTCAATTAGGGTTTCTTTGTTCTGATCCAAATAGATTGGGGTTCGTCCTAAATAGATTCGGTTTCTTTAAAGAAGCCGTTGGAATTTGCGTTCTTGGCTTGTTTCTGTGGGGTGTGGTTCAGGGGTCAAGTGAATTGTGAGTTTCTGATTTAGTTTCTTTGCTGGGGTTTGTAGATGCAAGTTTTTGTCAAGACTTTGACCGGCAAGACGATCACCCTTGAGGTGGAGAGTTCCGACACAATTGACAATGTGAAGGCAAAGATTCAGGATAAGGAAGGGATCCCTCCGGATCAGCAAAGGCTTATCTTTGCCGGGAAGCAGCTCGAGGACGGGCGCACCCTTGCGGATTACAACATCCAGAAGGAGTCCACCCTCCACTTGGTGCTGCGTTTGAGGGGTGGCATGCAGATTTTTGTCAAGACCCTCACTGGGAAGACCATCACCCTCGAAGTGGAGAGCTCCGATACGATTGACAATGTGAAGTCCAAGATTCAGGACAAGGAGGGTATTCCTCCTGATCAGCAACGATTGATCTTCGCCGGAAAGCAGCTTGAGGATGGTCGCACCCTTGCCGATTACAACATCCAGAAGGAGTCCACTCTCCACTTGGTGCTGCGCTTGAGGGGTGGCATGCAGATATTTGTCAAGACCCTCACTGGGAAGACCATCACCCTTGAGGTGGAAAGTTCAGACACAATTGACAATGTTAAAGCCAAAATCCAAGACAAGGAGGGAATCCCCCCTGACCAACAGAGACTTATATTTGCTGGAAAGCAGCTAGAGGATGGTCGTACTCTAGCAGATTACAACATCCAAAAGGAATCAACCCTCCACCTTGTGCTGCGTCTGCGCGGTGGGATGCAAATTTTTGTCAAGACTCTGACCGGGAAGACGATCACTCTCGAGGTTGAAAGCTCTGATACAATCGATAACGTGAAGGCGAAAATTCAGGACAAAGAGGGCATCCCACCGGACCAGCAGAGGCTGATTTTTGCTGGAAAGCAGTTGGAGGATGGTCGCACTCTGGCGGATTACAACATCCAGAAGGAATCAACCCTTCACCTGGTTCTTCGTCTGCGCGGTGGGATGCAGATCTTCGTCAAGACTCTGACCGGGAAGACAATCACTCTCGAGGTTGAAAGCTCTGATACCATCGATAATGTGAAGGCGAAAATTCAGGACAAAGAGGGCATTCCACCGGACCAGCAAAGGCTGATTTTTGCAGGCAAGCAGTTGGAGGATGGACACACCCTTGCAGACTACAATATCCAGAAGGAATCGACTCTGCACCTTGTGCTCCGTCTTCGTGGTGGGTGCTGAATTTCCCAAGCCATGGTTGTTGACTTGCCAATATTATCCTATCTTGGGTCGCCTCTTTTGGGCTTATTCACTGTAATTTGCTTAGTGTGTTTCCTTTGTCTACAATGGTTCGTTTAGTTTTGCTGCTGTCATTTCAACTGGGAATGCCTTTGTGCGGGATATTGAAGTTTTTCTCATGCTTCTCAGCCTGTTTGGAATCTAAAAAAAGTGAAGAATTGAATCACTTTCCTGAGTTTTAAAAATTGAAGTGTGTTTGGAACCAATTTTATTCAAGAAAGTGATTCAATTCTTGTCCAAAACTCAGGAATTGAAATCTCTTAGAAAATGGTCGGATTTTTGGTGACTAAAAACGGAATTATGCTGAAATACCCATAATACCCCCAAATTACCCTAATATTTTCTGCTCTCCTTCCTCGTTGTCCTCCACTCTTCCTCGCCCAGATTAAGAAAATGGGTCTGGAGACAAGGAGCTTGCAACCGAGCGTCAAAGCTATACTTCTTGCTAAATTTAGGGAGTACAAACCCTAATCTCAATAGTAGTAACTTTGGGTGTATGTGTTATTTTGATCTGGGTTTTGCTTCTTGTTGTGCTACTTTGATTTTGAGTATTTCGATTAGGAGAAAGATGAAGTCTAGAGCTTGTGATTGTGCAGTTTTGTCTCTTTTTGGTTTTGATTATTCTATTTTATATGTTGCTGAGATCTGTGTGTTTATTTCTTATGCTCACTTTGGAATATAGCATCCATTGGATGTTGATGACTGCAAAGGTCAGACCTTCATTACTTTCTATGAGATGAATTGATATTTCATGGACAGAATCACCCATCTTTGGTGGCCTCATGAGAAATTTAAGTGTAGTCGCTTATCTTTTTGTCTAAGTTGTAAGAGTGTTATTGTAAAAAGATCAAATGAATTCTTAAATTTAAATTTTGGTTCCAAATAAGAAAAAAGGAAAGTGATTCCATTCCAATTCCATTAAGAATTGGAAATGGAATTCTTTTCTTGTAGGATTTATTTCCAAACAAGCTGTCTGAGTTCTCTGTTTGCTAGTTTCCAAAATTTGTGATTTTTTTGGTGATACCGACCGATAACAAGTGCTAAAATGTGCTTATGGTAGCAATGAGTTATTATAGTGACGGGAGGAATAGCCTTGCATCATATTGCAGCAAGGACATTGGGCATATTAGATTGCGTATGGAAAATATTGAAACCGTTCTTTCCAGTAGTATCGCTGCTGTGTTTTTTGCAGCTTTTGTAGTTGCTGGAACTATGTGGTATGGTTCAGTAGTTACCCCGATTGAATTATTTGGTCCAACTCGTTATCAATGGGATCAGGGGTACTGTTGTTGTATGTATTCTCATGGTAAAACTTTCCTAATAGAACTGTTTAAGATAAAAACAACAGTTGTCCAAGTATTTGTTGGTTGGTTTGTTTAATCTTGTTTGATGAATACGATTCCAATGGTAAATTGAAAAGCATGAATTGAAGTTCTATCGAAAGAGTGATGAAGGCGGAGGACATGAATTTTGTGTCCTCGCTCATGGGATTTGTGTTTCGCGCAAGAGATCGAAAAGCATGTAAATTGTAGCAGAATAAAGGGACGGAACTCTTTTTTGTTTGAAATTAATATCACAATATATAAACCTATCAGTACCAGTAACAAGTGTTCGTTTCTTTCCCTCGATAAAAAAAAAAGTAGAAAATGAATTGTCGGTTGGAAAGATATTTCTTTTTGTCCATACATTTGGTATCCGACTTTTTTAAATCGATTAATTATTATCGAATCAAATAATCTAATACAATATATATATATATAAAGGGAGAGCTGGGCAGCAGTTAAAAGGCTGGATCTCCGCAACCGGGATCGATCCTCCTCCGTTTCACGCGCTTTGGACACACATACCTCTACCGTACTACCCAAAGCACCGCGCTCCGTTTCCCTCTTTAAATACTTCGTCCGGATCTCCTTTCCTCTGCTTCCTCCTTTTTAAGCAACAAATACGATAATTAAAAGAGGAATTCCGAATTCAGGAAAAAAAAAGGGAAGAAAGAAAATAATTTCCACGAGGATGGGGTTGCTCTCGAACCCCAAGCTTCTCGTCGTCCTCGTCATCCTCACTCTCCCCGTTCTCATCTCCGCTCAGGTGGGCGGCGTCTCCCCTAACCTCCGCTTCTGAATTCCTCTTTGGTTGAATTCCGCGAATTTTAGGCTTTTCTTTTCTTTTCGTTTATTTATTTATTTGTAGGATGCGGAGCTGGGAAACGCCAGGGGAGACGAGGAGGAGTCGTCTCGCGGTGGATCGTTCAAGGATCTAGGCCGCCGCGGGATGGCACGGATTTCCCTATTTCTTACCCATTTTTGTGTTATGAAAATAATTAAAACTCGGAGTCGGAGGTTAACTAGATCTGGATGCTGATATTGTTGAGTGGGATGTAGGTAGTGAGTGGGGCGGATGATGATGATGAACTAGACGTAAAAAACCTGGGGATCCACTTGGACTCGGGTCTCGGTGTCTTTGACGCTTTCTTCGCCAGCTTCTCCATGATCCTTGTCAGCGAGGTTCGGTCTGCTATATCTCTTCGTTGATTGCTTCTGCATTCTGTTGGCTGCGTGCATTGTTATTCTGGTGTTTTGGAATACGAGGAATTTTCTTCTTGTTTAGTTATTTGGCTGACGAGTTTCACGTTGTTGACTAGATTGGAGATGAAACCTTCATAATTGCTGCGCTTATGGCGATGCGTCATCCCAAGTCAATTGTGCTATCAGGTGCACTTTCTGCCTTGGTCGTTATGACGGTAAGTTATCTGTTCCTTTAGTAGACAAGTTATGTTCTTCCAGTTGCTGTTTTCTAGTCCTGTATCATATCGAAAGATCCTGAATCGAGTCAACTGAGAGTCACATCCATATCCCGGGCATCTAATTTATCCAGATTTATTGTAATAGGTACTTTCAACTGGGTTAGGTAGGATCGTTCCAAATCTAATTTCAAGGAAGCACACCAATAGTGCTGCTACAGGTATGTAACATATGGCTTATTTCTCCCTACATCGAAAGGAACGAACAATGCAGAAAGCTAATGATTTTCAAAGAATATGGCACCTCTTTTTTTTGTTGCTATTTTTAATGACAATAGCCTCTGATCTCCTTTCTTACCTTCTCTCTTGAGAGTATCATCGATAGATTTCCTTTAACATAATCGCATGTTTGGACTCAACCGCTATGTCACCATTACATTTGTTTTTTGTCTTTGTATGCAACACACTGATTCTGGAACCTTTTTTTATGCAGTACTCTATGCATTTTTTGGGCTCCGTTTACTGTACATTGCTTGGAGATCCGATTCAAAGGCTTCTCAGAAGAAAGAAATAGAAGAAGTATGTTCTTCCAGTTATAACAGTTAGTTTCAGTTGATGCATTCATTCCGTACATATTACATTCTCTTTGATGACCATTTATTTGCCTACTTGAACGTAAGGTTATCAATTGCACGACTGTCTTACTGCCCATCTAATGAAATAGAATGATTAGGCGATTCCTTGATAAGCTTCTTACTGGCAAGCCCTGTAGAGCTCATTCATTTTTTATGTTACTTGAACGGTTTATAGGGATCTTTGATTTTGCCTTGGGACGTTGTTGGATTGAAGTCAGTCTTGATGGCAGTGCTCTTGGTAATTCAGTCAGGCTGGTTTTTGGTGGCTTTCTGTGTAACCTCTCGGGAGCTCATGTCTTGGACTTCTCAGTAAATTGTTGTAATTACTAGGAATATATGTCTGAGAACTCTTGTAATCAGAACACGTCTGTAGCTAGCGTGATAATAACATAATAGGTTTATATTCTGATTCTGGAGGCGCTAGCTAGCAGGTACTTGAAGGTGTTTCATTCACTCATTCACACGTTATAATTCTAAATGTACATGAACCAGCGTATGGGGGGTTGAACTTTGTCATCTGATGCCAGCTAATTGTTATCCCTGTCATGGGAAAGATCTGATCACCTCAAGTTCCACTGTTCATAGATTTGTGTCTATTGCATCCAGGTGGAAGAAAAACTGGAGTCTGGGCAAGGGAAAACTAGCTTCCGTCGCTTCTTTTCACGTTTTTGTACCCCGATATTTCTCGAGGTATGGCTGTTTGGATTTCTTAAATTTGCATTTTTCTTGCGCCTGAACTCATGGTCTAGGTATTTTTTAGTTTATGGAGAAAATATCCCGGTGAAACTTAAACATGTTTATTTGCTTCTGCTTGGTATCAGCCCTTTGTATCCGTCTTGAGTCTTATCGTTTATTTATGCAGTCGTTCATTCTAACCTTCCTTGCTGAGTGGGGAGATCGTAGCCAGATTGCCACAATAGCTGTAAGACTATACATCCTCCTTGTAGCATTCTTAAGTCATTTTTCAGTTTTAACTCCATCGTACGGATACTGATCTGTTAACAGAGCAGACAAATTGTAACAAAGAATGCAAGTTACATGCCTTTAAAAAGGGTGCTTGGTTATTTACTCACTAAATGCCTAGAGAAATCTTGAATAACCAATGCAACTTGCGTTTCAAATACAACAAAATTAAAAAGCAAGTTAGGGATTTGTTTTTGATTTCGTGCGATGGGTCAACATGCAGTTAGCAACCCACAAAAATGCCGTAGGAGTAGCGGTGGGAGCGACACTGGGGCACACGATATGTACGTCTGTGGCAGTTGTTGGCGGGAGTATGCTGGCATCCAAGATCTCGCAAAGGACGGTTGCAACCGTTGGAGGCTTGCTTTTCCTCGGGTTTTCTATTTCATCTTATTTCTATCCACCTCTATGATACTGGTCGCTGTAGGCTAACATGATTCTTCCCAAGTTCTACGCTTCTCTCTTCCTATTTTTATTTACTGGCGAATGTGATGTGAAACATAGCATCGTTGGCGGGGTTCGTATCCGAATGCGTTAGTTTCTTGTCAAAGAATGTAGCTTCTCAAGTCGCTGATCCCTTAGAATTTATAATTATTATTCTTTTTGTATAATCAGCACATGGAATTTCGCGTAAAAGCGAGATCATCATATTCCTTCAACTTTACCTTAGCAGACATGGAGTCAGAATGTTAAAAAGCAATTCTTGGATCTCGCAGCTGCTGCTTCTCAATGTATTGACTCGAGTAAATACTACACTATGTACGAGTCGAGTGTTGTCGAGTCGAGTGTTGTCGTGTCTTAAAATGACGAGTAATTTCACCTATCGATATTCAGCCCTAGAGATATGGGAATTTGATTGTTTGATCGAAGGGAACCTTGACAAGGATAATGATACATCGATATTCAGCCATCTCTCGTCACTTTCTTCGCCACAGCTTTTCCCGCGGATATTCGCCGCCTATTGGGTACCGAAATGGCACAAGCCCCGAGATTCTCCATGCCAGGCTCATCAAGGAGGGCTGGTATGGCTCTGTGTTCCTACATAACCACCTTTTGGATGGGTATACAAGGTCTTCGAGCTTGTTCCATCATGCGCACCAGCTGTTTGATGAAATTCCTGACAGGGATGTCCGCACGTGGACGCTCCTCATCTCGGGGTATGCGCGAGCGGGGTGCTTCGGGGAAGCATTGGCTCTCTTTAGGAGGATGCAGAGAGAGGGTGCACACCCGAATGGGTTCACTCTGGCTAATGTGTTGAAGTGTTGTGCTCGCCTGCGCGAGGTTAAGGGTGGGAAGGCAGTTCATGGGTGGGTATTCAGGAGTGGTGTTGGGTTAGATGCCGTGCTGGAGAATGCGATTCTTGATGTCTATGTGAAGTGTGGAGCTGTTGCTTACGCCGGGAGATGGTTTGAGTTGATGCAAGAGAGAGATACTGTTTCCTGGAATGTGATGATTGGTGGGTACTTGGGTGTGGGGGAGGTGGGAAGGGCTGTTGATGTGTTTGAAAGTTTGGATTTTAAGGACACTGCAAGTTGGAATACGATGATTGATGGACTAATGAGAAATGGGTTTGAAACAATGGCATTGCAGTTGCTTTACAGGATGGTGGAAGAGGGTGCCGAGTTTAATGGCGTGACTCTCTCGATCGCCTTGAACTTGGCTTCATGCTTGTCTGTCTTGGAGCTGGGGAAGCAGATCCATGCTCATGTCTTAAAAATTGCCGATCACAATGATATGTTTGTTCTGAACTCGCTCCTAGATATGTACTGCAAATGCAGGAAGATGGACATTGCATTCGCTGTTTTGACGTGTGCTCGTGTAAATGTTAATGTAGATGATCCGTTGGCAGAAGCTGTTTCATGGAGTTCGATTGTTTCTGGATATGTTAGGGATGGCGAGTATGACCAGGCTGTCCAGTTATTGAGATCTATGATTCTTAGGAAAGTTGAAGTGGACAAATTTACTCTCACTAGCATTCTTTCTGCCTGTGCAAATGCTGGGATTTCGGACTTAGGTCAGCAGATCCATGCCTTCATTCAGAAAACCGGCCATAAGCTGGATGCTTACATGTGCTCTTCGTTAATTGACATGTATGCTAAATGCGGTAGCTTGAGTGAGGCTCGAAAGATTTTTCGGCAGCATGGTTTTCTGAATGTAGTTCTTTGGACTTCAATGATTTGTGGGTGTGCTTTAAACAGCCGAGGGACGGAAGCTCTTCAGCTGTTCGATACCATGGTGAATAAGAAGATTCGGCCCAATGAGATTACGTTTGTTGGTGTTCTTACTGCTTGCAGCCATGCAGGAATGGTAGCAGAAGGTTTGAAATATTTTCAGCTGATGCAAAAAGTTTACGGGATCAAGCCTCGAGTAGACCACTATACTTGCATGGTTGACATTTATGGTCGGGCCGGCCATTTGAACGAGGCAAAGAACTTCATTGTTGAAAATGGCATATCTCACCTTGTTACTGTTTGGAAGTCATTACTGACATATTGCAGACTCAACAAGAATGTGGAGATAGGAAAGTGGGTCTCTGAAAGATTGATCCAGCTTGAGCCATTTGATGCCGGTTCTTCAATCACGTCGTCTAACACGCGTGCCACTAACCAGAGTTGGGAAAGAGCAGCTGAGTTTAGGAGCTTAATTCCGGGGAGAAAAGTTAGCAAACTCCCTGGTCAATCTTGGATTCATCTGAAGGATCAGGTTGAAACCTCCATCACATGGATATAAAACAACCTCAGGAAGTAGAAAGGTATTCTTATTCGTGAAGATGATACGAATATTAAAGGAAATTTGCTGATTCAAGCCCTGTGAAGTATGATGTGGAAGGAGAGCAAGCTAGTAAGCAAGTTACGGCTTTCCATGGCGAGAAACTTACAAGCTGTGGCGTCTCCACTACGCCATTTGAAACTGATACATATCCTGAAGAACATTACACAAGTATAAACAAGCAATCGATCGATGGCGAAAGAGGAAACACGGGGATATATCATAGGTGCAACTTGCTCATCTGAATGATGAGCTCAACCATTCAGACTTCTGGTGTTTGTTCTTATTCAGTCATCATTTTCCATCAACCTTTTTTTATTGTACTAAATTTTGCAGAGAATTGATGAAAACCCAGATATGGAATTTCGACACGAGGCATCATTTTCTCTTCTTTCAGTAACAGTATTTAACAGTCTGGGGAATGAAAGAAGAGACACGATCAGCCAATCTCAAGGTAATCCTTAAGCTATATTCTTGCTTCTTGTAATTTACATCGCTTGCCACATAAGAGAATTAAGAAGCTTAACTCTGAAGTCCTGTTGGTGTAAAATTGACAATGTAAACCATTTAACTTCACATATTTTCTTGCATCAGGGAGTAGGTGTGTGAGATGTTGAGGCGAATTCGATGAAGCTGTTTCCATGGAGACAAGACTTCCACAATGTTTACTTGAACAGAGCCGAGGTTGAAGTAGAAGCAAAGTGGAATAAGATTGTCAAAGGTCTCTGTTGCTTCCCGTGTAAACTCTCTTCTTTTCAAAGAGATTCCTCTGTAAACTTGATTGTGCAACCTAAAACCGTTCATTAAGTAACAACAGGATTAACTCACAATAACACCATGTTGGAATCTTTATATCTATTCCAAAATTTTAAGACGAGTTAGTAAATTTTTTAACACATATAAACAAGTCAAGTACACAATGCGATAGTACTCTTTGGTCTGGGGTTCTTTTGTACAATACTCCATGGATAATTTTATATTGGTATGAAGTTGATAAAAACTCTTAATTTTCTCTTGGAATTATTTTTTTTGTCTTCGGTATCACCGAGTTGGTCGAAGTATGACTGCTCGTGATCACATTATTTCATTATTTTTTTTGATCTATCGGTTAGTTTTCTTTCTGGCGTAAACAGTTTGTTTACGGTAGAAGGCTTTCTTTGACGTTGACGGACTCCATTTCTGCTTCAGAAAGAGTGAAAAAACAAACATCCGGGATCTGTCTAGTCCAGGAATTCCCAACGTAAGACAAGGACAATGACAGAGACCTGTAATAGGCACCAAGAAGCTCCTCATTTTGTATTCCCCCACAAAATCCAAGGATAAAGCTATCATCACGGGATCCATAGTTTTCCGTGAATTAAAAACCGTTTTCAATCGAATCAAAGTGGAATAAATGAGTGGTAGTTGGTCCAAATGATAAATAATTTTGATTCGTTTAAGAAGTGTTTAGTTTCAAGCCTCGTAAATGTAAAAAATATTATTGGGACAGTCATTCTCTAAAATAGGGCCGACGGCCATCGATTTTGACTATAAAAACTTACAAAGAACAAACTCTCTAAGTCGCTTGGGAAGTTAATAGTGATTAGTCTTATGTAATTAGTTTGGAGAATAATGGTGTACAATTAAATCTAGCGATATCAACCTCAAGATAGAGCTTTTTTTATCGAGGTACTTTTTTTCTACTGCGATTTTTTTTCCATTGAATTTTGTCGCTGTGAAATTTTAGTAATTCCGGTGGTCGTAACTTCGCAAAAAGAAATTTCACTAATACGTTTAATAAATTTTACTTTATAAAAAATTAGTCTCATGTGTGAAGCGAGGAATGGCTAAAGGATGAGTAGTTAAATAATGAGGCTAATGATGTGTTCTCATTTGCCTAGTTGCATGTGTCCAATTCTTGTCTCTGTAGTTGCATGTGTCCAATTACATATGGTTTATCATACGAAATTATTATTTGATATATGCTAAATATGGCTACGAATTATTAGATGGTGGTCGATAACGACGATATTTATTCTTAAATTGGTCGTCGCAATCGCCAATAACTAGACGACACATTGGATGATTTTGGAGGCGACAAGTGCATCTAAACCGAAATTTGCTTGTCTAAGAGCATCAATCATTTCATACATCAAATTAGTGATTTTAGTAAGTAATTAGATCAGTGAATTTTTTTAGTTTAAATAAATCATTTTGAATTTGAGTTATTAAAAATTTAGTAGTATTGAGTATTTATTAGAAAATTTCTCAGCATTCAAAGATCTACTTATCAAAAAACTATTCAAAGATCTACATGACTCGAATTTGGATAGTTAATTAAGTAGATATTTGAGTACGAGGTGATATAAAAAAATAATGGTTCTAGTTCTTAACATCCATAATTGATTTCCGTCTTTAAATTGAAGAAAAGGAGACGATTGGTTCTAAATGGGGCGGGGCAGGAGAATTCGAAGTCACAACACAAGAGATCGCTTGAGATGCACTACTTGAAGTTCGGTGCATGGAGTCGAGTTAAAGAAAACGCCACACGTAAAGCACGGAAACAAAAAAGAAAATGACCCAAATTAATTTCCCCAATTGGGAGGTATTTATCCCTTTTTACTCTTCTAAAAAGTGATTGTAAATTGATTCCAAATGCATAAATAGTACAAATTATACCAAGTTACAAGATTAAATTAATTAGAAAAAACAAATGAATAAAATTATAAGGAATAAATGTAAAGCTTAAGCAGTTCGTGTTCTACAGGAAGTCAATAATTTGACCTTTGATTGATCAATTATTGCCTCTGAAACATGTCACCTAGCGATTATTTATTTAGTAATATCTACTAATGTGACGTTGTATATCCTCAGGTTAGTTAACCTAATTAAAAAAATATTTTTTTAAGCCAACGTTATTTAGTAATCATTTAATTGCTTAATATTTTAATCCACTAAGTAGGTTTCAGTGGAATAGTGTCAACTGACTCAATTCTATTACCTGCTTAATACATTTTTTAATTTTTTTAGTACATCAAGAACTTAAAAAAGTACAACACATTAATAACTTTACGTGCGATTGTAATCTGAATTAATTATAAATATCTGAATATCAGATAATAAGGAGACAAGTGGAGCATGGTATTGCTTGTAGAATTATCTACAGTGGTGGGATCTCCAAACCCACTTTCTTTAATTGTTGTTTCTTTTTCTTTTTTGGGAAGAAATTAATTGTTGTTTCTTAGGTTCACGTGAATCACTTTTCTTCCTATTAAACTTTTATCTACTTTGCTGCCTTCGTGAGAGGGGAAGGGCAGCTGCAAGTGATGGATTTCTGTAGGAAGTATTTTCTTTTTCTATCAACCGACTATTTTCATATCTGATTTTTGTGTTGAAAAATTCAAATTCGATTTTTTTCAATCTCGAACCTAATTTTGTTAATAAATGGAGAATGTAATTGAATTGGGAGAAATAAATGCTCTAATTGAGAAGTTGGACCTAATAACAGACCAAACTCGAATTGTAATTACTAATAAGAATGAAAAAAATACAATTAAAAGAATTATTTTTTATAAAGTTCGTACTCAATACAAGAGATTATATAAAAAAACACGAATCACAGGTTTAAAGACACACAATAAGCCAAATTAGGTAGAACTGCTAAGCTCTGGCTATAAAACTAATTAGACCCCACATAGAACCTCTCTATTTTAGTGCCTACCAAACCAACTCATATGCACCTTGACTACCAATTATATCTAAAAATATAATAGTAACTTGGTTACAAAGCCAAGAACCACCACCCCACCCCCCATAATTTATAACAAACCCAAAGTCCCAAACTTTATATTATATATTATCACCATTGAGGATGTAGCACATAGCCCCCCTCTCAACCACCTATCTTATTTTTGTTCCACCCTATTCCAAATTACTCAATTTTCCAATTAGGAAAGGAGGGTTCTTCTTGTAGTACCTTCTCCTTTGGATGAAGATATGAAAGATAAAATGGAGAGGTTTGCTCTTCTTCCTTTCTCCATGGGATGTGTCTCTGAATCAAGTGTGGCTGTTGGCGGGGACCAGCCTAAACCCTCAAGAACAAGACCACCTTCAACAAGTATGTAACCATTTAACGCCTTCTGTCGTTCGGGCAATTTTTTTTTTGCACGTTTCGTATTTAATCTAATAAAATTTTGGGTTTGTTTTAAATTCTCGGACCATGTGGCGGTGTTGAGAAGAAAGAGGGGAGGAGGAGGAGAAAGAGGAGAGCTCGTCATCAATTGCGGAGAGTATGAAGAGTAGCTCGTTGAAGTTTCCCAAGCCAAGCATATCCAAGTTATTGAAGAGCTTCAAGAGCTTTACCCAGTTGTTTGGTACGGCTTTTGCAATGGCAATTTCTCTTTCAGGTTCTAATTAACCCCACCGTGATTAATTAGCATCCCTTCACAAATAGTTCTTTTAAATATGGTTTAGATTTGTAATATATATTGAATAAAAACAATTGTGAGAATTGCCTCTATTATATATTACTTGACTTAAATCAAATAGTCACTATCGATAACATGAATTATATGATATGCCATATATATATATATATATTTATTTATTTATTTATATTTTTTTCCAATATATTTCGCTTATCTTGCAATTATGTAGAATTGCAATATTTAATAGTTGAATTCTCTGTTGTATGCACTTATTACGGATGCGGTCTTTAATATTTCAAAAAATATTTTGTCATTATTCTAATATGATTAAATGTTACCTTCAGATTATCAGTCAAATTTCTCTCATGTGAATTTTTTTTGGCTGATGAAGTCGGTGAGAGACCCAATAATAATATTCTTACAAATTATAAGGATGATAAAATATATTTTTTAAACAGTAAAGACTTGGGTGTAATAATTGCATACACAAGATATCCGAGAACAGTTTGTCCATATTTAATTGGTGGATTGATTTCGACTTCAATTTGTACACAGAAATGTATATTCTCTTATTCCTTACAATATTGTTGACATTAATTAATTAAACGCAGTGTACAAAGAAGAAATGGAGGATGAGTTGGAGATGGAAATTGGGTACCCGACGGATGTGAAGCACGTGACCCACATAGGATTAGACGGTTCAACGAGCACCAACCCAACCCAAGGTTGGGACCGTTTAGTTGCTCCTCCTCGTCATCGTCACTTGCTCTCCGGCCTCGACGATGCCGGCGACGACCCTTTGAAGCAATTCGAGCTTTCCATGGCGGCGGCTCAAGCCTCCTTCGTCCCTAGCCATCACATTTAAAAAGAAGAAAAAAAAAGGTACATTAGTGAGTGATCCATCGTAGAAGCTTTGTATTTAATTGTTTAGGCAACAGGTGTGTGGGGGACTTGGGAGGACAAAAGCAATTTGGATTCAGGTAAAGTTCTGTACGTAATTCGTGCGAATTGTTTTGTTTTGAGACCTAAGAAAACCTTGGATTTTTGTAATTATGTGATGAGGTGAGATACGGAGATTCATGTTAGTTCGATCCACGGGTTATACGACTTACATCAGATAAAACGTTCAAAATTCATGACGACGCATATGCCAAACATTACAAGTTTGCACGTTTGAATTATTGGGCTGAAATTTAAGAGGTATTTAGAGATTATCACTTATAAACAAATCAATCGTTGTTACATCTATTAATCTCGTACGATCAAAAATGCCATTTAATTTTTTTTGGTTAATCTTTTAGCTAATGCCGTCCATATGCTTTAAAAGTGACGTCCTAAAAGGTTTTGTGTTATGTGATGTGGGCTTCCGAGTTAAACAAACTGAGGGAGTACGGAATAGTGCAAAAATATTGTTCTTTTGTTAGAAAGGTGCAAAAATATTGTTGGTGGCTAATTATTCTAGCTGTCTCTGGACCAAAACAGAAGGAAAAAAAGGGAAATCACTTTCATTTTTTAGGACCATCGGAAAGTTTTCACATGAAGCAGGGCAATTGTAGCCAGCGAACTGATAACTATTGATGATACTCAAATTTCCAAATGTTTGCCAAGTTCCAATCGCAATAGCTACATGTTTGCCTAGAAATCGGCCCAAGATAATGGCTTTCAATTATTATTATTTTTGATAAGTAAAGTTTTATATTGCTATAAAGTTATATCAAGAGTACTAAAAATATCCGACTTCATGTACCAATTTTTTTTTATAAGTTGAATTATATTCATATGAAGTAAAAAGTACAAGCCCCATAGTTCCACAGTTGTACAGGCCACCAACTAGATGAACTACATAACTAGTCCATAACAAAAGTCCTATACAGCAAAGAAATTGCAAAAAAAATAGAAGGCCATCAAAAAGCATAAACGCACCAGCAACGCCCTAATCTTGGAGGGATTGCAGAAAAAGCTCTAGATCCTGGTTCCCAAAATCAGACGCGAGATTGGCCTACCAAACCCATTTCTGTAACCTCAAGATGATGGAATAAATGAGAAGCTTCCGATTGCATCTCTGTTAGATGACATGATTCATATGGAGCCAGATACCCCACATAATCGATGTAAACAGCGCAAACCAAACCTTCGCGAGCATACCTCTTCTCCTCAATCCCATCCAGTTCAAAAGTGAGCAGCCAAGAGAAGGACTAGCACACCACTTGAAACCGAGCTGATCAGCGAAATGACACCAAATATACCCGGAGAACTGACAATGAAACAGCAAATGAACACTAAATTCATCCTAAGGTACCAGTTAACACAAATCAATACGCACCATATTGATTGACGTTAACTGAGAGACTTTCAATTATTATTCAGATACATACATTCTATCTTTCATATTGTTTATGCTATCTTAGCCATTGTCAAGACATAAGATAGGCAACTTCAACGATACCTATATGGCCTTCAATAAATATGTCGTCAGTGGTCTACCGACCTTACATCACTCCTTCCTTAATTCATATATTCACAATCAAAACCAGATTACTCTCTTTTTACTATGCATTCTAACAACTCCTTCATTGCATTACTCGTCGGCTGGAAAAGCACATCAAGCTGAAGGACCTTGGAAACTATTTCTTGGCTTGAGAAGTTGCCAGCAATTAACGCCAGATTGCATCTATGTCAGCACAAATATGAGCAACATTATTGTAATCTTCTTTATCAATGAAAGACTTGTATACCACTTCATGTTTTAAAAAAACATAGTTGTAGTTTTTTTTTCTTTAAAAATTTTGTAATAGACAATATAAAATGGTTTCACCAACCATTTTATCCAATCTCTTTTATGCGTGAACTATTTTATCATAATTGGACGAATCATTTTATCATAACTAGGCGAACTATTTTATTCAACCATTTTTATCCCGGTCGGGATCCCGATTTTTTCGGGACGGTTCCGTGAAACTATTTTATCATAACTGAGTAAACCATTCTATCATAACTGGGCGAACCACTCTATCATAACATGGCGAACCATTTTATCTCCCAGAACAGTCCTGCAGTATTTTAGGCATCGAAGACCGAATCCACTCCCCAATTTTACTCGAACTCCGCAATTTTGTACGCAATTGTCAGCGAACTACAATGAACAGGTAGACTAATAAAAAGCATCGGGAGAGACATTCATGCAAATAGAGTTTTTGATTCTAAATATTATAATTTTTCTCCCCTCTAGTGGAGAAACCATTTTTTCCAGAATGTAACGGGATCAATCATGATTGTTGGGTCGTCACTTTTTTAATCTAATATAGTAAGAAAATGAAAGGGGTTTTCCCGAAGAAATTATATAAAAGTACAACAAATTTCAATAATGGTGAAATATTATTGGAGCTACTGCGCAAGAACACTAGAAAATCGACGGAAGCATTGGTAAGCACACTGCACATCTGTAATTAGCATTGGTAAGCCTAAAGGAATTTTTAGTCTCGTGAAAAAGTTAAAAATTCTTAGTTGGCCCAGGAATCCTGTTTTTTATTTAGATAAATTACCGTTAGGTCCTTACTCTATGTCATAATTATGGGTAGGGTCCCTGCTATTTAAAAAATTATTTTTCCGTCCCTGCTTTTTGTTTAAATGTTGGTCTCGAATCTCTGGCTGACGTCATCACTTATTTTTTCATTTTTTGTCATGTGAAATGACATTTATACTCTTTAACAAAAAAATCACCATCTTCAACTCTAAAAACCAAGAACACCATGAACACTAACAAAAACTCATGAACATGGAGAACATAAATCATCATCTTCGACCTTGAAAGAAAAACCAGATTGAAAACCCAAAACCAAGCGTTGATGGAAAATCCAAAATCTCGAACACTCCTAATCAAACATTGATAGAAGAAAACCTCTAAATCTTCTTCTTCCAGATTACCCATGGAATTAAACATTGAAATAGCAAAAAAATAAAAGCCCATGGATGGAAGAAAACCCCAAAATCCAAATTCGCCAAGTCCACAATCTTCTGACGTGTCACCGGCGACAGAAGCAGTGGCCATGCGCCCCCCGACCATGGGGTTCCTCTTGAAACTAAGGTGGGATCTAGAACTCACGAAGCCACCAAGAAATTCCAACCAATCACTGCTCCTAATGACCCTCTCATTATTTTTTTCTCCAAAATCTCACATTTGGAAGTGTAGTTGCTTGGAATTGGAAAGGGAATTGAGTACAGTGAGTAAAGGAGGAACCTTTACACACACAGAGAGAGAGAGAGAGAGAGAGAGAGGGGAGGGTTCTGTTCTAGAAAGTTTTGGAAAAAGGCCCAAATTAGAAACCTTTGATGTTGCTGGGTTCTGGGTTTAATGGAAGTTGAAGGTTGTGGGTCATGAACATCAGGAATTATAGGAACACACAAGCATGGTGTTCGCAATTAATTGGGTATTTTTTGGTATTCTTTGATGGAATGATGATGAGAGA
The DNA here is from genome assembly GCA_963995505.1 of Hypericum androsaemum. NCBI lineage: Eukaryota > Viridiplantae > Streptophyta > Magnoliopsida > Malpighiales > Hypericaceae > Hypericum > Hypericum androsaemum. Next base: position 15,489,466 of record OZ023182.1, read on the forward strand.
TGGATTGATTATTTGCTTAGTTTTCTGCATTGATTATTGGATAAGTTTTCAGGGTATTTTGAAGTTCGTTCATAGGTTGAAGGAAACAAAATTTTTTTATAAGGGTATACAAATCATTCCACATGACAAAAAGAGAAAAAAATGGATGCTGACGTCAGTTAGGGACCCAACCAACATTTTTACAAAGAGCGGCAAAATAATTTTTTGAATAGCAGGGACCTTATCCGTAATTATGATATAGAACAAGAATCTTAGGGTAATTTGTCTTTATTATTTTAATTGTGATCTCTTCTCGGAAAGGATATTGCTTGTCCAACAAGTGAGCTTATATGGTTGATGAATGTTGGGACAAGTGCATAGCCCAATAGGAAAAAACATTTGGACTCGTTGGAAATGGCTAAGGGTCAAAAGTCGTTATTGTGTGCCTTTTGTCAAAAGCCATCGTTTCTTTTGGTCGCTTGGCGACAACTCGCACACCGTACTTGACGCTTAGTTTCCACCATTGGCCCAAAGAGGTGGAATCTTCGGCCTCCACTGACGTGGAATACACTTTGCTAAGTAATTAGTATAACTAACAAGTTTTGAGTATTTTAAATAATAATATGATCAATATCTGGTTAATTCAATCTTGGAATTATATGAAATATTCTGTAAATTTTCATCAAAATTATTTTTCTGACAAAATGCTTAATAATTATATATTTAGTAAATAGGGATTACACCCCTTTAGCTCCTCTTTTATTGGAGAGGTTGTTCACCTAACTGGCCGGTCAAAATTTAATTGCAAGACTTCCATGTTAATACGCAGTAATTATCAACGGAACGAGATTCTTTTTTTTCTTTGCCGTGAACGGGAAAGAGAATCAGGAGAACATTTAATTCGATAAAAAGACATCAGGAGTGGGAAAATTTGAGAATTATATTTTCACAAATACAACGTAGTATAGCCATTGATTAAAATTTTACACAATCTTATGATTGTTGGTCTCATTCACTTTTTCTCTCATATCAAATATCGTCATTGGTTACGAAAAGACCATCGATGTGGATGCTGAAAGAAGATTCCACAACAACGTCCACGTGTCACAACTGGGAAGGATGACATGAACATGTATTGAAATTGAAGCTGTCGTCCAACAAGTACCGCCATGTTTGGTCAAGGTCAGATTTAAGCTAAGGTCTAATACCGATAGCATTATTCGCCGGGTGTTACAGAAAAAACACCTTGATCAGCCTATAGTGCGTATTGCTCAATTTAGTGCTCTGTGTCTGTTTTCTATTGTTCGGAATTCCACTTTGATAATATTTTTTATCTACACCATCTACAATCGAGAACCAGATATAGACATTCTTGATTAGAACTTTGCAACGACTTTAATAAAAGAATCATAAAAAACCAGTATGATCTGTGGAACTAATTGCAATATCAAATTCTTGGATGTTTGAATTGTATAGATGAACTAAATAAGATTAGATAAAATATTTTGTCCTGAGACTAAGTTTGTTGCAAAAAAAGGGCTTGGACAGAATGGAAAATTGTCGGAGTCCTACCTGCAAATCTTGTCGTATCAACTTTTACGGGATAATTTTTTTTTTGTCGTAAAATACATTTTTGTCATACTTTGTTACCAGATTAATCTTACCTTATTAATTATTATATCTTTTTGCATTATATCTATTTCTTATTTATTATTTCTCTCTCTCTCTCTCTTATTATAATTATGATACCGTGTACTGTTAATTTTATATAAACAAATTAAGTATTATATGTATTAATACAGTTCAGTTATGTCTATTCTATTTCTCCAAGCTTGTCAAATGAAACTCTGTAAATTGGATTACGTGCAAATATAGGAAGACTACTTTTTTCTCTAAAACCAATACAAGAGTTAAAGTGTCATTTAACTAACCACTTTCAAGATTAACGAAAACTAATCCTCTGTCTAGGGATCATATTTCATATCTGTTAAAACTATTTTTAAATTGTAAAACCTAAGCCGATTTTCAGAACCAATTTACCCAATAAACACACCACAATAAACGGATAAACTTTTAATTACGAAACTGAATTAGTTAGATAAAACCATAAACAAATGTCCTTTTTGAAGGGATAAAAATTCCTTGCAAAATGTAATCCGGAGAGGAAACAAAGAAAAATTAGCTGTATTTAAATATTTTCTCAATAAAACCACCCAAAATATAAATGCTATCAAAATCACAATTCCAATGTTAGAGTCCTTGCAAAAATAATAATGTTAAATATTTTTTAAAAACTTTAGTTAACAGACTATTGTCCACCCTCTCTTTGGAAAAAAAATCTCTTCAAAAAAAGACTATTGTCCACCCCATGAATAAATATTTCATAGATGTTAGAATTAGAATCGGAATCTAAATTCGAAAACGACGCCGTGGGATCCGTCTATTTTTTATAAAAAGAAATTCGCGAAATCGAAAAGAACGCTAGAGGCTTCCCGTTCAATTCAACGCATTAGACCTCTCGCCCCCCACCTTTTTCCTTTTTAATATATTTTTTTTGTCTCGATGGAGCAGCACTCGTCCCCTACGTAGCTTTAAAACGGCGCCGGTTCCTTTCGTTTTTGGCTGAAACGAAGCGGGAGAAGCGAAAGGGAAAAAAAGAGGAGAGAGAAACGAGAGACGGAGAAATTCGGAGGAGGATAGGGAAGAGAATGTGCTTGGTCTCGGTAGCTGATGACGTGGACAAGAACGGCGGGGCCGCCGCCGCCGCTTTGACGCCACCGGCGAACTTTTCGAAGGTCGAGGACGGCGTCTACCGTTCCGCCTTCCCCCAACCCGCCAACTTTGCGTTCCTCCAAACCCTAAAACTCCGATCCATCATGTGTGCTCTCTTTCCTTTTCCCTTATTTCTTCGATTTAGATTCTTATTTATTTTTTCCCTTTTTAACGAATTTGCGTAGGTTCTGAAGATTCTCTTTTTTATGCGGAATATTCTTTCTTTCTTTTTTCGCAATTTCCTTTTCGCTTTTGTTTATTTTTTCTTGAGGTTTTTAATTGGCGTGGTTTCTAAAAGGAAAACAAGAAATTAAGGATCGTACGGTTATGAGTCGATCAGTTGATTTCGATAATTCTGACGTTGCGTGTAAATTGCAGATGCTTGTGTCCAGAGCCGTACCCGACAGAGAATGCGGAGTTTCTGAAGGCTCAGAATATCCAGTTGCTTCAGTTCGGTATCGAGGGCAAGACGGTAAGAGCTCTGTTTCGACGAGCGGGATTCTCGAACTGTTGTGTCGTTGTCGTAGAGTCGATGACTGCAGGGATGGTAATGCATCCGTTCGTTGTCTTTTGTTTTGTGTTTCTTATTGCCTTCTGTAATTTGCATCTTCAGGAGTCTTCTGTATCGATCCCTGTGGATACTATCATGGAGGCCCTGAAGGCCTTGATCGGTACTGGCTTATCCGCTACTAGCTAGCTTATCATGTTCTCTGATGCGCATATTGCCTTGGGTATTTCGTTGCCTGTTCTGTGTTTCTAACAGTTCTCTTTTCTGGCATCCAGATGTGAGGAATCACCCGGTTCTGATCCACTGCAATGGTGGAAAGGTAGGGAATTGGGCTTCTCTTGATTGCATCGTTTTGGTACTTGTCTGATTTAGAAGTGCTACCTGTAAATTATGTGCTTTCGAGGATCGGTTCAGTTTCTTTTAGAGGAGGATCTGTTTTTCTTTGGCATCATAAATAAATGCTATGGATCTTTACTTGTTGATCGATAGTGAACACACTGCCAGTTGTTCTCTGTCTCGCTTTAGAAAAAAAGGTTTCTGCAGTAGAATTACATGCTACAATGTGTAAACATCACAGTAGAGGTAGTTTGGATGCTGAAGCATGTCCTTCTGCGAGAAGGATCAGCGAGGTGGATTTGTTTTAGTTACTTTACTGATGAAGATATAGACTGCACTTGCTTCCCTTGCTGATCCTATGCTATCACCATCATATTGATCACTGAAAATTTTTGGTTGGTCTTTTTTCCTAGCAAAAAAACTTGGTTGTTCCCTGCCCTATTTTAAGTAATCCTTTAATTTGTTAATATCACCCTTTTCTATTCCATGTATCGATGTGAGCATCTGGTAAAGACTGCCTATTTGTATGCCGGTGCCGTGCTTTTTGGACTAGGTGAACCTTCTACGTGTAGGTCAAAAGTTAGGCCGTTGGCCTTCCAATTGTTTTCTTAATCCTTGCCATGCCCTTGAGAACTCAGCTATCTAATGCATAATATGCATCTTTGCTCCTTACTTTTCTTCCTTCCACGTGGCCTTGTTTACAAAATTCTCAGCACATCTTTTCACTATTGCAGCATCGGACGGGCTGCCTCGTTGCTTGCTTTAGGAAGCTACAAAACTGGTGCCTGCCATCAGTCTTGGAGGAGTATCGGCAATTTGCTGGCATCAAGTCGAGGGTCACCGACATGAACTTCATCGAGGGGTTTGACGTGAAGAGCCTTAGGCATTGTTTTTACAGCATCATCTTCCAGTATCACGGATATGGTTTGAACAAGAGGAGGCTGCATTACGGAGAAGACAGCGTAATGAAGCCCCGGATAACTTCGAATTAGGAGGCCGCCAAGGAATCTGTACTCGAGCATTTTCATGGTCATACTTGCGTTTTTTCATTGACAGTATGATCGGTCTTCCGATTTGGACTCCCGGATAGGATTTTCTCAAAATGAGCCCCAGATACACAGCTTCTTTACATAATATTTCCCTCCGTGTCTTTTTTTTTTCCTTGAAGAGGTTTGCCTTGGCTTCTTTCGCACATACTTGGTGTAGTTTTACATGTATAGGAAGAGGCAGATTGCCACTGGTTGGACGGGTTCAAAATGAACCACGTAAATCTGTATCTTTAAAGAAAGAAGAAACCAGAATCAATTCTCTCTCTCTCTCTCTCTCTCTCTCTCTCTGTTTGGTTTTCTTCTTGAAACCCATTATGATGACTCAATTTTTTCCCGAAACTATCCGGCCGGATAATGGTTGTCGGATAATAATTGTACTGATTAATCTAAGTTTAAATCATTACCAGAAACACTTTTATAACATATGTATTTTGAAATTAAATCTATATGCGAGTCTGAAATCTCGTAATTCTAGCAAAAGAAAAATTAAGGTATTGCTGACATGAAAAAAATATGAAATAAACAATTTGCTATAGTATGCTTCAGCTGAAAAATAGTTGATACATTTCGCCTATCTATGATGTGTATTCGTTGTTTTGAATCGTATTGTCTGTTCACCATAATTAACTCTTTGCATCAATGCATGCTTACTTTCCTTTGATTGTCATTGTACATTTGGGGCGTGCATGAGTTAACTGGCCTATTTTTTTTGTTTGTTTATAACTATTGGTATACGGTACTCTGGGTTGAGACTAATCTAAGTTCGAGCGGAGTATGACTTTTGAAATATCGCAAAATTTTTTCAACAAGTATTAACACAGTTGTATTTTCTATAATTCAAACCCAAGATTTGATTAAGTACGAACAACACTCTAGTCATTTAATTTAAGTATTAATTGACCTACTGAGCTACAATTCTTTTTTTAGAAAGAGCTACAATTACTTGATCGTGCATCTTTTTAGATTATTCAGGTTGGTCATTTTGATAATGATCATGCTATTTGATTTATTAAAAAAAAGATAGAGGAACTCTTCAAAATAAAGAAGAAGAGGATGAATAAAAAGAATATGTTTTTTGTTTGATCTACGAATGACATTTTAGAAATTTCATATTACCACTTGACGGCAGATTTTGCAGGCTTGAGAATTATACTTTGTAAAAGTATAGAAAAACACAAAAGAGAGAAAATTCATGAGAAATTATGAATCTATTCTTAGAGGATAATGGCTTAATAGAAGGGCATAAGCTCTTTCTGCTTCTTTACCGTATAAGTTAAACAAATATTTAGATTAATCGGTGATAGACTAGTTTAATTAAGGATATCAAATTTAAAATTTTGTAACTCTTCATTAAACTAGTCTATCACCGATTAATCTAAATATTTTTTCGACTATACGATAAAGAAGCAGAAATGGCCTATGCCCTTCCTTTAAGCCATTATCCTCTGTGGATAGGTTCACAATTTCACATGGAGTCTTCTTTCCCTGCCTTTCTCCGCTTCTTTCCTCCTCTTTTTCCTCCTTAGGGAGTTCTTTCTCCTCTTCCCTTCTCCCTTTTCTCTTATTTTTTAGTTTTTCTCTTTTCCATATCTCAAATCTGATCTGGTGAAGTTTTGGCCTTTGCTACGTGTGGTTGCTTCCTTACTCGTCATTGTTCTCCGGAGCTCGCCGTTCTCCCGTCGTCGTTATGCAAGGAGTCAGAGTCAGAGCCCTCATATATTGTTTCTTTTCTCTAGTCACTTTCCTCACCTCGCCGCGGTCCCTGAGATTTCCACCACCGGTCTCCTTGTTCCTGAGGTTCCACCGGCAGTCCCTACCGCTCGCCTTTGCAGCCAAACCACTAAGGTGTAAGGCCTCCTCCGCTGCAAGGTGTTCGCCACCGGTCCCCACAGCAAGTTGGCCTCCCCCGTACACAGCCTCTGCAGGTTGCTCCACCGATAAGGTATAGAGGGGTTGGTCTTTATAGACCGCCCCTCCGGTATCCAGTGACTTTTGTTTATTTTTGTGATTTCTATTTTTGTTCTGTTGTCTTTGATTTATTGTCGTATGTTTGCTTATTATTCATATCTGGTTTGCAATATTTTGCCTAAACTCGATTGTTTGGTGGTTTATTTGGGCTGTGTTTAATTTTTGCTATTTGTATTGTTCTTGTTTTTTATTTGGATCAGCCTTGGTTTGATCTAAGATCCAGACGGATCTCGATACCTCTCCTATTGATTCAGGTGGATAACTTTGTCTTGGTTGAACTCGTTCGACATTGGCTCTCATTTTAGTGCGTCTCGTATGCATTCAAATGCCCTCTAGATTGCGTCTTTCATGTTATCTATTGGTTATTAGCCATAGGTTGTCTCAGCAGTTGTTCGCATTAGTTGTTAGCTCTTGATGCTTTACGCCTGCCCTTCGCCTCCATCCTCGCAACCCTGTGGTCTTCGGTTTGGTATCTGTTTTCGATTTGGTGTCTTTGTCTATTATTTATGTTTTTCATGTGTTTATTTTGTAAACCAAAAAAAAATTAATTTTGTATATACAATATTGTAAATTCTTGAGAACAACTTAAGTGTTGATAACATAATCAAAAAGAGAAGCGTTGTCGGGATAAGGTTTCTTTGGTTGATGTATGTCAACATAATTAGAAAAAAAGTGTCGTGTTTTTATTTTTAAAATTGATGTGACATTTTGTTTTTACCTTTAAAATTAATGTGTTATTTTAATATTTGTTTATTGTTATTGTGTCCTTGCAATATTTGTTTGATGTGTTTTTTTCTGCCTCATGCACATATATTTTTGTCTGTCTGATGTGTAATTATTTTGTAATAATGTGTCTTTGCAAAGAAAATGACATATCAAACAAAAGTAACAGCCAAAAATATGTTATGCCGTCGTTTTTGCTTAATGTGCTATATCTGATTGATATTGATGGAACCCACTAAATTTTTGTTTGGAAAACTTTATTATTGTTAAAAAAATTTATTCCACTCAAATCTAGATTTAATCAATCTAATGGATAACTCGATAACTACTATTTATAGCCCCCACATTCCCACCCTAACCCCCACACCGCACGCGCTCTACCCCAATAATAAGCCCCCGAGCATCAAAATTAGGGTTTCTGTATTTTTGTGCCCTAACCGAAGCAAAGAAAGGAAGCCGGAGAAGAGGACGATGACGGGGAAGGCGAAGCCGAAGAAGCACACGGCGAAGGAGATAGCGGCGAAGGCGGACGCGGCGTTGACTAACCGGGGAGGCGGAAAAGCGGGGCTGATCGACCGGACGGGGAAGGACAAGGGCGGCCACGCCAAGTTTGAGTGTCCACACTGCAAGGTAACCGCCCCCGACGTCAAGTCTATGCAGATCCACCACGAAGCCCGCCACCCGAAGATCCCTTTCGAGGAGGACAAAGTCACCAACCTCCACTCCTCCGTCGCCACCTCCTCCGCTGCCGCATCCGCCTCCGCCGACCCCAACAAGCCCCGCCCCGGCATCCGCGGCTCCCTCAAGAAGTGACCCCCCGCCGCCCTGTCCCCGCCATGTTATCAATTGTTCCTTTTGGTGTTTTGCACTGTCCTTGTGTTTTTGACTTTTCTCTGCTCTTTAGCTGGGTGTTTCGACTGTCGGCCGGATGTATATTAGTGTCCTGATGATCATGATGGGTTACGGTTGTACGCCCAAGTGGTTGCTCTACGAGAAGTGTTTCTGATTATGGTTATTAAGTGCTTGCTCTATCTTGCTTGCCTATTCTTTTGAGTGCTTGCTAACTGGTTTTTACGGGTGCGCGAGTTTGACTTTCGCTGGGGAACGCTCTGAGATAGTATTTCAAGCTAATTGCCCCTGAATACTGTTATGTTTAACATCTTGGGTTCGGGGTGACCTGTGTACTTGTCGCTGATAGCAGCAATGGTAAGGGTGTGAGAGTATCTCGCCTTTTGCTTTTAGGTTGCCTCTGTTGATTAGGTTAATGCTTGCTTTGACTATTTGTGGGTATGAACCAGTCAGTTGTTTCTCTACTAGGGTTGAGGAATGGAAAGGCGTGTGCTTGCTAGTTTTAATTGCTCTAGCCAGGAATTGGTTTCTGGGGATGTGAATTTAGTTCCTCTTGTTGAGGTTCAACAAGATCTGGACTATTGATTGCCAGATCCTTGTCTAAAGTTATGTTCATGTAAGTTGGATCATCCTCTGTCTGGCATTGGTTTTAGAATGTCTGGTCCACCAATTGTGGAATACTTGGTAATTTTATGGTTGCCTTTACTTTAGTCATGATGCCTATGGTTTTGAAATTCGTTATGGTTCCGAAACTTTGATGCCTTGTTGTGTATCATAGGGGACACTGATTTCTGGAAGAGATCAACCATTTTCCCAGGTACGTTTTGGTATTCGAACACACCTTGAAACTATGGCTATCAAGGGGGTTTCGGACTCGTATTGTGGTGTCCGAGTCCTCCAAGAACTGTGGCAATAGTCGTCGTTGGATGTTACCCAGGATCCCGAGTTACCCAAACTGGAACTTCGAAGCCCGAAGTTCCATACGTTCAGCGGTCGAAAAGTTAGATTAAAACCAGTAAAACTTCTGTAAAAATTCATCTCAAAACCCCAGTTTTATGTCTGGTAAACCAATATTCATGATGTAAAAAACTCCGCTGCAAGAAGAAAAACTTGTATGCATTTTCTATAACTGTTGCTGTAAAGAAGAAAAGAACGTTCAGCTAAAGGAGCAGAGTAAGATGGACAGTAACTGCCCTTCTTGTGATCTAGTAATTGTCTAACCGCCAAGGAACTTGCAGCTACTGATTGAAGAAAAGTTGTTCTAGGTAGAGAATCTTCCCATGATTTGCTGATACAACGAAGACGATGCCGACCCCGAAGAACCATTTGTTTGGTCAGTAATGGATGAGCCAACATCATAGATGTTCTCCTTCTGTTCTTGTTTCGGCCTGATCATCTGTTGTGCGGACAGGAATTGCTGAACTTGACCAGTGAATTTACCATTCCTGTGAAAGTCAACACCCCCCATAGATATGTTTGGAGTTGCTCGAATGCTTGATGGCATCGTAATTGGGAAGTCTGGAACAAGCGAAGCGATGGAACCGGGGTGATGCATAGGGGCCTGGTTAGAGTTGCACCCGAACGGACCGTAAGGCATTGCACTCTGGATGGACGGGAACTTCATCGGGTACATGGAGGAAGGCCCCAGCCTCGCATCGTTGCCGAAGTTTCTGGGGAATGCGGGCCTCAGATAGTAGTTGTTAAACATTGGCTTCCTGTCAAAAGCTGGTGTGAAGTCTTGCATTTGAGAATCTGGCTTCGGTCCGTTTGTGCTTCTTCCATATCCCACCAAACCAGTGTGGGCATTTGAAGGATTCGGCGGCAAACTAGCACCGGTCGAATTCGCGTGAGTGCTGTTTCTCGCCGCAGGTACCTCGTGATTGTGTTTACCCTCGTAAGTTGTAATCACGAATTTCAGGTTGTGGGATGCCCTCTCCACATGTTTCCGCACCAAACATCCAGGGCTGGTGCATTTGTAGTAACTCCTGCAATCATACAGTCATTAGTTCATCTTTCCTGTCATTTTAATGAAAATTCGCAGCGAAAACTCGTTAAACACGGGAATTGCAGACGAAGAAACTCTGCAATTAGTGTCGAGGAATGGTGTACCTTGGGTTTGGGTTTCCCTTGACAACCTTTTGCCCGTACTTCCTCCAACGATATCCATCGTCGAGTATGTCCACCTCACTCTCTATTTGCACCACAACTCGTGGTTCTCGAACAGCACGAGATGTAATATTTGCTTCAAGCAAACATTCGATCCTCCTGAGATGCAGTAAAAAGTAACAGATCATCCATTGTGATTGATACAGGCTGAGAGAAAATCACAAGAGGATGAATAACTACCTTCTTTTCGACTCGGATTCCTCAGCATCAAAATCGAGTCTAACTTGCCCGCCTGCTTGAGTGGCGCCATCATCGTCATTATCATCAAGACTTGCGAGAGTTGAGGACAGCTCAGGAGTCCCAGCTGGTTCAATTGCTCCAGCAGATCCGCCCTGTGTAGCTTGGGGATCGGAAAGTTCGGTGACCACAGATGTAGAAGAGGTCCTTTCCATCCCGTCGAACCTCCTCTCAGAAATACCATATCGAAAGTCTCTGGTGCCCGACTCTGCACTTCTCCAAGCTGCAACACCTTCAGGTTTGACACTGGTTCCACTGTCTACTTCCATCTCTGGCATCCCATCAAGTGAAGAAGCTGTCCCAGGCTGAGCCCGGCGATTAGGCTGAGGTTGAGGGTGATTGTGGTTGCCTTTATAGATGATCTCTGTAATCCGTCCATCGTGTGAACGCTCTATCTTTTTCTTTACCAGACAATTGGTATGGGTACACTTATAATAACTCCTTGGATACTCACTACCTTTTACTTGTTTCTGGCCATACTTTCTCCAGTTGTATCCATCGTCGGATGTCCTTCCCGCATCAGCAACAGGAAACGCTCCTTTCTGTTCCTCCACGGGCTGCGCCTCTACGGATCCTCCACGAGCAGGCTGTTGCTGTTGGTCATTTTGGTTGGCAGAAACCTCCTGAACGAAACAGTCTTCAACGCCGCTTCTCTCCAACACCTTGGCGCCGGTGGCCAACTTGTCCTCCGCCACCCCCTTCGGGAACTCAAAATCCATGACCGTTCCGCTCGAAACCACAGCACGAAGATCACCATCATTCTCCTGTCCAGGTACCACACAAACCAAACACTCAAAAACACACGTCTGATTACATTTCACCCTAGCATAAACACAAGTACATTCTCCACACTCAATCGAGCAGAAAAAAACACAACTCGGCCTCATGCAACAAAGTCCACAGCTCAGTCTGACCACACTGTTGAAGTACATTCCACAAGTGGAAAATTTTGCATATAAACCAAAAGAGTTGCACCAACAAAGTTATACATATATGATGATCCATTCAATTCCAAAGTCTCACTCAATTACGCCCTTTTTAATTACCCGGTTTGTTGGTTAACTGTAGGCTAGTTTTTAGGTACCATTTAGCTACCCGAGTGCGGTTTAGCTAGTGGTGGGGTGCGGGTGAGAAATCCATTCCTCCTACTTAAACTCTATTTAAAAAGAGTCCCACTGGTACCTGATTATAGAAGCCGGAAAATTCAGAGAAAGCATCATCAAAGAACAAGCCGTTGTCCTCCTTGGCCCGCCCGAACCTGCCTCCCTCGTTTGCGAACCCCGTCGTCGGCGACGGCTGTATTATAATTATAATTATCATCAAAACAAAAAGAAAAAAAAGGAATACGAGTCGGCCTTTGAGGGATCCACAAAAATAAAATTAAAAAAAAAAGAAAAAGAGAAAAAGAGAGAGAGACCTGGGAATTGGGCAAGAGGATAGGTGAATCGAGGAGGGCGGTGGGGCTGATCCCGGGAGGGATGGTTAAGAGGGGCGACCGGACGACAGGCGGGGAGAAAATGAACGGGCCATCCCTATTCGTCCTGAAACGCGGCGTATTGATCCTATCCGCGTTGAACCCGCATTTCGCCGCCCTCCTCTCCGCTATGCTCCCCCTCCCCCAGCCGTTCCCCTCTCCGCCGTCCGGACGGTTTCCGTTGTCCGAGGTGGGGTCCATCTTTTAAATTCTCAGTTTGGGACAAGGGTGTCACTTAAAGACTCATTCTGTGTTTTGTTTTGTCGTTATCCTATTTTTGGACCCTTTCTCGGAGGAATTAGAAGCGAATGAGACAAATGTAGAAAACTGGGTTTTAGTTTTGTCTCTTTCTCTACAGTGTCGTCTTGTCCATGGAGACAGGGGGGAGTGTTCCCATGATGATTTTGTGTTTATCTAACACTGGGGCAGAAGAGAGTGTGGGATTAGAGAAGAGGGAGAGAAATTGTTTATATGGAGGAGAGAGAAAGAGAGGGAGTTGTTCTAGTTAATCGGTTTCTAATTTTGATAGAATGTATAATATAGAACACACGTCACGTTTCTATATATTAGTATGCCGATTAATTCATATTCGATTGAGTTTCTAAATTTGATAAAATATATAATATGGAACACACGTCACATTTCCATATATTAATGTGCCGATTAATTTTTTTGTCGGTGCTGATTAATTTAGATTCGAGTTGAGTTTCTAAGTTTGATAAAATGTTATAATGTAGAACACACGTCACATTTCGATATACCACTGTGTCGATTAATTCATATTCGAGTTGAGTTTATAAGTTTGATAAAATGTATAATATAGAACACACGTCATATTTTCATATACTACTGTGCTGATTAATTCGTATTCGAGTTGAGTTTCTAAGTTTGATAAAATGTATAATACATAAGATATGTCACATTTTCATATATCAATGTGTCGATTAATTTAGATTCGAATTGAGTTTCTAAATTTGATAAAAATATATAATGTAGAACACACGTCACATTTCTATATACCACTGTGCCGAATAATTCAAGTTCGAGTTGAGTAAAATATTTAAAAAGTGGCAAGATTTTGACAACAAATATTTAGCATTACTATGTTTATTCAGTAAACACCAAAGAATCATATGCAAACTTAAAAATATTCAAGTTTAGTAAACCTTTTTCCACTTTTTTATGTTTTACTTTTTAGAAAAATAGTATTAAAAATTATATTTGTTCTTGTGTTTCAGTTATCCGAGGAAAATAATCAGCTGCATTTTGTGTTTATTTAACACTGAGACAGAAGAGAGTGGGGGATTAGAGAAGAGGGAGAGAGAGGTTTATATGGAGGAGAGAGAAAGCAAGCGAGTTGTTTTAGTTAATCTGTTTCTAAGTTTGATAAAATGTAAAATAAAGAATACATGTCACATTTTCATATACCAGTGTACAGATTAATTCATATTTGAGTTTTCTAAATTTGATAAAATATATAATACAGAACACACGTCACATCATTGTGTCGATTATTTCAGGTTCGAGTTGATTTTCTAAGTTTGATAAAATGTATAAGAACACACCTCACATTTCCATATACCACTATGCCGATTAATTCGAATTCGAATTGAGTTTCTAAGTTTGATAAAATGTATAATATAGAACACACACCACAATTCCATATACCACTATCCCGATTAATTCATGTTCAAGTTGAGTGAAATATTTAAAAGGTGGCAAAACTCAAAACAAATATTTAACACTACTATATCGAGAATAACAACCATTCAGTTATTCACAGTATACACCAAAGAATCATATGCAAACTTTAAAAAAAATCAAGTTTAGTAAACCCTTTCAGCTTTTTGATGTTTATAATTCTTTAGAAAAATAAAATTAAAAAATTATCTTTGTTGTAGTGTTTCAGTCACTCGAAGAGAATAATCTAAGGGTGGGTAAGTGTGTTGAGTAATGAGTAAGTTACAAATTTGGTAGTATTATGAGTGATTAATAACTTGATTAAAGCTTTACATGACAAGGTAGTATTGGCCCATCAACTTTCCTTTTTTCCTCTCACCCTTATTAAATGCTTCATTTAACGAGAGCATTTAGATCAAATATTGATGTCGTTGTTCTAACGTAACCAAGTCTAGAATTATTGACGCAATAATGTTAAATAATTGTTAGAAAAATTTTATCACATTTCAAAACTCTAAGCTAACTCAAATATAGATCAGTGACTTTAGTGGGTCCAGATACCAGGTGGTATATAAAAATACTTCATTTGTGTGTACGGTGGTAGAGAAGGAAGAGAGAGAGAGTATTTATTTTTTATTTTTACAGTATCTATTCGGACACTCATAAGAATAACTAATCGAGGATTGAGTAAAAGTGACAAAGTTTTCCAAACAAGTATTAAATATTATTACATTCGTAATAACTCAAATTCGAGACATCTTGATTAAGTTAGAACAACTCATTCACGTAGTAATCAAATTGCTTAATCTAAGTATTTGTTGGTCAAAGGCGATTAATTACATGCCATGTATAAATTATTTTGGTGGCAATTCTTGTTTTGGAATGATATTTAATGAAGCTCTTACTTAATTTTGACTGCCTAGGTCAACAGTATTGGGAAATGTTTAAAATAATATCCTAATTAATTACCAATTTAATAACCTATCACACCAATCATACCTCTTTTCCACGTTATCAATGGATATACGTCTTTCTAAGAGAAAACATGCAAGTTATTGGTACTCTCCCAAAGTGTCCCCAATATTCCTTCTACGAAGTATTTAAATTTAATTCTTTATGTTTATACTATTCACTAACACACTTAAACATGAATAACAGAAACATTGCTGTCTATAACAACAGAAAAACTAATCCAAACACGAACTTCGTCAAAGTCAATTATTCTAACAAAAAATAATAATAATAATTCTAATGTGATATTTTATTTAATGCAATCTGAGTTGTTTAACGCTTAAATCAATGCCAACAATAAATAATTTCCATTCATAATGCAACAACAATAACAACAAGATTGGGAAGATCTCTGTCCTAGCGAGGGATTAGCTTAACTAATGGTAAGCCGAAAAATCTTGAGGTGGAAAGTTATTTGTTAGATTCCTTTGCATCGTTTTTGTTTATTATTCGATCGCCTATAATGACACGCGGGACACCTGGGGTCCACAAAAATATTTTGCACGTTGGAAATGTTGCAAAAGACCTCATTTTGTATATAAAATTCTCGTCATAATCCAATTTCTTGCTAATAAAGCAGCGATTCTTGTCTAATAGCCGTTTTATAGTTTTGGCAATTTATACCACCTGAAAATACCTTAGTGTTTTGATTAAGTGCATATCAGAATTCGCTCAAGTATGATCAATAAAAAGACTATGCATAGTAGTAACTGATCATAAACTCAACTATCTTTAAGTACTACAAAATAATAGTTATGATCAAAGGGATAAAGAAGTCTATCGAGAGATCGGTCATAAGCTACGAGGACTTAACTTACAAGTTTGGTAAGCGACTTTTTCGTTGAGACTAAGTTTATTCTTACACGGGGTCATAAACTTTGTTGTCGTGTGATCATTGATTTCTCGGTGAAATCTGAGTGGTCAACGAAGACTGTTTTATGGGTTTGGTTGTTAAGAATTTTCCTAAGTCTAGATCAAGTCTTCACTTGCACACTCTAGTTGAAGCTTGACCAAAAAGATCCAGATATTTATCCAAAGACAAGTTCGAATTTGAACCTTGCTAAGATCAAGATGATTAAGGCTTTTACCCACCGTATTAGTGCCTCGCCATGGCTTGGTTGCTTGGTATTAAAGTACTCTTCTATGGATTAGAAAGATTAACTTTGTGAAGAGTTATATAATCATCTTTGAACAAGTCCACGTGATGGGCGACTGCCCTAGACGATTCACTCTTTTGTCAAAGGAATAATTGTTTAAATCTTGATTATGTTGATCTAACATAACTTGATACAAAAGAGATTTCAGATATTCTTTTGGCTTTGTTTGTATCAGCACCCTCATGTCGAGGTCAACTCAAGTCAAGCCTAGGAAGAAAAGTGTTAGCTTTTGCTAGCTTGAAGACTTCTCATCCAACGGCTACTTCAGACGTGGAAAGCAAGTTTGAAGACTTACTTGGAGAGCAAGGGCCAATGGCAACATGCAAGGGAGATCCTATAAATAGAAGATCAAGCCAAAGAGGAAGGTGGACCATTTGAGAGAGAAAAAAGTGACCAAGGTTCATAGAAGAAATCTAGCTCGTAGCTGAATTCCTTCATTCAAGACAAAATAGCATATTAGAGAATACATTTGTCTTAGGATACTTGCTCAACTTCTGTGTGAAGTTTGGAGAAGTATATTTGTAAGAGCAACGATAAGCTCAAGGTTTCTAGAGATCCTGTAAATCTAGAGTGAGGTAACTAGCCGGTGCCTGTGAAAGCCAGTATGTTGTAAGGTTACTAGTGAACCTGGTAAAATTAGAGAGTGGTAGCTAGCCGGAGTCCGTGAAGCTAGTGGTGTGAGGTTTGCAAGTGAACCTGGTAAAACTTATCGTGTACTCTTGTATTTTTATTGGGGATAATAAAAAGCGGGAGGACGGTTGAAGAGTGGACGTAGGCTCAAGTGGACCGAGCTGAAATATTATACATCTGGTGTCAATTCTCTCTATCTCTATTCTTGTTTATGCTGATTGACTAAGTACCAATAAAAATTGGGAAAATCGATTGAGACCTAATTCACACACACCCTCTTCTTAGGTTATTTATTGGACCTACACCACCTCACTCTTTACAACAACTGTAAGAATAAAAAAACCAAACCGATAAGTTATCTATGTTTTGGTACTAATTTGTCTTTCTCAATAACTTGGGTATTGGAAGTTTACCACGTAACCCTAGCCTCATTAGCAAAAAACTAGGGGTTTAACTCAGATTTTGGCTTTAAATAGTGGCTGGACGTCCCCCTGTTTCTGCCATTAAAAGAGACTTACGAAATTTCCCTCTTCGTTTAGATGAAGGGAATATCCAGACCGAGGAGGACATTTTGGGAGAAGACAAAGCCATAAGAGATTCCTTGGAGTTGGAGGGTAAGTATGAGATCCGCCCTGACCATCTATTTTGTGTATATTGTAAGAAAACTCACGAGTTATGTTTCCAAAAGGAAGGAGGAGTGATCAAACTGATGACGTAGTGTCAAGGGAGCAAGTCAGGACTATAGGAACCGAAGGGTAAGTCCCGTCCACCATTCCTCCCTATAATGTGCTTAATTTTGCCCGTAGGGATTAACATAGAATTCATGTAGGACCTTCGGTAGGCCATCAGTGGAGTTATCGATAAACTTTATGGACCGAGATTAAAGGCTACTCCATGTAAGTGGATTCTGTAAATACTTTGGTACACCGATTTTGATATGTTTTGAATGATCTGATTTTCCTTTTAGTTTCTTATTTTTGATCTGTTCCGTTCATAATTTCTTATATGAATATTCTGATCTGATCCAATTTATGTATCGGGTATGCGAGATTATTCTCACGCCATTCTGGCCCCGTAGTTTATTCACACTGATTAAGGGACTATCGGGTAACCCTAGGTGTGGGTAATTAAAAGGACGGGGAGCGTGGTAATAGTCTGAGCTGGTGGAGGGAATACTTTCCTGTCATATGAGACTGCACCGCAGGAACAGAAAAGTATTTATCTGTGCCCCACGAGAATTCTGTCGTGATATCTGTTGGGCTCTGGAGTCCTATTCTGTTAGATGGCTAAGTTAGATAGATAAGTGACTCCTATTTCGTTTTGAGAAGCTTTATAGTTAAATGTGTTCGGAAACCATATTGCTGATCTGATTTGTGTTTATGTTCCACTTACTGAGTTTAATAAACTCACATTAGTCGTATGTATTTCAGATCGTTCATGAGGGTCTCGGGATCGGGAGTAGGTTCGTAGAAGGCTCCAGCTGCATGCATTGTCACATTTTCTTTTCATTAATAAAGAATATTAGCTTATCGACTTTCAGTTTCTTATTTGATGACAACTACATTGTTTTTCAATAATAAGTGTTCCAGATATTGGATTTCATTTTATAATAAAGTCTGGTGCCGAGCGGGATATTTAAAAACCTCGGGCGGTTGTCATGTTTTTATATTCGAGCAATGATAATTAATGGTATCAGAGCCATTTAAAAAAATTTAACCTACGCGTGTTAGTGGTGTGCGTGTGTCCGATTTTGAAGGGTCATAACTTTTTACTCATTTGTCCGATTTATTTTATAATATATTTTCAGAAAGAGAATTTCAAGATCTATAACAATTATCGCTTTGCCGTAATGACCAAGTTTGGGGGCCTAATTCGCAAGCGTTTGAAAGTTAGAGCTAATTTAAGATTTTGTCAAAAATATGAAGTGGTTTTGGTCAAAAAATTTTATTTTTCTTGAAGTTTTTATGCTCAGATTCAGGTGTGGAGTACTATGAAACATTAGTGGGAGTGTTAATAAGTGGTTTGTGGTATTGGAAGGATTCGATATGTCCATAAAGTGATTCGAGTGAACAATTATGTTCTTAATAACGAAGATACATGACTTAGTCTCTTATACTTTTGGAAGTATGGTACTAAGGTTTACTATGTTTATAAGTGTTTAATTATGTTCGTAGGTGGTTTATAAGTGTTTAATATGTTCATGATCCTACGTAGTACTAATGTGGTATGTTCATAATTATGTCAGAATTCCAATTGCTCTGTAATGATGTAGTTGGCGTTCTGATCGTAAGATATGTTGATAATGTTGTGGTTGATGAACTTATATGATGTGGATGAGATGTGATTCTATTGTGGCGTTAGTGAGATCCTGTTAAGAATAGATGTTACGACTAAAATGTTCCAATTTTATATACAGTTATTAGATAAGTAAGTGTTTTAATCCGCTAGTGATAACACATCAGGGTAGGGAACAATGGCACCAACGACGAGGTCTAGAGCATCCAAAGGATAGGGGCCTGAGCCAGAGTTTGAGCATGGTGCGACGGGGCAGGGTGCAAATCTCAAAATGCCTGCTAATATTGACAATGATAATGTTGACGATGTTGTTTACACTACCGTAGGCGTTGAAGATGCTATCAAGGTTGATGAGGTTGATGAAGTTGCTGACTTTGACGGTGCTCCTGCCAACGCCCCGGCCGTCCCTACCAATGCGCCTGTTGCTCTTATGCTGAACCCAGCAGGTCTAAACGTTGAGGGTGCAGTTCTGCAGATTCTGACCTTATTGGCTCAACAACATTAGCTTGTTCCTCAACCTGTGCCATAACCTACAGCTCGAGGTTATCGGGAATTTCTAAGGGTTTGGCCACTCACTTTTGATGGATCGGAAGATCCAATACAAGTAGAAGATTGAGTGATCGAGATGGAGAAGGCCTTTCAAATTGCTCGCACCCAGGAAAGGATCCTTCACCCAGGAAAGGATCCTTCAAGACAAGAGGGCAAGAGAAGAGAGGAGAGTCCTCCAATAGGTTGATGATGTGGTAGAAGTGGAGGTGTACGGCTGGGAAGCCTTCCTTAAGGATTTTAGAGGCCATTTTATGTCGCCAGCCAAGAGAAGAGAAAAGACACGTGAATTCGACCAACTGGTATAGGGGAATATGACAGTGTCGCAGTACGATCGTAAGTTCACAAGGCTCTCAATTTTCAAGTCGGCTGTTGCTCTGGACGAGGATACTCGGGCTAGAAAGTTTGAGGATGGGCTTGCAGATGATATCAAAAATCTTGTAGTGCCTCTCATCTTGCCTACATATTTGGATATACTCTAGAAGGCATTAGTGATCGAACAGAACCTGAACATGTGCCAAAAAAAGGTAGAGAAGGAACCGGCAAAGAGGAAGATAGGACAAGATGTAGGGAATCAATACATTGAACCAACCAAGAGATCATGCAACTCACACCCTGCCAGAAACACAGACCCGTGGTGTGGGAGATGTAAGCGAACTGGCCATACTCAAGATAAGTACAGGTGATTAAAATATTATTTTATTATTTCGATCAAAAGACTTAGATTCTAAAATTGGGAATGCAATAGTATTGTAACACGTATTTTTTTAAAGGTGGATTACTGGGGCTTGCTTTAAGTGTGAAAAGATGGGACACCAACTCGCAACCTGCCTCGAGCTCTGTGCACGGGCTCCAGTGACAACAAATCCCAATGCCTGCACCACAGCTCCTGCAGGAGGGAATCCAACAGCAAGAGCCACGGCACGGGTGTATGCTCTGAACCAAGCGAAAGCTGGCAAAAGGGGGGATGTGGTGACAGGTAAACTTTGTTCAGTAACTTGTTTACACCGTTACATGAGTGTTATTTTGTTATTTTGAAATTAGGACCTTATCGCAGGTAAATTTTTAGTAGCTGGTTATCATGCGAATATGCTGTTTGATTCTGGAGCAACCCATTCTTTTGTTGCTGAACACTTCGTGAGGAGACATGAACTGTTGAGAAGTAGATGTCAGGAAGAGATAAAAGTTAAGACTATTATTGTAGATCAAAGTTGTGACTACAGTATTGTCATAAGTGGCCATCCCGTCGAGGGACACTTCCAAATTATGGGAATGATGGGCTTTGACGTTATTTTGGGAATGAGTTGGTTGGTAGGGCATTATGCCTTTATTGATTGCAGGTGTAAAGCAGTTGTCTTTCGGCCGCTAGGAGAAGGAGAATTCATATATACGAGCGAGGGTGTTAAAACACCTTCGTGTATAATCTCTGTGATGGAAGCAAGGAGACTGGTGCATAGTAGTGCGGTGGCTTACCTAGCTGCTACTCTAGACACTCGGAGCAAGATTTCATTAAATTAAATTCCTGTTGCTAGACACTACCCAGACGTATTTCTGAAAGAGGTGCAAAGGGTACCACCGGACTGTGAAGTGAAGTTCCAAATTGAGTTGATTCCCTGAGCAAGGCCAATGTCAAAAGTGCCCTACCGGATGGTCCTGACGGAGCTAAAGGAGTTAAAAACTCAACTAGTAGACCTACTAGAAAAGAGATTCATCAGACCAAGTGTGTCACCATGGGGAGCACCAATGTTATTCGTAAAGAAGAAAGATGGATCTATAAGGATGTGTGTTGACTATCAAGAGTTAAACAAGCTTACGATCAAGAATCGATATCCCTTATCAAGAATTAGAGATCTGTTCGATTAACTGAAGGGAGCACAAATATTCTCCAAAATAGACCTGCGATCGGGCTACCATCAACTGAAGATTAAGGAGGAAGATGTGCACATGACTGCTTTCCGCACAAGATATGGACACTATAAATTTCTAGTAATGTCCTTTGGACTGTCAAGTGCTCCAGTCAAGTTCATGGACCTAATGAATCGTACTTTTAAACCATACTTGGACAAATGTATGGTAGTATTTATTGATGACATCTTGGTGTATTCGCCAAGTAAAGAGGAGCATGAGGAACACTTAACGTTGGTGCTGAAAATACTTTGAAAAGAATAGTGTACACCAAGCTGAAGAAGTATGAGTTTTGGCTCGAGAAGGTCGCCTTTCTTGGACACGTCATATCTAAGAAAGGAGTATCAGTAGACCCTAGCAAGATTGAGACCATTATAGGGTGGACGCAACCAAGCAATGTGTCAGAAGTACGCAATTTCTTGAGCTTGGGAGGCTATTACCGACGTTTTGTGAAAGGATTTTCCAAGATAGCAATGCCATTAACTAGGTTAACCCAAAAAGGGGTAAAGAATACATAGAGTGAAGAATGTGAGTAAAGCTTTCAGAAGCTAAAGAAAATATTGGTGTCAGCACCCATATTGGTACGACCCAGCGAAGGAAAGGATTATGTTGTTTACAATGATGCTTCGAGAAATGGGTTGGGATATGTACTTATCCAAGATGATAAGGTGATCGCATATGCATCGAGGCAGCTTAAGCAATATGAAAGGAACTACCCTACTCATGACCTGGAGCTAGCTAGCAGTAGTTCATGCATTGAAGGTGTGGAGGCATTATCTTTATGGGGTACGCTGTGAATTATATACGGACCACAAAAGCCTCAAATATATTTTCACACATAAAGAATTGAACATGAGGAAATGAAAGTGGTTAAAGGATTATGATATTGGGATACACTATCACCCGGAGAAGGCTAATATTGTAGCAGATACCCTAAGTAGGAAGAACCAAAGTGGGGTTGCCGAGAATGGGCTCACAGCGCAAGAGGGACTGATACGACAATTGAGAAGTCTAGAGTTGGAAAACGCTAAGAGTTTGATTAGTTTGGCAGTAAGTATGAAGTTGGAGCCCACGTTGTGAACCCAATTAGGCGAAGGGCAATGTATGGATGTAACTCTTACAACTCTCAAACGACAGGTTGAATGAGAAGAGTTAGAGGATCTCCACATTGGAGCTGATGCCAATTGGTTAAAGCAGAACACCAGTGACCAGCTGGTCCCTTACAGCCATTAGAGATTCTAGAGTAGAAGTAGGAGAAGATTACGATGGACTTTGTGACTAGGTTTTCGAAGAATCTCCAGTGTAAGGATGTAGTATGGGTAGTTGTGGATCGTCTTACCAAGTCAGTCTATTTCTTGGCATATAAGACGAGTGTGTCTATTGAGCAAATGGCAGAGCTTTACATAAGGGAGATAGGGTGGTTACATGGAGTGCCAGTGAGCATTATCGCAGATTGGGATACCAGATTCTTGTCTAAATTCTGGAGCAGTATACAAAAGGAGTTAGGGATAAAATATAATTCAGTACATCATTCCACCCACAAACAGATGAACAGTCTGAGAGGACCATACAGACCCTAGAGGACTTACTGAGGGCGTGTGTGCTAGACTTTGGGTGTAATTGGGAAGCACATCTTCTTTTGGTGGAGTTTGCTTAAAATAACAACTACCAGGCAAGCATAGGAATGGCCCATATGAGGCATTGTATGGTAGAAAATGTCGATTGCCCATCAGTTAGAATGAGATAGGGGAGAAGGAGATCCTTTGTCTGGAGATGTTCAGAGAGCTAATCGAAAAGGTAGCAGTGATATAAAGTTGAATCCATGCAACGCAGGACCGACAGAAGAAGTTTGCGGACCAACATTGCAGAGAAATAGAGTTTGAGGTTAGAGATCATGTGTTCCTAAAGGTCTCACCTTCCAAGGGTATCCGAAGGTTTTGAGTCAAGGGAAAGCTCAGTCCCAGATATATTGGACACTTTGATGTCATTGAGAGAATAGGGAAGTTGGCATACCGGTTGGCTCTACCTCCGATGCTGACTGGAGTACATGATGTGTTCCATGTGTCCATACTACAAAAATACATTCTAAGAGAAGGACAAGTGGTACAAGAGATACCAACCGAGATTCGTCCGGATGTAAGCTACGATGAGGTACCTTTAAGAATTCTGGATGTCAAGCTTCAGTAACTTTGCAGGAGAACAATTGAGTATGTTAAAGTGCAATGGAGTAATCATACAGAGAGAGAGGCCACTTGGGAATTGAGTTTTGAAATGAAGGAGAAGTACCCCTACCTCTTCGATAACACAAGTAAGTTTGTACCAGTAAGTTTGAGGATAATCTTCAATAAAGGGGGAAAGAATGTAAGAATCGAAAAATAAAATTGATAAGTTATCTAAGTTTTGGTAGTAGTTGGTCTTTCTTAATAATTTGGGACCATATGGGAAGTCTACCACGTAACCCTAGCCTCATTAGGGAAAAACTAGGATTTTAATTCAGATTTTGGCTTTAAATAGTGGTTGGACATCCCCTCATTTTTGCCATTAAAAGAGACTCACAAATTTTCCTCTTCGTATATACGAAGGAAATATCCAGACCGAGGAGGACATTTTGGGAGAAGACAAAGCCATAAGAGATTCCTTGGAGTTGGAGGATAAGTATGAGATCGGCCTTGTCCATCTGTTTTGTATATTGTAAGAAAACTCACGAGTTGTGTTTCCAAAAGTGAGGAGAAGTGATCAAGTGAACGACGTAGTGTCAAGGGAGCAAGTCAGGACCGTAGGAACTGAAGGGTAAGTCCAGTCCGCCCTTCTTCCTTCTACTGTGCTTAATTTCGCCTGTAGGGATTAACATAGAATTTGTGTAGGACCTTAGGTAGGCCATCAGTGGAGTTATCGATAACTTTACAGACTGAGATTAAAGGCTACTCTAGGTAAATAGATTCTGTGGATACTTTGGTACATTAATTTTGATGTGTTTCAAATGATCTGATTTTCCATTCAGTTTCTTATTTTTGATCTTTTCCATTTGTGATTTCTGATATGAATATTCTAATCTGATCCTATTTCTGTATCTGGCATGCAAAATTATTCTCACGCCATTCTGGCCCCGTAGTTTATTCACACTGATTAAAGAGCTACCGGGTAACCCTAGGTGTGGATAATTGAAAGGACAAGGAGCGTGGGAATATTCTGGGCTTGTGGAGGAGATACTTTCCTGTCATATAGGCTTGAACCACAGGAACGGGAAAGTGTTTATCTGTGCTCGACGAGAATTCTGTCATGATATCTGTTAGGCTCCGGAGTCCTATTATGTTAGATGGCTAAGTTAGATGGCTAAGTGACCCTGTTTCGTTCTGAAAAAGCTTAACAATTACATGTGTTCGAAAGCCATATTGCTGATCTGATTTTTTTATGCTTCACTTACTGAGTTTAATAAACTCACACTATTCGTATGTATTTTAGATCGTTCAGGAGGGTCTCGGAATCTGGAGTATATTCGTAGAAGGCTCTAGCTACATGCCTTAATAAAGAATATTAGTTTATCGACTTTCAGTAACCTTATTTGATGACAGCTACATTGTTTTTCAATATTAAGTATTCCGAATATTGGATTTCATTTTATAATAAAGTCTGGTGCCAAGCGGGGTATTTAAAAATCTCGGGCAGTTGTCATGTTTATATTTGAGGCGTGACAATAACTTGTCTCATTTGCATCATCATTTAATCACATGTTGTACCACCCCTCATCTCACATTATGTATTATTGTTCAACACATAATATACCATCAGTTTTTGTATATACTTTTTTGAGGAAAATCAGTTAGTCTATGTATTGTACCATCAAGTTTGCAGTGCTGGGGTTTCTGTCGACAACTGCTCTCCTCGTTTCTTGGCCGCCGGGCCTGGCTTCTTCTCCGGTGTGCCCAGTGCGGTCATTGTTACTTCCCGAGGGTTTGGTTGCCGTCGACCTCCCCCTGGTTGGATTTTAATGTTTTATGCTTTATTTTCTGCTCCTTAGTTATTTTAACTTTTTGTGATTTTGCTTGTAGTGTTGTTGCTTTATTTGTTGGTTTCGTTCCCGAGCCACTCCTGTTTCGTGGTCTCTTCAAATTTTGGTTGTTGTGTATCTGCTTGTACTTTTGCTTGGATCGACCTATGTTCGATCTGAGATCTGTTCGATTCTCGAAATCTTGCGTATTGGTGGAGGTGAATAGCCTTGTCTTGGTTGGATTCGTTTGATCTTGGCATTCATTTGCATGCATCTCATATGCATTACAATGCCCACGAGCGACCTTGTGGTTATTAGCTGATGCTTGTCTCGGCAGCTTTCGTCTTGGACGTTCGGCTCTCGTAGCAATTCATCCGCCCTTCGCCTTCACCCACGCCTCTCTGTCTCCTCTAGGCTTGGTTTCGTATTTCATTTCAGTATTTTTGTTCTGTGTTTATGTATTTCTCTTTCTGTATTATAATCTGATTATTATAATATAGGCTTCGCGCCACGCTTCTAAAAAAAGTTTACACTGTTGGAACCACCATTAGTCACTTGTACTATCACTTGTCGCAAAAATATTTTGGCTCATTGCATGTGCACTACTGCTCGAAAAAAATTGTTCAATTTTATTTCAAAATATTAAAATAAGGGTAAATTATTCTCAAGTCTCTGTCCTTTGGTCATCCTTCCCCTAGGGTCCCTGGCTTTTGGAAATGATTGTCTCGTCCCTAAGTTTTGATGATAATAGACTCTCGGGTCCCTGGTGTAACTGCTGCTGTTTACACTGCTGCTATACTGCAGTACCTCACAGCAGAGGTTCTAGAGTTGGCTGGAAATGCAAGCAAGGATCTGAAGGTGAAGATTTCTAATTCGAATTGGACTTTTGAAAATTAGGGTTATTAAAATTTTGATTTTCTCTAATTAGTTTTGATTCTTTTTAATTGATTTTGATTCTCATTAAAAATGTTTAGATTTATTTTTTTGTTTTGATTTTGGTTGAAGGTGGGAGGAAGAAGATGAAGTGGAGGAAGAAGAAGAGGAAGAAAAAATGAGATTTTTTTAGTGGGAGGACATTTTGGTCATTTCAAGTGGGACTTCACTGGAGAAAAAGAAATATTCTGACTCCAAGGACCCGAGAGTCTATTATCATCAAAATTTTAGAGATAGGACAATCATTTTCCTAAAGCCAGGGACCCAGACCAAAAGTCAAAAACTTGAGAATAATTTACCCTTAAAATAATCTCACATGGACAAATGATCAAAGTAGTGAAGTACCGATATTAGGAACTTTTTTCAAATACATAGAAAGAAATGATAGAATATGCGGGGATTTTATCCTTTTCGAGTAAAACATTTAACGAAATTTTCAAAATAGAGAACAAGCTAACAAAATTCTTAAAATAAAAAATTAAAAGAAATAGGAGGCCCATCGCCTCCTCTGGGAGGCTGCCACCTGGCGCAGACAAGTGAGAAGCAACATTCCGCCTTTTTTTTTACAATTTGTCAAACTTTCTGAAGGAAAATAAATGAGAAAATTACTCTCAAGTCTCTCGGATTTGTTTAAATGTACTCAAAAGTCTTCTCTGTTTGTAAAATATAGGCCGACGTCCCTCTAGTTTGATTTTATTATACTTTTGAGTCCTTAAATGAGTTTTTTTCTTTTTTTGTCATTAAAATGACAAAAATACCTTTAAAACAAAAAAAACCGCTGACATCATCATCGATACCATATATATTTTTTATCCTTTATCCTTTTTCATCGATAAAAAAGATGAACGCCAAACAAAAGAAAACAAAACCGAGATCGAGAACCCACGTTCCCTCCTCCCAGATCGACACCATGAAAACACTTAAACTTAAGAACCCAGATCAAGAACCCACTTTCCCTCCTCCCGTCGTACTGAGTAGCAGTTTCCTTTGAGTAGATCCAATAGCTGTTTGGGTTGTTGTTCCTTGCCGTTTCTATTTTCTTAATTAAATTTAGCTGATTTTGTTGCTATTCAATAATCAATTGAAGGGAAGCTCGCTGGGAAATAACTGATGCTCATCGATGAAAGGAAGGATTTTTACACCCCTCTTGCAATAAAGAGTAAGTAATGGATTGTCGTCCTATAAGGACTAAGTTCTAGGCCACAAATACGACTCCATCACTAATTTAGGACTACAAGTAATAGATTTGTCAATTCCAATGGTTACTACAACGACTAACTAGAACATGATTTTAACAATAAAAGAAAGAGTGGGCTTGGTACTAATAACACCTAGATAACCAAATGGCCTATGTGGTTTATTAAGTTCGTGTTATGGTCCGGGTGTTTCTAAAATAACTAATCAACACTCTCACCATTAATTAGTCTAAATCGATGATTAATTAAGCTTAGTTGAACTAATCGCACTTCTGTGACTAATTAGCTACATAATCTAACTAATTACTAATTATAACTATCACCCTTTGGATAACTAACCACCTAATGAGATCCCTCATCAAAAGGCAACTAATTAACTAGTTAAATGGTCCATCAATCCTAACCCCTCATGGCGATTAGCATTAATTACGATCATAATCAAGATGATCAAGAAAGATTAAGCATTAAACTCATTAACTAGTTCACAAACCTTAGCATTTTAACCCCACTAGACCATAGGCTAAGTAGATGTCATCAAGGCACCTAACCCACTAATCAACTACTCACACATATCAACTACACGACTAAACACATCCATTAAATAAAGCAAGTAAAGCATGAACATAAAAGAGAGGGTTAGAGAAAGCTCAAGATGATCTTCAAACTTCCAAAAGTTTCCCTTTAAGTTCTCTACAAGCTCCAACAATGGTGAGCCAAGTTTCTCTTCCAAAAGGGAGAGAGAGTGTAGTTGGTGAGTATTTTTTGAAAAATATCTAAGTCTAAGAGTTCTAGGTTGGCTTGTAAGGAAAGCCAATTGCTATTTGTACAAAAATTCCCAACTCAAACTAACTAAACTATTCCTAAAGTTTCAGCCAAGTAAAGCCATGGACAATCCCGAAATGGGCCCAAAATGGTTCATGAATTCCGGCCCATCTCGGCTAGGCAAGTTTTCAGATTTGAAGCTTGTTTTTGGACGTATTTTTTACCCTCTTAGACTCAGAATTTGAAGAATACCATTAGAGACAAAGTTGTAGCCACGGATATTTTCTTTCCAGAATTCCTCACTCGTCTCCATCGGACTTTGTATGCAAAAGTTATCTTTATTTGAGTCACTCGAGGTCAGTCTATCTAATGTCATCGAGGTCCCGATCGTGCACCATTCTTCACGGCTGATCCAATCGTCTTTGTCCCGATCCAAGGTGCACCACTATCCTCCTCGCATCTCCACAAAGTCTTCTAGCAATAAATACGAACAAAACACAATAAAAATTATAAGAACTACACTAAAACATTCAAAGCAAGAAATATGACATTACATCAATACATAAGAAACAAAAATACTAGAAACAACGGAAAACCAATACTAAAATATACATAGATGATAGAGTATTTCTACACTCATCAATTGATAACTGCTACTAGTCGTCTTGTTCGGGCCGGCAAGGAGGATGAAGAAGGGCGCCAACAGGAGCTGCTCAGCGCTTTCGCCGGTCGCCAGTGGCGAGAAAGGGACCGTCGCCCTCTCCCCATCGAAAGGGAGATCTCCAACCTCCGTCAGCCCCGCTCTCTGACTCCAAGGCCGTCGGCACCATCGCCATCGCCCAGGCCAACTTCACGCGCGTCATCGCCGTCGTTGACGATGTAATTGTCGTGCTCGGCTAAGGTGGACCTCGAAGTTCACCGCCGTCGGGCCTCGAACTCCTCCCATTCTCTTCTAATTTTATCTCTCTCACACACAAACTATGAACCCATAAAAAATTAGTCGATTGTGGACTTGGTTGATTGGAGGAGAGAGAGGTAAAAGAAGAGATGATGTCACTATTTTTTGTTCTAGGGGTATTTTGGTCATTTTATTAACAAAAATGAAAAAAAGAGCTGCTAACTTGCGC
Source organism: Hypericum androsaemum (assembly GCA_963995505.1). Classification (NCBI taxonomy): domain Eukaryota; kingdom Viridiplantae; phylum Streptophyta; class Magnoliopsida; order Malpighiales; family Hypericaceae; genus Hypericum; species Hypericum androsaemum. The sequence continues at coordinate 15,518,757 of OZ023182.1, forward strand.
CAGGGACCCGAAAGTATAATAAAAGTAAACTAGAGAAATGTCGGCGTGTATTTTGCAAATAGGGAAGACTTTTGAGTATATTTAAGCAAACCGAAGAACTTGAGAGTAATTTTCCCAAAATAAATTGATGATTGGGTGCCCCAATTATTATTTTTTTGCATAAATATTTTCACATGGGTAGTTCATTCGTGCTCATTAATGCCTGACCATGAGCTCACCGTATAAAGTTCGAAAATTATGCTAAATATTAATTTTTTTTCTCATTCTGACATTTGAATATAAACTTGTCGTTTTTTTAAGGATTTTGAAAAATTATTTAAAAAAATGGAGGCCTTTTTTTAAAATTTTATTTTACAAGCTATACTCGAAAATTTTGTTAGTTTATTTATTTGAAAATTTCTGTGAGTGTAAGAGAAAATCTCTTTGCCCCTTCCATATAAAGCAGCAAAAAAAAAATTTAAAGAATAAAGGTCAAATAAGTTTCTCTATTTTCTCAAATGGTTCACATTACCTCATGTATTTTTCTAAATGGGTAACAAATAATATCCTGAAAATATTTTTCATGTCACCGGTGATACATCATCTACTTACGTGGCGTCCTTATCATCTTAAAAATGCCACATCATATTTAAATTATTTTTAAAATAAAAAATACCTTAAAATGTATTGCCACATCATCTTCGTGTGACTCGCAGAGCTACGTGAACATGAAGAGGAAGGCGTGTGCCGAGGTCGGGATCAGGTCCGTGGATGTTGACCTACCCGAGGAAGTATCACAATCCGATCTCATCGCGAAGGTGCACGAGTTGAACGCCAATCCCGATGTTCATGGTTCGTCTTGATGTATTTTTGGTGAACGCTAAGTCTATATTCATGACCCAGACGAACTGAGAGACTGCTCACTTGTTTCGTTCGCTCTTGACAGGGATACTGGTCCAGCTCCCATTGCCAAAGCATATAAACGAAGAGATGGTTTTGACCGAAATTAGCATCGAGAAGGATGTAAACGGCTTCCATCCTTTGAATATCGGCAAGCTGGCTATGAAGGGCAGGGATCTGCTATTTGTTCCGTGCAGTTTTCATCCTTGTGGACCATGGAAGAGGCAGGGAACCTAAACAAAAGAATATGATGTGGTAATACATTTTAAGGTATTTTTTATTTTAAAAATAACTTAAATATGATGTGGTATTTTGAAGATGACAATGACGCCATGTAAGCAGATGATGTGTGGCCGGTGATCGGAAAAATACTTTTAGGGTGTTATTTGACCCATTTAGAAAAGTAGATGAGAGTTATGTGAACCACTTTTAAGTACAGGAGTTTATGTGAACCTTTTGAGAAAGTAGATAGATTTATTTGACCTTTATTCCAAAGTTTAATGGCACAAGAAATTTTACCATTGACGTGTTGGAGGCTGGATTGGGAACTGACACTAATAAACCCAATCCAGACGCTATGGAATTAAATCTGGGTCATTGATATTGATGACTAGGCGCGCATCAGAGATCTGACGATAGTAATTTATCTAGGGGTATTTTGGTCTTTTAGCTCTCTCTCTCTCTCCCTCCCTTTCTCCTCTCTTCCCCCTCTTTTTTGCATCCCTCTCTCATTCTCTTTTAAACCTAGACTACATCAAACGATGCCACCACATCGCCTCCTCCTCTCGACATTAGTCTCTGCCCACCATCGGCGACTGCAGCTTCGATGCTGGCGAGCTAAACCTGCCACCAAGCTGCCCTACCACTGGTAGTCTCTTGGATGAACCAGGCTTCACGGAGGCTACGATTAATGGTTTTTGTCAGCAGAGATGGCAGCCGAGGAGGGACTTCTCAGTCGATGACGAGGGGGACGGTAGTGGCGTTAGCACCGTAGAGTCTCGACCGGCGACGACTCGAGAGGAGGATGGAGGATCAGTGGTGGACCCCACATCTCCATTCTTTGGCCCACAACTCTGTCAATCATGGCTTCTCGACTGTTGTCTAGGTTTGTGTAATACCTGAATATATCATTGGAAGTTAATTAAATTTAATCAAGTATACTAAGTTATTCGGTAGGATTTAGATAAATTATGTTGGGAAATACCAATATAAATTAGTACTCCAGCTATTCTAAAAATGTGGTTAGATATAATTAAACAGATTAATTATTTTAGTTAATCTCAAATAAATAAATCCCAAATTTATTATGAAAAATCTGATAACTTGATGTATATGAAAGTTGACGATTGTTACAATTACACGAGGATGCAATTTAACTTGTAGAAAGGTGAAATCTGAATTTAGTAAGTTTCCAAATTTTTGTTAGATAAAGACTAACCTAATAAAATAGGAAGTATAAAAAAAAGGAAAACGTGTCAATACAAGAAGAAAGTGAGTAGGTGATAAATCTTGGATAACCATGAATAGAAAAGTAAAGAAACGTGGTGGATTAAGAAGTTGACAGCGAACACTGGTAAAATTAATTAAATATATTACGTTGGTGGAAATCTGAAAGAGAGTAGAACTAATATAAATTATAATGTTCATAGTTCCACCGCAAACCAGAAAAGAAAGAAGAAACACATAGAATAGAGAAGAATAGAATTTGAAGACGATAAAGGAAATCAATAGTAAAAGGTGAGTAATTGAATTCTTTAAAATTGAAATATGGATTATGATATTTGGGGATCGACTTAGTAGAATATTCAAGTAAAAATCTATAGACTATTTTGCTACTGTGTTTTGAGTGAGATTTAATGTGTAGGATGAAAGTTTGTTAAGATTGTAGTATAGAACAAGTTAGCAAAAAAATAAGCTATTTAGCATGATCTTCTAATAAATAATCTTAAAAATAGATGCATAGATATTTTATTTAGAAATCACCACGAAGTGTGATAAATAAACAAGAGCATGGCCTTGTGTGCATTCACGGAAGATTCAAGGTAACTAAATCTTATGAACTAGTGAATGAATTAAGATTGTCGAGGTTGGAATTGTATAAAAAAATTGATCAATATAATAGAAATCAGGTGCGGTAACATGAAATATAATGAAAGAAAGTATAGTTGAAACTGTAAGTAAGTTAAACTTAATTTATTGACGTTAGAAGTATTTGTCATGTTTTACAATCTTGTTGAATCGAGACAGAACTAAGATCAGTCTTAAAGAGTGAAAAATGGTTTCCGAAAATTGATAAGTCCGGCTCGAATACTTTCTAAGTCATAGCTATGGAAACTTAGTGAAGATGGTTCTTAATTTAAAATAGGAAATTGAAAGAATTATAAAATAATTATCGTGACCTGAAATATAATAGAGGTTATCAACTTTAAATTTCACAGGCTTTGAAATCAATTTTCGAGGTTTTGTTGGAGGAGATTATTTGGTGGATCAGACAAATGGTTCATCGAGCCAAATTTGGTAAACAAATAATATGTAATTCGTACTTTTTTTAGCGCACTCAATTTATTTGTCATGATTTGAATATGATAAAGTGAGTGCATTTGTGAATTTGTCATATGAGCATATGGTATGACGTTATGATTTGTGAAAGTTTATTTAATCGGTCCCAGAAGGGCACTGGATATGTTTGATATATTTTGGGAGCCTATGAATTTGTTATGATATGAAAGTATGTTATATGGATGTCTTCGCTCTGTGATATGGACGTCTAGTAGGCAGAGGTCTACCCGTGACCAACCGGGGATGGTGGTATATATGCACATATATTGAGGATACAATGGATTCTGATATGATTTGTTTGGCCGGCGGGGTTGGATTCTGATGGCGCCTTTGAGATATGGTATCCTCGTGTCGGAGTTGGAGTGACACTATCTAGAACTTGCCGAACGTTCGTCCAGTTTTGTGATTTGATTTTGAAATTATGTGTTGATGTGTCAAATTGCGTGACGGAATGGAACGTTGCGTAGTTTGCTCATGTTTCTGTGACTTTGTGATTATATGCTATATTTGGTCATCTGGTAAGTATGGCCTTTGAATAATGTACATCTCTGCATAATTCATTTGCCATATTAGTTATATGCATGTTTTAGGTATGTTTGTGCATTGAGTAGCTAAATAAATTGCGATGCATATCTTATTTGTTTACTGAGTGTTCCAAAATACTCATCCCCCCTCTCACCAGTTTTGCAGGAACTCGAATACGAGTTGTATTGGTTCAGAGATCTACTCTGATCATACCAAGTCCGCTTTATTCTCCGGGACTGGTCTGGAGGTCTCCAATTTGTATTTTTCTCATTGATCTAGAAGCTCCGTAGTGACAGGATTTGTTTTGATCTTGGGAGTATGTATTAAAAAAAAGCTTGGCTTATATTTTGTAAATTTGGAATATGAAACTAAAGATCATTAAGTTTTAATTTTATATTTAAATGCTTATAATTATAAATTTGAATATGTTAGAGGCTGGCTAGATTTATTTTGTGAATAATATGAGTCGAAGTCTAGCGCCGGTCATTGACCTGATTTCGGGTCGTGACAGTTTGTCGTCGCCACAAGTCGACAAGACTGACAATCACTGCCGCCACTCATCATCTGCTCCTTCTGGGCGGGGCTGAACTTGGTCTGGTGCCGCTTCCTCATTGAGAGGGCTAGGAGCTTGTAGGAGGAGAAGATCGAAGACGGTGGTAGATGCAATGCCAGACTTAATTACAAGCTATTAATCACGATGAATTGATCGTTGAGAGGGAAAGAAACTTGGTCCGGTTCTGGCAGTAAGGTGATGCACTGCCAGACTTAATTACAAGCAGTGGTATTTTTTGTGTAATTAGCATAATTTTAAAAAATACTATTTGACCGGTCGGACTATGAATCTGGCATCAGAGCAGTCAGTTTTTAGGGGTAAAAAATGACCTCTGGACAGACCGCCAAAAATTTGGTCGGTCCGGTCAGTTCGTACTAGTTTTTGACTCGAACTGCTCGGTCTGATCAAATTTTATCCAAATCAGCAAAAAATTAAACAAAAAAGTCGTATCGTATGTTCGATTTCTCTTAATCAACAAAGAAAAATGGACTTTATATATTATAAATTGGTTGATATTTCTAAAATGTGATTTTTGAAACATATATTTTGACTATTTAGTGTACATATTATTAAAAAATTAATTAAAAAGTATCTGGTCTGACCGATCAGACCGGTCGGGCCAGGAAAAATCCGGCCCATACCAAAATCTGTATTTTAAAACAATGATATTTAGTTCATTCTTTGATATTAATTGATGTTGTTTTTGTTGTTGTGGCATAATTTTTTTGTCAATTTGATCTTTGTGGAATCATTCAGATCTGTCTAATTTTCCTTTTTTCTGTAGTTTTTCTTGTTTTGTTTACAAATGATATATGAATGATATCTCCGATTTTGACAAAATGGCTGGCTGGTTACGATAAAATGGCATATCTGGTTATGATAAAATAGCATGTTCGGTTACGACTAATGGCAGGCCTGGCTATGACTAATGGCAGGCCTGGCTATGACTAATGGCATGCCTGGCTATGACTAATGGCATGCCTGGCTATGACTAATGGCATGCTCGGTTATGTCTAAATGGCATGCTCGGTTATGTCTAAATGGCATGCCCGGTTAATATTTAATAAAACTTATAATAAATTAAATGGCATGCCCGGTTATGTTAAAATGGCACGCCCGACTATAACTAATGGCATGTCTGGCTATGTCTAAATAGCATGCCTAGTTAATAGTTAATAAAAGTTATAATTAATTAAATGGCATGCGAGATTATATTAAAATGGCATCCCCAGCTATGACTAATAGCATGCCCGGTTATTGCAAAATGGCATGCTTGATTACGACAAAATGACATGTCCGGTTAATATTTAATTAAATAATAATCTAATTCGATTCACTATCGTATACCAATTTGATTCACTATGCCATAATAATTTATAATATTTAAAAATATTACTAATAAAAAATTAAATAAATAATCAAAGAGCATAGAACTAGGGATGTCAATGGGCAGGATCTGGGTCTATAGGACCCAGATCCTTACCCTTTTTTTAAATGGTAGACCCACATCATTACCATTATCCTCTTTAAAAATAAGGATTCTGGCAAAATCTGGGTCCTAAAAAATCGGGCAGGATTAGGGCAAGCCGCGGGTTTGTATTTTTTAAAATATTTAATTTTTAAAAATTAAATTATATTTTGATAGTTTTCAAATGGCAATGAGACATTTTGATTCATTAAAAATATCAATACAAAGAAACCAAAAAATAAATCTAAAAAAAGTTGAAGTTGGGTAAGTTAAAATTGAATTTTGGTTTGTGATTTTCGCTACTATTACTTGGGCATGTGGCTGCTTCGTAATGGTATTATCTTCAATGAGGCGAGGTGCGATAATGAGCTTCTCTTGCATTCTGTGCTCTGTCATGTACAAGAGTGGATCCTTTGGATAGATGCCTCGATCATTCACAATCAATCGCTGCTCACTTTCTTGATTGCCTACAAGGATTTATAGGTCACTCTTCTTCACCTCTTGAGGTTGAGGGAACGTTTGATCGGGGTGGGGTTATAACTGATGTAAATATCGTGCCCCTGTATCTTGTATTTCTTTTTGCGCTTCCTCTGTTTTGAACTTTCGTTTTAATAAAAAATATTTAACTACCAAAGTCAACGTCAAGGATGTTTATCCTTTTATAATATCAGGATTCGGGCAGGATCAGGGTCTAGACCCGGTCAAAGTCAACGAGTCTTGGACCCTTTGGGTCTAGATCAGGGTAGACCCTCAAGGTAAGGGTCTAATTGTCATCCCTACATAGAACCTCTTCCCATGTGCTCCCACGCACGAGTCCCCCGCCCCCTCCACAAACACGCGCAAGTTATCTCCCTTCCACGCGCCCGCGATTGCCCTTTTCTCCCCTTGTATTTTGACTTAATTACAAAAATGTCATTCCTTGCCCCTTTAATCTGGACGGGTCACGGGTGGGAAAAGCCCATCTGGACCCAATCCGGGTCTGACGTGTTCTACTGACAAAGAGTAAAGTTATATTAGAACGCATATGGTTCTTTTTTTTTTATCGATAAAATTTATTTGCTAAAGTATAGTAATATTTACACCTTTGTAAAAGTTCCGTTGTCTCAAAATCTGTTAGGAAAAAAATGACAAATGAAAAAGAGTTGTCTCTATACGTAGTTTGCCACACAATCCCAACAAAATAGCAAACGGCTCACTGTCGGCATACGGCTCACTGTCGGCATACGGCATTGCAATCAAACCCCACAGAACCTGTCCCTGTAAAAAAAAATCTAGAATCGAACGTTGGAGAAGCTCGTAGACGGATACCGACCTTCTTCCACATTTAACATAGGTGGCCCAAATGCATCCCCAGGAAGCCAGGCCCAATTGAGAGCCTGGCCAAAAATGAAATAGCTCCCCATGGCCCAACATGTCACATGTGAGAGAATTAAATTGGCTAATTCAATGATCAGCTCAAAGTAGTAAGAATTCCCTAATACTAGTTGCCAAGATTAGCAAGCCTATCACCAGGGGGATGCAACAATGCTTCTGAACTCCTCCTCGGCCATTGCATCGTTCTCCTCGAGGACGCTGGCATCTGACTGCAATGTTGCAAGCTCTGCTTCTACTGCACTCAACATAGCATCATCGGAAGCTTCCAACTCCTTGATCTTCTTGGCAGCCACGTCGATTTCTTCAGCCAAGTTGTGTATCTCAGTTTTGTTAACCGCGATCTTGAGTTGGAGTTGTTTCGAGGAATCCTGAAACTCTCTGTGCATCTGCTTGACCTCCAGCAGCTTTTCGATGCGCTCCACCACTGGTTTGACATCATAGCCAAACGAATCCAGCTCGGAAAGTGATCTCAAGTACCTCTTGAAGAGGTCGCTCGGATCATCAACCCGCAGTTTGGATGTTCTCTCAACCAAATAGGAAAAAATAATCATGGAAGAGATGGCCACTGCTTCGCAGTTCTCCTCAGGGCAATTGACCAGCGGTTGGAAATGTGGTTTTTGTGGCAGCAACTGGAAAGGTTCCAAAGACTCGATTGTTTTCCATACAGATGCTTTCTTAACAAAACAAATTTCAGCATTTTCCACCAGCTCTGATGGAATGGAGTCTGCAGGAGCCAACGCTAGTCCACTGCGTTCTTCTTCAGATGGCTGCTCACACAGCTTCTCGCCGTCACACAGGCTCTCTCCTGGAAAAACGTTCCGCGAATTATAAATGCTCACAGAACAGAGAACATTGTGCTTGTTTATGCAAAAGGATTATCATACAATTCACACCCTCAACTCAACCGAACCACTACCACTTGGGACTGTAGTGGATGTCCTCTGCCACACTCGAGGTGCTGATTACATGAGAAGTATTAAGATCTCGAGAGTATGTATTTGAAAGGATTTCCAGATTCTTCACAAAGCATGTACCTGCAGGCTTTTCAGAAATTATCATAGGGAGTTCGATATCTTGAACCATATCAACTTCATCGTTCATCTCTCCAGCATCAACTTCAGGTTCATTACACTCGTCTACGAAAGAAACAAAATGCATGTGCATTAAGGACCTTGAACTCTGAGCATCAAAAGAGGAGAGCATAACGTGCATTGTAAATCTTTTTAGGTACAGTAGTTAAACATTGTAAAACTAACTTTACAGGACGCAATAACAGAATTTCCAGATTCTTCACAGCACATACCTGCAGGCTCTTCGGAAGTTATCATAGGCAGTTCGATGTCTTGAACCATATCAACTTCATTGTTCATCTCTCCAGCATCAACTTCAGGTTCATTAGACTCCTCGTCTACGAAAGAAAAACAAAATGCACATGCATTAAGGACCTTGAAATCTGTGAGCATAAAAAGAGCAAAGTATGATGCACATGCATTGTAAATCTTTTTAGGTAAACATTGAAGGGTATAAATTATATAGTAGGTTAGCTAACTTTACAAGATGTAACAAAAAGACGATACATTTCAAATTGGTAAATTTCATTTCAGTAGTATAGGCTCAAAGTTGGAATCTGAACCTTTCTAGCCCAAGGCATGTACCCTTGATCTTAGTTTGTTATGTGACCAGACAGCGCACCAAAACAAAAATAATTCCGACAAGATTGTAAAGTTTTGCAGAATTTCTTTTTTTTAGCAACACGTACCTACAGGCTCTGCGCATGGCAGCATTGGCAAATATTCCTCTTGAAATGCCGCTCATCCACGTCAGAAGCACCACCTTGCAGGTCCATTGTTTTCCATCAATAGAAAAAAATATAAGCAATTATGTATATTCCAAGCCCGTACACTTCCAGACACGACAATCATAAAATGTTATTAGCAAACAAAAGGTTTTTGGCAGGTAATTGCAAAAACTACAAGGATACAAGAGAAGCAAGGTCAGCATTAGTTTTGTCTTAGAGTAGGCACGCGTAGAATACATTTGCAGATGGATAAAACAAAAACCAGGGCAATCAATTCTACTAGCGCCAATTCGACAGTGAGTATAACCAACTGTTTTCAGATTCTTTATCTTGAGAAATCCATTAACTTGCAGGTTTCAGACACAAAATAGTGCAGGCTTCTTACATGTTATCAAGAGTGGTTCCACCTCTTCAACGGCAGAATCTTGGTTAATCAAGTCCGCTGCACAAAGCGCAAGTACGCTGTGGTCCACATCTGAATGCAAATAGAACTTGGATCAGTTAAAGAAAAGAAAGTTTATAGATCCATGGTTTTACATGGGTTTCCCTCATGTTAACATGCATCACGATTATCCAAAGCTAATTCTTTTGCGACCCAAATGCAACACCACAGGCCCTCACATTCTATCATTTGCATGTCCGCCTCTCTGATGGCAGGATCCTGATTCTTGATGTCATTGGCGACACTTTCAGTTACACCTGCAGGTAAGAATCAATAGTATTTCGTATTAGCAATTTATTTGTCTTCTGTCGTTCCATCTTAGTGCTCATTTATCCATTTTTTTAGAGGTTGCTGAACACTAGAATGAACTTCTTGATGCCAGCTGCAATTACCTGCAGGACTACGAGCTATTAATGCCAACTCGCTAATCCTAGCAGTGTGAATGTCGTCATCAATTTCAGTTATACGAGCTTCAGGCACGTGTTTATCCTTGTCTACATAAGAACACAGAAGAGAGGCATTAGTTCTTCGAGTACAACTTCATACAGTCAACACTTTATCCTCCCTCATATCATTTTTAGCCACCATAGCACCTTTATTTTTCCCGTTCCTGTCGATTCCCTTCTGAAGATCAGTTTCCTGCATTCAAACAAAGATAATCATGACTAGCATCAATGTTTGGGAAAAAAATAGACGCAATGTTAACTGTGAAGCAACTATTTGAAGCCCCAAATAGGAAGAATGCGTACACTTAGTTCATTAACATTGAACAATAAGTGTGTCCCGTAGAAAAAAAATCAGATTCATGCTTGGAACTCTGGAAATTATAAGCAAATGCAGTTCCAGCAGATGATATTTATCTAATATGTAGACAACCATGTGCAGATTTACACAGTTTTTGCCACATACAGAACGACCGACTTGCCAACGGATGTATGTTCAACTTCGCACCCTATGTTTTTGAATCTCATGCAACTGAGAAGCTGGTTGCCAACGTTAGGACCCGTAGAAGGTGGGCTCCATCCTATGTCAGATTATAACATGATGAATTACTTACAGCAACACTGGAGACATTCCTTTTGATTGAAGCATCAGCTAGCTGCAAATCAGCAGCACATTGTGAAGAAAATGAAGAATCGTCAGAGTTTCTCCGTTTAGATTTCCTGGGTGTGCACAGTTGTTCAGCACCAGAACCGGGTGATGACCGTTTTCCTCCCTTCCTGTCTGATTTTGAACAAGAATTTAGTAGCTTGGGCCGGTGCTTTTCTGTTGTACCATTTCCAGGATTTGTCCCATGATATTCTATGGCATTCTTGTCTACATGCTCAGAGTTGACTTCACCATGAGAATCGCTCTTAGCGTGCTGAAACAGGGAGCAGCCAACACACATGCAAACATCATATTTATCAAATAACAACCAAAATTATAAGTGCGAGGCACAAAGACATACCCTTGAGTAGCTTACCCATTTTCCATCTTTCCAGTTCAGGTACGGCCTTATTTCCAACAGGCTGAATTCCTTCTCCACCAAGTCATTTTGCATGCAGACCGCGAATTCTTCCCTGGAAATAACTTGGATAATGTAGCCCGGTCTCCAACCTGAATCATAAAAAGCATAAACGTGGTCCAGCAGACTGAAACTTTTTATGTCCACCTTAGGAGGAAGAGGCCTAATGTGGAAGCAATCCACTGCTATTTTCACAGAGCTGCTCACAAGGTGGCTTTCCATGCTTTTGCATGTCACCAGAAAGGAACAGAAGCCGACTTCATCAAGAACAGTGGCAGGATACCAAGCTTCTTTTGAACTGTTCTTCTCAAGATTCACCTCTACCTCCATCCCTTTGCTGAAGGTTAACCCTTCTATCCTCTTCAAGAGATGGTGAACAAAATGAGTCGTGTATTCAGTTTCGTTACTAGAATGCAGAAAATGAGAAACTCGCAAACATAACAAACTGATGTGAAAAATCAGTGCGTCTGTATTATCAAATGCAAGGGGTGAGAAAAAAAAGATACGAGCATATAACAGGACAACACAAACGCAACCAAAAACCTTGACAGTAGAAAAAGCTCCATCCACTTCTATTTTTTGGCATATAAAGCACTAGATAACCTGATAAGCTTCTAACTCCATACTCAAGAAGAAACTCATGCACAACGAAATCCGCCATTGGTAATAGGTGATCATCATCAAAAGGAACTAATCGAGTGTCAATCGGGGGGGAAATCAAACGGCCAAACAAGTTTACCTTCCTTTAAAAGTTTTCGTCTTGAGCAACTGATAGTAATGACATTATAACTCCAAATCAGATCAAATGCACGGAAACAACTTGTGGAAAGAGACGCACTGAAGCTCCAAGATACAATGTCTTCTAAAGAGCATTTATCGAAAAAACAACACGAGAAAGTGCATTTGATCAAGAAATTATAAAGCCATTAACATAAACGTCTTGAAACCAAATGAAAAAATCTCGAACGGGGACCTCGAAGAGACCTAGACCCCAACAACCAACACAAACAGACGTAAAAAATTATTGTTTAAGAATCTACTAATTGAGGTAATAAAGGTAACAACTTTCCCCATTATTTTAGAGGCCAAATAATAAAGGGAACAGGAAGCCAGCCCATCATGGACAGGGAAGAGAAAAAAGGTTGGAACCTTCTGCTTAGTCCAAGACCCGTTAGACCATTCCAAGTGAAACCTCAACTTGGAAGCTCTAAAGGAGACTTGGTTACATGGGTCCTGGAAGACCACATTGTACAACCGCTCCCCTTGGAGGTCGTCAACCACCTCGGCGACCACCCCCTTCCACCACCCGTCGCGGTGGAAGGCGTCAACGACGTCGAGTACCTGGAAAGACTCGGCCTTTACCTCCTCCTCGGGAGTGACCGGCCTGACAAACGGCGGCTTGATGTGGTCCATCAAGAACTTGGACTCGTCAGTCTCAGAGAGCAAGGTCTCGTACGTCACCAAGACTTGGATTAGACAAGTCACCGGCACTAGTGTCCCTGGGGCCTCCCCATAGTGCCCCGAAAATGGAGGCGCCGTACCAGGCCCCCCTGAAGCCGTCCTCGTTGGAGCTCACCTCCACCTTGGCCCCCACTTTGAAAATCGACCGAAAGTCAACTGACCTTCTTCCACCAGTGGGTCTCCTGTTCCTTGTGATCGCCATGGACTCTGAGGTTGTTGATGGGATGGGACTAATTTGTGTTGGTTGAAAATGCCAGGCAACTAGAGAGTTGAAGTCTTTCTTTGGGTGGAAAGTTGGAGGTTTTACTAAGGGTAAATTACGCTCACGTCCCTGTAGTTTGGTTTCCTTCCCTCCCGGGTCCCTAGATTTCCAAAATACATGTTGTTGTCTCTCATGTTTGGTTTTACAAACTCTCAGGTCTCTCGCTGATATCATCAATAATTTTTTTCATTTTTGTCATAAAAATGACCAAAAAACTATCTTCAACCTATTGAATACCATGAACACCAACCAAGAACAAGATCAAATTAACAAAAATCTAACAAGAACACTAAAAACATAATAAGTAACATCAAAAACCCTAAATAATCAAGATCCCTAAATAATAAAATTAACAAAACAGGAACAAGATCCCGGTAGCACTAAAGCAACAAAAGCTCCATTTTTTAAAGCTTAAACCCAGCAAATCAACAAAAAAGATATAAAAAAATCAATAATTCGGATGCCCAAGTAATCTCACCTCAGATAAAGAGAGGGAGTCGCCCAAAACGAAGCTAAACCCATTACTCGGAGCCGCCAGTAACAAGCAGACTAGGAAGAAGAAAATGGCGGAGGCGGCGGTACAGTCGGTTGAATGCTTCGGGAGGAAGAACTGCAAGAGGGGCCGGGGTCTGATCAAGATCAATGGGTGCCCGATCGAGCTGGTCGAGCCGGAGATCCTCCGGTTCAAGGCCTACGAGCCGATCCTCCTCCTCGGGAGGCATCGCTTCTCCGGTGTGGACATGAGGATTAAGCTTAAGGGTGGGGGCCACACCTCCTAGATCTACGCCATCCGTCAGTCTATCGCCAAGGCCCTCGTCGCCCACTACCAGAAGTACGTCGACGAGTCATCGAAGAAGGAGATCATCGTCGCTGCAAGCCCAAGAACAAGAAGGAACAATTGAACCCTAGGGCACGGCTCGAGATGTGCGTGAGGGGGGATTTTGTTCAATTTTGATCATCACCCTCATTTTTATTAGTTTTGTTCAATTTTTAGGAGTTCCAACCCGTAGGAACAATTGAATCTGGGGTTGTAATTAATTATCACGTCATGGGTGATGAACTTTGTTAGTGATTTTGCTTCATTTTGATTTTGTTCCTCCCTTTGAATTCTGGGTAAAAATAGACAGAAAATAATGAATGAAAAAAAGAAGGTGAAATGCGAGGAGGGAGAGTTTTTTTTTAAGAGCATTTTAGTTATTTCTATAAAAAAAAGAAAAAATGACTCATGACGTTAGCGAGAGACTCGAGAGTTTATAAAACCAAACACGAGAGATGTCAGCGTGGATTTTAAAAAAGCAAGAACCTGAGAAGGAAGGAGACCAAACTACAGGGACTTGAGCATAATTTACCCTTTTACTAATTAGTGACTTGGGACAGATGGCTCATGGGGAAAGGCCCGATTGGTGCTCATAACGCAACGCTTCTTTTGTAAAAGGACATACGAGTCGCATTATTAATATTAGTTGACAGAGTAGTACTGCTAGACCCCAATCCAACCCGCATGGGGTAGATGGGAAGAGAGAGGACATTTTGGGCCAGTTTCTTTATTTACTTGCAGTAAATTATTGGAAACATTTTACATTATTTTTTAAAAGATTTAACAAATTAAGAATGTCACTTAGTTTCAAATTTGTGATCATTGTGTATTTTTTGCCATTTGGTACTTGAGAAAAAAATGACCATGATTAAATTTTGTTATTAAAAATGTCAATTTGAAATCTTTGATGCAAAAAAAAAAAGAATCCATATGGTATTTTGTAAAAAAAGTCAAACTACAATGTACAAAGTGACACTTTTTTCTATATTAATTAGAATAATTAGTGGTTTAAGTAAATAGACATAGACTACGTTGGTTTTTTTATTAATAACTAGTAAAAATGCACGCGCGATGCGAGTGTCGTTCTGTTTCAAAACCCGTAAAATATATTGTTTATTAATTTTTTTTAAGTTGTACATGAATAATATGCTCTCTTACATATTTAATTATAGTATTTTCTTTATTGATTTACCTAAGACACTATAAAAACTTCTTTGTACACGATATATTTTGTAAACGTTCTAACTTTATCAGCAACATCGCCTCTCTTAACTAACTCCTTAATGTTTTTGCTTGAAATACCTCTTGAAATGGCAAAGTACAACGGCTCATGACTGAAAAATGCTCAGGCAGATAAATATCGATATTTTTAATTATTTGTCTTTGTGCTTTGTTGATCGTGAAGGCAAAATACATACGAACCAGAAACTGTTTGCTTATCATCTTATATGGCATCTCAAGATTCTCTGGTGGGTTCAATGGCATCCTATGGATGAATACTCTCTTACCCGCAGAATTCTCACCGAGGATCACTGCATCGATTTAAATAGGTGAAAAGGAAAATAATATATATGTGATGACCGGAGCTCACTTCCCTTCTCCTTCTCCTTCTCTGTCTCCCTTGTGGGCCCCATCAATGTCTCCATCCCTAGGACCCACGTTCATGACCACGCCGACAACATCCTCGTCATCTGCCGGTTAGTTTGCTCCGTCGCCAAGCAATACCGGCATCCCGGGCGTGGATTTCAGCTCGCCGCTCATCGCCATGGTTGTCATTGCGGCGGCAACCTTCCTACTGGTCACCTACTCCCACATCCTCTGCCGCCACCTTATCCTCCTCATCCATCGATTTCGCTGATGGTGGTGTCAGCGCCGGCGTCGCAGGTTCTAGCTGCCGTCCTACTCCACCACGTTCTTCAACCTGGACTTGTCTCCCCTCCTGTTTGACTATTCCTCTCCCGAAGGGGTCGCTGGCTTCCACGTGTACTCCCACTACGGGCTCGATGACTCCATCATCAAAACGTTCTCTCTCTCCGCCGTGTTTTATATATTGAACCTAGAAAATTTAGTTGCTCTTGCTATAGAATAAGAAGAAGAAAAATACAGAGTTGTGATCGTCAATTGTAGGAGACGAAGAAATATCAAGCCCCAGCAGCTCAGGTCTCACATCGTGTACCGTGGTCGTGGTTATTACAAAAGCCATTTTTAGTGCTTAACGACATTATTGATGTTTAGCACTCATATATGATTGACAAATTTTTTGATAAGTAATTGTATTTTACGTATTAAAAAAAGGGCATTATGAGATTGTACCTTCTTTTGCGTATGAAAGTTCTCCTACTTATGAGACGAATAATATCCTTGACCAAATTACGGTTCATTACTTCACAAATCAAATTCATTTTGGATAAATTAGAGAGCTGTTAAAAGAGTATTTAATCTATATTATTAACCACATGTCCTCCACGGTAAAGTTCTGTCACACACAAAAAATCCAAACTAATCAAATCAAATTTAATCCATCTTAAAATTTTCAACCTTAGAAACCATGAGATCACATGCAAACATTTTTTACCCAGTTACATCTGCGATAGATTGATCCTAGACTTTCGTCAATTCATGCTATGATTTGTGCTATTAGGCCAAATGTCATTCGACATCCGTCTTTTGAACGGTCACATGATGGTGTAGTTGGGTAGTATTAAAAGAAACCTCCCTTGAACGTTTTTATTGTTCGATTGTTACTCTAATTGAGATTCTACTCTTTTTTTGACAAAAAATAGTATTGAGTATTAATAAATTAAAATTTGAAATAAATCATAAACAAATGTAAAAATATTCATCTGAAAAATATTTGAGAGTGGGATGAAAAATTTTCATATATCTTTCCTCGTTTGTTTCTAAAATATTTAAAACCAAAAATTTATTCCTAATTAAACTTAGGCATATTTTTGCGAAAGAATTGTTCAAGTAGGTTTTCAAAAAAAGATGGTATTGGATTTTTATCGGAAAAAGTATTAGCATCAACTTTTAACTACTTGACCCACCCTTCCTCCCTCTATCGCACCGACCAAATACCCAATTTTTAAACCTAAAATATACATTTGGCTCTACAGAGGACGGACCAACGCGAGCGACCGCCACAGGCTCACCGTTGTCTCTTGTCTCTTGTCTCTTCGTCATCGCAGCAAATTCCACACACGCTATTTCGTGCCGGGCCTTCTCTCGTCCTTGTTTAGTCGCCCAGGTAAAGTACTCTCTCGCCTTTCTCTCGTCTTTGATTATTAATATTCAATACAACTCGATAATAGTAATTTTGACAATTTTATATGTGACACTAAATCATCTAAAAAAATGTTTCTTTTATTATAGTAAGATCTGATACCAAACTGTCTAAAAATGATGTTTCATTTATTATAGTAAGATAAAGATAAAAATAGTGTAAGACTCCGTATTGAAGAGGGATCTAAATATAGTAAAACAAGCATGTCACAGCTCGAATAAACTTTAGAGTACAAGTACTTGTTTTGATGAAAGAAAAAAGAACAAATTATTTTCTAATCTCTGATCTATAATAAAATTATCTCTCGAGTCCCTGCTATTTGAAAATTTATTTAGCTGTCCCTACTTTTCGAAAAAATATTGATCTCAGCGATAATCATTTTTTCCTTTTTTTGTCGAGAAAATGACCAAAATACCTTTAATCAAAAAAATTAAAAATTCATCATCTTCAACCTTTGAACACTATGAACTCAAGAACAACTTCAACATCTAATAAAAAGACCAAGAACAAAAACACAAACCCAGAAATTAATCAAAAATAAACAGTAAACTCTTCGTCCCCGTCCCAAGAACCCAATCACTTTCATTTGTTTGCATCGATTAAACCCAATCTTCGTCCCCGTCCCAAGAACCCAATTCAGAAATTAATTCAAATCTGGATTGAGACAAAGGGCCTCCCCTCGCCCTTGATCCAAGGATGGGAACCAATCCTCTCTTTACAGCTTCCACTTCGCAGACAAGGTTAAGGATGTTTCCAGCAAGGTTAAGGATTCCATCCACTCCCAGATTCACCTCAGATTCATGTTTTGGGTCGTCCCCGCCCCCTTCCGATTCAACCTATTTTTCTCCGATTGGCGAGAATGACCACGGTGAACATTTCTGGGTTTGGTTGATTCGAGTGGCTGTTGGTTGATTAATTATTGAATTGGGTTTGATTGGATGTTTTCGGTGTTAAATTGGGTGTTTGATTAATTAGTGTTATTGGTGTTCTTGTTCTTGTTGTTAATGATGTTCAGAGATGATGAATTTTTTGTTTTTTTTGTTAAAAAGTATTTTGGTCATTATCTTGATAAAAAATAAAAAAAATTGACTACTGACGTCAGCTACGGACCTGAGACCAATATATTTTTGAAAAGTATGGACGGCTAAATAATTTTTCAAATGACAGGGACCTAAGAGGTAATTTTACTATAGACCAAGAACTAGAGGGTAATTTGCCCAAGAAATAAAACGTATTTGTCCCAACTAGGCTTCGGTTACTTTCAAAAACAAAACTAGACTTGCTTTATTTTGGCATATTGGCAGAGAAAACTTATTTTTTGAATCTCTGTTATTTGAAGTAGAGGATTGTGTAAAGCTCGAAATAAAAACATCTTTAATCGAATATATGTACTTTATCACTAGAAAAAATTCTATTATTAGAGAAAACTTATTTTACTTATAAAGGGTTCCGAGAAAATTGTGATTGCACATTAGAATGAGTAAGCTTTAAGATAGATGGATAATTTTGTTTAAGCTATCAAATGAAGTGAAATATTTCGAGCTTAGTTTCTAATAAAATGATATTATTTGTTTTATAGTAACATTATAATTGGGTTTTTGACATATGGATGTTTCAACATCTTCACAATAAATTTTTTTAAAAAGTGCAGTTTATTATCTTGTAATTTGACCGATATCACTTCTAGGCCGTGTGATTTAAAATTGGTAATTCAGTTTCTGTGATTTTAGAGAGCGCGGAGATCGGATTCCAAGGCCGCCATGGCCACGCCGACGCTTCCAGAAACTAAATCGTCAGTATGCCATGGTTAGAGTTGTGTACAGATTTTGGAATTTGGAGGAGAAGGTGGGGTGAGAGGAGGAAGGAGGAGGAGGATGGAAGGTTGAAGATGATTAAGATAAGTTGGGACCAATTTGGTAATTAATCAATCTAATCCGTCGTACATGACTTAGGATGAAGGAAGTAGAGCAAGCTAACCAAAATAGTGAGTTCTTGATCTTTTATCTAAAGACTGTTTGTGGTAACCTGGTTTTCAAATATTTGTTCTCTTAGGATGGAAGATATCAGGTGTCACCACGTCACTCGACCGTATTAAAAAGTGCATATACAAAAATTTCAAACTGGCTAACGACCTCAAATTCGATGACGAATTTCTCCAACTGGAGAAGAACGATGGAGATAAAAAAAATGACATTAGATTTAGTCATTATTTTAAGGGTAAATTACTCTCAAGTCTCTGACCTTTGGTCACCCTCCCCCTAGGATCCCTGACTTTTAGAAAATGATTGTCCCGTCCCTAAGTTTTGATGATAATAGATTCTCGGGTCCCTGGCTGACGTCATCGGCTCTTTTTTTATTTTTGATCATAAAAATAACTAAAATACCCTTGAACAAAAAATAAAAAAATTTACCTTCTTCAACCTTTGACCAAGAACACCAACAACCAAAAACTAACTCAAAAATAAGATCAAACTAACCAAAATTAAGAACAACAAACTAAATAAAAAATCCAAAAGTTAAAACCCAGAAATCCTTCCTCGCTTAATCCAAGGCTTCTTTTTCAGGGATTTGTTTTTGTGTGAGATGTGAAATCGAAGAGAAGGTCTCGTCGGTGGCTTTATTATCTTATCTACCGGTGTCGGTGACCAACAAAGCCTAGAAGGTCATCCTCTGTTGAAGCTTCAAGGACGACATCTTTGTCGCCATAGCCCAGAAGGTCTCTCCTCCGGGAGGAGGCTCACTGACCACCAACGGCCTCCTGTCTGATGGCTCCTCCCACCTTGCACGTCGCCCGCTCGTCCCAGATTTGATCCACCACGAGACCAGAGAGCTCGAAGAGAGGATGATATGGGCTCGGGAGAGAGAAACTTCTGACCTAAGCCAACCCATCACCATCAGATAACTCGCCCGACCGCCAACACATGGACCATCCAGCCCGACCGCCGCCCATCCTTGATGATTTCCAAATTTTTGATGTTCTTAGTTGGTATTCATGGGTTTGGTAATTTCCGGAAGATGGGCCCCAGAGATGGTCCCGCCGTTCGACTCGACATTTTAGCCGGCGAAGATGATGAATTGCACCCATGGTCTTGTCGCTGGGTTTGTAATCGTTGAATTTTTGGATTTTTAATTTAGTTTGATGTTCTTGGTTGTGTTCTTAATTTTAGTTAGTTTGATCTTGTTTTTAGGTTGGTTTTTGGTTGTTGGTGTTCTTGGTCAAAGGTTGAAGAAGATAAATTTTTTTATTTTTTGTTTAAGGATATTTTGGTCATTTTTATGACCAAAAATAAAAAAAAAGCTGATGACGTCAGCCAGGGACCCGAGAGTAATTTGCATTTATTTTAATTATTGAATTATTATTAGGAGTTTTATTTTTTTTTCTAAAGTAAATTTTTTACTCCTGCTAGGCTTGAACCATGAATCTCCTAGATATTTACAACGCAATGTGCCATTGGGCTACAAGTCTTTGCCTAGGAGTTTGATCTCCAGCATGATTCTATCTAGTAGCTTTATTTTCAATGGGTTTTGTCTAGTTCTTTATAAGTAGGAACTTTTCTATTATTTTGGTGGTTGAATTTGATAAATAAAAATTAAAAGTTTGAACTTTTTTTTGTTGCCTTTCGGTATTTTTTTTTTTGGCAGAAATAAAAACTTCATAAATAATATAAAAAACAAACACAAAGTTTTCCTAATGACCTACCTCTGGCTGATCCCACATCCTGGGCAATCCAAGAGGGTAGATCTCCGGATCATCAGACCAAGAGAGAACCCGACCATCCTATATCTAAACTCCGCAGATCCCACAAGTCGGGTAGTCAGAGAGAAGCCCCTAGCCAACAGGCTAGGGAGCGTCGCCTAGCCTCAATCCCCAGCTGAACCCACAAGTCGGCAGTCTGGGGGGCCAAACACAAGGCAATAGCCAGGTAGATTAGCCGCCTAATACATCTAGCCTCTAGGCATCTCTTACAGGAGATCCTTCCCGCCCGCCCACCTCGAGGACGCACACACCCATGACCCACACACCGATCATATGTGGTTGCAGCCGGGGGCCTTTGTAAAAACCATGTCGCCGCCAAACGACAGGAAAAAGAGCACCAAAATCCCGTTGAATCTGCGAGGACCTATTATAATTTGACAAAAACTTATCTACTGCAATCATCCGCTGTCAATGATTTCAGGATACCTCGTAAATTAGGCCAGCAAAATCGCATTCTCCACCATTTCTGCATGGTAAGTATCCCTTCTAGGCTGACACAGATAAAATAAAGTATATAACCAAAAGTCAAGCAAACCTGAAATGAGGAATTAATGGCATATCACGGCCGATGTGTCTAAGCAAGAAGTCTGGGGCCGAGGTCCACCAACCATCCTTGCGCAGCTTAGATAGAGCGTCTGCAACAGCATTTTCTTCCCTGTATATGTGCGATACTCGAAAATCCATAACCTGCAATTTGTCCTGAAGCAAAAGCCACCAGTTGTGATATCTCCATGGGACATCCCGTATCCTATCCCGAAACAAGGTGTCCACGTAGGTCGAATCAGTCTGAAGCCAAAGTTGTCTCCATCCCTGGTCATATCCGATTTCCACTGCCAAAAAAGCTGCTTCAAGCTCTGCCTCATACGCCATCTGAATCCCAATCTGAGAAACAAAGCAGCCTTTTACAAGATCTCTGCATGTCCTAAAAATTCCAGCAATCCCAGGCGCACCTCTCGCACTACCGTCAGTGTTGCATTTCACCCACCCTGGAGGAGGAGTAATCCAGCGCACTTCCTATATACACACTGTGGAAAAGAGTCACCCTCTGATGGTCTCAAAAATTCATACATGACTTTTGAGGTTACTATTCCGTCTGATGCCGGCTGCCAGACAAAAGAGTCACCCTCTGATGGACTAGTCTGGTATTCCAAAATGTCATCAACAATGTCAGGGCACTGATCACAGAATGTCTTGTGTAACCTCCACTTACCTTGTACTAGATAATCTGAGACAGTGTATTGTAATCCATCTCTAAGATGTTCAAGAATTTGCACTCGATCCGCAATGATATAGCCCAACCAGAATCTTGCCGTCGAATTTTTCTCTCTACTGCATTGCCTTAAGAACGAATTATACTGATCCAAGATATCGTATTGCTCTTTTAATGCTGTTGCTTCCTCTCTGATCAACTCCTCCGAAGGCCCAAGGTTAGTAATACGCAGTTGAAAATCTTCTAGTGCTCTTTCTGCCGCCGCTTTTCTAATGTTGATATCTCCAAAAAACCCTGACATTCCATTCCTTGAGACTTGCCTTAAGCCTTTTGAGCTTATACATCATTTTTCCTATGGCATCTATGACAGGCACGGTTTGATCCCATGAGCTACGCACGCACCACTTTCATAAAACTGACATGTTTGATCCACATTCTTTGAAAGCGAAAGGGTTTGGGACCCGAAGCACCAACTTGCGTCGAATTGCAGGAGATCAATAACGGTCGATGGTCCGAGACATTACGAACCAATACTGAACATGACACTGCTTCATTAGCTAAAGCTCGATCTAATCTGGATTCCATGTAGTTTCCTGTGAATTGCATATTGGACCAAGTGTACATGTCTCCCGATGTAGGCAAATCCACCAACTGCACCTCATTAATGAACAACTGAAATTCATTACATGATGCTCTACTCGGCAGGTGATTTACCCGTTCTTTCGCATTGAAGTCGCCGGGAACTTGCAAGTGTTCTAAGGTCTTCCCAAAGCTGCCTTCTTCGATGGATATAAGAATGAGCATGAACGAACCCTACCGTCAGAGCCTTAGTCTCACAAGTAGCCGAGAACACCATTACCTGATCCGTTCCGTAGACAACAGAAGCATCGGCGCTCTAATTTCCTGAGAAGCAAAGACCCAAAGACCTCTTTGCCTGTTTGTCCCCTACCGGTAGTTCAGATTTCCGTCCAGCTTCCACCTGTGCCAATAATCTTGTGAGTGACCACTAAGGCCTGAGAGTTATCAGCTGTGACTGTTATCGGGTCTTCTATGTTCCTTTCTAAGAACCTTTGCTTGTTCCAAACTCGGAGAGGACTCCCATATGTTTACATATTCTCCATGACCACATTCCGTATCTCCATCTGTTGCCTTATCCTGATTTATTGCATCGCTATCAATACCAGAACTGAGTATTTCAAAGGGGTTTTCGGTTGCTTTTTTTTTTTTTTTGCCTCTCCTCATCTTTCTGTTTAGAAACTGCAACAGCCTTTTTTTCTCTCCATACTTGGTTGTGATTTTCTCCTTCGGTCTTATCGTTTCGACCCATTTGACCATTGGTTTCCTCTTGCATAAGTCTTTTGCCATCAGCTATTTCTTTCCGTTTGTTGCCAACTGGATCCACCATTCTAGTTTGTATCTTGCGGCAGTTCGTTATCTGATGTCCAATAATTTTGCACGAGGAACAGAAACTTGGCAATTCTTCCTATAAAACCGAAACCCACGAGCTCTTTCCAGGACGCTCCAGCATTATTTTGTCGTGGAAAGGTTTATTCATGTCTATTTCCACCAAGACTCGAATATAAGTGGCATACCCCCCCTATTTAGGGCATTCTAGTCAATCCGAATTGGTTCTCCAGGGCAGATGCCAATATCCGAATTCAGTATTCTTAAAATCAACGAATCGAGACTATAACAAATTTTTGGTATTTTGCGAAATCAATAGATTCGTGGTTGTCTATCCACGTGATCCTGTGCATCAATATATGTCTAATCTAACCAATGAAATTCCAATATTTTTCTTTTTTCTAAGATGAATTTTGCAGAAATCTCTTACTCAATATACCTACTGATGAAAGCTACAGTGGAGATATTCTAGCCTTAGTAACATACTGTAGCACTTACATTATTTAATTAATAAATCTCTCGTTCAAACTTTTGAAAATGCACCAATATTAAATATTTGTAGAAAGAGTTTTGTCACCGTTCAAAAATCTTATTCGGCTCAAACTTGTATTTGTCGGCTCAGTAGATGTCTAGATTCTGCGTGGAATTAAAAACCTGCTGTTCGTTTTAATTAGCCAACCTAATACGAAATTATGTAATCACAAGCAAGCATGAAATTAAACTGGCTTATTGCTCAAAGTATAAAAAGCAGGAGCAAGTTTCTCTCTTGATTGACAACGTGACGGCTTATATTCAGATCTATGACTAAGCTTAGTACTATAGTAAGAATTCCCTAATACTACTTGTCAAGATTTAGCAAGCTCATCACCATGCTTCTGAATTTCTGCCCGGCCATCGCGTCTTTCTCCTTAAAGGCAAGAAAATTTTAATTTTTACCAGGGGGAGCCAACAATGCTTCTGAATTTTCTTGCCCATAAGGCTATAACACACATAAACATGAAAACAAAAATTTTGCTGTCTATAACAAACAGAAGCACAAAACAACTAATCCAAACACGAACTTCGTCAAACCTTCCAAAAAGTTGGTTATTCTAAAAGGAGATATTTTTATAATAAAATGCTAATACGGTATTTTTTTTACGTAATCTAAGTCGCATAACTTTTAAACCAACGACGATTTCGTAATGCAACAACAATAACAACAAAATTTGGAAAGATCTCTATCTTTGGCGAGGGATTAGCTTCACTAAGACTACCCACAACAACAAACATTTTCCTCAACAAAAAAAAAACACCAAACCACCCAAACCAGTTCACATAATAAACAATTAATTTTTCTATCATTCACGTATTATCTACTATTATTTCTTGGAATACTAAATTAGATAGAATTACTCGAGGTACAAATGGACTCGATTTATAGAGATTGGACTCTATTTATAGAAATTTGAAAAATAATAATTTTTAAAATTTTTTTTTAATTTTGCTAAAGATAAGATCTGTTTAGATAACCACGAAAATATTATCCAAAAATATCTATTTTAACGAATAATATTATGCCAAGTGGAACTAAATAGATAAATAAGTTTAAAAAAAATGCCAACATGGCCAAACAAATGCTCGCGAGCGACGTTCGGGTGACTAGCACCGCTCGGCCACTTGCCCTCTTTTTCCTTTCAATTTTTTTTAATAATATTAAAATCACCCACGCTAGCAAACGCTCGCCGCTGCGGGTGGTCTAATGGTAAGCCGAGAAATCTTGAGGTGGAGACGAGTTGTTAGATTCCTTTGCATCGTTTTTGCTTATATTCGGTCGCCTACAATGACACGTGGGACCCCGGGGTCCACAAAAATAATATGCACGTTCGAAATGTTGCAAAAAAGGCCTCATTTTGTATACTAAATTCTCATCCATAATCCAGTTTCTTGCTAATAAAGAAGTCCAATAGCCGTTGCCTAATGCCTACAGCGAGGGACGTGATGGGTTTTTATCTTAATTAATATTTAGTATCGTGTATACTATTTTATATTTTTATATTCTTAAGATTTGAAATAAATATTTTTTTATAAGTTGACCTAAATTTCTTATCGCTGAAGTGATGAGTTTGAGTAGGAAATTTGTACACTCGATTCCATAAAGCGGCATATAACAAAATTCTAGAAAGAGATATTTGGTGATCAAAACATTAGAGTCGAGTTGCCATTGTCCAACCATTAGCCCAGAAATTTTATTTTATAAATAAATTCTCGTACTTACCATATTTGAACAATGATTACTTCCCAATTTACCTCACTCTTCGGCTATACTTTTAGAGCAAGTTATTTTTTAGGGGAAAAAACTCAGAAGTCCCTATGTTTTAAGATAATGTACTGAAAGGTCCTGTCCTTAGTAAATTAGTCCTTGCATTTTGAA
The DNA here is from genome assembly GCA_963995505.1 of Hypericum androsaemum. Taxonomy (NCBI): domain Eukaryota; kingdom Viridiplantae; phylum Streptophyta; class Magnoliopsida; order Malpighiales; family Hypericaceae; genus Hypericum; species Hypericum androsaemum. The sequence goes on from OZ023182.1 coordinate 15,544,469, forward strand.
AAATTGAACTAATTAGTCCTTCCGGTCAATTTATTTAACAGATTAATTAAATTATAACATGAGAGTACCAAAATACCCTTACCCCAATTACCCCACCCCTGTTAAAAAAACTGAGACCTGTAGTAAAAAAATCCAAACATGTTTGCGTGGGGGAAAGAGTTGTATATATTAGTCAAATGTATGCATCCAAAAAGTATCCATTCAATTAAACCATATCCACACAAAACTGTATCAATCCTTAAAAGTCATGATTTCATGAAAATAATTCACAGTTCATAAACATCCAGTTGTGGAATATAGCACTTGCTACATTGCAACTAAAAAACTCGAAAAAATCTATCCGAAATAAATAGCTTCACCCAGAAACTTAAAATATCTATTATCAATAACAGCACATCCATTGTAGTCCAACGATCACTCATTGCATTTGAGTCTGAGTCTGGGATTGTGGTGGATAATTGAAATCCATTAAAACCTGAAAACAACCATCAACCATAAAATATTCATAAGTGGCATGTTAAATCATCTATTGAATGTTCAATACAAATTTGCACTTCTTTACATAATGATTTTCTCTTACATATTGATCTTGCATATTGAAATTTGTCGCACCATGTGTTCTTGCCCTTCCCCTTCTTGGCCGCTCCTTAACATACTGTCAATATGAAAATAAAGGACCACATAATAAAATATTGAACAATTAATTATCTCAATCAATAGGGATACAAATGTGGTAAAAAAGATGACATACGTTAGAAATTCCTTCTTCATTTCTTGACCCAACAGTTACCCTTTGAATTCTTTGTAAAGCAGCTTTGCACATCTCATATGGCTAGAATTTGGAAATATAGCTTCAACCATATCACCAAGTCCCTGTACATATTAAACAACTTACAAAATTAGCCCACATTAATCATTATATAGCACAAGATGACAATCAAAATCAAACAAAAAAAACCAGAAATCGAACCTTTTGGCCATCTGTCATTATGGTCAAGAGCTTGCACCTATCATCTCGAGCTATTGTTTCAAATAACAACTCCAAAAACCACTTCCAGTTACAACTATTCTCAACATCCACTACTGCTCAAGCAATAGGAAAAATTCTTTGATTTCCATCCAAAGCAACTGCTGCTAAAAGAGTGCCACCAAATGGCCCTTTCAAGTGACATCCATCCAACCCAAAAAAGGGCCTACAACCTTTGATAAAACCCTCCTTCAATGCACCAAAGCACACAAAGCACCTCCAAAATATCTTTTGTCCATCTGGATCATTTCTTTCAACAGGTTGCAGCTTAACTATTGTTCCCTCATTCTTTTCTATAAGCAATCTGCAATACTTGTCTAATTTGGCATATGACTCGGTAAAAGTACCTTGTTGCAACTCTCGAGCAATTTTTCTTGCCCTTTGAAGCTTCCAACCCTTAGGATCAATCTCCCATTCTCTCAATGCAGCTTTCATAGTTTCATTGTCCAACTCGAGATTTGCACGAAGTAGGTCACTCAATTTTTCAGAAATCCACTTTGCATTAGCTGCTCTGTTATTGGCAAACCTTAAGCAAATGTGCTCATCTTTTATGGTCTTCACCATAAAAGTTTCTTGTTCTGATAGGCGCGACGCATGTATTCTCCATGTGCAATTGTTTTCACTACAAATAGCAGTGACTCTAAGCTTGTCATTCTTTAGGTACTTCAGCTTGTAACCGCCACGGATCATGTAGTCTGTTAGCACATTCTTGAAATGTTGTTGATGATCAAACAATTGTGCCACACTAAAACTGATTTCACATCCAGGCTCAATATGAAATGAAATGCCACCAAAGTCTCTTCGTGGATCAAGTTTGGGTCTGAACTCATCATCTTCACTACTAGTAAAGTTGTTGTCAAATGGTTCCACATTTGTAAACTCATCATGTTCGAGAAAAGGACTATCAAATTCAGGTTCTTCAAGAAAAAGATCGTACAACAAACTCCTCGAATACCTATTCACCAAATTAGATTCTTTAATAAAAGGAACCCTCATTGCATCATACAGGTATAAAAGAACCGAGACTCTAAGAAACCAACGAAACACAAGCTAGCTTGTCCAAATAATTCAAGAGTACATTGAAAATCAAAAAAACAAAAATCAAGAATACAACAGAATTTCGTAACCATTGGTCACGAACTTGTGCAAGAAAAAGTAAAAAAAAAATCAACGTCTAACAAAAACTACTAATGAACTTGGATAATCATAACCAAAAAATTAACGCAAGACAAGAACATCTTAGACGTTAACACCACGCATACGAACATGATAAGTAAATAAATAAAAAATATCCATGTTTACCTCTCAGTGTCGACTTCTCCATTGACGACTTCTTCGATTTGTCTCATCTTTTGCTGTCACTAGTTGATTAGGGTTTTTTTTTCCTCAAAAGAGGAGTTCTTTTGGGTTTAGGATTCTTGTATAATGATTTAGGTTATTTTTATTGTTTCATTAACCTGGAAAAGGAAATTTTTGACTTCAGATTTTTGACTGTGGGTTGGGATAATTAGTAAGGGTAGTTTAGTAATCTCATGTTATAATTTAATTAAATTTGTTAAATAAATTGGCCAAAGGGATTAGCTAGTTCGATTTCTCAAAACTCAAGGACTAGTTAGTTCGATTTCTCAAAATGCAAGGACTAATTTACTAAGGACATGACCTTTTAGTACATTATCTTAAAACATAGGGACCTCTGAGTTTTTTTCCCTATTTTTTATTTTACCCTAGAGAATTACCATTGTCAAATCATTGGTAAAATAGTGCTATAGCATTATTAATCACAAATGTATCTACCACATAATGTCCAATGCAGTTTATAACATTGTTCATATGGTACCACCACTCATCAAAGGTTATACCATAATATGCTATATGTTCGTCAGATGTTGTACCATCACTTACGGCAAAAAGTATTTTGACACACCGCGTTTGTACTATTGTTGGAAAAAATTTTGTTGAATTTTATTTATAAATTTGGTAATTTACCCGTCGCTATGTCAGCAACGACTAATCCAGGTCACTACCACGTGGCGCTTCACATAAGCGACAAAACGACGTCGTTCGCCCAAAAATCTCTGAACCGGACCAATGGACCTGTTAGTGATAAAAATTAGAATAAGTTGGATATATTTTAACGTTTTATAACCAAAGGAACTTTTCCATATTTTTAAATTTATATTTCAAAAGCTACACATTTTGAAATTTTAGTTAATTTGTTGTTCATTTTGCGAATTTCCGATTTCGGCAAATTTTTTTTTTTTTACCCAGAAAGAAAAATCGTTTTGGCCCATTCCACATACAGCAACCAAAATGAACGTAGGTTTCACGGCCCAAGAAAGAAATTCTACCGTTGACGTGGTTTCTCCCTTCATTGAGAGAAGGTGACGGCTAAACTAAGTTCCATCCATTTCTTAGTACTATATATACTATATAGTATATTTGCCTAATACTAATAATACTAGTTGTCAAGATTAGCAAGCAAGCAAGCCTATCATCACCAGTGGGAGCCAACAATGCTTCTGAATTTCTGCTTGGCCATCGCGTCTTTCTCCTCAAGGACGCTGGCATCTGACCGAAAAGTTGCAAGCTCTGCTTCCACTGCACTCAACATCGCAGCGTCGGAAGCTCGTTTCTCTTGCAACTCCTTGATCTTCTTGTCGGCCGCCTCGATTCCTTCCACCAAGTTGCTTTTCTTAGCTTTGTTATCTGCAATCTTGTGTTGGAGCTGTTCCGAGGTATCCTGAATCTCTTCACGGCTCTTCTTGATCTCCAGCAACGTTTCGATGCGCTCCACCACTGGCTTGACATCAAAGCCATATGCGTCCAGATCGGAAAGTGATTTCAAGCAACTCTCAAAGAGGTCGATCGGATCATCATACTGCAGTTTGGATGTCCTCTCAACCAACTTGGAAAAAAGAAACATGGCAGAGATGGCATTTGCCTCGCGGTTCAGCTCGGGGCATTTGACCAGCGGTCGGAAATGTGGATTCTGTGGCAGCAACTGGAAAGGTTCCAGTGACTCTATTGTTTTCCATACAGCTGTAGTCTTGTCAAAAGAAATCTCGGCATTTTCCACCAGCTCTGATGGAATGCCGTCTGCTGGTGCCAACGCTGGTCCGCCGCGTTCTTCTTCAGATGGCTGCTCACACAGCTTCTCGCCATCACACAGGCTCTCCCCTGAAAAAACGTTTCACGAATTATAAATGCTCACAGAACAAAGAACATTGTGCTTGTTTATGCAAAATGATCATCATACAATTCACACCCTCGACTCAACCGAACCACTACCACTTGGGAGTGCAGTGGATCTCGGGAGTTTGTGTACTTGAAAGGATTTCCAGATTCTTCACAGCATGTATGTACCTGAAGGCTTTTCGGAAGTTAACGTAGGCAGCTCAATATCTCCAGCAGCAACTTCAGCGTTCATCTCTCCAGCAGCAACTTCAGGTTCATTACATTCGTCTACGAAAGAAAAACAAAATGCATGCGCATTGTAAATCTTTTTATGGTACAATAGGTAAACATTGAAGGGTGTTAGGTAAACCTAACTTTACAGGATGCAATAAAAGAATTTCCAGATTCTTCAGAGCATGTACCTGCAGGCTTTTCGGAAGTTATCGTAGGCAGTTCAATGTCTTGAACCATATCAACTTCATCGTTCATCTCTCCAGCAGCAACTTCAGGTTCATTACACTCCTCGTCTATGAAAGAAAAACAAAATGACAATAAAAAGACAATACATTTCAAATTGGTAAATTTCATTTCAGTAGGATAGGCTCAAAGTTGGAATTTGAACCTTTCTAGCCCAAGGCATGTACCCTCGATCTTAGTTTCTAGCCCAAGATTGTAAAGTTTTGCAGGTGCTCAAATTTAGTAACACGTACCTACAGGCTCCGCGCATGGCAGCATGGGCAAATCACCCTCTTGAAATGCAGAAATTCGCTCATCCACGTCAGAAGCACCATCTTGCAGGTCTATTGTTTTCCATCAATAGAAGAAAAATATATGCAATTATATATAATCCAAGTCCGTACACTTCCAGACACGACAATCATAAAATGTTATTAGCAAACAAAAGATTTTTGACAGGTAACTGCAAAACCTATAAGGATGCAAGAGAAGCAGTTTAAGGTCAGCATTATATTTTTGTCTTAAGAGTAGGCACACGTAGAATACAGTGCAGATGGATAAACCAAAAACCATGGCAATCAATTCTACTAGCGCCACTACGACAGCTAGTATAACCAATTGTTTTTAGATTCTTTATCTTGAGAAATCCAAAAACTTGCACTTTGCATAAACTTTCAGGTTCCAGACACAAATACTACAGGCTTCTTACATGTTAGCAGGAGTGGTTCCACCTCTTCAACTGCAGAATTTTGGTTAATCAAGTCGGCTGCACAAAGCTCAAGTACGCTGTGGTCCACATCTGAACGCAAATAGAAGTTGGATCAATTAAATAAAAGTAAGTTTATAGATCCATGGGTTCCACTCACGTTAACATGCATCAAGATTTTTCAAAGCTAATTCTTTTGAGAACCATATACAACACCACAGGCCCTCACATGCTATCATTTGCATGTCCACCTCTTTGATGGCAGGATCCAGATTCTCGATGTCATTGGTGACACCTTCAGTTACACCTGCAGGTGAGAATCAATAGTCTTTCGTATTAGCAATTTAGTTGTTTTCTTTCGTATCATCTTAGTGCTCATTTATCCGTGTTTTTTAGAGTTTGCTGAACATTAGAATGAACTTCTTGTTGCCAGCGGCAATTACCTGCAGGACTACGAGCTACTAATGCCAACTCACTAATCTTACTAGTGTGGATGTCCTCATCAATATCAGTTATACCAGCTTCAGGCACACGTTTATCCTTGCCTACATAAGAACACAGATGAGAGGCATTAGTTCTTCGAGTTCAACTTCATACAGTCAACACTATCCTCCTCCATATCATTTTTAGCCACCATAGCACCTTTATTTTTCCCGTTCCTGTCAATTCCTTTCTGAAGATCAATTTCCTGCATTCAAACAAAGATAATCATGACTAGCATCAATGTTTGGGAAAAAAATAGATGCAATGTTAACTGTGAAGCAACTATTTGAAGCCCCAAATAGGAAGAATTCATACACTTAGTTCATTAACATTGAACAATAAGTGTGTCCCGTAGAATAAAATTCAGATTCGTTCTTGGAACTCTGGATTCTAGAATATTGAAAACTATTCCTAATAAGTTACAAGCAAATGCAGTTCCAGCAGATGATATTTATCTCAAATCTAGACAACCATGTACAGATTTACACAACTGTCGCTTCAAACAGAACGTTCGAATTGCTAACAGACATTATTCAACTTTGCACCATATGCTTTTGAATCTCATGCAATTGAAAAGCGGGTTGCGAACTTTAGGACCCGTAGAAGGTGGGCTCCTGCCTATATCAGATTATAACATGATGAATTACTTACAGCAACAGTGGAGACATTCCTTTTGGTTGAAGCATCAGCTAACTGCAAATCAGCAGCACATTGTGGAGAAAATGAAGAATCGTTAGAGTTTCTCCGTTTAGATTTCCTGGGTGCGCACAGTTGTTCAGCACCAGAACCGGGTGATGACCGTTTTACTCCCTTCCTTTCTGATTTTGAACAAGAATTTAATAGCTTGGGTCGGTGCTTTTCTGTTGTACCATTTCCAGGATTTGTCCCAAAATATGTTATGGCATTCTTGTCTACGAGCTCAGAGTTGACTTCACCTTGAGAATCTCTACCAGCGTGCTGAAACAGGGAGCAGCCAACACACATGCAAACATCATATTAATCAAATAACAATCAAAATTATAAGTGGGAGGCACAAAGACATACCCTTGAGTAGCTTACCCATTTTCCATCTTTCCAGTACAGGTACGGCCTTATTTCCAACAGGCTGAATTCCTTCTCCACCATGTCATTTTGCATGCAGACCACGAATTCTTTCCTGGAAACAACTTCGATAATGTAGCCCGGTCTCCAAGCTGAATCATAAAAGGCATAAACGCTTTCCAGCAGCCTGAAACTTTTTATGTCCACCTTAGGAGGAAGAGGCCTAATGTTGAAGCAATCCACAGTTATTTTCCCAGGGCTGCTCACAACGTGGCTTTCCATGCTTTTACATGTCACCAGAAAGGAACAGAAGCCAACTTCATCGACAATAGTGGCAGGATACCAAGCTTCTTTTGAACTGTTCTTCTCAAGATTCACCTCTACCTCCATTCCTGTGCTGAAGGTCAACCCTTTTATCCTCTTCAAGAGATGGTGAACAAAATCAGTCATGTATTGAGTTTCATAACTAGAATGCAGAAAATGAAAAACTCAGAAACATAACAGACTGATGCAAAAATTCAGTGTCTGTGAGCTTCTAACTTCATACTCGAGAAGAAACTCATGCACAACAAAATCCGTCATTGGTAATAAGTGAGCAGTAGCCATCACTATCTAAAGGAACATTGCAAGGCGTCAATCGAGGGAAATCAAACGGCCACAACAGGTTTACCTTCATAGAAAACTTTTCGTCTCGAACAACTGACAGTAATGACAATCATAACTCCAAATCAGATCAAATGCACGGAAATAACTTGTGGAAACAGATAGCAATGAAGCTCCAAGATACAATGTCTTCTAAAGAACAAGAAAGTATTAAGCATTAACATAAAACCATTAACATGAACGTCCAGTTAATGTAAATGGGGGGAGCCCTAAGAGGCCTAAACCCCAACAACCAAAACAAATCTACTAATTGATATAATAAAGGTACCAACTTTCGACATTTAGAGGTCAAACGAAACAAAAGACAGAGAAGAGGAAAGGGTGTTTGAACCGAACCTTCTGCTTGCATGGGTTAGTCCAAGACCCATTAACCCATTCCAAGTGAAGCCTCAACTTGGAAGCTCTAAACACGATTTCGTGACATGGGTCATCGAACACCACATTGTACAACTGCTCCCCCTTTCCTCCATTGTTCCTCTCAACCACCTCGGTGACCACCCCCTTCCACCACCCGTCGCGGTGCAGGGCGTCAACAACGTCGAGGACTTGGAAAGACTCCGCCTTTACCTTCTCCTCGGGAGGCACCGGCCTGACAAACGGCAGCGCGATGAACTCTATCAAGAACTCGGACGAGTTAGCCTCGGCGAGCAAGGTCTCGTACTCCACCAAGACCCCGCTTCCGCCTCCGCCGCCACCGCCACCGCCACCGCTGCCCCTCGGGCTTCTCCTTGGTGGTCCGACAATGGAGGCGCTGTACCAAGCCCCCCTGAAGCCGTCCTCGTTGGAGCTGACCTCCACCTTGGTCCCCACTTTGAACAGCGACCCGAAGTCAACGGCCCTTCTCCCCCGGGACCCACCAGTGGGGCTCCTGTTCCTTGTGATCGCCATGGGCTCCGAGGAAGAAGATGGGACTAATTTGTTTTGGGGGTGTGGAGGTTGGAAATGCATGGGGACTGGAAAGTTGAAGTCTTTCTCTCTCTATTTCTTTTGGAGTCTTTCTTTACTGGCTTTGTCATTACTGACCTGGGACAGATGGCTCACGGTGATTGAATGGAGAGCCAAAGGAAATTCTGCGCCGGGCCCGATCAGACTAATCTTTATTAACTACGACTGTCGAATAAATAAAAGTACGACCCAAATTAACTTTTTTTTAAATTCATCTAAATACACGTCACGATAATTAAGGAGCGGAGAACTCAACAAAATATAAGGGTATGCTATGGAAGAACATTGGCAACACGATTCTCTTTTCGCCACGTGGCTCACATATCTGACTCAGGAGACTCTTTGCTTAACTATTCAGGTCTCGCAGAGGATTGCTTGGATCAACATTTCCAATATTTTACTTTATGAGACGTTTTCTTTTTCTAAAGATTTTTCAATTTGATATTGACATTTGGTTTTTAATTTGTAACCATGGTGTTTTTTTTTTTGGCCATTTGGCACAAGTTAGACGAAAAATTGACTGGTTAAAATTTTGTTAGTAATAGTCTCAATTTAGAATGAATAAAGTAAACTTTTTTTCTATATTAATTAGGATAATCAGTGGTTTAAGTAAACAGACTTGGTTGCTTTTTTCCGATAATAAGAAAGATAGTGTAAGGTGCTGTTTTGAAGAGGGGTCTAAATATGGTAAAAACAGCACATGACAGGTCGAATAAACTTAAATAGTACAGGTACTTGTTTTGATGAAAGAACAAAAATAGCAACCTATTCAGGGGCGGAGGGAGGTTTGATGCAGTGGAGGTAATTTTTTTTGTTTGATAATTAGGTATATTTTTTAATATATGTTTACTAAAATTAAAAATTGATCCTATTAAAATTTTAATCAACCTAAAAATTAAAATTAGAATAGTCCATTATCGACTTATCATATATTAATCAGGTCCAAAAAATTATATTACTTCTAATACTCCCCAAATTTTCGAACTCCGTCCCTGAACCTATTCGTCCCCAACTAGTCTCCGGTTACTTTTTACTACTTTTCTGAATTTACTTGGCAGAGATGGTGTGAGCGTTGAATTGGCAGAGAAATCTTATTTTTCCTGTGAAAGCGTTTCAAGAAAATTATATTTGGGTGAAATAAATTTTACTCAGAAAAAAAGTTCCCAGAAAATTGTGATCGCAGATTAGGATGAGTAAACTTTAAGCTAGATGGATAATTTGTGTTTAAGCTATCAAATGAAGTGAAGCATTTTCGAGCTTAGTTTCTAATGAAATGAAATTATTTGTAATTGAGTAACATTATAAGTGAGTTTTTGACATATGGATGTTTCTTAAGATGTCTTCTGCAGAAATATCTTCCTGAATATACGTACTGATCGAAGCTACCATGAAATTACTGTAGCCTTAGCCTTAGTTAACTAAAACTTCTCGAATTCGAATTATACAACAACATTAAATTACTTGTTCAAAAGTTATAATTATTTCTAGCTTGTATTAATCGGCTCGATAGGTATCGTGATGTGTTCTAATTTGCCAACCTAATACGAAATTATGCAGTCTGAATAAAGCATGTTTTCCATTTCGTGTGTGAACTTATGTTGGTTTTACCTTATGCTTTCATCCATCTGTTCTGCATATATCAACATGTGAAAATATTATTATAATTTGCACATGTTTAGTTTCATTACTTAAAAAGCTAACAATGTTAAATATTTATTAAAAGACTATCATTTTTTAAAATTTAATCTAATTCAAATATGAATTAATCTACTACTGGATCCAAATATAAACAAAATCTATTCTGTCTGACAATGTTATTTTTTCTTTTACGGAAAGCCGTGAATAAAACTCCATTTATTTGCCATAAACTATTTTTATAGGATAATTTTTTTACCCAAAAAATAATTTCACCCAATTTCTACCAGAAAATAACTTCGAGATCTTACCATGGGAGAAAGTATTTTCCATCAAAGTACCAACTATTTCTGATAAAAAGAGACCGGTTACCTTTTGACCGGGACATCCTTTTTCAGCAAAATAGATTGAGCCTAAGTTAGTTAAGGGGTGTTTGATGCGCAAACTTTACGGTAGATTTAATAATTATAATTTATTTTATATATAATTATGATTTTAGTAATTTACAAGGTTTTTAAATACATGGTCCGACCGGTTGGACCATGATTCGGTAACAAAGGCGTACCGAGTTTGCACGTTAATACGCCAACCTTACGAACTGCCCAAAATCTGGTTAGACCGGGTGGTTCAGACAGAAAAATGACCCAGAAATTACATGTTCGTAAGGTTGGCTCGAAAAAGTGGTCGTCTGGTCTGACTGTCGTTTAATTTTTTGGGCCAAAATTGAAAATAAAAGCTCCAAACTTTTCACTTTTTCAGTTTCTCTTTCCCTGCCACCAAAATTGAAAAAGAAGAACCCTATCTCCAGCGCACCCATCGCAATTTCCGAGTCCCGCGCCCCCGACGGCGGTGACAAGCTTCCGTGGTCCGACTCTGGCGACCATCTAGGCCTCAGGTAGCTCCTCTCTCTCGCATTTTGCCTTCAGTCGAAGTTTTTTGTTACGAATCTGCGGTTTGTAATTGCTGGGTTTCTTTAGAGGTTTCGTTGGGTGGTCTCTTGCATTTCTGAGTTTCGTTGACTTCGTTTGAATCGATCCGTCCCCGAGGGTTTCGATTGGGTGGTCTCTTGCATTTGTGTTTGAATCGATGCTTCTGGGTATATGTTTTGTTGGGTTTCTGAGTTTCGGAATGGCTGGACTCTTATGTGGTTTCTTGCTTGTTTGATTGATTATTGATAGGTGATAATTATGTCTAACTCGAGGTCAGGAGCTACTCGTCCTGAATCGGAAGCCGAAACTTCAACACAATCAAGCGATGTTCCTAATGTGAGACAAAAGAGGGATGCGGCATGTGAATATGCAATTCTACTCGATAATTCGGGTAAGAAATCAATTCAATGCACCTTTTTTCAGAAAACTATTGCTGGTGATGGAGTTTCTCGGTTCAAGCAACACTTAATGGGAGTAAGAGGAGACGTTGAGATATGGGGTTGATGTTGCTGGTGGTGATGTTGCTTTGATTGGGTCTGAGCTTTGATGTTGCTACTTGCTTCAGATGTATGGAAATTTGGTTTGATGTTGTTTTGATTGTATGGAATATGAATATTGGGTTTAAACTTTGAGCTTTGAATTTGATGATTATGTTTCGATATATATTTAACTATTTATTCATTTTTGCAGGTGTGTGTAATTAGATATACAATTATATACTGACTATACATACATATATATTTTAAAAAAAATTTATAAATAAAAATAATAGCTTTGGTCCGACTGATGGTTCAACCGGTCGGACCATTCAACTTGGAATTCGCCCCAAAATCCGGATCGTATTTGAAAATCTTGGTAATTTAATGATGAATTTTTTCAAAAATTATTGTTTATATTATATTAAAAAATAAGAATAATTTTGTCAAACCACTTTTACTTTGCCAAAAGATATTTAACTTAGTAGCACAAAAAATGTACTATATCAAGTAAGTCCAAGTTCAAACTTTGTTAGGTATAAAAAAATTTATCTTAAAAAAAACACTTTTTATTTTCTCCTTTTCTGAAATATGTCACCGATTTGCTTTGCCAATGCATGGTACGGAAAACACCTGTCAACTTGGAGCTCCTTCTTCGCCTCCACGTCTCCCGACATGCAATACCCCGCAGAAGCACCTCTTCCCTTCTTTGATTTAATGATTAAAAGCTCTAAAAACACCCTCTCTCTCTCTCTCTCTCTCTCTCTCTCTCTCCCTCTCCCTCTTGGCTTCTTCCTTCCTCTGACATGAAGTACCCTACTCACAAAATCATTAATCTCATGGAAGAAGAAGAAGAAGAAGAAGAAGAAGAAGAAGAAGAGGGAGAGGAAGGAGAAGGACAGAGGTTCCAGCTGACACCAAAACTAGGCTGGTTCACGAAACTAATCTCATTCCAATGGAAGATACTCTACAGCTGCTTAGCGTCTCCATTCTCCCCCTTCCTGGCCCTCCTCTCCGTTGCTTCCCAGTCCTACCTCCGCGCCGAGGAGGTCGCCTCGTCCGTCGAATCGGCCGTCCTCAACTTACCGAACAAGGTGACCGGAAGCAGCCTGAAGCTTCTCAGGAAACTGGTGTTCGGGCTACTCGGAGCCCTACACGTGTGCGTGGTTCTGGTCGCGGTGCTGGTGGTCGCGGTGATTTTGGGTGTCGGGTTGGTGCGACTCTACGTGGAGGAGCCTGTGGTTGTGAAGGAGAGGCTGTTCTTCGACTACACCGAGGCCAGCCCACGAGCCGAGTTTAGCTTCGGGAGGAGTGGTGTTGGGTTGGAGCCGTCAGGGAAGGCGGAGAAGAGTCAGGTTCCGGGAATTCCGGCCGGTCACAGGTGCCAGGTTTCGTTGCTGCTGTTGATGCCTGAGTCTGATTACAACAGAGAAGTTGGTGTCTTTCAGGTTTGTTTCATCTGTAATTGGTTAGTACTAATTAATTGTTTAGAACTTAGTATAATCCTTGTATAATATATAGAAGGGTAAATTGCCCTCAGGTCCCTGGTCTATAGAAAAATCACCTCTAGGATTCCTGCTTTATTAAAAATTATTTAGCCGTCCCTGCTTTATGTAAAAATTTGGTCTCAGGTCCCTAAGGCCGGAATCGGAGAAAATCATGTAGGTGTCTCTTCGCCGAAGAAAATCTATAGACCAGGGACCTGAGGGCAATTTACTCATTCAGCAACCCCATTGGACTTCTCATATTCCGAATCGAGCAATGTCGGCCGTCTTTTACTATTGCATGCTCTGTCTATTAACTGTGGTATACGCTCTTGTACCTGTGGACAATGGTCAATACATGACAATGACTAAATTTGAACTTATAAAACCATTGCTACTTAGACCAAATCTCATTTGAAGAATTGTGCTCAGTTTCTTCCCGCACCTTAGGGTTACAAAAATTGAAAGGAAATTTACGGAAAATCGAAATTATAACATCAATTTTGGCAATGGAAGATTGAGAGTCATCATGCAACTTCTTATATGACTTTTAACTTCCCTCAACTTCATTCAATTTTCTAAGTATGGAAAATTGAAAGAAGTTAAATGGATTATTGAAGGAAATCGCTTAAAGTATGTGCACTTAATAGAAATTTACCCTGGGAAGAATGGCATAAGCATGTGAAGAACATGCTTCATTTGTATGACCACTTAAACTTAACCCGTTGTTAAATGTATGCCTGCAGGTAACAACTGAAATCCTGTCCACTGATGGAAACGTAATAGCAAGATCGAGCCAGCCTTGTATGCTACGCTTCAGAAGCCTCCCAGTTCGGCTCGTAAGAACGTTTCTCATGGGTGTGCCTCTTGTACTAGGAATTTCGGAAGAGACACAGAGGCTGCATGTTCCGATGTTGAGTTACTGGGAAGTTTATCCGAGGAGCAAAGCTGTCAGGGTAACGATATCCCCTAGAGGGGGGACTGCGTTCCTGCCTCAGTTTTACGAGGCCGAAGTCCTCGTAAAGTCGCAGCAACCTTGGCAGAAGCAACTAGTTCGCAATTGGAAATGGACATTCTACGTGTGGACATCCATATGTACTTTCATTCTTCTTGTAGTTGTCCTCGTCTCTTGTTGCAGGCCTCTAATATTCCTGTCAGGTAACAACGCGGACAGGGACTTGGCTCCCGAAGAAGAAGAAGAGGCAGAAACCGACTCCTCTAAAGGAGAAGAAGTTCCCGATGCAGTGAGAAGATGGAAGGAAAGGAGGAAGAAGAAACAAAAAGAGCCAGAAGGCGAGGTACTGCGTATCTCGAAAGAGGAAGTTTCTGATGTAGTTCGAAGATGGAAGCAGAGGAGAAGGAAGAGAAAGGCTGTATTCGCCAGCGACGAAATGGGAGACAGGGTGGCCGGGTCGCCAGCATCAAGCCTGAACATCAACCGAGACGATGCTAGCATTATCATGGATGATAATCCTGATTCTGAATCGGTGTCTTCCAATTGTTGATAACCGAGCACATTTGAGGCATACGTATGCTGACCTTTTTCTTCTCTCGCTTTTTTCCTTGGGTATGTGGAATGTGACCTCTTAGCCAATTCAATTCTGAAAATAAAGGGTCTGATGGATGGATTGCAAAACGAATGGTTTCGTTGGTATGGAAATACATAATGTGGGCCAGAAGCGATGTGAGCTAAATTGGACAACCTCTTAAGTGAGCCATGTTTTTATTCCATTTTTGATAAATGGACACTCATTGGACTGACATTATGTAGAGAAAATGACGTAGCCACAGTTATTTTATTATTATTAGATGGACTTTTAATATTTGATAAATTGTTCTCTGTGGCCTGTTTGTCATATTTGGGCTTTTCAGTTTTTACTAGTTTTAGGCCCTTTAGGTTATGTTAAGGTTTGATATTTTCCTTATATAGCCTAGCATATCTATAATTCTGAGGATAGAAAGTTGATAATTGATATTTAAGAACTCCGAGGATTTTGTTGGAAGAGTATTTCTTTTTTGTTGCTGTTGGAGTACAAAATTATATGCCGGATTTTGGACGAAGATGGCTGTTTCCGAGTTTGCGTGGAAAGGTCCGGACTCGTCGTTGTCTTTGAACGACCCATTGGACCGCTCAATGCACTCTGAGGTGGACGGTAGTATACCGCCCTTCAAGGCGGGCGGTAGTATACCGCCCTTCATGTGCAAGCACGGGCGGTAGTATACCGCCCTTCATGTCAAGAACATCAACAAGAACATCAACAAGAATGTCAACAAGAACGTCAAGTGTAAGCACGGGCAGGCGGTAGTATACCGTCCTTCATGTGCAAGCACGGGCGGTAGTATACCGCCCTTCATGTGCAAGCACGGGCGGTAGGATCCGCTTTGGAACATGAGCGGTAGGACCGGTTCGGCCTTTCTCTTGGTTGAAGGCGGAAGGAGAATTTCGTCTAGGGCTTGAGCGGAATGAGCCCGCTCGGAGGAGCTGGCGGTAAGGCCCGCTTTGGAGCCCGGCGGTAGGCCTACGAGTTTCTGCTTTGAAGGCGGTAAGGCCCGCCTTTCACTTCGTGTTCGCGGGCGGAGGATGAGGCCGGGCGGTAGGTCCGATTCCGCTTAGGGGCCCGGATGGATTCGACGATCCCGCCTTGAGGGCCCGGGTAGAAAGCTCGTCTTGGTCCATGTAGGCGGAGGGCTTGGGCCCGTTGTGGGTTTAAGCACAACTTAGCAACGTTGATCTCAGCCCGTTGTGGGTTTCGAGCTCTTCTTGTTGCTTGGGCGACACGACCGGCATATTCCTAATCGAAGACGAGATCTGTTCATATGATGAAGACGGTTTATATTTTCCTATTCTAAGCCGGGATAATTTGGAAACAAAATATTCACTCGGGACGGTCTTTCTTGCACGGGAAGGATGGAGCTAGGTCAAGATGTGCTATATAAAGGGAGCTCGGACAACGGAGACGGACATCAACCAACAACACATCAAACAACAACTATCTTTACTTTTTATCTTAGCTTAGCTCGTAGCACGTAGTTCTTTTTTCTCCCTCTCCCTTAGATTGAACGTCTAAGGTTCACTCTTTTTTCACCCTCTCCGTTAGGCCGACCTTGGGACGACCACTCCGGATCCGTCCCGGGTAGTCTTGACGTTCTTGTACCCACTTTCTCCGTAACATATTTTTGGCACGCTCGGTGGGACTAAGGAGGGCGTCTGAGAAGGCGGTCTAGCTTCGTTCGATCAAGATGACCAAGAACCATGCTGCTCAAGCCAATTCCAACCCCAAGGAGGCGGCACCCTCTTCCCGGCAACTCGTTGGGAGGAGTTCATCCGACGCGGTTTCCGGCAAGGAGGCGGCACTACCCATATCTTCTCACCCACCTGTTAGGAGGAACTCATCCAACTCGGCTCACATCAAAGAGCCGGCTCTCCCTACTATCCAGATGGATATCAGGAGGAATACCACCAGCACGGCTTCCTTTAAAGAGAAGCTCACCGCCATAGCTAGAATGCTCGATGATATCAACGCTCGACTCAATCAGATTCGACGTGATAACAAGGAGGAGATGAGATGTAGCGACAAAATTCAGATACGAGGTGACGAGTCCTATCATAGACTTTCCAATCAA
Organism: Hypericum androsaemum; assembly: GCA_963995505.1. Lineage (NCBI taxonomy): Eukaryota > Viridiplantae > Streptophyta > Magnoliopsida > Malpighiales > Hypericaceae > Hypericum > Hypericum androsaemum. The sequence goes on from OZ023182.1 coordinate 15,561,112, forward strand.
CCCCAAGGAGTTTGGGACGCCATGGACGAAGTACCTCAGTAAACATCCCCCAGTCCCGATCTCGGTGAGGCACACATAGGGCCATCATCCCTTATTCAGCCTACTTCGAGGCAACCGGTATGGTCTTTACCTTATCGTGATGCCGAAAATCCAGACTTCACAAATTTACTCAGCCGACAACCATCGGTTGAGGCTGCCAATGACCCAATCTTGCAAGAATCCTTTACGAGTGAGGAGATCCAAGAGGTTCCTGTGACGGCCATCGACTACCCAATGTTTCATGATGTTACTTATGTTCCGACCATCGAGCTCGATGACGATGACATCAACCAACATGAAGAGCTCAATGAGGATGATGAGCTCGATGAGGATGACGTCAATCGAGAAAAGCTCGATGAGAATGATGCGCTCAATGAGGATGATGAGCTCGATGAGGACGACGTCAATCGACAAGGAGAGCTCGATGAGGATGACATTAACCGTCAACTGGTGTTCGGATCTACCCAACAACAAGGGACGGAAGGACAACCTCAACTCTCTCAATTTGAGGGTTTGGCTTCACATCAATGTCTCGGGGGGCAACCGGCAATCAACCCCCCCGCGAGTACTTCCGTTGCTATGGTTGGCATCCAACGAAGTCAAAAAGAAGCGATGCCAAAGCCGACAAAGGCCAACCCTAAGACCCGGAGGGAAAGACTCGGGAAGCAGGGACGGTTGGACTCTAAGAAGGCAAGGGCTGACCCTAAGACTCGGCGGCCAAGACTCGGTAGGCAAGGACGACCGCCCGATAACGGCGTCCCAAAAGCTCAGAAGTCTTTGTATCCCAGGGGAGCTGATAGCCTAAAGAAAATAAAGGCCGACCTCAAGACCCGGTGGACAAGACTCGGGGGGCACGGAAGGCCACCTGATAACGGTATCCCAAAGGCTCGAAACTCCTTTAGTATGAGGGGAGCCAATGGTCCCAAGAGAGGGAAGGTTGACCTTAAGACCCGAGGAGCAACACTCTGGGGGCAAGGAAGGCCACCCAATGGCGACATCCTAAAGGCTCAAAAGTCCTTTCATCTGAAGGGAGTCGGTAATCCTAGGCAAGGGAAAGCTAACCTTGAGACCCGAGAGACAAGACTCGGGGGGCAAAGATGGACGCCCGATAGCGGCATCCCAAGGACTCAAAAGTTTTGTCCAAAGATAGCCGATGAAGCATGGAAGATCAGTCATTCTCGTACCAAGGTGGACCTTCAAGACGAGTCCGACTCATACATGTATGCCTTCAACCGGCTTGGAGATAAGAGGGTTATTCTTGAGCCACCAACACAAGATGCCCTCACTAAGACTCAGAGGCGTCGCCTTGAGAGGAAGGTCCAGAAGCGGAAGCAAGTAGTCAAAGACCTTGAAAGACAGCTTGCAGGGCAAAGGGTCAAGTTGGAGGAGCAAAACGCCCTGCTAGCTCGTCCGCAAGTTAGACACCTACCAAACTGTACTCAAGACCAGGCCAGGGAGATCGAAGCTTCTAAGGCAAAGAAGTACATCAAGGAGGTTCGACCAAAGCCACCCGCTGACCGACACAAGAAGTTGATCCGCAAGTGGGTACCCAAGGTACAAACTGATGTCCATATGAGAGAAGGTCGCCCTCAAGAGGATGAGAAGGAGATCAACCAGAAAGAAAAAGATGTCTCGGTCACTCTTGAGATTGGTTATGTAAAGTTTGGAGACTTCTCAGACAAGGTGTCGATCAATAAGGCGTTCACCCTACCGGCCATCTTTAGGCCAAAACTCAACCAACCTAGCCATCTGGAGAGGGACGAGAGTCAGGAAGATACACCTTATCCTCACATAGCAAAGATGTCCTCTATCACTCCCATGGTGAAAGCCTCTAATAGCGATGTCACCATTATGAGGCCAACCCAAAGAATGGGCGAATGCAAGAAACCTCTTTGCATCACGGTTCACATCCTTGGGGAGTTGATCAAGAGAGTACCCGTGGATGGCATGGGTGTGGCGAACACCTTTCTTCAGTTGCTCCTCAGGGATCACAATAAGGAAAAAGAGGATGACAGCCCGGCTAGCATGGTCATGACCAACTTTGACGGAAAAGAGCGAGACTTGATCCGCTCCGGTCCGGTAATTCCATCTTCCATCCACCAATGTCTAATCTGGTGGGAGTCATATGGGAAGGTGGAGATTATGACGGCTGACGTATGTCCATTCAACCTGGCAATATGCTACATAGAGGTGGCCTTCAATGACGGGACCACAATACCAATAAGGGTGGTTTGGAGCAACGTAGATGGTTGGTCTGCATGGTGTGCGAGTTCGGTCAAGCGGGATGTCCTTTCAATCCAACGACCGATCGATGCCACACTCGAGGGGCAAGTAGTCCCCCTTACTTATGGGGAATAAAGCAATAGGCAAGGTGACAAGGCGATTGGAGATTTGCACCTTGTCACCCTATAAGTCGGCCGGGTAGACGGCCTAGATCTCTTCAAGCTGCTCGTCTTCATTCTAACTTAGCTTATGGATGCCAACCAGAGATGAAGGACCACGTTAACGCTTCTCACCTGATCGTACCGAAGCATTAACGTGCGGGGGGCATTGTTGGAGTACAAAATTATATGCCGGATTTTGGACGAAGATGGTTGTTTCCGGGTTTGCGTGGAAAGGTCCGGACTCGTCGTTGTCTTTGAACGACCCATTGGACCGCTCAATGCACTCTGAGGTGGACGGTAGTATACTGCCCTTCAAGGCGGGCGGTAGTATACCGCCCTTCATGTGCAAGCACGGGCGGTATCTTGACATCAACAAGAACGTCAACAAAAACGTCAAGTGCAAGCACGGGCGGGCGGTAGTATACCGCCCTTCATGTGCAAGCACGGGCGGTAGTATACCGCCCTTCATGTGCAAGCACGGGCAGTAGGATCCGCTTTGGAACATGAGCGGTAGGACCGGTTCGGCCTTTCTCTTGGTTTAAGGCGGAAGGAGAATTTCGTCTAGGGCTTGAGCGGAATGAGCCCGCTCGGAGGAGCTGGCGGTAAGGCCCGCTTTGGAGCCCGGCGGTAGGCCTACGAGTTTCTGCTTTGAAGGCGGTAAGGCCCGCCTTTCACTTCGTGTTCGCGGGCGGAGGATGAGGCTGGGCGGTAGGTCCGATTCCGCTTAAGGGCCCGGATGGATTTGACGATCCCGCCTTGGGGGCCCGGGTAGAAAGCTCGTCTTGGTCCATGTAGGCGGAGGGCTTGGGCCCGTTGTGGGTTTAAGCACAACTTAGCAACGTTGATCTCAGCCCGTTGTGGGTTTCGAGCTCTTCTTGTTGCTTGGGCGACACGACCGGCATATTCCTAATCGAAGACGAGATCTGTTCATATGAGGAAGACGGTTTGTATTTTCCTATTCTAAGCCGGGATAATTTGGAAACGAAATATTCACTCGGGACGGTCTTTCTTGCACGGGAAGGATGGAGCTAGGTCAAGATGTGCTATATAAAGGGAGCTCGGACAACGGAGACGGACATCAACCAACAACACATCAAACAACAACTATCTTTACTTTTTATCTTAGCTTAGCTCGTAGCCCGTAGTTCTTTTTTCTCCCTCTCCCTTAGATTGAACGTCTAAGGTTCACTCTTTTTTCACCCTCTCCGTTAGGCCAACTTTGGGATGACCACTCCGGATCCGTCTCGGGTAGTCTTGACGTTCTTGTACCCACTTTCTCCGCAACAGTTGCGGTCGAGCCGTGTGTTACGTTCTTGATCGAGTAGTGATACGCTCAAACCCGTCCTTGAGATATCCTAGAGAGTTAGGTGTTGCATCGTGCCTCTTTTGATCTAATTTTAATTTTAATTTTATCCAGGTAGTTTCTATGTCGATCTGTCATATTCTTTTATTTTATTTCCGCTTCCACTACGCTATGTCAGGAAATTGCAGTGGGTGAGCTTTATATCATAACAAAATCGTGTTAGGACATGTTGTCATTCATCCGGCCTGAAAATTTCCAGGCTACACGTTTTTTTCAGTTGGCATTAGGTGAAGTTCTGTTTGGTTGACCCTTTTGAGTTGCGATTGCAGCATCCGAAGCCCGTTTTTCCTCGAATTCGCTAATCTTCTCATCACCTGCTTCAATTTCTTTGGCCAGGTTACGTATTTCAGTTTCGTCGTCCGCAATCTTAGGTTTAATTGGGTTGTTTTGAGCGATCATCGAGCGAGTACCTAGCAACGAGGTCACTCGGATAGCATTTCATTCACGAACAAAAGAAGCGGAAGTCGAGCTCTATGTGCTTCGATCGGCTTGGCTACGTGAAGACCAAAGCACGGAATCGTCGTAATTGCTGGAAACTTGGGAGGCCAAATTATTGGTGTCTAGCTCTGCCAGAGCAATATAGAGTCGATAGAATGGGAGACCGAAAATACTGTTGAGTTGCGACGAGGTCTGGATCAAGACTATGTGCGTCCACTTGGTTACTGCATCCTCTAGAGAAGTTAAACGCTATAATGATTTTAATATAATGAAGTACCGTTAATTCTAAAAAAGATTGTTGGCATCCTTTTCTTTTGGTAATATGATTTCTGGCTTCCTAGGAAATCCATTAATGGCCCTGACCAATAAAGAAGTCCATTAGTGGCGGCCCGTCGCTGTTGTTTGTGTTGGGAAAACGACTATTGGGCCCTTCTGCCTGGCTTTGAATGCTTCCTTTTCGAAGCAAAAAAAAAACATTTAACTTCTCTCTTTGGTTTACCGTGTCAGTGTTGTTTCTTCCTAGAAAAATCGATTGTCCTGGGTCAAGGTTATCCGCCCACGTAATCACGATATACTTACTATTAAGTGCGACTTATGAAAGGTTATATATGAAGGAACATGATTACGATAATATTATGTTTGAATTTTCATATCCAATTCAAAATCTTAAAATAATGGATTGGTGAATTTTTTACACTTATAAACTTGTCTCACACTCGTGTTTTAACCGATGTAGAATTCTCAACAGTGTTCGACTGTGGACCTTATTTTAGGTTTTTTTTAATGATACATTTTACACTTGTCAAATTTGAATCAATTAGTGATGTGATTTCGATAACGTTTGCCATATTAACTTTATTGATGTTTACAGGTTTAAATCCAGATCCAATGAACTAAAGCAAACCACAACCATTATCATTATGTACGGGGAAAGTTTTGCCCAAATGGAAAGCCAATGTCGGAAAATGTGCTCCGTCCAAATCTAATGGTCTCCTCGGACGGAGAAATTGTTGGTGGCTGCCGGGTCGTTGTTTGTTCATTGACTTTAGACTCGAATTGGAAAACTTTACCAACAATTGTGGTTGTCGCGTTACTTGACACGTGTCTTCGTTTCCACGCTTTGATGGTTCTTGTGAATTGGACCATGTTCCGGGTGATCTGTGATCGTTAGACTTGATTAATTTAGAATAATTAATTAATTTAAGTATTTTTTAATATTGCTAGGTTTTTCTTTAGTCCACCTATCTAAGGGAACTTGGACTTCCCCGATGTTGTAAACTTTATATCTGGCCACTCGAATTTCTTCTGAATATCGATTGAGGGTTTCGATCATCCCAAAGAGTGATTTATTCTCCGATAAAGTTTCTTTTCCTGGTCACTAAAAGTATACTCTTAACTTTAACTTTTGAATTTTCTAAGATGAAAAAAAATGTTTAACTTCACCGACAGTTTAACCGGTAATTTAATCGCAACAGATGCTTTTTAAATCATAATTGTAAAAATGGATCTCCAGTTAAGTTACGACTTTTCTTCCACCAAAAAAGTTGCGATTTTTCAAATTTGTAATCTGACAATTATTTTAACCGCAACCCATGATTTTGTAATTATGGCCAAGTCTAATTATAGCCCTTGTTAACTAAACCTTATCCCATGTCCAGAAATTGAGAATCAAGATTACCAACTTTAATGAACTTGTGACATTGGGGACCAATGTGTTTATCAATGTAAAAATATTGTCGGGATACATATATTTTTCTGTTCATTTTGGCATTTCTTGTATTTAATGATGGCACCTTGGAAACATTGTATCACTTGAACAAAATGACGTTGGTGGGGTTGGATTCAATGGGGATAAAACTTATTCCTATTGAAATGGATTAAGGTTTTGGACTTCCAGACACGGTTTTTGATGACTGTTAGATCTGTAGACACAATTTTTAATGAAATCTGATGGTTCAAATGAAATCCCTTCTGTAGGAACAACTTTTATATTGTCCCTACTTAATCTAAAACCATGTTGGTGGGTCTCAATAAATTTACTAAGCATCCGTAAATAAGCAAACATTATTAGTTCCCTTCCATATAATATTCCATGCTAACGAGAGTTGTTGTAAGTAGTACTTAATAATTCTATCGCTAGTGCACTTATTCATATTTGGTGTAATTTTTTGATGGGTAATAAAATTTTACGTATCAAAAAAATATTCCAAATAGCAAGCAACTTTAATTCACTTAATAAGATCTTACGTTCGAATTTTACGAATATACAAAAATATCAGCATGCAAAACAAGTTTCGGTTAGTTGTTTAGAGATTAAAAAATTTTCATGACAATTTCCGTTCCTTGTACCCGACTAGATGCATCACGGCAAGAGAACGTCGCTTGTTGTACGATATGGACCGGTTGTCCGCTGTTATAGCACTAAAAGAATCGATTGTTGCTTAACAAACAAAAAAAAGTTTGTTGTTAAACCATCAAATCCATGTCAAGACAAGTCCAGAAATTAAGAACGTGTTGTGCCCGGCAACTGGCCTCAAAGAGTCGTCCAGGAATTAATAGTGCAACGAATTCTTGTTCTTCCTTTGTCGTTTTCAAACAAATACTATCCGAACATGTACTTGTACTGATTAATTTATATTCGACTTAGATAAAAAATTTAAATGATGATAAAACTCTTTCAACTAATATTTCATGTCTTATCAATTATCAAATATAAAAATTTTGATTAAATTAAAATAATTATATTACTAAATGATCTAAGTGATTATTGGGGTTTTTCCCAAAAATGGTGTTACAGTACAACTTTATCCCCAAAATGGTGTTACTATTGAAAAAATCCCGGATATGGTGTTTATCTCTCCTCAGATCGAAATTTTTTTTCGACTTGGGACCAAAATCGAAAAAAAATTTCGACCCGGGACCAAATAGTGAAATTTTTTGAAAATTTTGTACTGTAGCATTTTTGAATAGAAATCTAAAAAACTCGAAAAATGGGTCTTAGATTCTTCTATTTTTGCAAATTTTGGTACTGTATTACCATTAGTTAGACCTGACCACGGTTCGAATTTGGACGAATTCGAATCGAATTTATTCGAATTCGAATTCATCAAAACATTAAACCGTATTCAATTCTTCACAAGACGAATCGAATACGAATTATGAATTTTCGAATTAGAATCGAATTAGAATCGAATTATAATCGAATTATAATCGAATTCGAATTCGAATTAATTCCAACGATGTTGAACATCTTGTGGAAAATGTTTTGGTTTCATGTTGTTTAATTTGCAAAAAAATTTCTAATCTTTTAGCAATTTTGGGCGAGCCCATAATAAATTAAGTGCTTGTTTAATTGGTCCTAATGTAGAGTCTAAAGCTTTAATTCCATATTGGGTACAAAGATTAAATATATGACATGCACATCTAATATGAAAAAAATTTCTTCCGAATCGTGTACAAAAAATTTCTAAATCTTTAACCATAACATTATTAGAACTTGCATTATCTAGAGAAATTGAAAATATTTTTTGAACTAGATTATATTCTTGTAAAATAATATGCAATATTTTATAACAATTATTCCCACTATGACTATCATCAAAAACTCTATATGCAATTATTCTTTTTTGTATATTCCATTCATTATCAATCCAATGACATGTAACACCAAAATATGAATGTGTTTGCCAATGATCACTCCATATATCATAATAAGAGAAGTAGCTCCAATTAGTAAACTTGAGGGAGAATTTATATAGCTCAAATTTTCAATAAGAGAAGTAGAGAATTGAGATTGGAATGTGTAAAATTTGAAGAATAAGAGGTGGTATTTATAGAGTTGGGAAGAAATTCTGAATTTATAAAAAAAAATTTTAAAAGTACCAACAGTAAAAAAACGGTAACCTAGGGATTAAAACGGTAACAAAAAAATGGTAAGAAAAAAAATGGTAATTTGCCCTTGAAATTTAAATTTCCCCCTTCCCTTTTAATTCCCCCCCCCCCCCCCCCCCCTCCCTTTTTTTTAATTCCCTCCCCCCCTTTTTTTAAAAATTCCCCCCCCCCCCCCCCTGGAATTCGAATTCAAATTCGAATTCCATACGAATCGAATTCGAATTACGAATTCGAATTGAATTCGCCGGTTTGACGAATTACAAAAAACTTGAACCGTATTCAATTCTTATCATGACGAATTCGAATCGAATTTTTTGACGAATCGAATTATTGTCGAATCGAATCGAATTTTTTACGAATCGAATCACGAATCGGATTCAATTCATGGCCAGGTCTACCATTAGTTTTGTTAAAATAATGAAAAATCTAAAAAAACTCGAAAAATTGGTCTTAGATTCTTTTTCTATTTTTCAAAATTTTCGTACTATAGCACCGTTATTTTTTTTTAAATAATGAACAATCTTAAAAAACTTCAAAAATGGGTCTTACATTCTTCAAAATTTGTACGGTAGCACCATTAATTTTGTTAAAATAATAAAAAATCTAAAAAACTCAAAAAATGGGTCTTAGATTTAAGACCAATTTTCGAGTTTTTTAGATTTTTTATCATCTTAACAAAAAAAATGTTGTTACAGTGTACTTATATCATCTTTGTACGTTTTTTTCCATTGTCGTTGCTACCGTACCCGTTTAGTATTGCCACAGGTCGAAATTTTTTTTCGATTTTGGTCCCAGGTCGAAATTTTTTTTCGATTTTGGTCCCAGGTCGAAAAATTCTTTCGACTACGGAAGTCAAAAAAAAATTTTGGTTTGGTCCCAGGTCGAAAAAAAAATTTCGACCTACGCTCCCTAGGTCGAAAATTTTTTTCGACCTGAGAAAGGAACACCATTTTGGGAATTTTGTAAACAGTAACACCATATTGGTAAATAAACTTGAATAGTAACACCATATTGGGCAAAAACCCGATTATTGTTCGGTTCTTCTGTTGTCCGTATTGTTTATTAATTTGAGGAATTATGAAATCCAATCTTGTCATAGGTTTTTCATTTTCAACCAAACATCATATAACATGACCAAGTCAAACATGGCGGTCAGGTGTCGAATTGTAATTTATAAAACTCGGATAACGTTTTGCATCAACTAGTCCGAAATTGCATATCTGAATTCATCATGTTATGTTTTGTATTGGACTGAACCAATAACATTTTATTTTCGGATAACATCAGCATTTCCTTCCACCCTTTCCAATAACAATAATCCCACAACCCACAAAACCTTAATTTCCATTTTTTAAAAGATCCTTAATTTCCAATTCATGTTGTGTCTATGTTGTGGGAAAAGTGGTACAAGAACGCAAGACTTCCCGAGATGGTCCGGGGTGATCATCCCAAGGTCGGTCCAACGGAATGGGTGAAAAAAGTTCTACGAACCTTAGACGTTCGGTCTAAGGGAGAGGGGGAAAAAAGAGCTATGCTACGGAAAGGAAAATGGTACAAGTAAAAGTAAAGTAGTTGGTTGTGTGGTTGATTGATGATCCTTTGGTCTCGTGCCCGGGTCCTCCTTATATAGACGATGCCAACCGCCTCAAACGATGTCAACTTGGCACCGGCTCATGATGGAAACCGAAACTGCCTTTAGACGATATCAACTTAGCAACCAACTCATGATGGAAACCGAAGCCGCCTTAGACAATGCCAACTTGGCTACCGACTTATGATGGAAACCGAAGCTGCCTTAGACAATGCCGACTTGGCTACCGACTCATGATGGAAACCGAAGCCGCCTTTGACAATGCCGACTTGGCTACCGACTCATGATAGACACTGAAACCGCCTTAGTTAATCCCGACTTGGCTACCGACTCGGCTACCGACTCATGATGAAAACACAAACCGCCTTAGTCATATCGATGACGCCAACTTGGCTCCGACTCATGATGGAAACCGAAGCCGCCTTTAGACGATGCCAACTTGACTACAACTCATGATGAAAATCGAAATCGCCTTTGTCATATCGATGATGCCAACTTGGCTCCGGTTCATGATGAAAAATACAAACCGCCTCAGTCATATCGATGTCAAAACCGTCTTAGTCACATTGAAGGACCGACTTGGCTCTGACTCATCTCGAACGTTTCTGCCAAAATAATGTTATCTTTTAAAGCCCAATGAGTAAAGCACCAAACAAGCGAGCATCGAGCGAGCAGCACCGAGTGACCACTGAGCGAGCGAGAGAGCACCGACCGAGCGAGCTAGCATAAGGTGGGAGATCTTGTCTTCAAATGGACTTTTGGCCCTCTTTCGATGCGAATTTGAAGATAGCGTAAACTACAAAGTTGTAGATCTACGTCTTAGCTTTGCATAGCAATTTGAATCATTTTGATCGGAGGTCTGAGGCGAAATCTATGATTTTTCTACCAAAATGCGATGAACCTTAGTGAGCACCGAGCGAGCGGCACCAAGCGAGCATCGAGCGAGCGGCACCGAGCGAGCAAGCAAGTGAGCGATCGGCACCGAGCGAACATATAGCGAGCGAGCACATCAACCGAGCAAGCACCACATGAGCGAGCGAGCACAAAGTGAGCGAGCAAGCACACCACGAGCGAGCGAACAAGCACCGGGCTAGCGGAACCGAGCAAGCGAGCATGCACCGAACGAGCAAGCGGCATCGAGCTAGCACCGAGCGAACAAGCGAGCGGGCAGCACCTAGCGAACGAGCAGCACTGAGTGAGCGCGCGGTACTGAACAAGTCAGCGATCGGCACCGAGTGAGCCAGCGGTACTGTACGAGCGAGCGGCACCAAGTGAGCGAGCACGCACTGAGTGAGTGCGCGACACCGAGTGAACGAGCGGCACCGAGTGAGCGAGCAGCACCAAGTGAGCGAGCACGCACCAAGTGAGCGACCGATACCAAGTGACCACCAAGCGAGCGGCACCGAGTGAGCGCGCGGCACCATGTGATCGAGCGACACCATGTGAGCGAGCGGGATTGAGTGAACGAGCGGCACCATGTGAGTGAGCGGCACCAAGTGAGTGAGCACGCACCAAGTGAGCGACCGGTACCAAGTGAGCGCGCGGCACCGAGTGAGCGCACGGCACCATGTGAGCACACGGCACCGAGTGAGCGCGCAGCACCGAGTGAGCACGCGACACAGAGTGAGCATGCGACACCGAGTGAGCGCGCAACAGCGAGTGAATGATCAGCACCGAGTGAGCGAGCGGCACTAAGTGAGCGAGCACGCACCAAGTGAGCGACCGGTACCAAGTGAGCACTGAGCGAGCGACACTGAGTGAGCACCGAGCGAGCGGCATTGAGCGGGTGACACCGAGTGAGCGAGTGGCACCACGTGATCGAATGGCACCATGTGAGCGAGCGGCACCTAGTGAGCGAGCGGCACCTAGTGAGCGAGCGAAACCGCGTGAGCCCACGGCATCGAGTGAACAAGCGGCAACAAGTGAACAAGCGGCACCAAGTGAGCGAGCACGCACCAAGTGAGCGACCGGTACCAAGTGAGCGAGCAGCACCAAGTGAGCGCGCGACACCATGTGAGCGAGCAGCACCGAGTGAGCGAGCGGCACTGAGTGAGTGCACGACACCGAGTGAAAGCGCGGCACCGAGTGAAAGCGCGGCACCGAGTGAGCGAGCGGCACTGAGTGAGCAAACACGCACCTAGTGAGCGACCGGTACCAAGTGAGCACCGAGCGAGCGGTACCGAGTGAGCACCGAGCGAGCGGCATTGAGCGGGCGACACCGAGTGAGCGAGCGGCACCAAGTGAGTGAGCGGCACCAAGTGAGTGAGCGGCACCGAGTGAGCGTGCGGCACCATGTGATCGAGCGGTACCATGTGAGCAAGCGACACCGAGTGAGCGAGCGAAACTGAGTGAGCCAGCGGCACCGAGTGAATGAGCGGCAACAAGTGAGCGAGCGGGACCAAGTGAGCGTGCGATACTGAGTGAGTGAGCGGCACCATGTGAGCGAGCACATCGACCGAGCGAGGTGAGCAAAGTGCACGCAAGTGAAGAATGAACGAAACCAAAAATCTGGCTTAATCTAAAGCTGAGGCTTTTTTTTAGTCCCAACAGTCTATAACCCATTTACTTTAAGTACTACATAGTTATTTTTTTTAATCATATATTGTTTTGTTTTTCCCCTTTTAGATGGAGAATTCTAAAATTAAATTTTTTTGGTGAGACATTTTTTAACATGTACGCACGTGGATAATTACGTGTATTTACTTTTCTCGCTCCTCCTTTTTTTTTTAGATCGGATTGAGTGGGGACTAAAGAAAATTTGTCCATAGGTGGGGACTACATTTTGGACCGTCAGATTTGATTATCTTTAAATCTGATGGTCAATAATCTATCAGGTGAAATTGGTTTGCATGTGAAGTGATATTGGTTCGCATGTGAAGTGATATTGGTTTGCAAGACACTGGTTTACATATGAAGTGATATTGGTTTGCATGTGATGTGATATTGATTTGCATGTGTAGTGATATTGGTTTGAGTTAGTCCCCATGTTTGGGGACTACCCCAATCTCCACCAAATCTTCCCCCTTTTTTTGAATGATCTCCTCGCTTGAGCTAATTGAACGAACGAACGATCTAGGAAGGCGAGTGGAATATTCAACTTAAACTCATAAAGCCACTGTGCACCTAGTACGTACTGAGAATGGATTGAGTGGGGACTAAAGAAATTTAATCCATAGGTGGGGACTATTTTTTGAACCGTTAGATAAGATGTGGTGCCCAAAATTTTAAATCTAATGGTCAAAAACTATTAAGGGGCTTTTTAGTCATTTTCAATCAAAGAAATATCAATTTCTACTAAAATTAGTTCTCTCTTTCCCGAGAATTAGTACTCTCTCTCCCAACCTCCTACACATTTTCCATATTTTCGAGATTTCTGACTGTTCCCCTTCCATATTCTCTCTTTTTCCCACCCACTTTCCCTCTCTCCCCGTTTCTCCCTCTCCCTCTCCGTGGTCTTCTTCTCCCTCTTCGTGGTTACCCATCCTTCATGAACAACCTCTGTGACCCTCCGTGACCAACCTCCCGCCCCAACCTCTGTGGTTACCCTCCGTGACCAACCTCTCCATCTCTTCCCCTTCTCCTCGCATTCCTGTGGGAAAGTTGACTATAGCCGGTGACCTCTTCATCTCTTCCCCTTCCCCTCGCATACCGGCGACCATACCGTTTTCCTCTCCATCTCATCCCCCTCTCCTTTGCCGCGTTTGGTTCTTTGTGGTAAAGTTAGGTTCTTTGTAGTTTTGGCTTTCTAGGTTTCCATTTTTTGTGATAATATTTGGTTCTTTAATGGTTGGTATTGAGGTTTATTTGTATGTTTATTGTGTTTCTAGATCTGGCGCACACGTTTTCTTACCTGCCGAGAGGTCTTAAATTTATTGATTATAATAGTAATATTGGCTTGAAAGAGTGAGTGTCTACCCCAGTTTCGAATTTGGTTCTTGGAATTGAAGTAATTTTTGGTTGGTAAGAGAGCATGCTAGAGAGGGGATGGACGATGAAGATGGGAATGGTTTTGTGAGTTTAAACCTCATGTCCCTCTTTTATTAGCTTGTTCTTATATCGATTTTATTCGGATTGATATTTGTTTGAACATATTTAGATATTGGTTTGTAGATGTACTGATACTGGTTTGAAACTGTATCAATATTGGTTTGCGTCTGTATTGACATTAGTTGTGTATGTATCGATATTGGTTTGATTCTGAGTTGATATTGGTTTGGGTATGTATTGATATTGGTTTAACTCTGTTATGATATTGGTTTTACTCTGTCATGACATTAGTTTTACTCTGTAATGACAATGGTTTTAGTCTGTTATTATATTAGTTTTACTCTGTTATGATAATGGTTTTAGTCTGTGATTATATTGGTTTCAGTCTGTGGTGATATTGGTTTCTGTATGATCTAATACTGGTATCATTCCTTTTTGTTGTATGATAGGAAGAGGGGGATGACTTTTTTCACAACGATGAAAAAGGAAATAAGGAGGATGATGAGGACGAAGAGGATGAAAATGAACCTCGATTGGATCACTTGAATAAAAAGAGAAAAAAGAATAATGAGGAGCATAGAGAGGATGTTGGAGTAAAGAACGTTGTTCTTGAGGATGAAGGAAAGAAGAAGGTTTATATAAGAACTAGGAAGTCGACTAGGGTTTGGCAGATATGACTTGTGTTTTGACTGATATTGTACGGACATTTTCTAATGGATATGGGCTTGTTTCAGACTTATTTTATTTGTCAGTTTCATTTTAACGTTATTGTATTGATATTGGTTTTAGTCTATAAAGATATTGGTTTGAGTATGTTTTGTGTATGGTTTGAGTCTGTGTTGATGTTGATTTCAATATGTGTAGATATTGGTTTGAATCTCTAACGATATTAGTTTTCAGGTGTAGAGATATTGGTTTTTATCTGCAGAGATATTGGTTTTCAGCTGTATAGATATTGGTCTTCAGGTCTATTGAGATTATTTTTCAGGTCTGCTGAGATTGGTATTTAGGTGTATTGGTATTGTTTTACTTTGAATGATATTGGTAGTCCGAATTTGATATCCCATATGCCTAGCGATATTGGTTTTGTTCGGCAGCGATATTTGTTGTATTTTTTTACGGTACCGATTTTGATTTTGAGCTGAAATAATATTGTTGTTATGGTTTAAAAGATAGTGGTTTTGTGATATGGATATATTAGTTTTAAGATGTACCAATATCATCATAGAAGGATACCTATTTCATTTGGCTCGTATACCATAAGTTCAAATTTAAGATAAGCTAAAATATTTCCGAATGTTAATAAATAACATGATGTTAACTTTTGACAATATCAAGAAAGCTGAAAACCAATATAATCACAGCCAAAAACTAATTTCACCAAAACTACAAACCAATAACTATACAACTTACAACCAATAACAATACTGTTAAAAACTAATATCACTACAACGTCAAACCAATATCAATACATGATCAAACCAATATCAATACAATGACAAACCAATATCAATAAAATGTCAAACCAATATCAATACAGCGTCAAACTAATATCAATATAACATCAAACCAATATCAATACAATGTCAAACCAATATCAATAAAATGTCAAACCAATATCAATACATCGTCAAACCAATATCAATATAGAATCAAAAATAGTTTAATGGTCGATTCAAATCTATATCCATGCAATTTTTTTTGTATTATCTCCTGGTTCGAGACATCAGTATGACTGGTTTGTTGCTTCTGTTTTGTCTTGTGATGCTTTGCCATTGCTTTTTGCCGACCAACCTCATTACTGCTTTTCAATCTCTTTCTTGATTTGTTCAGATTTGCACGTTTCTTTATACATTTTCCCCATGCTTTGGATGTTGTCTGGACATCTTCACCTTGTTATGCTTGAGGCGTTGGTGTACCTTGAAATGGAAATGTTTTAATGTTTAGTAAAAAGATGACAATAAATCAAGTAACGATTAACGAATTCAAGCGAGTTATATTTACCAATATCAATAAAGCTAAAACCAATGTCTATATAGTGAAAAACTAATGTCACTAAAGCTACAAACCACTATCAATAAAGATGGAAACTAATATCACTAAACGTACAAACCAATATCAATAAAGCTGAAAACTATGATGAACACGGCTAAAAACTAATATGAACACTGTTAGAAACTAATATCAGTAAAGCTGAAAGTAGTATCAATTCACATACTATACCTCCAGTTTGTTGATTATAATCGTCATCTTGACAATCAATTATTTCATCCATACTTCGATCTAAATAAGATGTAAACCATTATCACTTTACATACAAACCAATTTCAATAACAAATATCAGTAAAGGTATAAACCAATATCAATGAAGGTACGAACCAATATCAATTAATGTGAAAACCAATATCAAAGAAGGTACAAACCAATATCAATGAAGCTGAAAAGCTATATAAGGACAGCCAAAAAATAATATCAAAACTGCTATAAACCAATATCACTACATCGTCAAACCAATATCACTACAGCGTCAAACCAATATCAATACAACGCCAAACCAATATCAATACAACAGAAACTAATACCACTACATAGTCAAACCAATATCACTACATCGTCAAACCAATATCAATACAACAGAAACCAATATCAATAAAGCTGAAAACCAATAGCAAATTAGCCTAAAACCAATATCAATACCACCAAAAACCTATATCAATTCAGGTGAAAACCAATATTAATAAAGCGCTAAACCAATAGCACTACAAGCTAAAACCAATATCAATGCACACTAAAATCAAAATCAATACAAGTGAAAACCAATATCAATAAAGCTGTAAACCAATAGCGACACACATTAAAACCAATATCCCTGCATATTAAAACCAATAGCATTGAAGCTAAAAACTAATTTCGCTACATCGTACATCTCAAAACAATTTCTCCGCATCTTAAAACCAATAACTTTAAAGTTCACAGATAACATGGAAACTAAATAACAAAAAATATAGATAAAGTAAAGGATCAACCGGGGGAGGTCGACGGTGACCAGCTTCTCGGAGAACACCGGAAGCCTCCCAAAATGAGCTTGAATTCGAGTTAGACCCTGGAGGCTGAAGCAACAAACCAGCGAAGGACGAAGGTGGCGGGAGACGGTCCATGAAGCACCAAACAACACCGTTCAACTCTGATCTAGACCAAATCCACCAGATCTGGAAAAATG
Organism: Hypericum androsaemum; assembly: GCA_963995505.1. Classification (NCBI taxonomy): domain Eukaryota; kingdom Viridiplantae; phylum Streptophyta; class Magnoliopsida; order Malpighiales; family Hypericaceae; genus Hypericum; species Hypericum androsaemum. Next base: position 15,578,025 of record OZ023182.1, read on the forward strand.
AGAGAATAAAATAAAAGGAGAAAAAGTGCGCAACTTTGGGGAAAAGAAGAGGAAGAATTCCGAAGGAGGAAGAAGAGGAGGAAGAAGATAGGTAAGGAAGAATCCCGAAGGAGGAAGAATCCCATGGATTTTCGTTTTATGAATTTTCGTTTAGGGAAAAAGTAGATGCTAGGGTTTTTGATATTGGTGAAGAGTCCTCCTTATAGGAAGTTGAAGAGTCCACGTTTATTGGTGGTTATTGTTTACCTTTTTTGAAATTTTCATAATTTTTATTCCTGATATTATTTTTATTAGTTTTCCAAAATTACCCTTAATAAATTTATTAATACCTAAATTGTCACAATCTCTCCCCGAACTGAGTAGTCTCGATTTTGGAACAGAGAATAGCGGGGGGGAGATTCCATGGGGACAAGGTTAGTCCCCAAATTTGGGGACTAAAGAGAAGATTGTGGCAATCTAGGTATTAATAAAGGGTAAAATTGGAAAACTAATAGAAACAAAAGGAGAGATGAAAAATTAGTTGGCACACTTTTTTATGGAAAGACTAAAAAGGTAAAAAAAATATAAACAAATCTCGCGTGAAAAGAGGAAGGGACTCTTTCTCTCTCTTTAAATTATTGTCAACTTCAAAAACCCTACTAGCTACTAGATTTTTTTTTTAAATAAACTCAAAGAACCAAAGAATGAAAATTCAATAGAAAACCAATATCACTACATTCGAAAACCAATATCACTGCTTTCGGAAATAAATATCACTGCATTCGAAAATCAATATCATTACGTTCGCAAACCAATATCACTACGTTCGAAAACCAATATCGCTACGTTCGGAAAACCAATATCACGATGTTCGGAAACCAATATCACCAATTCGAAAACCAATATATCACCACATTCAAAAACCAATATCACTATGTTCGAAAACCAATATCATTACAGACTAAAACCAATAGCATTACTTACTCAAACCAATGTCATTACAGACTCAAACCAATATCAGTACATTCGAAAACTAATATATCACCATATTCGAAAATCAATATCACTACGCTCGAAAACTAATATCATTACAGACTAAAACCAATAGCATTACTTACTCAAACCAATATCATTACAGACTTAGACCAATATCAATACATACTCAAACCAATAGCATTACCGACTAAATATCATTACATACTCAAACCAATATCAATACATACTCAAACCAATATCTTTACTTATTCAAACAAATTTCATTACAGACTAAAACCAATATCAATATAAACTAAAACTAATATTAATACATACTCAAACAAATATCAATACATACTCAAACCAATATCATTACATTCTCAAACCAATTTCATTACAAACTAAAACCAATTTCATTACAGAGTAAAACCAATATCAATAAAGACTAAAACCAATATCAATAAAGACTCAAACCAATATCAACACAGACTCAAACCAATATGAATACATACTCAAACTAAAATAATTACAGACTCAAACCCTAAATTCAACAACTCCGTTGAGCTTGGCATCGAGGCGGCGGTTGAGATCGTGTGTCTTCTGGGAGACCTGGAGCTCGAGCTCGTGCATTTGCTGGAGATAGTATTGCCTCAGCCCATCCCCTTGCTGCGGCTTCTCGCTACTGTTACTGTTCACCGTCCAAGTGTCCTCCGCCTTTCTCGCCGCTTTAACTTCTGGCACCGCCATCTCCTCTCTCTCCTACTGTTTCGTCGATTGGAGCTTCTTCTTCTTCTACTTGTACTACTCGTTGAGAGAGAGAGAGAGAGAGAGAGAGAGATATTTCTCTTTTATGGGAAGAAAAAGAGAGATTTTTTTGTTTTAAGAAGAAGAGGCGGCCACGATTTTTTTTTAGGAGATAAAACTGTTTAAATAGATGGTGGTGGAAACCCTAGTTGGTATCGGATGAGTAAAAAGTCAAAAGTAACCTTCATAGATTAATGGCCCTTGAATTTGCAAATACTGTTTTAAAATTAAATCTGACAGCCTATATTAACTCCCCACCTATGGACAACATTTCTTTAATCCCCATTCAATCCATTTAATATTTATGCACTTTTTAATATTTATGCACTTTTTATCAGTTTTAAAGACAAAAACTTGAACTTACTAAACTTAAATTGCAGAGCCGGCTGTATCTGTACCTTTTTTTTAGGATTGGTTGTATCTGTACTTTATGACTAATAAAGAAACCTTTTCTCGCTCACCTTGTCAGATCTTTACCATCGTAAAGAAACCAAACAGTACTTAGAGGAGAGAGAAGAAAGAAGCTAATGACTTATTACTGATTATTTTCTTTGGTTGAGACAAACTATTATTTTTACGCAACTACATCGACTAATCTAAATTTGATTTAGATAAATTTTTTAAATTTGACAAAAAATTTCTAACAAATATTTAATAATATTATATTTCTAAATATTTAAACTCTAAACACTAAAATTTCTAAATGTTTAAACGAAAAAGCACTCCATCTTACTGATTGATTACCTTGTTGCAGTGAATAGCTTTGCCTATTACCTGCGAGCTGATGTCATTCTCACAGGCCTGGAACCTGTAATCTTTTAATTTTTCCCTGATCGATGCACAATTGTAAGTTATTCTGACAACAAATTATAACGCTTCGTCTTGGGGAAATAGATCCCGGAAATCTGAACCTTTTAACCGGCCAGGGAAATATAGAAATATTTTTTGGGAAAAGTGCAGTTAAGTATCTTGTAGTATTGAAAAAAATCAAGTCAGTAACTTGTGGTTTAAAACGTACTAATTGAGTCAAACTTATTCCAATTAAAATCAATTAGAATTTTTTGGAAAAAGTCAAGTTAAGTGCCCTGTGACCGGGCAGGATCCGGGCCTCTAATTGATCTTAATTAAAATAAGTTTGACTCAATTGATACGTTTTAAACAATAGGGTAGTGACTTGATTTTTTGCGATACCACATAGTACTTAAGTGGATCTTTTCTATTGTTTTGATAATTTATGATAAGATTAAAGGTAAAATTACTCTCAGGATCTTGGAGTTTACCATATTCGTCTTCCACACCACTTTATTTTTTAAACAGATTAAAAAGTCCCCAAAATTTGGTTTTATAATATTCTCGAGTCCCTCACTGACGTCATCAATCTATTTTTTTATATATTTGAAATGACTATTGAATCCACACCCTTCTACCCGTGGGATGTTGCTTGGTCTCGAACTTGGCCTCTCTCTTTGCCTCAGGTATGTTATTTTGGAATGTGATTGTTTACCACTTGTGCAGGCTTTACAAAGACAGGTTACAGATAGAAGTGATCTATCTTTGCTGGTGGTGAATTGCACAGAAGCTGCTCGAGGTTTCACGGGTTGCTCCTTCAGCTTTTTCCGGCGTGGATGTAATAAGGCTTCCCATACACTGACTAAGTTCCAGTTGGCAGGTGACTACCTATATCAGGTTTTATTGTCTCCTCCTCCGGCTCTTGTGGAGATTCTTTCTTTCGATCAAGAAGAACGACATTGACTGGTAGGGTTGTAGGTTCAGGCATGACTGGGTGGGGTCGGGTAGTTTTTTTGTGTTTCGGGGTTCGATTGTACAAGGGGGGCAATATGCAATGTTTGTTTATGCAGTGCAGTGCTATCACTAATGCTCTTTTTCTGATTTCTGGTTTTTTCTTGGTTGTGGTGGATTTTCTGGAATATGTTTTTAATGAGGCTAGCAACTGCAAATTGTCTTTGGTGGGACAACGGTGCATATTGCAGGGTAATTCCAGGTGGGTAGTGTACTCGTGCTGGTGTGCGAGGATGGGTAGGTAGAGTAGAGGTAAGTAAGACCAGGTGAAGGGTGAATGAACTAGGTGGGTAGTGATCTATGGGTACTATTGTGCGGATAGAGCTCTAAGTTTGTATCGTATGTGGTTTCACTATGTGTCAACGTTATTTTTTAAAAAAAGGTTATGTGTCAATGTTATGTACTGATCTCGTCATATTATTTAATGGAACGGAATGTTTTTACTCCTAAAAAAATGATTTCACAAATGCACAATTAACCCTCCTTGAAGTAGAACCAAGGAAGGTGCTGAGTTTATTTTTTGTGAGCAACGGATCTTTGACTATCGAACAAAAGTGTATGAAGGTGCTGGCCCTGTTTAATTTTAACTGGGACAAACTGTTTTCAGATCTTTGATGTATGCACTTATTATTGATAATATTTTCACTGTTACAAACAATATTTTGCCATACATATAATAAGGGGGTAATTGGAAAAGAAGTTAAATAGGGCATTTCGTGTACCTATTTATTCCAGTTACGGTCCAGCTAATTGAAAGTTCTCCGGAGGAAGGAACCATCAATTCTTTGATTAATAGCCAAGACAGGATCTCAGAGAAACTCATTATTTTCCAAGGCAACAATTATAATGACAAGGGCAACAGATAGACACAAGATCTTCTCATTAAGTCGCACAGTTTTTTCTTTCTGGCTTCTCATAATTACCCTTTACATACGACAGAACCACCACCACCAAGACGACTGGCGAAACCTACTGGTCATTGGTCGTTGGAGACTCTATTTCACCCCGGCCCATTTCTCATAACCAAAAACACGTCAAAGCACCAGCACAACGACATTGGTCTTTACTAATCATAGATGTTTTCATTTTTACTCTTTACAAAGAAAAAAGACTCACTAATTCCACTACTAATACATGTTCAAATTTGAACCGAATATGAATTCCAAGGCACGACAAAAATCTACTAATCAGTTCACATCACTGGAAGACCTAGGTGATTCCCGGAATTGGGAGTACTCCTCGCAGGCGAATCGCGACAATAAAGAAGGATCTGTAAAATTGAAACCAACACAATTTCAGACAAGGAACACATAATCAGATAATTTATATCTAACTTAAAATTTAAAATTAATAAATAAAATAGACGATTATAAACAAGTTCATCGCTTCTGTAAGGGTACCTCGGGAAGAGTTGAAGGACTTCTTGCAATGGAGGATGGCGCCCTGGATACCATCGTGATGCAGGACAAGCGAGTCGTCCCTCCTCCCTGCCGGCGCCGCCCCCGCGCCGACGGGAGACGACCTGCTCTTCCCGAGCTTCTTGCACGCCACCCGGATCCGACCACCCCCAGTACTCGCCGTCCGCTCCTTCCCCGGGGACGAGTCAACGGTCAACGGGGAGGACGAAGGCGAGGGAGAGCCCATCATTCCCATCGTCGTCACCTTCTTCTCCTTCCTCGCGTTAAGTGGCCGGTAAATAAGCTTCAGGTACTTCCCTAGCTTCCACTCCTCTTCGTCCTCCGATGAGTCATGTCTCGCCGTTGACTTGGACTTCTTAAATGTCAACACTTTCAAGCTGGGAGCCGACTTGAGAAGCGAGATGGGGGACTGGGGCTTGGAACCCGGCTCGATGGGGAGGACTTTTCTCTTGGAGATGATGGAATCTGAACTGGGTTCGTGGAAAGGCCCGGCCTTTTTGTTAGGGTCAAACTCTAACCTGGAGCTAGAAGAGATCAGCTCTAGCTCGAAGAAGGAATCGTCTTCTTCTTCGAGTTGATCTCCTCCGCCTGGTTTAATGGGGCCAGTGGAGGAAAAGGGGTGTGAATCTTCTCCTTTCTGAGATGGGTTTGGTTTCCAGAACTTGAAGAAGTAGAGAGCTTCCATTCTTTTAATGGGGAATTGGGTTATTCGGAGAAATGGATTAGCAATTTTGGAGGGTTGGGGAATGGGGTCTATAGAGGCAGCTTTTCTAGGGGATTTTTTCTCAAATAGGTAAAAAATATACATATTTTCCCTAAATAGGTAAAAAGTTATACATATTCCCAAAATAGGTTGAAAGATTATTTAATATTATAAAAAAATGAAGAAGGCGCCCTGAAAAAATGGCGCCTCGACTAAAAATACTATTCACCTGTCCATTCATGTCGAAAAAATCTGGCCAAAAAAAAAATTGTAGTGGAGGTGCCCTAGTAGGTTGGCGCCTCCAATTAAATAATAATTTTTAGAACAATTTTTTTTAATAGTTGTCCATTTTGTATTCTTGAAATAGGAAGAGTTTCTATTAATAAATTTCAGCAAGTACACAATTTAAATTTAGATTAATCAACTAGAAAAATTTGAAAAATTAAAATGAATCCAAAATATAATAGCTTCGACTACTCGACTTGCAGTAGTATAAAATAATACAAACAAGTTAAGTAGATAACTATTTAAAAAAAATAAGTGGAGGCGCCAAACAACCAAGGCGCCTCCTTAAAATTTTTTTTTTCAGTTTTTTAATTACTTTATCTAATAGAGTTCCCATTTTTGTAACTCTTTTCCCCTTTTTGTAAGAGTTATCTTAAAAATTAAATTTCAAGATAGTAATCTATATTTGATTTAACAGAGTTCTATGTTTATTTGAATAATAATTTTGATTATGCTTCAACAAAATTTTGGACTCTTATATAATAATTTATGCCGGTTCATTTGTACATAATCAAATTTACTATTTAAAAAAATCAAGTTGCAATAAATAGAAAATTAAATACAATCCATCCATATCTGATTAAGATTATTATTCAAATAAACATAGAACTCTCTTAAACCGAACATAGATTACTATCTTGAAATTTAATTTTTAAGATAACTCCTACAAAAAGGGGGAAAGAGTTACAAAAAGGGGAACTCTATTAGATAAAGTAATTAAAAAACTCAATTTTTTTTTTTAAGGAGGCGCCTTGGTTGTTTGGCGCCTCCACTTATTTTTTTATAATATTAAATAATCTTTCAACCTATTTTGGGAATATGTATAATTTTTTACCTATTTAGAGAAAATATGTATGTTTTTTACCTATTTGAGAAAAAATCCCCTTTTCTAGAGGTCAGGTATGAGGTAAGCTTTAGAATTTGGCTTTAGTTGAGGGTTTTTTCTTGGGGTTTTGGAGGAGGGAAAGAGAATATATGCTTTTTGTACACATGCGCTTTTGCAATTGTAATATAGCTGTGCCTACTGTTTATCCAGGCTTTTGTCATAATCGGGTGATAGGAACGGGAGTAATTATGAGGAGAGGATTTTCATTAAACTTCCTATCTTCCGGCTTAAGTCGGTTCGACCAGTTGGAACATGTTGTGGGAAAAACTCGTGATAAAGTCGAAACGAATTTGAACAGATTCGAAGTGGTCGTCCCAAGAGCGATTCGAAAAAAAGAGAAGGAGAGAAGAAATATATGGGTGAGAAGAGAAGAAACTGGTTAGGATGGGTAGGAAAGAAAAGAATTGGTTGAGCACTAAGAACTTTATTGAGAATTAAAACTGGGGTTGTGCAAGAAAGTAGAAACCGCACAAAACTGTACGTTTTCATTTGTAAGAAACCATACGATTTTGTGCGATTTTGTGCAACACAGCAACTTGATACATTATTTGATTCATTCCACTTGCAACTCTTCGACTTTTGACTTTTAAACAATTTCTTGACATCCTTAGACTCCAAATTGGGAGAAGTAATAAACATTGGGAGAAGTAATAAACGTCAAAGTTGTAGATATGCGTCTCAGTTTCACACGGCAACTTGAATCATCTCAAACGGCTGTGGAGTAAGAAGTTATAGCTCCCCAACCGAAAATAGTCGATCGAGTTTTTTTGACTTTAAATAAATTCTTGGCATCTTTACACTCTGAATTTGGAAAAGTTATAAACTTCAAAATTGCAGACATACGTCTTACATTCACACAGCAACTTGAATCACTTCAATTGGACTCCATAGTAATAAGTTGTGGCTCCCCAACTGAAATTATCCGACCATAACTTGGTCGACTCTTGACTTCAAATGAATTTTTGACATCTTTACACTTCGTATTTGGAGAAGTTATAGACTTCAAAGTTGTAGATATACATCTCAGTTTTACATAGCAACTTGAATCATTTCAATCGGACTCTGAAGTAAGAAATTGTGGCTCCCCAACCGAAATTACTTCTAATTTTGGTTTCTTGCAAATAAAAACGCACAATTTTGTGCGGTTTCTTGTACAATTCCAGACAAAGAAATTTTTTTCTGACAACCTCATTATGGGATTTGTCGAAAAATCTGACACCACTTATGAAAATGACCCAAGATAAAGGAAGGAGTGAAGGATAACCGATGTGAATAGTTGGTCGCAAGGATAGTTTGTATGTAGATCTCGTGGGTTGTTGTGTGGTATCTTCTTCCTAAACTCAAGCTCTCCTTATATAGCAAAACTTAGCCCCGATCTAATATAGAAAAATCAAAACCTAATACAAGAAAACCTAATATAGTCAAAACTTAATATAAGAAAAATCTAATAGAGGAAAACTTAACATAGAGAAAATCTAAAGTGGTCATGACCTAGTAGAGAAAAACATAAACTGCAGAAATTTCCAACTCAAATTTTACCATTTTTTATGGGTTCCTCTCTAATTGCATTTCTCTATAATCTCTTGTGTTTTGCTCTAACCTAGGTAAAGATTAGACAGCAGTACTGTCTTTTTTAGGGCAGCAGTACAATTGGAGACTGGGGGTAATGAGATTTAGACACAATGCTTCCGTTTGCTCGCTTTTGTGTAAAAATGTAATTTCATTCTCCGGTGAAAACGTTAAACAAAGTAGCACACATTGGAAGTCGTACTAGAATATGGTTAGCTTTTCATGGAACTTTCATTTTTCTTAAAGCGAACTTTGGTTTTCCTTTCTCTGTTACAAAAAACTTTCGTTTTCTTCTGTCAGGTTGTTGAATTTTTGTACCTCAAAATCACCGGATGATAGTTTATTGGTATTATGTTTGGTTGGATTCGTTGGAGTGTGTTTAAAAGTTAGGCAACAATGATTTAAGTAGTTAGAAAATATTAGAATTATTTGAAATTTAATACTTCATATATTTAATGATGAAATTGTTTTTCTAAAAAATTAATGTCCAACCAATGGTTTAAGTCGTTAGATCGGGGAAAATCCCGTTGGTTCTCCTATTAATTTTCAAGAACATTGGAGTGTGTTTAAAAGTTAGGCAACAACTTGGACACTGGAGTTTGATAAGTGAAATGTTGCTATGGAAAAGATGCTTTATATTAACTATATTGTTACACAATGTTATTTTTTAGGAATATATGAAAAATTACTTATAAAAAATATGGGTAAAAACTATGTTCTCTGTTATTTCTTTATTATCCGGTGACGAAAGCGAGGTTGTACATTTCTCTGTCATTTTTTTATTTGGGAAATAAATTAGGCCCACCGGTTCCATGTGCATCAATTTTGTTCAATCCCACACGAAATCGATCAATTTCGTGGATCTGCCTATTGTGATTCCAAAAGAAGAAAAATCTGTTCATCACGTAGGATTGCCAATTTGGGGTATCCCCTTTACTTTTTTTTTTTACATTTTCTCATTTTCTGTCTTCTGCCTTTTCAATTATTTTTATTTACATATTTATTTTGAAGGAGAGAAAAGAGAAAGATTGTGTAGCGAATATTGAACATATGAAATATTGTGGCGTTCGTTTGACAAAAAATGAATATGGTGGCGGCTGGACATTTATTATATTCAATAGTTTTATATGAACAAATTTATATTGAATAGTTGAATATAGGTAATAAATAACATACATGGAAAGGTGTTGTATACTGAATATATTAAATGGTCGATCAATTGAAATAAATAAAAAATAAATAAATGCTAAACTAAAGTATATCACACCAAACATGCATGCTTCCTTTAAAAGGAGAGTCCGCTCTTTTGGCTTGAATTTCTTATTGGCAAGTTCCGTCGGACGATTGGACATGTTGCATAATAATGTTAACACCACATTAATGTGATGACTTAAATGAATGCCAAATATTTAAGAATTTCAATATTTTTTTTAATGATCCAAGCACAGTAGATTCCTTTAATTTTTATTCATCAATTCATTAAAGAAATATCAAGACGATAAACTAATCTCATTGAGATCATCTAAGTACAGATTCAAACATAATAACTACCGGTTAAAAATTAGAAATGGGCACTTAATTTTCGAAACAATCACTAAAATTATTAATTATTCAAAATACTAAAATTATCACAAGTTTATGATACCCCTCCTTACCCTCTCCCTCTTCCTCTTCCTCTCTCTACTCCAACCACTTAGATCCATCCAAAAAAAAATCAAACGAAAGATGGGCAACATGTAATAAGAAAGAAAAAGCCAAAAAGAACACCGGAAAACGAAAGGTCACGTTAAAGTTTTGTAGTTTAACGTTAATGCATAAAGGGAGAGGGAATTGGATTTACTTGCTGCTAGCTAGCCAGAACCAATAAGTGCTTTTGCTTTCCTCGGTTATTAAAGGAGCTGTAACGAGTCAGAATCTTGGATTCTTTTACAAGGCAATATATATTATCGAATCAGGAACGTAAAAGATCTCAAACCACTTCTAAATATAACTCGAAAATGTTTGATTCTAACTATAGTAGATTTTAAAAAACTGTTTATTATCGAAAGGCAGCTGGGACACGCTTCTATTGGCTCTCCTTTTAGCCCTTTGGACCCCTATCTTTTCCGAGGCTCTCAATTTTATCTGCCCATTTTAATGCTTGGACCTCTGCCTTTTACGGTCGAAGTCTTACCAAATTAAAGTTTTGACTTGTGGAGATGGATAACCTGGTGACCTAACTTTTTAATGCACACTAAAGCATGCAACTCTCTTTGCCCTCTTATTTCGATTTCGAGCTGATTAATTTAGATTTGAGTCAGGTATGAAGATAATTCTTCGAATAAGTTAGTAGGACTACCGTATTCCAATGGTTCGAACTATAAAGTATTTAATTAATCTAGAGTAATTTTCTCATTAGTTGATCTAAGTATTTGTTGGTTCGGAATCTCTTTGTTTTAAAGCCACTTGGATATATATTTAATCAGATTTTTTATAAATTATGCGCTGATTAAACTTTGGAAAAGTATAAAAAAATACAAAGAGAAAGGGTGCAAATGGATACATTGTCACTTGGTGGTCCTCTGTTTGTTGTTTGTATAATTTCCTGAACCTCTGAGTGAGGAAATCCGGTCCTATTTCAAATCTTTTGTTCCTGCATAACAAAGACTTGGGCTTTGGACGGGTATCCGAGAAACAAAAGCAGCTGAACCCTTTTTTTCAAAAGTAAAGGCAACTTAATTTCATTCACCAGCTTTTGCATAGCGCATGACTATTCTTTTCAAAACTCTAATATTTAAAGTCGAGAACCGCTGGATTCTATTTCAGAGATAATTCTCTCAATATAATTTTTACATTTATGAAGTTTGAACTAAGATCTTGAATCCAAATCTATTACTATTTGGATCAACTCTTATTAGTGTTGGTGCATCTTTACTCTAAACACATTCATATCTTACAATTATCAATTTATAGTCAGTAGTTTCGAGTTTATCAATTCAACACACAACGGATAATAAAAAGAGCAAGTGCGCTTAGTTTGGGTGCTTCGAGCTGCTAATTGAATCGCCCATAATACAAGTAAATGGATTTTCCGAAATGTAGCTTTATGTATCAACTTAGGCCTGGTTGGATTGGGCCCTAACCCGGCCTTTTACATTTTAATGAATACTATTTTAAAACTATATATTGTGTGATTGTGTCGTCCTTAAAATTTTCTCATATTTAACGTCAATGGAGAAATAAAAAGCACTTGGCAGGTCAGGTATTTTTTAAAGATGTGATTCGACTAGTCGTACCGTGCACAGTACTAAGATCGTGTCATTTTTATACTCATTTTTAGAGGACGGTTAGATCGATCAATTCACCTTATTAGATCGACGATTCACATCAAACCAATCAAATTTTGTTTTTTTTTGAAAAAATGATCCGTAGAGTATTATGAGATCAAAAGTGGTTAAATTAGGAATTTGATAGTTGTAAGTTACAGACTCTGTAACAAAATTAAAGGAAATATAGATTTATTTGATATTTCGATACTAAACATAATTAAGACAAATTACTTTTTAAAAAACTTCCAGCCCAATTAATTCTGGTTTGCCTTCCAATCCGTTTTAAAAATATTGGTGTATTTTACTACGCTGCTCAAGGAAAGGTCAAATTCTCAAAAGGAATCTAGTCGTCTCTTTGACGAAATTGCGTACGGACTTATTTCACTGGTGGCTGTCTGACCCTGAGACGACTGCCTTTCCCTGTATATCATATGATTTGGCTTGTAATTGGACAATAATTGACCAAATGTTCCAGACAGCAGCCGAGCACTGTTACCTCATTGGAGTGGGACAAATAATTTCAATCTTACAATTTTTTACTACAATCACAATATACAAATAACTCGGTATATTCAATAGTTATCATTTCAACATTACCAAACTTTACAAAACTTATTATATCTCTTTAAATTGTGCTATATAGTACGCTGTGACTACAGTAAAATTACTTGGAAGGTTTTTCTTTCTGGACTAATTTATAATGTAAACTTTATTGGTTAAGTTGCCATCTCCGGATTAATATTGCAATGGACAAAGGAGACGATTGAAAAAATAAAAAAGAAGCAGGGCCTAATGCTCCAAAATTTAATCGTTCGCATGCGTTCAAGGCCCACTCAGTGCATATATCAAGAAAAGCCCGATGCATTTAAATGTGGCATTAGGTGTTTCAAACCATTTCAACAATCTCGGCAAGTTTCAATCAACTACTTCGAACTAATGTGTCATTTTCAATTAATGTATTTTTCGCGGTTTGATATTTTTATAAATTATACCGCTATTGCGATTTCGGTCTAAAATTGCACGTGAATCCGTCGGTGTCATCCGCTTTGATTTTTTTTGTTGTTGCAGTTTCACGATTTTGCGATGTTGATCGGTTTGACACTACGTACTATGTATTGTTGTGGAAAGCTGTATTCTAGTTATGTTAGATGATAGTCGTGTGTTTATTAATAATTTATTATTAACTATATGTCATTTCTTGGTGCGATGACTAATTATGATTGGAGGGTTCATAGAGTGAAGTAGTGATGGTGATGAACTTGGTCCACCCAAAAAATACCTATTATTCATGTCCCAAAGCATTGAAGTGAATACCACGATAAAAAAAATTAAATATTTAAAAGAGTATTGAGTTCAAATCTTACAGTTTTGAAGTGAATATCTCGCTCCATGTGCTTATGTTTTGATCGAGATTAATTTGACCCAGAAGAATTTTACAGATACAATTGGGGAATAATCCATCCTGAGGTGACAATTTCAGTTATATAACAAACTAAATCTTCTTGTAAACAACAAGAGATTGGTCCAATTTGTATGGGATCAGGAAAACAGAAACACCAATACTCTACTTTTATTCTTTGCCGAACGGAAGAGAAGAGAGGAATGAAAAGGCAAGACAAAAATTAAAAGTTCGTATTATTTTAAAAATTTTATAATTTTAAAATTGACTAGAATGATTAGACATTGATGACTTAATATAAACTTATGATCATAAAGAGATAAAACAAAAGTTAGTAAACCATTGACTCAATATTTTAAAAGATGAGCGAGCTTGTGTGTCTTTTACATCAAACACCCATATTTTAATTTTATATCACTCTAATGTTGCAACACAAGAAATGAACAACACTGTCTCTAATAAAGGAATAACAGTTATTACATAGTTTACAGGGCTGGTTTACAAATATTCACTAATGTGTCACAAACATGATGTACAAGCTAAACAAATACTATCTAGCGCTAAGCAAACCCAATACACGTTTTTTCCTCCCAAATCTTGCAAAACCCATAAAGCAAATAATGTCCAAATACAAAACCTCAAAATGGACCTAAATGCAATAATATTATATGGTTGCAACTTGTACATGGAGTGGAATTGCCTCTGTCCTATTAAAATACATTAGAAGAAGACAAGATTTTGGACAAGGTCACTTCACTTGTAATGACATTGACTTGCTTCACCCTTTTGCCGACCATTGTCCAGTATTGAACTGATGTGGGACGGGTCTCGTCGCATTGTTGGCAGAGTTTAGTTCGTATCATGAACCATCAATATGACATGCATGAAATGGCTTAATTCCCTTGATAAAACTTAGCAAGCTGCCCCTTGAATAGTCTCAGAATGGAGTTTCTTGCTTCTACCTAGCTACCAAGTCCTTCAAAGGAAGTAAGTCAACTGTTGTTTCTTCCTTGACCCTCCTTCTCCATACAGATCATTCCATTGCTTCAGCTCTTGCATTACCGATCCCTCGGCTGCAAAACTCGCAGCAACCTGCATTGCGAGTACAATGTATGTTTGATCAAATAGTTCTTATGGTGTAACAATATGGCGTTCTAGTGCAGAATGGCCCGAGTGCGGAATGAGTGCAGATGACTGCAAACTGAATGAGCAGGATCACCTGATTCTTAGCCTGCTTGATGTCTTCCATGTTCAACGATCGCAACGCGATCACCCGTTCTTCTTTAACTTCTTCCTTCGAGTTCATCTCAGTGGCCTCGTCCGCGCTCGGACCCTCTACAGCGTTCTGTTTCTTTGCCTGTGGAAGTTTACAGCTCAGAAACAACCAGAGAACGAAAACTAAATCATCAACCACCTGTGTGAATAAACATATACCTTGCTGTTTGACCTTTCCTGCTTTATCAGCTCTCGAAGGGGCCGGTAAGCTGCCGTGATGCACAAGTTCTGTTCGAAGTAGAAGGGTCATCAGAATAAACCATCACAGTTCGATAGCGACCGTCAGAGGATCGAGAAGTGAGAGCAACTCACCTTAAGATCACTTCCACTGTACCCTTCAGTGATGGAAGCAATCTCCTTGAAGTCTAGATGTTCGGTTCTCTCTTTTGCTAGAAGGGTTCTCAGGATTTTCTCCCTACTCTCCGCGGTAGGAAGGCCGACCATTATCCTTCGTTCGAAACGCCTAATGATCGCTTCATCGAGGTCGAAAGGCCTATTGGTTGCTGCTAGAACGAGAATTCGCTCGCCCGGTTTCGTCATCAATCCATCCCAATGTGTCATGAACTCATTCTTGATCTTCCTCATTGCCTCGTGCTCACCAACCCGGGTCCTCTGTCCAAGCATACTATCGACTTCATCCACGAATATGATCGTCGGGGAGACCTTCGCAGCCAGGGTGAACAACGCTCGGACGTTCTTCTCGTCTTCTCCAAACCATTTCGAAGTGATCGTGGACATTGAGACGTTGATGAAACTCGCGCCAGCCTCGTTCGCTATGGCCTTCGCCAGCATTGTTTTTCCTGTCCCGGGTGGCCCGAAAAGCAGTATACCTCTGCAAGGCTTGAGCAGTCCACCAGTGAACAGGTCTGGCCTTTTGAGAGGCAGCATTACTAGTTCCTGGACTGATTCTTTTATTTCATCCATTGCACCAATATCTGCAAATGTCACACCTATCTCATTCGCAGGGATCACCTCGGGCCTGATCCGTTTTTCGAACTCGTTATCGGGTTCCTGAAGCACCAATGAATGGTCAATTACAATGTCAAATCCCTCACTCTGGTGAAATCATGAAGGATTGGACTTACAACTGCTTTAGGTGGAGGTTGGTTCTCCCCGTCTTTCTTCGCAGCACCGAGAGATTTATCAGCCTCTCCCTTGTTCTCAGCTGATGCAGTGTCAGGTTTCGAATCCGACTTCGCGCCCACGGCCTCTTCTCCTCCGGTTTCCTACACATACATAACGAAATAACGGTTGAACATACCGATCCTCGCCTATTTGTAACGAAAGAGTAGAAGCCAGACCTTTCCAGATTCAGCATTAGTCTCAAGCTTCAAAGTGTCTTTGCCTTCTTTTTTGCCTTCCTGGAATAAGCTTAAACCATGGGACAGGCTGTTGAATGATATAACAAGCTTCCCGTTCCTGTACTCTGGATCCTTATTGTTCATCAGATGATACGAGATCGCGGATACGACAACTTCTTCGATGCAGTCACCAAGAACCATGTTTTCAGCAAAGGAAATTGATCCTAGATCATCACATTCAATGTCATTGGCTGCAAGTACTTCTGCTATGTGGTTCTTGTTGTCTTGGATTTGAAGCATCTTCATGTCCTTGTCCAGCTGAGCCCTCCAGTTGTCGAGATTCGCCTCGTCTTCGGGCGGCTTGATATCGATAATGTAGGGGAACAGTTTCGTCAGCCTCTCGTCCGAACCATCTTCTTGGTTGAACATGCAGGATCCCAGTATCAGAACTGAAGCAGGAAGTTTGTTCAGGAACTTGCTGAACAAGTTGTACATCCTCTGTGATTGGAGAAGGAACTTCTCAGCATCCCTTAGGTACAGAATCACAGGACTTTTTTCGGATACCGAAACCAACACCTGTTGAAGCAAAGCACAGTGTGTTTCATGTACAAGAATGAACACCAGTGGACCTGTAATTGCGTCGAAGCAGCGCAGCGATTTTGTTACGACATTTACCTTGTACAGGGATTGCAGAAAGAGTCTCTCATCGAAACACCAGATGCTTGGTTGCCTCAGTTGATCTTTACCCTGATTTGTGGAAACAGATTGGGAGGAAACGCTACTCGTATCGGATGCAGTAGAGGCCGTCCTACGATGCCTCGGAGGATTGCTGCTGGCTTCAGCAGGCCTGCAATGTGATCAGGACACAACATTTAAAGAATGACAAGAAAAGTCCCAACCTTCAAGGGACTGTATGGTTCAGAGATGTACCTTGATCCGAGATCGAGATTACTTCCATACCTCCGTGGCATGCCTGGAATAAGAGAATCACACTACTCTGTTATGAATGACAGAAGCAAGAAATTCATGGTCTGAGGTGGCTAGTGTACCTTTTCTGTCTTCTTTGGGAGGAAGCATCGAAAACGAGCCGATCAAGTTCGATACGCAGGCCAACGTTTCCTCCGAGATGGATCGCTTGAAAGACTAAAGAAACAAGCATCAAAACAAGAGTTCAGCCAATGAATATTGGCATCTAAGTGCGAGATTGAATCTACTTACAGGAGCTCTTCTAGTTCTTGTGCTCCCACCGTATTTGCTTTGCATCTGCCAACGGTAAACACGAATTATACAGGTGATCATCAAGGAATATTCTCGGAGAATATATATATATGTATGCATATCATCAGTGCTTACCCTGATGGAAAGATCATTAACATCCAACAAGAGCAACTTCGACTCGAAGAAATGCGCCAGGCCCTTCGCAAGCGTTTGCTGATACGGTTCTTCGGGAGATTAAGAAGATAGACGACAGCGATTAGGCCGCGAGATGCGAGATTCCAAAGCAGAGGACAAGTTTTGTGTTGCATACCTGCAGCCCCTGAAAGCAAGATGGCCTTACTAGCAGGAGAAAGGTTCCTGGTGTGCTTAGAGAACTCCGAATGCTTCAAATGTACGTATGCAGCACTCGTCAACAAAGCTCGAGTCCGCTCGCTGCCCGAGGTCATCCATCGTTAGCAGCAGAGAAACAATCAGAACCAAATTGAGAAAGCCATTGAAGAAGAATGCAACTAAGTTACAGTTTTAGTCAAAGGGCTTGTAGCCCAGCGGCACAAGGCATTACCTTTAAAAAAAAACTAAGTTACAGTTATAGCATCCAAATATCTTCAAGAGAGCTTAATGAGAACAAGATGGCCAAAATTTCCTATTGACAAGTGGGAATTTTTTTAATAAAAAAATTATGTCTAACCTTTCAGGCAAGAAGGTCTCCTACAAGTACAGACGTACCAATTAATCAATCTCAAAATAAATAAATAAATAAATAAACACTCATTGATCCACCGTACAAGTTCTCTCGTGCAGAGGAAAAGTAGGAAACTAAAGGGTCAATCATTGGAAGAATGTTCCTTCAGGCTTATCAGATCACAGTAACACAAGGGTCAGAGCAGAATCATCATCATCATCATCATCATCAAGAAGATGCGGATGCTCATTCCCATGTTCATCGGCCCAATGAGTGTACGGATACTAAAAACCATGCAAGAAAGGGAAGAAACAAAATAAAAAATCCAACTTCACCTGATGTAATACGGGAAATCATCAAAGGTGACCTTGAAATCCCCTCCATCAAGAACCTGCTTCATCAGCTCATGCTCAATTCTCTCACCCTCATCCGAGTTGCCATCCCCACCACCACCTCCTGACCATTTCTGCCCAGATGCCAATCCCAACCCAACACCAAGTCCAACTCCCACACTCAGAGCAGACAACAGCACATGCTTCTGTTCCATCTCTCCCTCCCGTGCTATCGCGCGCGGGATTCTGCCCTCGTAGCTCGTAAATATTACTCGCTCGAATGACGATGACGATGACGATGACGATGACAATGATGATGATGACCCTTTTCTCCTGTGGAATGTGGTGGTGGTGGGGGAGAGGGGGGAAACAAAAGAAGAGGAAAATGATGGGAGGGGGAAGCAAGGAAGGTGGTGAGTGCTTTGCTTTTTGTGTGGGGATCTCCAGGAATAGGAGGAGAAAAAAAAGGACTGTTCTGGAATTTGTGTTTATTAAGTTTTTATTTGACAAGTTATTGACTGGTGGTGTCTTCGTTCCTCCTCAAAACTATTTATAGTATTCTCTACTAATAATGGACGTTTAATCCTGACCGGCAATTAATCCAACCAAGTTGAATGCTACACTTCTTTCCAATTTGATCGTCTTCAATGGAATAGACATTATTACTAACATCGTCCCTATTTATAGGACATAGTATATACGACTCTAGATTAGTCAATTAACTATCTTCATTTATAAGATATAACTTACAACATGCACGATTCTAAATTAGTCGGGTTATTTCGGTATGAAAAAAGTTGAAAATAACTCATAGCTTTCTTCTTTTCCACCTTTTTCTTTGACTTAATTAACGGTTGCAGAGTTGGAGCCGTGCAGCGAAAAGGCAACTTTTCTCCTTATATTTGTCAATTGTACAATACTCAAATTCGACACTCAATTATTTAGTCCGCTTGCCATTTGATTTGACGGTGGTTTTTTTTAATACATTTTATTATTCAAGAAAGCAGACAAGTCCATAGAAAATTAAATTAAACTAAATTGATATTATATATACGTATATAAATTGAATGTTAAGTCTCTTTTTACTTTTCGCCAGCTAAAACTATGACTTTTACCTTTCAAAAAAAAAACTTGAACTATGACTCAACGACTTTAGAATCTGCCTTTTGCTTTCCTTTTCTTAGTCTTTAAGAGAACTGTTTACTTTTTTTTTCTTTCATCTCCAACAAAAGGGTTTCCATAAAAGCGAAAATTCGGCGGACCAGAAGTGCAATAACTTACTTCACTAATAAGTAGAGTCCACGGTTTAAGTTCAGAATGATTCAACCATTAAAAAAAAAGAAAAACATCTGATTCTTTTATGCATGCTCTCAAAGTGGAGTTGTTCGTAATTAACTGCGCTTTTGTACAAGTTCAAGATCTAATTCGTATTTCTCTAATATTTTTTTTGAGAAATATATTTCTCTAATCAGACAGTGTGATTTTGGCTGTCAGATTCTGTCCGTTCTATTTGGCTTGCCCTTCGGAAAGGTTACCAAGTGAATATGCAATTAATAGACTAATAATAGAGCACAAGATTACAAAAAACTGGTTGGTGTAATTATATCAAAATCAGAGGCATTGAGATGTGATGAGACACTAAATGCAAATATATGTTGCACAATTATTGTCACCCATTTATCACCAGTAACTTAGATCTGCAATATATATATATTGATTTATCCAGAAGTCTCGATTTTGATGACAATGTTAAAATTTGATAGACGAGTTTTGTCGCTATTAAAAAATATATTAATTTGGACTTGAATAAATAAACTCAATAGATATCCAAATATTTGGTAGTTTTTATCAAAAAAAAATTATTGTCTCCCATTTCCAACAACTTGCCTCCCTGTATCATGTTTGTCACGTGGTCAGATTTTGTGGGTATTTGCCTACCAGGGACATTATGAATAGGACTGATAATTGCTACATAAAATGGGACGCTTAAGTTTTTAGTATATGTATCTTCTTTTTTGCATATAAAGGTGTGGTTTTTGTCCCACTGTTATTATGACCATTAACAAAATTTGAAATGTTGAGGCGGAGATCACCGCGAGGCTTAACGTCTTGTCATCGTGATCGGTTTTTCTTGGGAAGAGAATACGTCAAATATTCTTCATCTGATTAAGAACGCTGCCTGTGGTTCAAATCAATTTTGGTTCGTCGACCATCCTTAAATTGTGCTTGCGTTGTGGTGTATTTTGGTTTGTCCTTCACTTGGTGTATATTTGGGTCTCCTTTAGACTTCCATGGGCCTTTTTGGTTTGACTATTTTTGTGTCACTATGATGCTGTCTTCAGATAGTGTCTATCACCGCGGTACTTGTGATAAGTATTATCTAATATCTTTGATATATTTTGGTGAACTCTTGGTGAAATACAACTTTCACTTATAATTTTTTTTGAATGAACAAGTTAGACGTATTGCTGCTAAATTTTACGTAAAGAAAATTCCTTTTCCAACGATGTCTACTTACTTACACAATTTCAAGTCAAAACTTTATTTAACAAAATTCAAATTTCTTACTCTTTGTAGCAACTTTCATGTCAATACATTTTTTAATCTATCGTATTCAGAATCAAGCACTTTCATATCCAATCTAGATAATGTCTTTTCCATTCGTGAGCAACACACATTACTTGATTCAAGTAATATTAAGGGTTAACAAAACAGTACAATGCTTTAATACCTTTGTTTTACATGAAGTCGACATTATGTCTTATTGCCAAAGGCATATAGGCTTAAAAAGTCCGGTGTTCAAATCCTCATCAATATAATGTAATCATGACGTAAAATTTTACATTTAAAAAAACAGCATTATGTCTTATTAATTACTTATTGTATTTTTCATCGTCGACATTATATTTGCTCTGCAAAAGGGCATTTGGCCTGATGGATTTATCTTTATAAAAAATTTACTCTCGGAAAAATCCATCTTCAAGAATTTTCCTCAAGAATTAAAATCTTCTACGGTTGTAGTATTTTATCGGATTTATAGGAATATATGTTTATATGGTATTGTTAGCAGCCACCTCTTTTTTTTTTAATTTACCCATTTTGAAAAAAAATTGTAAATTGTTACTCATTCCGAGAATTTTTGTAAATTTTGTATCCAATAAAAAACTTCAATTAAACAGTGTTTTCAAATCCTTCGTGAACTCAATTATACTACCGGTTCAATGAATTAACTATATCTTGGATTGCCTAGCTTTTCTCTGAAAGCAAACACTAGAATTGGAGAAAATCCGAGGTCGAAGTTTTCTTTTCTGCTTTCAATTATACCTTGATGTATTGTTACCCGTTAATGATCTGTTTTTAAGTGATTTGATTGGTACAAACTTTCCTATATCTTCTTGCGTGCATTTGCTGGTGCATTTGAAACTTTAGAAATAATGTTCTCTTTAAAGGTTATGTGGTTGATTATGGGAGGTTGCTTCGTTCGGTCCTTCGCAGCGGAGTGGGTATCTTGGGCAGGGGTGCTTGATAACTGTCAACAGGATGCTTTCCTCTTTTTATGAACTAAGTACTCTTGGGAGGCGGTAGTCCTTTTGCTCAATGGCGTATTGTTTAAGACTGTAGTGAAACAATTGCACTGTGTAATTTCTACTCCTTTTTCTTTGATTTTGGGATGGGTTATCGATGATGCTTTTTTTTTCTCATTCTGCATTTTTTCCAAAAGAATTTTACCACAACATGGTTTTTTTTACTGAGGTCAATAATTGTAACCTGTGCCTATTGACACGGAGTTGTGGGTAGAACAACTTTAGGTGCTGGGTTTTGTTAGGGCGTGGGTAGAATATTTCTAGGTATTGCGCCTTAGTTGCTTGCTTGTGCAATCGGAAGGCTCTTATTGTACCCCAATACTCCTTTCAGTTTTGTGCAATATATTATACATTTTTTAAAAAAATCTTGAGAGAACTCCAAGGTTAAATACGCTTGACCTAGAGGAGTCGTGCAAGTGGAGACAAAATACGCTGAAAAAGATTTGTGTTGGTTTGTGGATATAGTCAGTTAAATCACAAGGCGTAATAGGTAGTATCAAAGCAAGACCTCGGCTAGTATGGTGTGGTTCGGAGATCGAACACACGCTTTCTAATTGCAAGGTTGTAGTCGATTTTTTGAAAGGAAAGTTGCTCTTTATAGGCTAGCAGGAAGAAATTGATGCGATCCTTGCCAAGCAAGCTCTTATTTCTTTGAGAAATTGTAAACTTAGGTTTACTCCCAGAGGGACAAATGCCATAGCCAATTGGGTCATGATGAGGTCGAGAATGAGATAAAGTGCACCCAATTGGTCGTCCCATCCTTCTTCGGAGCTAAAAAACCTGTTGTACAAAGACTATCTATCGTGATTAACCAAGGTGAGAGAGTTTTTCTATCTTAACCAATATTTCGGGTTCGATTCTTTGGGAACGCATCAGTGTTAAATATTTGTTGGGAGAGCTTTGCCACCTTTCAAAGGTCTTACCTAGCTCGAATTTGGATTAATCTACCCAGTGGGTCGGATACAAAGTGATTATAAACAAAAAAAACTATCGTGACTAATATATTGATCATCTTTTATTTTTTTTAAAAGTTACATCATGACTCATGAGATTTGATCCGGTTCACAGGAGCTTTTTTCGGTACTTTCTACATAATTTATTTTTGTTATTTTTAATTTGTTTATAATTGTTCTCGAAAAATCTGAAAACAACCATAACAAAAAGTTTTAGCTTAAAATAAAATCCATAGACCCTAAAAAACATAAAAAGTCTTACTTGAATAAAAAAATCTTTAAAAATATATTAACCCACGACGCTTAATGGGAATCCAAATCATGCAGAGATACGGATACCGAGGAGAAGCTCAGAACCGGACCAAACCTTTTTCTTTTTTTAGAATGGATACTGCCTGTATATACAATTAACCAGACCAAACCTTTTTCTCAGTTTATCCGATATTGATGGGATTTTTTAGTATCTCGGTGTGGCTTGCTAATTATTGTGATACTTAAGAAGAACTTAAATAACTAGTGTGAGAGTTATTATAATTTAACTAAAAAATATTGTAACCAAAATTTTGAAAATATATGAACGTTAAATATTTATTGAGAAAATGTTGTGAATTTCAGGTGTATACACAAGTAATGTACCATATATCCTCCTCAATCACTGTGAATCTAAAAGTAATATATGTCTTGATTACCAAAATATGAAGTAGAATTGGACGAAATCAACCATTTTTAAGTATGTGAGAGGATGAAATGTAAAAAAAATTCAATTTTTTTCAATCGGTAAATTTTATTAGAATGAATGTGTTACATACTGAAAGCGAAAAATATTTTCTTACAAGGTTGCAGTCATGAACTTCATCAAAACTCTGTGATGTCTACATTGAATGGGATAAAAATTATTACAGAAAAAGAACACCCTTGATAACACAGCGTAGTCACGATTTTACTTTCGAACGTCCGAATATAGCTAATTATATATAGATAATACATCCGAATCACACCATGATTATATCTATACTCCAAGAGCACCTTCCGGTTGCATGTCGTTCTTTGAAAAGTTTCTCGATTGCTACGAATAAACCTGAAAGAGCAAAAATAAAAAAATGTCATATATCACCCCTAAAAAAAAAGTCATATATCCTGTTGCTTTCCACGCCAACGCTTTGGTTGCTAAACCTGTTGCTTTACACGCCAAATAGTTAATCACATCATATCCCGAAAGAACAAAAATGAGGCGGCTTTCTCACTAAAATAGAGTGGAACTTTTTCTTTTTGCGAAAGATGAAGACATGACAAATAATATATTAATAAAACTAAGACTCTCTTTAGTGCAAATGATGAAATTTATTTTTTTTCAAAAAATAGAATTATATTAACCATGGTGGTATGTACAACTATATAAAGGGTGAAAAATCTTCACACAAAAAGCAGAAAAAACACCATAGATCTCTGTACAATTCCGCAAATAAAGAGACGAGAGAGAGGTCAACCAAGACTAAAATAGAGCTAAAGAGAAAAAAATTTCCGACAGTTAACCAACAATGGAATTGTCAGGCAAATCTTTCTGTAACTAACCAAAAGAGGCCGAAGCCAAGGAAGCTGCTAGGCCCAAAAAAGACCTCCTCATCCACCGAAGACACCCCGAGCAGCAGAGAACTATGCCATGACGATTTGAAGAACCATAAGCAAGTCTTACCTACAAAATAAATCCCTTAAGCCTGCCCAGTTTTGTCATTCCATTGTATTCCTAATAACATCAGCAATTAGTGCACCAAGGTCGGGAAAAGCTCCTTGGAAAATCACGTGGTTTCTGAGGAGCCAAATATACTATATAATTGAGGCAAAAATAGTATATCAAATCTTGCAATTTGCATCACCGTTATCCACCAGTCCCATCCACGCAGGTAGATACCTGTCCAAACTTTCATATGGAGTCCAAGATATATCCCTGCTAATCTAGTGAAATAGTTCCAGACCCGGGTAGCAAAAGAGCAGCCTAAGAATAGATGATTTGTAGACTCGCTATGGGGCTGGGTGGAAGAGCAGTTTACACAAAGGACACAACCTGTGGCCTGCTGTGTGAGCATCCCTAAACGAAGCTAATTAACCCTAGTCGCGATTCTGTCCTGCAAGGCCTACGAAAGAAAACAAGAGATATTGAAAGGGATGATATTGATCTGATCCATGCTCATGACCTCAGGAGAAATAGTTTGATATTCTGTAAAGGCCTGAGAGTAAAGACTCTTAACCGAGAAGATGCCTGAGTTGTCATAAGCTTACTTGAGGGTGTCACGACAAAAAATCCAAGGGGAAAAGCCACTAATCACTTGGAATAGCGATTCGAAACTTTGCTGCTCGCAGTCCTTGAGCGACCTTCTCCAATTCAGACACTAAGACCACGTACCTTGAAGGCGAGACCTCTTTCTGTGTGGATACCGAGTATAGAATAGGGAACCTATCCTTTAAAGCTTGATCACACGCCCAAATGTCTTCCCAAAATCTTGTCTCCCTTCTCCCTCGTAACAACATGAAGCATCCGTCCTTGAATTTCTTAGGGATTAGACTATTGTCCAAAGAAGACTTGACAATGTACTCCCAGACTTCACTATTGCAAGCATTGTACGAGATCTTGGAGAGAGAAAATGACAGATTAGGGCTAGACCTAGAGCGATGCAAACTCTTCACCATCTTAGCCCAAAGCACCTCCGGGTTAGAAAAGAACCTAAAAATCCATTTAGAATCTGCGCATCTTAGACTCCAGGGACTTTCGAACTCCAGCTGGCACCTTAAATAGCGAAAAGAAGTACGTTGGGAGGCTCTCAAGAACGGATCGAATAAGAGTGAGACGACCTCCCAACGACAGTAGGCTCCCCTTCCAACCTACAAGTCGCATGTCAAACAATTGGAGAACTGGCTGCCACCCGCCACTTCGTTTTATCTGCGCACCAATCGGCAATCCGAGATAAGAGAAAGGTAAGTTATGCATTTTACGTCCCTAGGAGGAGGCTGTTCTTTCAAGCCAATCAGAGAAAGTATTCATTCTGATGAAAGAGCTTTTTGCAAAGTTAACTCCAAGACACGAGACCAATGCAAATCCCAATACAATTTTCTGTAAGCTGAGAATACTGCTATCATGAGGCTGCACAAAGAATAGAGTATCATCACCATATTGTAATATATTCAGTTGAGAGTCCAGATTTGCGATAGCCACTCCTTTTTATGAGATCAAGTTCAGCGGCCTTCAAAACTATCCTTCGCAAGCCTTCAACAGTAATTAAGAACAAAAAGGGGGAAAGAGGGTCCCTTGTCTTAGACCTACAGCCAATTTGAAATTTATTTGAATTCGATGGTTGATAGATGATAATTAATTGGTGGCTATTTAATGAGTAGTCTTATAGCTAATGGATAAAATGACTGGTAAACATCGGTTTACGTTTTCTGTTAATCAAGCAAAAAATACCTATAAGGGTATACAAAATGAATTTTTCTATATTTTAATTAGACTAATATTCGAATTAGAATTAAAATAAACGCAACGTACTGCAAAAAGTTATTAAAAACCTATTACAGTATCTGTTAGGATTATAAGATTAAATAGTTAATCATAAAAATAACAAATGTCACCAAATGACAACTTGTTCTAACAAAATGTAGAGGCGATACTTGAACTAACTAGAGTTCAAATTCTAAGTATTTTTAACAAAAAATAATGCTAAAAATTGCCATGTTTCAAGATCTAAAAAGAATTTTCAAAATATGTTTCCATAGAAAATATATTACAGAAGTTAATTATCTGTAATAGATAGGATAAAATATAAGTTTTTATTTGTATGGACAGCATAAGGAAGAAGTCAAAATTTTAAAAACTGATAAAAGGGAATTATTTTTTTTATTGTATGTGTGTTTCCTGATATTTTTTATTAGAATTAGTCAACTAATGTTTGAGAGAAACTTTCCACCACCAGACGGGCAAGAATGCTGGTGAAATGTTGTGAACCGGTAAAATAGGTAGTTTAATTAAGTAGTTTTGAGTTCGAGTTCGAATTTTTTAAAATGCAGCAACGTTAAATATTTGTTAGGATAATTTTGCCAATGTTCAAGTTTTTTTTATTTTATTTTACGGAACCTATATTAATCAAGAAAAAGAAAAAAGTTACAGAAGGGGATGAGAAAAAAAAAGTAAAGGGAAAAGAAACTAAACAACTCCAATGACCTAAACAAATAACTAAACTAGCTAAACTCGCTGCCATAACTATTAATCATACTCAAGCAACCCACAAGACGGGAAGTCAAGAGTAGTCTGTTACCCTGAAAAATAACCATCGACCAGAACTTGTCAAAGATAGTAATCATCAGCGTATGGCTCTGGCCAACACAAATCCTCTCCGGTGTAAGAGGTCCTATCCCTCTTGCATGTATCCTCTCGAACCTGGCTATGACGCATTCCACATATGTTTCAGCTGTCGTATCTGACATCACCGAAAGCTCATCAATATCAGAATCGCCATTGCCAGTCATTCATCTCGATTCATAAGAACTATACCCATCTCCTGGATTAAAAGAAAATTCAACTGCTTTGTTCATACAAGCCCCCTCATTTGCAACCATGGCAGAACTGGGTGTGGGTGGGCAGTAATTACGAACCTAGTTTTTGCCAAATTCAGAAATCAGCTGGCTAACAAATGCGGACACAACCAACTCCTCACCTTCCGACAACAAAGCTGGAAGTTCCGAATCCGAAAGCCACATTCAAACTCAAAGCATAAGGCTATGAGTACCATCTGCAATCAAAGTCGGCATCTGATCACTGGCAACCGTATCCGAAGCCAAACTCGATGATTCAAAATGAGCCAAAGCTAAAACCTTTGAGCTCGTCTCCTCATGTCCAACTGCACTTCCGGTTTCAGAACATAGAGGAACCATAACTTTCAAATTCATCTAAACATTAGAGACTTCCACTCGGTCAGAAGTAGGAACCAACATCAAAGCATTCAAAACATCCCCTTCCTTCCGAAAATCATCAACCAAATTGCTTTCCACAACCGCAACATTCAACATAACAGACGTAGAAATGTGATTCAATTCACCAGTAGCTTTCTGGCACCAAATCTTCTTACCATGAACTGAACCGACCTCGCTGCAATCATCTTCTCTACCTTGGACCTTCGCTTGATCTGCTTTCTTGCCTCCTAATTTGGATTGGAAAAAAGCCACAAATGATTGAACACTAGGAGTCGGAGGAGGCTTGGTGGTGGAAGTAGAGGGGGCTACCTTGTGCGATGGGGGCGTAGGGTACGGGATAGCCTTGTTCCCAACTTGCACATCACCTGTCTCGGTGGGCAAAACCAAAATGCGACCATCGTCTCTCACAGGCGGAACCACGCCCTCCGTGCCTCCATTGTACGGTGCCTGAAAAGGGTAACCGTACATGAAGGGAAGAGATCCATGGCATCCCTGAATGGGAGAGAGGAGGCCGGCCTGAAATTCCATGTGAGCCGCTGAGACAGTAATTCCCGAGGAAGAGGGGGTGGAGGTCGGCAGCGTCTGTGCAATACCGGAAATCTATGATGGAGCCGCTTAGGAGACCACCAGGGTGGTCTTTGGAAGGGCGGCGGACTGAACCCTAGCCACGAGGCTAGGTTGAAGAAGAGTCGATTTCAGGAACGGAGTGATCCCGGTCTGATTAAAGAGAAACGACTGTACAGGGAGGAGTGCCGTCCTCCCCAAAGCCTATTGGTGCCCCGCCATGGTTACTGGCGGCGGGGCTTGATTGGCAGCGGCGCCGCCGAAAAGCGTGAGAGGGGGAGTCGCACCAAAATTTCCCTTTTTGGATAGAAAGGGGTTTTTTTTAGTCGAACTTGGCTTCCATGTCATCTGACCAACTTTCAAGTATTTAATATGAATTAATTAGTTTCGTGCGATGTGGTATTAACCTAACCTAAATTTTCTCACCCACTACGGAAATTTAACAAACTATAACGGATTCGGTTGTCTAAAGATAGGGGACGTAGCTAAGAAATGCATGTAACTTATTTGGAAAGAGAAGTTGGATATACAGTCCAATCAAACGACTTAATCTGAGAATGGTTCCAAGCATGAAGCTAGGTCGTAAAGTGTGGCAGCCGACTTTTTGGGCAAGAACAACATCCCGTGATGTCTAAAACAGGACAAGCTAAAACTATTGGTACCTTCAACAGAAAGCAACTGCACCTTGGAATCACCCAACGCCCTTTACCAGCGTGCTACATTAGGACCTCACTTTTCATTTTTTTTGTTTAAGGTCCATGTGATTTTGTTTTTTTTAATTTATGATATTTGGAGTCGAGCACTATCAGATCTCATTTAGTGAACGATTTTTTCAGTGATATATTTTACATTCTTAAGGCTTGAACACAAAACATCGTTAACTGAATCCAAATTCCTTACTACTTAGACCAAACAGCCATTAGTTGTGGTTTTGTATTTCGATAGTCCACTATCTTGTGTTTCAAAATTTTTGATTGAACCCAAGATTCAAATTAGGACGAGGAGGACATCATGCTGTCTAGATTAGAGACCAACAATATATGCGATGCACATAAAGTTAGTAATGTTGCATAATAAGTTGATAAAATTTATGAATCTACATAACACACTGGATAATTTAAATAATTGAGTTAGTATGTGTTACTTGGTTGTCAGTGAGATAAAATATATATTAGAAAATTTAATATCAGAATGTGTCAATCAAATTATTAAGTGGACTTTTATCCCTTTTTCAAATTACTAGCTACTTGAACAATTCTTTATTGGACTAATTTAAATTTGAACATGACAAGAATACAAATGTGACAAAATTATATCTACCAAAGCTGCGTTCGGCTCAACTCGATGTCTTCAGTTTAAATAGAACACCTCTACTAGTTAATCTAAATTTTTGGTAATCCATGCTATTATTTAAAAAATTACGTATATTCTAGTGCATTACAGGACGTTTATTATCCCAATCAATTTAACCCATCGTTTGAACTTCATTTTATTCGTGAACTGTTATTCCAAACCTATAGCTACGCCACTGCTTATTAATCACAAAACTGCTAACTATATATAAACGTTTTCGCCAATTAAAGAAATCAACGGTTAATTTCGTAAAATTCCTGACACGTTTACTCTAACTAAGAAGATCAAGCTATACTTTAACCTATTATTTTTTCCAAACTTGAACACCACCTTTTTGATACAACAATAAAGGCTGAAAGATGGGGATGTGCGTGGAAATAATTAAATAGCAGTTAATGGAATTATGAAAAAAGTACTAATTAATGGGAGGGGTGGGGTGCGAATCGAAAAGCAATAACAAAGAATTCCATATATTTCGCTTAATGGGCGTGAGTAGCAGACTTGTACATGATGCTCCAGATCTTCCTTTCTTGACTAGTTCCACTAGTTGGGGTTTTTTCCTTTATTTCTTTTTCGTAAAAATCTATTTTAATATCTTATGTTTTGACTAACTTATGCATGGACTAAATTTGGTACCGGAGTGACATTTTCAGTATGGTATTGGAGAGCGAATCATTTTATCATACTGAGTGAACCATTTTATTATAACTGGACGAACCATTTTATCTAACCCCTTTTATCCATGAAACTATTTTATCATAACATTCTATCATAACTCGGCGAACTATTCTATCATAATTGGACAAACCATTTTATCCAATCCATTTTATCCTCCCGATTTTTTCGGGACGGTTCCGTGAAACTATTTTATCATAACTGAGTGAACCATTCTATCATAACTGGACGAACCATTTTATCTCTCAGAACGGTCCTGTAGTATTTTACACATCCAGGACCGAATCCACTCTCCTTATGCACTAATATTTTCCAGTTAAAAAATGTATGTCCGAGTCACAAAATTTTGCTATAGTTGACACCAACTATTTGAGAAATCTTTTTTATTCGATTATACATTTTAAACCACTTAGAAATGTACATATGGCTCAAACCATGTGGTGCTAAATTCGACTTTTCCTTTTCCTTTTTGTGTTAAATCCCTTGTCCCCTTTCCCCGTTCATGTCTTTTCTCTTCTATTGCCGTCAATTTCGGTTCTACTTTATTTTCTCCCATATAAGAGTTTCTCGAGAGAGAGAGAGCCTGCTCTTATAAAGTTATTTAGAAAAGTGGCTTTAGGTGTGGGTGCAAAAGAGGTAGTTGCATAAAGTAATAATGGAATTGGCAAATAAGTGAGATTGCGTGTCACCCACAAATCTCAACCACAAACAAAGTGTCAAAAGAGAATTAAAAACCAAAAGCAATTGCATGTGATGATGAGGTGGAAAAGGCCCTCGAGACGAGGTAGATGCCTAAAGGGATCTCAACTCACTCACCTATTCACCTATTTGTTATTTCTATTGCATTTCTTTTCTTTCTGTTGCATCTCTCACGCATGAATGAATAACCGTTTAGGAGTTCTCTTGTACTATTGTGCCATGGTTACCAAATTTCCGGTTCTACAGTTCCAAAAATATGGAACATGGAACCTTCCTACAAAATTTCGGGACTATTCATGAAATCGACAATTACGGTTGAATCGGCGGTTCGATTTTAAAAAGAAAATTAAAAAAAACTTTCAATCAAAATCTGACGTGGTTTCACCGAAATTCATGGCTAAGACAATTCCCTAAAAGTTTAAACCGTTACGTGGAAAATAAGGGGGAGAAATTTTGCCCAAGTTAAAAACTCCTTTTCCAATAGCTTGATAAGAGCTCCCTCTTGCTCATCGCATTTTCCAACAACAGCTATTTAATTAAATAAGCTTTAATTTGGAAAAGGCTTAAAAGCTGCATCTTTTGAGGCCAAATTATTTGCCTTTACACAGATCTTCATATTACGACACATGTAGAATTGCATGGATCCCCACTCGCCCATCAGAGAACAACATAGTTTAAAGAATTCGAGACCAGGTGGACCACTAGAAAGGAAAAAATTTAGAGCTTGGAGATCTGGAATCCAATGGCGGATCTTCTCTTTTTCTTGCGTTGCTGTCAAGAGAGATTTAACCTAATTAAACTAACTTTTGTTCGTATACTGAACCGACTAATCTAAGTTCGAATTGGGTTGAACTTTTGGATAAGTGGTAAACCTATTACAATAAATATTTAACAATGTTATATCTCAAGAATTCGAACTCGAGATATTTTGGTTAAATTTAAACAAAATCCTCACTAGTTAATCTAAGTTCTTCTCGATGTAAATTAAACTAACTTGCAACCTTTTCTGGCTATGTATACAGTCATCACAATTTCTCTCTCTCCTCCATGGTCTTTTGTAGGGCCTTCCCATAGCTTATTAATTAAAATGTGATTGTACAAGTGAACCTGTTAGGTCACTTAGTACGGTATATGCACTATGGAGAATGATTAGGGAATTAAATGTTTCGTGTTGGAAGTTGACACTATGGGCATATATAGTTTTTTTTATGGGTTTCTCCCTGTATTTCTGTCCTTGAGCTTGATTGTTGGTCTCTCTGATCTTCTTTCTTCCCTGAGTTTTGCTTCCCTAAGCCGTTGGGCCTCTCTTGTACTTTGACATCGTGTGTATTGGAATTGTAAAACATTCAATAATTTGAATATCCAACCATAAACTAAAAGCATTGAATAAGTAGATACACTAACGACTAGCAATATGATAATCTCAACACTCTCTTTCAAAAGAAACTCACGAGGCCAAAGTTCGCATGGTTTTGATTTCTTCAAAATGCGATAAAGCAAGATCATGCGAGCAATAACGGGCCACGAGATCAACCGGCTCTCGTACCATGTTAGAATTTCTATGTCCAATTCAAAATTTTAAAACAACAGGTAAGTGAATTTATAACAAGTTCACCATTCTTAATCTAGCAACGCGTTAATCTCAACAATATCATATATCAAAATTTCACAGCACCTCAATCCACTTGTGCGAGGTGACAAGAGAAAAACATTTTCACAAGCAAATATGGACCAGCTAGTAGGCTAGATGGGGAAGAAGTCATGAATGAAAATCATAGGCTACGTAGGGGCAGCAAAAGAAACCACTTTGATGTCCAGCTGAGCCCCCACCGCCATGGCCGACAGACTGTAAAATCGAGTTGCTGACTCGCTAAACTCCAAACCTCCAGTTTGGCCAAGTTGCCCATAAAGGGACGGGCGACTTGGCTTTTGTAGTTAGCTAGTGGTGCTCCAATATTTCTTCTACACGAGTCTGACGTTGGTAGGGCAAACTAAATTTTTTGGTTTATAACTAATCCAAGTTGAAGTCGGGTAGAAACTTTGAAAGGTGGTAAAACTCTCACAATAAATATTTAACACCGACACGTTCCAAGGACTCGAACTCGAGACCTGATTAAGTTAGAATAACTCGAACTCGAAACCTGGTTAAGTAAAAAAAAACCCTCCCGCTAATTGATCTACGTGTTTTTCATTTAACCAAAGTGACTGAGTGCAATAAGAGCTGTTGTTCAATGAGAGTGCAACAAGGGCTGTTATGCATATGTTTGTACATGATTCTGTTGTGGATATACCTACTTTCTAATGTTGATTGAATCATACTTTCATATCTTAGATGTTGTGGTCATGAGGGAAAGCATGAATTGTAATCATGAACCACAACTCCGATTTTCGAACGGTCACATAATGGGGTCAAACACATTCGAGTTGGTTTAAGTGGTAAGATATTTAGATCACTTTAAAAAAATATTGGGTTTAATTTTTGCAAATGAAAAAATCATTGAAAGAGATATCTCTTCGAGAAAGTCTTACGATACTCGACCATGATATACAATAGACTAGCAAAACAAGTACATCTCCACGAAATGAACATGGGCCAAAATATATTATCCAGATTTATCTCACAACCAATCTTCGGCCCAGATATTGCAGTGCCATCTTAAATGAAGAAGGTCGAGTCCGAATAACTTTTGGATCACTGACATTTGAAAGCACTTGAAACGCAAGACCAGACTAATACATACTCAGTGGGCCGCTGGAAGTCCGGCCTGTTGAATTGAAATCTTTCTTTTTGGTACCAGCGGAAATCAAGTGTAATCTTACAAGCCGTAAAAGAGTTGGATCGATTAAATACTCACTTACCTTGATAATTGAGAAAATATTGTATGGAGAGCCGAACATTAAAAATATAGCAGTATTTAATATTGTTTGAAAGAACTTTGCCGCCATAAAAAATTATACATTGCTCTAATCAAGATTACCTGATCTAATGGACGTCTGAATACTATATTGAAGGAGTTAATCGATGTTCATCATGAAGCTGAAGTTCATGGTTATGAAGTAGCGTTGAAGGACCCGAATTGTGAAGGAGGAACTGATGAGCTGATTAGTGTTTTTTTTAATAAGTAGAGGTTGTATTAATAAAAGTAATTACATCAAGGAACCAAACACGAAAGAAAGGAGTTACACAAGACGTGGAACGAGAGTCCTTCACAAGTTTGATTCAATATAAAGTGAAAGATCTTGATTACATAATGCCTTCGTAGCATTAAAACCAGTAAAACTATTCACGAACATGATAGAGAACGAAATGAGTGACAAATTTTCGGTTACACGTAGCTTCATAAAAAATAATCACATTCCGATGTCGCCAAAACTCTTACATCACAGCTCCGAACAAAGCATACAACACCTTGACAATCATTCCACCTCGTACCATGAGCTGAATAGTGTTGAAAGGCCCATAGAGAATAGACCGCCTTAGTTATTGTACATAGACACACGTGTATAGTACTTGGTACTTAGTATAAATAGTAGTAAAAGTGTACAGAGAAAAATAATAGAAAATAGGTATTCATTTTCCCACCAAAACCACGCGTCCTTTCATTCTCTCTGAGCTCAGCTAAGAGTTCCAATTTCTTTTCTCACTTCTCAACTCAACTCATCTTCAACCTTCAACTTAATAATCGTTTTCCACATACTAGGCCATTTTGAAAAAGAAAAAAAAAACTATATATCATGTTTGAAAGGAAAAAGTGATGATGGAAAGTTGAAGTAAGAGAAATATTTGTAGAGTCCCTTGTTTGGTATGGTAAAAGATTAGGGCGGAAACAAATATTGTTTCCTCCACAACAAATTTCTTTACACCATACTTTTCAGATTATACATTTTCGTTCTAATTTGGAGATCTTTTGTACAAAAAATATTTTTTACATTGTAGTTTGACCATTTTTATCAAATATCTTGTGGTTTTGTCTTTTGTCTTTTGTCTTTTTTGGAGACAGTGATTTTCAAAATTCATACTTTTAGTGCACTTCCTTGTCATTAAAGTTTGAATTAAAAAAATATCTGTAAGCAAAAAAACAAAACTGAAACTACATAATACTTAGTTAAAAAATATTAAGCCATCCATATCAACAATGATGTGTTGATAATGTGGCAATTCACATGGAAATTAGCCCAAAAAAATAATCATAGTTAGGATTTAGAAATTTGCTAAGAAAGAGTGAATTTGAAAAGTTTGTCTCGCTGAAATAGAAAAAAGATTACACAGTACTTTTTTTAAAATACGTCAAATGTAGTAAAGTGAAATTTTCTCAATATTAGACCGGTACAAGGCATGTCCACAAAGACAAACAAACATCGGTTTTGTGTCATTCTTTTAACCAAAACTCACCTTAATATCCCCGCAAAACAAAATCACCTTAATATAGCAACTTCCCCATGAGAAAATTGTCAAAAAAAAGCCTAAATTCAAATTAAGAAACTTTTTATCTTTACCCTCCTCCTAATTCTCTTTGTTACAAAGAAAAAAGAAATTCTGGTCTGATCTTCGCAAGGCTGATGCCGGGTTGCACACCCGGCATCTCTGGTGTTGTACGTCGTCGTTCTCGTTCTCGAAGGAAACCGTAGATACAACGTTGGAATTCAAGCTTGAAAGGTATTATATCCAAAATTTTATTCCTGTAAATTGCATTATATTACTTCTCTTCTCAAGATAACGTGAAACGACACTTTTGAACATATTTTTTGCAAATTATGGGCGATAAGTTTCCAGATAAATTAAAGATTCAATAAACAATTGTTAAATTAGAATCCCATGTGCATGAACAATTCCTAAAATTTAATCCATTCTGAGGAGATTCCCAATATGCAGAACCCACCTCAATTAATAATTAAACAACGGATCTGCATGTCTGCCATTTCAATCGGGAAAGCCGATACATGTGTTAGGTATTGTTAGGTATTGTTCTGAGATGATACAAGATTTAGAATTTAAATTTTTGGAACATATCAGTGTTAAATATTTGTTAAATTTTTTTTGCCATATTTCAAAAATATTATTTGACTCGAATCTAGATTAGTCGTAGAGTCTCCGAATATCAGTATGATATAAACCAAGCACGGTTTCTAGTGCCAATACCATCATCATCCTCACGCCAATTTGCAACGTGGGATCCCACTTTGTGAGGATGCAAAGCCCTCTTTTTTTTAAAAAAAAAACATACGTACGGATTCCAATTTCGTTAGTGTCATTCTTTTTCGTTAGTGTCATTCATTAGGTCATACGTCAAAAGTTTCGTCAACTTCCTCACCTCATGTTCCTTTATTGGAACATACTTTTTGTTTTGTCACCTCATCTCCTTATAGTACTCATGAGTCATGCGAATTGTTGCACATAAAATATCTCTGTCTATTCGTAAATCATCGTCAAAACAACTGAGTGGTATACAACTTCGAATCATTGCAAATACTTAGTTTTTTAAATCATCTCTCTTATACAGTCGGTCATCGAACATTATCTTAGGAATTATACTCATAATAATATCTTTTACATTCATAAAATTTGAAACTACGACATTTATTTTAATTTATTAAGAAATTAACCAATTGGTATCAAACACATAAAACCACGTATTCAAAACTTTCAGTCAATCCAATAGAAGGTCCGTGTATTTAAGAATACAACTTGCACACCGATGAAGTACGCTTCAATCTCAAAGTTTGAATTGGCCAAAAAGCCGATAATATTCTTTCATTTTTAGTGGCGGGGATTTCTTGCGAAGCTCAACCTCTGTTTCCCAAGTAAATATAGCTGGATTCACCATTTGCACCTTTTTCCGCGTGTGGTAGTTGACTTGATGTGATTTGATTTGGAAAAAGGGTTTAGGAATGGGATAAAAAGGGTAAAATACAATTTAGTTCTCATAGTTTTATCAAAATGTGCGAATTCCCGTATTTTCAATAACGCACATTTCCATTCCTAATTTTTTATCGTCCCATTACTAACATATTTTTTAGCGAGTCAACCAAATCACTAAATTTTTATCTTGGATTTATTTATATTTTAATGTGTAATATGAAAGTTTGAATTTATTGAAATTTTATGTACAAAATTAAAGTTTTATGTGCAAAAATTATCTTTAAATAAGACGTTCATTGTTCGAACTTTGTAAATTCTGTAGTACATAAAAGTGAAAATATGGAAATGATAGTAAAAAATTCTGAAGTCTAAAATATGATATAGATCTAATTTTCAAAATATGGAATAAGTATAGTCTACATGAATTTTACATGTATCATACTTATCATCATCTCTAAATACTACATGAATTTGGTCTTGGTATTGCTCGTTTGGAACACAAAAAGGCAAGGCATAAATGATACGAGAGAGTACTAAAAAGTAGGGGTGAGTACGGTACGGTTTCTTAGTTAATTTTATATCGAACCACTTTTTAAAAAATATATATTTTACAACCGTCGGTATCGTAGTTTGACTCTAAACTGTAGGTTTCGCGGTGTGGCGGGGTCGGTACGGTATGGCAGTTTGGCGGTATGAAATCTCTCCAGGCCCAAATTTAGAGGAAGAAGGGTTGTCGGGCGTGAGGGGAAGAAGGGACATCGATGGCAGAGGTCCGGCGGTCACGGGAGAAGGACCGTCGATGGCGGTGTCCGCTATGAGGTTGGCGACGCACAAAAGGAGGAAGGAGGAAACGAGGAACGACGCTGTGAGGTTCGTTTTGGGGTTAAGTAACCCAGGTACAAAATGCCATCGTTTTATCCTATCGGCATCGCGGTATCGCAGTTCGGTACAAAATCAAAACTACAACCGTACCGATAGGAGTAGTTCGGTATGAAACCGTACCGCGAAACTGTTATGGAAGAGCGGTTTGATTTTTTGCGGTTTGGCAGTATTGCGGTGTTTTGCGATTTTGTGCTCATCCCTACTAAAAAGTACATGTCCGTATGCTTTTTTGAAAGGAAAAAAAAACAGGTAGTGAAAGTTCTAGAAATAGAATATTCGATCCCGTCGGGTGCCAAAGCATTGAAAGGAGCAATAGTGGACTTGAAGTTTCCTTTATTATTAGCCATGAATTTGATTGATTGTGAAATTAAATTAGTGGTACAACTCTTAGCTGTAAGTGGGGACATGCTAGAAATTTTAGTGGTCTTACAAGTTACAAGTTTCAGTCGTTAAATTAACAAATCATTTGATTAACAACCTTCTAAATCAATAAAATATAATTTTCTCAAAACTATTTTTTTTGAAATTTTACTACACATTTCAATCTTATTTATTCCTCCTAAACAAAGGGTTAGTAGTGTTGATTTAGTTCATGAGATTCTAACCTATAACGTCGGTTAAAAATATGATCGTATCGTTTTACCTTTTTTCATAGGAAGCGTTTTCCCAATTTCATCTGGAACACATTAAATGAGCCACGTCAATAATCACAGAGTCGTCGTTGCCTTTATCGAATCTATACATTTTCTTTGTTATAACGCCCAGAATTGACGGTTTAGAAAGCCTGGGTAGAATATAAAAATTTATTTCGGTGACTTAATTAAATTGATAACCAGAGAGCGCCGATTGAGTAATCATTACCGGATCAAATGTAGTTAATTAAATTATATTTTTAAACGTCTGATATTCAAAATCAGATACAATCAAAAAAAATTTAGAGTCGACTCTTTCAAATGTATATTTTTTATTTAACACAAAATTTTCATTAAAAGAAACTTTATTACCTTGTGTTTTGGCTGACTTATGGTTTAAAATGTGACTGAGTAGTAGATGTTTGTGGTTGACACTTTATTATTTGATAAATTTTTTACAAAACTATAGCTAAGTATATTTGAAAAAAAGATATAATTTTAATTTTTTTTCAAAATTTCCACTCTTCTCTCTTCTAATTTTTTCATATACTTTTTTATTTTTTTTCAAATTTAAATTTCCATTTTAATTAAATGATGTTTGGAAGTACTATTGTCCAAAAAAACATGTTCGACTAATGTAGTGTCAATTACATAAATTTATATTGCTCGATCAGATATTGTTAAACCAGAAGATAGTGATGTGCAAATAGAGAAAATGACTAGCATATGATAAGTCGGTAATGTGCCATTCTGGTTTTAATTTTTAGGTTGATTAATTTTTTAGTGAGGTCAATTTCTAATTTTAGTAGGGTGGATTAATTTTTAATTTTAGTGAGAACATACATTAAAAAATATACCTAATTATATAAAAAAATCCCTCCTCTCTCCGCCCCTGTGCACCAACATCCGTTATTAATTAAATTACATTCTAATGTGCTACATATTTTAACACAAACAGCGCATCAATTTAGGAATGTTGTTATCAATTAGGTTTGACAAATCGTGGCTGGCGTATCTCACCATCTTGTAGGAAATAGGAAGGGGACATCTGTCGTTCTGTCTTTTTTGTATATCTCCGGCTGGTTATTGCCTGTCCTACTCCGCCATTCTCTCATCTGTCGTTTACACTACCCACAACATCAATCCACTCAATCCAGTTCACTAAATAAACAATTAATTTTTCTCTCATCCATACCCAATCCAACCCAATCCAATCAAATTACATATTTTTCTACCCACAGTAACAACTCAGTTCACAGAATAAACAATTAATTTCTCTCCCATCCACATATTATCTACTATCATTTTTTGAAATACTAAATTAGATAGAAATACTCGAGGTACAAATGGAAGTCGAAAATGATAAAATACGAATACGGAAATTTCAAATTACAAATACAGAAATTTGAAATTATATTTGGATTATACGATCCGAAAGGATTATAATTTGGAGAATTATGATCATTTGGATTCATAGTAGAAAAATATTAGAGAGAAAATTTAAAAGAAGAGATTATGTAGTGAAAGAATAGAGAATTTTAGATGTGTGTGTGAAAATGGTGTGTGAAAATATGTTAACATTGGACTCTATTTATAGAGATTTGAAAAATAATAATTTTCATAATTTTTTTAAGTTTTAGGTCTGTTTAGATAACCACGAAAATATATATTTTTAACGAATAATATTATGCCAAGTGGAACTAATTAGATAAATAAGTAAAGAAAAAAAAGGCCAAGTGGCCAATTTGCCGCTCGCGAGCGGCGATCGGGCAAGCACCTCGATCGGCTGCTCGCCCCCCTTTTTCATTACATTTGTTTTTTTTAATATTAAAAAACTCACCCGCGGGAGATTTTGATCTCTGCTGCGGGTGGTCTTAGTTTTCTGTTTCCATTTGAAATCACCGACGAATATCTCGCGGCCGCGGATATCTTTTTCTTGGGAATAGTGCATTTTAAATACCATATGGTATGGAAGGTTTTCACTTAGGTATCATATAATTTAAAATGCATAACTAATCACGGCCTTTTAAAATTATTAAAAACATGTCATTAAAATTATCAAAATGCGTTTTAAAAAGTTTAAATTATGGGGGAAATTTTCACCTGGGAATTGATGAACTCATATTAATAAATAAACCGGTGGTATAACAAAAAAAAACATAATAAACTAGTCAAACCTAACTGGCCCGAGTAAATAAATACGGTGCCACCCATGCCGAGTCTGGCCATTCAGCGCCGCTTTACCTAACACGTTCCGATGAGGTATTTAATTGTTCATCAGTCACTTCATTTCTTGGCTGCTTCGTCGTTTAGCATGGGGTTGGTTGGTTGGGCTAGCCGTGTCATTCTCACAAAAAGCAGGAGCCATTCTAGTTGTCGCCAATCAATTTGCAATTGACGTAATGTATAATTTTTTGTTCGGCCAATAGAAAACACGCAACAATGGCCTTCTTTAAAGACCGTTTTTTTTTCTTTCTAATTAGTAAGAAATTTAAATTCTTGAAAATTTTCGGTTCTAACTTTAACGGATGAAAAAACGAATACTGTCAAGAGAGTCATTACCTAATCAGAATTGATAGTGATTGATTTTGAATACGAGAGATTAAAAAAAAATTTCCTTGAGTGTGTATAAATAGAGCTGGTTCTCTGCATTGGAGACGTGTGCTTTTCTTCATCTCAGTCCTCCTTCACGAGCTCTGCCTTAATAGGGAATCAATTTTTGGAGGAGGAAGAAGAAGAAGAAGAACTAGACTGTAATTCTGGTTTCTGCAGGTAGTCACTAGACAACTCTCCCTTTACTGCAAATTGGTCCGAATCTTACAGTTGAGAATTATTTTTGGAAGTTCTCTCCTGTTTCATCCGCTCACGTGCATGCATTGAGTAATTTAGAGTCGAGTATGGTTGAACCGCGTGTTGTAGATCACATATAAATGAAACAAGAAGTTCCTAGTAACTGCAATTTTGAGGGGGTTGGTGTAACTCTCAACTCATGTCTGCAGTTGCAGTTCAGGTCTAGCTTCTCAATACCATGGAGAAGGACCTCAGCCAAGATTCGGAGCAGCGAGATTCGGTGGACGAACTTCCAAGCCTAATCGAGTACATCTCTTCAAATGAGATGGCGTGTTTCGACACGAGTGAGCTCGGTACTGCTGGCGCGTACTATCAGCACCAGCCAACAGCTATGGTATGTTTAGCAGTTAACTCGCGATTTT
This sequence comes from Hypericum androsaemum, assembly GCA_963995505.1. Classification (NCBI taxonomy): domain Eukaryota; kingdom Viridiplantae; phylum Streptophyta; class Magnoliopsida; order Malpighiales; family Hypericaceae; genus Hypericum; species Hypericum androsaemum. Next base: position 15,619,332 of record OZ023182.1, read on the forward strand.
GGTACTCGTAGTTTATCGAAACAAGTTGTGACAGACCATTGGAATGGGGCTATTGCTGCTGCAGGGTAGTATAAACCAGCCAGGGAAGCAGCACACTGCTTTCTCCATCAGCATGCCAACGAGTCCGATCGGGGAAAGCTCGAGTCATACCAGAAGAGTTATATTCAAGGACAGCGACGAGACGATCCCGAATAATAGTAGCATGGATTCTTCTTCTGATGCTGCCAAGGCAGGGAAGAAGTACTATTCTCAGCCAATGCCAAAGGGAAGGCTGCTCGAGGTGCCTGTTCCGGAGATGAACTTCCAACATCACCCTAGCATTAAACATAATAAGCTTAGGGATCATCGGTACGACTCGTTCAAGACGTGGTCCGGGAAGCTCGAGAGGCAGATTACCATTCTGAGAGGGAAGCCGCAGGATGAACCTCCTCCTTCGGATACTGGTGATGGACAGAGAAATGAGAAAGATTCTGTTCCAGTTGACAGATACTTTGATGCATTGGAGGGTCCTGAGCTGGAGACACTGAGGGTGTGTGCTTGATAATCTCTGCTTATCTCAAGGAACTGTTGATTATGGCTTAATCTTAGTATCTTAATTGTTTGTATTGCAGCCATCCGAACAAATAGTGCTACCGGATGACAAGATATGGCCGTTTCTTCTTCGATATCCCGTCTCCTCGTTCGGTATCTGCCTCGGAGTAAGCAGCCAAGCAATCATGTGGAAGACCCTTGCCACTGCTGAATCTACAAAGTTTCTTAACGTTAGCCTGGATGTGAATCTTGTCCTCTGGTGCATTGGTGTTGCTCTCGTGATCATAGTGGGATCCATTTACCTTCTCAAAGTGATCTTCTACTTCGAAGCAGTTCGTCGCGAGTACTACCACCCGATTCGAGTCAACTTCTTCTTTGCACCTTGGATAGCCCTGCTGTTCCTTGCTCTTGGAGTGCCGCCTCATCTGAACAAGTACTTGCACCCCGCGCTTTGGTACGTTCTGATGACGCCAATCCTCTGCCTAGAGCTTAAGATCTATGGACAGTGGATGTCGGGAGGACAACGGAGGCTCTCGAAAGTGGCGAACCCTTCGAACCATTTGTCCGTTGTTGGTAACTTCGTGGGAGCATTGCTAGGTGCAGCAATGGGGCTCAAAGAAGGCCCTATCTTCTTCTTCGCTGTCGGTCTGGCTCACTACACCGTCCTCTTTGTGACCCTCTATCAAAGGCTTCCTACCAATGAAACACTTCCAAAAGAACTCCATCCAGTGTTCTTCCTATTTGTTGCTGCTCCAAGTGTTGCTTCAATGGCTTGGGCAAAAATCCAAGGTTCTTTCGACCATGGATCCCGGATCGCCTACTTCATCGCCTTATTCCTTTATGTCTCCCTGGTAAGTATTAGTCCTTCCACCAAGTGTTGCTTATTTGATGATTCATTGATAATGTCCTAACGATCTCCGACTCGTGTCTCGATCTTCTGTAACATTGCAGGCCGTTCGAGTCAATTTCTTCAGAGGGTTCAAGTGAGTGACTCTTCCAGACTCATTCCCAATCTATTCCATCCAACTTCCATCATATTAACATGTGGAAAACGTGCATTGCAGGTTCTCTTTGGCTTGGTGGGCCTATACCTTCCCAATGACCGGTGCAGCCATCGCAACAATCCGGTACTCGAACCAAGTGACCAACGTAGTGACTCGATCGCTGGTGGTCGTACTATGCATGGTGTCCACGCTCACAGTGACAGCCCTGCTCGTGACGACAATAGTCCACGCGTTCGTGCAGCGCGACCTGTTCCCCAACGACATTGCCATCGCCATCGCCATAACCAACAGGAGACCGAAGCATAATCGCCAGCGGAGGAAGTGGTTCGCAAGAAACAATGGCAGCCCGCAGAAGAGCGAGATCGAGAACTACTTGAAGTTTAGGAGCTCGGATGGCAAGGAGGACCTGGAAGCAGGACTTGAGCCTTCAGGCTCATCAGAGAACATGAGCAAGACCCCGTTCTGATCCTTACAGACATGGAATAATTCGGACACAAAAAGCACATGTTAGGAATGGTGTCTTTACACTTTAGCTTGCATACTTGCTAGGATTCCAATGATCTTTGTGCTTTGGTTGTTGCTGGAGATTCCTGTAAGGGTCAGTGCCCTGTTGTACAAATTTTGAGGATATGCAATTTGTTAAATATAAATAACGCACGAATTCTTAGGAATGCAGTATTAAATTTTTGTTGACCGAATTTACTGTTAGTATAGATGTCCTAGAGACAATCGATATAAGGACATTATACTTGATGACATTCAGTTATATTATTAATGTGTATTAATAATGTTCGGCATTACATAAATGAATATAATATTTGATTGTTTGCATATATTCATGTTTATGTTCCCATGAATTAGTGTTGTCATTGAGAATGTGAGATCTCAGATGACTATGCAAGTAGTTCTTAAAGAGCCACAATCAATGATCATCGAGAATGAGATATCGATGATGCGATTGAGATTGGTGTGCGATCTGCATCATATCCTTAGAGGATGTAGTGGTTCTCACAACTACGAGATACTAGGTATTTTATGATGGATGCACTGATACTTTGGAGAGTATTGGCATACCTGACCGAGAAACTGTTTGGTGTATTCTATTTACATGTCTACGGGAATATCGGTTTGTGGAGTAGTGCAATAGTCCTCCGACTTGAGGTCAATACGTACGACATGTACGGAGTGATAGACTTTGACCATGACCAAAGCTTGCACTCCTGACGGGGTAGATACGTCATGTGTTGGGTACATTACGAAATGCATGTGCGTGGTAGTTGAGCCAAGAATATGATTCATTCCTCAAATAGACTTGGAGAGAATATTTGTCTTCTCATAACTAATTGGATCGTTAGTCATTGGCCAATGCACGTCACTTTTGGAATGGTGTCTAAAAGTGACAACATGATCAATTAGTAGAATGAGATAATATGATTAAGTATTTGAATAGACACTTAATCATGTTCAAGACTTAATCGAGTATTCGTGAATGAAAGGACTGTATTACTGTGAGCTTCACATTACAGGTAATTACAGTATCCTCGCAACGTACCTCATATGTTGAGATTGTCTGGTCTATTGTCTAGGGTTCGACTAAGACTATTAGTTCGACTAATCGCTTGGCATGTGAGGGCCTATGGGTCACACAGCAAGTAGTATTAGTTTACGAATTGAAGTTGGTTAGATTAAATATTGATTTGATCAAGAATATTTATTCTATAGAGAAATATTATAATTCTATTAGATAGAATTATAATTGTAATTATTTAATTAAGTTAGATTTAATTAAATACTAATATGTATAGTAAAATCTATTAGATGTTGGACATATTGACTGGGTTAAGAAAATAATAGAATGGGCCCAAAAAGAGAAGTCAATGTTGGAAGCCACTAAGGGCTTCTAACCTTGCCTCCTGCGAAACCTACTCCTAAAAAGGTAAGAGTTGGTTAATTATTTTACTATATATATGTGTGTGGGTATCAAGGGTTTATACATAGAAATTCATTAACCTAGATACAAGACACATATTTTCTCTAGTTTCTTCGATAAAGAATTCTCCTAGCGAATTCTCGAAGATTTCAACTGTCAAGAAGTTCGTAAACGAGGACTACGTGGATACCATAGTTGAGGATTCGATCTACAACGCACTGTAAGAATTCTCTAACTATGTTGTTATCTTGATTTTATGTTATACAGCCATGACCAGATTCGATGTTGGTGAAAAATTTTATCTTCCGCTGCTACGAACCCTAGGATTCGTGTTTATAAAACCCAACATTTACCGCCTTCCTAAATTTTACTTTGCTCAATTTTGGACTTGTCATTTCAATCCATTGTTCCTTATGAATGTAGAAGCATTTTTTTCTTAACATTTCTCTTATTCTTACCTTTTCTATATGAAAGTACTAAGAAAATAGAATACTCAATTGCTCAATCTCAACCCACTTTTAATATTTGGATACTAGGTATAACAGAAAAATAAACAAAAGGCTGCAATTGATTGGATCGTGCCCATTTAATGTCCAGTACTTGGACATGATATGATTGCCACATGAAAGAAGAAAAATGTGGCATAGTATTTAATTTTTGCGCCGACAAAAATGGACCTAGAGAGGTTGGAAGATTTTGGACGGCAGTTCAAAGATTTGATCAGACTTTATCTGATCACTTCTAATCATCCACAAAAATAGTAAACTCCAAGTAGAGAGTTCAGAGAGAAATAATTAGAGTAATAATTGTACTTTGTAATGAGATAGTTTTCACGTTCTAAAAAACTGAGAGTTCTAAGAATGGAAGCTTGAGCGCCACTGATAGCTTGAACGGAATCCTTACAGACACCTTTAAGGACATATGTAATGCTATTTATCAAACATGGACCGGGATCTTCTCGGTCTTTTAACTCTGCCTCATTGTCACTGAAATCTTCCTTGTCACTGAGATATTCAAGGAGAGCTTTAAGGGCAGGTTTAGCGACATCTTTAAGGGCATCCTAGCGATCTTGACCGGAATCTTCAATGGCAGCTTTAAGGGCATCTTCAATATCATTTAAGAAATCTTGACCGGGATTGAGAGCTTGAGGTAAAAATAGAGTAAAAATTTTGTAATGTAAAATATGAGTGAAACACAAAAATGAGATAATTCTGGGTAATGGACAGTGAGAGTATCTTTACTGCTACAAAAATGTGGATACATCTATATTTGGTCTGTCGAATTACGGACATCGAAAATAACATTTTTATTATTTTCCTTCTGGAAATAACATATTTATTATTCCTACAAATCAGATATTGGGCCAAATATGGCATCTTCTTCGTGGGCCAAAACCCACAGCTCGTTCGACTATGGATCACGCATCCACCTTGCTCCTTGTGCTAAAGAACGAAATCATCATGATGTATTAAAGTGAACTTTTACTTATTTTTAAGCTATTAAATTGAGTTAAACATTCCCACTTTTTCAATACGAAATTTTTAGTTGGTCAGGACTTAATCTTAAGTTTTTTTTGATGATTGAATTTTTCGAAACAATAATAATAAAAACAACCTAATTAAAAAAATTTAGAACAAATTTCAATCTTTTTATTTTTTTCTCATTTCAAAATTTTATTTACTTGAAGTAATTCTTCAAATAAAAGTCAACTCAAAAAATAAGTTTTTTTTAAGTAAATTCTTTTAACATTTAACTATGATTGATTAATCGGTAATTGACAGTTATTTTAACTGCGATTATAATTTTCAATCTTTGGTTCAGTCATTATGGAGATTATTTTAACTGTCATTGGCCCTGTTCTGTTCTAACTACGGTCATGACTACCAGCCGCTCCGAGGTCGGATTTCTTTGAAGCAACTCACTTGGACAATTATATTTCCGACGACCCCATTAAGTAGTATATCTACAAATTTTGCCTCCATTTCAATGTCCCCATTATATTAAACTAGCCGAGTAATTGCCCCAAAATTACAATTTTTTTAAGGTAAATTTTTTACACTACGCCAGATTTTTGAACCCTGAACTTCCTAGAAATAGTACACTCCTAGTACCGCTAGGCTAAATGTCCTTTGTCCCTAAAATTACACTTGACAAAATATTGCCACAAAATTAGTTACAATAAGATCTATAAAACCATATTTTACTCTATTTGTTATAGTAAGAAGAACTATAAAGTTGTAGTCAATTTTGCTCTCGAATTATGGCCGAGAACAAACGTTAGACAAGAGATTTAATTTTGTCCATATATAATCTTTAATATTTCAAGTTTGTCTCTTATAATGCGCATGCTTCATTTGTTTTGTCTGTGTGATACTTCTGGGCCTTATTCCGGACTTAATCCGGGCTCGTCGACGAGATCGATTGACTTTTTACGAATACAAAATTGATTCTAGATCTAATTTTATGTAAACAAAATTTAAGTTTAAATTTGGATCTCGCAGATCTTGCAGTTGATTTTATAAATGGAATGGTACAATTTTTTTTTTGGATATTCTTTTAAAATGAAAATTTAGATTCAAATCTTACCGATCATGTTATTGATCCAATACCGTATATCCACTGATTTCGAATTAAATATGGATCCGCTCCTAAAATATTCCACCACAATAAATAAAACACACGCGGGAATAGGATCGAATCTGTACCCGTATCCATAACCATACCCGAATCTTTAGAAACGAAGCCGAAGGGTTTTTCTTTTCTTTTCTAATTCGGAGATCCATATATAGACCAGATCCAGATCTATATACAAAGAAACGCCGCCCCACTTGGACTCACAAGTCCCCGCCCACCACGCCGGAGCACCGTCGTCCGCTCCGGTCGTCTTCACCCACGAAGCCTCGACCTTCTGCCCTTACCGGATCCTTTTAGCTGTCACGGTAAATCCTTTTTCCTGCTCTCTTATGGTGGAGTGTGATCCCAAGTGGAATCTCCTTCTGGGGTTTAGGGTTTTGTTTTGGGATTTCAGGATTAGGGTTTATCGAATCTAATGTGGGTCTTCTTTTTATTAGTGAATTATAGGAAAAAAAAAGTATCCACTTTGTGTGAGTAGAGCAATTTTTATCAAGGAATTCGACAATAACAGGCTACAAACTGTTTGCTAGCTTCGTTTCCTATGAATTAAATGGTAAAAATAACCCGAATTCGACCCGGAGCATGCGAGCTTTGGATGTAGAGTGAACAATATATTCGCGAATTGGTACTCAAAAAATGGTTGGGCAACTTGGTATGGAGTTTTTTACTTCTCTGCAATGTATTCGTGGAATTCGAGTAATATTTCGGGAGTATATACTGTGGCTAACTTCTGTTCATTTGAATCGATTGTTGGTTTTAGGCTGACATGGCTGGGGAAGGTTCTCAAGCATATTGGTTGGATGGTTCTGGTATTCCTGTTATTCCAAATCAGTCTATACCAAGCAATATAGAGATATTGGCTGAGAGTGCTATGTCAGTTTCGGGAGACCATGCATCTCCTACTTACTTAACCGATGATGAGGAAGTGGATGAGAAGGGAAAACGCAGGTCGAACAAAAGTGTTGTTTGGAAATTTTTCAAGAAGCGGGCGGTGCAAGGAAAGGTTGTTGCTCAATGTATTAGATGCCAGAAGCAACTCACGGCAAAAAGCGGCATCGGAACAAGCCATTTGCTGAAGCACTCAAAAAAGTGTTTCGGTAACCGGCTTCGTCAAGATGATCTTCACCAAGTGGTGTTGAGGAAGAATCATGCCAATGCTCAAGTTTCCAACAACTCATTCGACCCTAGATCTGCAAGAGAAGAACTTGCAAAGATGGTGGTAACACATGAGAAGAAAAAGATCAGGTCAAACAAAAGTGTTGTTTGGACATTTTTCGAGAAGCGGGTGGTGCAAGGAAAGGTTGTCGCTCAATGTATTAGATGCAAGAAGCAACTCACGGCAAAAAGCGGCATCGGAACAAGCCATTTGCTGAAGCACTCAAAAAATTGTTTTGGTTATCGGCTTCCTCAGGATGATACTAACAAAGTGCCATTGAGAAATACTAATGCCAATGCTCAAGTTCCCAATGACCCATTTGACCCTCAACTTGCAAGAGAGGCACTTGCAAAGATGGTCATAACCCATGATTATCCTCTATGTATGGTCGAACATATAGGATTTAAAAACTTTTCAGCTTCTCTTCAACCACTTTTCAAGGTTCCAACACGTAGCACTGTAAAAGGTGACATTTTTAAGATGTACGAGACAGAAAAGATCAAGATTAAGGAGTTGTTGAACAAGAACAATAGCCGGGTAGCAATCACAACCAATATGTGGACTGTTGGTAATCTAAAGGAGGGCTATATGGCTGTCACTGCACATTTCATTGACAGCTCCTGGACACTTCAAAATCATATTTTGAGGTAAATTTGTAATCTTTCTAACTTCTCATAACAATGATAGTATTTTGATGATTACTTTTGTAATTATGGATTTTATTTGATATTGTAGGTTTATTCATGTTCCTGCCATGCATACAAGCTCCGCATTGTCAGAAGATTTGTTTGAATGTATGATGGAATGGAATATTGAAAATAAGGTAGCGACCATTACTCTGGATAACGGTTCTACTAGTGATGCTGCGATTGCACATCTTTTGGGTAAATTGGATAGAAACAAGTTGATGAGAAATGGTTGCTTGCTTAACATGAGATGTTGTGCACATATATTGAATTTGATTGTGAAAGATGGATTTGATGTGATCAAGGATGAGATTGAATTGATTCGCAACAGTATTGTGTATTGGACTGCCACTCCAAATCGAGTTGAAGAGTTTAAAGAAACCGCGGGGCAATTGAATATTCCCATTACAGAAAAGTTGAATTTAGATTGTCCAAGTATGTGGAACTCGACTATTGTGATGTTAAAAATTGCTTTGATGTATAAGGATGTATTTTCTCGATTGAGTGAGGTGGATGCTTCATGTACTAGTTTGCCGAATGAAGCACAATGGCAGATTGCACAAGAGATATGTGAGAAATTGTCTTTGTTTAGTGATGTGATGGAGTTATTCTCAAGAGCTAATTATGTGACAGCCAATCTTTATTTCCCCAAGTTCTGTGAGATTAAGTTGGCTTTAGAAAATTGGAGTAACTCCCTGAATGTAGTAATACAGACAATGGCATGCAATATGTTGGGTAAATTTAATGCATATTGGGATGTGGTTCGTGACGTTATGTGTGTAGCTGTTGTGCTAGACCCAAGGTACAAGATGAATGTAATTGAATATTACTTTCCTCAAGTTTACGGCGAGAATGCTGATTCTGAAATTGAGCATATTCGTAAGTTATGTTATGATTTGGTAAGTGACTACCAATCACATAGCTTGGATGAAAGTGGATTGGGTGGTGTCGGGGATGTTGAAAGTGAGACTTCATCTGGTTTGTCTGGGTTTGATTCTTTTGTGAGGAAGAAAAAGAGGTGCAAGTTTTCAGCGGCAAACTCAGAATTAGATCATTACTTGGAAGAATTCGTTATACCAAGAACGAAAAAGTTTGACATATTGCTTTGGTGGAAGATGGACGCACTGAAGTACCCCGTTTTGCAAGCCATTGTTAGAGATGTTTTATGCATTCCTGTCTCCAGTGTTACTTCTGAATGTGCTTTTAGTACTGAAGGGAGAGTTGTAAGTACTCATCGTAGCCGGTTGCGTCACGATACTTTAGAAGCTTTGGTGTGCCTCCGGAACTGGTTGCACAAAAATAAGAACGGAGGTAACTTGCTAAGACCATCATCTAATTCATTTTCTTTCAAGTGTTTGTATTTCTGAAACATAAGAGGGTTTTTTGATTGGAACAGAGTGCTCAAATCTTGCGGAGTATGCTTCGGTTATTGATGATGTTGATAATGACTCGGATACATCAGGTATGCATAGATTGATTTTTTCGAATGTAAGTACCAAATATTGAATGTTTAATGACACAAACGTTTTAAATTGTGGATGGTCAGATACAAATATGGGGTGTGTTGACTTGATCGGATTCGATAGTTGTTGCTAGAGCAATTGAGGTACTTGTACTTGTTATGCCGACAGTTCAGTAACTAGTACATTCTAGTTTTGTATTGCTTTATTCTAAATCCATTTTTTTTCTCTTCTTTTTTACGGGTTGCAGGAGTATGCATACAAAGAGAATAATACCTTGAGTTTGGTGCATTTCTATGACCGCCGGATTTTAATCTTGTTAGTTACATTGAAATACTATGAACCAAGGCTTTTTTGTTAGGTATGTTGAAATACCTGACAATTTGAAGTTGATGGAGAAAAAGAAGGGATAAAATTTTATGCATTACAACCACATGTTATTTGAAAATCCGGTGTCTAGTGAACGGTAGTAGTTGTTAGCCTATGACGCAAAATAAAAGAGAACAGGACGAGAGTTAGCTTACGACGCAAAGGGCTTTTGGATGAATGACTGACTAGTTATGGTCAGGAATTATAACTGTCATCTGCGGTTCACGAACCGTGACCGGAATATAGTTGTTCCGGTCATGGTTCATGGATAGCTCGTTGACTGTAGAGATTATAATTAGATTCTTATCTTGAGAGTCTACTTAAATCTATACTTGGATAAGATTAATTGATTTGGACTAGATCTAGACCAGGATTCCACCTGAATTCTTATATTTTAAAAGAATAAGGGTATAAATATGGATCTATAAGATTCCTAACCGAATTTTTTAAAATAATATTAAAATAATTATATAATTATCAATTACTAAATATAATAACAAATTCCCAATCTCTACTTACCGAACTTCAAAATTTTTTTTGATTTGCTTGTTTGGTTTTTTTATATTGATTTCTTTTAATGAACAAGTCAATTACATTCACATTTTTAGTAGCCCCTTACTATTTGAAAATAATCAAATGACATTTTAATTTTTTAAAATAAAAATAATTTTTAATAACACAGACCCATGGTTGCGCTGATCCTGCCCAATTTTTTAAGACTCGGGTAGGGTCCTGCCCGAATCCTTATTTTTAAAGAAGACCTGGGCCCATTTTTCAAAAAGAGGGTAAAGATCTGGGTCATATTATTCGGATCTCGATAAATATTGCGTAAATCACTAAAACCTTTGCGCACACCCACGTCTTGGTGGGACCTTTGAAAGGTGACAAAGTTCTTCCGTCCAAGGATTCTAACTCGAGATCTAGTTAAATTAGAACGACGCTCACACCGATTGATCTAAATACTTGTAGGTTGTTTTTTCTTTTCTATTTACATAGAGTATTGATAGTCGAACACTTTTTAGCCCTATTTTAAAGTTTCAACCCAAGACTTTTTTGAACGAATCTAAACTCTTTATTATTAGGATCAATTCAGATTGATTCTCTGAATCAATCTTACCCGGTTGAAAACGATGAATCAACAATGTGCAACGTTAGAGTCCGAGAAGGTGAAAAAAAACGAAAAAGACGACCTGTCGGTTTGGACCATGTCCTTTGTTTTAGCATCCGACATACGGCAAGCAAGCCACCACGGCCCTGGCCCCTGCTTTGGTCGATCAATTATATGTTCGCACAATGCCATTAGATCTATGTTTCGTGTTAGTGGGTTTTTTTGGTGAGATTTAATTGTTTCCACAATTTTGGATGTTGGATTTAATTGTTTCGTGTGTTTTGGCTTCGTGACTTATGGCATTAGTCAGCACCCAAGGTCTGTGTTTCTTGTCGCACACCAAAATAATTGGGCTTTTAAAGCACCCAGATCAATGGTTGATAAATTTGTTATAATTTAATTAAAATTTTTTAATTTTGAGTTCGAGTTATCAAAAATAAAATACGAATTTATTCGAGGGCCGAAAATAAAATACCTTGTCCATGGCATGGATTTTACAACATGCAGGACGCATCTCAGCCACATTTTCCCACGTTGCAACTCTGTGTGACGACTCGAGAGATTTTAGGGTATGTGGTTGTCTATGCACATATTCTGAATATCGAGAAGAGAGCCACAACAATGATCAGATAAACCGCAATAAAATTCGTGCACTTCTTGGCCTCTGTCGTACTCTTTTATTTCTTGTTTTGGAAGAACATCTAGTCCTCTTGTTTCCTGCCGAAATTGACCTTAAAATTGTCCTCCCACATGCAAATCAAGAAGTATCCCAAATCTCTCGAGGTAAGGCCACACATATATAGAGGATCCCCACACCCAAAACTTTTCATAATGTACCTATTAAGACATATATTGTCTGGTTACGGGCTACAGCGACTAAAGAATCGATAGCAGCGACAAGGAGCATGTATGAGGTCTTTGGTCCCCACAACAAAAATAAAGCTAGGAATACACAACATTACAAATGCGTGGACATGTATTATTGTCCGACTAATCAAGGTTGAAGTTGGTTAGTATCTTTGAAAGGTGGGGGAAAATTCTCTCAAAAAGTAGTTCCTAGTGATTCAAACTCGAGACCTCTCGATTAAGCAGAAGAAATCCAATATAACAAGGAAGCCAGATGGGAAAAGGAAGACCAACGGAGTGCAACTTTGGAAGCTTGTCCTAGCACATTTTGTCTATGTCTCCCTATCCCGATTGGATATCACGTGAAGATGATGACGATGATCAGCCAACTTGGTTTCTTGGAACGATTGGCCTGTGTGTGTCCACCTACGTACGCTTTGATTCTGTTAGTTAATCCGGGATTGGCTTTGCATGGAGCTTGATGGGCTTGGAAGGTGCAGCACCGTTCACATATCTCCGAGGGGACCAGATGTATTGCTTTAGTAGATGCCTTCGATGAGTTTTATGCGAATTGTTCTAACTTAACCAAATATATATTGCCTTCGAGTGATGAAAATGCCGTTGTGTCTGGCTACTCGACAATGGATATATAGATTTGTGGGTATAATGGGTAATCATATATAATGTCACTAATTTCAAACAAAATAAGAACCAACATTATTATATCAGTATGATCCCAAAAAGATGCACCACCCCACCTGCAGATGCATTATCAACTTGTCATTGTTAGAAAAATTGAAGTTATAGCAAAAGATCTTGGCCCCCAAGGCATTACCAGCTCGGATTCATAGTTCATACACAACCTCATATTCTCGTAACCTTCACATTTTTTGTCAGAAAGAGGCCTTAAGAAAATGATGACCTAGAAAAGCAATTTACCATTGGGGTCAAACTCATCCTATATGGAAATTTATCATGTCAAGTTAGGCTTATTTCCAATGTTTTAAAATATGTGGTCTGACCGACGGTCCGACTAGTCAGACTACTACTCGGGAGCAATCTCGGGTCGTGTTCATCAAAAATTTAGAGAGTAGCTCGACCGTCAAAAATCCAGTCGAACTTTTCAGTCAGACACATCCGGCTGACCCGGATCATCTAGAACAACAAATTAAACGACCTATCACCCACCTAATTTCGCAAACAAGTGACCAACTAATCAATAGAATGACAAGTGACCAAATGGTAAAATAGCAAGTGACTAAAATAATAAAAATGCTAAAATGACCTAATCTAACCTAAAAAGCCAAAAAAACGAAAATCTCCATCTTGCAACCCTAAATTGAACTTATTTGGCATTTTATTATTTTTATGCTAAATTAAACTTATTTCACTTTAATTAATAATTATTAGTCAAAAAAGAAAAACGTCCTGGTCGGGTGAATCAAAAAAATTTAAGATTTTTTGGTCAGCTTTAGTGGTTTTAAAAACATTGCTTGCACAGGTCATAGTAATTCTCAAGTATCGAAACGATGTTCCAGTAGAATGTGGAACTAGACATGTTTATAGTGATGTTTTGTGAACCATGTCTCTTGGTCTCCCGCGATCTCCCGTGACACCTTCGGACGTCCGAGAAATCGAGACGTGACACAAGCTATTGAAGGAACTGAATAATGTCTGGCTGCAAATCATGATTTTCCAATTTAGTTCGGAAAATCATCATTCTAGCTCTGAAAAGAGAAACATGTGCTGGAAAGCTGCAGGAAACTTAATGCTTCGAAAAGGGTCCTAAAGAAAATGATTGTACTGCTTTAAACTTTGGCTCTACGATATTTTTTTATAAATAAAATTATATTTCTCATGAAAAATCATATTACACTATCTGCATCATGAGTATATCATCACGCACATACCAATGGGTATTTGGCCTAACGGTACAAGGTGTAGATGATTTGACAGAGATTCAGGGTTCAAACTCTGAAAATGTATAATTAGTGGTGTAAATTTTACCATTCAAACAAAACATCATCATGCACATTAGGGAATTTCTTAGAATTCCCACCTGTAAATTCTTTTGTGGTCCCCTATAAATGTTTTTTTTATAGAATATGTCCCCTATAAATGTTAGGGGATGGAATTCTAGTTGGTGATCATGAATAATCCGATTCAAATTCAGTTCGATCCAATTCGTTGAAAATTGATTCGGATTCAAACTGGCTCATACAAATCCAAATTCTTATTCGAATTCATTCTTAGAGAGATCGAATACGGATCATACTTTCATAAGGCGAATACGTCCGAATTCAGTGAATTATAGTTTTCACAAAGCAAAAGCAGAAGGAAATTTGCCTATAGTGAAGCACACGCTTTCCTCCTCTGCAATTTTTATCACCTGGCGTTCATTTTACTTTTTTTGAGGGAGACAGACTCAGTCATGAGTTGCAAAAGCAGAATATGTCTGTGACATGATATCAGATGAGTACAAAACAAATCCTACCCTTTTTTTAATTGACTTGGAACAGTAGAGGATTTTACATCAGTGGCATTTGAGTTTGATGTCAGTCATCTGATTGAAAGGTTTCTCATAGGATTCCATTGTAAACTAACATTGATAAACTTTCTTATGCTATTCGAGTAACCGTCGCGATGTCCACGGATAACGACTAATCTTGAACTTCTTTCTCTTAACTATATGGGTTACGTACTAAACCATAAAGTATGCATAAACTCTCACAATTGACAAAACAAAAAAGAAGAAGAAGAACAGCAGCCAAATGATGTTCAACATCTAATCCATGACCATTAGTTCTTCTGATTCTATTAACTAAAACTTTACAAAAATGAGAGAGAGAGAATCTTTTGCAACTGAGCTTCCTCCAACAAAGGAAAAGATGTAAACATAAAATTCAACCCTCAGGATTCCCATGGCGGACCATGTATATACACAGCTTCCGCTTCCATCGAAACCCGAATAGACATCTCATTCCTCCCTTCAGAGGAAGGACAGGAAGAAAAGGAAACTGGTTGTTGTGGTAGCTGACATGCATCTACTCCTTGCTTGTTTCTATTGATCTCTTACAATGAAGAACTGCTTCGTATATCGAGCAATCCGAATCGCAGGACTTGCGCCAATCGTCAACCAAGCAGGACACACTTATCCTTGGAGATGTTGTTGCTGAGTATATCTGCCTACTCTTAACCGGCTGAACTTTACTGCCACCAGCACCTTTAGCCTGAGAACTTGTCCTTTGACCTCGAACTCTCCGAAACAACGGCCTCAGGAAATCCAAGTACTTCAGAAACATCTGCTTTGACATTTTCCGACACCTTTTGAATGAAGAACAACGGATCTCCTGGCCCGAAAACGTGGCATCTGGTTCATGTGATGAGGCAGGAAGCATCGGCAGGATCGAGTCTGAAACCTCGTAAGCCTCGAACTTCGTAGGATCAACGAAGACAGGCATGACGTAACCATTGGAAAAGAGCTCATCAGCATGGACCAGAGTAAGCTGGGATTCTGATGATGCGGGGAAGTCGAACTTGAAGTCGTACGAGTTCCTGAAGAACCTCTTGGAGGGCGGCATTTTCGGGTCCATTTCGATGAAAGAAGCCTCATCAGATGCATCAAGTGAATGCCTCAGGGAATTCTCCAAGCTCTCCAGGGATGATGGCTTCAGGTTCACCAGCCAGCTGTATGAGAAGCTCTCAATAGAAAGACTCTGAGCGTTCTCCATGGATGCTATTTCTTTATCCTAGCAATACAAGTAACTTCCCTATTCTTATATACATATATATATATATATAAGGTCCAGAATATATATCCTCTCTCCCTGTGGACAATTGGGTATGTGGTTGTCAAACAGAAGACAATGATTTTGATAATTTAGAGAGAAAAAAAAGAGAGGAAAAAAGAGACAGAAATTTCAGGCCCACAGGCATCCATTGTGTACTGTTGCATCACTCCTCTGCCCTACTTACCTGTCTCTAATAATCATACTTCACTTGAACTTTGCATGTAGACAATAATTCCTCTTTATCTTGATTGGTTTCTTTAGTTCATAATTTGGTGCAGCCCATCTCTTGCATATCTTAATTAATGCTCAGGACATTTGGGAGTTTCTTAGTTGAACTCGTAATGTTCAGGTCGTTTATATGTATCGCGAAGTCAAAGCTTGTGCAGATGCGTTGACAAATCTCGCATTTCTGAATCGTTCGTACATTCAATAATAAAAGTTTAGGTGCCATTTGCCCTGCATTTACAAAAACAAAAGTTCCAACAAAGCACCATCATTCTTTCAAGTAATTAATTGTTAAGTTGCCACTATTCCTTGGAACAAGGATTGTGCAATTGTCTCTGGTCTGATATTAAAAAAGGAACAAAATGCATCAGCATGATGCTATTTAATGTCCTTCAAAGAAGAATCATGCTTTTAAATTTGAAGACAATCTAAGTTGGTTCCATTAAATTTTGGTTTTAGACATGTCAGATGAATGGATGATGTCATGATCTGATGCATACATGCTAACCGAAGTTGCACAAACTCAAACCAACTCCCGACCAAAAATAAATAAATACTCAAACTAATTAGTTATCATAGACATTGTTGTTAAGAAATATCTCTCACCATTTAATAAAATTCAATGATTTTATTTTCAAACCATATTCCTAACGCAGTTATTATTTTTATTGATCAACTGAAATAACTGTTTTGGGTACTAATAAGTTCACAACATTATATGCATTGGGACGCAGGTCAAATGGTGACCATACAATCATATAAATCTAGATTTTATGTCATTTAGAATTTTGGCAAGTAGAAGAAATATCAGAGAAAGATGAGACAGAAAATCTCAACAATAACCTAGTACTCCTGGTGCAGATAATTCGCATTTCTGTATCCACCAAAACTTCAATTATAACGAGTTCGAATCTTGTCCACTCTAAAATGTTTGACAACGTAAATAAAAATCCCTTTCATCGAAACAAAACTATTAACGGACCATGTCCAAGAAAAAGAAAAAATGAAATTGCAGGCAAGGGTCCCCAGAGGCTGTCGGAGAATGAAAAGACAAGGTGCGAAATGTGTGGGACAAAGGCCAAAAACGGAAAACGACCTCAAACCAACTGGTCCCAAAATTGGCGTCCTCCTTTAGTACTTTGGATGATTGCAATTAGGTACCTAATCTAATCTCATCAAAATAATGGAGTTACTTTATATTATACAACTTCTTGAGCAAGATGTCATCACAAGTTGGAAGAATATTCCATAAATGCAGATGAAACATACGTCTAATTGAAAAAAAATTAAAATGGTCGTTTCATAAATGTGACTTAATATATTTTTTATATATTTTAAAATTATTGTAAATCATATATGACTCGGTATATATTATCTAGGTTTGATTAAAAAAATAATAGTACAAATATTGTAATTTTATATATTACTATCACCATAAAATTATTCTATCTAATCTAAAATAGTGAAAAAAATCGATTCTTGAGGTAAAAATAGGTACCAATGTTGTTGATACAATTAAAATGGAAAACTAACTTTTTTTAAGACATAAATGAAAAAACTAACTTCAACCACGAACATATATAACTAAACTCCATGTCTTCTCAAAATTATATTTTTTATTCGTAAAAACTAAAAACTTAATTCGATATCTACTCAGAAATGTCTCCATCTCTTAATCCGATTTCTATCGAGGTTGCCAATGCAATGTGTTTTAACGTGAACTTCACAGTGAAGGATTGATTACTCAGTGGGCCTGGAGCCCATCATGTTGGCCGATAAAGATCATTCGCGTGGGCTTCGACTCTCTCGTTATTCAGTTTTATTTTTGGGTGAATTTTCTATTTTGAACAAGCCTAGAAAAACAAGACATAACAGTAAAAAAAAGAATTATTTGTTCCAGTTATTATGTACAGTGTTTTGTAACATGATTAAATATTTAGTACAACTTTATATTGCACACGTTAACTCACCTTAAAATTTGGTGACAAACAAAACTACTCTTCAAAAAAAAAAACATTATTCGTCTTCGAAGAAAATATTTGAACAAACATTTTTTTGGTATACGCATCCGAATAAAAAATATAAGATATCTAAAAAATTAGGATACAGATAATTCGAACTATCTAATTTATAATATCATTTGTCATTTCATTCAAATAAAATATCGTACAAAATTATTTATAGCATGAAATGTTATCCAAGTATTTTTAATATTTCATCACATAATTTGACAAATATTTATTTTTTTTGTAAATGAATAAGTATTATTAAGAACTCTTGGTATATGTACAATGTATAACAGAGTCATTTGTTGAATTTCCTTATACGAAGTATAAGATTGCAATCGAAGGCCTCATTGAAATTCTACCATATCACATATGTAGATTTTTAATCAAATATCTAAATTAACTATTTAACTATCTTTATATATATTCATATTTGAAAATATAGAGTTTATAAAATATGAATGAGTATCAAAATATTGAAATATTTGAATTCAAAAATAAAAAATTGGATACCGAACACGAAAATCATACATACATTAGATAAAATGATGACTCTTAATTGGTGTTGAACATGGTGAAGAAAATAAAAAAGGAAAGAGTGAAGGTAATATGGTAAAAATATATCACATGAAATTTCTATCCTATGACATAATTTTCTGGCCAATGTAAATAAATGAGACAAGAATTTGGAGATGAGCTCGGATAAACTATCAATTTTTTGCATGTCGTTTCTTGCACCAAACATAGGCTAAGATAAAAATCATTGGCAAGCACTGTCCAAAACATAGAACCCTTGATATATGTACAATGTATAATAGACTCATTTGTTGAATTCCCTTATACGAAGTATAAGATTGCAACAGAAAGCCTCATTGAAACTCAACCATAGCACATATGTAGATTTTTAATAAAATATATAAATTAACTATCTTTATATGTATTCATATTTGAAAATATAGAGTTTATAAAATATGAATGAGTATCCAAATATTGAAATATTTGAATTCAAAAATAAAAAATTGGATACCAAACACGAAAATCATACATACATTAGATAAAATGATGACTCTTAATTGGTGTTAAACATGGTGAAGAAAATAAAAAAGGAAAGAGTGTAGGGTAATATGGTAAAAATATATCACAAGAAATTTATATCCAATAACAGAATTTTCTGGCCCATGGAAATAAATGAGACAAGTATTTGGAGGTGAGCTCGAATAAACTACCAATTTTTTGCATGTTGTTTCTCACGCCAAACATAGGCTTAGATAAAAATCTTTATCGAGCACTATCCAAAACATAGAACCAATGCAGCCTAAATGTAATCAATCTATCACTGTTCTTACTCTTCCAACAATTCGAATTGATTCGCCAAAATCCCCGAGAAGTATGGAACATAAGTATAACTATAATTCTATTATTTGGGTTAACTACGAAGGAATAAGGTTTGGATTGGCCGTTGGAGTCCTCCCTCCAGCTCCACGGAATCATCCTCACCGTCCCCCTCCTCCACGGCTTATCGCTGAGATGGATCGCCGTGGGATCCCACCCACCTCCTCATCTTCTCCATTCTCGTTTGTCGCCAGGTCGCCGCCGGCCTAACCTGTCAGGCAGTCTATGCAGCAGGGGACATCCCCTTCGTCTTCTTGCTAGACACGCAGCAGGGGACAACTCCTTCCTCTTTGGTGGTAGTGTCGTAAATTTGGTGGTATTCTTATAGATTTGTTAGATTTCTTGTAAATTTGGTGGCTGGCATTCTAGTAGATAAGGAGGAAGAGAGAGAGAGAGGGGTTGAGTTGAGGAGGACCAATTTCGAAAACCTTATCAAACAACTCGAAACCATAAAGAGACCAATTTTGTAATTATTCACTCGAAAGTATATTAAATAACTTATCCAGTCACATTGGCAGTGGACAATCAAGCCACATCATTTTAGCTTACATGGCAAGCTAGGTGGATATTTTATCCCCATCATCCGGAGTGGACCGTATACTGCAAAAGATTGGAAAACACAGGGACTAAATTACCAATTTAAAATTGCAAGGTCTAAAAGTGATGTCGGTGAAACCACAATAGGTAAACTGTACTTTTCCCATTTATTTAAGATACAATCCTCACTACTAACCCCGCAAACTGTACTTGGACCATCCGTCCGTTTGTCAAAGTTGTAACTCGCCAAAAAAAGAGTTCATCTCTATATTTTTCTCTCTCTAGAAACAAGCTCTCTAGTACAAGAGTTCCTAAGCTTTTCCCCACGATTGTTGACTCCTTGGCTCAGGCCATGGAACCTTCGTCGATGGGGGAACCCCCTGAGGCACATTTCCCCTTGCCTACCCCCCTAGAGGAGGCAAGAAGGGACGAACTGAGTCTGGGTCCTACAACCACACGCAGGAGACAAATCTGCGCAACATCAATGCCGTGGAAACTGAGAGAAAGAGGAAGAAGTCATTCTGTGACATCACCATGGGCAGTCAGCAAGAACCGAAAGCGGATAGTCACTATGTTTTTGACTATGAAGATGTGGTGTCAAGTGACTCCGAGGATGAAGGCAAGGACGATACAGAGTGTCCCACCATCCGCCTAACCAAGGAGGACAAAATTCGCATGAGGAAGCCATGGTGGAAGACTTTGATTATCAAAGTTCTTTGCACTAGGATTGCTTTCCCCTTCTTAAAGCGACGTCTAGCTCAGCTTTGGAGCCTTCCTCCAGATTTTCACCTCATTGAGCTCGGGCATGGCTTCCTCTTTGAAAGCCCCAAATGGACGAGGAGTACAACCATATCCTCCTCAATGGGCCCTGGATGATTGTTGACCATTATGTCACAGGCCAATAATGGGTTCTGGACTTCGACCCCGCCACTGCGGAGATTACCAAGGCCATCGTTTGGGTTCGAGTTTCGGAACTTGCCATGGATTTCTACGACGTCACCTTCCTCAGAAACCTGGCCAAAAGAATTAGAACTCTGATTTGCATCGACACTCATACTGAATTACATCTTAAAGGATGTTTTGCCTGAATGTGTGTTAAATTGGATCTAACTAAGCCTTTGCTCTCTCGTTTTAGGGTACGATGGAGGACTCGAAGACTCCAGTATGAGGGCCTCCATGTTATCTGCTTTGGATGTGGCACCTACGACCACGTTGAGACCTGCTGCCCAAATAGCCCCCCATCATCGGAAGGAAGCCAGGCAAACACCATTGCAGGGAGCTCATCGTCACCAAGGAAAAATGCTCATGCTAACCAGCAGCCGCATGTTAGGCCAGAGGTCGTTGATCTATTTGGAGATTGGATGGTGGTCTAGAAGTGAGGCAGAGGACAGAACCTGATGACCGGAGAAACGATTGCAACCGGTGGGGAGAGCCAAAGAGGAGGAAAAAGTAGTCCCAAAATGGGACAAAACACAGATCAAAGGCATTTGCCTTATTTGGCTAAACCATCTGCCAACAATAAGCACAATCTTCAGAGCTTAAGGCAAGAGGGAAAGTCTTCTTTTGATGTGTTATCAATGGCTACTGATCAGGATGTGACCGTTGAACAGGGGCTAAGTCATGAGAAAATTGAAGACAAAGAGGAGACCTCCACATCAGCCCCTAAAGATTCAACCCAAGACCAGATTAGCCTATGGCCCAATTACTGCAAAGTGGCCCAGGAGAAGAGAACCGGTAAGCCACCAAGCAAACCTAGCCCACGAAAGAAACCAGGCCACCCCAGCCTATGACATCAAAACTAGCCTAGAATTTATGAGTTAAGGAGAAGAACATAGTTGAGGAGAAGCTTCCAACCCCTAGGGCTTTGGGAAACTCAATTAACAAAGTCCCCCTCTGCAAACCCCTTAACCCCCAAACACCAACGACCTGGCTGGCCAACGACCCCCGTCATAATCCCCTATAGAGATTGGGGATGAGGGAGTGGTTAGGGCCCCAAAAGGGCCAAGAAATTAGCAAAATCCAACCCTCCTGAAGGAACCACCAAACGGCTCCTTAGAGGCAATGGAGATAGATAGCGGATAGCTCATTAGGGAAAGTGATGGGCGAAAGGTTGTCAACCTTGGGCAGACAGATCCTCTCATGATGGAGTTGTCCTGTAGTAATCAGGAAGTGCAGGAGGAGGTAACCCCAAGGGGACCAATCCAAAACCAGTAAGTTCTGCTACACCCCCGTCCTTAAGGCCCACACAAGGTTTTTCCTTCCACCAATAGATTTGATTGTTTGGAATTGTAAAGGCGCGACTAGCCCAAATTTTAGAAGAGTCATCAAAGAGATGGTTAAATAATATCGTCCATAGATCCTAATCTTGCTTGAGACGTGGATTTTTTATTCTAGAGCTGAGAAGATTGCCAGAGTGTTGGGGTTCCCTGATCTGGTGCAGGCCCCTATGACTGGCTTTTCTAAAGGTATTTGGGTCTGTTGGAACAAAAAGACTATCAACCTCTCGGTGATTGAGGTTCATAACCAATTCATCCACCTAAAGGATAATGGTAGTTAGAATCTGACTGTAGTTTACGCTAGCCCAAGGTCTGCCAGTCGGGAAGAGTTATGGTCTCGACTTTCAGCCATTAGGGACACGATGTCCCAACCATGGCTTGTGGCAGGGGGATTTTAACATCTACACTCCGAAAGATGGTAAGCGTGGGGGGGGGGGGGGGCATTCATGGAAGGAAACCCCTACAATTTCAATAATGGATTCAGGCTATGGGGTTTATTGATCTTGGCTTTATCAGACCCTGCTTCACTTGGGCTCGTGGAAGGGTCCAAGAAAGGCTGGATCGCGGCCTCGCAAATGTCTAATAGAGATTACTTTTTCCTGAAGCGCAGGTCCACCATATTTCAGATCACTGCTCCCTTTTAATCAAAGCTGCCCCTGAGACGATGCTCCGACCAGGTAAATACCTGTTCAGGTATCAGGCAGCCTGGCATGCTAGCCCGGGGTTCCCAGATTTTATGAGAAACACCTGGGAGGGAGCTAAACCTCTGCCGGATGCTTGTATGGAGTTTACTAAGAAGGTTCAGAGATGGAATAAAGAGAACTTTGGAAATGTTTACTACCGTAAGAGACTAGATGGAACCCCTTCTTGGTGAACCTGGAAAAGAAACTAAGAATTAAGCTGGATCAGACACTTGAGCAGGAGGAGATGATATGGAGACAAAAATTTAGAAAAGATTTCCTTCATAATGGCGACAGGAACACTAGTTTCTTTCATTCCACTACGGTGGTTAGGCGCAAAAGGAACCAGATTGAAGGACCCCAATGGTGTTTGGATCACGAAAGCACAAAGACTAAAAGCTTATCTGGTAGATTTCTTTGAGAACCTGTACCGAGAGGATGGTGGGAATGGTGGGATGCTTCAACCCTCCTCCAGATTCTACTAACTCTCAGATCCAGAATCTCTTCTATTGGATGCCACTCCCTCCCAAGAGGAAATATATAACACCCTTTGCTCAATGGGTCTGTTAAAGGCCCCCGGTCCCGATGGTCTACATGTAATTTTTTATCAAAATAATTGGGTCACCATGAGAGGGGGACTCGTGGACTATGTCCAAAAGGTCTTCGAGGGAAGCCAGTCCCCCGAGCCCATAAATAACATGGCCATTGTCCTTATCCCGAAGGTGGACCATCCGGTGCACCCTGCCCAATTCCGCCTAATAAGTTTATGTAACGTATCCTTAAAGATCGTTACGAAACTTCTTGCTCGGAGAATTCAGAAGTTCATGCCTAACTGGATTGGACCCCAACATAATAGTTTTGTCCCAGGCCGGCATATCACAGGCAACATTGTTATCGCGCAGGAAGCTATTCACTCTATGAAGGCCAAGCGTTGGGGGAAGAAACTTGATATATGAGAAATTGACAAGCAATTAAACATGCAAACACATAGTATAGTGAGTAAGTAGAGTTTCGAACTGAGGGTTGAACACGAAATCTAGACAATCAACTATGTGAAGCGAGAGAATTAAAAGATTAATAAGGTTATCATAGGATTGCAAGTAAATAAACGAGATTAAAAATATAAATAAAAGAGTTGTAAATTCAATAGAGATAAACGAGTATGATACCCTATAGATTAACTATCTATGTCAAGATTATAGTTCTTATTAAGTCCCAACTAGTACTCAGAGTGTTCTAATGCATCCCCCTAACACTTTCGCTCATTAGAGAGATAAAAAAAAGATAGCAAAGGTCTAAGTTATTAATTAACATTTTTGCTCATCAATTAAGCTTAGAACTATGCTAATCTAAATTATGATGATTTCTCCTAGCGGGTTATTCTTACGATATCATGACATCTCATTAATACCTAAGAATATGTTAATTAGTTTTTCTATTAATTCGAGTACCTTTCGGTCCACTCTCATCAACTATAATCATAACCTAAGTGATCAAGTTAGGCTAAGTATTAAGCACACCAATTAATAACTACTACACAAGATATTCGAACCATAAATCAACATAGGTAATCAATTACATGCTAGGGCATCGCACTCTAAGAAAATCTACTCGCTAAGTATGGCAACAAAGTAAAAGATAATAATAAAAGACATTATAACGAAACGCATAAGTATAGAGAAAGAGAAAGCTTCGTCAATCTCCTCCACGAAGCTTAACGAAATCCTGACTTTATTAAGCTCCTTAGGCTGTCTCAATATTATAGTAGAAAGTATCCATAAAACCTAAGAAACTAATGCCTATATATAGCCAAAAGTCTAACACGAATATAGAAAAATCTATAAGAGGTTTAACCTAAACTAGAAGTCTTTCGTGCCAAGTAATGAGTAAAATAATATAATTATAGTCCTAAGGCCGAAACAGGAGGCCAAGAGTCATTCGAATCCATAATAAGTCAAAACCCCGACAAAATAGGAAGCTGGCGAAACTTGGTTCGGAATGCCTAGCGCCAGCCAGGGTGTTGGCGCCCGCCAACCAAACCTTCTGTCCGGCTGTTGGCACCCGCCAGAGAGGTGGCGCCCGCCAGGGTGTTGGTTAGCTTTGTTACATCTTTGTATTTTCACTTTTTGGCCCTCTTTCGCTCTGAATTTGGCTTCGACTATAAAAGAAAAAATGTAGATCTCTCTTTAAACTTTCCAACGGTATCTCATTTGTCATAATATGATGCTCGAGATGAATGTTGTGGCTCTTGCAATATAGCCTCTCAAAATCACTCCTCCAATGACCTTCATTGTCCTATGCCTGGAGAGGGTTGGCCACTTGATTATGGATGCGGTGGACAGCGGGCGATGGAAACCAGTGAAACTTATGAGAAGAGCTCCTATCCTATCTCACCTTTTCTTCGCAGACGATCTGATTCTTTTTGCCGAGGCATCTATCACTCAAGTGACTGTTATAAATGTTATCCCTGACAAGTTTTGTTGTGTCTTAGGCCAACGAGACAGCAAAGAAAAAATGAAGTTGTTTGTGTCTAAAAATGTCACTTCATCCTTGGCCAAAAGAACTAGCTCAGAACCTGGGAGTGTCCCTAACAAAAAACCTTGGCAAATATTTAGGAATGCACTTATTGCATGAGCGAAGTACGAAGAAGACTTATAGCTACATCCTTGACAAGGTTCAGAGCCGTATGCAGGGTTGGTGTGCAGAAAGCCTATCTTTGGCAGGTAGAATCACCCTCTCAAGTGCGGTCCTCGCTGCCCTCCCGACGTGCGCTATGCAAACAGCAAAACTCCCGGTTGGCTTGTGTGATGATATTGAAAAGGCCCAAAGAAGGTTCATTTGGGGAGCCTCGGCTACTAAAAAGAAGACCTCATTAGTGGTTTGGCAGACAGTTTGCAAGCCCAAAAAGGATGCTGGCTTAGGCCTGAAGAATCTAAGGGACCAAAATCTCGCATTGTTGATGAAATTGGGCTGGGGTATTCTTAAAGAGCAAGATGCGCTATGCGTGAAAGTTTTGCGTGAAAAATATATGGTCTTTGATGAGCCCATTCTGTCCATTTCGTGCAAGAAGTCCAATTCCCCCCCTCTAGAAAGCCCTCACCACTGTTTGGCCCATTCTTATGAAAGGCTTACAATGGAGAGTCCGTGATGGGCAGTCTGTTAGGTTCTGGCATGACAGATGACTTCCATCAGGAGACAACCTTATGGAAATGGCCACCCGGGAGATCCCTGACCACTTGCTTGATATATCAGTTGCCGAGACCACTCTTGTAAGGGGTGGATGGAATTGGACCTTGTTTGAGTCACTATTACCTAATGCCACTCTTTGCCTGATTGCAGGGACATCACCTCCAAGTCAGGAGAGGGGCGTAAACGTGGTCACTTGGCGACTTACAACCTCGGGAACTTTCTCGAAGGCCTCAGCATACAAGCTGATCCGGGAATGGGAAACAGAGGGAACGAGTAAACTTTGGGACCATATATGGTAGTGGAAAGGACCACAAAGGTTGAAGATGATGGCTTGGCTAGCTGGTCATGGCCGAACCAAACATGAGACATATGACGGAGAACGTGTGATGCCCCTGCTGTGGTCAGATGGAGTAAATTGTTTTACACGCCCTCAGAGATTGTCCGACCATTGCAACAATGTGGACGCGCATTCTCAAACACCATAAGCAGAACATCTCTAACTTCTTCTCCTTAAACCTAAAGTCTTGGCTTGAGCTTAATGTTACAGGGCTTTTGCCTTGGGTGAACACTTTCTTTGTTACGATTAACTCCTTTTGGAAATGGAGGAATTTTGATGTATGGAAGGAAGGCGAATCGACCGACTGATGCTTTCACTTTGATTTGGTGCAGGGTTAAAGAGATCAAGCAAGGATGGGATATGGCTGTGCAAATGGATTGTCGACCAAAGAGGCAAACGAAACTCATTGGTTGGGAGCGACCTCCCACAGGATGGATTAAGTTAAACACTGATGGAGTCCGAAGAGCAACAACAAACCGTGCTACTGTTGGTGGCCTGTTAAGGGACATCAATGGAAACTGGACAATTGGATTCTTTGGGAACTTGGGCACATGCTCAGTAGTTAGTGCCGAGCTGTGGGGAGTCCTACATAGACTAGAGTTGGCTTGGAACCTGGGGCACAGGAATATTTGTTTGGAGGTGGACTCCCAGACTGTGGCAAGGATGATCTGCTCCCAGACAGAGGCTGATCCGTCTTGTCTGTCCACTCTCCTAGATGTGAAACAGTTAATTACGAGGGATTGGCGGGTTGAAGTGAATCATATTTACCGTGAAGCTAATTCTTGTGCGGATTGGCTTACGAACTGTGGCTTCGAGGCACCCTTTAGCCCGCACACTCTCGAGTCCCCTCCAGACGGTATTCAGACACTCTTATTAAGAGACATTAGTGATGCCTCCTTCCCACGAAATGTTGTGATAGGGCAAGGCAATGTAATAGATGACGGTGCAGGGTCAAATTTTGCGATATCAACGTCAAGGGGGGGCTCGTCCCCCGGGGTACTCTTTTCCTACCACGGGTTTCTCCTACTAAATTTTCCCGTAGGGTTTTGACGAGGCCGACGGTCACAACCTCAAAAGAGGCCGAGAAAGGACCTTGCACTTAGTAGGTTATTTTTGGCCATTATCCTTAATATATAGGGGCTTTGCCCCTCCATATCCACCACAAAAAACAAAGTTGTAACTCGCCCGCCACTACACGTAACCCCACTCCCCTTCCGACTTTTTCCACCCTACTTGGAACTAGTTTCCTAAAAAAACCTCCATGATCAGCTCATTCAACAATTTATACAGTCGAAAACTCTGAAAATGGCCTACTGTCACAGTGTTATTGGCCCAACATTTATCACAGTGGTGTTAAGTTTGAAAGGAATCTTTAAGGGATATAAGTGGTATTTTTGGCATATATTAGGCCGTTAGATGCCAGTAGAAAATGATGTTGTTGGCTTTTGTTTATTGGCATCTCCCTGATCACGTATTATCTGAATGTGAAGTTTCTGAAGGCGGCAGGGAATTGGTAGGTGTTTCGGAAGCAAGTAGATTTCCAAGTATAACTAACAGATACTTTTCTTACTAATGATCCTGTCCTCTGATGCTTTAAAATAAATAATATTCAAATGCTTACACTCTGGGACATGTCTTCTAGGAAACTTTTCTCGGCCACACAAGTCCTATTAGTCGATTTCGCTTTTCGAAACAATATAGCTCTAGTGCTACTTACTGTCAGGTATATAGTGCTCTACAAGTGTCTCCAGAATAGTTTACTGCCCAATAATTTCTACTGCTGCTGCTGCTTTTCTCTTTCATTTTGACTTTTCGTGCATTTGACCTGCATATAATGTAGAATAATTTAGTATTTATGATTCATCAACCTCGAGGAATGCTACTATATTATAATGTGGAGCAGAGATTATGTCTCTTGATTTTTTTTTTGGGGTAAGTAATTTGCACTCCAAATATGTTGTATGGGATTGCATTGTTCTCGTCGGGTAACCTATCATCGTTTTGAAATGGATCTGAATGGAACAGCGACTGATGGCCAAGGAAGAACAATGACCTATACATATCGAACAAATGTGAATTCACACACGACTCCATGATCGATCCTGGGCTCGTGACACCAGAACACGGGTTAAGTTAATGTACATTAATCATCATCGTCGTCCTCGTAATCAACCATCTTCAATTTCCGTCTTGTCGGGACATAAACTAATCCATGCGATGTAGTATCATCTTCTGAATCTTCCAGCTCAGCATAATCGTCCTTGTTCAGCATGGTGTTAGTGTTGCTGAGTGATGAAAGGCCTTGATCTTTGTTGGTAGGCATAGCTACTTCAGCTTCTGGGGTAAGAGCATCCTCGTTGAGCCGTAGGTCTTCGTGTTGCATTGCCACGGACTGGCCACTCGCATTTCTAAAGAAACAAATCATCACCAGGCATCAAGTTTTAGTCTTGTGCAGTTCAAGTGTTCATGAATCAAGGTCAAAAGTGTACCTCTGAGTATTATCTCTTGGATCATCATGCAGAGGATCTTCATCAATGGGTCCCGTTTGAGTGCATGTAGTTTCCAGCTTATCGGTGGTCCCTTTGAGTGAGTGTCCTTTCGAAAGGACTTTACGGCTTTTCCTATTTCCAGAAGACATTTCAGTTGCTGTGCGACTAGAAAAATAGATGATAGGTGGAAAGATGGAGGCTCACTTGAGAGTGGATCCTAACAATTCGTTATCTGAATCTCCGGATAGCTCTTGATGAATATTCTGTTTCTTCCTCTTCCTGGATAGGAAAGTCAAACAAATTGGAGTTCTCAACGTTAGGTTGATTCTTCAAACAAAATTAAAATCTCCACTGATTACAAAATCAAAGAGCAAGGATGAATGTCCTGGACATGTTCTCTCGTCTAAGAATACGAATTAGTTTCGATGATTGATAATGTTTAACCAACACAACTCCGAAAAGCTAAGAAACATCTTCACAAAGAAAAGAGACGTAGATTTATAAACTGTAGAAGGTTCTGGGCAAAAACAGATGGTTAGCTGCTGCCATAAAGATAAGTCGTAAAAGCTAGAAATAAGTGATCAAATCATGAAGATCTCTTTCTTTCTGAAAATCACCGAGTTCGTTGTAGATGCAATACTTTCCCCAGTCGTTCTATTAACTAAATTCTGCATCATCCGAAACAACTCGAACAAGGTATTCATAACGAATCAGAAACTTCTGAACCAAGAAAAATAGATGATAGGTGGAAAGTAGACTTACTTGAGAATAGAGCATAACAATTCGTTATCTGAATCCCCAGATAGCTCTGAGTGAATATTCTGTTTCTTCCGTTGCTTCCTGAAAAAGGGAGGTCAAATCAATATAAATTTCTAGAAGACTGTTCAGGGAAATTTAATTTCAGTCAATGACAACCAACTACTAGCCCCTATACTATGAAAGCTAGAGGAGAGAAATCACAAAAGCTCTGTACTAAGTACTAACTTATTCTCTCAGTCAAGAACACAAATATTACCTATTGCTTAGAGATAACAAAGTCTCGTCATCGGAGTCCGCTTCAGTGTCAACGTCGGCATGTTCGTCATCTCTCATATCTACATCCGTTTCGG
Source organism: Hypericum androsaemum (assembly GCA_963995505.1). NCBI lineage: Eukaryota > Viridiplantae > Streptophyta > Magnoliopsida > Malpighiales > Hypericaceae > Hypericum > Hypericum androsaemum. Next base: position 15,649,087 of record OZ023182.1, read on the forward strand.
ATATCTTCCTCTGAGAAACTTTCAAGCCAAGTTGCTTCAGCTTTCGAGCAACCTGGGCAGCTGCTGTGAAAGAATTATCAGGCGCCAGTGCATTTGCAATCATCTGGTTGCATCTTTTATTGCCTTGGAATCTGTAGAGGCATATACATCTCGATTGTTAGAAACCTTTCTTCTACTAAAGTGCCAATCACTTGATCTCAAGATTCCTGTTTTGCCGTTTATTTTTCTTTTGGAGTTTCATAGTCTCAAGTTGTAGTACAATGGTTAGTTTTCCTCAGTTAACTTCTTAATCAGAGAAATCGGCATTAACAGGCAAGTATCAAGTACTTTATAAATGTGGCAGGACAATCAGCACTCACTTCTCAAATAAAGTTTTAATCATTTCCTCCTGATCTTTGCCAAGGGAACGCCTCCTTTTCTTATTGCTCCTGTCAAACCTAAGCATCAAATTATTAATGTCAAAAACGTATTCCAAGGACAGGACATCATAGCATATATTCCAAATTTAGGACCACCTACGAGATACAAAGCTCAATCAATCTTGCAAACAAAGACACTAGAGCACAAATGATATTTCAACCAAAAGATTTCTCAAGAACTCACCGGGATTGATCCATGGACACTTCTGCCTTAATCGAATCTTGGTCAACATCTTCTCCCGTGGTGTTTCCTTTCCCATCCGGAGTATCAATAGTAACAGTTCTTGTTCTATCCTTCTTGCGCATCCTTTTCTTAGAGGCAAGTGATAATCCTAACTGCTTGAGCTTGTTGAAAATTTGTGCAGGTGAAACTTCAAAGTCAGGGCCAAGGCACTCTGCTATTTGATGGCAACAGTTCTCATCATCTTTGTACCTGCAACATTTATCTTTGACTAAGCACACGCAAGAAGAATGTTTTCAGAAGCTTCACCACAACCCAAAATGGGCCATATAATCATGTTTCAACTTCCAATCTACACCCAGAAAAAAACATTGGGACATCATGCTTGGAATCTGTAGAGGCATAAACATCTCGATTGTTAGAAACCATTCTTCTAGTAAAGTGCCAATCACTTGATCTCAAGATTCCTGTTTTGGCGTTTATTTTTCTTTTGGAGTTTCAGAGTCTTAAGTTGTAGTACAATGGTTAGTTTTCCTCAGTTAACTTCTTAATCAGAGAAATCGGCATTAGCAGGCAAGTATCAAGTACTTTATAAATGTGGCAGGACAGTCAGCACTCACTTCTCAAATAAAGTTTTAATCATTTCCTCGTGATCTTTGCCAAGGGAACGCCTCCTTTTCTTATTGCTCCTGTCAAACATAAGCATCAAATTATTAATGCCAAAAGCGAAAGGGATAAACAGATGTATTCCAAGGATGGGACATCATAGCATATCTTCCAAATTTAGGACCGCCTTCGAGATACAAAGCTCACTCACTCTTGCAAACAAAGACAGTAGAGCACAAATGATATTTCAACCAAAAGATTTCTCAAGAACTCACCGGGATTGATCCATGGACACTTCTGCCTTAATCGACTCTTGGTCAACATCTTCTCCAGTTGTGTTTCCTTTCCCATCCAGAGTATCAATAGTAACAGTTCTTGTTCTATCCTTCCTGCGCATCCTTTTCTTAGAGGCAAGTGATAATCCTAACTGCTTGAGCTTGTTGAAAATTTGTGCAGGTGAAACTTCGAAGTCAGGGCCAAGGCATTCTGCTATTTGATGGCAACAGTTGTCATCATCTTTGTACCTGCAACATTTATCTTTGATAAGCACAAGCAAGAAGAATATTTTCAGATGCTTCACTGCAATCGAAAAATGGCCCAAATGATCATGTTTCAACTTTCAATCTACACCGAGTAAAAAACATTGGGACGTTAAACATGCTTGTGACACTTGAATACTCTGCCAAGCAACACTTACTGTTCATAGAGTTCTTTAATTCGTGACCCCAATTCTTCTGTGAGGACAAGTCTTCTTTTCTTTATAGGAACCTTGTCAATTTGATCTTCCATGGTATTTTCTTCTCTGAGAAGGGACAGAAAAGATAAATCACTCTTGATTGTAGTCACTTCTCCATATTTTTCACGAAAATATGTCAAAACTATGTTACGTGCACCTTCACTAAATTTTGATGTCTAGAAAAGAAATGGAAGTCTATGATGTGCAGTTCAGAATCTTTCAAGAGAGCCAAACCAGAAAGAAACACCTCCTAAGTAAAATAACAGTTGCCGAGGCAATTGAACATAGTCTCATGTCAGTTAACATGCACAATGGAAAAAGTAAGGTACTAAACTACGCACCTGTGATCTCCGAGGTCATAAGGGATCACAACATCTGCTTCATCATCACCCAGAGCATCTGCTAAGTTTCTGGGGGCCCATTCCCTGTTATGAGATGATCCAGCTTCTCCAGATGCTGAAGCAGAACCCCACTTTGAAGTTTGTTTTCTTATTTCTTTAAGTTCATCCGATAAATGTTCAGCATTCATGTAACAACATTCTCTGCGTGACTTCCAAAAGAGAACTTCAACAAAAAGGAAGGGTCGACTCTTCATTTTTCTCAGCATTCTTCTGACCAAGGTGGTCAAGAAATCAACAATCTCTGTGTAATCCTTGCCAGGAGACGACTTTTGCTCTTCCAAGATTTTATAGTATGTTGGCAGGAGTGATAGCTGGAACATTTTGCAGTAAAAAGAGATTTATATAGCATACAATAACATGTATGTGCGTTGTACTTAGCAAGCAATTTAAGGATTTACCTGATATAGCATAGGGGAGAGATCCAGGTCATCAGTGATCCTCCGCAGCACCGATACAATACAATGATTCGTGCTTATTGAATTGCTCTTGTAGAAGGCCAACAGCCAACACAAATTCTTAATCATGCCATGGCTGGCAAAAGCTGATGCCAGAGTTGAGACCTTGAAATCAACTTCTTGAGTAGCAGGAGGTCGCTCATCGTCAGATAAATCTTCAGAACTGGAGGACATGTCAGAAATATTATTATTCTCTTTGTTCTTCGTAGTAGGAGAACTGCTAACTTTGTTCTCTGCTTCTGGAACAGATTTCTCTGTCTCGTCAACTACATCTGAGAGGTTGGTCTTCTCTTGATGCTCAGAATCAACACCCTCGGAACTTTGATGTTGTGAGACTTCCAAATCAGTTGCTTTCCCAATATGATCAACATTTTGATGTTCAGCGCACAGGTCATCGTCACATTTATCGGTTCCAGCTTCTTGCTTGTTGCTCGCTTCTTTTTTCTTTCTTTGCCTCCTTGCTTTTTTAGAAACCTTAACCAGAGAAAAAAATAAGAGTAATGAGCACAAGCAAGGAGTTATATCCAGTGAGTCCCAATCCGAAGAGGATTCATTTCCCGGTTACAAGAAAAGAAGTGGAAATTACTGGTGGAAAGTTAAACCAGATTGAAAATGCTCTCTGAAACCCAGCAGAAGAATCTATTTATGTAGAAGCTGATATTTGCATGCATCATGAGTAAGCAAAACAAGAACGATGATGATATCCAATATGAATGGTTTGAAGCACAATAAAGTTTCAAATAATTCCCATCAAATTGAAAAGTTATTTTCTTAACATGAGGAATTCCAAACTAATCAACCCCTCATTTTTCTGAGCATATATGTTGTTGATAACTGGAGAAAGTATTATCATATTCAGTTAGGAATCAACCAACTGCAGTCAGGAAACACTGCAATTTGGCGTTCATATATTCATATCTGAAAGTATATAAATGGCTGGCTTAATGAAGTTAATGTTTTATAAATCTTCTCAATCAATAAAATAAGGAAAATTTTGAATCTTAATCTGCAGAGATGAGCACACATACCCTCAATGTTCCACGTGCCTGTAGATTTTCTATCAGCCTTATCATGATGTGAACCATTTCCACCAAATCTGAAAGATCACTGGCCAGAAGAACATGTAAACAAAATGTTTGTAAGAGCTAGAGGTTTAACGTTATCATTTGTCATCACATAAGTGTACCTCGCATGAATTAGTGATAAGAATATGTAGGACAAAAGAGAACTCCAGCCTAGGCTATTCATGGATCTTATCATCCAAATGATTGCAAATTTTGGCACATGCAAAGACTAGAAAACAAGAGTGGTGATGTCCATCCGAATTGGAGACATCAGCAAATATCAGGACTCAGGAGGACATCCTTCAAGAACGGTTCTGAATTACTGAAGATCAAACATCCACCTAAAATATCAGCTCCCTTGATAGTGTGAAAATTGTTCAGAGTTATACCATGCCAGACATTAAGCAGAAAACAGGAAAGAATTTCCAAAGTGATACACATTTTCTTGCTAGTGCCTAGTAAACGCTAAAATCTACTCTTCTCAAAGAATAACATCATCATCTGGTTAATGCATCCTTAGTCATAAATACTCTCAGGACTCGTCAACTAAATAAAAGCTTTTTCGTGTAACATGTGCAGGAGAAACTTGTCCATGACAAAGGAGATAGCTAGCTAAAAGCAAAGAGAGACTGGTGGAGTTAAATAAAATTCTGAGAATATTAGAAAGACCTTCTGGGTTGTTTGTGAGTGTCAAATGATTTAATCAGGTTCAAGAGAAACTGGGTCATCCCTTGATCAGTTTGGTCATAGAATAGTTTGTAAAGTAGAATACGAGCTGTTTGAGGCTCCTTGAAATCTTCTGGAAGCAATTCAAGCACCAAATCTAGCATCTGAATCTGCACGGTGGAAAAGCTGATGCTTCAGCATATTGCGGGTTTAGATCATTTTAATGAGAACAAACAAAATAATATGACGAGTCAACCACATTTACAGACCAGAAATCACTCAACTTAACCAGACTAGAGAACTTCTGTGAACATAAGCAATGACCTTCTTCAAATAATAAGTTAGCTGCTAATGAACCTTTCAGAAAATTGCTAATAGAAATTCAAAATATGGAAGTTCGTACTAGATTTCTTATCCACTACAGAAAATAAATGAATAACAGTTATCCACATGCAACAGCAATTCCATCAACAAGTTTGTTCATTGACTTAACTCATCCCTTGGCGTGCACAGAAACAGCATTGACAGAAAAATGAACAAGACATTATAGTGCAAAAAAAAAGATGCATAAAGTCAAGGGAAAAGTCCACTTTAGTACCCTGTGGTATCGCCCAAAATCACTTTAGTACCCTGTGGTAAAAAACCGACCAATCGAGTCATACTTATTCCAATTAACATCAAAAAGGTCCTCGGGCAGCTGCCCGGACCTGCCCGAACCCTGCCCGGACTACATGGCCAGCCACGTCACCAAAACTTGATGACGTGGCGCCACGTGAACGAGGAGGACGAAGTGGAGGAGGACGAAGTGGAGGAGGAGGCGGAGGAGGAGGACGAAGTGGAGGAGGAGGCGAAGGAGGAGGAGTAGGACGAGGAGGAGGAGGAGGCGGAGGAGGAGGAGGACGTGGACGAGGATGAGGAGGAGGAGGCGGAGGAGGAGGAGGAGGAGAGGAAGATAAGGAAGAAGATGGATGTCCACGTGGCACCACGTCATCAAGTTTTGGTGACGTGGCTGGCCACGTAGTCCGGGCAAGGTTCGGGCGGGTCCGGGCAGCTGCCCAAGGACCTTTTTTATGTTAATTGGAATAAGTATGACTCGATTGGTCGGTTTTTTACCACAGGGTACTAAAGTGATTTTGGGCGATACCACAGAGTACTAAAGTGGATTTTTTCCTAAAGTCAATACTAGCTCACTTAAAAGCCTTTCACAACAGAAAAACTGTAGGCAGTTGCTTGTTAGAAGATCGAGAAAATCACTTTTAATTAATATGAACAAAGTAAAACTTGAACACTACCCATCATTGGAAGGCATCTCAAATAGTAAAAGTTGTTTTTGAAGACCAGTTAATACCTAGGCATTTTCTTGCATAGTCTTTCCAATTGCAGAAAGTGGTCAGTAGATAGGAAAAAGCCGGGAACATTAAATGCACATCAATAGATATATGGGGAAAGGAGAGAGGATTGGGTATCTCCTTCGTTTGCATAATTACCATTGTTTTCATAAGAGAACCAGCTGCAGACAGAAAGCGGTAATCATGTGTTTCCTTCAATCCATCAAAAGCATAACGCCATCTTGAGAGGACCAATACAAACGTTGATTCATTCATCGATGCTGCAATTGGTCCACACATATCACCATTGAAGAATGTTCTATCCGAACTTGTATCACCAACTTCATTGGAAGCATCTTTCTCCACGTTTGGCTGTTTAGTGACCAAGAATCAAAAGCCATTACATAACCAGACAGAAATCAAAAGAAAACTCCAGTTGCATCATCATCAAACTAACTGTAAGTAAAGCATTTGACAAGCATGGAAACCAGAATAACAACTATTGGCAACAATGGTGCGGCATCATTGGTCGAAGGTCAAGTTTTCATTCATCTGAACTAGATTAAGCTTCTTACAAAGAGTCACAAATCCTTCGAAGAAATGTATAAAGATCAAAGGATCAGTTATTGCTCTAATTCTTCTGCAATTTGCAGTTGCTTCTGTTCTAAACTCAAAAAGTGTGCATGAGAATAAAGACGCACGTTGGAGATATAACATACAAACATATGCTAAATAGATAGAAATTGTTGGCCTCCTGACTAGGTCATAATCAATATCAAAGCTTATTGATCAAGGCTTGTAGCAAAAGCAGTCATTTTTTTCTACATCCCCTGGTAGCGGAAGACTGGGACCGGTGCAAGAAGATATTTGGTGCTATGTAATAAGTAACTATCTTTTCACGTCATCAAGTAAAACATAAATAAACTGATTAATATGGTGATGGTGATCTACTATTTTTTATGCCACTCAAATCACCTTGCAGTTGATATTGCAGATGGAATGACCAGATAAGGATGATAGCAGACTTGGGAAAAATTGCAGCACCAAACAAGAAAGTGAAGACTTATCCATCAAGGGAGAATTCCAAACATTTGAATAAGCCGAAAAGAGACACCAATTTTGCATTTACAATACTAACCTTAGAGAGCAAGAATTTTTTACGTTGAAAAGATGTCACAAACTGAGCCACCTGGAAGTAAACAACAACATCGCTGTTCTGAATTTCCCGAATTTCCTTTTCGATGTCATCCCGAACTGACTGCATCAGAACTGGCAGGCATAGACTTGATGGTTGAGTTACATTTAAATATACGGAGGAAGATTGTTGAAATCAGTATGAGCATGACATTAATTTAATATCATACCATTATAACCCCCTGAAAGAAGCTGGTTGAGAAAATCATGCAACAATCCTAATACGTTCCCCTTCACTGAAGGTATCCTTCCATTTTCCCACACAATCTTTTTTCTAGGACCTCTGGGAGCTTCATGTCGTCTAAGCAAAACGTTACGAGAATTGGAACTTGGATGTCGTTTGCATACTGCTTTAGAACCATCCTACAGAAATGAGCCGTCAAGTTATTTAAACTCCATGATTAACCCAAGAAGAGTTTCTCCATCATAAAGATTCTAACCATGGTGAGCCGTGTAAACGTTCCGCTAAATTGCGAATGGCGGCTGATATTCCGCTGCCTAAAAAGCCTTCTCTTCTCTTCCTCTTCTTCCATAATGGATTTTAGGCCATCGAGAGACGCCTTTATGTCTTGTCCAGCCTACCAAATTAAATTTACGGGAAATAAGTAAGCTATCAAAAAGCAAAGCACATTAAGTACCCAAGTTCAAGAAAGTACAGAGACATGACCACCCTAACCTTAGATTTACCGAGACCAGCTTCCGCAATCAGACCCGGGTCTTGACCTTTGAAAATATAGTGGAAAATCTCTAACAAAAGCAAGTTATCCTGCCTAAAATAGCAATGGGAACCACCAACATTCTCTGCCATGACTATAACAATATCCATCACATTCTCCCGGAACAAGAGCTCCAGGAACCTATCCCTGAGCGACAAGAGCTGGGTAGCCGATTCCCCAACCTTTTGCATCAAGCTGAAGTCTTGAATGGCAATCACATTCCGGAACAACGTCATCACCAGCTGAACCAACTTCCAGTCGTCCTCAGTCAACATTTCACTGCCAAATAATGATTTTCCGATGAAGTCAAACACTTTAAGAGGGCCAAGCAGGGCTAAGCAGAAAAGACATACCGTTGCAGGTTCTCGAGAGGGTCCTCAAGAAGCGAGACAACGAGGGCAATCACGTCGCTGCTAGCAATGGCGGACTTCAATCCCCAAAGATACTCTGTTTGTTCAATCACATCGCTCGATGAAGCTTCAATTGGCATTGTTAGGAACACCAATACCTTCACTGCAACGAACCAACTCGTCAATCACGAACCGACAAAAATCATAAAATAAAAACAACAAAGAAACATCAAATGGAAGTACCGGCGTTTAGGACCAAATTGCGGTCGTCATGATAGAATCGAATGATGGGGAGCAAGTCCTTGGAGACGATCTTCCATTTGCAAATTTGCTTGAATACTTCCCGCGTCTGGGGGTCGTCGCGCCTTAGAAACCGCAGCAGATCCTTCAGATTATCTGTCGAAACCGATAACGCAGAATAAATCATCTAAAAGCTTACGAAATTCCTCTCTTATAGAGCGAGACAGAAAGAGAGAGAGAGACCTAGACAGAAGTCGCCCTTGGCGTAGAAGCGGTTGCCGAATTGGTCCTCCTTGGTGCTGCCCAGGGTCGTGCAGGTAGCCGCCAAGCCCGGAGTCTCCACCATTTCTCCCAGCCTGCCGATGATTTCTAGAGAGAGAATGGGAGAGGAATCGTTAATTTAATAATTTTGGGGGTTAGGTCAAAAGCAATTATGGCGGGAAATCCTGGGGATTGAAACTTTCCCGCGTTTTGATTTGTTATTGTGGATAGGGAGGGGATCTGGGTTTGGATGCTGGGTCGGGTCAGCCCAATGGGCCCATGTTCCCCTTTTACTCTTGAATGAAAGCACATTTGCCGTGTTGATCTCCACCGGTTGACACGTTTCAATGGGGTACATATTTGGAACGGGGAGCACTATTTCCGTACGGTTCGAAATAAGGATAAAATAGTCCAAAAAAAGTCTGACGCATGTCCCATATTTAAAAAGGCTAACACGTGTCCCCATGTGAGAGAAAAAGCTGACGCGCGTTCCCATGTACGAGAAAAGTCTTAACCATTTAATGCATGTCCTAATGTAAGAGAATAAAAACTAAAATTAATTTTTTATTTAACTATTTATTGAATACTTTATTATTAAATATTAACTTGTCATGTTAATTGATTGTAACCAAACATGTCTTTTTATCGCCGGGCATGCCAATTGATCGTAGCCAAGTATGCATTTTTATCTTAATCGGTCATGCCATTTGATTAATTATTTAATTTATTATAAGTTTTATTAAATATTAACCTGACATGTCATTTGACATATCTGGGCATGCCATTTCATATAACGTGGGCATACTATTTCACATAGAATGCCATTTTGATATAACATGGGCATACCATTTGACATAACATGGGTTTGTAACTCGGTCGACTATTGACTTCAAACATATTTTTGATATTATTTCACTCAGAATTTGGAGAAGTCATAAATACAAAATTGTATATGTACATCGTACCTTCACACAGCAACTTGAATCACCTCAATCGGACTCCGAAGTAAGAACTTGTGGGCCCCCAACTGAAATCTATTCTCATAACTCGATCAACTCTTGACTTCAAACATATTTTTGACATCTTTCCACTCCGAATTTGGAGAAGTCATAACCTACATAATTGTAGTTATACATCTCAACTTCATACAGCAACTTGAATCACCTCAATCGGACTCTGGAGTAAGAACTTGTGGTCCCCTAACTGAAATCTGTTCTCGTAACTCGATCGACTTTTGACTTCAAACATATTTTTTACATCTTTATCTTCAAATTTGGAGAAGTCATAAACTACAAAGTTTTAGATATACATCTCAGCTTTATACAAAAACTCGAATCAACTCAATCGAATACCGGAGTAAGAACTTATGGCTCTCCAACCGAAACCTCTTGACTGCCATCGCCCCTTCTTCACGATCAGACTCCAGTCTGTTCCTCGTCGGCGTCGGAGTGGTGGTCGACGTCGAGCTCGTGGCAACGTTATTGGCATCAGATATAGAATCATGAATTTTTAATTAAAGAGAGAGAAAATGAGGGAGCAAGAGAGAGAGGGAGAGGTAAAATCCACAAATAGAAATATGGCAAGGAGGGGAGAGAGTGGAAAAAAAGAGGAGGGTGGGTAAAAGACAAAAATGCCCCTACGAATTATAACCATCAGATCTCTGACGCGAGCCTAGTCATCAAGATCATGGGGCCATATTAAATCCTGTTTAGTACGGGGAAGGATTGTACTTCCGCACGCAATACAAAACTGTTTCAATGAAGATATCTATTTGGCCGACTAATTCAGATTTGACTGTAGGGTACGGGTGAGCATTCTGATAACCGAATTTGAATTATCCGAAATTCTCATTATCTGAAATTGCTATTTCTCGATCTGAATCTGAACAAAAAATTATCTAAAATACGAGATCCGAAATTATTTCAGAAATTTTGTTTGTCAGAGATCTGATGGTTGAAATTTGCAGGGACATTTTTGTCTTTTACCCTCTCCCCCTTTCTCCTCCCTTTTTCCTCCTCGCTTTCTCTTTCTCTCTCTCCTCCACCCTTTTCCTCTCCTCACTCTATATCCCGCAACCTGGCCGACAACGTGCTCCTCGAGAAGACCGGAGTCTTCGTCGTCGACGGAGACCTCGACGACGCCGCCCTACTCGCCGGCCGACTTCAACCTGTGCTTCTCTCTCCTGGCATAGTGTCTCCACGGCAACGAATTGTCCCGGCGTCGCGCCTAGATCCGGACGGCGACGACGAGGAGCCCACCGTGCCTAGATCCCAGTGGCGACGACAAGGAGCCCACCGCGCGTGCATCCCGGTGACGACGAGGAGTTCCAGATTCTCCACCGCACCGACGAGGAGTTTGAGATGAATCCGCCGACGGGCACGTTCGAGGCGAGCTTGTCGGACCCGCTCCAGTCTGAGACGGTATCGTCGTCGCTTCTGGTCTGAGACAGCATCATCGTCGCTTCTGGTCTGAAACGATGTCACTTTCCGGTATCAATCGAAATTGAATATCAAATCTACAAAGGTCGTCGTTGCAAAATTCATCTGTTCGTCGTAGCTTTTTTGGGCGTTGCCGGAGTTGATGCTTTTGAGTGTCGCCGCTGACTTTGGTGCTTTTTTAGGCGTTGCCGTCATCGCAAAATCCTCTATTCGTTGGTGTCTTACGCCCTCTGTTCGTCGCTCACTTTTGTCATCTGTTCGTCGCTCACTTTTGTCAATGGTACAGATGATGTGCTTTTTTCTACTATTTTTTGGTTATCGATTGTAATTTTTGATCTGTTTATTGATTATGTTCTTGTTGATTCGTTTATTGATTCTATTCTTATTGATTCTTTACGATTAAATGGCAAATCTGGTTACGATAAAATTACATATCCTATTATGATAAATTGGCATATTGGGTTATGATCAATTAGCATACTCGAGTATATTAAAAAGGCATACTTGGTTACGATAAAATTGCATACTCGACTATGATAAAATGACATACCCGGTTATGTTTAAATGGCATTTCTAGTTAATATTTTTTATCCGATAAATTGTTAATAAAATAAAGAATTAATTAAAACAATGTATCCAGTTATGTTAAAAAAGCATGTCCGACTACAATAAAATGACATGCCAAGTTAATATTTCTTATATGATAAATTAGTTAATAAAATAAATAATTAATTAAAACGGCATATCTGATTACGGTAAAAAGGCATACTGATTACAATAAAATGGCATGTCTGACTACGATAAAATGGTATGCCCTGTTATGTTTAAATGACATGTCGAGTTAATATTTCTTATTTGATAAATTAGTTAAAAAATAATTAATTAATTAAAATAGCGTATTCGGCTACGATAAAAAGTCATGCCCGACTATGGTAAAATGGCATGCACGATTATGATAAAATGACATACTGAGTTATGAATAAATAGCAGACCCAACTATGTTAAATGGCATACCCAACTATATTTAAATAAAATTCCCAATTCGTAACAATTAATCATCAATATTACTAATTTCTATGAAAAATAAAGTGCAAAAAATAAATAAAAAGTTTAAGTCCTGTGACTTTCCAACAACTAAGCCCTCCCCTCCGCGCGCTTCGAACACCGATGCCTTCTCCCTCCACGTGTCACCGATGCCCTTCTCCCTCCACGTGTGCCATTAAGATGACACTTTTACCCCTCCTCCGTTCCGCGCAGAAAGCTCCTTCCTGTACCCAATCTTAACCCCAAATACCCAGAAGCACAATAATGAGGAATTTTTTCTAAAATAGGCTAAAAAAATATAGATATATATTCTCTAAATAGACAAAATTTTAATATATTTTTAAAATAGGTAAAATTTTAATTAAAAATTAAAAAAATAGTGGAGTCGACCCAAGAGTGGGTTGACTCACTTGCTGTCAGTGGTAGGTAGACCTGGCCATGAATTGAATCTGATTCGTGATTCGATTCGATTCGTAAAAAATTTGATTCGATTCGTCAATAATTCGATTCGAATTCGTCATAAAACGAATTCAATACGGTTTAAGATATTTATAATTCGCAAAACTGGCAAATTTAATTCGAATTCGATTCAAAAATTTGATTCGAGTTAAATTTGTGTTAAATTCGATTCAAATTTATGTACATATAATAATAATATATGTTAAAAAAATTCAAATAAAATGGGGGATTTGAGAGGAGAAAATTCGGTTATAATTCAATTATAATTCGGTTATAATTTGATTATAATTTGATTCGAATTCGATTATAATTTAATTCGAATTCAAAAATTCATAATTCGTATTCGATTCGTCTTGTGAAGAATTGAATATGGTTTAATGTTTTGATGAATTCGAATTCGAATAAATTCGATTCAAATTCGTCCAAATTCGAACTGTGGTCAGGTCTAGTAGTAGGTACTTTAAAAAATTGTAATAAAAGGGGAGGGGAATGAGTTAATTTTTTTTGATTTTGTAAGTGTTATAAGTCACTATTAGATTATCCGAATAAATTAAATTTTGATTTGATTTTGCTTAATTTTTTGAGACCTACGCGTCGAGCTCAAAAAATTATGAGAAATTAAAAAAAAATAATTCATTCAGATACCCGAGCAACAGCTTGTCACTTTAACACTCTTAAAAAAATATAAAAAATTGAATAGTGGAGTCGACCGAGTTATAGGTCGCCTCCTTTCACCACTAATTTTTTTTGCATTTTTTTGTATAAATTGGTGATTGTTTATCCGAATGAGTTAATTTTTTTTATTTCTCATAATTTTTTGAGCTCGACGTGTAGGTCTCAAAAAATTAAGCAAAATCAAATCACTCATTCAGATAATCTAATATTGACTTATAACACTTACAAAATAAATAAATAAAACTCATTCCCCTCTCCTTTTATTACAATTTTTTAAAGTACCTGCCACTTACAGCATTGGGTAGACTCCACTATTTTTTAAATTTTTAAATAAAATTTTGTCTATTTAAAAAATATATTAAGTTTTTACCTATTTACAAAATATATCTATATTTTTTTTCCTATTTTGAAAAAAATCCCCAATAATGTAGTTCACGGAGCGAACAAGTAAATACTTAACAAGAACAACATGGTACAGTAAAGAGATTAAATTTTAACACGTGGAAGAGTGAGCATGAGAGGAGAGGGGAAATTATTTACGGGGTTCAAAAGAAACCCTAAAAGAAGGTGGATGGTTAGTAGTAGTGGAGCTTCAATTTGAGGTGGTTTTTCTTTTGGTTTGGATCAAACTCTCTTTCTAATTTAGTGAACAAACGGCCCAGCCCACTCCTTAGATTAGGATTCCTAATTTCTAAACATATTTATTAAAAATTTTGGATATTAGGATAATTCAAATATATATTTTTTATATTCGAATTTGAAATAAAATTTTGAATAATCAGAATCCGAATATAAAATTATCCGAATCCGAATCTGAAAAAATTTAGATATCGGATATCGAATTTTTTGCTCACCCGTGGTAGGAGATTTTATATCCGGTTGTGACACCATGTACAACAGTATTCACATCCGGAGGTGGGTAGAACAACTTTAAATGGGTAGAAAACAGGTAGAACATCCTTAAATTCTATCAACAATGACTACTATTTGTAGTCAAAGAAATTAAATACCAAATTTCATTGCATTGGCTATGGCTATTGGAAAACAACGTTTCCATTTGCGCCGTGGAGTGCAATTTAACTTTATTTAATATGGCATCATCTTTCAAAATTGGATTGAGTCCTTCCAATGTAATTAGGAAGGATATCCTTCCTTGATTTTGGATTCTTATATTATGATTTACTTCGTATTTCTAGAATCTTTTTGAAGGGAATTCGGGCCCATAATTAACGAATAATCATGAGTTAATTACCTCATAATTAATAAAATAAATTCATTAATAAATAATAAGACTTATTTGTTGCAGCATACTTTAAACATGATCGGATAACAAGATATTGTCACTGGTGGTTTACGATCACGAACGGATCGGATACGTAAACAATTTCCACGATTTTTCTTGCTTTGCTAAATCTGAGAACTACAGGGACTAAACTGAAAAAAGCTCTCTGAAGTGTATATCTCAGAATGGGAAAAGTTACAAATTAATCACCAGTGATTTTTCCCTTTTATAGGGAGATCCAGCTCACACATGTGTGCCACGTGTCATCCACGTGGCGCCACGTGGTGAAGCTATCAACTAGCTTTGCCATGTGGCGTGCCACGTGCCACTAGCTTTGCCACGTGGCATCCGCGTGTCGGCCGCGTGGCATGCCACATGGCATCCACGTGTTGGCCCAAAAGCCCAATGGCTTTTGGGCCTAATGGGCTTGGACCCATTTTTGCCCAATAATGGGTGACTCATGGTCCAGTCCAACACTTTTAATCAATGGTCAGGTCACAATTTGAATACTTCACTTTAAAACCCAGATTTACACCAATTAGATCCGGTATAAGATTCAAAGGTTTGATTAGTGGTTGAGGTAATTCTAAAGATCCAGATTCCAATTTAGACTTATTTTAAAATTAATTTCAAAATTTACATTTATACTCGGATATGAATTTTTATCCATCGAATCTGGATATGTGCAAGGTTGTCAGGATCGCGATTATAATCGTAAGATCGCACAATTTTATGAGTCGCCATTGCTCCACCGTGCTGGATCGCATACAAGATCTTAATGGTGAACAGATTGGTGAGATCGTCGAGTATAATTGTAAGATCGCAAAAAAAATTTCAACTAATTCCCTCCCCGTTCAGCGAAAGATTTAGTGAATTTTTGGGTTTAAAAAAAAATCATATTTGGTATTTTCTAGAAGTTTTCTGATTATTTTAAAGATACGTGGTGTTTCGTTAATAGTTTAAATCAGTGTAACCCTAATACTAATAGTGTGCACTATAAATATAATAGTTTTAAAGATATGGGTTTGATGAGCACACTCACTTGAATGCTTTGTTGAATTAAATTTTTTAGAAGATGTTTGAGAAAATTATGTTTTTAGATGATGTTTGAGACAATGAATGTTTATGACTTATGATTAAATTAATAAAAGTTTATGTTAAGTTTATTTTTCTTAGTTATTTCTATAATTTTGTCTATTTGGTGGGATCTTGCGATCCGTGTTACGATCTTCCGATCTACGATTTTTCTATACACAAATGATCCTTAGTGGGATCCCGATTTAGACAACCTTGAATATGTGTAATATATATTCATAGATATGAATCTTTTCAATGTCCCTAAATGTAAACACTCAAAAAATACATCAGGGTCGAACAAAGATCATGTGCTTGGATTTAAAGAATTTAATAAAGCGAGACATCGGTTTTTTATTGTCGGGGAAAAGTTTATAGGCTGAAGACATTTATTTATCTGTTACAATATTTTTATTTATTTCCAAATGATGGAAAATTCACACGCTACTCTTGATGGATGCACTGTATCCTGTCTGATCATCGTAGTACTTTGACCACAACATAACTCCTCCGTACTTGGGCGACTTTTTTATCACTGGAAGAACCCGAGATATCAGGATGTCCGGTGGGATATATCCGCTCCCGGCCGCTGCTGTAGCGGCCGGGAGCCCGAGAAATATTCCCCTGGCGTTCACCGAATTGGTCCATCGATTCCACGAACTGAGCAAGTTGCTGGTATTGCCCGAACTGTACTGGCAAGGAGGGTTGTTGTAGAACTGAACCCAGACATAGTCAAATAAACCCGTATTAAGTGCAGTCCCTACGTAGGCGTCAGGGTAGGGACACTGAGGAGCAGCTGTTAGGTACACCTTCCTTCCTAACTTGCTGTACGCGGACAAGTACCGAGCAAGGTCGTCGTAGTACTGGCCCGTTCCCTGCTCGATATCGAAGTCGATTCCGTCCAAAACGGCCGCGCCTAGCGGCCGGGAAGATGACTTGCCTCCCAAATAAGTGTTCCACAGATAGATAGCAACACTCTGAGCATCAGCCTTAGAGGCTAGCTTGTAGCTTCCAACACCGCCGCCAATGGAGAGCATCACCTTGACTCCTTGCTTCTGGCAGCTGACGATATCGGTGCTCAGACCGGTGCAGCCACCGGACGGTGGGTCGCAGTGGCCGGCGAGGTTCATTTTGGGTGTCTGGCCATTGCCAAAAATGTAAAGGAAGGCCAGGTTCACATAGGAGTACCTACCCGTGGAACATGTGGAAGCGAGAGTTCCTTCGTTGCCGTTTTGGCCCCAATAGATGGAGATTCCACCGGCGTGAGATTGAGAGGGTTGGATCAGGGTCAAGACAAGGAGATAAAGAGAAATGAGGAGGGTGGCTCTTAGGGTTCTTGCCATATTATCAAATGTTGCAGAAGAAAGATTGTAATGTGATTGTGAAGAACTCTTAAGTTCAGGTCCCTTATAAATAGACTTGCTTGACAATCTAGATGTACCACGTAGAACCGTCGGATCTTATTTAGGGGTTAACTCTTACCGTTGGACTAACATCGGTTGGTATATAGATGCACCACGTTAGCATCAGCTTTGGTTTGAAATCTTTGTTTCAACTTTTTCCTCCACTTGTTGGTGAAATTGGAAATGTTCAAACCTTGGATATGGTTGACTTCATCTAAAGTCTAAGGAGGACAATTAAATTAAGCATTTGACAAAAGGCGTGATAGAGAAAAAAATACTCCCATCCATTGTTTCCTTGACAAGGTCATTGTATAAGATTTATTTCAGTCATGTTACATCTGATACATGTCACATACATTTTTTATGTAATATTCTTCTATAAACTGAATTCAATATTCTTTTTTTAATGATAATATAGGTGACACATAATATATTATCGTTTTAAAAAATAAGAATCGTGGGACTATTTTTTTTAAGTGGTAAAGGGAGTGATTGTTTCATAATATACTACCTATAAGGAATATTCTGGTCCCAAAAAAAATTATCCCACTCTTGACCGTGACACCGAATGATATCATGTTCTTATTTAAATTAAACATATTAATCGATCTTTTGATTTGTATGTGTACTTAATATATTCTAACAAGCATTTAAATTAACGGATGAGAAAGCTACTAAAATTTACCAAAAATTTTTCGAGTTCGAACTATTATCAACATATGAGTATTCTCGTATTTGAACTTAATTATCTTTAAAATGTCATACCCAATTTAAATCCAATACTCATTAAGTATTTGAAAAGCGGCATAAAAAAATGTAAGGTGGATAACTTTGGGTAATGGCTTTCCCCCGATTAAAAACGTTTCCTCTTTTTATTTATTTAATTTTATCTTTCCATGGGAAGATAAGCAGGCCAATATAATTCACCACTAAGGGATTGCAAGTTGATACATGTATAGGAAGTCGAGTCATGGAGCAATTAGAAATTGGACATGCATGAAATGTGAAAGAGAGAACCTCATTGGCGTGTGACATAGTGGGTGCCGGCTAATAATAAATCGTAGACAATTGCATTTACTTTTCCAATTTAACACCGCCTAAAAGCTTTGACTTGCGGTAAAAGTTTATTTTAGTACCTATCATTTGACATTTTTTACCAAATACATTGTTATTGCGTTATTTGTACATTGTTTAAAAATTACATTTTTTGTGATTAAAAAATTGTACTGAGTTTCGAAAAAAAATCATGTAATCTTTTGTTAAAATAATAGCCAAATCAATAAGCCGTAGAACCAACTTAAGAGTCGGGATGAGTGTTGTTCAGGGTGAGCAAATGGAACAAAAATACATAATTAATTCAAACTGAACCAAAATTTAGGTTTAGAGTTGAATTTTTTTGAAAGATAAATTACACCAAAAATACACCTATGTCAGAGTTTGAACCTTGAAATTTCATCAAATCTTCTAACACCTATACCGTTAGGCCAAATACTCTTTGACTTTAGAGTCGGATCTATAAAATGTTTGATTCAGTTTGGTTCTTTCCAAGCCAGAGACTTGTATTTCGGTTCTACCATTGAGAACCACAAAAAAATGGAACCAAAAAGATGACATTGAATTCGGTCTAATAAGAACTTTGACCCGTCTTCATTTCATTGCATGTAACTTGATCTGCCCTCTTCAATTTAAAGATTGCGGTTCTATCATACTTCTTTATTAGCTTTACAAAATTGTTTTATTCCATAATGTACTATATTGGTCACTCTTTTTGTGTGTCTGAAATCGTCCGTCTTTCTACTTTTCAAATTTCAGATAACTCAATTTTCAACTAAATCAGATAAAAATTGGATCAGAGAATCGAAGAAAAAATAGTTTGGTTCGGTCCCCAATGTTCTCTTGAAACAATTTTCAGTTCTCGTGGTTTGATTTAGAAAGGTTCTATCCGAACTATTTGTTCACCCTAAATGTTGTTATCGATCTCGGTAAAATTATAAAATATAAAATCAATTTTTTAAAATAAATTTTTATAACTATAATACACCTAAAAAAATTTATTGATTTTGTCAATTATTTTTATGGTTTGTGTCGTTGGAATAATTGGTTTTAACACAAAGTCAAGTGCTTCCGTGTTGCTTCGACCAATCCTATCTCGAAGCCTTGATCCTGGATTAAAATTCAGTGGGGACATGGGTAATCCCCACTGAAAGGGATATGAGCAATATTGAAAATATAATAATTAAAATAATTAAAAAAATATCAGCAAATTAATACAATTTATGGAAATACAAGTATGGGAATATTGGTTTTCATTTTCTCGGATATTGGTTTCAATTTTCTATGCTATTGGTTTCATTCTACTATGATATTGGTTTCATTCTACTATGATATTGATTTTCATCTTCTATGTTATTGGTTTCATTCTACTATGACATTGGTTTCATTCCACCATGATATTGGTTTCATTCCACCGTGATATTGGTTTTCATCTTCTCCAATATTGGTATCCCATTATAAGTGAAAATATATACCATTTGAATGTATTGGTTTCATTCTTCTCGAATATTGGTATCATCGTTCTAGGATATTGGTATCATTCTACTTTAATATTGTTATCATTCATCTATGAATTTTTGCTAGAATTTTAAGCACTAAGTTCAAACAACAACCAAACACCAACATAAAGTTCCAATCTTTAAATACAAAATCATCAGAACCACATGAAATCGACCAATCCAGCAATAATCAAAGTCGAAATAGCATATGGGTCATTTCTTTCGGATCAAATAATCAACAAAAAAGCTGGTAAAAAAAACCCAAAAAAAGGACTAAAAAAATGATTTTTTGTTGAGTGGAAGTAGGAATGGAGTGGCTCCTTCGTAGTGAGTGATTAGGCTTGACTCCTGTCAACTCGAATCTCCCCCCGCAAAAGCCCAGCGCTTCTTTAGTTTAGAGTTTCCGAACTTGCTCCAAAAAAAGCCCGCCTTCATAACCGCAGGTGACTCCTTGGCCACGTAGGGATTATATAGAAAAATGGTAGAATCCTAATGAGTATGTTTGGATAAAAATTCAAAAATACCCTCCACAGATTCTGACCATCAGATCTGTAAAAAAAGAATTTGATCAAATCTAAAGGCCCATATTTAGTCCATACCATGGGGATGATTTTTATGTAGTCCCCCCTGAATCCAAATCCCCTGATCCTTGTTCGGAGATATGTGATGAAGTCAATGTGGTTCGCTAATTTGTCTAGCGTGTGACTCTCAAGCTCATTTTTTTAAAACGAGGGGACAAAGAAACTCCTAATTTTTATTCATTATCAAACAGGTAAAATAGTAAGGTACATTGAGAAAAGGTATCCCTTCAACTCATCAAGATATACATCGATAGAGGAGCATAAGGGCACATCTTTCAATACAAAATAGTCGTATAAAATTGTTAAGGCGCGCTTCGAGAGCACGTCTGCTATGTGGTTGCCCTCGCGCCATGTGTGATGTATATCAACTTCTAAATCATGAGCAAACAAAGCTCAAGCTTTAGAGATGAGGGTCGCCAAGGGATGATCTTGTGTTGCATCACGTACACACAAAGAATAGTCAAAGAGGAATCAACCTCCACCTGAACTCTTCGGAAACTCCTCTTCTAAGCCAACTCAAGGCGAGGATGAGTGCTCAGAGTTGTGCCACCAGGGAGGTGTAGCTATTGATGCCCTTGGCGAGTTCTCTCAAGCTCATCATTCTCATACAGTAAATATTGTTGGGACCGGAGAAAAATATCACTTTAGAGAGATTATTAGATAAGAGAGGTTTACGTTTTTTTTCTTCCAAAAATATTAAAATTGAGTTTTTGAACAATAAATATGTAAGAACCAAAAAATTATTTTGTTTATATACAGATTACTTAAAATTTTGACTTATAGATTCAAATGATACATGCGATTGATATATTTTCTTACAACAAGACGACGATCACAAGGACCACTCGAAAACGATTGAGAAGATGAATAATTATTAAAATTTACCAAATAAGCAAGTCTAGCAAAAATTAATGTCTTATAATATTTTTCGAATTCGTAAAATATGTAGAAATATATACATTTATTAAAAAAATATCACTTTATGCAAAAATTGGGTCCGAGATTTGGTACTAACTTTTTTGAAAAAGTATTAGTTATTACGATAAAGTGTGTTATTAAATTTTAACACTAATTTCGACTCGGGATCAGGACTTTTTTATCAATTTAAAGAGATTATCACTTTAGAGGAGATCACTTTACACAGTATGTATTTGATGTTTCTGTTTCAACTAAGAGAGATATTGGTTGTGGTTTACTATGATGTTTATCACATCCGAAGAGGGAAGTTTTTTGTACAGTATAAGTGAAATAACTTGGTGAATTAAGTCAAAAGTTATATTTATTTATTATTCGAGTTTTTTTTAACAGAGATAATTCTAAAATTTTGAATTATATATAAAAATTCTAAAAACTATAATGCTCGGGAGTATATGTGAAAGTCCACGTGGAAGATCTGTGAGACACTAAATGACCAGATAGTATGAGAGATTTTACGTGTTACTAAAATGTCAAAATTCCAAAATTAATTCATTAGTGAACTTTTCCCATGATATAATAATAAATTGGGAAAAATACACTTTATCTACCTGTGCTTTCATCGCTTTCACTTTCAAGACGTGTAGTTTCAATTTGGTAATTCAGTCCATGTGCTTTAAAATCTTTGACAGTATAAAATCTACTCTGGATGACGGGGATAAAACGTCCACATGTAGGCTAATACGATGTCATTTTTTTGCCACGTGGCAAGGTGACTGGTTAAGTTGTTTGACATAGTTTTGAGTAGATAATTACCAAATTGATCCCAGTTATTTTTTATATTTTTGAAAATAACCCTATCGCTCCTCCTCTTCTTCTTCTTCCTCCTCTCCTTCCTCCTATCTATCCTCCTCCACCACCTCCTACCTCGTCTCCTAAAACACTAGCTCACCCGAAATCCAAATGGAACTGAAACCTCCTCTCCGCCTCCCGTTCCCTTTGTCCCGCGTCATGCCCTTCTCGTGGGCCCACCTAAAACTATGCCTGCAACATGCCCTTCCCAGTCGAGGAGGTAGGAGGTGGTGGTGGTGGTGGTGGAGGGATAGGAGGAAGGAGAGGAGGAGCGATAGGATTTTTTTAAAAATATAAAAAATAGCTGGGATCAATTTGGTAATTATCCACTCAAAACTATGTTAAATAACTTACTGAGTCACTTTGCCACGTGGCAAAAAATGACATCGTAATAGCCTACATGGCAAACCATGTGGATATTTTATCGCCATCATCCGAAGTGGACTGTATACTGTCAAGAATTTTAAAGCACATAGACTGAAATATCAAATTAAAATCACACGTCCTGAAAGTAAAATCGGTGAAATCACAAGTATGTCTTAAAGTGCTTTCCCTAATAAATTTACTAAAGGTGAGGTGGAGCTAGCTAGAGCCAGGGAATCTTTCAAAGCTCGTCTGATTGGATAATTTGAAATCAATCCCACAAAAGAAAGTCAAATTGTTGACATTCTCAAAATAGTTTCTAGATCGAGCATTACACCCCAATACAATATTCCCAGTTGACCCGGAAAATAAGTATCGCCACGTTCTTATTTCCATACAAACAAAAATCAATTGACTAATGAAAAGCCCAAATCAACTGACAAATGAAAAGGCCCAAATCAACCAGATCAATACTCATCTCCAATTACAAACTCTCAATACAAATATTTTAATCGACCGGAAATTGATTTAGTCGATCCATGTATTAAAAGATATCAGGTTGGTATTACACACTCCCAATAATAGAGGAACTATACCCGGTCTGGTCATCATAATACTTTGACCAAAACATCACCCCGCCATACCTTCTCGACTTCTTGATCACCGGAAGGATCTCCGATTTCAACACCTCCGGCGGCACGTAACCGCTGCCAGCCGCCTCCGGGGCAGCCGGAAGCCCGAGAAATATCTTACGAGCCGGTACCCTACTAGCCCATACTTTCCAAGAACTTATAAGATTGGTAACATTCCCTGTGCTATATCCACAAGATGGATTGTTGTAGAACTGGACCCAGACATAGTCGAAAAGCCCGGTCCTTAGGGCAGGGCCAAGAACCCTGTCCGGAAATGGGCACTGAGGAGCTGCGGTTAAGTAAACTTTTGTACGTGTTCTTCTTCCGTACTTTTTCAAGTACAAGGCAAGGTCACCCCAATACTGGGACGTCCCGAGTTCGACGTCAAAGTCAACCCCGTCCAAAATGGCGTCGCCCAGAGGGCGAGGCGTTGATGACTTGCCACCCAAGTAAGTGTTCCACAGGTAACTAGCTACTTCCCTGGGGAGTAGTTCCCGACCCCTCCGCCAAGTGAGAGCATGACCTTGACGCCTAGTTCCTGGCAGTGTTTGATCTCGGGGCCTGTTGTTGTGCAGCCACCCGACGAGGGGTCGCAGTGGCCCGCCAGGTTGAGCTGCGGGGCCTGGCCGCCTCCGAACTCGTAGAGGAAGGCCACGTTAACGTAGGAGTATCTTCCAGTTTCACACGTTTGGTTTAGGGTGCCTTCGAAGCCGTTTTGGCCCCAGTAAATGGCGATCCCACCAGCCTCGCCGGTGGTGATTGGTAGTGCAATTAGGGTTCCGATGAAGGGTACGAGGAAGAGCATCATCCGTTGGGATTTTCTTGCCATGTTCTTGAGCTTTGTCTGTTTCTGAACGAGTATTGTGATTATAGGGGTCCATTTTTATAGTGGTCTTCTGTATTTATAAAATGAAACTGCCCGTTACATTTTTATTTGTTTATGGTGTTTATAGTTATATTTATGAAACTGAAAAATACAAATTTGACCATTTCAGATCTAACAAAATGTAATGTCCCTCTTAAAATAGTTTGAAATATAATTTAAAACTTGGTTACTTCAAAAGAAATCTTGCTTCTTTCTTTTCCACTGCCAGCAAACCGTTGACCACTTACTTTTTTGTGTTTGTTCTAGTATCTTATAGTAGAGTACTATCATACTTTGTTTATAAGTGATTTTTTAGTTGCGTATTTTTCATTCATAAATTTTGAATAATAAAATTTAAGGAAAAGTTCACTTAAGTACTTTGTGGTATCGCAAAAAATCAAGTCAGTATCCTGTGGTTTAAAACGTATCAATTGAGTCAAACTTATTCAAATTAAAATCAATTAGAGGTCCGGGCAGCTGCCCCGGGGCTGCCCGGCCAAGTGGAAGGCCACATCAGCTTATCACTCCTAAGTGGCATGCCAACTAGACTTATGTAAAAATATCAAAATGGTCTCAATTTTGTATATAATTTTATAAAAATCCCTGCACATTACCCATCCCTAACCTCTCTTCATCTTCTCTATTCATCTTCCCCCTATAAAGTCCAAAACCCAGAGAAAAAAAAGCCCTTCAAAATTGAACAAGCCCCCGCCTCCGCAAACAATAGATCGAGGCAAGTCTATACCTTCAACACCTTCGGAACTCTCCAAAGGGATGCCTCCTCCGTCCGCCCCTAATTGGATCTCACCTCTTCCACCCCTCTCTCTCTCTCTCTCTTCCCTCTCCGTCTGTGGCTGGGCCCACAAGAACAAGGTAGGCCGAGGGACGGGAAACCACTGTCGAGGGACGGGGGTTCAAGGGAGACCAGAGAGCCGCCGGGATCTTGAAGAAGCTGAACAACAAGCACGACCAGAAGCGTCGCTCGTCGTCCTCGAGGACAAGCTCATCAAGCAGGGAGGGCTACACCGATTTTTTACTTTTTTTCTTCTCGATTTAGTTTTGGTCAAGCAGGGAGGACAAGCTCATCAAGCTCGTCGTCTTCACCTACCAAGCACACCAAAAAATGACGTTGCCTAAGTCAATAAAAATAAGAAAGATCAAAACTTTTTCTTTTTTAATAATAAGATTAAGAGGAGAAAAATAAATTACCAGGCTCGCAATTGGACTCGAGGCAAATTCGACAAGTAGGGGCGGACCCTCCTGCCACGTCATCATCCTCAACGTGTTCGGGGCTAATCTCTCTCGATGGAATAAATTGCGGCTCTGACGGGAATGAAGACGACGGAGATGGGCGCGGGAGGAAAGGATCAGAGTCACTGTGGCTTTCGATCGCGAGTTCGGAGAAAACCCTAATTGGACGGGCGTGGTTTTGGGTTTAGGTTGAAGAAGAAGAGGAAGATGGGAATTGGCCTGGTTGTCTCTTTTGTTATTTTGTGCTTGTTTTTCTTGGTAGGAGTGGGTTATGGGATTTTGGATAATTTAGGACAAATAGATATTGGTGGGAAATAATGAATGAGTAGACTTGTCTCGACTTATTGTTTGCAGAGGCGGGGGCTTGTTCGATTTTGAAGGGCTTCTTTTCTCTGGGTTTTGGACTTTATAAGGGGAGAAGATGAACAGAGAAGATGAAGAGAGGTTAGGGATGGGTAATGTGCAGGGATTTTTATAAAATTATATACAAAATTGAGACCATTTTGATATTTTTACATAAATCTAGTTGGCATGCCACTTAGGAGTGACAAGCTGATGTGGCCTTCCACTTGGCCGGGCAGCCCCGGGGCAGCTGCCCGGGCCTCTAATTGATTTTAATTTGACTCAATTGATACGTTTTAAACTACAGGGTACTGACTTGATTTTTTGCGATACCACATGGTACTTAAGTGGACTTTTCCCTAAAATTTAAGTTCTTTACCGTTATTATAATTTTGATTGATCATTGATGTTTTCTGTGATTTGTCTTTCCCACTCATTTAGTTGATTTATTTATGAAAATCTTTGATTCAAGTATTACGAATTAGAAAAATACTATTAAAAATCTGACAAAATGAAAAGTAAATTTTTTTAATCATATAAACTCAAATTTTAGACGATTCTAATAAAGTACTTTGGGCAGATAGTGCTCGCGTTATCAAATTATTATGCCAAAAAAATACCGAAAAAGATAGATAACAGGTCCTTCCGCAAGCTTCTATGTTACGTACATTTGTTTGGTGCGGGCCGCGAGATTGGTACCAAATCGAGAGTCTTTTCGATGATCAAACATGAGTGGGCTCTGAATATTTTTATAGTAAAATCTATATAAAGTGATCTCCTCTAAAGTGATAACCTCTCTAAATTGATAAAAAGTCTTGGTTTCGAGTCGGGACCAGTGCTAAAATTTAATAACCTCTCTATCGTAATAGCTAATACTTTTTAAAAAAAATTAGTGTTAAATCTCGGTCTCAATTTTCGTATAAAGTAATATTTTTTAATAAATATACATATTTTTACATACTTCATGAATGCCAACAATATTTTAAGATATTAGTTTATGCTAGACTTGCTTGTTTGATAAATTTTACATCATCATTCATGTTTTGGATTATCTTCAAATGATCTTTTTGATTATCGTTTTGTTGTAAACAAAATGTTTCAATCGAGTGTAGCATTTGAATAACGATAAAAATTGATATTTTACGCTATTTGAATATAGACAAAATATTTTTTAGCTATTTACGTATTTATTGCTTCAAAACTCAATTTTATTTTTTCGGAGAAAAAAAATGTAAACCTCTCTTAAATTTTTTTGGTTAAAGTAGTTGAGAAATTGGTTGGTTGAAGTAGTTGACAAATTTGGAATGGTCCCGGTTTACTTTTTTGAGTGCACAACGGCGGCATTGTTGGTGGGCCGGCCACTTGGTGCATCCACCAAGCAACATTCGTTGACTAATTGACTCAACTTCCTTTGGGCTGAGGAAGTTCTATCTCAAGAGAAATGGTCATCTTTTACCCGTTCTTCTCTTGGATTACAAGAGATTCCAAACTCGTAGCTAGTCAATAAGCTTAATGCAAACTAATAGTCTTTAGTTCATGTGGCAAGTAAATTGAATTCTGTTAAAAATGATTTGGGTTTAATGTCTTAGGAGTGGAAAATGACAGCATTATAAGAATCATCTCTAAATAGGATCCGATAAAAGCTAAAGGAACAGAATTTGCTTATGCAAAATATAATAGGGTTTTCAATGGTTTATACAATTGTGGACCCTGTGCATGTTAATGATTTAGAAAAATAAATACCCATTTTCTAATTGCTTCTGTTCTTTGACTTGAGGTGGTCTTCTCTCTTGCAGCTTCTGCTAACCAACCTTTGTTGGAAACAACCATTCTTTCGCCTGTTTCAGCTTTAAACTGTGAAACCGACAATTTTTGTGCAGAGAACTAATGTACATCGCTTCACTTTAAGGTAGTCTTTGATGGCTCATAGGCATGACCATGTCGGGGTGCGATTCTCTGCAGTTGATCATAACCAGCCAGTACTCCAGCACCGGCCACACCGAGGAGCATATTTGCAGTGACTCCCCGGAAAAGGGCACCAAATCCTTCGCGGCGAACTATCTCCTGAAATGCATGCATTCCATTTCGATACTTCAAGGGTTCCCCTGAAGTTAGCATCATTCTCCGTCTCAGCGTGTCAAAAGGGTATGCACAAACGCCAGAGATGGTAGTGATGCTCCAACCCAAGAAGAAACTTGCAAAGAAATTTCCCTGCAGAACAAAAGAATACCAGTTAGACGCACGTGCAACTTGCTAAGAGAATTCCAGACGTCCAGACCACACATCAGAAGATAATTTTGTAATGAAATTACATGACCTTTGAATGATGATTGAGTAAACTACCAAATCAAGTTCAAAGGGCATCTTGAACTGTCCATGTCTTCATGGCAAACCCTTAAAAGAAAACTGTTCAGGGAAAGACTCAAAAGAAAATTCGATGATCTATTTTACTGCTTCGAACAGCACGGATAAAGGTTCCCTAACCAACTTAGGATATCAAGTTGAAAATTTGTTTGAACTATCCATGCTAGAAGAATGTAGATTAAGCTAAACAGATACCCAGGATAGGAAGGAGATTCTTACCTCTAAAGGACCCACCAAAACTACAGGCTTCATAGTGTCATAAATCCCGAAGTACATCCCACGGTATAAAGTAATCCCCATGATTGAAACACTAAATCCACGATACAAGCCTCTGATTCCGTCAGTTGATAATGTTTTACGGTAGACATCCAGAAGACCTTTAAATTGCCGCTGGCCATTAATCGAAGACTCCAATGCATCAGTACCAAGTCGGGTACGAGCATAGTCCAAATGGTACAACATCAGAGATGTCATTGCTCCAGCAGCACTTCCTGAAGCCACATTGCCAGCAAACCATTTCAAGTAACCATCTTTCTCTTTGGAGCATCCAAACATGCTTTTGAAGTAACCTTTGAATGCAAAGTTGAAAGCCTACGGATAATTGAATATCTGTAAATAATCTAATTAGGTAAGATCGTTACATTTATAAGAGGAACAAAAATAACACCGAAGAAGTTAGTTAATGAAATAGCCATAACTTCAACTTCAGATTTCAAAAGAATCTTTCATCAGAGGCAGCATAAAGGACTTGAACCAGATACAAATAAGCTTGTTGATCTTAACCAAGGCAAAATAGGCATAGAGTAACATGGGCTCGGAAGTTAGCATAACTTTCCAACATAAGCACAATTCACAAAATAGAAGGGAAAAATAGAACGATTGGCTAAAACAAGTTCAATGTTGCAACTTCTGTTCACATCTTACATTTTGAGAGCACAAACCAGAAAATATGACGCCTAATAGGATAGATGGGCAATATGATGCATCAAGGGGATTGCAACCATTTATTAACAATGTTGGTATCGCCTTACTAGTTCAATGGTGGTCCATATGAAAGCAGAAAAGAACCTGTGTCGGGAAATATCGTATGACATTGGCCTGGTTACCCCTCCAAAAGGAACGCAAACCTTCTTCCTTCAACACCCTCCCAAAACAATCCCGAACACCCAAATAAGGCGTCTTGAGTTGCCCCCTCTTGATTATCTCTCCCTGATTCTGCAACAACAGCTTCACTCTTTCGATTGGCGCTGCGATACTCTTCGACGCGACTGCTGCCAACCCAGCCGTCAAGAAGTCTGCAGAGAACTTCTCCGACTTTCGGGCCATTACAACCACCACCCTCTAATAACCAAACCCCTGCAGAGCTAATCACAGTAACATACGCATCACACATGCTAGCCCACATAGGCACACAAGTTCAACAAGATTGCGCAGTTTGGCTACAAAGACGGAAATTTTAATACCCAGAAAACGAATGCCATAAAATTGAGATTGCAGATACTCAGCCAGATCCAGGTCACTGAAATAATGCTAAAATTGAACCCAAAGACATCGAAAGGCTGGACCTTTAACACTTACCTCGGATGTTCTTCAGAAGTGCCCTATTCTCCTGGGATGATGAAGCTAACAAGAAGAAGAGAGGGGACCAACCAAAGGGCGAAGGGTTAGCCCCTCCTCCGTTCTTATTCCTTGTCTTCCTCTTTTGTTTGATTGGTGAATTCTCACATCTTCACCGGGCAAACTCCAGGGTTTTCAGATAAAGATTCGCATGGGTTTAGTTTATTCTCGTTCTGAAATTTTTTATACTATCTCGTATTTGAATACTATTGCACCGAATATTCTAGATTCGAAATAAATAGCTTTCCGAGGTTGTCTTTATCCAGTAGTGGAGGCTACTAATTTAGCCACAACACGGGTGGTTTTCAGGTTTTGGTTGGTGGCTGTCTTCCGATGGATGCAAGTGCAAATTGTGAGGTGCAAGAGAGAGGAATAAATAATTTTTTTTCCCTATACATATTTCAACTAACAATTTCCGAAGAAAAAGGAAGAAACTTTTTTTAGGATAATACCAAAAATCTACCATCCTCTCAGAAAGCAATTTTCTTTCTAAGTTTTCGTCATCTTCTTCTCTGACTACTACATAGCAAACTAAAACCTCTCTCATCAGGCAGATCAAACAAATGGCTTCAACATTTCATACATATACCTTCGACCAACGTATACTTAGTTCAACTGACGAGATAGTGTTGTTCTAATTTAAAGCAAGAGATCCCTTCGAGTCATTGAGAACATATCGTGCAAATAACAGGTGGTAGTATAGACCAAAATATACGATACCTTCAGTATGCGTGATACAGAAAAAAGACATACCTAATAAACACTTGTGGTCAATACTTGGATAATTCATCGAAATAAGGAGTACACAGAAATTGTAAATGGTTATCAATCTAATCAGAACATATATACTTGGAAAAAGGAGCTCTTTTATGGTTCAACTCTTCCTTTGCTCTCTGGCTGGGAAGAGATTACAACAAAGAATACAGTTTTAAGATAATATCAGTTGTATAAATGGGGTCGAAACGTCAAGTAGCAGCAGCTGCACGTCTGCATTGGCACTTATCAATCAATCGGAAGAATCCGAATCAGCTTTATCTTAGCGGAGTCCAAACTGTCAATTCCTTCCCCTTTCTGGCAGATGCCAGCGGAAGTAGGAAACTGAAAAGCAACTCGATATGTTAACGGTAATGGCTCAATGGTGGTTCATTGGTTAATGCCAGCTCAGGAGATTCTAATGTTGGGAACAGAGAAGACTTCCAATTTTCGCTAATCTTCATTGTCTTTGTCATAATTACTGCCTCCCTCCCGACAGGAACGCTTACTTCCAGCCACCGGGGTCTCCAGAACCACATCATGGCTAGACCTTTGATCTTTTCTTTTTGGATGCTTCCGGGAAGACACTGAACTAATTTTCACTGTTTTAGTCTGCTTTGGTGCCCAAACTCTTCGTAAATCTGGAGCCCAGGTAGTGAAAGAGGCAAACCTCTGAGCTCTCTGTCTCCTTTCCTTGGCTTCAATTAATTTACAAGCGTGCTCTTTAAGGTTTGTCCCAAGGCTAACATGACCCTCTGGCTTAACTGCTCGAAGGGTCTCGCCTTCTGCTGAGCCTAAGACGATAGATCTATCATTCTTGCCCACTTCATCTCCACCATTTCTCTCTCTCTGGGAGTGATTACTCTCCTCGCTGTCAAGAAAATTTTCAGGGGGTTCATCTGCATCCGAGAACATCAGAAGATCCATCTTTGCATATATTCTCTGAACCACTTCTCCAATACTGTCGCAGTACCTGAATTCAAATATAAAGTTTCAACCATTTGGATCAATCCTTTCTTATGTGGAACGGACAATGGCATACTTGCTCATGAACTTCCAAAGAGACAATGCCATGGCTGGATTCGTATGTTAAATCACATATAACAGAATCCACACGAATTCTTTCTCAAAACCCATTTTGCCTGATATTTGATATCTAATGACTGTACATCCATAATGATTAATGCACCAAAAGTAGATTTTATTCATAGATCTCATAATTTGTGGTAAAAAAGGGAAAGAGGTGAAACACGAGGACTTCCTAGGAGATCAGGCATCCTAGTACAACTCTCGCCCAAGCGCATTTAACTTCGGGTATTCTAATGGGATCCGATGAATTAACGCTGGTATGATCACACCCGATATCTCATTTTCCCGAAACGGAAAAAGAATGATGCTTCACTAACATAATCATTTTGAATAGCTACTCCTTTTGAAATACCTTATGCTAACAAGTCTATTTCATACTGAAAAAAAGAATGGATGAAACATAGAAAAAATTTATAGCTGAGAACAGTAACAGGGCACCAGGAACAAGATGTGATAGGTAATGCATTGTGTTTAGTTTTGACGAAAAGATTTATGTCAATAAGAGAGATGGATACCTGCTTTTTATCATTTTATCCACATATTTCTCAAGGCTCCAATCACCGAAAAAACCACCTTCATGATGACATTGGATGGTTTCCAGAAGTGAGCAAATTTGCTTCACAAACTTTTGTGTCATAGCCTCCCCAATACTTGTTCCAACCTCAGATTGCAATATTTCCATGCGAAACAAAATCTGCAATTCATATCTAAGACCAATCAAGGAAAATGATTAGTCAGTATTCACATAATTTGCACATGGGTCATTTTCAATTGCATGCATAATGTAATAAATGATCAGCAGCAGAACACATGATAAATCATTAGGATACCGTCTTAATATGTTCTCCAAAGAGACTGTTGAAGACCCTGCAGCAGCTGCCCCAGAGGATGTATCACCAGTTCTGCACATAGATTTGAGGTCCTTGGGGTCCTTGAGTAGAACTTCCGAGAGCTCAAGAGCAACATCAGTAGTAGATGCATTATCAGCAACATGGGCTTGACTATCCACAATATGTTCATTCTCATGCTTCTGATAAAGCCAATAGATGCATGACTTAACAAGCCGCTCGGCTAAAGACCCCAAATTTACTTCTTGAAATTCCAGTCCTTGTTGAACCTTTTCAGGGAGATCAGCAAAGAAATTTTCTGCAGTTTGCCCGCAGAAATCAAGAGCAGCTTCATCCTCTATTCTAGAAGCTCCAGTCGGACAATCATCTGTTGCAGAGGCACATGACTTGACCAGCTGTTCGCTCCCTTGAGAAAGTTGAATTAGTCTATTGTCTTCATCTATATGTTCCGGGATATCCTCATTTGGTTTTGCTTTTGCTGGAATCCCCAAGGCACTGTTGCTAGACTTTTTTGCCTGCTTCATCCAGCATTTAAGAAACTTCAATCTCTTAGACGTGTAGCAGTCCCTACCAAAGTAAATAACTTCCAAATCAATCTGAAATTGTTCTAGTGCAAAATTGCAAAAAACATTCCAAGTCATGTCCTTAAACATGTCTAAGTTCTTCTTGTTTTTCTTTTTCTGACCAGTTCCAAGCTCAGCACACATAGCATGCGGCAGAGACTGGAGACCTAAATCTCCACGAGACTGATTCAGATCAGCATTGATTGCAGTTATAAATTCGACAGTCTTTGCACCCAATTCACACATAATCGCTTCTTGGCATGTGTCATCCCCTATGATCAAAAGTAAAGCTGAAGATATGGTAAACGGTTTCAGCACACCTGTCAACGTTTTGCTATTTCCACAGGAAAGAGACACCAAACAATGGCAATTTTCTCTATATAAAAAGCTCAAAAGAATTTGCCAAACTGGTATGGTTCTTCTTGATGCTGAATTTCCCCTATCAACACCCAATATTTCTAGAACCCTATCCTCGAGAAACTCACAGCCACCTCCCTTCACATCAGCCTCTGAAACCCGTAAAGGCTCTCGAACAAGAATGGGTTTCAAAAAGGAGCACCCAAACTTAACCTGCTTTTGGGACATCCAAACAGCTTTGACACAAAGCTTTGCGCTTGCAGCCCCGACTTTAAACCCATCCAAAAGATCGCCAATTGAATCTGTAAAATGCAATGGCACCAATTCCAAATCAGAGCACTTGCACTCCAAGGGCTGGCCATCAACATCAGAAATCTCGAGGTTCAACTGCACAGGAAATCCCTCGTCGGAACAAGCGAAAAAATCGGGAGAGACCCCAATGCTCGGGTAGATCAACCCAAAAGGAACAAGAGTGGACCCCAAAACAACAGAATCCACGCTACAGTAACCCCAACCTAAACCCCTAATTGCAGCATCGAAAACCCTGAACCCCTGATCCAAACCCTCATTCTCAGACCCCGTATCAACCCAAGCCAAATGGATATCCCTACGAACAAAAACGTCCTTCACGCCCCCAAAACATGCGCTCAACTTACTCGCAAAATCGTCCCCGGGACCCACATCCAAGAACTCCGACGAGGAGGCTGCGGATTTCGGGGCAGCAGAGAAGAGCAAAACCAGATTGGAACTAACACAAAGCGGGGAATCAGACGGGGGAGAGAGGGTACCGGGGTCCCAGGAGTAGTCGAAGAGCAGCTGGCGGAGGGAGGCAGCGACGTGGCAGGCACGGGCCGGGGACGGGGAGGGAGAGTCGAACTGGGAAAGGGCGTGGGAGAGGGAGAGGAGAGTAGAGGAAGGGAGGTCAAAGGAAAGGGAAGAGGCGGAAGCCGGGAGCTTGGAGGAGGAGAGGAGAGGGGAGAGGGAGGAGAAGAAGAGCTTGTACGAGAACAAGCTGGAAACGAAGGGTGGAAATGAGGTTAGGGTTTTGACGGCGGAGGTTAGGGTTTTGATGTTAGGGCTTGTTTGGCCGGTGAGGTCGATGAGGAGGAGGACGCGCTCGGTGAGGGAATAGTCGGTGACGGAGTGGAGGATTGACATTTGGGGTTTCGGAGATTGGGGATCTAGGGATTTTGCGAGCTCCGATCTCCTGATCTGTGGAAGGGGTGGGGAGGGTGGCGGAACGCCGGCGTTTTGGGGAAGATGTAGCGCGGGAATTTTGCAAGTTGTAACTCGTTGGCGGGAGATATTGTTCCCTCTTTTTTGGTTTATACTATATTGAAAAAAGTACAATTTTGTACCATATGGTATCGCACTTTTCGCGATTGGACTATGTATTTTAAAAACCATCAATCATGTCCAAATTATTTAAAAATTTATCAACCTACGGTCTCGCTCTGGCCTGGGTGACTTCCGAACCTAGCTGGATGGCCACGTCATCATAATGACCTAGTTTAGTCTAATGTAGCTTAATGAATGGACAGATGAGTTGTCTTAAATGTAAATTTCATAATAATCCCACATTTATTAAAAAAAAGTTCTCGAGCCCTCTTCTCCCTCAACCCCTCTTCTTTCTCCTCTAATCTCACAAATAAAAATAACCAAAACAAGAAAGTTGGGTTAAATAGCCATAACACATCGTCTCAAAAGTAAACTTCCAGTCACCATTAACCTCTTCTTCCTCCTCTAATCTCACAAATTAAAATAACCAAAACAAGAAAGCTGGGTTAGGAGACGGAGGGAGAAGAGGTCGCCCTGGGGTGAGACCCACCCGTTTTTTCCGGTTAGTAGGCCCACCCATTATTGGCTGTGGTTGCCATTGTCGATGTCCCCGAGGTTGAGGTTCGGTTTGCAATTACAATTTCAAGTTTTTTAGGGTTGATTTTAATTAGGCTCGCCGCATGTTCGATTGAATGTGTTTCCTATTGTTTTCGCTTAAATCGTTAAGCTCTTATACTTTGATTCTCCTTTGGAGATGAGCGAAAACCCATCAACTGTTTTTATTCAGGTTCTATTCAGAGGAAGAGGTGGAGGTGAAAATGGAAAATAACACATGTCTTGGTAATGTCAACACCGTGAGCGAGGAGTTCGGTTGAGTTTTGGTCTGTGGTTGGGTAAATTACTCTCTAGTCCCTGGTATTTGGTCATCCTCCCTCTCGGGTCCCTGCATTTTGAAAAATAATTTTACCGTCCCTCGACTTTGGTTTTAGAAACTCTTGGATCCCTGGCTAACGTCAGCACCCATTTTTGGGAGTTTTTATCAAGGGAAATGACCAAAATACCCTTGAAAATGATAAGTTTTTTTCTTTTTTTGAGAGTATTTTGGTCATTTCTATGAAAAAAATGGGTGCTGATGTCAGCCAGGGACCCGAGAGTTTCTAAAACCAAAGTCGGGGATGGTAAAATTATTTTTGAAAATGCAGGGATCCGAGGGGGAGGATGACCAAACATCAGGGACTAGGAGGTAATTTATCCTAAAAATTAATAAAATTGGGTTTTTTTAAAATTTACCTTTAAGGCAACTCATTCGCCCATTCAACAAGCCATGTCATACTCAACAGGGTCGTTTTGATGACATGGCCATCTAGGTTTGAAAGTAACTAAGCGGGACTGTAGATTGATAAATTTTTAAATAACTTGGATCTGATTGCTAATTTTTAAACTACATAGTCCTATCGCGAAAAGTGCAATACAACAGGGTACAAAATTGTACTTTTCCCTACTATATTCTATGAGGCTAGGGGTAAGAAAAAAAAACCAGGAACGACATAATCAGTTCGATCCAAATCAAAAAAATTGATCCAAAATTGGATATAAAAAAAACTGGTCCGGATCGGCTAATTCTTTGTCAACAAAATTTCTTGTGTCCAGTTTGAATTTTTCTAAAAAAAACAAGGAGATCTAAACAAAATCACAATCTCTTGAGACAAGGAAAAAAAATTACGTGAGAGGGTCACACAACCTATCTAATTTTGTTTAGTCAATGCACTAACAACCAATTTTGAATTCCTCGACGTTTCTAATGGCAAACCTAAACACTAAATCACAATTCCTTAGTGTCATCTCTCCAATGGACTTCTTTATCATCTCTTGTTATTTCACACATTTGACTTGTACCTCTTTGCGATCTCTCTTCGTCCTTCTCCATTCTATAATTGTCCATTTCTTATCATTTTATTTTTTGATTTTTCCGAGTTTGAACCTAGACTGGACCAAAAAAATTGGATCAATCATATAGTTTAGAGCTGATGAGCAAATGGTTCGATCCAAATCTTATATTTTTCTTAAGACAGTTCTCGGTTCTTATGATTCCTTCTTGATCAATCCAGCCCGAAAACTTTGCTCACTCATAAGTGAGTCACTAATCTAAATTTAATAGTATGTTGGACAACTTTTTTCCTAAAGCCTCAAAAATTGAGAATTATATTTCATTTTGCAAGGATAAAGTTATGGTGTATTTATTTGAACTAATTAATATAGGAAATTGAATTCAAAATTAGGAAATGAAATTTTTGTCTAAAACGATCGGATTTGTGGAGTCAAAGGAGAATTGTGTGTAAATGTCCAATATAGCTATATTTTTTGAACTTTTAATTTGTGAAAGAAATACAAATTTATTTTGAAAATTCACTATTGGTTCCAGATATGAAAATGGAAAAGAATCATATCTAAAATTATGGAAATGAAAATGGAATCCATTTCCTAACAAAATTAGTTCCCCAAGTAACTCCATATCTTCAAATTTTACTTTTTGGATGAACATCTTCCAAATTGTAGACAAACATTGAAGAGAGAACATCTTTAAAAGGCCTGGAGATCTTGGCAATAGACCCCAAGAGCTCCAACAATTGCTTGGGTTCATATTCCCACGGAGATTGACATTGACAGCTTCAAATAGGATATATAGTTACAGCAGAGGGGCTCATTCTGATACTGCCTTTCGATCCCAATTATCCGTCGACGTAGGGACGAACTTGCCATCCATCAACCTCAATTATCTCATCTTCAATCTCCTTAACCCTGTTGTGGCAATACTTAAAGCAGATGGTGTAAGAAATTATTGTCAGTGTCGATTCATTAGGCGGAGTGAAAATGGAACCAACGGTCGTTCTTCTGGCTCATCATAGTGCAGTGGCTTTCCTGAAATATGCAGAGAAGAAATATTGCTATGATTCACGCCCAGAATCTTTATGGAAATTGATATCTAATACATTTAGCCCCACACATTCTTTGCGACGTTTTACTATCCGCTCCCTCAAAATCCGGCAACATTAAAAGAGTTAAGACAAGAGATCTTTCATGTTATAGATCAGACTAGTTGGGATAGCGGAGTAACCATGACCGTCGCAGATGATTACAAATATTATGATTCAATCCATCCCTCTAATATCTGCCACCACAATCTGCAAATTCACATGCAGAAAAATCGCAGAAAAGGATTCGGGGAATTGTACCTGCTAGTCTGCATACTCTGATCGATGTAAAAATACCAAAGTCTACCAGGTTACAACAGCCAACGGGAGGAATTGGAAGAGGCATCTTAGTCAGCCTAGCGGCAAGATCAAAATGTCAGATTTAGCACCGTCTGCAAAACAGAGAAAAGTACTTAACATCAGATCTTCCCCTATTAAGCTTTGGCCAAGATAACATTCCAGTTCCCTTCTTAGAGTCAGTACCACTTGAACAGAAGCAATCACTGCATGCTGACTGGTAAGAGCCGGAAAGGAGCATACTTGGATTCAATCACCAATAATCCCCACAAGAGCAACCGCCATTATTAAAATAATGAAAACGATGAGTATCCCGGACAACGATTTCACGTTGAGAAATTGTGGATAGAAACTTAGCAGCAACATGACAATCTCCACAAACACGAAGATTCTTGGTAATTCTTATAGGAGTCCCGGGATTTGTATTCAAAAGAGCAAATATTATAGCCAACTTCTCGCTATGAACTGCAAGATGGCTTTCCTTATCCTCTTCCTCTACATCATGCAGCGCAGAATCCGTCTCGGGCATGTAACCAATTTCTTTCATTTTTCCAACCAGCACCTCTAGCTCTTCATGGATATTCTTTGATTGAGGATGTGACCTATCACCCGCAAGAAATGTATGAACATGACCATTGAGCTCAACGTTACTAATGCCGGGCTTCTTCTTGATTCCCTTGTCCTGCATGATTGACCTGATTGTTGAAACATCCTGCCACCTACCGGCCTTTGCATAGATGTTAGATAACAAGACATAATAGCCCGATGGCTCGGGAGATAATTGGAAAAGACTATCGGCAGCCACAAGCCCAATGTCCATGTTGTTATATACTCTGCAGGAGCTCAAAAGAGCGCCCCAAACCCTTTCATTTGGCTCCATAGGCATCTGCCTAATAATTCCATAGGCCTCATTTATCTTCCCAGCACGCCCTAATAGATCTACCAAGCACGAAAAATGTTCTATCTTTGGAGCAACACCATACAGAGCCATTAGATCAAATATACGCCGACCCTCATCCAACAATCCTGAATGACTACAGGCTGCAAGAACTGAGACAAAAGCGACAGAGTCAGGAAGCAAACTCGAGTTCAGCATACTCTGAAAGAGCTCCACGGCATCATGGCCATGACCACTGATACCATAAGCGCAGAACATGGAAGTCCATGACACAACATCCCGAAATTCCATCCCGTCAAACACCGCTCTTGCTTCACCTAAGCATCCACTTTTAGCATACATGTCAATCAATGCATTCTCCAAAAGCAAATTTGGCCTGAATTTCTTCCTTTCAACATATTCATGAATACGCTTTCCCATTGACAAAGCTGAAAGATCCCCGCAGGCAGGAAGTACGCTAGCAGCAGACACCGCATCAGGCTCAATTCCATACTCCTTCATCAGCGAGTACAACCCAACCGCTTCATTAGGCATCCCATTCTTCATATACACAGCTATCATCACATTCCAAGACACCAAGCTCCTCCCCCCAATCTTCTCAAACATACCCTTCACATAAAACACATTATCACTCGTCGTATTAGCCACTGCTGGCAAGAGGCTAGCCATAGTGCCAGAATCAGGCTTCACGAAACCCTCCATCTCCTTACAAACCTCCAGCGCTTCATCAAACCGCCCACTCTGCGCATACCCAGCAACCATCGAGTTCCAAGAAACAACATCCTTTCTGGGCATCTCATCAAGAACCCTCCTTGCCTCCACCAAACACCTACACTTTCCGTACATCGAAACCAACCCATTCCCAACAAACACATTGGAGTCCAACCCAACTCTCATGACCCTGCAGTGCACTTGCAACCCGACAAGCAAGTTCCCAGACCCCGAACACGCCTTTAATACACACGGGTACGAATAATTATCAGGAACGCACCACCCCTGCCCAGACATGCCCCGGAAGATGCGAATCCCGTCAATGTTCATCCTGTTGTTGACGTAGCTTCGAATCATGACGTTGAAGAACACAACGTTCTTGTCAGTAATTTCGTCGAACACCTTGCGGGTGACTCCCGGTGCACCCCGGGCAGCATAGGCCCGCATGAGTTTGATCCCAAGGGAGGGGTTCGACCGGAGACCGGGGTCGAGGAAGAGCTTGCAATGGAGCTTCCTTAGGGTACTGAGATCTGGGTACCCGTCCAATATTGCACAACATATCTCTTCTGTGAGGTTAACAATCTGAGTTGGGGGGTATCCAAGGTTTGGTGGTGCTACTACGTTTGAAAAGTGGCGGGACAAATAAGCAATGGGTTTCATTTCATATGACGTGGATTATTACAAAAGGCTAGTGACTACTTGAGTCACTGACTTCCCTCGTATTTATTATTTTTTAGTATTTATAAAGATGGAATCTAGATTGGTAAGGTCTATCCCTTTCAATATTTTAAGAGATGAGCTTACCAATTATGCAATCCAAAGTCTAAGAAGTTGTTTAGAAGTCGAGATGTGCCGTTCCACGAAGATCAAACATTTATGAATCTTGGAAAATAAATACTAGATCTAGTAGAGCGCGCGCTTGCTTCACGTATAAGATTCATCATCTTTCCCTAAAAGAACCGAAAGACATGGCTCGTCAAAGTGGGAATGTTCCCGAAGACAAAGAAGTGGAACCTCAAGACAAGATAATGATCAGGGGGAGCAAAACAAGGAGATAATTCTCAAGAGCCACTTTGAAGATCCAACAGGGTTTCAAAACTAAATTCCGATTATCCATCCTTCTTCGCAATACATCTTGGTCACCTAGGTGTCCCGTAGTAGGTGTGCTAGCAAAATTTTTAGGTTTTTTTAGTGTGGCGACCCGTATCTTTGATACTCATAATATAATTCTTTCTTGGAGTAATACAAATTACACCTTTCAAAAAAAACATCTTGGTGACTAATGACAGAGAACCACAATACTTTAACTGATTATCTCGAACAATGACAGAGAGAGAAACTAGACACGACCTTGTTACCTCATCAACGAGAATTACATATTAGTTAAGTGAACTTATCTCATTTCGATCGAAGAAGAGAAACTAGACACCCAGTACCAGACGACAAGAACAGTACATCCACGACCGACCATCTGAGAAATTGACAACAATGCAAAACCTGTAATAAATTCCAGCGCACTTGGCCACCTATCCAAATATAGAAACACGTCTTCCCATCGCAATCTCAGCATCCGCCGCATCCCAGACAGAACCCACTACTTTCCCCACCCACTCTCTCCATCCGAACCCTCCATCGGAATCTCCGCACACAAACACACACACTTTGCCACATTGGGTTTCATTTGATATGTCTCAAGTAGTAGCCACCAGATCTATCCACCTCCGCCCCATCTCACTGCGCCGCCTCCACAAGCTAAAGCCTTCGTCTTTCCCCTGTAAAGCTTCGATCTTTGAAGAGAGGAACAATGAGGACGTGGCCAAGAGCAGCAGGAGCTGCCTCGTACGCGCCAAGAGACAGCTGTCACCGGCCCGGCCTGACCCGGAAGTCATCCCCGTCTCCCCCGAGGACGTACCAAAGGTACACCCTCCAACTCTCATTGTATTTATCACTTAACTGAACTGGTGGGTTTGGTTTCGATTGGGGTGGTGGGGCTGAAATTGCTCTAAAGTTTGTGTCTTTCGGTTTGGTTAGAGGGAGAATGAGTTGCTGCAGCTGCATCAATTTGGGGATACGTCGGTGGCTGGGATGTGGACGAAGCCTGTTGTGAGGAGGAAGACGAAGATCGTCTGCACTATTGGGCCTTCTACCGACACTAGGGAGATGATATGGAAGCTGGCAGAGGGTGGAATGAATGTGGCTAGGCTTAATATGTCCCACGGGGACCACGCGTCGCACCAGAAGGTCATTGACTTGGTTAAGGAGTACAATGCACAATCCAAGGACAATGTCATTGCCATCATGCTCGATACCAAGGCAAGCTTCTGTATTTCTTCTCTTGTGTTGGTCTTTCGAGTATTGCGTTTTGAGTTCCGTTTGGTTTCTGTATTTTAGATTATGGTGGATGCTCTTTTCTGTTTGACTAGAATGGGAGGTTGCACAGAGGGAGCAATGTGTCTGTTATTAACAACATTTAACCGAAAGATTTTGTAAGCTTTGATATCTGTCAGTGTCAACCAAGAGGGGAATATCATCTTTACACTATTCATGAGTTGTTGTCGTGGGGAAATTTTGGAGAACTTGTATGAAGTTTATTGTTGGTGGCGGTGAACTATATTCTGGGATGTACTAGCCATGATTTTAATGGTCTACATGGTCTTTGTGGGTCCTAAACAAAATGTATCTTAGAGTGACTTAGAGGGGCAAAACTTTCTTGGGAGAGTGCAACTTCTCCAGTTGGTCCTTGTCATTGATAGTCTTTTTGTCTCATCTTAAATTCTTTTTGATTTCTTCACTATCAGGGCCCGGAGGTTAGAAGTGGTGACTTACCTCAACCAATCATGTTGGATCCTGGGCAAGAATTCACTTTTACCATCCGTCGAGGAGTTGGAACTGCTGATTGTGTCAGTGTTAACTATGACGACTTTGTCAATGATGTAGACCCAGGCGACATGCTTCTTGTTGATGGTATGCTATTTTTCGCCATAGCGGCATGCAAGACATTAAACTTGGAAATAGTTTGTGATAGTGCTGCATCAGTCAACTATGTCTCTATACAGCCAAGGAATCTCAAGGAGCTTGGCTTTTAAAAAAAAATTCCGATTTTTACGGTGACAATGTGCTCTGGAGAAAACGAATGAAACCATGGTTGCAAGCTGGCTAATGCTCGTCATCGAAACCAATTATGTTTTCCAAGTAATAAGTTCTATTCAAGTTGTCATGTGTGAACCACTCTATTCAAATAAAACATTTTTGTTGCAAGTTAATGGGATCCAGTTGTACACTGCAGTTTGGACTCCCTGTATCATTCTTATACATGCTATTTTTTATCAGCAGCCATAATTCAAATGTAATATGTATTAATTACAGAATGGAGACCATGTTAGGTTTTGCCAATTGATGTAGTTGCCAAAGCTTCCTTTTGCTGACTCTCTTTGGCTTACTTGTCTGCCTAATGTGTCTATTCGTTTCTTTCAAGGTGGTATGATGTCTCTTCTGGTAAAGTCCAAGACAGAGGAGTCAGTGAAATGTGAAGTTGTTGATGGAGGAGAACTCAAGTCTAGGCGTCATTTAAATGTCCGAGGGAAAAGTGCAACACTGCCTTCCATAACCGGTTTGAGCTCATCGCGCTGCCTTTTCTGCTCATGTGAAGATGCTGATTTAGGAATCAACATAAATGATTACTTGCATTATTTTTCTAATGGCAGACAAGGATTGGGATGACATTAAATTTGGAGTGGACAATGCTGTTGACTTTTATGCTGTTTCCTTCGTCAAAGATGCACAAGTAGTGCACGAGTTGAAGCATTATCTGAAGAGTACTTTTCTCAATCTTGCTTCAGAAAGTTTACAGACATCATTTCAATTTCTGGTGCTGAGTCTGACAATTGTCGTCATTTTCTAATTTGGCAGGCCGTGATGCTGATATCCATGTGATTGTGAAAATTGAAAGTGCAGATTCTATTGCCAATTTGCATTCTATAATCACTGCATCAGATGGGGTATTCACGCTACTTTTTCATTGCATTGTTGATTGTCATGATTGATGAACTACGCTGTGATAATCTCGCCTTTCCATAGTGTAGTTTTTGTATGCATGTTCCTACTAAAAGCATGATTTTTTCTAGGCTATGGTTGCAAGAGGAGATCTTGGGGCAGAGCTCCCTATTGAGGAGGTCCCACTTCTTCAGGTTTGGTTTCTTTCTTTTCCCCGTTGCCAAAAGGTTTCAGTTTGCATCAGTTCTTCCTGTGCTCTCGAAGTACACGACTGAACATTAGTGAATTCCACTTCTAGGAAGAAATAATCAGGCTTTGCCGGAGCATGGGAAAAGCTGTAATTGTTGCCACAAATATGCTGGAAAGCATGATTGTTCATCCAACTCCAACTAGGGCAGAGGTATCAGACATTGCCATCGCGGTTCGTGAGGGTGCTGATGCAGTCATGCTTTCTGGAGAAACTGCTCATGGAAAGTATGTTGGCTTACCAAATGAGTATCCGAAATACAAGAAGTTTATCTTTGTTTGTCTGAACCAACTCCATGTCTTCTTTCAGGTTCCCATTGAAAGCTGTGAAAGTAATGCACACTGTCGCTTTACGAACTGAAGCAACCATACCTGGCAGTCAAATGCCGCCTAATCTTGGCCAGGCATTTAAGGTACGTAACACATGCGACTATATCATAATTTCATGTCTTTCATCGTTCTACACCATGTCGTTAATCAACGTTTCCTTTCTTCAGAACCACATGAGTGAGATGTTTGCTTATCATGCAACCATTATGTCAAACACACTAGGAACTTCAATTGTCGTCTTCACCAGAACTGGCTTCATGGCTATATTGCTGAGCCATTATCGACCCTCAGGCACTATTTTCGCATTTACGAATGAGTGAGTTTACTTCTGTCCCTGGCTTTTGGACGTACTGATACTTCAACGACCCTGAAGGTTTCTCACATATAAACAACCAAGACTCCGGCACGAATGGATATTAGCTTGATCGACCGCCCTCCTTCATATATCCAAAAAGTCAGCTCTAAAATCCAAGTAGTCGAACAGTTTTCTCATATATAGCTTGATGGCCATGCAGGAAGAGGATACAACAGAGGTTAGCTCTATATCAAGGAGTATGCCCCATATACATGCAATTTTCAGATGATGCGGAACATACTTTTAGGAATGCCTTGTCAGTGCTTAAGGTACGTCCTTAATATTGTCGGAAAAATGACTTTAAAATTTGGATTGAAAATTCCTTTAAAAAAATGGTCTGAAAATCGTGGCGTTCTTACTAGAACAAGTCGTTTTTCTTAGTAACTCGACGAACGATAGCAGCTGTCCTATGAACGTGGTATTCGCTACGATATAAACCGTCTGGTTGACAATATATCCTGTCACGTTCTAGTGCGAATCATATGAAACATAGTTGTTGCCTGCTTCTCGCTGCCGATATAATCATTCATCATCTTGTTGGTGTACAGAATCA
Source organism: Hypericum androsaemum (assembly GCA_963995505.1). Taxonomy (NCBI): domain Eukaryota; kingdom Viridiplantae; phylum Streptophyta; class Magnoliopsida; order Malpighiales; family Hypericaceae; genus Hypericum; species Hypericum androsaemum. The sequence continues at coordinate 15,693,656 of OZ023182.1, forward strand.
AGGCATGGTAAAGGAGGGAGAAGAGATTGCCCTTGTTCAGAGTGGTACACAGCCGATCTGGCGGTTCCAATCGACGCATAATATCCAGGTTCGAAAAGTGTAGGAGATGAGAGTGTAGTAGAAGAACAAGCTAGTAGTTTGTGTTGGGTAGATGAGGATGGTTTTTTTCTTTCAGGTTTTGCTTGTTTTGACATCAGAAATTTGTTTAATGGGACCCCGAGTGCTTCTTACAACGTCGTTTAAACTCGCAGCGTTTATTTATTTATTTGTACTTAGCTAGATGTGACATCTTGGCCTTTGTCATTTTAATTTAAAGCGACAAACAATTAATTCTAACACTTTTATAATAAACAAAAATTCAACTCTTAACATAAAATTCAAAATATTCAATATTAGTGGTAATGTCAAGGGTTGAAAACAGAGTTCTGTTGCTCCGATTTTCTGTGACAATAGTTTGTAGCTCCAAAATTAGTGTAGGCAAAGTAGTTTAGCCAGATTTACATACCAAAGAGTAAGTAATTAGTTTTTATAGCTCTGATTTTTTGTGACATTGGTTAATAGCTCTGATTTTTGTAGCCTTCATAGTATAAGAAAGTAATTTTTATAGCTCCATAATTATCTACAACAATGTACAAAAATAAAATTAGTGCAGACAAGTAGTTTAGCCAGATTTACGTACCAAAGAGTGTAACTTCTTGCATGATGAATCAAGAGGTTACCAAGAGGATCAAAGTGTAGAGAAAGATCCTAGCCATGTCTGGATATTTGTATAATTTATTAAACATAAATAAACATCTAAAATATTTTTAACAAATAGATAACTAAACATTTTTACCTGATCCATCTCTTGATACAATGAGATCAAATTCGTCACCATGCATAAGACATAATAAAAACACTAATAACACAAATGAATATTTTGTCATTCTCTCGATGATGAGAGTAAGAATGCTACTAGGTAAATTGAAGGTTGGTGAAATGATACGTGAGTGAGAAATCCTATATTATATACAACTGCTATGTTCTCAATTATTCTAATTCAAGACATGTTTAAATTATCAACTTTGGATTAATATTTATGACATAGATGATAGGGATAAGCCTTGCATATATTTTAGTATAATTGAGCCAAAAATGTTTAATGAAAGTGGTCTCCTACACTATTTTTACCAACAAGTGCCAAGGTCTTGTCATGAATGTGAGAAAATGACGCCCAATGTCTTGAAATGGTCAGAGTTTACTCGTTTTCTTTATTTCCTTCTTCCTTTTTTGGTCCAAATAACTATAAGATTTGCTCCCTCTTATGGGGATATGAACATGGAATAAATGTGTATTAGAAACATTTTTTCTGTTAAGATTTTTCTTTCAAAAGTTTATTCTTTATCTTTCAATTAATTAATTAAATTTTCTCAAATTTGCCATTATCCACGAGACATAAAAGAGACACTAATAACATACGAAAGTGTTCGGCCATTCCCTCGAAGACAGTGAGATGCTATTAGGTAAATTGGAGGTTGGTGAGTGAAACGATACGTGAGAGATAATATGTTATATAAATAATTAATTTGATATGAATCATGCGACGACAGAAAATTTCAAAATTCACAACATATAGACTATTCTGATATGTATTAGTTTTGCACCTATAGAATTTAGTACGATGAGCATTTTCATAATCAAGCCCATACGTGTTGTTGGTCCGGACAACGTAGAAGTAAATTAACTGGCCCACGAGCTTGATGACTTTATTGTAATATTGGTGAATAAGCAAGGACATTTTGACAATGTGCGTGTGTCACTAATGTCTCTATACTCTATAGGCAATGCATTGATTATTGTACTTAATGTTGGATATTTCTCTTATTTTTATTAATAAGTATCTATTTTTAATAAAGAAGTATCCTGAAATTATGAGAACTTCCTATAAAAAAGGACATTATTAAAGGTAAAATAGTCATAGATCATTACTGTTTAATGAAATTGATTAATCATGACAAACAAGTATTATTTAGTCTCTCATATTCAAAAAATAAAATAGCTAGTCCCTAGCTATTTTTTTTTTCTGGTTAACTTTCCAACCAATATCTTCAAATTTTCATTTATACCCCTAATAACTTCACCCCCTCTTCCTCTCTCCATCCATAAGCCACCCACCCGAGTCTTCTCTGCATTTCAAACCACCCAGATCCCACTAACTTCAATTGGTCGAGATCTTCTTTGAATTTTTTTTTAAAAGGTAAATTTATTAAACTCCTTGGGACTATGTAAAAATAAATTACATCTCCAAAAAAGTGAACTCAAAGCACCTAACAATCTTCTTTGAGTTCAAAAACAAACAAAAGATAATTGTAAATATATATTATCTTATCCCCACACAATTAAAGAAGAAATCTCACCGTAGAAAAGACGATTACAAAGAATTGGCGAATCCAACAGTGCATGGACTTGGAGCAAGAATGGGACACCATAAACGATCATCAACCCACAAACTAAGAAATAGTAGGTCACTAACAGAGCCTAAGACGACGAAGACCAACATGTTTAGGGCAATCTGTGTCGTGATGGACAACTCGTCCTCGAGGGAGCTCATGTCTTGTTTCCAAAAAGATCAGGAAGGGAAAAAATAGAACAATATAGCAAGGAAGAACAGTTACGGCGTGGTCGGTGGAGGAGATAATATGGAGAGGAAGGCAGCCTTCGAGAGCGGGAAACTCGGGCTCTTCGAGGAGAAGGAGGTTCGGTCAACTTGTGGAGAGGGGAAGATGGATGGGCTCAGGGATATAATCAGAATTTTAAAAATATTTGGCAGTAAAGATAGCTCTAGGGAGATAACCTAGTTCAATTTCCCGAATATGAGGGACTAATTAATACTTGTTTGTCCTAATCAATCAATTTTGTCAAACTTTAGAGATCTATGACTATTTTGCCCTATTATTAATTATGATTATATATCTGATTCCAATGATATATCAGGAAAAAAAATCCAAGGACAAATAGGCGAAAATTCCAACGGCACGCAAACAGTGTTAGTTTCAAAGGCAAAAAAAAGACAATAGCACATCAATTTAAAAAAAAAAGAAAGACAACACATCAGTATCAAAGGTGAAAACACGAGAGCATATAAAAAACACAAGGACATGTCAGTTTCAAAGACAAAAACACTAGGACACATCAGTTTCAAAGACAAAAACACAAAGACATATTAGTTTCAAAGACGAAAACACAAGAGCACATTAGTTTGATATGCGAAAACACAAGGGCACATCAGTTATGACTTTTAAAACTGATGTGTCGTTGTCTTTGCCTGATGTACAGTTGTCTTTGCCTGAGCCATTGTATTTTGGCTAATGCGGTGTTGAAATTTTTGCACATCCACGACCATGGTTTCAAAAAATCAGTCGGATCGGTCGAATTGTGAATCGTTCAAAACACTGCTCAAATTTAATGCATCATATGGAGGCCGTAAGAGCCGTCCAAAATCCAGTCGAACCGAAACATCCGGAAAATTAACGACGACGCAACCTAGAGGAACTGTAGTAGTTCCCCCACACTTGGGCACACCTATCCTCAGAAAAGAAACATGTCTTCCTTCACAATCTCACCATTGAACCTCCTCCTTCCCCCACTCTCTCCACCAGAACCCACCTCCTCCTTCCCCCATTTTCTGGCCTCCTGCAAGCCTCGTCCCTCCACACTACGCCACCCTCTTCTTCGCTCGGAGAGAAGGGACCAGACCCAGATAAGAAGAGCTTCCTCCAAGTCCTCAGAGGCAGGGGAAGAGGAGGAGAAGGCACCCTCCTCCTCCTCCTCCAATGGAGATGAGTGGCTCAAGAGACTTCCCGAGAAGAAGAAGCCTTTGTACTCCCACAGCCTCCCTTGCATTGAGGCATGGCTTAAGCACCTGGGTTTCTACCAGAGCAGAGAGGATAGGGCTGTTTGGCTTGTTGAGAAGCCCAACTGGCATGCCCGCCTCTCACTTGACCTCACTGATCTCTACATAAGGTCTCTCAACTTTATGACTTTTTTGTTCTAATCTTTTTCCTCTCTTGCTGTTTTGGATGGTGTATGTTAGGATTTGTCCACTATGGATTCGTCTCCGCCCTGCGGATGTAGGTCTTTCGGCCGGATCACATATATCGTGTGTCCTCGTTCTTCCTATCTCTCGTTACTATTTGTTATGGATGTTCTACACATCCGCCTGCCCTAACCGTGTAGTGTAGGGTTTATGTTACGCTGTTTGGTTTGCCTTGTTTGTGTCTAGCTCAAACTGTGTGTAAAGTTGGGAACTTTGAGGTTGCCATTTTGCTCAGTTTTTCCTATACGATTCCGTTGCATATGGTAGGGGCAAGATTAAGATTGAATGCCATAGAACTCCATTTAAGGAGCGGCTCTATCAGCGGTGTTTCTTACTGTTATATTATGCTGAACTCTCAGTCCGGAGCTTTCTAGCATGTCGATTGATTCCTTCGTTCGGTTGTCATCTTTCTTATTTGGTGAGATCGTCGTTGTATTGGTAGCTAATGGTGTAGTGAACTGAACTGGTTCTTTAGTAGCAAGATGAGTGTTTGGCATATCTATCGTTGGCTGCTTTGAGGAGTAGAGGAGGTGGAAGACTGTTTTTCTTTTTCTTTTCCTGTGGTCATTGATGTTGAATAAGAATGCCAAGTCTTGGCCATTCCTCATTAATGCGGAAACCCACCTTTCTTGGGGGAGTTTTGGATGCTTTTGGTTTCTGGTTGTAAGGTGTATAAGTTTTTTTTGGATGACCTTATGTTCGGCTTGTAGTGAGCGATAGGAAATCAGAGCATTTGGTATGGACTCCAGTAGCCTGATTGAATTGTCGGCTGAAATGGAGGCGTCATTTGCTGCAACACCATAAAGCTTTGGTCATGCTGTTCGTGACAAACTGCGTACCTCTTGTTGCTTCATTCTGATGCCCTAGCTGATAATCTTATAGGGCTGGCATGCCGGTCCGGAATTGTATGAGATGGCTGCTTTCAACACGGGCTTATTGATAGCATTACTATTTTGAGATAGCTGCAACTCTCTTGCTAGGATTGTCTCTGCTAGAGTCCATCTGAATGGTAGAGTACTGGTTAAATTCAATGCTTACCGGTCCGATGCTTGCTTGTTTGGTGAAAGTGCCCAACAGAATTCTGTAGCATGTCTAAAGAACTCTGTTTTCTGTTGCAGATACATGAAGAGTGGACCTGGGAATCTTGAGAAGGATGTGGAGAGGAGATTCAGTTATGCTCTAAGTAGAGAGGATATCGAAAATGCCGTTCTTGGAGGACCTTAAGGAGAAGAAGTACATAGTGAATTTTAGTCATTACAAGTACCTTAGTACTGTCAATCTCCTTGCTATATGACTCAAATTGCACATAACTTATTTCGAAACCGAGTTTATTTACCTAATACATCCTGGACCATTCTCTTCTATCAATGTTTACCATTTCTGATCTAATGAGTTAGAGGCTTCTGTCACGAAGAACGTTGATGATTGAGGACGTACAATAGCTGCAGATTGAAGATGAGACCAGTATCACTTCGCATGCTAACCGAACGGACCAATCTTTAGCATCATAATTCATTGGATCGTAGTATTCCACCAGCTTTGCTGGTGCATTCCTCCGGAAATCAATTCCCATTACTTAGTTACTAATGGATCTTTCGTTTTCGACGTTCTCACAATTCTTCTTTTCACTTCGTATCATCATGATGCTCAATCTAAATTATAGATTTTTTTTTTCATCTCACCAAACTTCCCAGCAATATATACAAGTAACCATTTTTAGCAGCAGAACACTTAAAAGCATCATATCTCGATAAGGTATCAGATGACAGATCATTCTGCAGATTAATATTAATAAACTTTGGTAATCGATATTAGTAAGAATTAATAATTTTATTCGGCTGGTTTGTTGAGACGACGAAGCTCAGAGTTACGATACAGTTACAGTATAAGAGGAAATTTGCCTCTTCATCCTTTTGTAATTAAGGGACCAGGAGCAATTCTTTCCTACAACAACATTCTACTCCCTTAGCTAGCTGATCCGTAAGCCAACTCGATCCCGCTGAGTAAAACCATGGTGCGAAACCAAGCAGTCTCGCGCCAGGACGGCTGAACTTTTTGCCATCTAGAAGGGGATTGATGGACGTCGCGGATCTCACTTTGACTCATCCATCAGTACCAACCCGCAGCGATTCCAAGCCTTGATGTCGCCGGCAAAGTTGCCCCAGAAATGACTGTCAGCCTCAATGTGATTCTGCAGATTGTAGATGAGACCAGTATTCCTTGACTAGCTGCCCGAACAGGGAACCTTCCCTCTTCATCAGCGTCATTGGCTCGTCGTATTCCACCAGCTTTCCTGAAATGCAGCAAGTAATAACATATTAGTATGTGTTCCTCCCGTATAAGCCAGCTCAGGTTCTTTCTGATCGCTAGACAATTGGCGGATGAAGAACCGGAGCTCACCATCACTTATTGCAAGCACCCTGGTGCAGTCCATCACAGTAGGTATCCTGTGAGCCACAGTTATCACGGTGCAATCTGCAAACTCCGACCTGATAGTTCTCTGCAAAATCAAGTCAGTGGCATTGTCGATCGATGCAGTTGCTTCATCTAGTACGAGTATCCGACTCCTCCTCAATAGGGCACGGCCGAGGCAGAACAACTGTCTTTGGCCCATACTCCAGTTTGATCCATCTTCCACAACTGCAGAGTCACTTGTTAACCACTCACCAACAGTTCTAGAGATTTGAGTAGTCATTGAGGATGTAAAAGAGAACCGAGGATCTTACCCACGGAATCTAGGCCTTGTTTCTTTTCTTCAATAACGTCTCGAAGCTGACATTTTCCAAGTACCTACAGCATCACAAGCAAAAAATTATTGGAAAAAGTACCATGAAGAACACTTGCAACTTTGGTGCTGCATAAAAGCTCCATCATTTAAAAGGTACGCAAGAAAGTACCTCCCATATCTCCTCGTCGGTATGCTGCAACAAGGGGTCCAAATTGTATCTCACTGTTCCATTGAATAGGGTAGGATCCTGAGGTATGATTCCGAAGCGTGATCTGAGATCATGAAGTCCAATCTTACAGAGATCAATGCCATCGACCACAATCTTCCCTCCAGCAGGTTCCACCAGGCGAAATAGAGCACCGATTAGAGTAGTCTTTCCGCTACCAGTCCGGCCAACAATACCAATCTTGTGCCCACCTTCAAATGTGCAACTGACTCCTCGAAGCACAAGAGGTGCGTCGGGCCTGTATCTTATCTGTTTGATATAATACGCTTTCCTCAGTTTGCTAATATCCTAAAAATGACTTCATAATTCATATGATACATGATTGAAACGGAAAGCAGAACTTGTACCTGCAAATCACAGATCTCGACTTTACCGACTGCTGGCCAACTGGCTGGAGGGCGGCTATCTTCAATGACTACAGGGGCTTCGCTTGGAATATGCATGTACTGATCAAGTCTTTCAACAGAAATTATGTAATTTGCTATGGTGCACTGGTTTTGAATCGAGTTAGCCAAGGACGTGTTCAATGAAAGACCATAAGAGAGGGCCATTCCGATGAATCCTGCAGCAATGGAGTAGTGCATCACTTGCTTATCTGATACACAAGATCGTATGATAAAATATTTCGTAACGTGTATCGCATGCTTACCGGAGCTGAAAGTCCCGGGAGGAAGAAGAACCATGCAAAGCGCTGCAGTTGCGAGAACTGTTGCACTGACAATCTCCAATCGCTGAATCAACCACTCGTTTGCTGAGAAACTGTGAAAGAAGGGACTAGCATTTGTGTCAATGAGGTCAAGATTCTTAGCAAAGAAACGTTCCTCCTCCTCGAAGGCCCTTATTGTGATGGAGCCAGCTACAGATTCGGCCAAATGATTTGCCACCAAAGACTTTGTGGTACCATTTATCCGCATGAACTCTTTAGCAGATGAAAAGTAGTATCTCTGCAGAAGTTCTTGAAGTTAAGTTCTTTTAATCTGAAATAGAGATTAACGTAAACTGCGAGTTCACAAGTTCTTGTCAAGCAGAATCAGTCAATTACCTGCAAGCGAATAGCCAAATACAGCAACGGTACTGAGACGAAGAGGACTTGCCAAGTAACAACAGCCAATACGCCGAGATTTGCATAAGCATTTATGGTTGCCCCAACAGCAAAAATTAAGCCAAAAGGAACATCCAAATCGACAAAGCTAAGATCAGACGAAACCTGCAAGGTAAAAGAAGCAAACATAATATATATTGCTGCAAATCAAAAGCAAACTTAAAACGTTGGCTGATCGGATAGTTACCCGACTTAGTATTCTTCCCAGAGGCGTGGAGTCATAGAAAGACATAGGTGCACGGAAAAGGGAGTTTAGAAGCTGCGTAAACAAGGACTTCGATGACTCGAGTCCCAGAACCACGGTTGCTAAAGATCTACTCAGCAAAAACAGCATTGTTGTGCAACCAATCAGCAAGTAGACTACAATCAATTTCAACGTGCTGACGCTCGGATCATCCACATTAGCAGCCATCCAGGAGTTCTGTGATATTTGACCAGCCATGAATGCGAGGTGACTACATGCTGCCAGGGAGAAGTACATGTATCCTTTGTTCTGGCTGAGGTACAGAAGGTAAGGCTTCAGCCCGGTATCTCCTACTTCCTTCTCCTCTTGCTTAATCAGTTGATCTCCCTTGGATGCTTTGACTGGCTTCTCTGCATAAGTCTTTTTTATTTCCTTTGCAGATGACCCTAGTTGTCTCGAATTATTCACCTGCGAAAGACTTTCCGAACCAGCTGTTTCTTTGTGCGCGTTCACGAGATTCTGAAATTCTTTACTCGAAGTTACTAGCTCCTGATAATGAGCTGCTCTAAGGATCTCACCATCTGCCATCAACTGTTCAGAAAGAAAGAGCTGTGTCATTGGACCAAACCATCACCAGCAATCGTACGAGTAAGAAACACTCACCAAGACAGAATCAAATGCTGGAAGAAAATCAACTTGGTGTGTAACGAGCAAGACCGTCTTCTTGGCAAGTGCTTTCATGACATATTCCTGCCAAGAGCCAAGCATCAGTCTTTTGTTCAGGCTACTAACTGAAGAATATTAGTTGCATCAACATAGAATTACATTGAACAAGCTTGTAGCAGTCTCTGCATCCACAGCACTAAATGGATCATCGAGAAGATATATATCAGCATCTTGATATAGAGCGCGGGCAAGTTGAATCCGCTGCTTCTGGCCACCACTCAGATTGACTCCACGCTCGCCAATTTCTGTCTGATCTCCATAAGGAAACAAGTCGAGGTCCTTCACCAAAGAACATCTCTCAAGTGTGTCACGGTAACGTTGTTCATCCAACGGAGATCCAAACAGAATGTTCTCCTGTATTGTCCCAGTTTGGATCCAAGCTGTTTGAGATACATACGCAATCCTCCCGCAGACTTCGATCTGTTTCCAAGAAAATTTTCAAAAGCACATCAGGAGGTATATACAAAAAGATAATCAATATAAGAAACAGTGAGCAAGGCTTACAATTCCTCTAGTACTTGGCACTTCAGCGAGAATTGCTGCCAAAAGAGTAGATTTTCCTGACCCAACTTCGCCGCACACGGCAACTTTGTAACCAGGCTTAACTTCCAAGTTTATGTTTCTGAGAGTAGGCTTTGGAGAATTTTGTTCCCAAGAAAAATCGGCGGACCTTATGACAATGGCATGGTCCACACTGTCCATGCTGTACTTTCGCCGCACATTTCCTTTCTGCAACTCTGGTGCCTCGAGGAAGTTCACAATACGTGCAAATGATACTCTTGCTTGAATGACCACCCCAAGAACATCCGGAATGGTCCTGATGGGGTCTTGAACAAGTCGTAAAGTCGCAACAAAAGTGAAGACATTACTGGCATTGAGAGGAATTTTTAGGAAATAGCAAGCACCAAATGTAGCAGCAGAGACCAGTAGAGGAGAGGACCAGAACAGGAAACTATTGTACGCTCTCCGTGATTGGACCGCTGACAGCCACTTGTATTCTACCTTCCTTAAAGTCTCGATCACATTCTTGAAATGTGTTTCCCAAGCATACAGCTTCAACACCTTCATGTTGATCAGTGCTTCGTTGCACACCCTCAATCGCTCATCCTGTGCCACCATAAGCTTGGACTGAAACTTGTGCTGCAATTTGGCAAGGGGAGTATTACAGAGAACTGTAAGTACCATAACAACCAGGGCTGCGAATGTCGCCAGCCCAACAGCGTGGAACAGAATCGCAAGAGAGATGCAAAGCTGCAAGCTTGTAGTCCATGTTTGATGAAACCAAAAGGGGAATTCTCCAATTCTGTATGCATCAACCGTGACATAGTTCATTATTTCGCCACTCGAGTGAGTCAGTCTACCAACATTGGACAGCCTCAATTGCTTCTTATAGATGGCAGCCATGAGCAAAGAGCGGACTCTTAAACCGATAAGCCTGGCCCTGAAGTACCACTGCCTTTGGGACAAAGACTCCAAGCTCTTGCAAAAGAAAAGTATGACTGCCAACAGATAGCCTTCATACTTAAAACTACCCTTTCCTTCAGCAACCAAAATGAAGGCATTAAGAAGCAGAGGACCAGCAGACAGAGTGAGTATCTTCAGCAGGGCAAAGAACCCGGAAATGAGTATCTCTCTCCAATGGCATGATATAATTGTTCTCAGGACCGAGGGCTGCGAGGAAGAATCTTGTTCCTTTTTCCTGTTCAACCGCTCCAAGAAGTCCATGTAACAGCTTTCAGCCCGGTCCGCCCGGCGCAACTTCGGTATGTCCTCATCATCCAGAGTCTTCTCCCTTCCCTTCTTCATCAATGAATTTATCCACCAAAAAGACATTACACTGAAGAATCCTGCCTTCTCAAACTGAGTCGCTCCGCTCCCCGAATCTATTTTACTGATGCCATTCCCCGAGCCATTCAACGGAGCATAAATGCCATTCTCATCATCAATCTGTTCATGTCTATATCCTTTGTATATACATAAGAGCAGCAGTATAGCTCCTGGAAACGACAACACATCCAAGGCTACCCGCACTGATGCCGCTTGTTCTAGAATGGCTGTGAACAGAGAAAATGAACAAACAGCTGCAGAAACCAATAGTGTGAGGGTGGATAACAACCGGGACGGCGTCCGTCGCAGATGTTTCCCTCGAAGGCTTAGAGTTAAACCCACCAACAACCATGTGAACCCTTGAAGCAGCACAACTAACCACCTGCTGGAAGGTAACACGGTCCCTGTTTTCCTCAACTGTTCTTCTAGAATCCATACACTATAGCACAGGTAGACTAATCCTACTGCTCCATTGAACACAGCAGAGAGTATCTGCAAGCTCGAGAACCTCCGGAACCGAGCTTCGACTCTACTCTCCGTCTTCGACGGAGACTTTCGAACCAAGTTAAACAAGAGCACGAGCAGAAGCAGAGCATCGAAGCCTATGACCAACGCCTGGTTCGTACACGAATCGGGTTCACTTAAAAACAAATAATTGAGATTGGTTGGCCTCACAGAATCCCCACAGAACATGTTCTTCCATAGCTCCTCCGTCATCTGCAATTTCTTGTCTTCTTCACGAAAAAAAAAAACACAACAGTCCTTGTCAGAAACGGCTAACACACTAAAAATTTCCATAATCAGGATGCCTCATGAACTTAAATTACTGATCCTTGTCATAAAAATGCAATCTTTTATCATAAAAAGTATCACATAAGGAACCTTTTTCGTGATCCAAAAAATAAAGTAATTCTAATTGAAGTGCTCAAAATAATACCTCTACTTATTTTAAGAGGATTCTATAGTATAATATAAGTGAATTCAAATTCCTCACCCACTCCGGCCGGGTAGAGAATCTATGCTAAGAAATGCAAAGAGAATGCAGAAAAGATAAATAATTGATGACCCGAACGGACCCGTACTCTCATTTAAAGAGTGGCTGAGATGGACGTCGATAGGATCAAGAAAGGCAAACCAACCTCACGTGGGCATCGGAAAAATAAAAAAGAAAAAAAATAGAAGAGGAAGAGCAAAATTGTAGCACAAAGTCAACGAACCTGAGAGGACGAGGAGGAGGAGAGAAAGACTTGCACCAACCCAGAAAATGTTCTTCGTCGAAAAGGCAGGGAAATTGGGTTTACGTGAATTAAAATGCACCAACTATATTATATGCTTCTTCTTCTTCTTCTTCTCATGTGGGGGCGTTGGACACCAGTTTGGGCAATATCTTTTTTATTTATATATATTTATATATACCCACGTTTGTGTCCGCACACGTTCTCTCTCCGCCTCTTGCTCTATGAGCTCTCTCTGTGTTTGCTGCGCTTTTTTATAAAAGAAACGAACGGAGGAGATTAAAAAGCGATTTTATTTTTACAAAATTAAACTCTAAACGGTCCATTAAAAGTGTTCAAGTACTGCATATATGGTTTGATAGATATGGTGTCTTAAGTATGAGATAGGATGATCGAATTTTAACGACCGTCCAAGATTCAAAATTATAGAAACAATTTATTCTTAAAAAAAAATGTCCTAGTCAGGAATTAAGAAAGAAGAAGCAAAGCGGCCAACGTCTACTTATTTTAATGCATGTGATTCGTAAAGCGTTTGAACTGTTAAATTAAATGATTAGTTTTTTTATAGAAAAATTAAATGATTAGTGGAGTCGACTCATCGGCATTTATTTTTTTGAAAATTTTTAAAGTACTATAAGTTGATGTCCCGTTGATCGAATTAGTTATTTTGTTTATTCAACATAATTTTTAAAGACCTATCTACACATAGAACTCACAAAGTTATGCAAAATCAAAAAATTTAATTCATTGAAATACACAAACACCGTCACCTCTTAAAACTTTGGGAGGGATAAGTTCATTTTAGTACCCTGTAGTTTCACCCGTTTTGTCTGGAGTACCATGTGGTTTCAAATTAGTATTTTAGTACCTTGTGGTTGACCACCAATTATCCGGGCAGGTCCAGGGCAGCTACCAGTCTAAACCCGCCCGAAACGACGTCGTTTTGAGACGACGTGGAAGACAAACTGACGTGGATTGAGATAAATTACCTACTCAGTCCCTAATTTTTTTATATTTTTCAAAAAAATCCCTCATTTTAAATATTACTCTCCTCCCCTTTCTCTCTCTATCCAACTTTATCACTCCCACTTTCACCTCAGAAACCAATCGTTCCCCCAAGGCCTCAACTACGTGCCTCCTCCTCCTTCCCCTCTAATCCTCCCACCCCCACAAGCAATAGGCTACCCCAGAATCCCACCCAATGCCAAGAACAAAGGCACTTTGATGGGTTCCGGCTCAATTGAACACAGAGAGAGAAATTTCCATCGGAGAGATTGAACCCCTCGTCTTGTTCAATATTACCTTCTTCTTCTTCGTCGCTTTGAACCCCGGTACCGGCAAGCTCCTTATCGACAACGGACCATCTCTCTCTCCTTAGGCTAGTTCCCCCATTCTATTTTCCCCTCGAAACCATACTTTCTCCCTCTCTATTTTATCGAGGGGAGCGTCCACCCTGAACCGAGAAACCAGAATCCATTGGGACATTGGATTAAAGAATTTCAACTTTCGTGGTTCTTTGTTTTTTGTCTTGCAGAGTTCTATTGTGTTGGATCTGATTGGTGGAACACCGGAGAAGATCGATGAACAACGATGAAATGAGTCGACGGCGGTGATGGCCAATTGGAAATGTTGAGGTTGTCGATTGAAGATGTTGAGGTTATCAATTGGAGGTGTTGAGGGCGGGCCATCGAGGTTGTCGATTGGAGGTGTTGAGGGCGTTTCCTGGGATTTTTGCCTAAGACATCACTGCTGAAGATGAAGGAGGAGGGAGAGAATAAGGAGGAGAGAGAGAGAGTTGGTTAATTAATATTTAAGTAGGATATTTTTTGAAAAAATTAAAATAATTTGTGACTAATTAGGTAATTTATCATTGTATATGTCGGCTTTAACTAAGCCAACTATGTTGCCACGTGTCTTTCACGTCGTCTCAAAACGACGTCGTTTTGGGCGTGTTTGGATGGGTAGCTGCCCTGGACCTGCCCGAATAATTGGCAGTCAACCACAGGGTACTAAAATACCAATTTGAAACCACATGGTACTCTAGACAAAATGGGTAAAACTACGGGGTACTAAAATGAACTTATTCCTAAAACTTTGAAAGAAATAAAAAAAAAATAGGACTTTTGCGGCCATGTGGCAGCCACCAAGCCGGGTCGACCCATCGGCTCCCTAAACACATATTTTTTATTTTTTGAAATTTTCTAAAATGTTATAAATTGGTGTTAGGTTTGTCCGAATGAGTTAATTTTTTATTTCATATAAATTTCTGACACTTATGCGTAGTGTGCAAAAAATTATACGAAATTTAAAAATTCTACTCATTTGAATATCCAAGCACCAACTTATTACCCCTTCAATTTTTGGAAAAAATATTTGGGTGTGCCATGTGTCACTCGTCCACGCGGAAGCCCTTTTTTTCAAAAATCTAATCATTTTGGAAAATGTTATAAGTTGTTATCATTTTGGAAATTTTACAAAGTTTTTTACCTAGAACATAAAAAAACCGAAAAATATCAACACATTAGATTTGGAATATTTGTAAACAAATTTATTGTACTCGCTTGATGCACGACTACGTACATTTGCAGTTTATCTCATACTCATTGTTATTGCAAAGTAAAAATATTAATATTAACACATTTTTTATATTATTAAAAATCTACCAATGGTGGGTATCACATAACATCTATTCAAAATTGCAATTTTTTATGTGAAATTTATCTATTAAGATTAAGTATTTCCAAATTTATTAAGAAAATAATTCTCCAATCATATCTTTTGTATTCATAAGGTCAACCGTCGTAAAGTAAATCAAATTTTTTTATCATTTAGGTTTAATAAAATTGAAAATGCAATTTAGAGAAAAGAGGAGGTGAAAAGGTGGCGAACGATACCCATGTCGTCACGGCTTACGTCCCGTCCCTTAGGTCGACGTCTCCCTCTTGTTTGTTTCCGGTCTATTCCAATTGGTCTGTCTTGCCTGATGCAAATCAATCCCTTCTCTTTTCTAAGAAAAAAATCAAAATATAATCATCCGCAAAATTTGAATGTTTGTTCTTCCGTACCTCTTCCGACTCTTTTTTTGAACGGTCTTACCTCTTCCGACTTTCCACATTAAATCTCCAAATCTCTAATTCTGATACCTGAATTTTTACTTGTAACCGTAATCACCACTGAACCATTTTCTTGTTTTCATCTTTCTTCTTTTTTAAGGAAAAAAGACACATATATATAATAGAGATAATTACTGAGAGGACCTCAGGGTATAGTCAAATAGACTCTGAGGATCCCACAATTTTTCTACTAATTTTCGAGCTCCTGTAGTTTGGTTTTTATTATACTTTCCGATCTCCCGCTGACATCATCGATTTTTTTATTTTTTCATCCTGAAATGACTATTATACCTCTTGAGTTGTCTCCTACCTCCCCTTTGGTGAACTTTCCTCTTCTCTGGCTATTTGCCTCTTTATTTCTATAATCCCTATTCTGAGACAACGAAAGGTAAAAAAAATAAATTAATTGAGGAAAAAAAGAGGAAATCTCCTTCTTTGGTTCTGGGTTGGATCTTACCTAGACAGAGCGTGAAGGGAAGAGGGAATAAGGTGTTGGAGCATGAGGAGAAGGGTTTCTAGGGTTCGACGAGTCCGCACCCCTAGCGGCGAAGCTAAAGCAGTGCCAAATCATTCCTGGGCGGCAGTGGGTCCCTCAGGGTGATGCCCTCCTTGATGTGTCCACCTTCGAGGACCGGAAGCTCCGTGCAGTGGAAGAGGAAAGCAACCGCCGGCTAGGAGCTGTTCTGGCGACAGCAGAATCTTGCCCAAGGAGGCTGTACTGTGATGAATCGGCGACAACGATCTCGCCCCTCACTACAAGAAGAGGGAGAAGAAGAAAATCGATTTTTAGATTTCTTGAATTTGGTATTTATGCTTTCTGATGTTCTGATGGAGGAAAACAGCGGAGAGAAAATGAATTTATTATTTTATTTTTGTAAGAGTATTTGAGTCATTTACGTAAAAAAATGACTGATGACATCAGCGAAGGACTATGAAGTATAATAAAAATCTCAGGGTGATGCCCTCCTTGATGTGTCCACCTTCGAGGACCGGAAGCTCCGTGCAGTGGAAGAGGAAAGCAACCGCCGGCGAGGAGCTGTTCCGGCGACAGCGGAATCTTGCCCGAGGAGGCTGTACAGTGATGAATCGGCGACAACGATCTCGCCCCTCACTACAAGAAGAGGGAGAAGAAGTAAATCGATTTTCAGATTTCTTGAATTTGGTGTTTATGCTTTCTGATGTTCTGATGGAGGAAAATAACTGAGAGAAAATGAATTTATTATTTTATTTTTGTAAGAGTATTTGAGTCATTTTCGTAAAAAAATGACTGATGACATCAGCGAAGGACTATGAAGTATAATAAAAACCTCAGGGTGATGCCCTCCTTGATGTGTTCACCTTCGAGGACCGGAAGCTCCGTGCAGTGGAAGAGGAAAGCAACCGCCGGCGAGGAGCTGTTCTGGCGACAGCGGAATCTTGCCCGAGGAGGCTGTACTGTGATGAATCGGCGACAACGATCTCGCCCCTCACTACAAGAAGAGGGAGAAGAAGTAAATCGATTTTCAGATTTCTTGAATTTGGTGTTTATACTTTCTGATGTTCTGATGGAGGAAAACAGCGGAGAGAAAATGAATTTATTATTTTATTTTTGTAAAAATATTTGAGTCATTTACGTAAAAAAATGACTGATGATATCAACGAAGGACTATGAAGTATAATAAAAACTAAACTACAGGAGCTCAGAAATTAGTAAAAAAACTATAAGGTCCTCAGAGTCTATTTAACTATACACTGGGGTCCTCTCAATAATTATCTCTATATAAGAACCTATCAAGTAGGAAAGTCCCTACCATCTTTCTTCTTCTGGCTGTATTTCTAAAGGAATCAATTGCTGAAGAGCACATGCGTTTCTCTTCATGTTTGGTTGGTTTTCTGATTTCTTTTATTTGGTAACTGCTATTTGATATTTGGAATCTCTTAATGTGATATATGCCCAATTCTTAAAATCACGGTCCATAAAAATGATTTTTTTTTGTAATATGGTTGACAATGTGTATAAATTTTATACTTAAGATTATGCTATAAAAATATGACTATATTACGATAACTAGATTATATTAATTATCAAAATGTAAAATATATATGCATAAAAGGAAAGTAAAAGTTGGTTTAGTCTTATATAATATTTCTATAATATAATAGTACTTACCAAAGTTAGATGAGTATTTTGATGTTCTTCCTCAATTTGGAATGTCAAAGAATCAAAAAGAAAAATAAAAACTCTAGAAGCACTGTTTTTAGTGGTTAATTAATTTTTTTTAAACTAATGGATTATCTACAAAGTTAAATAAAAAAGATTTGAAGTAGGAGATATGAATAGAGATCGTTAGACATTGTAAGTCATCAACCCTCTCTCTCGATTTTTTTTTATAAACGAGAGGACAAAAGACCCCTCAGCCTTTACTCATCATCAGACGGGTAAAATAGTACGGGTACATCAAGACTGATTGACTGACGACCCTCAATTCATTAAAATACACATCAATATAGTTACATAATGGCACATCAAATACAAGATAGTCAAGTGCGATCTTCAAGGCGTGCTTAGAGAGCATGTCTGTTACATGGTTGCCCTCGCGATGTGTGTGCTGTACGTCAACCTCCTAATCCTGAGCAAGCAACAGAGGAGTGATGTCAAGGGGTGATGTCGGGCGGTATCACGTCTAATATAGAGAAGGGCCAAAGATGAATCAACATCCACCTGTACTCTCCGAAAGCCTCTCAACCAAGCAAGCTCAAGGCCGAGGATGGGTGTCCGAGGCTCTGCAAACAGAGCACTGCAGCTAGCGATGCCCTTGATGAATCACACAACCATAGCCTACTAGAGTCGTAGATGATATCTCACGCATCTGCAGTTCCCAAAATTTCCATTGAATACTGTATTGAGCTTGACGAAACCCGCAGTGGGATGCTTTTAAGAGACTAGGATCTGTCTTTAAAAATTATTTTAATTTAACATGAAAATTTTGGAGTGGGTAGAATTGGTTATACAAGGTAACCCGTTAACCATGTCTCTCCTAATAAATCCTTTTAAAGAAAAAATAGTTAACATCTCTGTGAACTTATGGATAAAATATATTACACAAATAGAAACTCTCCGGGTATTTAGGTTGTGACAATCATTTTTTCCAAATAAACAAGAACTGATGTGTGACAAACCTTCATTAAAAAATTTGTGAATAATATCGTGAAAATACTACAACAGGTATTTAAGATTATTTATAATTTTTGTTAATGATTCATTAATTAATTAATTTTCATTATATTCACGAAAAATACCCGTACTTTTACGAAAAGCACTTACATTACATTTTAAACTTTTACCTCAAGAAATACGGGATAATTTAGTATATTTGAGATTGCCCATAATAAACATGTTATGAACTTTTTGTTTGTGTTCTTTTCAAATAATTTAAAGCTTCTATTCATAAAGTGACTTTATAAGATATACATATATTCATGAATAACATGTAATTTACAGTTATGACCGAAATAAACTTTATGGATAAAATATATTACACAAATAGAAACTCTCCGGGTATTTAGGTTGTGACAATCATTTTTTCCAAATAAACAAGAACTGATGTGTGACAAACCTTCATTAAAAAATTTGTGAATAATATCGTGAAAATACTACAACAGGTATTTAAGATTATTTATAATTTTTGTTAATGATTCATTAATTAATTAATTTTCATTATATTCACGAAAAATACCCGTACTTTTACGAAAAGCACTTACATTACATTTTAAACTTTTACCTCAAGAAATACGGGATAATTTTGTATATTTGAGATTGCCCATAATAAACATGTTATGAACTTTTTGTTTGTGTTCTTTTCAAATAATTTAAAGCTTCTATTCATAAAGTGACTTTATAAGATATACATATATTCATGAATAGCATGTAATTTACAGTTATGACCGAAATAAACTTTATACATTTTTTTGTAGAAAGTATAAACTTTATACATGGGACATTTCATTCCATGACTTATATTTCATTAACATAATGCCAGTTCAAAATTTACTTTATTTTATTAGTTTAACCAAGTCTAATTGTTTAATCGTCACACCACATAAAAATATAATAAAACCTGACTTTTTTGTCTTCCAAGTTGAGGCTTATTTGGATTTCGCACATCCATACATATGCATAGCGACGAATAGACCTCCCCCTGTTGGACCCTAACTGGATAGACTGTTATGGTGTAACTAAGATCCAAATGCTAAGTGATACTTTCAATTTCGATACGAATTATAAGACACCGGCAATTTTCAGAAGAGATCCAAAACTCGCCGAGATCGACGACTCCAACTTTAATGGTGAATTTTTTTTAACAAATTCATCAAAGTTTGAAAATGGATAGCAAATTAATATTTTTAAAATTGTAATTTTAAAAAGAGGTGGCCACGTTTTTTACAATTTGAAAAAAAATAAGTTAGTACTTGGTATCAGAGTGAGGAGAATAATTAGTTTGTTATCCATTTTAAAATTTTACCAAAAAAAAAATAACCCACTTTGATCGGGCAAGCCCAAACTCTCTGGTCTCTCCCATGTGGATATTGATTATTGGATCCAGAAAATGCATACATATGTTGTAGCTTGTAGGTTTTGCAAGTACTTGCGAAATTAATAATTAAATATGCTCATTGAATAGACTATAGAGGATCTAACGAAGCATATTATTTAGTAATTTGTACGTGTAGGTGTCAATATCCTATGGCGGCTATACCATCTCTTCCTTTTGGCACACCAAAAGGCTAATAAGTCGCTTCTGTGACCATTTGCGACACATTTTCTATAATCCCTACTTACGTTTTTTTGAGAAAATCCCTGGCTTACTAATGGCTTAGGTTTTTAAAAGAATTTGATTAATTCAAAGAATTTTTTTCCCAACGGGCATTTGGCCTAAGAGCATAGATATTGCTTTACTTTAAGGAAGTTATGGGTTCAATCCCCGGTATTGTAACTAGACGTAATATTTACCTTTCAAAAAAAATTCAAAAAATCTTTTTTTTAATTAATTCAAAGAATCTAATATCAGATATATCACAAATCAGCTGATTCGTCCCTAAACTAATTTTTGACCACTTTTTTTGAGCCCAAAAAGATCTCTGAACTGGGAATTACCCCCTCCTCGCTCTGCATGTGAATTGGTTCTAGGCCCCTAATAGAATTTGACGGGGGGAGATTAGAAGGAGACAAGGGTAGTCCCCAAATTTAGGGACTAAAGAAGAGATTGTGGCAATCTAGATATTAATAAAGTAATCAAAAATAAAATTAGAAAATTAATAGAAACAAAAGGGGAGGTGAAAAGAGGAAGGAACTAATGCCAACTGAAGGCCAAAAAGAGGAAAGAGAAAATGGAAAAAGGAAGGAACCTTTTTTTATGAAAAGACTAAAAAAGTCAAAAAAATATAAGCCAATCCCTCGTGAAAAGAGGAATGAACGCTTCACAAGGACTATTTCTATCTCTCTTTAAATTATTATCAATTTCAAAAACGCTACCAGTTACCAAATAATTTTTTTAATAAATAAACTCAAAGTCCCAAAGAACAAAAATTCAATAGAAAACCAATATCACTGCATTCAAAACCAATATCACTACATTCACAAACCAATATCACGACGTTCGAAAACTAATATTACCATGTTCGAAAATCAATATCAACACATTCGAAAACTAATATATCACCATATTCGAAAACCAATATCACTACGTTCGAAAACTAATATCATTACAGACTAAAACCAATAGAATTACTTACTCAAACCAATATCAATACATACTCAAACCAATATCTTTACTTACTCAAACCAATTTTGTTACAGACTAAAACTAATATCAATACATACTCAAACAAATATTAGTACATACTCAAACCAATATCTTTACTTACTCAAACCAATTTTAATACAGACTAAAACTAATATCATTACATACCCAAACCAATATCATTACATACTCAAACAAAACAAAAGAGATCACGAAAATCCTAATCGAACACATCCTCTGAAAGAACCCCACCCAAACCCATACCCGAACCCGAACCCACACCTCTCTGTAGCTTCAGGTTCACATACAAACTTTGGCTCCCCGGGACGGGGACAGGGACGGGCACGGGAGTCATGGCCGATCAGAACCCGAACCCGGGCTAGGGCGGGAGAGCAGCGGTCTTGACGACAGGGTTGGAGACGCGGCGTGGCTGGAGGCGAATGGCAGACTTGCGAGCGGTGGCTTCCCGTCCCGTAGGTTCTCATTCTTGACATTTATTTCTCTTCCACAGATTAAAACTAAAAGAAAGAAGCTACAAAATAAAACGAAGACAAAGAAGCAAAGAAAGAAGAAGATGAATGCTGTTTAGAGTTGAGAAATAATAAAAGAATGGATGAGATTTGGAAGAAGAAGAAGAAGAATAATAATAATAATTTCTTAAATGAAGGAGAGAGATGGCGGCCAGATTTTGTTTCTAACTTTGGGAGATAAAAGTTAAAAGGGCAAATTACCCTCACGTCCCTGTACTTTGGTCACCCTCCCCCTAGGGTCCCTGGATTTTGGAAAATGATTGTCCCGTCCCTAAGTTTTGATGATAATAGACTCTCGGGTCCCTGCAGCCGAAATATTCCCTTTTCTCCGGTGAACCCCCACTTAAAAAGACTAAAATGCCCTTCCCACTTAAAAAAAATTACTCTCCCTTTTCTTCATGAATCTGCTGCCGACACAAATTGAAAAGTAATCGACTGTCAGAAAGCAATCGATTGGGTCGGAATTTGGGAGTTCCGCCACGACGACGATAGTTTTGTCTACAAGATGGGCCTTTTGAAGCTCAAGGCCATTCGTCGGAGGCGCTATTCAGAGGAGCCGGGTCCTACCGGGAACGAAGATGTATGTGCTCACCGTCGGTCCAAGATGATGGTTTTTAAGTCGTTAGAGGCACCATCGTCAGAGGATGCCATCGAGTCCTGCGGAGGAAGATGAAGCTGAGATGACGTTATGACGGAGGAAGACGAAGCTGACGTCGTGACAAATTTGGGTTTCTATTTTCTTCCTCACCGCCTCGTGATCTCGTTTAGCTCCCTGACGGTTCCCGCTGAGAGGGCATCGACGTTCCCTGCAGCTTCTCCAGATGGCGAAGAGCACGGAGAGGAAGTCCAATGTGTCAACACACAACCAGACAGTAGAGAATCAGCTAATCACTTCACTTGTACTCATCATCGCGGAGTTTAAAGATCGATCAGGCGGTTGATTAGATCTGCGCATTTATTGGAAGAAAAAAAATAAATGATTAAAACAGAACACGACTCGACGGTTAAACAGCAATAGCTATATACATATATAGAGAGAGAGAGAGGATACTTCTGCTGCTCGGCGAGAGCGGAGGAGGCGGCAGAGCGGAGGCTAGCGGTGAGGTGCGGGGAGTGAGGCGCGGAGGGGGACAGCGAGTAGGCCATGAAGTCCCCGGACGAGGCCATCGTGTCGGTCCTCCAGTCCACGATTTCCCCGTAGGACACCGTCTTGTCATCTGGTGACGAGGAACCTCGCGAGGCAGTCGATCCGGCGTCGTCTACCGCCTTTCCTAATTAGAGCTCTCTTCGAATCCGTTCACAGGGCAAGGAAGAGAGGAGAGAGAAGCGGTTAGGTGGCAGAATTATGAGGGTATTTTGGTCATTTTAAGTGGGGGTTCACCGGAGAATATGGAATATTCCGACTCCAGGGAGCCGAGAGTCTATTATCATCAAAACTTAGGGACGGGACAATCATTTTTCAAAATCCAGGGACCCTAGGGGGAGGGTGACCAAAGTACAGGGATGTGAGGGTAAATTGCCCAAGTTAAAATGGTAGTGGGGTAGAATCTCTAATTGGTAGGTAAAATGTTAAAAGTACCCTTGATAGATTAATGGCCGTTTGATTCAAATATTTTGATTTAAAATCAAATCTGACGGCCTATAATTAAGTTCCTACATGTGGACAAAATTTTAGTAGTCCCCACTCAATCTGGTGTCAAATTTGACGCGTGAGGAGAAGAGAGAGAGGCATGAGGTTGGAGAGAGGAGAGAGAGGGAGGAGAAGGTGGTTTTCTGGATTACATTTGAATTTGGGGCTTGATTAATTATTTATAATAGTCACAATTTTTTAGGAAAAATTACGCTCAGGTCCTAGTAATTTGGCCTCCCTCTCTCTAGGGTCCCTGCATTTCTAAAATTTATGCTCACATCTGTCTAGTTTAGTTTTAGAAACTCTCGGGTCCCTCGATGATGTCATCGATTTTTTTTCTAGAAAATGATGAATATACCCTTAAAAAAAAGAAAAATCATCATCTTCAACCTTCTACCTCCATCTTCAATCAAAATTGATACCCAAAAAAGTCTACTACAAACTTAAAAACCAAATTTATGCATCCAATCACATCAACCACTTACATTAACATAAAAATCAAATCTTTCTCATAAATAAGCCCACCTAGGGGTGTGCATTCGGGATATCCCAAAATAATTTTGGTATTCGGGAATTCGGGATCGGAATTTCGGTATTCGGGAGTTAATTCGGTAAGGTTTTTCAGTAAATTTTGGTAATTTCGGTATTCGGGATCGGTTCGGTATATACCGGTATTATTTCGGTAATACCAAAAATTCGAAGTACTAAAATGTAAGTTTACCAACCTATATATATAATGAAAAAATCACACCCCCACCCATTTCCTACTTCCAGAAACACACGACCCCTTCTCTCATCCTCCTCCTCCTCTCCTCTCCCCCCTTCCTCCCTCTCTCAAACTTCAACCACGGCACCACCTCCTCCGGCCCTCCGCCCCCACCACCCCTCCACCACCCGTCCACCATCCCTCCGTCTCCACCACCTCCGGTCCTCCGCCCCCACCATCCCTCTCGGATTTGTTGAAATAAATTAGGGTTTTAAAAATTAGGGGTTTTTCGAATTAATATTTTACTAAGGATTTAAAGATGTTGTTCTACTAGTAAAACCTTTCTTGTCCATCGTCGGATGCCACCAAGACGAGGTCTGGGAGGTTCAGGCCGGAGCCGAAGTGGTTGCTTTCTCAGATAAGACCGGCGTCGAGATGTTCGTCATCGGCGACCACATTGAGGCAAGAACATGTATCCCTCTTCCTCTAACTCTCATGTTTCCTTCGTTGATTGGGTGGGTTGTCTTCTCCCAGAAAGTCCAAGAAATTAATTTAATTTGCAATCATATTTTTTTCCCCAAAAAATTTGGTATTTTTGGTATATCCCAAAATACCAAAATTTAATTCGGTATTATACCGAATACCGAATTAAATTTCGGGATCGGGATCGGGATGGATTTTTTTTAGCTATTCGATATTCGGGATATTTGGTATTCGGTATTCGGTATTCGGGATCGAGATATCCCGAATGCACACCCCTAGGTGGGCTTATTTATGAGAAAGATTTGATTTTTATGTTAATGTAAGTGGTTGATGTGATTGGATGCATAAATTTGGTTTTTTAGTTTGTAGTAGACTTTTTTGGGTATCGATTTTGATTGAAGATGGAGGTAGAAGATTGAAGATGATGATTTTTCTTTTTTTTAAGGGTATATTCATCATTTTCTAGAAAAACAATCGATGACATCATCGAGGGACCCGAGAGTTTCTAAAACTAAACTAGACGGACGTGAGCATAAATTTTAGAAATGCAGGGACCCTAGAGAGAGGGAGGCCAAATTACTAGGACCTGAGCGTAATTTTTCCTAAAAAATTGTGACTATTATAAATAATTAATCAAGCCCCAAATTCAAATGTAATCCAAAAAACCACCTTCTCCTCCCTCTCTCTCCTCTCTCCAACCTCATGCCTCTCTCTCTTCTCCTCACGCGTCAAATTCGAGACCAGATTGAGTGGGGACTACTAAAATCTTGTCCACACGTAGGTGTTCACAACCCCTTCGGTTTGGTGTTCTACTTTGTGTTTATGTTAATCTATTTTTTATTTGTTTATTTCCTGTATCTTTTTCTTGTGTTTTGTCTGTTGTTCAGGTTGGCTTAGGTCTGATCTAATAATGGAACTGATCTTTGGTTGTAGCTCGTTGATGGATGCTGCTGTTAGATAATGATGAAGATAGTTTGTTAATTATCTATAGTTTTATTAAGAATTATGTGTAATATGTTATTTTTAATTTTTTATAAGTAGGATCTATACACTATTGTTTTAGTCGATTAAATATTGATAATTAAAAATTAAGAATTTTTTTTATTCTTGTCGCTTTCCTATATTTGTAGAATCAACAGTTCGAGACTATAGCCCTTTTCGGTATTCTGCAGAATCAACAAATTCGTGGTTGCCTATCCATGTCGTCCCCTGCATTAGTTAGTATCAAGAGCCGCACTCGTTCCTCGTGGTGTCTGATCCTTATAATCGGAGTTTGTTCTATCTAAAAAAACAAAAGGTCGCAGAATCATTTTAGGGTTTTTGGTTAAACCCTAT
This sequence comes from Hypericum androsaemum, assembly GCA_963995505.1. Classification (NCBI taxonomy): domain Eukaryota; kingdom Viridiplantae; phylum Streptophyta; class Magnoliopsida; order Malpighiales; family Hypericaceae; genus Hypericum; species Hypericum androsaemum. The sequence continues at coordinate 15,719,336 of OZ023182.1, forward strand.
CTGCGCCGTCACCAACCTTGGTCCTGTCGCCGTCGCAAAGACCAACCGGACTAGGCCGCCGATGTCGCCCATTGAGAGAACCTGATCGTGGCTTTTCAAAAAGGACCCGACATCACCAGCAAAGCCCAGAGATGAGCCACTTGCTTGCCTACCATCCTTTCAGCCGAGCCATCGTGCGAGCCAGAATTCGGTCCGACGTCTTCCCACTTGCCATCGATCGCCCCTACCACGGCCGCCACCCTTGGCTTGGTTTGTGATTTTTTCCCTTTTACTGAAATTAGAGTTTTGCTGAATTGAGGATTTTTCGTACTAAATCTGAGCTTTGGAGAAATTTGAGCATCTTTTGGTAATTATTCAGAGCTTGTGGAGTCCTGGAGAATTTTTTCAAAGATTTGTGGCTCAATTGAAGATGTTAATTCTATGGTGTATATTGTGCATATTCCTACTTTATGTAATTTTTCTGATCTCGATTAGAGATTTTAACAAGAAGTTTTATTCAGTGGCTTGTCAATGTGGAGATCTACTTTGATTTTAACAAGTTTGAGGAGCTGGATAAAGTCAGATTTGTCAAATGACAATTACGAGGTGATCTTATGCATTAGTGGTCCAACCTAAATCTACGAAGAAAACGCTGTGGTAAGCAGGAAATCTCTTGATGGCCTAAGATGAAAGAGAAGCTGATTTATGAGTTATTTTTCTGACATGCTTACGAAGTTTGGGTAGCTGTTGCTGACAAACACCATGGATTTAGGGAACAATATAATCACCAATTACTGATCTAGAAGTTGCATGAGATTCAAGCTAATTTGGATGATTTGAAGCAGCAGATGACAGAGATCTCGAGGAAAAAATATACTACACCACTTAAAGAAGTTGAAGAGGCTTTGGTTTGGGAATAGATTGGTGAATTCGTTGATGACTTATTTGATGGACAAAAATTTGATGAAAGTTCAGACTCATCTTATGATTGTGAACCAATTTATGACTCCTACCCTGGTGAGAAGGACGAGATCGATGAATGGGATATAACTTCCATTGATAATGGAGTTTATAATCGAGTTTTTTTCGATGAGTTGGTGAATGTGCATATATCTCATATAGCCCATGATTATGAGGTTGAGTATGTCGAACACATTGATTTTCTCGAAGTTGACAAGTTTGCATATGTTGAAAGTTCTCCATTGTTGAACTTGTGGAACAGTCTCAAGGACGCTGGCAGATCTGTCAGAAACAATGAGTTTGTGGTCTTTCATGTGAATATTTGTGGTTCCAAGATTTTCTAAATATATGTTCACGGGAGATATCTGGTGTCACCGCCTCGCTCGAAGGTGTTCAAGAGTGCATGTATAAATATCTCGAACTGGCCGACGATACCAAATTCGAGGGCATATTTCTCCAACCGGGAGAAAATGATGGAGATAAGGATGAAGAAAGTTTATTAATTATCTATAGCTTTTATTATTAATTATCTATAATTTTAGATTATTATAAAGTTTGATTAATAGTAGAATTCTATGTAATAGGTTTCTTGTAGTTTTTATAAGTAGGACCTATACGCTATTATTTTAGATGGTTGATTTGATAAATAAAATTCAGGATTTTTCCTATTTCTGTCACCTTTTAGTATTCGTAGAATTAACGGATCGAGACTTATATCGTATTTTCTGGGTATTCTTTGAATCAACGAAGTCACGATTGTCTATCCACGTCCCTTGTATCATGAACTTGTCTTGTCTTGGAAAAATTCATCTGATCTCGGCTCTCACCTGTGTGCATCTCGTATGTATCACAGTGCTCATTAACTAGGAGCCGCATCTCGCATTTAGCTCTACGCTTGTTAGCCAACTTTTTTATTGGCTCTTGCAGCTAATATTATGACCAAGATAATCAATTCATCATATGGCTACGTGGTTCTATTGCATTAATGGGTTGCAATTCAAAATCTATCTTTATGCTTCATGTGTCTCTCTCTATATACTCGTCTTATTTCGTGCAACTCGTTGTTAAGCCACATTTCTGGAAAAGAAAATACCCCGTTTATAAAAAGACATAACATGTACGATATTAGAAACAACATTGAAACAATGTAGCTAACAATATATTTTTGGTTTAACCAATCGGTACCTGAACTTATTGGACTGGCTAATTCAAATTGGAGTCGGGTGAGATCTTCCATTTGGAAGGGAGCAAGGCTCTCCCCACAAGTATTTAACGCTGAACTATTTCTAAAGACTCGAACTCGAGACCTGATTAAGGTAGAACAACACCATTACCAATTGATCTGAGTGCTTGTTGGTAAAAAATTGAAAAAAGAGAGAGGTGCAACACGAGACTTCACATGAAGTCACCCATCCTAACACTAATGTACTACTCTCGCTCAAGCATTTTTAATTTCAAAATTTTGATGAGATCCGGTACCTTAGTGTTGATATGATCGCACTCACGTAGCTAACAATACTTAGGTAAGACATCAATAACACAAAAAGGATTAGCGTTTTCATCCCCACCCACAGGTTGTATCAAAGAAATAATGACAACAAAAAATCAATGATAGTAACACCAATAACAATCATAGTTGCTACCGGACAACCGGTGGCATGGACCTAATGTCGCTCTACTACATATAATGTGACAACCCTGATCAAGTATTTGTTAGGGATTCATTATATGATGGAAATTATGGTGGATGCTACTAATTCTCATAAGAATTGGTTAAGATAGTAAATGACATGTTTCTATATTTTTTTAACTCAAATCTTACGAATGTAAAAAATATTATTATGGGACTAAAAAAAGTCGTCACAACTCTTAATCTATAAATTTTAACATGAAATTGTTTTTTTACTGAAAAACGTGATAACCCAAGAGATCCAAATGAGTATTCAATATACTATTTTTTTATACCATCTGGTATCCGGACTCACTAGATAAAAAATCTAGAATCGAGTTAGATGGGATATCTAGAAGGTGGCAAAACTCTCCGAACAAATATTTAACAGTGTTGTGTTCTCAAATATTCGAACTCAAAATTTAGTTAAGTTAAAATACTATTTTCACTAATTAATAACTAGTGCTTGTTGGTTTGTTCAATATGCTACTGAGGCTCAAGAGTTTTGGGCAAACATAGCTTAAGTTTTAATAACCCAACTTAATAAGTAATAACTTAGTGCATAGCAAAATGAAATATGCTGCTTGATTTTATTCATCGTTATAAGACCATATATATAAGAGTTATAAATTTGATTAGTAAGTAACTATTAATTAAGAAACTAACTTAACTATTGATTAAGAATCTAAGTTGATCACCAAGTACCTAATTACCAAGTAACTATTGATAAGGAATCTAACTTGAACACTAAGTAACTAGGACTAAGATGTCTAAACGAATATGACTTATATTCCTAACACTCCCCCTAAAGTTGGAGCGTGGAGATCAACAACACCTAACTTGTGAACAATCTCTTGGGAATGATCGTTACTTAGAGATTTAGTGAACACATCAACTAATTGACAATATGTAGGAATCTTCACTAGTGCGATTTCACGCATCTTTAAAGTAATAGAGACCATCGTGCTGCTTACTCATTCCCGGCAGACGCACCAAAAGAGACGATTGGTAGAAATATTTCACCAATCTTAGTTAAAAGATAATCGTGTATTCTACTAGTTAATTGCTGGAAATACTTGGACATAATCGATACAAGCTGATGTCAAAAATTTTGCCGTTGCTCTGAAGTTGGCCTCGAAAAATTTGAGATCTTGGACCTTCTTTAATGAAGCGACTGAAGAAAAAGACAAAGAAGAAGGCTTTGTTCCTTGGTTGGGATTGCTCCTGTAGTTGATGATTAAATCAATTCAGCCTCGAAAAACTTGAGACCGGAGAAATGAAGAAATTTATTAAATCAATTGAGCCTCGAAAAATTTGAGACTGAAGAGAATCAAAACCTATTCCAGATTTCGGTGGAATTTTGGTTGAACAAACTATGGTCGAACAAGCTATTCGTCTCTTGCGATGGCTGCTATTCGTCTCTTGTGGTGGCTGTGTCTCCTTTTGGTGGTTTTTTGCTTCAATGGACTTTTGTGTCTATTTTAATTGTTGCAGCTATTTTGTAAGTAGGTTTTATTTTTTGGTTTGGCTCTAATACAATAATAAACTATGTCGATTAATTTTATTCATCGCTGAAGGATTATCCACCCATGATTATCCTATTAAATTAAATAAAAGATATTGGATATCTTTTAGTTTTAATTTAAATTAGAAAGGGATTTGGATTAGGAGAGTTTGTTATACGTAATAACTCTCCCACCCCCTTTTCTCCTCCTAGAATTCTCTATTTATACGGAATAGGGGTTTTTACTGAAACAAAAAAAAGAGGAGACACACAAAACACACACCAGAGAAAAAGATACGTAGCTTTTTCTCTAGGAGACTCTCAAGGCTTTTAGGCGGTGAAACCCAATCCCCGCTTCGAGTACGTGAGCGAGGACGACCAGTGACAAGCCTCCCTCGATCTTGTGACATACCTCTCGAAAAACGAACTGCGCTACAAGGGGTAAACCTTTTCGATATGGCTATTTCGATTAATGATGTGTTCGTTAATTATATTGGTTTCGCATTAATTATGTATATGCACGAAAACCTTCATTGGTATCAGAGCCATGAGTAGGTTTTTTCTGGTTAAATTCATTTTTTATTAATGAAAATCGATTGTGTAATTTTCTATTGAATTTTTTGTTCATGAAAAACCCTATTGTTGTCCTTACATGAATAAAAGGTAATAGTCTAGGGACTGAACTATACTTGCTGAACCTATGCATGTTAGCACGTTTCTGTACCTATTTGCATACGCGTATAAATTTTTGTATTATTCTGAAATTATGCATTCTGAGCGTACAAAAGGACTTCGTCCTTATGTGAAACGCGTGTAAACCTGAGGGATTAAACTGAAGTTTTCCCCAAAAATCCCCAAATCGGGGATGAACCCTAATTTTTCAATTGGGAGTTCTCGTCCCCAAATTCGACTCTGCTATCTTCGATAGCGAGCCACCGTCGATGTCAATCGATTCCCATCATCCACCGGCGACGACCCTCGACTTCACGGTGACCGAAGACCTCAGATGGTCGTCCCACCCCGTCAGACGAAAAACCCAGATCGAAGACGAGCAGGAATCGCCGCGACTGTGCCGGACAGACGAGTCGGCTTGACGGTCTGATTTCTGCCAATTCGCAAGTTCCAACCACAGTTCGCCATCACAGTGACGGGCAACAGAGGTCGCTCAACGTCAACATACCAAGACCAAGTCGGACTTCCCTCAAGTTCAATCGTTCGATGCATCAAAAGAGAAAAAGATCTCGACTTCCAGGAGAATCAAAGCCATCGACCAGAGAAGAAGATCGATTGATCTGGGTCCCGGAAAGAAGTACTCCTATGGTGGATTCTTTCTCACCAGCGCCGGTGACTGATTGCCGGAAATCCTCACCGGGGGCAATTTTCCGGAGAAGATGTTTTGGGCCGAGGGTCTATGTTTTTCGGTGGGCCGGGATTTTTTTTAACTCGGGCCTGGATCCGATTTTTCAAAAGGAAATAATCTGAATTAAAAAAAAAATTCGGGCTTTACGGGCCTGATCTCGACCCGGCCCGCTGACCACGTTGACCGGTCAACGCGGGTCTCCCATAAGACGGTCACGGGCCTTTAGCCTATTGTCTAAGTCTCGGGCCCATTTTTACCCACTCCAAATGAGATTTTAAAAGTTAGTAAGCCCGTGTTGACTATGTCTGATGGGCTCTAAATTTTAAAATTTTTGGGTCTAATTGAATAGACTATTGGTTTATTCAAAATAATTTTTTTTAAAAAAAGGTTTTAAAGAAATCTTTACACAATGTGGTTTTAATAAAATTAATGTGATAATTTTTTAAAGCCGTAATATTTTTTTGAATATGTTCATAAAATATTTTTCAGTAATTTTTAAGTTTGGACACTAAAAATTATGGAAAATAACAAGACTTATAAATCACGCAATAAAGCTAATGTGAATATTCTTTATGCAATATTTTCATCATTATGATTGAAAAATTATGTTTTTTTTATCTTATTGGGACTACTTAAGAGTTAACCCGATTCACTTGCATTATGATGCAAGTTCAAGATGGCATATCGAACACCAAATGCGAAGCAAGATACTGAAGCGTCGTATCAGCCGGTGGGAACATAAAGATAATGTGAGAGTGCTTCTGGAGCACATTATTGCAGTTCATAAGGAGATGCAAGAATGCATGAACATGCCCGTGACCTACTTCCATCCGAGAGTAATTAAAAACTTTATATTGCTTAAAGTTATAACCGCGTAGTAAATTTAATTGTATTGCTGAACAAATTCCTAACACGCAATATTTCTTTATAATTTCCTATAGATATGTCGATTGCTTCCAAATCCATCATCGCCGAGCTCAACAAGGACTTGAAGCTCGAAGGCGATAATTATGACAACTGGAGCATGAAAATCCAGTATGTCCTGGAAGAACAGGAAGTTCTTGAGACCATTAATGTTATTATGGTCCAGCCTGAAGATGGTCCAACTGCTCAGCATAGGCGTGACAAGGACGCCTACTTGGCTTGGAAGAAGAAGAACTCTATTGCTCATCTCATCTTATTGAGCGCTAGGATGGATGATATCACTAGGCAATTTCGAGCTTTCGAAAATGTAAACGACCTATGGGATGCGCTTAAGGAGAAATTTGGGAAGATCTCCACCTCAAAGCTGCGAGCTTTGACTATAAGGTTCGACACTTACAAGAAGCGTCCTGATCATACAATGAAGAAACATCTTCGGGAAATGTCCAACATGATCAGTGAGCTGGTAGAAGCTGGCCATGTGCTTAGTGACGAGCAGAAGATCCAAGCTGTCATTCGTTCCCTTCCTGCAAATTGGGAACACATGAAGATGACCCTTACCCACGCTGATAATGTCAAGACATTTGATGACGTGGCCCGCCACCTTGAGCTAGAAGAGGATCGTCTACTTGCGATCAAAGTCCATCCTGAGGCGCATATGGCTGCTTCAAACTCAAAAGGTGGAAAAAGGAAGACGGTCCTGAAGGGAAAAGGCAATAAAAGCTGGGGAAACAAAAAGAGCAAAACTGAAAATTCTCCACCCGGGAAGAAGACTTCTGAGGGTAAGAAGAAGAGAATGGTTAACGTTTCTAAGGTGAAATGTTTTAACTGTCAAAAGAAGGGTCACTTTGCAAAAGATTGTAAAGAAGAAAAGAAGGTACATCCCTTTAACTCGTGTGCGAGTAAATTATATGTATCTAGTACTATCCTTCTAACTGAAAGTCAACCTTTGTGGGTGATTGATTCTGGAGTGACAGACCATGTGACGAAGGATCGTGACACCTTTGTCGAATTTCGACGTCTACCTGCTGGAGCAAAATCTATCTATGTAGGCAATAATGCACGAGTAGAAGTCAAGGGCATGGGCACATGTAGATTAAGCCTACGTGGAAGACGTACCCTACTTCTACACGATATGCTATATGCTCCAGAGATTCGCCGGAATTTAATTTCAGTTTCATTTTTAATGTCTCTTGGTTTTCGTTGGATATTTGAGAACAATTCTATTCAGCTATTTTTGGAACATGTTTTTTATGGATCTGGTTATCAATCAAATGGTTTCTTAATTATGGATGTTGATCTGTGTGATTTACCTCGAACAAGTTTTTCCATGGTCACTACCACGCCACCATCTCAGGATGATGTTGTGTTGTGGCATTCTAGATTAGGCCATATTGGTCAAGATCGCTTGAATCGTCTAGCTAAGGCAGGACTATTAGGTAACTTGGAAAAGGCCATCTTACCTACTTGCGAACGTTGTCTAGAAGGAAAATCGACTAGAAAACTATTTGGTAAGGGAACTAGAGCCGACTATCCGTTACAATTAATCCATTCAGACATTTGTGGTCCAATGAATGTGAGGGCTAGGCATGGAGCCTATTATTTCATCACATTTATAGATGACTATAGCAGGTATGGTCTAATCTATTTGATTTCTCACAAGTCTGAAGCATTAAGTTGCTTCAAGACCTTCATGAATTATGCTGAGAATCAATTAGAACGGAAGATCAAGGCCTTACGAACAGATCGTGGTCGTGAGTATCTTTCCGATGAGTTTAAAACTCTATGTGATGAAAAAGGAATTGAACATCAATTGTCCATTCCTCGCACACCTCAACAAAATGGGGTAGCAGAAAGAAGGAATAGGATCCTTCTAGACATGGTTAGATCTATGATGGCAGAAGCAAATTTACCAATATCATTTTACGGAGATGCACTCCTTACTGCCACATATGTTCTAAACCGTGTGCCCTCCAAGTCTGTCACTACCACCCCTTACAAATTGTGGACAGGTCAGAAGCCGGATCTAAGCTACTTACGACCGTGGGGGTGTGCATCTTATGTCCATACTACCTCCAGTAATTTTGGTAAATTAGGACCGAGAGGTAAGAAGAGTATCTTCATTAGATACTCTAAAGTATCAAAGGGATATGTGTTCGTGGGCGAACACGAAAATGGACAAGTGACAGAATTTGAATCACGAGATATCACATTTTTGGAAAATGATTTTCCAAAATTGGGAGAGGTAAGTAAAGATCTTACCCTATATGAAACTGATGAGACAGAATCATCTGGATCGCTTCCTCCGAGTGGGAGAATAATGGAGGAGGAAGATCATGATTTACCACCTCCAACTGATCTGGAAGTTCGTGATCCATATGATCATCATCTTAGTGGGAGTACAATTCCAAATTCCAGTGGGAGTATGGAAATTCGTAGAACTAAAAGAACAAGTATTCTACGCAGATGATTTGAGGTCGAAGGTGCGTAAGATGCTCTCTTGACATTTACAGATAATGATACAAGTGAGATTCTTTTAGCTATCCTACAAGATGATAATGAACCTGAGAATATCTCTGATGCTTTATCATCTCCCAAGAAGAATGAATGGGCTAAAGCAATGGAGGAAGAGATGGCTTCCATGAAGAAAAATCATGTTTGGGAACTGGTTGACCTGCCTGAAGGGCGTAGGGCAATTGGGAATAAATGGATTCTCAAAATTAAGCGAAAAGCAGATGGTAGTATCGAAAGGTACAAAGCCCGCTTAGTTGCCCAAGGATTTACACAGAGGAAAGGGATTGACTATGATGAGACTTTCTCACCTGTTGTAAGATCCACGTCCATCAGGATTATTCTGGCTATGATGGCAAATATGGACCTTGAGCTACATCAAATGGATGTTAAGACTACTTTTCTATATGGAGAATTGGATGAAGAAATCTATATGGTTCAACCAGAGGGTTACATCCAAAAAGGCAGCGAACGTAAAGTTTGCAAATTGATGAGATCAATTTATGGCCTAAAACAGTCTTCTAGACAGTGGTACATTCATTTTCATAACACTATCATGTCGTATGATTTTAAAATGATAGACGAAGACCATTGTGTCTATATTAAACGCTCAGGTAAAAAGTTTGTCATGATTACATTATATGTAGATGACATACTATTGGCTGGAAATGACTTAGGATATCTTAACGAGCTCAAAGCTTGGTTTTCGTCCAACTTTGAAATGAAAGGTATGGGAGAAGCTGATTACGTGCTCGGAATTAAGATTTCGAGGAATCGTTCGAAGAGGCTATTGTCTCTTTCTCAAGAGACATATATCCGTAAAGTAGTAGAACGGTTCAACAGTAATGACAGTAATCCCAGATATGTCCCAATTGTCAAAGGTCATAATCTGAACAAAGAAATGTGTCCAAAAATAGCTCAGCAGAAACAGGATATGAAGAATGTCCCTTATGCTAATGCGGTGGGTTGTCTCATGTATGCAATGCTGTGTACAAGGCCAGATATCTGCTATGCTGTTGGAATATTAAGCAGATACCAATCTAATCCAAGAAGAACACACTGGAAAGCAGTCAAGGGAATTATGAAGTACTTGAATACGACTGCAGAATACTCACTGTGTTATCAAGGTCAAGACCTAACGCTGAAAGGGTACACTGATGCCGATTGGGCAGGAGATGTGGACGAGAAGAAATCCACATCCGGATATATCTTCTTGCTAGGCGGGGGTGCTATTTCATGGAGTAGCAAGAAACAGACATGCGTCTCCCTGTCAACTATGGAAGCTGAATATGTTGCTTCTGCAGCTGCTGTGCAAGAAGCAGTATGGTTGAAGAGGTTCTTAAACCATTTATCCCTAACCAGCGCAGGAGAACCAGTGAGCTTATTTTGCGACAATCAAGCTGCGATAGCTTATGCTAAGAATCCTAGATTTCATAGCAGAGCAAAGCATATTGATATCAAGTATCACTTTGTTAGGGATATGGTTGCGTGTAAGGAAGTGAGCATAACACATGTACCTACACAGGATATGATAGCAGATCCGATGACTAAAGGCCTATCTAGAGATGTTTTTGTGAAACATGTAAGGTCCCAGGGTTTGCGAAGATGTTAGTGTATGCTCGCTCATATTGTAATGAATTTGTTATTCAATAAAAGTAAAGTTGTTTCAGCAATACATATTGTGTGAATATTATTTTTGCAACATTTACTTAAATGCATGTCGGACAGAAAAGTAGCCCACTCACACGGGTGTTTACCTCAGTGGGAGTCAATGGGTTGATTCTTGATTGAGATGAGACAGTTTTAGGACATCATTCGAGTGCCTGTTCTAAAATATGAATGCCGTCTTGCTTAACTACAAGAAAGGGACTTGTTAAAGTGCAAGATTGTTGATGGTGCATGCAATAGATGCTGCATTAAATAAGTTCTCGGAACTTATTAGGATTGTATGGAATCCAATGGTAAGAAATAAGTGAAACTTACCATAATTCTGTCTTGATAGCCTGGAGTAGTTTTTGGGTAGACTAAAGCCATTGTTTGTGAACATCGAGGCTGATACTCTAGTATGGTATTTTAGTGAGAGACATGCGCTCCTTTTGAAGGAAAGAACATCATAACACATGGTTCGTGTCATGTGTGCTTTACGACCTTTTGGATGGGAGATCAATTTATTAAAAAGTGATTTCAATTTCCCTAGTGTGAGACTAACTCCGAAAACTATGGTTTCCGGAACTCTACCCTTAGGATCTTTAACGTATTTTGGAAGTATGATTCAGTGACGCTAGCTTGGAAAGTCTTTAAAGGGTCATGGTTATGATTCGACCTGGCAAGGCTAACTGGAAAAGCTGGCTGGATCATGATGGAAGAAATATCGTTAAAGGAAAAGGTTCTCTATCGATCACATTCTAGAAGCTTCGTGGTTCACTGGCATGCCTATTGTGTTGAGACCAATACAATAGTGAACACGAATAGATTATTTCAGAAATCACATGTGAGAAACAATGATTGTGAGATAAGACCTAGGGTAATGCATACTATATACGATGGAGGTGCTAATCGAGATGCTATCATCCAAGTGGCCACTATGTGCTCTTGGGTTTAGCTAAGTGCACTCGATGTATGCTGGTCGCACGGCCTATCTGCCAAACGCGAAAATGAGAGAATAGATTGATTATGGTCAATCATGTGTGAGTGGGAGATGAAGGATTATCCACCCATGATTATCCTATTAAATTAAATAAAAGATATTGGAGATCTTTTAGTTTTAATTTAAATTAGAAAGGGATTTGGATTAGGAGAGTTTGTTATACGTAATAACTCTCCCACCCCCTTTTCTCCTCCCAGAATTCTCTATTTATACGGAATAGGGGTTTTTACTGAAACAGAAAAAAGAGGAGACACACAAAACACACACCAGAGAAAAAGACTAGGAGACTCTCAAGGCTTTTAGGCGGTGAAACCCAATCCCCGCTTCGAGTACGTGAGCGAGGACGACCAGTGACAAGCCTCCCTCGATCCTGTGACATACCTCTCGAAGAACGAACTGCGCTACAAGAGGTAAACCTTTTCGATATGGCTATTTCGATTAATGATGTGTTCGTTAATTATATTGGTTTCACATTAATTATGTATATGCACGAAAACCTTCAATCGCCATAAGACCATATGTATATAAATTACAAACTAATTACCAAATAACTAGGACTAAAATGTCTATATGAATATAACTTCTATTCGTAACATAGCATAAGTATTTAATAAAGTTACAATTTGTCACCAAATTTTAGTGGACGTGTCATCTCCATTGGTTTAGTATTAGGAAGGCGTTGAATAGATAAGACAAGAGATGGCCACTTCACACACTTCAATTCAAATTGGACTCGTCACTTTCGTCCCAATTAAAGTAACCAGAAGCTTGGGTACCTCTCAGCAGCTGCGTCATTTAAAGATTTTGATGGTTCTCGCCCTAGATCCTCCATGACCATCCAACAATATTTTCTTCTGTTCCTAAAATAACAATCTTTTCTTTTTGTGAATAGTTACTATCCACAGATTAAAGTTGTTTTAATTTAATTAAGATATCTCGATCATTTCTCCTTAATCATGTTTAATACCATATGATATTAACCAAAACCAAGCTCCAATGACGTGTTTCTTGGGCAGTCCAACATGACCATGTCCGATCGTGAAACGTGAGAGGATCTATTACCAGATTATTCGGATGCATGTCTCTTCAAAGACTGAAAAGGATTATATTCGAGAAAAAGTGGTAGAAATACCCAAATATGTTTGATTTAGTTATGGGGCTCGCCCCAAGTCAATTTTTTGGAAAAAGTACACATAAGTACCCCGTAGTTTAGCAAATTCTGTGATTTCAAATTTCATATTTGAGCCATGTGGTATTTTTTTTTTGAAACACCTCAGTCCCGGGAAGCTGCTCGGCCATTTGGCAGCCCACATGGATTCCACCTCAGCCTAAACGTCACCGTATGTTGTCCTACGTGAACAATGCGATGTATATCGAAAAAAAACTGAAAATAGATCAGGAAACAACCAAAAAAAATCAAAAAAGACCAAAAATGGATTAAAAAATGAACCAAAAATGAATCAAAAATGAACCGAAAAGATTAAAAAAGGACCCAAAAAGACCGAAAATGGATCGAAAAGGACCAAAAATTGATTGAAAAAATTTATACATCGGACTGTCCACGTAGGACAACATACGGCGATGTTTAGGCTGAGGTGGAACCCACGTGGACTGCCAAATGGCCGGGCAGCTGCCCGGGACTGAGGTGTGTCCAAAAAAAAATCACAGGGCTCAAACATGAAATTTGAAGCTACGGACCCTAAATACAGAATTTGCTAAACTACAGAGTACTTATATGTACTTTTCCCCTTTTATTTTGACAAAGAGAGCATGTGATCTATAATATGTTAAGAGTCTTATGATCACTCTCAACCTAAGAATTTAGTTTAGACAAATTACTCTCAAGTTCCTCGAGTTTGTTTAAATATACTCAAAAGTTTCCATGTTTCTGAAATACATGCCGCCATCCCTCTTGTTTAATTTTATTATACTTTCGGATCCCCAAATGAGCTTTTTCTTTTTTTATCATTGAAATGATAAAAATACCCTTAAAACAAAAAAATGCTGACATCATATCTTCTTCTCCGACGAACAAAAAATGAATCCAGCTTCCCGGGATGGAACACGAAGAAATTAAATATAGCCGGCCTCAACCTCGCCTCCTCTACCCTCAAGGCTAGCCTCTCTCTCGCTCTTCCCTCTCACTCTCGCTCTGCCGCCGTAGTACTCTTCGGAGAGGGAGCTCTCCCCAAAGCTGCTCCCGCTGGATGACCTCGCCTTCTCCTACGACTCCCGCTTCCTTGTCTTTGCCTCCGGCGAAAAGTTCCTCCTCCGACCTCGACCTCGTCAACAGCGGGAGTTCCGCTACAGCTTTCACAAGGGAAATGCCAGCGGGAGTGGCAACATCGATTACGGGTACTCAACGATGACAAACTACAACCGGCTGCACGTGAGGAATAGATTTAGAGAACTCCCGTCTGCGGTCCACACCCTGCTCAACACTGGGTCTCCTCGCTTCCATCTTCCTCACCTTCAGCTGCTGCTGCTGCTGCTTCATCTTTACCTTCCTTGGGACGCCTGTAAAAGAAGAGAGGATTGGGTTCGCCAGAGTTAGAAACGTTCTGGTCAATAGGGTATTTAGGGTTCGATAGGATTGGAGATTTTTTTGTTTTAGTTGGTGTGAATTAAAAATATCCTGGTTATACAAATTTCTGGGAGGACAAATTTCTAGGCTTGACGATTTGTTGCAGCTTGTAGTCATTTTTTCTAATTGGTTTTTTAGGAGGAAGAAAAGATAACATCAGCAATTTTTTACTTTTTGTTCTAAAGGTATTTTGGTCATTTCATTGACAAAAATGAAAAAAAGAGTTGCTAACGTGCGCTAGAGGCCCAAAAGTAAAATAAAATCAAATAAGAGGGATGTCGGCGTGTATTTCAGAAATAGGAGGACTTTTGAGTATATTTAAGCAAATTCGAGAGAGTTGAAAGTAATTTACCCAATAAAATTTTATTGTTGTTACTAAATGGTATACTAAGAAGTCAGTCTCTCCAATCTGATTTTTGTAGCTATTAAGAAGCTATTTTTTTATTGTTTCAAAAAAAATATAATTTTCAAACAAAAAAAAGTCAGAGGTCTATGCGGCACATGAAAGTAACCGTTTTAAAAACTAGCATATTCCGAGTGGGTATTGGATTGAGTGGGGACTACATAAAAGTAATTCCCACGGAGGAGATTCCGTTTGAGCCGTAAGATATGGTTTAAAAAAATATTTTACAGATCTAAAGGCCAAAATTTAATGACTTGTCTATAAGGACAAATTCGGTATTTGATACAAGAGTCAAATCCTAAAAAATATTTTATTTCTCTCTCCTCTTCCTTTTTCGCTCGTCCCCCCACCTACCATTCTCTCATTCTCATCTTAAAACCTAGAACAATGGATTTCTTATAATTCCCCAAACTTTGCACAAAAAAAAGAATAACCGCAAACAACATCATCCAAATCTTCTGTTTAAAACCTCCACCAAATTTTGTTCTTTATATCTCCTTCAGTTTTACAGAAGACAGAACACAACGCTTACTTCTCCACATCGAGATCCCATTGACCACCGCGAGCGATTAGCCCAACAACGAGGTGGCGACCGACTACCAGCGATGAGCCCGGTTCTGCATCGGGATGCCATTGACCACCGCGTCGCCGTCCACTGACCTTTCATCTTTTTTCTTATTCCCTTGATTTTCTTTTTTGACCCACTGTAGTTTTTTTTATTTTCATGGTAGTTAGGTTAGTTTTCGTCAGTTCACAATTCCATGCCTGGATTCTCCATCATTTTTCCTTGGAAAAGAAGCATCGGTTGATGGCAACTTATTATATTTTATTGTAGAAATTATTATTATTTTTGAAAAGTATATATGTATTCATTTCACCAGGTACAATATGTACAAGAGGCTGCCAGATTTCCAGGGAAGCAACCAAGATAGACAGTTACACCACAGAATTAAGGAACAACAAAACGTCTTGCGAGTTCATCCTATTCGAGATTATTGTAGAAATTATTGTTGTTCTTTTTTACTAATAAGTGAAACATCTGTTAGTTCATGCATTGGACAGTAGAAAAGGATTGGAGAAATTTCCTACATCTCTTCACTTGCAGATGGAGACCAAGGTTACGAGGAAAAGGATTGGCAACTGACCTGGGTTAATCAAAGAGATCATTCCGAGCAATCTCCTTGGTCACTGTTGCATTGCCTATCGAATTGCGTGGTAATTGATAACATATGGGAGAGTTCATTGATTCAACGGATTGGGAGAACAACCTATTTTTTTATCATGCAGGTTTCTCTGCAGTATATGTATATAAAAGAGATTAAAAGATATTAGTATTCAATTGTCATTGCAATGGTTTATAAGTGAAGTAATTTTGGTTTCAAATTATTTTTAGATTGGTTTCAAATCTTCATACCGAGTGGGATTGTATTTGAAGTGATATTGATATCTAGTTGTTCTTACAATTATTTATAAATGAAGCAATATCGGTTTCAAATTATTTTTAGATTGGTTTCAAATCTTTAGAGAAGAAGGAATCAAATATTAGAGTAGAAGGACACCAATATCAGAGTAGAAAAAAATAAATATTTTATAGAAACTAATATTCGAGTACAAGGTTACCAATATCATAATAGAAGAAAACTAATATGAGAGTAGAAGGAAACCAATATGAGAGTAAAATGATACCAATATCAGAGAAGAAGCAAACTAATATCATAGAAGAAGCAAACAAATATGAGAGTAGCAGTAAACCAATACATAGAAGAAGCAAACCAATATCAGAGTAGAAGGATAGCAATATCAGAGTAGAAGAAAACTAATATCAGAGTAGGAGAAAACCAATATCATAGAAGGAGAAAACTAATATCCGAGTACAAGGATACCAATATCAGAGTAGAAGAAAACTAATATCATAGAAGGAAGAAACCAATATCCGAGTACAAGAATACCAATATCCGAGTACAAGAATACCAATATCAGAGTAGAAGAATACTAATATGAGAGTAGAAGGAAACCAATATCAGAGAAGAAAGATACTAATATCAGAGAAGAAGCAAACCAATATCAGAGTAGGAGAAAATCAATATCAAAGAAGGAGAAAACTAATATCCGAGTAAAAGGATACCAATATCAGAGTAGAAGAAAACTAATATCATAGACGGAGGAAATCAATATCCGAGTACAAGGATACCAATATCAGAGTAGAAGAATACTAATATGAGAGTAGAAAGAAACCAATATGAGAGTAGAAGGAAACCAATATCAGAGAAGAAAGATACTAATATCAGAGAAGAAGCAAACCAATATCAGAGTAGGAGAAAACTAATATCATAGAAGGAGAAAATCAATATCCGAGTACAAGGATACCAATATCAGAGTAGAAGAAAACCAATATCATAGAAGGAGAAAACCAATATCCGAGTACAAGGATACCAATATGAGAGTAGAAGAATACTAATATGAGAGTAGAAGAAAATCAATATGAGAGTAGAAGGAAACTAATATTAGAGAAAAATGATACTAATATCAGAAAAGAAGCAAACCAATATCATAGAAGAAGCAAACAAATATCAGAGTAGAAGGAAACCAATATGAGAGTAGAAGGAAACCAATATGAGAGTAGAAGCAAACCAATATCATAGAAGAAGCAAATCAATATCAGAGTAGAAGAAAACCAATATCAGAGTAGAAGGAAACCAATATCAAAGAAGGAGAAAACCAATATCCGAGTACAAGGATACCAATATCAGAGTAGAAGAAAATCAATATGAGAGTAGAAGGACACCAATATCTTAGTAGAAGGAAACCAATATCAGAGAAGAAGTAAACCAATGTCAGAGTAGAAGGACACCAATATCGTAGAAGAAGAAAACTAATATCCGAGTACAAGAATACTAATATTCTCATAATTGAATTTTCATAAATTGTATTGTTGGTTAATGGTATAAAGCGAACAACTGTAATTTCTCCGATCCACGTCACTCTCGGAAGATTACCCCGATCAAGCGAACAACTATATTATTTGTATATCGTACCAATATCATTTGTATATCATATTGGTATTATTCGTACCAGTATCATTTATATATGGTACCAATATTATTCGTATATCGTACCGGTATCGTTCGTACATCGTATCGGTATCGTTCGTACATTATACCAATATCATCTGTACATCATACCAATATTATTTGTATGTTGTACTAATATCATTCGTATAGCGTACTAATATTAGCTATATATCGTACCAATATTATAAATTACGTTCGATTAATCAGTTGTTATTTGTTTCCCCATCGAAGCATTCATCTTCATTTTTTTGACTGCTTATGTTTACTGTCGCCATAAAAGAAAGGGAGACAAAAAATTTTGGGTTAATGGTTGGTTGCTGTGATGATTAATCTTTATTTGGGGTAGTTATTTGCTGCGACAGGGAGACCAAGGGTGGGCCAACTTTATTTTTTAAAATTTTTTCTTAAAATTATTAACCCTAATTTCTAGATTAGTTAGGTTAATAATATTTTTTCACTATTGTCTCTGATTATTTTATTACTTTTTTAATTCATTTCAGTGAGTACAGCTTTCTTCCCACTCAATCTTGCCCCATTAGAGTGCTGTAATTAACAAACAGTATTTTGTCCTGGTTAGGCAACAAATTAATGACGTGGTTGATGACGACAAAATACAATCATGTCTGGCCACTCGAGGAGGTGTCACGGACTCGCATGGGCTTTTTATTTTTTTCTGTTTTGGTAAAAAAAAGATTTCCTAAAATTTAAAATAGCTGACAACTTACAACATTTACCAAAAAGGCGCCTAAAAAAACAATTTTCAAATTGAATAGATTTTAGAAAAAATATTAAAAAATAGATATTGCTTCCTTCACTGCCACATGAGCACACCCATGTCCCAATTTTTTTCAAAATTTTTAAAGAGCAATAAACTAGTGGTCAAGTGTCTAATTGATTTTTCCACCAAAAAAAGTGTCTAATTGATTTATTGTTTTTGATTTCGTATAACTTTGCTAGCTCATAGAGCTCAAAAAATCAAGGTTTTTAAATACGCGGTTCGACCAACGGTCTGACCGGTCGAACCATGATTCGGTAAGGAGGGCGTATCGGGTTTGCTCATTAAAACGCCAACCTTACGAACTGCCCAAAATCTGGTCAGACCGGGCAGTTCGTACGGAAAACTGACCCAGAAATTTCGGGTTCGTAAGGTTGGGGGCAAATTTGGAACAAAAATTTCATTTCTCCCTCCCCGAAATATACCCAAAGTACATCTATTTCCATTTTTCCCAACCTGAAATCAGAAACGAAAAAGGGAATGGGAAGTCGATTTCTCCCCCGACCACAGAGAGACAAAGGACAAGACGAAGCCGACGACGTCACCTTCTCCTTCATTCTGGAAAGCGGCGACGATGATGGGTGTGGGTTGTGGTGGTTGATATTGAGGACATTAGATGTGGGTTTCATGCGATGGGTGTGTGCTATGTCGAAAGCTTGGTTGTGGAGAATGTGAGATTGGGGAGGAACAACCAAATGGAGGGGATGATGCTTGGTATTCTTTTTGTTTTCCATTTTTCTTTATTGTTGCAGAAAATTAGAAAAAAGATGGAAATTGTATAGGGAAGAGAAAGGACAAAAGGATAGGGAAAAAATCTGACATGTAATTAATAAGAGAGGGGTACTAGACTAAAGAGCATGGGAAAGAGGAAAGAGTTTGCATGGGGAAGGGGAAAAGGGAAGGGAAGACGTGGGAAAAGAGGAGGGGACAGATGGAGATGGGGATAGTAAAAGGTTTTTTTTAAGTAACATATAAAAAATTCCTGGTCTGACCGGTGGTCCGACCGGTCGACCCGGAGTACGGTTGAAATTCCGGGTCGACCTCCGGGTCGTTTTTAAAAACCTTGCAAAAAATAATGCAAAATAAAAATAAATCAAGTCATTTAGATCATTGTTTTCGAGACGGCGGTCCAACCGGCGGTCGGACCGTGAAACGGAGCCAATCCCGGGTCAAAAAACCAAGTTCGACCGGTTACCTAACGAACCAGAAGATTTCCGATCAGACTGGGCGGTTGGCTCGGATTTTTGACCCGAAAAAATCCGGTTCGTTAGGTTTGACCAAAAAATCAACCCAAAAACCAGATTTCACCCAACCCAACCCAACCCAAAAAAATCAGATTTTCTACTAGATTTTTCTAAATCAACACAAAATAAACTAAATCTACAAAGATAATTATACTAAATATGAAATAAATTTACCAATATTTCAAGAATATTAATTTTTAAACCTATTATTTACTAAATATATATTAAAAATACATATAATAAACTACCGGTCCGACTGCCGGTTTGACCGGTCGGACCGGTTGACCCGGAGAACGGACCAAATTCCGGGTCGCTCTCCGGGTCGTTTTTGAAAACAATGATTTAGATACCCAAAAGTTATCACCATTTAATAAAATAAAATAAAATTGGAACGAGGATGCGCCACATGGCAGCCACCCAGAGGGAGTTGAATTGATACGAGATCAACTCCCGTTTCTTAATTGTTTTTTCTCAAAATTTTCAAAGTACCATAAGTTGATGCTTGGGTACGTTCGCATGAATTAGCTTTCTTTATTGGGCAAATTACCCTCACATCCCTGAGGTTTGGTCACCCTCCCCCTAGGGTCCCTGACTTTAGGAAAAAGATTGTCCCGTCCCTAAGTTTTGACGATAATAGACTCTCGGGTCCCTGGCTGACGTCATCGGCTCTTTTTTTTTATTTTTGGTCATGGAAATGACCAAAATACCCTTAAACAAAAAATAAATTTTTTTACCTTCTTCAACCTTTTACCTCCCGCTCCCCCTCCCGCTCCCGCTCCCGCTCCCGCTCCCCCCCTCCTCCCCCTCTCCCCCTCCCGCTCCCTCCCTCTCCCGCTCCCGCTCCCGCTCACCCCCCTCCTCCCCCTCTCCCCCTACCAACCCATAACAAGAATTATGGTTGCTAATTCACAAAAACAATGACACAATGTCCATTGGAGACTAATCGTCTAGTCCTCCATCTTTACCAAAATGCAGCACCTGGCAAACAGAGTCTTCCGCCTCGCTGATCCGGTCATCCCCGAAGAAGGACCGCCTCCCGACCAAATCCGCGACCCTCTTGGCGGGGCTGGAGTCCCTCGGGGTCTCGGCGACACACCTCAGCGTCCTGATCTTGGGCAACACTTCCTCCACCGGCGCAGCCACATCGCACCTCTTCTTCACTCTCCCTCCCTCGTTATCGCTCCTCCTCTGCTGCTGCTGCTGCCCACCCCCGCCCCTCGAGACTCGCCTCTTGTTCACTTCCTCCTTGTCGGTGTCAGGCAACGACCTCTTCCTCACCTCGCCCTGGCCGCCGCCACCGCCGCTGTTGTACCTGCTCGCCACAACCCGCCCCAGCTTAACCGCCTTCTTCCCCCTGCCTCTCCCTCTCCCCGTCCTTGAAGAGCGTCCGCGGCTGGATCAGCCCGTTCTCCTTCTTCGCGGGCTTCTTGGCGAGCCCCGTGGTGGCCGCGCCTCCCTGCTTGGGCTGCTGCTTCCTTTCCTTAGGGCTCAAGCTCGCGCTCTTCCCCCGTTCTTTAATAACCTTGAGCTCGTCGACCTCCTGAATCCTTTAGAAGCACGAAACCCTCCGGGACGAGGGGGAGGAGAGGGGGAGGAGGGGGGAGCGGGAGCGGGAGGGGGAGAGGGAGGGAGCGGGAGGGGGAGAGGGGGAGGAGGGGGGAGCAGGAGCGGGAGGGGGAGGGGGAGTGGGAGCGGGAGGTAAAAGGTTGAAGAAGGTAAAAAAATTTATTTTTGTTTAAGGGTATTTTGGTCATTTCCATGACCAAAAATGACAAAAAGAGCCGATGACGTCAGCCAGAGACCCGAGAGTCTATTATCGTCAAAACTTAGGGACGGGACAATCTTTTTCCAAAAGTCAGGGACCCTAGGGAGAGGGTGACCAAACCTCAGGGATGTGAGGGTAATTTACCCTTCTTTACTTTGCATAGTTTTTTAGTTCATAGCTCATTCGAATATCCGAGTACTAACTAATAGCGCATTAAAGATTATAAATTGGGGATCTGGGCGTGCCACTTGACAGCCACCCAGCCTCTTTTTTATTTTTTTAAATTACAAATTTTGTAAAATGTTATAAATTTGTTATCCATTTGGAGAGTTTTTAAAATTTTTAAATAAAAAACGCCCACAGAAAGTTGCAAAGTCAATACAGAGTAATTCATTTCAACAGGTTACTTTGAATTAAATTAATCCTTTTGTCAATCTCCAAAAAATAATTATTTATATAATAAGTACTATTTTGAATTTTGCTAATGTTATCAGTGATTTCTGATATTTGACTTTCGAGTATCCAATGTTTTTGTCGAAAAACTCTTATTCTTTGTGTGTGTATACACATATATATTTTTTTGGCAATGACAATGGTCTAGAGGGTAGCATTATCAAATTCTATTTATGAATAACTCTTTTAATAATATTAATATTATTTTTAAATTTTAAAATTGAAAATTATTTGAGAAATCAATATTTTTTGGCACTCGGATATGCAGTAGCCAAACAAAATTTTCCATGCCATAGTTCATTGATCAATACTAATACTTTACTGTGCGGTGAGATGATAGTAAGTGAATAAACATCTTTTTAAGGATGCTCAGCATCTAGAGGTTGAGGCTTTTTTCAAGTTGGTTGGTTTTCTAGTTTTTTAGGGTTTATCTCTTGATGGATTTTTGTGTTTTTATAAATATTAGACGAAATTAGGATTTTGAATTTAAGCACTTTCAATCGTAAGACAAGATTGTTTCTTATTAACATAAGATCAAAGATTGTATTTGTAGCTGAGGTCTTTATGAGCAAATACTATCGTGGTGCCTCGTCCCTTGATGCCAAAGTAGGCTTCATGGGCCTGGCGTAGTTTACTCTTTGGACGTGAACTGCTTCACTTAGGCCTTCATTGTGGTATTGGGTATTGGGTTACTTCTTCAGCATTTCTCCTGTCTTTGATGTATATTTTTTTTTGGTGGAATCTAATGTATTCATAATTGCGCACTGTTGAATTTTATTTAGGAGCGACTCTTCTAATAGTTTCTTTCACATTCGTAAGATGTAAACTCAAGATTTACTTTAGTGGATACGACGAAGAGAGATCGGGAACTGTAAAGTCCAATATTCTTATTTCTGCTATACTCTGTTTTGTACTGCTGATCGTTGTTAATTTATGTACAAGATTGCATTGTCTAAACAAGTTTGTGAATGTGAGACGAAAAAATTAATTAACTAAATATTGATATGAAAACCATGCAGCAATTGATTAGTAAACTTGTCCTGGAAATGCATTTGATGGATGCTGCAGTAACTGATCGTATAATTCTTACAAAATTGTCAAAGGTATACAGTATGCCGACGAATAGCCGATTTTCGAATTAAAAGATACAACAAACACACTTACGAAAAAAAGATACAACAAACATACTAAAGATGATAACTTTGTGATCTTTGAAGGACTGCACATCTAATAAAATTGCAAAGTTGGAATCCAGTGCAAACGTTCTAAAAATCTAAAGACGAAACTGAACTTTTATGTACAAATTGACCATGGTAAACAATGTACGGATCCAAGTTTCCGATGACGGATTCCAAAGGATTGATTCAACAAGCCATGAAGGAAACGGCACCGTATCAAAACAGTAAGTAAAGCGTGAGTTACTGGTTTAGTTTCTCTAGTGTTGTTAGATAATGACAGTTGACATAAACTTCTAGTAGAAAAATGATCCCAAAAAAAAAGTTGTTAGTTCAAATCTTCTCGTTCTATTCCCCGGAAAAAATGTGGTAGAAGAGACTGAAAAGAGAGATAAGATAACTAAACTAGGCCTTACACTAAATACCTTGAACAAGAGGTCGAGAGGGAGTCTTGCACTAAGAGTAAGATATTTCTGACGTTATGTTTATATACTAGGAGCGTTTTGCCCCTCCATTATGCCAACAAAAAAATACCTTGAGCAACTTCATACATATGGAAAAACTAAATTAATGTAGCAATGGAAAATAATTTTCAAATAAAAAAAACGTCGAGAGTGTGATAGGTGTTACATTAATGTAAAAGTTTATTTTTAAAAAAATTACACAAGCAAAGTTAGTAGCGTTTTGCTCTTGTGCCATTTGGCTTCCTCTTTCTTATACTAACAGAAGCATATCTTAGAGATCCAAAAGAACTTGCGTTGAACTTCCACACAGATGCAGTAATCACCATAATTATGGGGCATCAGTACTAGATCATGTAACTTCAACATTATTATCGCTTTCAGTTATAAAAAGAACTACGATATTACTAGTGAAGCAACAAGATCAGACAACATTGGTATGCGTCCTCGCATGACGAGATTTTCTCTCGTCCCCTGCCTGCACTTTTTGAATTATTTGAGATCACGTTGTGCAGGCCAGAGACGAGAGAATATCTCGTCATGTGGGGACGCAAAACAACAATTTTTTCGAATTTTGGATGGACACTAGAATAAAAAAACTTTTGAATGAACCTCTGATTGGTAAAACTTTGTATTTTGGACACCTTGATTGAAGAAAATTTTTTTTATTCAATAGCGGAGTTACATAAGACGAGAGTATATACACAGAGAAACAGAAAGCATAAAGATAGACTCTGTATCACAACGTGCTATGGAACTACGCTGCGACATGATAAATTTGGTTATCTTTTTTTTTTGGTAGAAGATAAATTTGGTTATCTTGATCGTAATATTAGCTACATAAGCTAAAAAGGACTTATCCGAGAAATTGCTGACGAAAATATCAGCTAATAAGCATAGAATTGCATGCGAGATGCGGCTAAGTTCTAAAGAGCACTACGATACATGCAAATGCTCACAAGATGGTTGCGACAATCTACTTGGTCATTTTATTGCACAATACAGTTTCTCGTATTACGGGCATTAATGCTACATAGAAATGTTGTGACTGGTGTAGACTCTTTTGCTATAGTCTAAACAAGTTTGTGAATGTGAGACGAAAAATTCGTTAGCTAAAATAACTCATTCGACAGTGATTGATGATTGAAAGTCAGCAAGTAATTAGTAAACTTGTGCTGGAAAGGCATTTGATAGATGCTGCAGTAACTGATCGTATAACAGAATAGTCTTAATCATCAGAGGTATTAGTATGTCGAAGAATCGTCGATTTTCGACTTAAAATATCCAGCAAACAAGCCAAAGCTGATAATTAGTGTTTGATCCTTGAAGGACGACAAATCTGGTAAAATTGCAAAGCTGGAAGCTAGTGTCGGCGTTCTTAAATCTAAAGAAGAAACCGAACTTTTATGTTAAAATTGGCCACTGTCTTTTAAGATTCCAAATGAAGGCTTCCAAAGGATTGATACAACAAGCCATGATCAAAACCTTAAGTTAATTGGTTTATTTTTCTGGTATTGTATAGCAAATGACAGTTGATTTTTCCCTTCTCAACAGAAAAATGGTCCAAAAGAAAAAGTTCTCGAGTTTAAATCTTGTCGAGAGAACTTTACTACGCCTTCCACTAAATACTTGAGCATATATTTTTATAAAAATAGAGGGGTAAATCCCATACTTTTGAGCATATAGGGAACAGAAACAGAGAGAACCACCAAATATATTGTGCATTCAATACTAGATCATGTAACTTCAACAAGATCAGACAACATCGGTATCCAAAATTAAGACAGGCAAGACTGGAAAATAACGGACAAAAGTCATCAGGAGAATCTCCTGCTCTGTGCATAAACCTGATCACATCCCTTCTGTGGGTCGGACCTCTATCCCATGTACAATTAGTCCGCCCTTCCACCCACCACGCTCCACCTCGAGAACACACATCTCCAACACCTCGTCTTCGCTACCCTCCCAATTGAAGAAGTTACCCATCCCAACTTCAAGCCACCCGTCCCCTCTCTCCTTCAGGTCATTGTCTGCAATTTTCTCTGCAGCAGCAGCGGATGTGGGTGTTTGCAACTCCGGGATCCGGTTCCTCGGGAACAACCTGCGCCTCAAAAGGAAAGGGTTTCGCCTGCTCTGGATCTTCTCCGTGTCCAAGTGCACTGTTATCTTGGATGCTTCGCATCCAATGAGGCCGACACTTACCTCCACCGGATAATACTCGAACCCATATGTCCTTGTGGTTAGTTGGAACACAAAGTACGCGGTGTATGAAGTGTTCTTCGACAACATGCTGGTTCTAATCTTCCCTCGGATTTCCAACCAGCACACACTGATAAGCTCTGCAACTTCATTGAATCTGTTACATGAGAATCATTAATTGTCATGAATTAGTTGTGTCGGATGTAACTATTCCTCGAAAATACGAGGAGGGAGAACTAATATCAACATACTGGGACTTCATTTCGGGAATCCACACCCAGTACGCAGGTGTGTCACCCCACACAATGATGAGGTCTCTTGGTGAGAGCATGTAACGCTTCTTCCCACTCAACTTGTCCAATGAAAAGCTCTGTAGAAAATTGACAACAATTAGACTAAACTCTGATCAGAGGAAAAGCAGATGATTCAACATTCGATTCCCCAGCAAGATATATATATTCCGCACTATTTGAGGCAGGAAGAACAGAATAACACGCGGAAGTGCCAAACTCATGATAAAATGAAAGCGACCCCTGCTTAATACCTACGCCCAATTTTTTTTGGGTAGGTAAATAACTTTATTAGAATGGGTAAAGGAAGAGAGCAGTGCGAATTTACAGGGAAAATAAGAAACAAAAGATGCAAAGAAAAAACCAGCCCCAACCCGGAGTGAGGCCCCACATAGAACATGGCAAACACTCGATAAAGTTTAATAACGAACAAGTTTGTTAATTACAAAAGCATGTCTACCTGACCCTAGCGAGTCCCAAAACAAATAAGCTCTTGATTGTCGATGTCATTCAAAGTGAATATCAATATCATACCTACGCCCAATACAAATCTCCCAGGAACATAAAACTATAAATCAATATCAGACATAACCAACCTTCTGTAATTACCGAAACTAATGACCAGACACCATTCATAGTGCTATCATTACAGACACAAATCTCATTATTTGAGTTAGACAAGGGTTTAAATAAGATAATTGAACGCAACCGTGTTGAGGAATCGAAAGGTTTTAACCGTGCAGGCACCCCTCGTAACGTAATATACTACAATATTTTTTTAGGTGAACTTCCTATTAACAGGAAGGGCTGGCTATACGCGGTATATTTTCCATTTGCAAAGTTTATTCTTCATGTCAAAATTCAACCCTTAAATATTTACAAGGTCGTATGCCGTTAGACTACAAGCCAGTTTGATTATGAAATTCAAGTCCTTGAATATGGAACTATACGAAAATGAGAAGGGGGAAATTTCGATAATTTGTTACCTTGAGGCCATCGTCGATGAGGATAGGATTCTCGGAGAGGTGGAGAAAAAGTTGCTTCTTGGAGTGGCATCGATCAAGGAGGGAAGGGTCGGATGAACGGGCGACAAGCGAGACGTAATCCTCCGGCAGGAATCTCTCCCACAGATTGTCAGACTCTGCCGCCGACTTGAACACCGAAGAAACCGCCGACAGCCTGCACGCGTCTCCCGGCGTGGCGAACGACATTGCGGTGGCTATACATCCTTCTGGCAACTCCTCCATTCTTAATCCTATCTCTCACTTTTATCGGATGTATATGTTACATACACTTTGGGTTGATGGATTATAAGGTGGCTATATATTGGGTTGGTGGGAGTTCTCAGTTTGGAATTGATGGATTATAAGGTGGCTATATATATAGTAAAGGAGACATGAGGAAGTCTTAGCGGTGAAGTACTAGCGGCAGAGAGTTTTCAGATTGTAATCGTAGAGATTAAAACAATTTCCGAATTATTTTAGTCTAATTAAAAATTTTAAGTTTGAATAAATAAAAATATATTAATATTAAATAAGTTTTGCAATCTTTTAAAAATATTATCGGTTTAAATTTGTATCTGGAGGTTGAGAACCTTAGGCGTTAAGAAATCAAATATCACGCAGTGTTGGTTTCTTTTTTATTTTGGTATCTGGACTTGGTTATAGAGGGGCCAAAAAAAGAGAGGTGTCCCGGTCCAGGTCAGAAATTAGCCTCAGATTCCGCTTTCCCAGCTGCTTTGACTTTACTAACATCACGCCCACGTCTGCTTGTCTTCTTTAGTGCTCTTTCATTTTGGGGTAAACCACATCGAGACCGGATTGAGAGCCATACTTTCTCTCGTTTTTGGTAGACCTAAAGCTTTAAGCCAGCGCTCCGACCCAAAGAGACGCATCCATCCATACAAAAAAAAAAGAAATCGAAAGAGGGCCCCAACGAAATAGATAATAAAATTCCTGTAATTTGTTTTCTAATTTAATTATATTCTAGAATTTCACGCAGATATCATTAATTAATTTTTTTATTTTTTATTTTAAAATGACTATTATATTCTTGCTCCGATCAATCAAAATCTTTAGTCATTTTTTCGATTATTTTTCCGGTGAACATCAACTCTGGTCATCATCTCCGGCCACCCTCCGATCATTCAAAATCAACCCAAATCATCGAGGACGACTTCAAGGAGTCCTTTACTCCGATCAAGAAGTCTTGAATCACCAATCAATCGAAAAATAAATGCCAACAAAATCTAACCCTAAAAAATCCCGAAATTTTGTAAAGGCTTGACGATGCCGGAGATCTGACGGGGAGTCTGCAGCTAAAGCGGTGGTGGCGGAGGGGCTCTCGCTTGAAACGGATCGAATAAAAAGCACTGAGCCATTCCTGTCTCTTCTCGTTCCAGTCGATAACGGGCTTATCTAGGGGTACCCAATCTCGAGTTCGTCGTAGAAGGTCTTCTCCGGGGAGTCGAACAGGAGGTGGGAAGCCAGCTGGTTGAAAGGGGTGATCGGTGGGTCTTGACCTCAGTTGGACTATAAGGTCAAGGTCGAGGTTGAGCTCGGTGCCGGTGAGGGGTGAGATCGGTCTTCTGGTCAGAATGATCTCCTCGAGGAAATAAGATCTCCTCTCCCGCCACCGGGTGTTGGTTGGTGTGGCCGTAATCGAGTCGACGACCGTGAGGACGAGGCGGTGCTGGTTCCTCTTCTTCCCACGGCGGCGAGCTTCCAGAAAGAGGCCAGCCTGTCGATTAATTTATTAATTTTTTATTTTTCTGATTTTTTTTAAAGATATATGAATTATTTACTTAAAAAATTGATTGATAATATTAGTAATGGAACCCAAAGTATAATAAAACAAAATTAAAAGGTGCAACAAAATCAGAAGGCAAATTATATGGATCTTATCATCTATTTTACCAAAATGACAAGAGGTCCAGATGTAGTTTACTTTTTTTTTTACGAAGTGTTCTTTCTTTCGGATCATCTCTTTTTTTTAAGGCAAGACTATCTCATCTCATTTTCTTCCGAGCTCTAACGTTTAGAATTTAGTATTAACGAATAACTTTTTTAATAATATTTTTATTTTTTATAATATTTAATTTTGAGATCATAAATAAATCCAAATTAATTATTGCCAACTCTTATCCGTGACTCATGTAGTTTGTTGTATGTCGCCGAGCCGAGCTCTATATAGATACTGATGTTACCGCACCGCTCGGATGGATGAGTCGGTCAAATTTTGTAAGTTAACCAAATAGTTCAAGTTTCCGTCGTGAAATGGATTCTCTTAATGATTTTTTTTAATTTGCAAATTTCAATGTAAAATAAAAATCTCTTCTCACTTTGGTGAATTTTATATTAAAATTGGTATCGAACGTTAATTGCAATAACAAAGTACCTTGTGTTGGATAATTTGGTGGAAATAAACATGAAATTGATTTCGTGTGATGGGTTCTCTTAATAATTTATGTTTATTTGCAGATTTCAATGTAAAATTAAAATCTATTCTCACTTTGGTCAATTTTATATTAAAATTGTTATCGAACTTCTGTCTTAATACCTTATAATTGCAATAACAAAGTACCTTTCGGTGGAAATAAACATGAAGTTGATTTGAGTTGTGGAGAGACACATCGTCTTTAAGAACTAATTCTACTGATGGCGGTATTTTTTAGGATTAAACACGTCCTTCGACCTATAAACTTAGGTAGTCTATGATTAACAAGAACAAATTTTGTAGTTAGTGTGATCATACTAGCATTAATGCACCAGATCTCATCAGAACTTCGAAGTTAAATGCGTTTGGGCGAGAGTAATAATAGAATTGGTGATCTCCTGAGAAGTGTTCATGTTGCACCCTTTTTTTTATACTTTTACAAAAAATAATAATTTTATAGCTACTCGGAAATAAAAAAATGGTGGAGCCGTGGAGCAAAAAGAGAGTCACTCTTCCATAACAATGGAAGGATTACTTTCTTATATAATAGTAAATATTTAAAGGAAAAATAAATATGAACATTTACACATAAATTTTCAAATAAATGATGAATATTACAAATTTTAGAAATAATGGAAAATTTTCTCAAATAAATGCCCATTATTATTTTGGATTTTTAATGTAGATTGTTACAAATTTTGTAACATCTCACATTAATTACTCAAATTATTTATGTTTATTAAAATTTCCTTTGATTTATTATTTTAACCACAAGTTACAAATGTTTGCTCCATCTTTCCAACATTTTCTGGTTTGATCCATTTTTTTCACTATCTACTATATCGTTAAAAAATGTCGGACAAGTACATAGTTTGACCAAGTATATAGTTTCCTGTAATTGACACCACTATTTAAACCTTTTTCACAAAATTATCCCAAAATATAATTATAAAAAAATATTACGAAAGATGAGATTTTTCCAATTTTTTCTCATATTTTTTTCAAAAATTTTAAAACATTTTTTCTAATTATAGTTAGAGATATATTTGTCCAAAAATTAATTCAAATAGTGGATTTTTTATAAAGGAAATTTTTACCTAGTTAGGCCAAATATTTTTTGATATTCGAATAGTGGGTTATCAATAAAAAAAATCTCAGTTGGGCATATTAAAATTCAAAATAGTGGTGCGAAAGTCAATCGATGCTAAATTAGACTTTTATTACAAAAAAATACACAGACGATGCCTTCTGACACTGAAAATAAAAAAAACTCTTCCAACCATATTTGCTTGATTCGTAAAATTCTAATTCACGAGTTTTATTAAGAGAAATTGAGTTGTGGTAAATCAAATAAAAAAACCAAGCTGTTTTACAAAAAAAAAATTCAAAACTAAGTTGTAGGTTGCCCGTTGGCCGTCCTCTTATGTATTTCTCGAGTAACAAAATCGAGGATCATGCAAGAAATAGACGAATATCATAAATTATAAGGATCTGAATGTTGGTTTTATGTGATAGTTTAGACAAAGTATAGGGATGGGGGTGACATTTATTTTGTCCTGTGACGAAGATACTGCACATCGATTTTCATGCAAGTTATTGTGACTTTTTTTTCCAAGGACAAATATAGTTAATTATAATGGTAATCATATGTTGGAGGGAGATGACAAATAGAGCTACTGTGATCTTGTGGTATCTTATAAATTTCCGAGAAATTTTATAAGATTCGAGTATAGAATTTATAATTTAAACAGGTGAATCAATTTCATGATTTTAACTTTTCCCGATAAAAAAGAAAAGTTAGTGTTTCAACTCAGAAATTTGGTTCTGGATTCGAATGCAGTTTCATTGACCCCCACCGACACAAGATATAGAAGAGAATACTACAATGGTGGAGCCAAGTAAGGCCCAAGTTGATCGTAAGAAGTGGGAGGATGAGGAGGTTCATTTTGTCAAGGCCACATCATCAATTCTCTTTTTTCTGTCCGGTTGTATAAACTTTATCGATCAATCAAGTCCCCGAAAGAAATATAGACGATGTTAGAGATCAAGTGTAAGCTCAAATCTACAAAGTATTGCGATTTTTTTTGAAGGGTGGCCTAAAAGTCATAGGTTAGATAAAATAAGAACATATAGTAATTACAGATTACAGCGAAGTTAAGCATCGCAGAACAAGATTGTTGGATATAGGTGGTACTGGCGATGGTAACAACTATGAGAGCCAAGTCCACTTCAAGAACGAAAGTGGTGCCTACCCCACCCAAGAACCTGCTCAGATAATCAACTAACGCTCTCCTCTTAGAAACGAACTAATCATAGTTCACCAAAAATTTCTACATGTTCATATCATTCGAAATATTACTTGATAGAGATACGGTTGTTCAAAATGACCCGAACAATATAGGGACACCAACTTGTGGTGCGAACAAGAATACTGCAACAAACATTACAGACAAAATGCCAATCCAGATCTGGCTAGTACAGACAAAAATATCAAACATAAGCAGCACAGTAACAACTACGCAGCAAGCAGGAAATAACGGAAGAGACATTAAGAAAATTTAACTAGTAGTTAGAGTGAACCACACCACCCATCCACCCACATACACACCCACACATTTGCATGACCGGCTGCCGCAAGCACGACGGATAGTAAGGAAGACGACCTGCTTCAGTCGTTTGTGGCGGTCGGACAGCTTGCTCAAGAAATGGCAAAGAAAAGGCAAGATAAGGCACGAAACGACAAGAAAGGGCAAGAAAAGGCAAGATAAGGCAAGAAAAGGCAAGATAAGGAAAGAAAATGCAAGATAAGGGAAAAAATGAAAGAAAAAGCAAGATAAGGCAAGGAAAAGGCAAGATAAGGAAAGAAAAGACAAGGAAAATACAAGATAAGGAAAGAAAAGGCAAGGAAAAGGAAAGATAAAGCAAGAAAATGCAAGGAAAATGCAAGAAAATGCAAAATAAGGCAAGAAAAGGCAGGGAAAAGAAAGAAAATGTATGATAAGGAAAGAAAATTGCAAGATAAGGAAACAACTGAAGGCAAACGAAAATATGTTATCTAAACATAGTATTGAGACTTTATTATGGTAGATGAACCAAGCAGATGAAAATATGTTTTTTTAACGGAGATAGAACGTATGTTATGAATCACGTAGACGAATTTTGTATTATTTAGATGCATAAGATTATGAGATTGATGAACTAAATTCTTCACAAAGTGAAAAATTATTGGTGTTATTTGGTTTTAATACAAAATGGCACATTGATTGACTCGAAAACAAAAGACAATCTGATTAACAATTAGATGGAGAAGTATTGAAAGAAATGGAGAGGAAGAGATAAGGAATGAATATGTCATTCTACCTTTAAATCGGTAGCCTTTCACGAAAAGATTAATAATTTTTGGATATTTGGCATTTGGAGTTTATCATTTCTGGTCTTTGAGACTTTTTAAAAATGTTCATTGAGATGATATAAATATGATGTCACTTCTTGCCAGTTGATCACTCCAATTAATTCAATTTCTTCTCTCTTTTTTACATTTGCACCATAAAAGTATTATTGTTAGTTCTATAGGTGAATTTCTAAAAATTACTAATTAGAAAATGTATAATATTTGGACAATTTTAGAAGTGTATTTGTTAGAATTCATTGACAAAAAATAATACTTTAAGAATAGTCATCACCAATCATGTTTCAAGAATACAAATTTGAAAACTTCCATCGGATTAGTGCAAGTATCAAGATCCATTAGTAACTCAACAATCAATTTTGGAGTTTCAAATTTGTCTCGAAAATTGGTCAAGCTTCGTCAAATTTGTCAACTATCCAAATCAAAATACCAGATTTTATTCGATCGTTATTGCAATACCCCGTTAATGTTTTCTTCTTTTTTGACAAATATGTTGAAAGAACTCCAAACATACTTGATGCGAAGTAATTTCAGGATGAGTGATCTCCTACAAAATTTTCTAGGGCGCGTGTAAGTAAAGATAAAACAGGCCAAAAAATGCTCATATTAGTCAGTAGAAACAGTCGATCGGTTCCCAAGACATTACAATTATACAACAATAATCTATTAATAATCAAAAGGATCGAGAAGAAGGTACGACTATTCTGAGGCTTCGTGCATCACACGGAGGTCACCACCTAGTTTGGTGATCAATTTATCTTCGTACATCAAATGGAACTGAAAAATTACCAAGTTCTAAAATTAATTGATAAGTCACGAATTAAGAATATTATAAGAGTTAATAAGGAATGTGTTTTAATATGTAGCGGTCCAATAACGTTTTCGAGATTTCGCAACTTGGATTTCCTCGATCTAACATGTTCTACTAAAAAATAAAAGGCTGACTCTTGCACATATTTAATCCGTTCATCACTTGTACGTATTTAGCATCTACGCAGTGTGGCCAAAAGCAATTCCCGAACCTCTTCCACATAAAAATTGAAATAAATTGAACTCGTTTTATGCATTTTAAACCATAGAATAATTAAGTGTAAAATTGTGATATCATAAAGTAGTAAAATGAATTTTCCCTTCATTTAAAAAAAATTTGGGTCGAAATTTTACAAACATACGGTTATATAAAGAGTCGGGGCTAAAAATAGAGCAAATCGTAACTACAGTCCAACACTCCGTATGTGAGCTGGCCAATCCATCCTTTTCCCGGCCCAGTCCAACAGTTATAACGAAAGAAGGGAAACAGAAGTCAAAAGGAAAAGTTAATTTAACTCCTACCTAGAAATATGAATGGTAACCGATTAAAAATAAGGATTAGAGGATTCCAGTATTAAAATTTGTCAAGATTAGGCGACCCAGATATATTTAAAAAATATTTTATTTTAGAAAAATTAAACTAAAATTTGATTGTTCTCGGATAACAAAGTATTAAAAATCGTTCGTTAAAATAAATTATTATAAAAAAATCAAATAAGCAAATTAAAAAAACATACGGGGTAAAATTATGGAAGGATAGTCCCGGATAAAGTTAACGGGTTTTTAAAATTTTCGGGTCTGGATCCGAGTAGAACCGAAAAAACACCAATACAGAGACCTAACGGATCCATCTTTAAAAGGATTGAAGATCCCATCGCGGTCGATTACCCGTACCTTGGTGGTGGTGACTAATTCTTAGTTTAACCAACCTCATTTCCCCCATAATCCTAGAGAGAGAGGGGGGGAGAGGGAGAAGATGTATAGTAGTAACAGTAATAAAGGGTCAAGAGCGACGTCAAGTAACGGCGGGGGTTCTGGATCGAGAATCTCCACTCTCTTGCTCTCTATGTTCGCCACCTTCGCCGCCATTTACATCGCCGGCCGGTATCTCCATCTCTCTCTCTCTAATGGGGGGTTTTTTCTTTTCTTTTCTGGGTTTAGTGTTTCTGAGTGGTTGGTGGGTTGTTGTTGTTTTTGGTTGGTTAGGTTGTGGCAGGACGCCCAGAACCGGGTTTATTTGATCAAGGAGCTCGATCGGATTACTGGCCAGGTGGGTTTTTCTTCCTGTTAATTTTGAATGCAATTAGCCAATGTTGTGGTGTTTTTTTTTTATTTTTGTGTATTTGATTGATTGAATTGCTTTAGGAGTGGTGAAATGATGATTGTGACTTTGTTCATGATATGAGATTGGATATTGAGCTCTCTCTGTGCTTTGGTTTTAGGGGCAATCTGCGATTTCGGTGGATGATACACTGAAGATTATAGCCTGCAGGTGAATCTTTTAGTGGGGTATTTGGTCGGTACTTGCTTGGATGGTGTGTTGTTTCTTGTTGATGGGGTGGATGGTTTGTGGTCAGGGAACAAAAGAAGCAGTTGTCAGCCGTTCAGGTTGAATTGGCGGCAGCGAAGCAAGAGGGGTTCCAGTCGAATTTGTTGGTGGAAAGTGATGGTGCTTATTTGAAGAAGAGGCTTTCGGTTGTGGTTGGAGTTATGACAAGTTTCGGCGGTAGGAAAAACAGAAATGCTGTCCGTAGCGCATGGATGGGAACTGGTTGTTTACATGCTCCTCTTTTTTCTTCAATTGTTCTGTTTCTGGTTCCAAGTTCACTTTTGAGGTTGATCTGTGACTATACTTTTCATGTTTTCTGTACATCCAATGCTGTGCTATGAGCTTTACAAATAGGAAATGTGTTGAATAACAAAAGATTCTTAATGATGTTTTTAGGTTTAACAGTGTTCTACATTTATTGAACATTTTTTACGCTTTGGGGAAAAAGAAATAAAACTCGGGGATTTGCTTATAATCTAAAGAAGCTACCTTCCCGTGGTAGCAATATTATGTGAGTAGACCATGCAACCTGTAACCTTTATCCCTTGTAGGATTAATTTTGAAGAAAATGGAGAATGAGAAGGGAGTAGTTGCACGATTTGTCATTGGAAGAAGGTAAATTTCATGTCGCTTTGACTTAGTTCTGTGTACTCTTTGTTAACCGTTCTCGGCAGTTTCACTCTTTCTGCTATTTGACTCGATAATTGGGCATGCTTTTTCATGCAGTGAAAATCGTGGCGATGATTTGGACAGGAGCATTGACAATGAAAATAGGCAGACTAATGACATTGTGATTCTGGTACGTTTGGAAGTAGTTTGGTTTCAACTCACTTTTTGTATTTTGGTTTATGTCGCATAACCATTAGACTGAAGATCACATTTACCAGGTTTATACTATTAGGAAAATGACTCGGTATCAAACTTTTAGACAAAGTTCTTTAATTTACATAACCATAGTGTTGAATCTTTTCGGGTACATATAGATCAATCCCTTGTGAAACATATTTGCTGAGAAGTTCAAATTAGAGCATTCCAGACCCAACATAAATTGATTTAAAGCTAGCTATTACAGACCTTCAACTAGTTCATTGGAGCCCATTTTGTTTTCAGGATGAGCATGTGGAGACAGCTAAGGAGCTTGCAAAGAAGGCTAAATTGTTCTTTGCTTATGCTGCAGATAAATGGGACGCCGACTATTATGCCAAAGTGAATGACAACATTTATGTGAATATTGGTAAGTATCATGAGCATGGCTTTTTAGTCTTTAATAATGGATGGATTTCTTGGTGCCTATTACCTTTATGCCGCTGCTTTACTCGTAATGAGAATGAACTTTGATTGTCTTTTATTCTCATGCTAGATGCCCTGGGGGCTACACTGGCAGCCTATATGAACAAGCCTCGAGCCTATATTGGCTGTATGAAATCCGGCGAAGTATTCTCTGAACCGTGAGTCTATATCTGAAAAAACATACGAGAAAATCTGATAGTTCTTTTGAATGATAGAGACTGTGATGCTTGATGGCTCTATTATTCTCAACGGAAATAACCTAGGAAAACCTTTGCAGGGGTGGTAAGTGGTATGAACCAGACTGGTGGAAATTTGGTGACAGGAAGTCGTAAGTCTCCCAACTCCCTTTCTTTTTCCTAGTGGGCAGATGTAAACTTGAACAAAAATGTGTTAGGCTTTTTGGCATTAGCATCATCGCTGTAGTGACATACAATGTTTTTGGCATGTTTGTTAATTCAACGCGGAAGGTGGCTACTGTTATCAGGATTTAGGCTCATTTTCCTCGCAATATGACTCTGGAATACGATTTGTTCATTTCGGAACAAACCTGCATGAGGGTGGTTTCATTGATCCCTCGATGCTGGGAACATGTGGATGGGTATGGATTGCATTAGAAAAGTTTAATTATGCATTCATAATTATCCGAGAACTCCTTATGCATGTCTTTTGGAAGTGAACTGACCCTCGACAGAACAGGTACTTCCGCCATGCTTCGGGGGAGCTCTATGCCATATCACGAGCTTTAGCACAATTCATCTCAATAAACAGGTTTTCAGTTGTCACCACTCTGCTATAATAGTTCACAAGCTGTCGCCCATGATTATGAAGTCCCCTAATATGCTGATTGTGCAGATCAATTCTTCGCTCCTATGCACACGATGATGTCAGCGCTGGGTCCTGGTTTATTGGTCTTGACATCAAACATGTTGATGAAGCGAAGTTCTGCTGCTCGTCATGGTCATCAGGTTCGCATTGTTTTCGAATCATCCGACTCTTAGGTTGGTCTGTTTTGATATAACTGACGTTCTTCGCGTTCAGGTGCTATCTGCGCTGGAGTGTGATCGTGATCGGCTCTACTCCAGATTTTGCATGTCCATTTGGCTACTTGGATGCATGAGCGGACCTACCAAACTTGCCAGAAGTAAATACCAACCTGATAAATTAGATGAGCTACGACAGGTAGGAACCTCAAGAATGCATAGTAACTGGAGTTCGGATCAAGTTTGTATTAGCGATACATACCGAGAATGCTGAGTAATTGCGTGATACAGATTCTAGACTATAGTTCAACAGATCTTAATGCTAAAGCGAATAGAGAATTTTCTTTCACTCCGTCGTTGGGGCAAGTTTAGAGATCAGCCATTTGAGGTTCCGTTGAAACAGATTCAAAGTTCAGCCATGTGATGGGAAAATATGATAAAAACTTTTTCATAGTTTGGTCCAACCAGTCTGATGCAACAGCAGCTGCTATAACAGAGAAAAGGCTAGAACCCGAGGGTTAGAGGCACGTTGTTCTTAATCAATTGTTCGCTAGTGAATAAACCATGTCGACTCGAATACATACAAACAAGGACATCAAATGTGGGAACTCAAGTCCAGAAAAACCAATTGACTGTATTTTACATCAAGGGCGTATGCTATGAACAAATGGGAACTAGTTGCACCGGGGAAAATGGTGCTTCCATGTGCAGGCAGGCTTATGTTGAAGTGTTGAGGAAATGCGCCAAGGCCTTGTCTGTGTCGTTGTCAAACATGAGGAGAGCTTCGGCCACATTATTTGCGGGAAATCCCATTTCTCGCAGAAGAGTGAATGCATTGGCAAATTCGCGGACCTAAGTCAAGGGCAGTCAAAGTGGATTGTTAAATTGAAGCTGGATGTAGGTGAAATTAAGCTTCAACCTCTCTATCAATGAGCAAATGCATGAAGATCTTCGACTACTATTTGCAAGTGCATACAATTGCTTATGTGCAGAGTTGAGACAAATTCAAGTTACTGTAATAAACCCAGCTAACTACAAATCCCAAAGCATTTTAGTGCAACCGAGCAAATGTCAAATTACTCCAAACATTCCAATTCATAATTTTCGTCCCAACAAATGAAGAAATAATCAAATAAGCATAACAATGTTGTCCCTAGGTGATAGGAAAGTACCTTAGTTGGGTTGTCCCCGTAGTTTGCGACCGCAAGAGGAACAGCTTCTCGGTTCAACCCTGAGGCTAGGTACTTGCTCACCACAGGATCTACCCGCGGACCCTGCAAAAGGAGCACATTCACATGGCAATACATTAGTAAACAAATATATCATGATAAAGCCGAAGTGTGATTTTCTGATTCAAGGAACCAGCAGTACACTTGAGCAGCCGAGACCAGCGGGTAAAATTAAAAGCTATAGAGGCATCGGATAACGAAAATCGAACTCACCGATGAAGAAGGTGATTCGGCGACTCTTGGAGGGGGCAGCGGATTCTCGGGGCCAACAAGCCTGCTCCAGTTCGGATTCTCCTTCTCCGCTTCAGCCAGAATCTTCCGCTCAAAATCGAAGTCGAACTGGAAGTTGCTCCTCGGAATGTCCCTAACCAGAGGTGACATTTGTGGCTACAAAAGAAAATAAAACCAAAACAACGAAAAATTCCCATCATAAACCCTAACCCTCCCCCAATCCAATCACCCCCAAAGTTCGAACCTTTACTAAAAGATGAGGGAAAATAGAACGTACGGGAGGAGTGATCCGGTAATCCGGCTTCAAGGTGACTCGAATTCCAATTCCAGCTTTTCGATTTCCAAAAAAAAAAAAACCAACCCCGTAAAATTAGATCAAAATCAAATATCAAAATCCGGATCGAAAAAAAAGAAAGGTTTCAGAAGGGGAGACACGCACAAGAGGAAGAGGAAGAAGGGGTGGAGGTCTGGTTTTGGAAGGAAGGGTGGCGGCCACCGAAAGGGTGGGGCTGGGCTTGGGGCTGGCCCACTCGGGGGTACATGGGCTGACCGTACGACGTCGTGGCGGATGCCCGGTACGGCGGATCGTAGGGGGAGGAGGACGCCGCTCGGTTCCTGAAATCGTAATCCATTCTCGCAGGATTTTTTTTTTTTTGTGTGTGTGGGGGAATTTTTAGGAGAAAGAGGAATAAGAGAGAAGAAGAGGAGATTACTTGTTGGCGAAGAGGATGGAGGGCGCTAGACTAATGTCAGTGGACGACTTGTCGTTTGCCTATTCCACTATTTTTCTTTGGGAAAATTACCCTTAGGTCCCTGGTGTTTTGACACCCACCTCTCGGGTCCCTAGGTTTCCAAAATTGATCTTGCCATCCCCGTGTTTGGTTTTATTATACTCTCGGGTCCTTCGCTGCTGTCATCACTCAATTTATTTATTTTCTAATCCTAAAATGACTAGTATACTGGATCTTGTGGAAGGAAAACGAAAGATCAAAGACAAGCTGGAGAAAAGCAAAGATCTGTACATACTTACAGGACTTCTCTAGGTAGTATAAATACAAGCTTAACAGCAACAAGCATCACCACCTTCCATCATAGACCAAATATGGGATCATTTGCACCAAACATGACCGAACTGAATCTTGTATTTAGATCATTCCCGTCCAGAGCGGAGCCAAAGCGATCGAGCCACTGGGTCGGGCTAGGACTATCGCTCTCCTCGACCCACTCGGATGTCATGTCTATGTCATCAAGCAGGATAGGATCAGCTTCAAACGGTTTTGTTCTCGCTTCCCTGTTTAGCTTCAGGTTGTAGTTTACGTAAACGAGGTCGTTCTGCAATTCTTTATCGATCTTATTCCGCTTCTCTGAGTATATCTGCTGAAACACGTTCCAGTTCCTCTCGAACGTGTAACTGCTGCAGACTTGGCTCAGTATTCTGATAGCAACGCGCTGCAGCACAGGTGCAGGGTCGCCAAATTGCTCCCACCAGAGACCTGTGACATTACCAGCACAACATGTTCAACATCCAAAAGAACAGCAAGAGATACCGGTCACTAAGAAAGGCGTGTATTACCTGGAGCAACAGAATCCCGTGCCTCCATTGCCAAACTACAGCCAAACATCCCGCTCGCCCTTGTGAATAGAAATATCTGATTGGTTATGTCACGTCTCATCTCAGGTGTAGGAAGTAGCTTCTCTATAACCTTGAAGAAATCCTCTTTAATCGACCCAAGAAACTTTACTTCCGGGTTATACTGTATGCTAGGATTCAGAAACGCAGCCGCAGAGTGCAGAGGTGAATGCAGTTGGTCCCTCCATTTTCTATCCACGATATCCGAAAAGGTCTTGCACTTGTTTTCGTCCATTATGTAGTATGTCCTTATCGATTCTTTCGCTCTGTTCATGAGTTCATATATTGACCCCACGGCAGGTCTACCACCGGATACTTCTCTCAACACTTTTAGAAAAGGCTCAGAGATAGCGACACTTTCCTCCATTGCCTTCCAGAAATCCCCATCTTCTATGATGGCACTGCACTGTAATTTATTTGTGTAAGACGGGTTCGTCGAGAACTCAGGGCTGTTGAACATTTGCTTCAGTCTCGACCTCTGCTTCAGCATCAACTGAAGCGATAGAAAGCTGGACACAGGCTTCGTGATACCGGTCTTGACCAGTTCACAACCACCAGTATACTTCTTCATCAGATCAAGGAGAGACGAGTTGTTGTATATAAACTTGGCTACAGTTTGCGCTTGCAAGATGCACCTGTTCACCCAATCTACCTTGGAAAATTCCTCCAAGATCAAGTTCAGACACTGAGAAGAACAAGGGGACACGAAGATGGTTCCGTAGCTCTGAACAATATGATTAGCAAGTCCCGTATAATTGAGGCTGCTGTCCAAGATTATCTGGACGACGTTTTCTGAACCCAATTCTTGGATAACAGAGTCAAACACATCAGCGAGGCTCTTCACATTCTTAAAGAAGGACGACGCATCCACAGACTTGTGGAAGAACGTCCTGGAGGGCGACGACACGAAGAAGTTTATATAAGCTCTAGACTTGTGATCAGTCCACGTATCTGCAATCACAGTACATCCAGTGGTAGTCCACTCCTTCTCAACATCTTTCACCATCGATCTCATCTCGAGCTTCATCCTCTCCAACCACGACGTCTTCAGGACCTCCACCGACGGCCCCGTAAACCCCGCACCACATTTACCAATAGCATCGATCATCTGCTGATATGAAGGGGACCGCGCAACGCAGAAGTCCAGCTTATTCTCGAAAAAGAACATCGCGATGCTCCTCTCGGCATTCTCTTGGTTGCTCAAGGGGGTAGCAACCACAGGCACAGCCGTCGGATAGACCTTTGCGATCGGATTCGTCGTCGTCGCCTCGCCACACAAAAGGTTCTTGGTGGCAGGCATGATCATCAGAGGGGAATGCACCTCGACGGGCCTCTGCTTCCGCTGCGAAGCGGGCTCCTTCGGGTCCCCCCTCGACGACAAAATGGAGCGAACCCGATCAGCGACGTCGTCTCGCACTTTGCTGCACGGATTCACGCCTTTGCTCGGGATCCGGGACAGATGATGCTTCAGCCTGCTGATCCCCCCATTTAGAACTCTCTGGCAGAACTTGCATACCACCTTGTTGCCATCCAGCTTCTCCCCATACTCCCAGCAGACATCTTTTTCTCGTACCACTGCCAACAAATGCAACCAGTAGTCATACACAATGCAGCCCCTCGAAAAAATCCGTACACCCACCGAGCAGACTAATCAAAGTTGGAACTAACTACAAACTTGAGAGAACTATTCTGTCAAGTTTTAACTCAAAAGCCAAAGATTTCCGATTATCTAGATATTTATTGGACCGACATACCATGTCCAACCCGGATAACAACTCGTTGATGTAAGTGCTCCTTAATAGTACAGTCCGGTTAGCAACGGTCACAAATGATTAGTTTAAGAGAAGCTATTTAAATGGAATAAGCAGAGGAGGAGTGGAAGAAATGCCGAGAAATTGAAAACTTACTTGGGGTATTTATATACATAAGAGAAGGAGAAGATAGGTTCACGGCGGAGAGATTATCGGACTGCAGATGCGGTAGATCCGACTTCTAGTTCTAAGGCGTTTTTATCGCGAGATTTTCCTCTTCCTCCCGGATTGTATAATTCCAGGCCATCGTTAGGGTTCTCTTTGTTCGGCGATATATCGCGACTAGGAGCCGACGGCGTCGTCTCGTTTGGTGGAGGGTTTTTTTTTTGGTAAAGTACAGTTGGATCCCTTTAGTTTCAAGGAAGTGGAGCTGGATCTCGGAGATTCATAAAAACGTGCATATGGGTCCCTGAATCTGTTACGAGTTATGGTCGGATTAGGAAATGCGAGAAGTTCAAGTTCTTCAAGGTGAACAATGTAGAGGGGGTCGAATTCCGTCCGGAATAATCTTTTCCGGACCGTTTAGATAAAAGGGTGGACCGATGGAAAATGGTAAAATATTCAAAAGAAAAGGATAATTTTGGAAAAAGGATTTGAAACCTATTGCACTAAAAATAAGAAAATGAGGCAGTTATGAATAAAATAAATTCATAATCACAGTTATGAATAAAAAAACTCATAATTTTATTTTCTTATCAAGATTCTAATTCAAAAAGAGTAAATCACGCTACCACAATATTCAATTATTATTATTTTTTATTATTAATTAGTTATTTAATTTTTTATGATAATTATTATTAAATATTAACCGGATATATAATTTTTTCATAATGGGGCATACCATTTTTCATAATCGGGCATATCATTTTGTCATAACCGGACATACCATATTGACATGGTATACCATATTTTCTTTAAATTTATTAAATGACTTGGTCTTTATTTTTTTATTAAAATTATTTAATGCAAAATATGTATAACATTCGAATTTGTATACCATGGAGAATCAGATTGATATACTATGTGAATCGAATTGGTATATGATGGTGAAGAAAATTAGATTATTAATTAATTAACTTTTTATTATAAGTATTAATACCATTTTGTCATAACCGGACATACCATTTTGACATAACAGGGCGTACCACCATTTTGACATAACATGGCAGCAGATTTAAACACATATTTCTCCGACTGGAAGGCCATCTCAGGTGATGGAAAAAAAAGGAGAGGAGGAGAGAGGAGAAGAAGAGAGAAGAGAGAAAAGGGAAAACAAGAAGAAGAGTAGAAGAGTAGAAGAAAGCGAAAGAGAGAAAAAGGAAGAAGAGGAGAAGAAGGGGAAAAAATGAGGATAAATCATAGGAAGAAGAAGATAGAAGGAGAAAACTCACCTGGTAAGCTGGAGAGAGATGAAGAGAGAAAGAGAAAGGTGGAAAGAGAAAGACAAAGTGGGAGAGAGAGGAAGGGAGGAAGTAAATAAGAAGACATGATTCGAGAGAGAAATAGTAGAAAAAGAAAGAAGAATTTAAGTACAAAACTACCCCCGCATTCATATTGGTTGTCAGATTTCTTTGGAATTTATTGGGCCTCATCTGATGGCCAAGATTAAATTTCAAACAGCCCAACCTGCCTCATTTAGTCTAAACCCAATCCAAGACTATGTAGTGGAACCACAATCGATAGAGATCAGATAGCAAGTTTACATTTGGATAAGTAGGCTGATATATGATTTTATAAATGGAAGTTCCAACATAGACATGTGACTTAAAGGTTGTTTAATTATTTCTACCAAAGA
The DNA here is from genome assembly GCA_963995505.1 of Hypericum androsaemum. Classification (NCBI taxonomy): domain Eukaryota; kingdom Viridiplantae; phylum Streptophyta; class Magnoliopsida; order Malpighiales; family Hypericaceae; genus Hypericum; species Hypericum androsaemum. Next base: position 15,763,476 of record OZ023182.1, read on the forward strand.
TTTGGTATCCGAAGCTTGGAAAGTGTGATTGAGGAGTTCAATCATCTTCCCCAGCAAGGTAATGTGTTGAATTACGTGAGAATATTTGAGGAACCAAAAGGAATCATACTACAAGAGAACTCATCTTTGATAAAGCTTTATTTCATATATAGTTTCATTAGAGGTTCGAGCGATGTCATTAAGGAATTGATGCGTACTCATGCTCCTGAAATTTTGGGAGATGTCGTAGAGAAAGTTCAGCGCCATAAGCAGACTTTGAATGCTATTTAGAAAGGGTAGAGCATGAACACTCCTTTGTATGGTTTGCAAGCTGCCTCAGATTCAAGTGCACTTAAGGTCATGGATGTGTCACCTATTATAAGGCCAAGAAAGATCATTGATACTACAAATGGGGCGATAAATTATTCAAAGGTACAAATGTAAGGCACAATAAGAGAGAATTAGTTCTTTGGAGGCTGCTATGAAAATCTGAGTTATGGTATGGAAGAATTTGAAGATGGTGGTGATCTTATGTAGATCTCAAAAAGATATAAGAACGTCAAGAAGATCAAAGACAAATTCGGAGTGGTCGTTCCAAAGTCAGTCTAACGAATAGAAAAAAAAAGTGCTAAGCTATACTAGGGTAGTTTACAGAAAGAACAACATGTATTGACTAGTTTTGGTTGTTGGTTTAATCTATAAATGAATGATATGAATCTAGCTTCAAGCCTATCTGGTATACTATGATCATCAATGCACCTAATGTGGTTTGAAATTGATTGTATTGTAGGTGAAGAATCATCTTCAGCATACCAATTATGCTGAGTTTATGAGTAGTAGAGACATTTTTTGAGATTAGTTTGGGGACCCTCATGGATTCAAGTTCTCTCCAAACCATACATGATGAACTTTACAAGAATTCATCAAACACTAGATTATGTATCTCATCCCAAGCATCTATTAACAGTTAGTGATAAACCTTATAACTTTTGTAGGTAATGTGAAATGAATAGTTAGATATCTATTGTCAACCATTGTAAAACAAGGAACAAAGTCACTTGTGCATAAGTTTTTTTATGAATTGGGATTCGTCACAATATTATGTCTAAAATATATCTAATTCTTCCTTTTAAAAAATAAAAAATATATAATCTTGATATTTCCTTTATGCAACAGACTCTGCAGAAGAAAAGCAAAATACAATAGAATTTACAGATCAAATAAGGTGCAAGGATCATAATATCTTCAATATGTGTGATCTTCAAAATTTGGATCACAATTACACATGAGTTCCCGTAGTAGGTTCACAGAGTCATACTAAATGATAATATCTTGTGGATGGATTATGTATATCTCAATAGTTCTAACGATTACTTGATTTCATTAGCTACTGACTAAAGCTACTGGATATAGTCTACAATCAATTAAGGAGATCAACTTCCATAGTCGCAGCCTCAACAAGATTAAGCTTAACTTGTGACATTACCCTTGAGATTCCCTTTGTGCCCAAACGGAGTATCACTAATATCAATGAAAGAAGAACAAACTATCATGTGTACACAAATTGTGTCATTTTTGTTCTAATTTTGATCAATTTGAAATAGATCTACCAACACATCTAGTTTTTCATAATATTTTTTTATATTGTTCTCTGTGTGCTTATGAGAAAAATTATTTAGTTATTTGACAAGTCTTTTTCTACGTGAAACGGTATTTTGAAATACGTTCATGCTTCAATAAGATTCTCGTATTCTTCTTTTGTATTTTCTTGAATTATTTTTTCCCATGTAATCATTTCTTTTTTTTATCTTATAAACCATCAAAGAAAACTTTGAGTCCATTTGTAAAATGAGAGTAACTGGAATGTATAATATTTTGTGATAGTTTTCTAAAGACTTTTGAGAATAAGAAAATAGGTTAAAATAATAATTTTTTAGTTCGTAGTCCTTAATTTGAGCAAAAAGTTGATCAATTTGATCTAATAATCTTTTAAAATTTGAATTTAAATGATTAAGTTGCATATTTACAGTGATAATATAATCCATTTTGTTGATTTCTTAAAATAAATCAAACTTTACTGTTTCTTTTTCATTCTTGATAAGCTAGAGTAACTTATGCTTTGGAAAAATTGGTTGTACGTCTTCTTGTAGAGTGGAGCATAAATAAAAACATAGAGAAATGTATATTAACAAGGTTTGGTTGTTGGTCCAATCTATAAACACAGAGATAAAGAAGAACGTGAATTTGAGCCTTTCTTTTAGGAAAAGGGAAAGAAACCTGCACTTGAAGTAAGCTTCTTCTAAAAGAACCCAATTACCCAGTGATCACTTCTCTCAAACTTTACCAGTAATACCACTTACTAATAAACAATTAAGTAATCAGGGTTCTAGTTAAAGCCCCAAGTGACAAAAAAAGACAACAACAAGTTTTAGAATATTTAAATTGGAAAAGCCCCAAGAACAACCAATTATAAAACTTCGTTGTAATGATCGAAGGCACCAAAACACTCCTCTGATAGCTTCTTCATGTTATGATATAAATCCATTATCCAATTAGGGATAAGTAGAAATTTTCCATCGTCGTAGCTAATTTCGCAGTGAATATATCTCCAATGATAACATGTGTCATTGATGGCTCGATCTCGGTGGTATAGATAGCCCCAAGTTATTCTGTAATCTTTCACAAATAATATTCTTCTACCGAAAAATTGATCGGGCTGAAGAGAATTTTGCATCCTTCAAGTACGTCGCTCTGAAGTACATCAACAGTGACTCGATGGATATGATGATCTTTCTTTTTAGGATTCTTACACAGATAAATGCCTCTTCAAGCCAACTGGGAGTTACTAACTCGTGTCCATTGCCGTAATATCACAAAAGAATTTTGTAGTTAGACAGTCCAAATAGACTACTTGAGTTGTCTTATTCATCCCATATTTTAGAAATTTTGTTGTGCAAGTTGCACCCAACTCATCGACTATCTTATATAAATGATGATGCATGTCAGTCGAAACAACATTACCAGCAAAAATCACTGATTCTTTTAGTGTTTACTTGCAGACATCCTTCAAAACTGATACGGCATCTCGGCTAGGACGATAATAGAATACTATGTGGACTCTCCTCAACACTATACGCAAGCTAGCGCTCCATCAGACATGCTCGTCTTGATTGCACAGAGAAAGAGAACTATGAATGAGTTGGCAACTTAAAGCAAAAAACTGATATTTCTCCATCAATATCAAATTCTCAATGCTTTTTGTCCACTCCATATCATCAGCAATCATAATAGCCTTCTCTAGCACTCGAAGAATATCCAACCGCTTTCCATAAATAATGCTAGAGATGTATTCTCCTATAGGATCAATTAATTTCATCATATACATATTTTCTATTAGCCAAAGTACATATATGAATATGGAAACATTGGCTAGCTTGTTTTAAAAAAGAGTGAATAAACGATCTCACCTTTACTATCAATTCTAAAAATTCTATCTTGAATAACCGGCCGTTAGAAAAATCTGAATCTCCCCGAGACTCAAGAATTTCTCCCCATCTAGCAAATCCTGTAACATGTTGAATTGAGAAGAATATGGTAGAAATTCATCACCAAACATAATTTATTTTGTGCCCTTAATATTTTAAAGTTAAGGACTCAACAGCAGTTCATCAGGATTGAGTCCATCTTTATGCTCAATCCTTTTTCAACATTTTGTGCACAAGCTCCCAAGAGATTCACAGTCCGCACAACTTGTTGATTCAAGAATGTACTAAATTACACAATAGATTAAAATCAATAAACTTGAGTTTTTGCTTCAAGAAAAGTTGGTTATGAGATGCTTCTTCATACCTAATTTTTTTTATTGTTTAGACTCATAATAAAAAATTCAAAAGTATCTTAAGATGAACTATGTTAGTGTATTTGTTGATTGATATATTTGTAAATATTCTTGATTCACGATTATAATCAAGTCGTAAAAGAGGTTCTAATAGCATTTTTATCGAGTGAGATGAAAAGATTTACTTTCATCTAACATATTTGTTAATGGTTGTATTAGGAATATCAAAGAAAGAACAAATTTCATTGATTTATAGCTAGTGTCATATTTGTTGCAAATTTTAATTAACAACCATTTGACACTAATAAATCAAGTATTTTTTATTTAATTTTCTACTTAACAATATTTTAAGTATTTAGAATAAAAATAATTTAGTTAATTGACAAGTCTTTGTCTATGTGAAGCGATGTTTTGAAAATCGTTTATGCTTTAACAATATTTTTTATTCTCCTTTTGTATTTTGTTATATTATTTTTTCTCATTTAATCATTTTTTCTCTTTTTTACCTTATAGGCGATCAAAAAAATCAGCGAGTCCATTTGTAAAATTGGAGTAACTGATATATATAATATTTTGTGATATTTTTTAAAGAATCTTGAGAATGAGAAAAAAGACATACATAAGGTTAAAATAAAAACTTTTTTATTCATAGTCCTTAATTTGAGTAAAAAGTTGATCAACTTGATCTAATACTTCTCATGACTTTGCATTACGAATGATCTCTTCAGGTGTGGGATTGCATCTTGGTTGTCTCAAATGTTGATAACCAATGCATTTCCATTTTGTTGATGCTTTGTTTTCGTAAACTAAATTGAGATGTTCAAATGAACAACGGTTGGTCGTCTTTGTCTTCCACTAGCCAAAACCATTATCAACAGGAAAGCAAGATGGTGGAATAACAATTATTGCTCGTAATCTTGTTTCCAAATTTGGATGACACAGCAGAGTAATTATCACCTCATTGAAGCAACAAATAACCTCAGTGGCACTCTAGTGATAAGGAAGTTAAATAACGAGTTAACAAAATTTGTCATTACTTTAGGAAAGTAGCTCTACATCCAACCCCCAAATAAATCAACCATATTACAATATAAAAACTAAAAGCTACGTCTTGCCATGCTTTTGATGCATTCTTGTTGACGTAAGATGTGAGAAACCATGTTAGAAAAGTCCATACTAATCCCACCTTAACCATGATCTTTTGATTCATCTCAGAAGTGCGTTGAAATTGTTTTGATTTCTGATTGATATCAAACATTTTCTCTTCCAACGTTGCCTTAATTAGCTTGACATTAGCCTTCAGGATTTTAAGCTCGAATGTTAATTCCTTAAACTTATCAATTAAGTCCAATAACACTCTTTATCTATATGAAAAATTATCAGTCATTCTCTCCAAATCAATAAGCGATTGTTCTTTCTTTACCTTTTCAACATTCAAAGAATCCACCATTTTAGAAATGTCGCTAATCGTAAATTCTATTACGGTGTCAATTACCTCCGAATGGTTGTCACAAATTCGAACCACAAGATCTCTTATGTTAGACCTAGAAAGATAGATCTCTGAAAGCGGGCGGCTTGTCGAAAGGCCATCAAATAAAAAATATATAAAATTCTAATTAGTTATGCATAAAATTGTAGGCACAATCAATATATCAGCAAATTCTTCCTTATGGAAAAAGAATGACGACTTGCGCAATTCAGGGTCAAAAAGCTTTTTATCTTCGTGATGCATGAGAAGAGATCTCCGAGCAATGTCGTCATCCACACACTTACAGAACTTGCAATACATGTTTGCATAACAATATTTTTAAGCCTATCTACGTGAATCGATGTTTTGAAAATCATTCATATTTTAATAAGATTTTATTAGTATTCTTTTATATTTTGTTGTGTTATTTTTTCTCACGTTATCATTTTCTCTTTTTTCATCTTACGTGTAGCGATGCATTGTTTGCCAACTGTTGTATTAGAAATATTAAAGAAAGAAGAATAAAATATTATTGATATACGACTAGTGTCATGTTTGTTGCAAAATTTGATTAACCACCATTTGAGATAGTGTTATCAACATATCTAGTATTTTTTATTTTCTTTTATATATAACAATGTTTTAAATGTTTATAATAAAAATTATTTAGTTAGTTGACGAGTCTTTGCATTACGAATGATCTCTTTAGGTATAAGATTATGGTTTAGTTGTCTCAAATTTGTTGGCCAATGCATTTCCATTTTGTTGATGCTTTATTTTTCATAACATAAATTGAGATGTTTAAATGAACGGTTGCTCACCAATGTCAACAGGAAGCAAGATAGTTGAACGACCATTGTTGCAATCTTTTTTCGAATTTGGATGATGCGGCAGAGTACTCATCACCCTATTGAAGTAACTAATAACCTCAGTGGCACTCCAATGACAACGATAATTGTTTTCATCTATCCATGTTAGAATCCTCAAGATTCCTATCAAATAATTAACATCAGCGTGAACATGAGCGAGAACTGTCAAAAATATGTTTGTGAGAAAATCAGCCACCCTATTGCCAACGCCGCGATTAAGTGAACCATGTTCATTTAGTATTTTGTAAAGAACATAGCGAATAGCCATTTGGCCTGTAGAACTTCTTTCGACGGTGGACCATCGATCTACTCGTGTTCTCTCTATCAAATCTGACATGTTGAGAATGCAATTGATGTCGCGATGGACATGTGATGTATATATAACACCCTCGGATGACTCCATGTACATCTGGCGGGGGCAGGGACAGGCGGTTAGTGAAGGCCTGCTTCCCTTTTTTGGGTTTTTTTTAAGAAATTTTAGTTATGGGATTTTTCTTTATACTTCAAGTATTTTATTGTTTGGACTCATAATAAAAAATTTCTAAAGTATCTTAAGATGAACTATGTTATGTATTTGTTTATTGATATATTTGTGAATGTTCTTGATTTATGATTATGGTCAAGTTGTAAATGAGATTCCAATAGCATTTTTACCAAGCAAGATGAAACTATCTACTTTCATCTAACATATTTGCTAACGGTTGTATTAGGAATATCAAAGAAAGAAGAACAAATGTTCTTGATATACGGCTAGTGTTGTGTTTGTTGTAAATTTTGATTAACAACTATTTGACATAACGTTACTAACAAATCTAGTATTTTTATTTCTCTATATAACAATGTTTTAAGTTTTATAATAATTACCATTTAGTTAATTGACAAATCTTTTTTTACATGAATCGATATTTTGAAAACCGTTCATGTTTTAACAAGGCTTTTCTTATTATTCTTTTGCGATTGTCATATTATTTTTTAGTAATCCGTACAATTGATTTTCTCTTCTTTCACCTTATAGGCCCATGAAAGAAACATTTGAGTCCTTTTGCATAAAGAAATTAGCCAATAGGTATAATGTTGAATACTTGCAATTTTTGTTATAATTTTCTTTAAAAAATGGAAATAAGAAAAGAGTTCATTCATAAATTTTTGGTTGTAACTGTGGGCTGACAAGTGGTGATTACACTTTGAACTATTTTTAAAGAGTAATGAGAAGAAAATATTGCATGTTTCATTTTCCTTTTCCAACTTTAAAGCTTTGAAAAATAATAATTTTAGGCTTTAAATCCATTCCCCACTCTTATTTTCTATGAATTATTATAAAATCAATACTTCAAAGTATATAAACAATAAAAGCTAAGTTTTTTATTTAGCTTTCATTTAAATAGTTTCTAGAATCATGTTTGTGTAATACAATACACGAATCGGTCATAATTTATGTATTTTTTATAAATTATGGTTAGAAAGCCTTCTTCTATTATGTTATGTGTCATGAATAAGGAAAAAATTTTTTAGCTTAACTAAGAGGTCTCGAGAAAATAAAGTAATGTTTAGTATTTGCTTTAAATTGTTATGTGGAGAAATCTGGAAAGGAACTGATTGAGAAGGGGAAAATGCGAAGGAGAAGTACATGAAACGGAGGAGGAAGGGGAGAGGTTGGAGGTGTGTTCGAAGGACGAAAAACTCGAGGGAAATGCGAAAATAATGGCTGAATGTGAAGGGGTGATCTGTGGTTGTTGGGATGAAGGATGGTTAGATATTGGTTTTAGTTCTTCGTAAGTTGAAGAGGTGTCATGAGCTCAATTTTTTTTTGTAAAACTAAAATTTTTTACGAATTATATATTTTGAAGATTTAAATTATAGATCTTCGTCAAATCTTATTATACGTACGTTGTGTTGCTAAACCAAATAAGTTCACGAGCTTAGTACTTGCGTAAGCCTTGGGCCGAAATTAAAAAATTTAAAAAAAAAGCAAATCAACTCAAAATTGAAAAATTCGTGAAATCCATTGGCGAACGAATCGGAACTTCGTTAATCCAACCAAAATTATTTTCTTTTGGCAGTTTGTAAATATTTCATATCAATAATACAGGTTTCCAACCGCTAAGATAGTCAAATGCTCCAAATATTTAAGAGATCGCATTAGTTGTCCGATAAAATTAGGATTTCACCGGCTTCCAACATATGTGATCAAATCTCAGTGGAGTACTGATTGGATTATTGTTTGCATTTGTGTCGAAAGGCCTATTGAGTTTTGGAAAAAGTAAAATTAATTTATCGGGTACCTATTTAGTGGTAGTTTTGTAAATGATATTATTCGGTGTTTTTTCATTAGTTAATAAAGTTTCGATAATTGCATCCAATGATCTTAAAGATTTCTAGCTAGGGTAGAAAGAACTTAATTATTTGGGTCGACTTATCAAAGCTTTCTGCCTTCTCCAAAGCTAAATGAGTCCATTATTGCACTGATTATGTATTTCACAAAAGAGCTAAATTGATTCATAGACTATTAGTTCTCTCCAAGGAGTCCCATAATATTAAGGAACGTGACTTTAATTTTTTTTACACCAATAATTACATCTATATTAGGATTTGAATATTGAATTTCGAACACTCGGTTTATTAACTAATCCAAGTTTAAGTCGAATAGAAAATACGTTAAAAAAAAGTCGGGTAGGACATACGTTCAAGTTGGAGACACCTTGTTGTATTCAAAATTTTGCGAAAACTCTAGGAAACAAAGAAATTAATAATTATTCAATTATAAAGGTACTTGCTTATCATAGTATTCGGTTCAAAAGATAGTAACGCCGTATATACTTGAATGCTTCCGTTGCGTTACACTCCTTTTTCGTAGTCCGTTACAAGACATTATTAGTTTATACTGCTTCCCAAATAAATTTTTGTGTCGCACGAAATAACGATAGAATTACAAAGTTGTCAAGTTTTTCTAAAAGCAAATCATTTGAATTTAAACTTTTTAGCGGATAGTTGTAAGTGACCTGTGATTCGAACTATTGTTTCCACGTAGCAACACAAGTCTTTTTCAGTGCGCTTTATCTTTACTCGCATGTATCCTGAAAATTTTTTAAGGGTCACTCATCATAATCCTATTCCAAAATAAACACGTTTAATTTTGGAGTTCTTTTTTGATGAATTTATATTTGGATAATTTAAAAGAGTTAATTTGTCTTGAATATTGAAATTACTTAAAAGAGTTAGTTTATAAGAAAATAAAATTCGATCAAAAAGCAGAAGTTAGTTAATGCACCTGCAATGCAGATATAATTGTTAGCTTCCATTCCTGTCGATGATTGTTACGTCTGTCTCCACATGGACCCTCCTCTTCGAGCGCTATAAATTAATAAGAAAAATACGGTATGGACGTCACCAAAGCCAAAATAATGCCACCATTGCTGCTTCTAAACGTATAATATAATATTTGTTTGCATGTGATGGCTGCTTTGTCAAGCTACCACAGCTCACACCAATAAGAATCAAACCGGTGATGTCGTTTTTTTAATTTAACAAGGTTTTGAATTTGAATTCTGAAAAACATATTAGCGTTAAATATTTGTTAAAAAAATATACTCAACTTGAATTAGTTGGGTCAGTAATTTAGAATATTAGATGGTATAGAAAAAGCTGCCATAGCTCACTTCACTGCCATCATTTATTGCTCTCTCTCTCCCCCTCCCATTTTCCAATTCCTGTTCTCATCTCAATGAGTTAAATGTACACTTTGGTCATGTCTCCTCCTTTTTGTCTCATTGATGCCTTGTAGTGAGGAGATTTGATCAAGTAAGCATGGTTCTCCGTTACCCTTTTGGCTTAATCATCTGCTATTCTTGTTTTGTTCTTGATTTAGTCAACTTTGCTTTTTCGGTTTATTCTTTGTTTGTTTCCTGTTTCTTGTGCTTGTTTCAAGGAATTCGGCATGTTAGGTACAAAGGGCGATCCAAAAGTCAATGAATTGAGAAGGGTTTTACTTTTAATTCATTGGTTTAAGCTGATAATTTTGACCAAAGATGTCTACTTGCACCTAACATAATCTTCCATCGGTATACCGGTTTCTATTTCTAGTGCTGATCTGTTCTCTCTCTCTCTTTTTGTTCACCTCAGCAGCTTGTTATGGAGATGGCGAGGCTGAAAAGGAACAGCCTGTTGCTTGTGTTCATGGCAATTGTCTTCGCCGGAGCGATTTCGAACGGTAGCCACGCCGACCCGGTTGAAGATAAGCAAGCTTTACTTGATTTCTTGAACAATATGCATTACTCCAAGTCACACCAGCTTAACTGGGATCACAGCTCCTCAGTGTGCAGTAGCTGGACAGGAGTGACCTGCAACACTGATCACTCCAGAGTTATAGCCCTCCGGTTACCCGGAATGGGGATCCAAGGTTCTATCCCGACAAACACTCTTAGCCGCCTTTCGGAACTGCAGATACTTAGCCTTAGGTCTAATGGTGTATCAGGTTCTTTCCCTTCTGACTTCTCCAAGCTCCAGAACTTGACAGCTCTTTATCTGCAGTTCAACAATTTCACAGGGCCTTTACCTTTGGATTTCTCGGTTTGGAACAACCTCACCATCCTCGATCTTTCCAATAATGGATTCAATGGGAGCATCCCTCCTTCAGTGTCAAATTTGACTCACCTCTCGGCTTTGAACCTTGCCAACAACTCGCTCTCGGGGCCTGTTCCTGATATAAATGTTCCTAGTTTGCAGCTGCTGAACTTGGCGAATAATAACCTTTCCGGTAATGTCCCGCCATCTCTTTTAAGATTCCCGAGCTCTGTTTTCTCTGGCAACCATCTATCAGCTGAAAGTGGCATTCCTCCGGCTATGCCTCTCGAACCACCAACACCTCAGCCTGCCAAGAAAAAATCAAAGATAAGTCAACCTGCAATACTTGGGATAGTGCTAGGTGGATGCGTACTCGGATTTGTTTCGATTGCTCTGCTGATGGTTTGCTGCAATTCTATGAGAAAGAAGAAGAGTGGGTTACCGACGAAGTCACAAAAGAAAGAGAGATCATCAAAGGCCAAGGCTTTAGAGAGCCAGGAGAAGGACAACAGGCTAGTGTTCTTTGAAGGGTGTAGCCTTGCATTTGATTTGGAGGATTTGTTAAGAGCATCTGCAGAGGTACTTGGAAAGGGAACCTTCGGGACAACTTACAAGGCCGCTCTTGAAGATTTAACCACGGTCGTGGTGAAGAGGTTGAAGGAAGTTTCGGTGCCGAAAAAAGAGTTCGAGCAGCAGATGGAAGTCGTTGGAAACATTAGGCACCAGAATGTGTCGGCGTTGAGGGCCTATTACTACTCCAAGGATGAGAAACTTATGGTGTATGATTACTATGAGCAAGGGAGTGTCTCGGCATTGCTACACGGTAAGTTGGAAAGGTTTCTTTGATTTGGTTACGTTGCTTTAAATTGTGACATTGTTGCATCAGATTGTTTATCCTTAGATCCGGTACGCAAACATTCGGATTAAGCATGCATCTTGAATTTTCAGGTAAACGAGACGAAGGCCGGAATCCTTTGAATTGGGAAACTAGGCTGAGAATTGCAATTGGGGCAGCAAGGGGCATTGCGCATGTCCACACTCAAAGTGGTGGCAAGCTAGTCCATGGGAACATAAAGGCCTCAAATATCTTCCTGAACCGTGAAGGGTACGGTTGTTTGTCCGATATTGGGTTGGCAACATTGATGAACCCGACACCCGCACCAGCTGCAAGACTTCCAGGGTACCGTGCACCTGAAGTAACCGATACAAGGAAGGCTACCCCTGCATCAGATGTTTACAGCTTCGGGGTCTTGCTGCTCGAGCTTCTCACGGGGAAATCACCCGTGCAAGCCATTGGTGGCGAGGAGGTTGTGCACTTGGTGAGGTGGGTGAATTCTGTCGTAAGAGAGGAGTGGACAGCCGAAGTTTTTGATGTGGAGCTCTTGAAGTATCCTAACATAGAGGAGGAAATGGTTGAAATGCTACAAGTAGGGATGAATTGTGTGGTAAGGATGCCTGAGCAGAGGCCTAAAATGCCTGATGTGGTGAAAATGGTGGAGGATATTCGACGCGCGAGTAGCCCAGTGGCGCAACCGCAAGCACAATCCAAAACCAACTTGCAAATTGCAGCTTCAGCTTCAGCCTCAACCCAAACCCCTGCCCCGGTCCCAACACAATCCGAAACCAATATGCAGATTGCAGCTTCGACTTCAGCCTCAGCCCCAATTCCCGCCCCAGCCCCGGCCCCAGTCCCGGCCCCGGCGCCCTCAACACAGCCAACAACACAGGCAGCTGGAGCAGGAACTTCAGCACCTTCAACCACTTCACATTGAGATTCCTGATACGTTATGGTCTTGCTGTTAGCTGTCAACAAATAGATATATTATTTTCCATCTCTTCCATTATTCCAATTGGTTATGAATTTGGCAGTTGGTTTTGATTATTTGAGTTGCCCCAGTATTTTTATATTCATGTGAACAGATTTGGTGCCAAGGTTAGGTTAGGTTAGCCACCTGATCCAACTTAAGTCAAAAGGGAAGTTGGCTCACTTCTTTATTGATTCTTTGTTCAGGAATTCGTCACTCTGCATGTGGACCTTAGCGTATTTTGCTCTCTTACGTTAACAATAGCTATCTGTCCCCTTTACCAATCAAGAAGAGAGAGAAATCAACTTGACTCAAACTCCGAGACTTTTTGATTAATTAGGACAACTTTTTTATCAGTTGATCAGGTTTTCGCGAAACTATTTCCAAGTCAATGGTTTCATGAATGATGACCCCATGCAATACAGAGCATCCAGACATGGTTTACCTATATATGCAAGAAGAATCCAAAATCCAATCTCCTCATATAACAGATAAAAACAAGAACTATTGAAAGATCAGGACTACAAAAACTTTCTCATTCATGTACCAAAATGAAATTTTGCTCAGAGTTGAGTAAACAACTACATCTCTTTTACAATATGATGACAATAGACAAAGAAAAACTGTTAAGTATTAATGAGACACGTGTACTATTACTGAGGTCTTCGATCTTTAAATGACCAAATGAGTTTCATAAAATAAGTCAAATCCAGACAATGACCTTTCCACAATGCATAACCAGTGAACTTCAAAACTTTATCAGCAAACAAAACTTGTTTGTCACCTGCAGAAGCCATAAATGGGTTGAACCTTTTTTTCACTTTAGAATAATACTAGAAACACTGGTCTGACTCTAATTAACCTTTCAATTCATCTGCCTAACCAAATGCAGGCAAAATTGTTATAAGACTTCCAAAAAATTGTCTTTTATTTTTGTTAAATGACTCCCAATTGTCATATTGCCAAATTGTCATTCATTCATCATCTTGTCGTGGTTAACATCCATAATTTATTTGAGACATGCTGTGCCCAAGGAAACTCAACAAAGGACGGATCTTTCTCATCTGGGTACCTTGTTTCTTTAGGATCTTCATCAGGTAAGGGTAAGATCTAATAATTTTATTACCAATTAATTTAAATCTTGTGTATGATTATTCGCATGATAAATATTTATCAGTTACACATACGAGATCTTAAGAACCAATATTTTATTTTCCTGGTTACCAAAAATATTGAATATTTAATTTTACCAAAAGAAGTCAATATTTAACACTTTTCTTTCAAAAATAATTCAAGGTACTACAATGTAGTAGATAATTTCCACCCAAAAAATGTAGTAGATAATTCATACGACCACATATAGTTCGAGTCTATGGCTCTCATAGCTATAAAAAAATGCAAAATGGCTAAAGAGTATCTCTGAGCTTGGATTCACTGTTGTTGGGCATCAGGGTCCGAACAAATTCGAAAATGGTAAGGATGGGTTTAAGAGCGTGATGGCATTTTTGTAATATTGATGAATATGTACGAACAATTTTGAAAATGTGAAAATTACAATATACACTTGCATTTATACAATATGCATATACAGTTATATAATCACGTTGATTAACTAAAAAGTAAAATATATATTTAGTGGTACAATATGCACATACTCTTTTGTAAGGTTTTGAGTTGTAAAAATGAAGTTTTATCAAACGAAGAATTAGCTGTCTTGATCATTCAATCTAGTTTTTTGAGTTTGTGCAAGACATGCCAACTTGCACAATCTCTCTATTTGTTCATATTTCAAGAGTGTATATATTCTATAATATGTATTTAGTGGTACAGTATGCATATTGTACTCATTGTATAACGCAACTACCATTATTAAATAATTAAAAATATAATGGTAATTAATTATATCATCGATTATAGAAAAGTCTCATAATTTTGGCATAAGTTTCTTTATTAAAAAAATACATTAATTAAGAAAAATAAGATAAAAATTTTTATTATAGAGATTTTTTTATTGAATAAAGGTGCCATTAAATGAAAATAATCAATATTTTGCCTTTTACAGACATTAATGACATGCGCGTTCCCAAAATGCCCTTGTATAATCAATGACTTGCCTCCACCGTAGGATGAAACGCGTGCGCCACATTCTCGATCCAACTGTCTAGAATAATACCTGAATGGTGCTGCCCATTCTATTACTGGCACCATCCAATCCAACCTCTAATCATCCAACGAAACCCGGACCTTATAGGTGCTAAAGGTGTTACTTAAGACTCTGACGGGATTTGGTTATGTGGATTCGCGAAGGGTATCAGCAGCTGCACGTCCCTGACTACAGAGCTCTTCGCACTCGTTCTGGGCCTAAGGTTGGCTTAAGCGAGAGGTTACCGGCACGTACAGGTAGATGTTGCCTCTTCTTTGGTCGTCGTTTGTGTTGAGAAGGAGGTGGCGCATAACCACCCGCTAGTGATCCTATCCCATCAAGCTAAGGAGTTGCCTGCTCATGACTAGGTGATTCATGTTCAGCACACTTCGCGAGAGAGAAATTGTGTGGGCAATGCACTCTCAAAGCACGTATTGGTCGTTCCTTACGACTATGTCAAGTTCACGACTCCTTTGTTATCTTGATTTGATGAATGCTTTGATGATCTGAGGGGGTTAGTCTACCCTAATGTAGAGGTGACCACGAATCGAATTGAATCGAATAAAATTCGAATTATAATTTGCTGAATATAAATTATCAAAATTATGATTCACATTCAATTCGTCCAATGACGAATTAGAAAACGAATTATAAACCGTCGAATTTGATTCGAATGCGAATTATAAACCGTCAAATTTGAATTAAATTCATAAGAATTCAAAGTCTTTTTTACTTTTTTTAATTCAATTTTTTGAGTCTTTGAATTTTTTTGAGTTGAACGGGGAACTACTTTCTCGACATTTATCACTTGATCTGGAATAAGAGAAAGGGAGAATCAGTGGAAAATTTAGAGAATATCACTAATTATGTGACCAATAATATGACTAATTATGTAACTAATAATATGACTAATTAGTAAACTTTAAGAGAGAATACTTATAGAGATCAAATTATCATTAGAGATATTAGAAAATTAAAAATTGAAATATTTTAGTTTTGAAGAATCGAATGAGGTAAACGAAAATTTTCAATTTTCAATTTCCCCATTTTCCCCTCTTTTACAATTTGATCCTTTTTTTTACATAATTCGACGAGTTATTCGGCAAATCGAATCAGAAATTCAGTTCAACAAATAATTCGACAAATTGACAAATTTGGATGTATGGATTCAGATTCGATTTATCCAGGGGCGAATTCGAATCCTAATTGGAATTCATTTTAGCCGGTTCAATTCGAATCAATTTTTTTACGAATTAAATCAAATTAAATATGAATCGAATTCAATTCATGGTCACCCTTACCCTCCTGCACCTATTCGATTCCAATTTTCCGTTGATGAATAAATGTTAGTAGATTTTTAGTGCCAAAGGGCTTATAGCCCAATGGTACAAGATATTATAAATATATATAAAGTTTAGGATTTAAACTCTGGCTTTCTTACGGTTAAAAATTACCTTTAAAAATGACTTTTAGTCTAATCCTTTATAAAAAAAAGTATTGAAAAAGATGTAGAATCTTGAAAGTTGTACCCAATCCCAAAGCTGTACTCAACCCCGAGTCCTATCCCTTCTTTAAAAAAGGCCTAGCCCATATTCCACAACGCGTTCCAGGCGCGCCTTTTTTGACCACGGCAAACCAAAAACTAACGCCGGCGGCCACACGTTTATGCAGCTCAAACGATGCCCTTTTTTTCCTGCCGCGGCGAAACAAAAAACATCCACGTCCACTGATCAACTCTATCAAATCCAAGCTACTCAAAGAATCAAACTGCTTGCAGATTAATTATTCCGTAATTTAAATTCAAACTATCTAGCTGTTCCTTGGCTGTCCACAGCTTTCTCATCGGTTGGGGGTTCCATCAATCTAATTTTCATTAAGGGTAATAATATTTACATATTACACTTAAAACCAATCTAGGGCTTCCATCAATCTTGAACCGACTTGTTCATCCCAACAAAAGTTTTCTAGTTTTTAGACGATCGACGATTCAGCCGTTGATTGCCCTTCAAAGATTTTCACATTTTTACATCCGAAAAGTTTTCTAAAAGATTTTACTAATTTTGTATCTAATTTGAGAATGTAGTTAAAAACGTATCCATGAAGAAAAAAATCCCGGTTGTCGAATGCTTGCTATCGATAGGCATTGCCGGCGTTCTAAATAATGAGAAAATTATTGATAAAAAAAATAAAGAGAGACCTGTCCATTACGTAAAAATTGGAGGACAGAAATTCCAGCCGCATGAATAAAATAATAAGGAAAATCCAAAACACATATATTCGATTGCACAGAAAATCTTATTAGCAAATTAAAAATTACTACTCTTATATTCGTATAAACAAAATATATCTGTGACTTTCGGAGTCGTAAAGGGCCAGGGGATGGTTTACGTACAAATAACGCAATGAACTGAGTGGGGCTGGGGAATCCACAATGGGTGATGGTTACGGTTACGGGTCCCGTCTTCCACATCGACGGAAGCCAGTGGGGGAGAATCAATAAATTATTAAATTGGTAAAGAAAAGAATCACTGAACATTTTTTGTGTGATAAGAATCACCAGACATTTAACTCAATAGCCTACGTCGATTTTTTTAAATATTAGACTAAGTATTAAATTTTTAAAAAAAAATTCTAAAAAAAACTTTTTAAAATTTAAATATTTAGTGTAATATTAATTAGATATGGTAGTCATACAAAAGAAACTTAACGAGTTTCGGGGAGGATTCAGTAGTACATCCTCCGATAAAAGACCTAGTCTATGGTTCCTAGCTAGCCAATATCCTAGGATATATACAAGTTTATATTTTGATAAACTAAAAATAAGCTTTGTATCTCCGTAGCTTCAAGTTCAAGACTCCAATCAATCTCTTGAGAACCTCCATTGATGTAATCCACCATAGTTTTGCAATTAGATTCAACAATCATGTGTCTGTATGCGTGCCTCAGCTGCACAAATTCTACAAAAGATGGTATCCAGCCATTGGGTCGGCTAATCCAAGTTCAATCTCGATAGAACCTTTAAAAGGTGACAAAAAAAAAGACAACGAGTTCAATTTTCCAAGGAGAAGGTACTTTAAATGTGATATTATAAAAAAAAGTGTGCATTACTTGTTTTCCGAAGGCTAAATTACTTAACATTCACAAAATTTGTAACGTGTGAGAGGCGATCGTATACCGGCACGAAAGAAAATAGAATCATTGCAACGGACCACGACTAGCCCAAAGAAGCAGTTTCTGGTCTCTTAGACGAGGCTCTGAAGCGACTATGTGAAACTCAATATAGATGGCGCTTCTCAGGGTAATCCTAGACTTTTTTAGCACATGTAGTTATTCGTGACGCTACAGGAAATCGGATAATTGATTTTACAAAAGACTTTGACACATGCACCTCCTTTGCTGCCAAATTATGAAACAAGGTCGAAAGAGGCAACCATGAAGCTCAAGGTTGGTGGAGAATGAGCTTTGGAGCAACCAATTTTTGTTATGATTTTCAGAGAGAGAGAGAAAGAAGGTGGAAATGGTTGTGTAACAACTTTTGTTTGTTTCGCAAATTAGATTTCTTTTTCATTAGAACCCCAGCTCATATACTACTTAGGGATGGTACCCAGCCAAGCAGTAAATTACGGGTCTGTCCTCGGGCTACAAAAGAAATAGAGAAAAGTCCATTTTAGTATCCTGTGGTATCGCCCAAAATTACTTTAGTACCCTGTGGTAAAAAACGACCAATCGAGTCATACTTATTCCAATTAACATCAAAAAGGGCCTCGGGCAGCTGCCCGGAGCTGCCCGGACCCGCCCGAACCCTGCCCGGGCTACGTGGCCAGCCACGTCACCAAAACTTGATGACGTGGCGCCACGTGGACATCCATCTTCTTCCCTCTCCTCCTCTTCTCCTCGTCCTCGTCCTCGTCCTCGTCCTCGTCCTCCTCCTCCGCCTCCTCGTCCTCGTCCTCCTCCTCCGCCTCGTCCTCCACTTCGTCCTCGTCCTCGTCCTCCTCCTCCTCCTCCGCCTCCTCCTCCACTTCGTCTTCCTCCTCCTCGTCCTCCTCCTCCTCCTCCACTTCGTCCTCCTCCGCCTCCTCCTCCACTTCGTCTTCCTCCTCCTCGTCCTCCTCCTCCTCCTCCACTTCGTCCTCCTCCTCCTCCTCCTCCGCCTCCTCATCCTCCTCGTCCTCCTCCTCCTCCACTTCGTCCTCCTCCTCCTCCTCCTCGTCCTCGTCCTCCTCCGCCTTGTCCTCCTCTTCGTCCTCCTCCTCCTCATCCTCCTCCACGTGGCACCACGTCATCAAGTTTTGGTGACGTGGCTGGCCACGTAGCCCGGGCAGCTCCGGGCAGCTGCCCGAGGCCCTTTTTGATGTTAATTGGAATATGTATGACTCGATTGGTCGGTTTTTTACCACAGGGTACTAAAGTGATTTTGGGCGATACTACAGGATATTAAAGTAAACTTTTCCCAAAGAAATAACAAAGTAGATGTGTGGGCTTTGCACAGGTAGGCCAAAAAGTGAAAACAAAGATAAGGCTACTAGCCGAACTACCAGCAAAACCAGAACAACGTCGCACCACCGAGGTAAAACTCGAGGTGTGCACGTGTGACGCTTCCCTTCTCCTCCGAGCCGGGAACGACCATCTGAATTTTCAACTTCGCTAATTGTAGAATTAGGGTCAAAGAAAGATAGATTGGGGAGAAATTTGTAGAATTAGGGTCAAAGAAAGATAGATTGGGGAGAAATTTGGGGAGAGAAAAAAAGGACGAAACGATCTGTTTCTTAGGATTTATTGTCAAAATATGAGAATAGTTCCCTATTCTTTCTATGGTACTATTTGTATCCTAACATGACCAAGTGCATAATGATCCTACATCTATTCATATGTTCCAATCTAGTACCGTATGTTGCATGAATTTTGAACTAGCTTCGGATCGAGGTCATCTCTATTCAGTCCTTATTCACCGTGCTCGGGACCTCGTCGGCAGATAATGAGAAACGCACTTTAGCATACTTGCTACTAAAAAAAAGGAAAAACAAAACAAAGGGGAGAGAGAGAGAGAGAGAGAGAGAGAGAGGTCGACGACCGTTCGTTCACCCCCACAGGATAAAAGTGGAGGAGGTTCCCCACACGGAATCCCAAATTCCCAATTCCTCCTTTTTCTCCCTCTCCCTCGTTTCTTCTTTTCCTCCTTCCGTTTTTAATCGTCCCGAGATCGACCCTTCTCGAAGGTGACGACGCTCTCCTCTTCTGGATCTGCGCCGGCCGTTTGGATCCGTCGAGATCTGTTGACTAACGGGGCGGGGAATTGAATTGAATTTCAATTTTTTGCAGGTAGAGAGTAGTTGATTGAATCGTCGGGGGGGAGAGAGAGAGAGAGAGAGATGGCTTCGAAGCGGATCTTGAAGGAGCTCAAGGATCTCCAAAAGGATCCTCCTACCTCTTGCAGCGCCGGTATATATTTTTTCGTTATTTTAATTCCTATTATTCCCATTTTACTTTGTTTTTTTTTCCAATTGTTGTTTGCGTGAAGGGTAATTTGGTAAAACCGAGGATGGGCTTTTGTTGGGGTATTGGTCTGATACCAGTGTGCGAATGTGTGGTTACTTTGGCTGGAGTAAATCCTGGCTCGGGCTTTCGGTTTGGTGGTGTGTTGTGAGGGCGTGATAGACATCGGGTGGATGTGATTTTACGGTGGCTGGCGCCAGGGGTGGGGGGGTTTGGTATTGCTCTTTTTAATGATGAGTCAAAGCTTGGCTCGGGGTTGTTGGCTTGATCCACGGGTGTCGGGTGCGATGCTTGGTTCGTGCACGTTGTGTGTCGTGTCTTTATTTGACAAGAATGTTTTGACCCATATGGTCCTTCTTTTCTTACCATGAGGGAAATGGTATGATCAACATCATCATACAAGATCCGATCCACTCGTGAATTTGTGTTGCATGCGTTGGACCATTTCCCCGGATTTCTTGCATCCGTGCAGGTCATAGATCCAGTTAGGAAGTCTTTGCCTTAATGATGCTACCAAAACTGCTAATCTCTGTAGCTTTTCTCACTGTTTGGCTGTTGGGAAAGCCATGTTTTTTAAAAATAAAATATCAGGATAACCGTGTTTTAATCAGGAAAACCAGTTTTGCGCTGTATCTGAAATTGCATAATTGTTCTTTGTTTATTGACTACGTATATATTCATTTGCACTTTTTATGTGGCCGGTGAATCCTCACCAAGATAGTACCTTTCAAATCAGCTAATCTCCTGCTCCTTTGCTTGGGAATTTATTGCCATACATGGGTTACCGTTTGTTAGCGACATATGATTCTGTGTTCCCTGTTTGCACCAAATATTTTAGGCTACACAGATCAATTCCTTTTTCTCCCCCTTATTTAGCTTTATATTCATCTCATTCCTTGAATGTTTCAGGCCCCGTTGCAGAGGACATGTTCCATTGGCAAGCAACAATCATGGGTCCCCCTGACAGTCCTTATGCGGGTGGTGTATTTCTAGTTACTATTCATTTTCCTCCAGATTACCCCTTCAAGCCTCCCAAGGTTAGTTTGTTCGATTGCAATGCCTGTATCTGGAATAACAGTTATCTTCTTATCACAGGCCTCTATCTCCTGACAACACTTTGCAACTCCGGTTATTAATTTTCAAGTTATGGTTATCGGTTAGTAGAAGCTCTTGGGGTATCCATGTAACCTGCTTTGTAACCATGCGGTAATATTTGTTTGGTGGTGCCATCGCGATGTTCCAGAATGTTTGTATTGTAAATTTTCATTTAGAACATCGACCCTGCCGGATCTTTTCTGAATGTCTCGGGACAATTTGGGAAAGTGATTCTGTTTCCTTTGATTTGTACAAGCTTCTTAATTTGACATTTTATAACATCACAAAGTTATTACTTGAAATGTTATTGGACCGATTAGTTACATTTCAATTGGTTTAGATAATAGTGGTAAATATTCTTACTTCACGTTGTTTGGTCAGCTTGAAGATAGTGAGATGTTCATTACTGCCTGGTTTGTCATGTTGTTTGATGAGTCTTTAGATCTCAATGTTCACAGTATACCGGTGTTTGCACATTTCTTACACCTCATTATTTCCTATATCTTTTCAGGTAGCATTCAGAACAAAGGTATTCCACCCTAATATCAACAGCAATGGCAGCATTTGCCTTGACATCTTGAAGGAGCAATGGAGTCCGGCACTAACCATCTCCAAGGTTCGCACTTGGAAAA
Source organism: Hypericum androsaemum (assembly GCA_963995505.1). NCBI lineage: Eukaryota > Viridiplantae > Streptophyta > Magnoliopsida > Malpighiales > Hypericaceae > Hypericum > Hypericum androsaemum. The sequence continues at coordinate 15,785,361 of OZ023182.1, forward strand.
ACTTTCAGGAAGCCAGTATTTGCTGCATACATCAACTTTGGCCAGCATACTTTTGATTGACTTTGCAAATCAACGTGCCTTTGTTATGTTCTAAATCATGCTTAACCTTTACATTTAAACATGCATGTCCTTAAAAATCTCATCATTCAAATACATCTGTTTCGATCTTGGTCATATGCAATATCTTTAATCAGAGGTCAACGACTATTTGTTGACAGTAGACGCCGTTCCGTAGTTGATAGAAGCTTTCGTCTGTCATTGATTTCCCAACCTGCAATGCCAAAAGATTCCAACTCTTCTATAAGATATTCTACTTGTTGTTTTGATACACACTTTCTGGACCAGTTTGGCGATTGTAACACGTGCTATTGTTTTCAGGTGTTGCTTTCAATCTGTTCTCTGTTGACGGATCCCAACCCTGACGATCCGTTGGTACCCGAGATTGCTCACATGTACAAGACAGACAGGAGCAAGTATGAGACGACTGCAAGAAGCTGGACTCAGAAATATGCTATGGGCTAAATGAACCGTGGTGTAGGAGAGAGGGGCCATGTCTGTCTTTCCGGCTTTCAGTATGTGTATCAAATGTCTGTTCTGTCTCTAAATTAAACCGATGGCCCTCTAGTGGTCCAATAACATGAAAGATTAAAATGGAGAAACAAATGTTTCTTCGGTTTGTTGTATGGATAATATGACCCGGAAAAGTGCTGATTGTCAAATATTCAGTATGTCAATCTTGTTGATTTAAAGGCCTCCTTGGCATAATTGTATCCTTATTCGCGAAATTACACACGCGTGTTGCAGATGCATCAGCAATCTGCTAAATTTTCGTTAGATGTGTGGCATCCTTCGTCTGCAAACAATGTGAGATTCAATCTGCAGAAGACATTGAATGCTAAGATGTCAACATGTACGTTATATATTTGCCTATGCACATCGAACGGATCGAACGGGCTTGCTGATGTCTGTTGCCGAACTGGGAAGACAGACAGATCATCATAGATCTCAACGAACATCATTCTGATGTATATGCAAACTACTCCACTAGGAGAAACTCATCTTTAGCTCCAAACATAATGTTGACATTTAATCTGCAGCAGACATGAATAGTTTGCAACACCAACATATCCGTTCTATATTAGCGAGCGTGGCGCGATGATCATGGCAACACGAACAAATCCGTTCTATATCCGAATAGGGATTGTTATTTTGGTCCGGGGTGTTTATCTGGTTTGTGCTCATCTGGTGAACTTGTCAGTTAAAAATAGAGAGTCGGTTGGGGTGTACTCTTTCCATAGACCAAATACAAGGAATATCGTGTTAAATAACACTGTTGCGTTGCTGAGAGGTCGAACTTGAAATCAAGACGATCATAAGTTAACTATGGATTGATGGGAGGACGGATTGAGTGGGGAGTGTTGCATTGATTTAGTCACCCAATAAGCAGATCTGGCAGTTAAGTAACCAACTCTGTGCAGTGTGTGCGTTTTCTTTTAGAATGTCGACTATTTCATGTACCGAGGTCAAAGTTTTACCGGCAGCATTAATGGCGCTTTGAAGTCTACAAAACGGGTAATTACCATTTGTTAGTCTATTGCAGCAGCTAAGCACGAGCTATTTAATTAGCATTATCGCCAAGTTAGCAGTGTCTCTTGCATCTTCATAAAAGGCGCAGGAACGACAATTGGACCGGATCTTACGGTTTACCCTAATCCAAACACGACGATTTCATGATCTGTTGATTTTGGTCGAATTAAATTATGTCTAATCTGGATCTTGATTTTTAAAATACGACAAGATCATGGATATTTGCATAAAAGGAAATATATGAGAAAAATAGCAGAATATAAAGAGAGAGAGTAAAAAAAGAGGAGGTAAAAATGAATGAAATTGATTAATTAGATAAGATTCATATGGTGTCCTATGACATTTTTTTAGCCCATGGGCGACCTTTGTCTTGTTAACTGCATAATTAAGCAGATTATGAGTTGAACAAAATTTTGAGATCAGACGAATGAACAAGTTTTTTATTTCATACAAGTTTTGCTCCCACTATTTTTGTCCCTAGATATTAAATTCAATCGTCAGTCTCAAGCATTTTCTGAAATTTGATATACCTATCCTATATATAGCTCAGTCGATTTATATAATATAGTATCTGAATTGAATAGTTAGTGCCTTCGAGTGGAATGAAATAATTATGGGCATTAGGCGTGGCGTCTTGCTCAGTCGAGTTTGTATTCGAATGGGGATATTTTTCGCGAAGCGCTTTCGGCAAAGGCGTGGCGTCTTGCTATTGTTGCAGGGTTTTCTTGGGAGGAGGACGCTTCTTTTATCCTCAACACTATAAAGGAGGCGGCTTTTGGACTTTCCCATTTTTGGTCTTTTGACCCCCCTTGACTTTTCGAGAGGGTTTTGATGGAATTTTGATCTTCCTTAGTGGTGTTTGCATGTTTGGTGTTCGATGCTCATGTGGGCCGTCTTAGATTAGATAGCATTTATCTTATATGTTTTATACTTTGATAAATTCTATCTAATTCCATTTGGGCTGTATTTCCTGATTGTAAACTTCTTAGGGATCCTTTTAAGGAATAATATACATTTACTTATTAAAAAAAGTTATGGGCATTATCCATTAAAATCAGGTTTATTAAATTTGGACCCAACTTCCTTTTTAAACTATTCTATATTGCATTTTCCATATGTGGGGAAGTTTAAACCCTTTCTACGTAGTAACGGCTATTTAATAGAATCTCGATTAACAGAAAAAAAACTTGTACCAAAAAGTAACTAATTTTTATATTACCTAATAGTTCTTGAATTTGAATCATTTTGAACGCATGATTGTTAAATAATTGTTTGGAGAATTTTGGTATACCCAACTTGTATTCGAATTAGTTAACTAGTAGATATTCGAATACCAGCTCATATAAAAAAACATAAGAAACTTATTACATCAGTCCATCAAGAGAAAACAAAAGGAACAGCAAGTCAGTTTCATGTACCTTTCAGGAATAATCATCTTCATTTTTTTAAAAGATTTTTTTTCCCAGGTCAAGACAAGTTAGCTTCATGTACTTTGTTTTGTGTCAACTGTCAAGGACGAGGACTATAATTTATAGTGTTAATGAGGTGGAAGGTGAATCTTTAATATTGGTTGGTCTCTTTTGTGTTTGTTCAGAAAGAGCATAATTTGATGGGAACAAATCATAAGCACTAAGAATTGTTTAGTAATTTTAAAATTTAAAGTGTTCAATGAATATCTCATGCAATATGGTTTTGGCAGATTTTCTGCAGGTCTGAATATCATTCACAGAAACCATAAAAAAATTCTCAGATTAACTAGAGAGATAGTTGTTCTAAGTTAAACTAGAGAGATAGTTGTTCTAAGTTAAATAATATATTTCGAGTTTCAGTAATTGAAAAGACATTAATTCTTCGATACTTCTTGGTAGAGTTTTAGAACATTTCAAAAGTTAAACCCGACTCCAACCTATATTAATTAGTCATGTGAAAATTCGAATGTCAAGTGGTATAAAAAAATTATCTACATTCATAGGAACCACCCTAGTTTAAGGGATATGCAGGATTCGGACGGGGCAGTGACGATAGTTATATTGATAAATACTAAACTAGTTAGATGTTCTTAATTACTAATTATGCTTGGAAATGTGAACTAGTGAAATCTCCAGGATTATTTTGATAATACTAGTTAGAATTATTTTGATAATTCCCTTTCGAAAAAGAAGAAAGTACTTATTTGAAAGTGAAAACAGAGAAGATCTGGGCATATAGCTCCCTCGACTGCTCAAGGGGTTGGATTTATCATAAGAAAATATATAACATGGGTTACACTTGAAATTCGAAATCTAGTTCTTTAAAAAAAAATTCAGAAGTTGTAGTTTAAAATGAAGAAAATATAGGATATGATTTTTTGCATTGTCTTTTTCTTTTAAGAATTTTTTGACTGTTAATTTGGAAATAATCGTGATCTCTAGCCAATACTTTGAACCAAAATCACCAATTCAAAGATTTCCTATCTTCATTACTATGTAAAACCGATCGAAACCGCAAAACCACGTCCGACAAAACCAAAAACGAAACCGGATGAACACATGGGTGGACGGAATTGTTTTAAATAATGTATTTGTAAGAAAATCAAATAATTAAGTGTTATTAGAAAATCTCCATCATTTCTTTAGACGATTTTAAACCACAAGGTAGTAATATGCTAGTCTTTCAAATCACATAAATCTAAAATATTTTACTTACAAATAGTGGTTATTTTTTGAGAGTCGAACACTGAGACGATTTTCTATCATTTTTATAAATAAAATTGTATTTCACCATAATATGAATATTTACATACTTACAATTCGTTTATTAAATTACTCGCATGGATACGAAATTGTCTACAACCGGCCTCGTTAAAATACTTCATATACTATCCATTGCAATCTATACTTAATGTTACGTTGATAGGCCAATTTCAAATAACGCTAATGCTATAATTGAAAATCTTGATGCAAGTTGGTTTCTTTGATCTTCCCTATCCTATAAGCAATATTTAACTCTCCCATCATTTTGAAGGCCGTTTGGGATTTTAAAACCAATCATTCGTAATAAAAACATCGAATTCAAAATATTGAAAACTAATTAGTGTTAAATACTTATTTAAAAAGTTATAATTTTAAATGATCTTAACTAGTTGAACTTAAATTAATCAACCTAAAAAAATATCATAACGTTTTTATAATAATACTTTGTTGCATTTTCATTTCCCATAAAGAAACAAAGCTTCTGTGTACGCACACCCAGCCATATTCCTGAATTTGAGGCACAAACTGCACATTAAATTGACCCATTTAACGAGGCCACGATTTACCCACCACTACCCAATTCGGACGAAAATTTTGGACCCTTCTCCCTCTAATACGTTTATCTTTTTGGCGGTACACATATTTTTATTCTTTGTTTTATATAATATGTATTCAAATATTGATCGAACAAATAAATTCAAATTAGATAAAATATATCTGATAATATTCTGTCGAAAAATACGTGATATTACTGGTGTATTTTCATTAGTTGAAAGTCAATACTTCTTATTTAAGTTAAATAATTTCTACTGCTTAGTTTACATATTATGTGTCACCATTGTTATAGTTCCCAATAGAGCCACGTCACCCCACGTGGGCAAGTACACGTGCTTCTCTTGGGTTGCCGAGAAGAGCCGTGAACGGCGCCGGTCACCGGCCGTCCTGCTGTGTGTTTTTGAGTGGCAAGTGGGCTCCACTGGTTGGCCGAGCCGGTTACCTACTGTCGTCTACTCTCCAGACACACCCAGGCTTTGCCTACCCCCACGCGCACGGTCAGCGACAGACTTCTAACCTTTGTCCAAATTCAATTTTGACCATGTTATGTATCTTCTCTAAATTATTTTCTTTTTCGTATTTTTTCCGGTGGTGCTTGTACGATTTTTTTGAAAATGCGAGACAGCGAGAGGCAACATTCAGATTTCAGATTATGCAATTTTATTCTGATGGACTTTGTTTGAGAGATTGTGTTTGAATTTTATATCAAAAGTGGACGATTTTTTAAACCTAATTTATAAGTGTGAACGATTTATTTACTTAATGTCTTGAATTGGATTAACATGATAGAATCAATTGCTCATACAAGACACGTGATTATTGTTGTCCTTGCACGACCTTGTGTCATGCCACGTTGGTAGAGTCAAGCTCATGCAAACTTCAGCCCGATGAGCTTTATTTGAAGGAACATGTTGAGAGGTTAACACAATGCCAGTTTGCGAGTGTTTGTTTGCAAGTGTGATGAGTTTACTTATAAGTCTTGAAAATTCACATACTCATTTCTTTAAAGTTTTGAGTTAGATTTGAAGATTCTAACATGATATTTGAGTGAGTTGATCTCGTGGCTTATTGTGCTTGTACAACCCCTTTTAAAAGCACGATAGATCGTGTCAATCATGTGCAAACTTCAACCCGATGAGAATCGTTTGAGAGGGCATGTTGGAGAACCCCACATCAAAAATAGAAGGTCATTAGACCCAATTTATAATTGTAAAAGATCTAGCTATCCGAGTGCCTCAATATTTTTGGTTAAATATTGAGATTTTAAGAGTGGTATTCCCTACTAGGTATCCATTATATTATTAAAACTAGCTTATCTCCAAATACTTCTAAGAATGACTTATCATTGTCTCAAGCCGGTGGTACCAACAATAGCAACAAATCTTTTCTTATCGAATTTTAAAACAACTTTATAAATCAATTTTGATACTTTTAGTTAGATTAATTACATAGAGTAATTAGTGGAAGATATTTAACTCCTAAACAAAAAGTTATAGAATAAACGTTTTCTTAATCTTTAATTAAAAATTATATAGTTATCATTCTCCGAAACGATCATTCTCGATTATAGATTAGTTATTTCCAAGTAATCACAATGCCATAGAGTCATAAACCAAGAATTACTATTGAGAAGCATTCAATTAGAGACTGGATTGAGTGAGGATTAAATAAAATTTGTCCTCAGGTAGGGACTACACATGCAAACAAATATCACCACACATGCAAATCAATCACTATACATGCAAACTAATATCACTACACATGCAAACTAATATCCATGAGGACATAAAGACTAGCATAGTTCCCACCAAATCTACCCCATTCAATTAGCATCAAAGAGCGAAGGCCTTTTTTTCTCTTTCGATCTCATCAAATTAATTGCGAAGGGTAATTCCATCAATTAATTATGCACTGAAATCTTTGTACATATCTCATGATCATGCATATGCACGTATTGTTAAATCCAATGCTAAAGGCCAATGTTTTTTATTTCTGGCGTCTTTTACTCTTATCTCTGAACGCTTGAACACACGATTCACCCACGTCTCTTAAAAGATGAAACAAATTGACTATTGGCATTAAAATCGAGGCTCACTTTTGTAACGTCAATGTATCTTTACGCAAAAAGTACACAATTTTTACGAAAAATTATAAAAAGTCAATTTGGCGACTACGGAAATTTACATTCCATACATTCATTCAATTTTTAATAATTACACAAATTCATAAAATTTGTGGGAATTACAAAAATTAAAAATTTAGGCACGCTAAAATGTGGTAGAAACTTCATAATCACTTGTTTAGGAGATAAAATCGTATTTATTTTTCTGGGGTCGCTCAAAACCCAAGAGGAAACCATGTGCATCCGAGTGATACTTGGTGAGTTGCTGTCGTTTGAGTCACTCCCTATATTTTTGTTAATTGTACTTTAATATCCTGTAACTTATTAGTAGTCGTGTCAAGCGTTATGTTAACTAGATTATAAGATATGGCCTCTCCCGAATTTCATGCATGGCTATATTTTATTATTTAACTCCAATTTTTGTCTTTCAGGCAATTTAGTTTCCTTTCCTAACTATTTGATTCCCCTTCCGTAGAACAATTTGGTACGCACACTTAGTTCGGAACCAACAAGCACAAACACCGAGTAGTTTAAACAAAAATATTAGATTCGAGATATTAAAAATGTATGAATTTTGTCACTTTTTAAAAATTCTACCTACTCTTATCTATTTGCATAAATACAAAATGAGGAGAGTACATTTGGAAAGCAGATATAAAAACATTTTTCATGGACATTCAATGGGTTGATTTTTTGTTTAAATCATTTGGACTCTCACTCGATCCATTAGTTCAAATTCGAATTGCGTAATTTTTTTAAAGTTCAAGACTCTTTCAACAAAATATTAAACAATGATGCGTCACCAATTTCTCGAACTCGATATATGCAATGTATGTAGTCATAGTTAGATTCATGCAACAGTTAATAGATTTTTAAAATTTTGTCCCATCCATATTATCAATTTTTGTTCGATCGATAGAATTACTTTATTTAACCGAAACGTGAAACTCCATATTATCAAATTACTTGGTGTATATACGTGGACTTCGTTCTTTCTCTTGGAAGATGTTTAGGCATTATACTGTTTTCTACATAATTAAGGGTTATGAGGTCTTTAATACTTTTTAATAAACAAATTGCAGCCATGGCCTTATTACTAGTTCTTTCCCCTGGTATTATATACATGACTCATCGTCCTCAACTTATTCTATAATTTTAGTGGTAAACTTTCCAAACGACGTTAATATTTTTTATGTATAATTATAATCATTATGCCTAGACATATTTGCTTCTTGGTGATAGCTGTTAACTATATAATAACATTCGCCTCGTAGAAGAATATCATATTGTATTGACCTGCAAATTAATGTCTATGCTTATCTAACCTTACAATATATATATATATACGCACATACATACATATTCGAAACCATAAATGCGTGCTTGATTATGATGAGTTAGAGCAAAACCTACTGTTTTCTCGACAACAATGTCTTTTTTCTCGAGAAATTCTCGAGCACAGATTGATCGCTTCCGTCTTCAATAATGGCGGAAAGTAGTATATATTCTCTAGGTTAAATCTTTACAACATTAAAATCTCATTATCCAAATTTAGATCTTAAGACACCGTGTATTCTCAAACAAAGTTCAATGGGTCATTTGCATGAACATTAACTTTACAAATCGTGTGATAAAACTAGCTCATATGGGCAAAAACGGACAACAAAATCAACCCAAAACTTAAGTCAAATAGTGGATTTTTCATAGCTCACCACTCTTGCAACTAGTAACGTGATAATTTCAACAAGAGTGAAAAAACATTATTGAAAAACTTATCCCTGTATAGAGTACACAGTGCTCGAATACGTATACGGCAAGAAAAATAGTAGACCTTTCGGCATATGCAATGGCCAAAATTGTCCATCAATGCTTCGTCAGTATACTCTTGCCAAGATATTGATGTTGGGACAACTGATTAGGACTGTGCTTTGTGTAAGGATAACATTAAGTAGCGCAAGCACATAATTATTGATGCACTAACGACCGGCCAACATCTCTTGCTTGAATGTGAAGCTTCCATATCATCCGAGAGCTTTGCTTCTCTTTAAAGTCTAGCCTTATTAGTTCCTTTCCCTTTCAATTACTTCTTTATTGGATTTGTTTTCCTTGCTCGCCTCGGCCCATGAATTCTCGAGCCCTAAACTGACGATTGTGCCAATGGGAAACTGACATGTTATTAAAGCTTCAACTTCGTGCGGGAGTGGCCCTTCTTTTTAAACTGGATCTCGTCTGTTCATTATTTTTGTGTTCTCATCTAATGACCAGATGACACATGGATAAGGCCACGTAATAGCAATGCACCACTCTAGATAGCCGGTTGTTTACAAATAAAAGGTAGCATTACTCTCGCAAAAAGATCGTACCGCACGTAAAGAACGTAAGCTTGTTGCACAAAATGGTTAAAATTATTATATTCTTGCGAGTGTGCTAAATTTATTTATAAGAGTTTAATTTATTATTTTAAAATTTTGAGATGAATATGAAGATTCTGATATAGTATTGTTCATTTTAGTCACACAGTGACAAAATCAAAACTAGAATATCTTACCCATTATTTTAAAATTTTAGGTTTCATAAAATAAATTCAAAAATAAACTATTTTAATGTAAATGTAGAAATAGGACATACATTATCCATATCGTGTACTAGTCGCAATCCAATTACCTACCTTATTCATACGTCTAAGAATAAACCTTGTGTTGGATTTTGGGCCCATCAGGCCCAAAAAAAAGTTGGGTTGGATGGGCCGGTCAACCCGAGCTGACCGGCCCGATGCCACGCAAGCGTCACATCAGCGTGACGTGGCGCTGACGTCATATGTGGCAGTCTACGGGGCGCGCCCACGTGGCAAAGCTAGGGGTAGCCTTGCCACGTGGCGTACATGCGGTCCAAAGTGCCACGTGACGGACATGCGGCCCGAAGTGCCACGTGGCGTGACACGTGGCATGACACGTGGCGGACATGCGGCCCGAAGTGCCACGTGGCGGACATGCGGTCCAAAGTGCCACGTGGCGGCCATGCGTGACACGTGGCGCATTTTAGTTGTCCGGATTTTCCTATAAAAAGGGAAATCTGGCTGGACCAATTTGTAACTTTGTCCACAACACTTCAATAAGAAAGGAAAATTTCGGATTAGTTCCTGAATTTTAATCAGATTTTCAATAGAGGAAATCTCGTGAAAATCAATTACGAATCCGTTCAAACGTGATCGTAATTCGACTAGCACGAAGACGTTGTGGACCCGAGCCTGTGGACCTCTTGCTTCAACAAGTAAGTAATTTATTATTAACGAATAGTTTGTTAATTAAACAGGTTTAACACGTAATTACTCATTAATTACGCGTCGAATCTGTCAATTGGTATCAGAGCATGGTTGAAACCATGTTTTGATGATAATATGATGTTTTAATTCAAATAATTATGTGATTTTTTGGGTTAAAAATCGTATTAATTGTGATTTTATTGAAAATCATAATCTGTTGGACTTTAAAATAATTAATTTGGAACCAGCGGGACTAAATTAATTTTTGCCTAACCGCGCGGGCAAATTCGCGCACGCGCGAAACTTTAAGGTACCAATCTGAAATTTGACTGCTTACGTGGCACCTGCGTGTCATGGACTTCGGTGTAATATTTGGAAAACTTGGGGATTAATTGCAAATTTGTCCAAAAATCCCCAAATCGATAGAACCCTAATCGGGCGATTTGAGGGCGATTTTTCCCCGAATCAAATTCCGTTGATTTCGTCAGAAATCCGACGATTTCGACGCCGTAGATCGACGATAGTCGATTCTCCGGCTTCTCCCCGACGTCCCGAGACCACGTTTGTGGATCGACATCACCGGAATCGTAAGATCAAAGACGAAGATGGCGGAGAGGCGCGGAACGGAGAAGACGTTCGTGACGGTGAACGGCTGGACGACGGCCCACGAGGCTGATACGGCCGTGCTCGCGAGGCTGAGACGAGTCGATTGCAACCGGTCTCAGCCGTTGGTTCGCCGCCGTTACGCGGCGGTCGTAGGAGGGCGATGCGGTGGCGATTTCGCCTTCGCAGTCGGGGAGAGAGAAAGAGAAAGGAGAAATATGCGAGGGGCAAAATTGTAATTTCATGATTTTTTTTGAAAATATTTATACCCGGGTCAAGAAAATCAAAAAATCGGACGGATTGGCCTGGTTTCTTAGTTCGACCCAACCCGATTTAAATATTGGGTTTTTTCTCTTTTAATTGGATAAAATCAGTTTTTATTCAATTAAAATCCAATAAATTGATAAAAATGTTGAGAAATTTTTGTCAATTAGGTTTATTAAAATTATGACGATATTTTAATAAACTTAAAAATATTTTGGAACGAGTTCCGAGATATGCTAAAGTTAAACTAAAATCACATAAATTGATCCATATATGATCATCAAAAGATTGAAAAATGAGTTTTTCAATCCTATTTTGGGAGAATATGAGAATTAACCCGAAATTGAATTGCAATTGTTGCAAGATTTGATGGCTACTGGAGACAGGTATCTGAACTTCTGTGCAACAGAACTTCGACAGAAGATTCTGAAGTGCCGTTTACCGCTGCGTGTGCCTCAGGATGACATGTGTGTCATCGTTGAGCATATTGAGGCTGTTCACTGGGAGATGCAAGAATGCATCTGGGCTGGAGGTTACGATCATGGAGAAGACTGGCCCTCTATGTTTCGAGACCTCCTGGTCACGCTAAAAATCCAAGAAGATATGAGTATCTTCTCGGCACCTGAGTTCAATACCCATAGAGATGCTCTCTATGGTTTGATTCACTATCTCGAGGAAAGGGGTCTTCTCAGAGAAATGATACCTTCTCCTGTTCTGGAGCTGCGAAGCTGTTTGATCTTGAACCGCTACCTCGCTAAGGAATACCATTACAGTTTTCCTCTGCTCCTGATCATCTGGATCATGGATTCAATTCTAGTTCCGGCAAGTACCCTGGAACTTCTCACCGGATCGTCCTCGCACCCGGTCCCGACAGGATCGTCTTTGGACCCGGATCCAGATATGTATCTGGATTCACCTACCGGATCGCCTGGACATCCGATTATATGTTTAACTGTCCCCATGTACATATGTTATTTTTGGGAGAATTTTGTACCATAGGTTGAGACCTTGTCTGATGGTAACAACTCGTGCGTGGATGTGAAAGGCCTGGGCACTTGTAGATTACACCTTCGTGGTAGTCGTGCCCTTCCTTTACATGACGTGTTGTTTGCTCCAGACATACGAAGGAACCTGATCTCAGTTTCGGCCTTAATGTCTTTAGGTTTTCGGTTGTCGTTTGAGAACGACACTGTTAGATTATTTTTGGATGATGCCTATTTTGGCCTTGGGTATATATCGGAAGGTTTTTTGATTCTGGATATTGATCCTTGTGAAAGTTTTTTCTTTGTCACTAGTTCAAACTCATCAGAGGATGATATTAAACTATGGCATTCTAGACTTGGCCATATCGGTCAGGATTGTTTAAACCGTCTAGCTAAGGCAGGACTGTTGGGCAATATAGAGAAATCTATATTACCTAGTTGCGTATCCTGTCTAGAAGGGAAAAGCACTAGGAAACCTTTCGGTACTGGGACTAGAGCCAAATTTCCACTACAATTAGTCCATTATGACATATGTAGTCCAATGAACGTGAGGGCAAGGCATGGAGCATATTACTTCATCACCTTTATTGATGACTATACTAGATATGGTCTGATATACCTGATTTCTCACAAGTCTGAAGCCTTAAACTGCTTCATGACATACATGAGTTTTGTTGAGAATCAGAAGGACAGAAAGATAAAGGGCTTACGAACTGATCGTGGCCGTGAATATCTTTCTGATGAGTTCAAAGCTCTATGCATTGAAAAAGGAATTGAACATCAGTTGTCCATTCCTTATACACCACAGCAAAATGGAGTTGCTGAAAGAAGGAATAGAACCCTTCTTGATATGGTTAGATCGATGATGGCAGAGGAAAATTTACCTATATCATTCTATGGAGATGCGCTCCTGACTGCCGCATACGTTCTAAACCGTGTTCCCTCTAAGTCTGTTACAGCCACTCCTTACGAAATGTGGACAGATCGGAAGCCCGATTTATCCTATTTTAAGCCATGGGGGTGTGCGTCATATGTCTATTCTACCTCAAGTGCTTTCGGTAAATTAGAACCGAGAGGTAGAAAAAGTATCTTTATAAGATACCCAGAGGTATCTAAAGGGTACGTTTTCATGGGTGAACTGGATAATGGACATGTAACAGAATTTGAATCACGCGATGTCACATTTTTGGAGAATGAATTTTCAAAATAGGGAGAGGTTAGTAGTGACCTTACCCTTTATGAGACAAATGAACCAGAATCATCTGGATCACTTCTTCCGAGTGGGAGAATTGAGGAGGAAGATAGAGATTTTCCAACTCAAAATGATCCGGAAGGTCGTGATCTGAGTCCTGAAAGGGAGGTAATTCCTTATTCTAGTGGGAGTACGGTATTTTCACCCAGTGGGAGTACGATTCCTGGATATGATGAATATATGAGAGATGTTTATCAAAACTGGAAATACCGTAGGTCTAGCAGAACTAGCATACCACGCCGACGATTTGACATCAAAGGCGAGGCTAATGCGTTCTTGGTATTACTAAAGAAATTTGGTGGTCCAAGTGAAATTCTTCTGGCCATCCTGCAGGATGAAGATGAACCAAAGAATGTATCTGGAGCTTTGTCATCTCCAAAACAAACTGAATGGATGAATGCAATAGAAGAAGAAATATCTTCTATGATCAAAAACCAGGTTTGGGAACTGGTTAACCTACCTAAGGGACGTAGGGTAATTGGGAATAACTGAATTCTCAAAATCAAGCGCAATGCAGATAGCAGTATCGAAAGATACAAAGCGCGTTTGGTTGTCCAAGGGTTTAAACAAGAGGTTGGGATAGACTATGAGGAGACTTTTGCACCTGTTGTTAGATTTACGTCAATTAGGGTCATTTTAGCTATGGTTGCTAACATGAATCTAGAATTACATCAAATGGATGTAAAGACTGCTTTTCTCCATGGAGAATTGGATGAAGAAATCTACATGGTTCAGCCTGAGGACTACAATAAAAAAGGCTGCGAACACAAAGTTTACAAATTAAATAGATCAATTTATGGCCTTAAGCAGTCGTCTAGACAGTGGTATATTTGCTTTCATAATACAATCATGCAGCATGATTTTATAATGATAGACGAAGATCACTGCGTGTATGTTAAGCGATCAGGGAAGAAGTTTGTTATCATCACTTTATATATTGATGACATACTTTTAGCTGGAAATGATATGGAATTTCTTGTCGAAATCAAAGATTGGTTGTTTTCCAACTTTGAAATGAAAGACATGGGTGAAGCGGATTACATACTCGGAGTTAAAATTTCAAGGAATCGTTCGAAGAGAATAGTGTCTCTTTCACAAGAGACATATATTTGTAAAGTAGTAGAACATTTCAATTGTGATCACAGTAACCCAAAGTATGTCCCATTGGTTAAAGGTCATAATTTGTGTAAGGACATGTGCCCAAAAATAGCTAAACAACTTAGGAACATGGAGAAGATTCCTTATGCCAATGCAGTTGGATGCCTAATGTACGCAATATTGTGTACTAGACCTGATATTTGCTATGCTGTGGGAATAGCAAGCAGATATCAGTCTGATCCAGGCAGTGCTCACTGGAAGGCTGTCAAAGGGATTTTGAAATATTTGAACACTACTGCAGAATACTCCTTGTGCTATCAAGGTCGTGACCTGATATTGAGTGGCTATACTGATGCTGATTGAGGAGGCGACGTGGACAAGAAAAAGTCTACATCTGGATTCGTTTTCTTGTTGAACGGGGGTGCTATCTCATGGAGCAATAAGAAGCAAACATGTGTATCCCTGTCAACAATGGAAGCGGAATATGTAGCTTCAGCTCATGCTGCACAAGAAGCGGTATGGTTGAAGAGATTCTTAAGCCATCTCTCCCTGATCAACTCGACGGAGCCCGTAAGTTTATTCTGCGACAACCAGGCAGCTATAGCATATGCTAAGGATCCTAGATTCCATAGTAGAGCTAAGCATATAGATATTAAATTTTACTTTGTTAGAAATTTAATAAAATATAAAGAACTGCGTATGAAACACATATCTACACGAGATATGGCCGCAGATCCAATGACTAAAGCATTACCTCGAGAAGTGTTTGAGAAACATGTTAAGTCACTAGGTTTACGACGGTTTTATTTGTAATTCAATTAGTTAGAATAAAGAATTTTTATTTGGCAATATGAGTTAAATGTGAAACATGTCGGACAGAGAAGTAGCCCACTCACACGGGTGTTTACCTCAGTGGGAGTCAAGAAGTTGATTTCTAAATGAGATGAGGCCGTTATTGGATATACATAAGTGCATGTCCTATGACGGAATGCCATCTTGCTCAAGAGCAAGTTTCCTTATGGGATGCAGGAATAAGTTGCTGCATTTGGATTTTCTACAATCCATATGATAAGATATAAGTAGAACTTATCATACTGTCTGTCCTATTAGCCTGGAGTTAAGCTAAGGTTGATACTCTAGTATGGTGTTAAATGACATGTGTTCCTTTATAAAGGAAAATACACTGTAATACGTGATTAGTATCATGTGTGCTACTCGACCACTAGATGGGATAAAAATATTGAGTGATTTCACAATCTCTGGTGTGAGACCAATTTTCGAGAACTGTGATTCCCGAAACCTACCCTTAAGATCCTAAACGTATTCTGGAAGTATGATCCAGTGCTACTAGCTTGAAAAACTCATGAAAAGGTTATGGCATAACGATTCGACCTGGCAGAGCTGACCAGAAAAGCAGGCTGTATCATTATGAAAAGAATATAGTTAAGGGAGAAGGAACTCTGTTCATCACATTCTGAGTTTCGTGGTTCAGGTGCACCAATTGTATTGAAAAGTACAATAGCGAACCCGAATATAATTATTTGAAATCACTGATGTGAACAATGGAATGTGACATGAGTCCTGGGGTAATAGCATACATTATACAAGAAGGTAGTCGAGATGCTACTATTCAAGTAGCCTGAGTGTCTGTGCTCTTGAATTTGGCTTAACATACTCGACGTGTGTTGGTCGCACGAAATCCTTTAAAGAAATCTGATAATTGTTGATCAAGGTCAATAATAATTGAGTGGGAGATGTTGGACCTTGGGCCCATCAGGCAATTATTATTGTGGCTGATTGGGCCCAGGCCCATCAGGCCCAAAAAGTTGGGTTGGGTGGGCCGGTCAACCCGAGTTGACTGCCCCGATGCCACGCAAGCGCCACGTCAGCATGACGTGGCGCTGACGTCATATGTGGTAGTCCGCGTGGCGCGCCCACGTGGTGCCACACGGCAAAGCTAGGGGTAGCCTTGCCGCGTGGCGGACATGCGGTCCGAAGTGCCACGTGGCAGACATGCGGTCCAAAGTGCCACGTGGCGCATTTTGGTTGTCCGGATTTCCCTATAAAAAGGGAAATCTGGCTGGACCAATTTGTAACTTTGCCCACAACTACTCAATAAGAAAGGAAAATTCTGGATTAGTTCCTGAATTTTAATCAGATTTTCAATAGAGGAAATCTCGTGAAAATTAATTACGAATCCGTTCAACGTAATCGTAATTCGACTAGCACGAAGACGTTGTGGACCCGAGCCTGTAGACCTCTTGCTTCAACAAGTAAGTGATTTATTATTAACAAATTAGTTTGTTAATTAAATAAGTTTAACACGTAATTACTCGTTAATTACGCGTCGAATCCGTCACCTTGTAGTACAATCATGCAACTTAGCTAGAGAGAGTTTAGCTCTAACGACTTCATTCTCAATCTGCCATTCGAAAGATGAAGATAGGTTGTTCGCATAATCGACTACCACTTGTAGCAGTGTTGAAGTTGCCTAATGTGTCCTTGATGATTTCTAGTCGCAACAGCTAACCCTAAACTCCGATCATCCGAGCACCACGAGGCGTCACAGTTGACTATCACCTCATTTGAATGAGGTGGTTTTCATCCCCCAGGCTGATAGGATCATCCCAAGTCAGCAGAGTCATTTTGCATCCCAAGTCACCAGGTGCATTATTTATCCCTCCCACGTCTGTCATGTTTTCTCTAGTCCATTCTTGCAAGCCATTAATCAC
Source organism: Hypericum androsaemum (assembly GCA_963995505.1). Lineage (NCBI taxonomy): Eukaryota > Viridiplantae > Streptophyta > Magnoliopsida > Malpighiales > Hypericaceae > Hypericum > Hypericum androsaemum. The sequence continues at coordinate 15,802,551 of OZ023182.1, forward strand.
GATTTGAATAGTATTTGTTGGATATGGATTTTTTCCCTCGAACATCGCTTTGTTCCTTGTTTTTCATATCTGCCAGTATAAAAAGACAGCAATTGAGCTACGTATTCTTTTGTACCAAGATTATATATCGTAATTGTAACGCTTTGTGAGCCGACCGACTATCTCTACAAACTAATACAAATTTTTTCTAGTGTATTTTATCTTCATTTACACGTATCCCGAAAAATTTCCGAGGAGATCACCTATCCTGAAATCACCCCAGGCCAAACACATTTAACTTTGAAATTTTTTCAAATATTTTCCAGAAAATGAGGTACACCTTGTTGATATGGATAGTACCAATCAAATCACTTAAGCATTTCTGAACATAGAAGCCTTTCGAACATATTCGGGGTATCACATTCATCCTTCCTCAAATACGTGACATCATCGTTACACCACAGAACAATACCAGAATTCCTCAATTTTTCGGTGTGGGATCAGTTCGTCCATTGTCTGTGTACTCTCACACCGACGACCACTCATTGCCCTCTAGGCCCCGTGCTTCACATGCCCACCAACTTCGGTCTGGTTACCGTACTAGTAGAGGTCGTGCTCTGATACCACTTGTAATGTCCCGTGATCCGAGCGATTGTCTCCACAAACCAACACAATCATTTTTCACTATGTTTTGTCATCACTCACGTGCACTCCGTAGAACTTCTCTGGAAATTACCATCCTGAAATTATCCCATGTCAAACATATTTAACCTTTGGAATTCTTTCAAAATATTTGTTACGTACACATTGTTGATATAAATAGTACTAATCACATCAATTAAACTTTTGTGAACATATCAAACCTTTCTAACATATTCGGGGTATCATAATAATATGCGAGGAACATGGTTAAAATGTCAAAGCCAAAATGTGAAGGCAGAAATAGATATATGTAAAAATAATTGGAAAGCTATTAAATAATGGAGGCGAAGCCTGGAAGAAAAAAATAATAATACATTGACCGGTAAGGAAGCTGCTACCTACCTCTTGGTTCTATATAGTACACATGAAGCTAATATGTTTTTTTCATATATTTTGTTATTCGTATATTCACTAGCCAATTAATTGAGATTAGAATTATGTAGTATCTTTGAAAGGTAACAATCTACCCTAATAAATAATAGAATAACTCGAAATTTTTTTATTAAATTTAAAAAAATTCTATTACGAATTGATGTGATTATAGGGAATACTATATGGTTTTTCCCAAGGAAAACAAGGAAGAGTATGAGTAGCCGGTTACACCCGGATCAAGGCATAGAACTCGATGCTAATCAACTCGTTGATGATTATGTAAATTAAGAAGAAATGAATTCTAGAATATGGCTACAAAACTGTTGGGCGTGCTGCTCGTTGACGTGTCCCTGTGCAATCCAAGCAAACCCACCAAATATATATGACCAAAACGGAGCGCTGGCTAGTTGGACATTTCATATTTCGTGTACGACAAAAAAAGTAAAAAGAGAGAAGAAAATAAAAGTTTAACTATTTTTTTCATTTATGGCAATTTAATCGCATCAATCATTATATGTGTTGTTGAAACTTGTTTATGAATGAAAAAATTTAACAAATCTTCATGTACAAAAATTTTAGGGAAAAGTCCACTTTAGTACCCTGTGGTATCGCGAAAAATTAAGTCAGTACCCTGTGGTTTAAAACGTATCAATTGAGACGGTGAAATACTACATCAGACATGATTATATTAACAAGATCTTCTCATTTCATATGACTCTATCAGCAATACATATTTTCCACCAAAAAAACAACTGCGATATCAATTACACTGGCAGATAACCGAAGCGGACATTTCATAAAAAGTTATTTATTGCACGGATAGAGATACATGCAAGAAGATGGCAGGCAGGGCAACCGGTGATTTGTCGAGCTTGGTGTAATTCCTTAGCTGTCTTTTGATATGGTGTTTCACTTGGCTCAATGTGGGGCCATTCCCCAAGAAATTGCTCAACCTTGATGTTTGTCCTTGCTCATCCAACTATATTGGGATCTATCTATGTCCTTGCTCAATTTGTTTTTCTCAAAAGAAATCAATGTTAATCGTAATTTGGCTGGAAACTCGTGACACTAGAAATTTAATGATGTAAAATATGTACATTTTTTATATTAGAATAACAAATCTATTTATAAAAAATCAAAAACACAATTTTTTAATAAGAAATCGGTGGTAAATTTTTATATTGCACTTTTAATTTATATATATTTTGTATCATCCGGGTAACCATCTTTGTCGAAGGAAGAGGAACTTAGTGTACGTCCAAGATAGGAAGACAGCTTTGCTAGGTTGGATGGCGCGGCGTCGTCGGGGGTAGGTTGGGTCCGTGGTGCAGCTGATGGTGTGGACAATGGTGGGGAGGATAGTGAGGGCACTTTTTTCTCTTTTTCTTTATTTTCAGTTATTCAGATTTTGACAAATTACAACTACGTCAATATAAAAAAAATAAAAAATACATTTTTAAAAATGTATAAGGGTAAAATATATTAGTTAAAAAAAACTCGCATAAATCTCAAATTAACCTTGAAAGCTATTTACTGGTAACATTTTCGTTGGTGTTATATTTGGATACAATAAGGGTCATCACGTCAACTCCCTATTTCCTCATCGTTGAACATTAATGACTTTGAAATGCTTTTTAAAGATTTACTTCGAGAGGTGTCGGGTCAGTGACTCTACGGCTTTATCAAAGGTACCGGCTATTGCACGAATCTCGTGGCGGAATTGTGGACACTCATTCTAGACCTAGAGTTGATATGGGAGCGAGAATTTTGACGAGTACTAGTTGAGGTCGATTTATCCTTGACAATATTATGCGTGTGCCGAGGAATTGTACAAGATCACCCATTTTCGAGCCATGTGCATCGTGCAAAGGAGCTTATAGATCGAGATTGGGAGATTCAAATACAAGACGTGAAGGCAATCTAATTGATGATGGTCTTTTGAAGCTCGCTTTACCGATTTCTTTGAGAATGGGTATGGAGTGGTCGTCCAAAGAGCGATCAAACGAAAGGTCAGAGGAGAAAAAATATGGAAAAAAGAAGAGAAGAAAAAGACTTGAATGGGTAGAGGAGAATTTTTTTTGAGGAACAAGAACTTTATTGAGAATTAAAAAAGAATGAGTAAGGGATAATCGTTGTGAATAGCATGGTTGTAAGGATATTTTGTATGTAGATTTCGTGGATTGTTGTGTAGTGCCCTACTCCTACGTCTAAGCTCTCATTATATAGAAAAACTTAGCATCGGCCTAATATATGAAAATCTAATGCAGGAAAAGCCTGATACATAAAGTCTAACACAGCCCCGACATAATATAGGAAAAACTTTATACAGGAAACCTAACATAATTTTGGCCTAATTTAGGAAATCCTAAATTAACGAGACTTCCAATCAAATTTTGACCATTTTTCATGCCAAATTTAGAAATTACACAAATATACATAATTGTAGATCTAAGTCCTTTTTTTGTACTATTTAAAATTACATCCATCTGATACTTGAGTAGAAAGTTATGGCTGCTTTATCGAAATAGGATCGGCACGAATTCGCGAATTAATTTTCTTCTCCAACAAAAGAATAAAGGGACTTTTGCCTCTCGATTATTAAAAAACATGCTTGCTTTCTTTTTCACATGAATTCGTGTTTAATTAACATTCTCAGGCATTGAATTGTGACGACTTATATTTTTAGACTTAAACATGTTATCTTATATTAATCAAGTGAAAAAAAATTCTACAAAAGGTATTCAACTCCTTCGATAGATGTAAAATTCAATTGAATATACATATTCTCGATTTATACATCATGAATACCTAATTGACCATTTTATTAGTTAATATAAAGTATGTTTAATTTTGTATCTATACAAAGATTTTTTTTCCTGGTGAAAGCTTATGACGACTTCTTACATGCATATGAATATGTTTGCTTTTGCCTCCAAAGTTCTAAATTCGATAGGAGCTTATAATGACCGGAATTACCGTACACATATGTCCAAAATACAAGAAGATAGTACATAAACCAAAAACATCCAAACGTATTTTGTAAATTTCTTTTCATGCTCTCGAGTTAGTACGTTCACTGAGTTGTGATGTGGAGAGCCTAACGAACCAATCATCCAATGACACTCTATGACAAATATCGTGGCTGGACCTTAAGGAAATAGGGTCGACCACATTATGTTCGTTACAAATGGAACATCTTCTGTACCCCCTCCTGTCAAATAAACTAGTCATAGTGAAAGAACTTATATAAATCGATAAAATTATTTTGTTTTAATCAAAAAATTTCGTGTAAAATTTTTTGGGAATGTAATAGTGTCAAATAGTTGCCGAGAGAGTTTTACAAATTTTTAAAAATCCTATCCAATCTAAACTTAAATTAGTCGATTTAGTAGATGTAAAAATACTTGTCATAAAAAAATCAAATTTCTAGTCTGATTAACAGTGTCCAATTGCATTACAAAGAAACAAAATTTGGTCGGCTTCTTTGTTTCATCTACTGTATGCCCAAGAACATATTTAGTTATGTGAATACTACAACATCATTTCGCCGGACAAAGACCATAAGGATATACCTAACCGGAGTTTATCTTCCACAATTACTTTGTTCATCCCACAAGTCAAAATATATTAAGTTGGATTAATTAACTGAGTAGCCGGAAAAATGCATGTCTTCATCGTACTAGGCAAGAAAAATATTGTGGATTCTGTCATTATACCCATGGTAATTAGCCCAAATACAGTAAGTTCCTTGATCCTTGGAGGCTGTAAGGAAAATGAAGGAATTTCGAACGTGACAAATTTGATGGAATCATAGGGACATCGTTAGTGTTCGGTTTCTAATTAATCAGACAAGAGAATCCAGACATCACAAATTAGTCGTAGATTGGCCATCATATCATATGTAAACTTTCATCGTACCATTTCTACGTTGTTTCATTGCCGTCAAGGTTAATACTTGCAACTACTAAATTCGGATCAGATAAAAAAATTTATTAACGATTTTTTTTAATCATGGAATATGTAGTTTCTTTTTGTTGAGACATGTTTCATTGTTCAATATAGTGTTGGAGGATAACACCTTTTTTTTTATAATCCTTTATTGTCCGACATACTTTTGGACTTTGGAGTAAGGACTATCCCGTATATAACTATTTTCTGACCCAATGCTGAGGCCGCCTTTACTTTGCAAACAAAGGTCTGCCGTCGTAAACAGGAATCAGTATTCGGATATTTATAAATTTAACCTCAAAATTTAATAAGTTAAATTTTCTGCAACCAAACGAAAATTAATTTAGTTTTAAGTAATGCCAAGCAAAAATCACTTCAGAAATTGTTACTAGAGATAGTTAAAGAAAAGAAAATATAGTTGAACGCTCTCTTAAAAAAATTGCACAATATCTTAAAAATTATGTCCACATTTAATATGGAGCAGTGAAATCTATTAATATTCGGAAACATACATACTTATTATTATTTTATTGAAGAAAGCCAGGATGAGAAAAATACAGAAAACGATTGAGCCACCTTAAGTTTTTTTTTAATTTTTGAAAGATAAAACTAAAAAGAGAAAAATCAGGAATACCCGGAGAATAAATGGGAAAAGGAAAGCATGCGGGAATATGTACGGAAGTCCTACTGGGCCGCACGATGGCAAAAGGAAGTGCAATCTGTTGACGTTTGTTTTTGCACAAATCAAACGGTCTACAAACCACGACCTCGCTGATAAGAAGTTGCACGTGACATACATAATCTCCACTTTTCTCCCTCAAATGAAATTGCCAAGTTGCCCTCAAAAAATTTGCCAAGTTGAAGTGAACTCTAAATAATAGGAGTGAATTGGGTCCGGAGTGAAAAAATTATTCCGGACGGTTTGGAGTGAAGGGGGGACCGTGTTGGCATGCGAGTTATGTGATACTGGTATGCGCAGTTATGTGATAATGAAATTTATTTTTGTGACAGTGGCATGTCCCATTTATGATACTGGCGCACATGACTTTTTTCATTTTGGTCCCTGTATTTTAGCATTTTTACAAAAAAGTCATGCTAGAATGCTCCGTATGCGCAGTTATGTGATAATGATATTTGTTTCCGGCCTATGTTTGTGCATAATTTTTTTTATTTTGGTCCCTGTATTTTAGCATTTTTACAAAAAAGCTCGTGCGTGTCTTCATTATGAACGGTTCGGAATGGGGGCATTACGTAACCAATCCAACTCCCTAAATAAACACTTGAAAATGAAACTAAGTTTTTTAATACTATTTCATATTCAGACACTTAACTAATATTTAACCCTAGTTATATTAGCTGATTGCAAAATTATACCATAATGTTAGAATTATCATAATTAAAGGTATACATATATTTATATTGCTACACTAATTGGAAATCTTTTCACAAGAAAACATGTCACCTACATCTAATTATTGTTTATATATTATCAATGAAGAAAAATTAATCCTATGATATTGTTGCAGGAATAAGTGAACAAGTAACCTAGGAGGGTCCGGAGTGGTCGTCCCAAGGTCAGTCTAACTATGCTAAGGCTATGCTGAGCTACGAACTACGGGCTACGGACTAAGGTAAGGAAAAGCAACAAGTAAGATAAAGATTTGTGTTGTTGTGTTGGTGGTGATGGATCCCTTGTCCGAGCTCCCCTTATATAGTGCGCCTTGACCTAGCTCCTCCGACCTTAGAATAGGAAACCCTAAATCGTCTTTAATGCATAAAGATCCCGGCTCTAAGATTCGATCACGAGAGATCCACCTCAATAAAGACTAAATCCCGCAAGATCCATCAATTTGTGACCGTCGCCAATACAGAGAGATTTAGCACGGCTTGATATAGGAAAGTTCTAGACCGTTGTCCAAACATAAGGAAATCCGGCCTTAAAAGAAGCTGTGCCAGCCAAGTAACCCGACATCGAATAAGAAAGCCACCACCAAAATAGAAACCCGGCTCAACTTAGAAAAATGTAGACCGACTTAACCTTCTTGAACCTCCCACGTGAAATCTCGTCCCAAGCCTGTCATTGTCCAAAGCAACTCCAAAGCATTCATCTGGGCTACCCCCTCGAAAGCCCAAAGCGCCCTAACAGGCTCCTGCCTTATGGGCCAAAGTGCCCTATCGGGCTTCTTGCTTCGAGGTCCGAGGCGTCCACCCGGACCGATCGGTCCACTCGGCCAACACTCACCAACCCAAGCAAGAGTTGCTCCATGCGAACCCGGAAACCCGAAGCGTCATTTTCATGCTTCAACACACTACCAAGTCCAAAGCGGGACGACGTCCACTACCAAGTCCAAAGCGAGCTTCCCGCTTTCAAACCCAAAATGGCTCGAGCGGGCCCAAAGTGGGTTTCGATCTCTTCTGGACCCGGTCACCTTTGCCAAAAACCCGAAGCATTATTTTTGTGCCTCAACTGACATACTTTGGTAACTTATTTTGTTAATATATTCATTTTAAAAAATATTTTTTTATCGCGTCTCTTTATTTTTATATCTATTAATTCTAAATACTCTTATATCCTTCCTCAATAGTTGCATTTCTCCCGTATTTAGTTGGTCCTGTGAGTAAAGTTAAAACTTAAAATTATAAATACTTGCAGATAATACTCAATAACAGAAATTAAAAAATCAAAAACCAAAAGGATGTATTTCTTAAGGACTTTGTATCAGCTGTAAAAGAAATTACAAAATTTGAAATTTTTGTTCGAAAATCGTAATTCTAACTAACTATAACTTTTGGGGATTTGCATCACAAGCTGTACACAAGTTGGCGAATCACGAGATAAATATATCTTCCTTTAAAAATCATATTAATAACCATTTTATAAAAAAGATAATATCTTATTTAACTATACTTGAACGGCAAGACATTAAAAAATTATCACAAATTTTGAGATTTATCTACCAAATATATAAGATATTGATTCCTTAATTTTTCTAAATTATGTAAAATTTAACTAAATTAAAACAATCTGTAGATTTACTTGTTAGAATTATCTCTTTCATACTTGGTCCTTGGGGAACAAGTTACTGCATTTGTTCCAAAATTAAAGGCCTCGATAAAAACAACTTTTGGCGTACGTGATTACCACGCGCTAGTTGAAAGAGTGGAGCAAGCATATCTCGGTTACAGAAACGGGGAAGGCAGAAAAAGACCCAGAGACGTACAAAGCCGAATTATAAATGGCGGCAAATTCTAGGTTGCCTGCCACGTTATTTCTGGGCTGTAAAAAAGAAAGAGGTAAAAATTCAAAAAGAAAAAAGAAAAAAGAAAAAAGAAAAAACTATCCACATGAGTGAACCCAGAAAGTAAAATCTAAAGGGTTATCAAAATTGTACCTTTAATGACACTTTTTAGGAAGGTTGATTTGCTTCTCGACACTCTACAGCCTGGCAATAAAATGTTTAAGTAGGTGATAGAAATTTTATCTTACTAACAATCGAGCAACACAATGATTCTCAATTATTTGAGGTATTTACGCATTATATCACATCATTAATTTTATCTGCATGTCAATTTGCACACTCATTGTTAAGTGTCGAAAACTAAATTTAGGTCTTTTAGTTAATATAATTTGGTGTCAATTCATTTAGTCAAGTAATTCAGATTCGAGCCGGGTAGAATATTTGAATGGTAGCAAAATTTTTCAAAAAAAAATATATTAACATCGATATATTTCCAAAGACTCAAACTCGAGATCTGGTTAAACTAAAAACAATGCCCTCACGACTAGGAGTGAGCATTCGGATTATCCGAATCCGAACTATCCGAACTTCCGAAAATCCGAACTATCCGAATTGAATATTTTACTATCCGAATCCGAATCCGAACAGTGAATTATCCGAATCCGAATATCCGAACTTTTTTCAGATTCGAATTCAGATAATCCAAACTATCCGAAATAATACAACTGATTGAAAAAAAAATACAATTACTTCAAAAACTTCGACGAGAGACACTCGATCCTTTTCTTTTGGGTCTCAACACAACTAGTAGTTCCTTCTCATCATCATAAAAAATATATTCAACAACCGGCCCATGAAAATAAGGAAAAAAATCTAACTATGGGACTAGGAAAATAAGAAAAAAAAATTCAACAATAATTCGGATAGTTCGGATAATCCGAACTCTTATTTTTGTTATCCGAATTCGAATCCGAATTAAAAACTTCGGATAATCCGAATCCGAATAGTAAATTATCCGAATCCGAAAAAAAATTTGGATTCAGATTCGGACATCGAATATCAGATTAAATGCTCATGCCTAACATTATCTAAGTGTTTGTAGGTAAAATCAAATTTAGTTATACAATTAACTCGCAATTTGGAACGATATTATGAGAGAGGGCGTTATTTTTAAATGGTCAATGTAGTCCTCCGCCTAGTGTAAATAATCTTTCTCCGTGTTTAGTTATTCCCTAAAAAACAATGTTTAGTTATGTTTGACCGGTTTTACTATTATTTTTATCTCCAATTTCGAGGGCATCCCGGGTATCTTGGGCCTCACGTGACTGGCATCACGCCATCCGAGCCCAGTCAGCAACTCCTAAGCCCTATCAATGGGCTTCTCTCTAAAGGGGGGACCGTATATTTCCACGTGTCGCCAACTGATTCATAGCTATTATGTGGCGGGCACCACAGTATCTTTTTCTCGCCCCATATTTTCACATTCCTTTAAAAAAGAAAAACAAATCGTTTTGGCTACCTGCAAAATAATGGAATTTTTTTTTCAAATAGCAAAAAAAAAAACTTTCCAGAAAGTAAAAACATATACATATTCTTTAAATGGGTAGAAAAATAATTAAATATTAAAAAAATAACAGAGACGTCATGTAAATGATGTGTTTTTTTCCGGAAAGTTCAAGCGGAAACGCGTATTTAATTTTTTTTACCTATTTTAAAAATATTTATATATTTTTATCTATTTCCAAAAAATGTCTAAGTTTTTTGCCTAATGAGGAAAATTCCCAAAATAATTACCTTTCCTAACTCGACAACGCCAGAAAAAGGAAAACTATTAAAGTAAAATATGGAAAGAAAATTTTCAAAAAAAGAATTGTTTGATTATTTTGTTAAGGTATATTTTTATGTTAAATATTTTTTTATTTTTTGAAAAAAAGAAAATGATTGCAATCCCACAATTTTTGTGGGCTTAGTATCAGAGCGGGATCCATCAAAATGAGTAGTTTTGATTCGGGAAAAAAGAAAATTTCCGGAAAAGACCCTCACACCTACTCAATCAACGTACCCCACTTAATAGGGAAAAAAAATACAAAATCAAAGAAAATAAAATAATCAAACAGCATAGAGAGAAATATAAATGGTAAGGGTGGGATTACGGTGGGGCCCACACCAGAAGAAACATTTTAGTGTTTTTTTTTGCTGCAATTTGTTCTATATAAACTCCATTCCAATTACGATTTCCACCGGATTGCTAAAACCCCGCTCCAGTCGGTCATCGTCTTCTACCTTGAGACAAATCAAAGTCGAAAGATTTCTTTCACTTTTTTACTATTTATTGCTTTCCTCTCCCCTTTTTTCCTTCTCTTTCTCTTTCTTCGGTTTCCTCTCTCCATGTAGAGATGGACCCGAGTTTTTTGAGACCGGTCAAGTACAGCGAACACAAGAGACTCAGCAGAAAGTTCACTGGCACTATGCCAAAGGTTGTCCGGATATCTTATACTGATCCCGACGCTACTGATTCGTCTAGCGACGAGGAGGAGGAGGAGGTCATCGACGACCGGTCGTCTTCGTCCTCCTCTTTCTTCTGTCCGCCGCAACGGGTGAAGCGATACGTCGATGAGATCATCATCGAGGCGGCGGCCGCCACGAGCTCCTCCCCCGTCTTGGCTCCCGCCAGAGTTAAAAACCGGCGGCCTGTGAGTAAGGCCCGGAAGCAGACTCCGGCGGCCGGTGCAGGAGGGATGAAGAAGTTCCGGGGTGTAAGACAACGGCCATGGGGTAAATGGGCTGCCGAGATTCGAGATCCGGCGCGTCGGGTGCGGCTATGGCTGGGGACTTACAATACTGCCGAGGAAGCTGCCATGGTGTACGACAACGCTGCTATTAAACTACGTGGCTCTGATGCACAAACCAATTTTATCACGCCTCCTCCTAAGCCGGTTGACCCGCCGGAGATCAAGCCCGACCTGCCCGCGTCATCATTATCTTCCGGTGACGAGTCGGGAGTTGAGCAGTCGGTCATTCATAACAACACCGACGCCTCGTCTCCGATGTCAGTCCTCAACTTCCAGTCAACACACTCCTCCTTGGTCGAACCGCCGGCCTCCAAGCCGGCTCCGGGCCTTGAGGAGAGCGGGTGCTGCCCGCTGCCCGACTTGGACGGGATCCCTTTCCTGCACCACGACCAGTCGTTTGTCGACGATCTCTTCAACTTCCCATACCCGGAGCCGGGCCTCTTTGACGACGTTGCCTTTTTCGATGACAGTGTCTTCCCGGCGGCCGAAGACTTCGGTGACATGTTTCTGGACTTCCCGGACAATCTCGACGTGGGGGACGACTATTTCCGGGACCTAGATTTCTCCTTGCCGGAACACAAACCGGTCATGGCTATTGTCTGAAAAAATGAAAAAAAAGCGGTGTTTGAAGATGTGTGCTTGGGTTGTTGTCGCCGCCGTTAAGTTGCCGGAGGAATAATCTATTTCGGCAAAAATTTTGTACCGGCGGTGACGGGACATATATTAGTCTAGTGTTTATTATAGTATAGAATCATCGGCTAGTTTATTTTTATATTATTTATCATTTTCTTCTTGTTTGTTCGAGTTAAGAAGAAAATTAATTGTTTATTTGTTAAAGTATAAAATCCCGTGTTTGAGGCCTCAATAACATCAATGAGGCCTTATTGCTAAAGATAAGAGTGTATGATATTATCTCACATTGGTTTTTTATTTCTTAGATCGATTCTCAAACGGACGTGTGAGAAGTTTGTTTAGTACTTTGGTTAAGAGGGTAGGAGGGTTGTCTTGTAATGCCACAGTGGCACTACTTTTTTTTTGTCAAGGCCAGTGGAATTATTTTTTTTGGTCAGGACCACTGGAATTACTTTGAAGTGGCGCGATTTGCGCTCGTGGCAGGTCGACCCAGTCAAGTCGGTGACCGCCCGTGTGTGTGAAATCGAGAGCCCACTTTTTTTTCCTCCTCTTCTTTTTCCCGTCGCTTTTATTTTTTCTATTTCACATGTTTCAATTTTTTATTTTAATTTCTGCTTCTCCGATGGTTTTTTTGGGGGCCAGGATACGGCATGCACGCGAGGTGGTGATATGAACTTTTATGTTCTTTTTAGTCCCCGTTTTGTGACCAGCCGAAAAGTTAAAGTGGTCGTAGGAGATAATAATGGAAAAGGGTTTCAATTTTTCAAGCACATTACCTTGAAAGAATTAATTGCCCCTCAATATTTTTTCCAGTTCTGTCGTAATATGGACTAGTCACTCAAATAAATGTTAGGTTATCAAGTGTATTAACCAAAAAAAAAAATACTTCACACGTTGCATTTTTTTTCTGTTTATATCATCTGTTTTTTATTACCTCAGACTGATGTAGATTGTCAACTATCATTTTTGAAAGGTAGTAATTTTTTTCCAACAAGTAATTAACACTCTTATTTTGTCAAGTCTCGAACTCGACATCTCTCAATTAAACTAGAATATCATATCTAAATAAGTATTTAATACTATTGCATTCTCGGGTCTCAAACTCGACATCTTGCTTAATTAACGAGACCGGATTGAGTGAGGACTAACAAAAATTTGTACTAGTCTCAAACTACTAGTCTCAAACTTATGTACTAGTGGCAAATAATTCTACGGCTACGGATTGACGTTAGAGTTGGCCATTAATTAACTACTCGCTGATCCTTAATAGGGTCTAATTCACACGTGATGGGAACGAAGTTACGTTTTCCCTTGCTCAAATAAATTTACTAATGGTTACAGTTTTCCCAATAAATAGCTGTAACTACAGTAGGAGGCCTTGAATTTCTATTAAATTCTTTTGAGAACGAAATAAATGAGAATTTGTTTTCGAAAAAAATTCCATGTGTACACGTGCAATAATATTTTTTTAGTCATTTCCGAAAATTCACTAGTATGAAAAAGAACTACTACCAAGTTTATAAACATTTCATTAGAACTGAGTACCTCTCGTCACTGCCATACATACATATTTTTTTAATTTTAATTCACTAAAAAAACTACATAGTTACATAACTTGATGTAAAAATTCTCTCAAACTAATACGAGTTTGTAGTCGCTGATTTCGTTTAAACTATGTCGTGGAAAAATCTGATGAGAGACCCACGCCATGAAAAAAAGACCCAAGTGTTAGAGCTGTGAAGCACAATTTAAACTCCCGAAAATAATCCAAAGCATGTAAAAACAAAATGCTCGATTCTTAAAGATGTCTTGAGTTCAAACTTAGAATATAAAAAAATTGAGAAAGTGGCTTACTAAAATATAAAATAGGGCCAAACAATTCTAGTCTAAATACTACGGAGACCAACAGAAGCGGAAACTAAGCAAAAGCTTGCAACCACTCTCCTGAAAAGTACCACATGCAAGCCCATATAACAAACAACATTTGGCTCCATTCCTGGCTGGATAAACTATTATGAACAATTAGCACCCAAAGAATTGTTCCATGGGATGTGTTAATAGGGCCCTCACTCCATCCATGCTTTGGATGGAGATTGTTTTCTCTGGGCGGTAGATACTTTATTATAACCTTGTTGCTTCCCAATTACTCAAACATGGCCCTCATTACGGTAATGTCAGAATTATGGCCTCCGAATTATTTTTGCTGCAGCTTTCTGCATCTATATTCTCATGGAGTTAGGCATGTCTTAAAATCCGTGGTTGGACCAGTGGTCTAACCAATCTGACCACCACCTGGGAGAGATCTCGGGTTGTTTTTGAACTAAAACTTGGGGAGCGGTTAAACTGCTCGGGATTCGGTTTGAATGGATGGTTCAAAGGTTTGATTGAGCCGGATTTAAACGGTCGATCAGCCGGCCTGTAAATTGAAGAATTACACGTCGCCTTCCGATTCCTTTTTTAAAGATACTGGTCCTCGAGGATGAGGTTTGCATATGACCTGATTTTCTTTTCGTTGCTTGTGTATTTTTTTGGCTGAATCTTCTATATTCGTAGTCGGGTAATATACGGCTCTTTTTCATTCATAAAATTTGAAGACATGATCGTTTTAAGAAAATTCAAATAAAAAACCCAAACTAATAGCCCCTTGTGTATTTGTGTTTATTGCTCTCCTCGAGCTTTATGATGTAACCTTTTCTACATAGTGCTCCGTTTTCTTATTATTACTGAAAAGTTTTATTTAAAAAAATATCGAAAGTGTTGATACCATTTTTATTCCTGGTGTACAATGAAATTTATTTTTGAGTAACATGTTAATGATATTATAGTCTTATTAATGCTTTAACCCACAATCACTGTAATATTGGGGAAGATCAAGTTGTTTAAGATTAGAATGTTGATACTTATAAAGTGAAAAAAAGAAAGAATTTAGTGATGATGACTAACCTATGTTAATAATTATATAGGATCACATGGACCCGTGGTTGGATCGTCATCGGAGAGTGAGATCCTCCAAAAAAAACATACTTGCTTCACTACCAATCAAAGATTATAAGATAAAAACGAAAAAAGTTCTCATAATTATGTCCCTAGATGTACTTGTGATACTATTGATAACCTTTTCTGCACTTCTACACGAATTCAATAGTAGGCATTAAGGATTAAGAGATTTTAATGGTTTGAGTTGTAGTATTAAGAACGTGAAACAAATCATTGATAGAATCACTTTTAAAATAGGATACAACAATATTTAATTCTTAATATCATGATTAAAAAAAATATTAAGAATAATTCCTGTATGCGTTTTTAGTATTTATAATATGTATCCCCAAAGACGTACTAATTTACAGTTTTATACCATACCTACGCGCAACGATTAATAATAAAATTTTTAATGTGGACAATCTGTACATATTATTGGGATACCCTCACCCTTCTACCAAATTTGTTACAACAAAATAAGGTTAGTTTTGGAAGGGTTTAGGTTTAGTCCGTCATCATTCGGTAAAATAGGCATACCTTCCTCATCCGGACTCCAAATTAGGTGATTCCAATTCGTGTGAATTCATAACACCTGGATTCATAACTTTTCTTTTTTGAGTTTTGTGCTTTATAGAATAATCTGGCAGTAACAGAGTAATTAATCAAGGTACTCAAAAATTGGTCTAATTTCGTCGGTATTGGGATGTTATGTGAAAATAATTTGTTATGTGACTTTATTTGAATAAGGCTCATTTTAGGGACTTATTAGAACATATTAGGAAGTTTAGAAATAATTTTGAATGGCTAAAAAAGTTTAGGATAAAAAGAAGAATTTTTATGCAATTTGGCTAGGTGGCAAAAGAAAAGTAAGATGACTAAGCTACTTAGCATGCATATAAAAGGAAAAAATCTTTTGGACCAGAAGATAGGCACGAACCAATTGGTCATTTAGGACAGAAAAACAGAGAGGAAGGCCTAGGAGAAAGGGAGAAACCGAAGGTAAAAGAAGAAGGAAAAAAGGTGGACACATTTGAATAACTTGGAAGAATAGGTAAGTAACTTTGTAGGATTTTGTTTAATTTGAGTAGAAACCCTTTTACCTTGAAGAAGCTAGTAGGTGAAGATTAGAACAGATTAATAGAGACCTAGAAGAAGGGTTTTAAGGTAAGTTTTAGCTAGGATTTTTATGTATAGGAGTTGGAAGAGAAGTTGATCATCGTGGGTATAGTTTTGTAAATTTTAGCATAGGTTTTGGGGCTTCCTTATGTAAATCCGAATCTCAGAAATGAACTAAGGCATGTTTATGTTACCTAGGATCTAATTACATGCTTGAGAGGTTGGTAATGATAGTGGTTTATGTTCTTTTGACTAGTTAACCGACGTTTTGAATCTGAGTGCCACGAGTTGTAAAACGAAGCACGGAGCTTCTCTTTGAATGGTTTGAGCAACCATTGTCTAGTAAGTGGATATTCTTTATAACATGTGTTTAGTTAACTAGACGTGGGTGATATGTATAATTTGGTGTACGTTTGATTGGTTTAAAGTATGGTTATATGATTAGTTTTTGTCAATATGTGATTTGATGATGTTTGTGGATTGTTTGTCTATTAGGGGCTATTTTGCCCAATTCGTGATATGGGACTCTTTTGGTATGAATTTGAATATGTGGTCAATATATTTTGGTTAATGTGTATTATGTGTGTTTGGTATGTCATTTGTGAGATGGCGGATGATGAGGTCTACCCGTGACCAACCGGGGATGTTGGCATATGTGCACATATACTGAGGATACATTGGATATGCATATGATATGATATTTGGCCGGCGGGGTTGGTTTCTGATGGCGCTTTTAAGATATGGTATCCTTGTGTCAGTGTGGGAGTGACACTATCTAGACCTATCTGAAGTTCATCCAATTTGTGCTATGTGTTTGTAAAGGTCTATCTGAACTTCTGGTTATGTTTGATATATGATTATTTGATAACCTTATTTGTGAAGTGGTCCTTTTGTCATAATAGCTTTGTGTTAGTATTTGGGTTTGATGGGGATGTTTGGTTAGTTAAATACATGTTACTTATAATATTTACTTGCTAAGTGTTTCAAAATACTTATCTCTTACTTCAATCCACAGGAGAAGAGATTTGAGCCGTGGTTTGTATCTGGAGAAGCTTTTCCATCCGAGTTCAGCCTGTTGTCTTTCTTTCTCGGGCTACGTTCTAAGGTCTCCAGATGGTCTTTATGTTTGTAATCTAGGTCGCTCCATTGTACATATTTATTGGTCTTTTGACATATGACCTTAGCTTAATGTTAATATGTAATATATGTGTAAATTATGTTTATGTTTTAAAAGGATGAATTTGATGATATGATGTTGGAGATGTGTACTCCAACTTTTGAATTATGCTTACCAGATTTTGGACACGATAAATATGTTGTTTAAAGAAACAATGTTATGGAAAAAAAATGTTTTGACTATTTTTATAATGAGACAGGTGAGTTATGTTTGAGGCTTGCTAGGTTATGGTTTATTATATTAAGTTTGACATGATCTAGCGCCAGTCACCGACCACAAAATTGGATCGTGAAAGACTTGGTATCAGAGCTTGGTCAGAACTCTAGGTTTGAACCTAGCTTATTATTTGAATTATGTGTTATGTATAATGGAGCATATGATTTGTCTTGTCCTTGAACCTCTTTTATTGTGTTGTCCTTTAGTATGCTTAATTCTGACTTATTTGTATAGGAGGATATAACAGTTACACGTAGTGGTATGGATACGGTTAGGGAGCATGGTGAAAGCTCCCAAGGTCAGAGGAATGATGTTGCATCTGAGACTACACTACCAGTTGAGGCCACTACCGCTGGTAGGGTCACTAGAGATGAAATTCTACCACCTGTTACCACTATTCCTACTTCTGAGATGGAGAGGCAGGGTGGTGATGGTGTAGACAGAGTTAAGAATGCAATGGAGAAATTCATCGCTACTCAGCAAACACAATTAGAGCAGAATGTTACATTAGCTGCTAAAGATGACTCTTTAGGTGAGTTCTTGAAGTTGAATCCACCAACATTTTTTAGCTTAAGTGATGATCCTCAGGTATTCATTGATGAGATGGAAAAGAGGAGAAGGATCTTAAGGTGTGATAAAGAGAGAATGGTGGAGTTGGCTTCATTTAAGTTGGTAGGTGTGGCTGGAGTTTGGTTCCAGAATGAGGGATCATATGCATGGACTTGGGAGATCTTTACTAAGGCCTTGTTGGACCGGTTCTTACCAGAGAGTTTGAAAGATGCCCGAGCTTTTGAATTTGAGCGATTGGTGAAGACCCGAGAGATAATATTATCTCAATATGATGAAAGGTTCACTTATCTATCACGGTATGCAAAACACTTGGTTCCTAATAATGAGATGAAGGTAAAGAGGTTTGTTCGTGAACTTGATGATTCTATGTTCAAGGTTATGTATCCTCGTAGTTTCGAGATATATGCAGCTGCAGTGGATTATGCTCAAACTTTAGAGATGCGAGATAATGAACGTCGAGTGGTCCAAAGTCAACCAAAATTCCAGAAGTTTGATAAGCCACCACAAAGGAGTTTCAATCAAGGCTTTAGACAGCAAGAAAGATGGACCAACAATCAGCCTCTATCGTCAAGGGGTGGCGGACCAGTTGACAGAGTTGGAAGAGGGAAGGATTTTCGTGATCAGCAATTCAGTAAGAACCAATCCAGTAATTTCAGGAAATGCCAAAGTTGTGGTAAACAACATCTTGGAGATGTTTGTTACAAAAGGACAGGAGCTTATTTTCGTTGTGGTATGCAAGGTCACTTTGTGAAAGACTGTCCTACAATTGATCAGCATAAGCAAGTGGTGAGTTTGATAGTTAGACCACCAACACAACACTTTCCTCGACCACAAGTTGAACAAGGCAATCTACTTGATCAAAGAGAAGTAGGTTTGAGGATTGAGGGACCTAAATCTGATAGTGGAGGAGGCGGTGCATACCCTAGAGTGTATGCTTTGACCAGGAGAGATGCTGATGCTAGTAACACTGTGGTATCAGGTAACCTTCCCATTGGATCATCTTATGTACGTATTCTATTTGATTCGGGTTCTACACACTCTTTTGTGTCATCTCAATATGTTCAATGTTTGGATGCTATGCCTGTATGTTTGGATGAGTCTATGATTGTTGCCACTCCTTCGGGCGGATTTATGTATATTTGTGAAGTTGTTAGATCATACAATATTCAAATTAATGGACATGATTTGATGGCTGATTTATACATATTGGATATGGATGATTTTGATATCATAGTAGGTATGGACGTCTTATCCACTTATCATGCGGTAGTGGACTGTTTTGGAAAAAGGGTTATTTTTCATCCAACAGATGAGGTAGAGTTTGAGTTTCAGGGTGAGAAAAAGGTGACTACTGCAAAGCTTATCTCTTACATGAAAGCTAGCAAGTTTCTAAGGAAAGGATGTGCAAGCTATTTAGCTATGGTAAAGGAAATAAAGAAGGAAGATATTTCAGTAGATCATATCCCTATTGTCAGGGAGTACCCAGATGTATTTCCAGAAGATCTACCAGGCTTACCTCCAGAGAGGGAGATTAAATTTTGTATTGATCTTGGACCAGGAACTGAACCAATCTCTATACCACCTTATCGTATGGCTCCAGCTGAAATGAAAGAGTTAAAAGATCAGTTGCAAGATTTGTTAAATAAAGGGTACATAAGGCCTAGTGTTTCTTTTTGGGGAGCCCCGGTGCTATTTGTGAAGAAGAAAGATGGGAGTTTACGGTTGTGCATAGATTACCAAAAGCTGAATAAGGTAACTATACACAACCGATATCCTCTTCCGAGAATAGATGATTTGTTTGATCAGTTGCGGGGATCTAAATGGTTTTTTAAGATTGACTTGAGATCGGGGTATCATCAGTTACGGATTAGAGAGATGGACATTCCAAAGACGGCATTCAGGACTCGATATGGCCATTATGAATTTTTGGTTATGCCATTTGGATTGACTAATGCCCCAGCTGCCTTTATAGATATGATGAACCGGAATTTCAAGCCTTTCCTGGATCAGTTTTTGGTTATTTTTATTGATGACATATTGATTTACTCTATTGATCAGGAGGATCATGAGAGACACCTTAGGCAAGTGTTGAAGATGCTACGAGAGAAAAAGCTATATGCTAAATTCTCAAAGTGTGAGTTTTGGCTTCAAAGTGTAGCTTTTCTAGGACATGTGGTGTCTAAAGATGGAGTGTCAGTTGACCCAAAGAAGGTGGAAGCTATTGTGAATTGGCCTACCCCAGCTAATGTTACTGAGATACGCAGCTTTTTGGGTTTAGCATGGTATTATCGACGATTTGTCAAAGGATTCTCTACTTTGGCAACACCGTTAACTCGGCTAACTCAAAAAAATGCCAAGTATGAATGGTCGGGTAGGTGTGAAGAGAGTTTCCAAGAAATGAAGGATCGATTAACAAATGCACCTGTATTGGTTCTACCTTCAGGATCAGGTGGATATTCAGTTTATTGTGATGCTTCAAGAGTGGGTTTGGGATGTGTTCTTATGCAACACAACAATGTTATTGCTTATGCCTCTAGACAACTGAAGAAATATGAAGAGAATTATCCAGTCCATGATTTGGAAATGGCAGCAGTTGTGTTTGCATTGAAGATTTGGAAGCACTACTTGTATGGTGAGAAGTTTGAGATATATACAGATCATAAAAGCCTCAAGTATATCTTTGAGCAACGATATTTGAACTTAAGACAGAGGAGGTGGATGGAGTTACTTAAGGATTATGACTGCACCATTAACTATCACCCTGGGAAAGCTAATGTGGTAGCTGATGCTTTAAGTCGAAAATTCTTAGTCCAACCAAGTTTATAGCTGAGATGCATATGAGACCCACCTTACGAGGATGAGTTATGGCATTGCAGTGGGAGGATCCAGAGGTTATTGTGATAATGGAACAAGTTGAACAAGATGATTTATCTAAATTTTGACTTAGTGCTAATGGTGTCTTGTATTTTGGTTCTCGAGTAGTTGTTCCTGATGTTGGAGATCTAAGGAAGGAACTATTGACTCAAGCCCACCAAGCGGTCTACAGTATTCACCCTGGATCTACAAAAATGTACCATGATTTGAGATACAATTATTGGTGGCAAGGTATGAAAAAGGACATTGCAAAGTTTGTTTTGAAGTGTCTGACTTGTCAACAGGTAAAAGCAGAGCATCAGAGACCTTCTGGATTACTACAACCTCTTGAGATTCCAATGTGGAAGTGGGAGCAGATAACAATAGATTTATTAGTAGGGCTTCCAACTACTTCTAAAGGTTATGATGCAGTGTGGGTTATTGTAGACAGATTGACAAAATCTTCACATTTCTTACCAATAAAGAGTATATATGATGCAAGTAGGTTTGCTCAGATATTTATGGATGAAATTATTCGCCTTCATGGTGTACCAGTTTCAATTGTATCTGATCGTAGAACTCATTTCACATCAAAGTTTTGGGGGCAATTTCAGGAGGCTATGGGAACTCGTTTGGATTTGAGTACGGCCTTTCATCCTCAAACAGATGGCCAGTCTGAGCGTGTTATACAAATATTGGAAGATATGATGCGAACTTGTGTCATTAATTTTGGAGGAAGTTGGGATCGTTATTTGCCATTGATGGAGTTTGCTTATAATAATAGCTACCAATCAAGTATCAAGATGGCTCCATATGAAGCTTTGTATGGAAGAAAATGTAGATCTCTGTTATGTTAGAATGAGGTTGGTAAGAAACAACTATTGGGTAATGACTTAGTGCAAGAAACCAATGAGAAGATACAGTTGATTCGACAAAGGTTGGAAACAGCTCAAAGTCGGCAAAAGTCATACTCAGATAAGAGATGAAAGGATATTGAGTTTGATGTGAGATTACATATTTTCCTAAAAGTTTCACCTATGAAGGGGACAATGAGGTTTGGAAGACGGGGTAAACTTAGTCCTAGATATATTGGTCCATTTGAGATTTTGGAGCCAGTTGGACCAGTGGCATATCGATTGGCTTTGCCACCATCTTTGTCACATATTCATCCAGTGTTCCATGTCTCCATGCTTAAGCGATACTTGCACAATCCTACTCATGTTTTGGAGCCACAGATAGTAGAGATAGAGATTTGACATATCAAGAAAATCCAATAAGGATTTTGGATCATGAAGTTAGAAAGCTTCGGAATAGAGAACTTCCGATGGTCAAGGTTGAATGGGCAAATCGTTCCTTGGCTGAGGTAACTTGGGAAATGGAGGAAGTGATGAAAATGAAGTACTCACATCTACTTGTATGGCAAGTAAGTTAGCCTTCCATTTTATAAATTCAGGGACCAAATTTTATAAGGAGGGGAGACTGTGATACCCTCACCCTTCTACCAAATTTGTTACAACAAAATAAGGTTGGTTTTGGAAGGGTTTAGGCTTAGTCCGTCATTATTAGGTAAAATAGGCATAACTTCCTCATCCGGACTCCAAATTAGGTGATTCCAATTCGTGTGGATTCATAACACCTGGTCCATAACTTTTTTTTTTGAGTTTTGTGCTTTATGGAATAATCTGGCAGTAACAGAGCAATTAATCAAGGTGCTCGGAAATTGGTCTAATTTTATCGGTATTGGGATGTTATGTGAAAATAATTTGTTATGTGACTTTATTTGAATAAGGCTCATTTTAGGGACTTATTAGAACATATTAGAAAGTTTAGAAATAATTTTGAATGGCTGAAAAAGTATAGGATAAAAAGGAAAATTTTTATGCAATTTTGCTAGGTGGCAAAAGAAAAGTAGGATGACTAAGCTACTTAGCATGCATATAAAAGGAAAAAATCTTTTGGACCAGAAGATAGGCACGAACCAATTGGTCATTTAGGACAGAAAAACAGAGAGGAAGGCCTAGGAGAAAGGGAGAAACCGAAGGTAAAAGAAGAAGGAAAAAAGGTGGACAGATTTGAACAACTTGAAAGAATAGGTAAGTAACTTTGTAGAATTTTGTTTAATTTGAGTAGAAACCCTTTTACACCTTGAAGAAGCTAGTAGGTAAAGATTAGAACAGATTAATATAGACCTAGAAGAAGGGTTTTAAGGTAAGTTTTAGCTAGAATTTTTATGTATAGGAGTTGGAAGAGAAGTTGATCATCGGGGGTATAGTTTTGTGAATTTTAGCATAGGTTTTGGGGCTTCCTTGTGTAAATTCGAAACTCAGAAATGAACTAAGGCATGTTTATGTTGCATAGGATCTAATTACATGTTTGAGAGGCTGGTAATGATAGTGGTTTATGTTCTTTTGACTAGTTAACCGACGTTTTGAATCCGAGTGCCACAAGTTGTAAAATGAAGCACAGAGCTTCTCTTTGAATGGTTTGAGCAACCATTGTCTAGTAAGTGGATATTTTTTGTAACATGTATTTAGTTAACTAGACGTGGGTGATATGTATAATTTGGTGTACGTTTGATTGGTTTAAAGTATGGTTATATGATTAGTTTTTGTCAATATGTGATTTGATGATATTTGTGGATTGTTTGTCTATTTGGGGCTATTTTGCCCAATTCGTGATATGAGACTCTTTTGGTATGAATTTGAATATGTGGTTAATATGTTTTGGTTAATGTGTATTATGTGTGTTTGGTATGTCATTTGTGAGATGACAGATGATGAGGTCTACCCGTGACCAACCGGGGATGTTGGCATATGTGCACATATACTGAGGATACATTGGATATGTATATGATATGATATTTGGCCAGCGGGGTTGATTTCTGATGGCGCCTTTAAGATATGGTATCCTTGTGTCGGTGTGAGAGTGACACTATCTAGACCTATCTGAAGTTCATCCGATTTGTGCTATGTGTTTGTAAAGGTCTATCTGAACTTCTGGTTATGTTTGATATATGATTATTTGATAACCTTATTTGTGAAGTGGTCCTTTTGTCATAATAGCTTTGTCTTAGTATTTGGGTTTGATGGGGATGTTTGGTTGGTTAAATACATCTTATAATGTTTACTTGCTAAGTATTTCAAAATACTTATCCCTTACTTCAATCCACAGGTGAAGAGATTTGAGCCGTGGTTTGCATCTGGAGAAGCTTTTCCATCCGAGTTCAACCTGTTGTCTTTCTTTATCGAGCTACGTTCTAAGGTCTCCAGATGGTCTTTATCTGTGTAATCTAGGTCGCTCCATTGTACATATTTGTTGGTCTTTTGACATATGACCTTAGCTTAATGTTAATATGTAATATATGTGTAAATTATGTTTATGTTTTAAAAGGATGAATTTGATGATATGATGTTGGAGATGTGTACTCCAACTTTTGAATTATGCTTACCAAGTTTTGGACACGATAAATATGTTGTTTAAAGAAACAATGTTATGGAAAAAAAATATTTTGACTATTTTTATAATGAGACAGGTGAGTTATGTTTGAGGCTTGCTATATTATGGTTTATTATATTAAGTTTGACATGATCTAGCGCCGATCACCGACCACAAAATTGGGTGGTGACAATTATACATGGGCGACAATCTCCTAACAAAATGTACTCTCTTTCATCCAATTCTTAAAATCAAGAAATCAATATTCGAAGCACCAACTCTGCTTGGCAGTAAAAAATTGTCATCATTATTTATATTTTCAAAATTTTCCTTTCATCTTTCCTTTTTCTGTTGATTTGCTTCCAATATTAGCTTCTTAAATTATTTACAACAATCGACAATCATTTCTCAATTTGGAATAGACAAGAATAAAACAATGCATTCATAATGAAACAAAATAATTTGCTTATACATGGAATTATTTGTTTTCTACACGACAAGGATGCATCACCTAGGATGGCAGAAATACCTATACCTGAGGGTCGGACCCTACCCTTACCCTACGGGTCTAGGGTATGTTGACTTTGACTGGGTCTAGGGTAGGGTATGGGTCCATGTTTAGAGGTAGGGTCTAGGGTAGGGTATGAATCCATAGCTAGACCCTGTGGGTCGGACCCTACCCTTACATTTTTACCCTATTTATACTCTACCCTAATTAGACTCAAGTTAGACCGTATTGATAATATATTAACTTTAACATATTTATTATGTTATTCCGTAACTAGCTTAGAAGATGTCGTGAAATATGTTATTATGTTATTTCTTTTGTTGAATTGTTTATGTACTTCAAAGTCTAAAAGAAAAACCTTGGACTATTGAAATTAAATTACAAAATTTGATATTTCATCAATTTTCTATTGAATGTTGATGTGTAACGTAGTAGATGTCTTGAATTTATTTAAATTTTATATAAAAATAAAGTTTTGATTAAAAATTATCAAAATGCAAAACGTTAAAGGGTCGGACCCTGCAGACCCTGCGTCTCCAGGAGGGTAGGGTATGAATCTAATAATAAAAAATTTGTAGGATCGAGGGTAGGGTATGAGTCTATCAAAAAAATTAGGGTATGAGTAGGGTCCTATCAATACCTACCCTACCCTACCCATTGCCATCCCTCGCCATCACCGGTACTCAACGCCTTGCCGCTGTATCATGTCTTAGAATTAGATAATGGTCAATTCCAAGATTAGTGTGTTATGGAAACCAAATAAGCCAGGATCAAATTTAATAAGGCAAGAATAAACATTGCATACGCATAAAAAAAGAATAAACATTGCAAAAAATATAACACTCATCCATAAGCTGAAGTGCACAAATTTTGGACAACCAACTTGCAAACAAGATGGCGGAAGCGATCATCACCCAAAGTTTTGACAACCAAATGAGCCAATTGCTAAGCAGTATGAATAGACGTATCTCACAAAATTAAACACGCTCACAAACAAAGTAATAGTTCATTGTTGAGCAGTATGAATCTCGCTTAGAAGTATTTCACGAGGTTGAACATGCTCACAAATAAAATAATACGTTATTTCAATGTACTTTCTTCGTTTGAAGTAGACAAGATTTTGAATTATATGTTGAATTGCTTGATTGTCATAGTACAAAATTATGATGATGATGTATTGGAAACCTTAAGTCCTAAAACAACCACCACAAGCATATGATCTTTTTGACGATTTTAACCATATCATAATATTCAACTTCAGTAGAGAACCGTGCCAAAATATTTTGTTTCTTCGACCACCAAGAGACAAGAGAACAACCAAATGCCACAATATAGCACCTATAGACCAATTCATCATGGATCCTGCCCTTGCAATCCTAGGGACGGGTAGGGTGTTAACTATGTCAATGTAAATTTTGTTGTCATAAAATAAATTTAGTAACTAATGTATAAATAATAGAAAAGTACATGATACACATTGATTTTTATTTTTTATGGTGATCCCTCCATACCATAAAATAAAATTAATACATTATTTTGAAATTGATAAAAAAATAAATTATTTCCTAAACAAATTATTTCTGTTTTAGAAAACAGAATTAAGCAATTAATTGAAAGTGATAACTAGAATTGTCTAACTCATACAATCATAGCATGTGTGTTCACGGTTGTTTTCATCGATAAAGATTTTTATAAAAAAGTCGTTGTACTTTAGTTCTATCTAAAATCAATGATATAAAGAGAAATAATTTTAAAAATTATTCATTGTTACCATGAGATTTTTATGGTGCGCTAGATAGTAACATGTCATGAACTGGTTGCCTATAAAAATTAAATCTTACTGAAAGATATATATTGTCATATAAACTAAAATTTGTTTGATCGAATAAAGTCCATAAAGCAACTGACAAATTGTAAATGTCATTCATACGAGTATTATGTCACTTGAATCATATTAGAATGAGTATGTTGATTATTGTTTTAAAAATTATTTTGATAATCTTTACGATTAAAATATCATGAGTTAATGAACAATAACAGCTAAATATATTTTAAAGTTAAATAATAATATTTAAATTGTGTTCCGTAATAGCCTATAAAAGTATAAAATTAGTGTACAACACAATATCAATCATAATGCATTGCATACTTTATTATAATTATTTATCTAGGTAGTTTAATCTGACTTTTTAGGAGAACTAAAATTTAATGAGACTTTGTCGCATTCATTTTATTAATGGCCTAATTCCATTTCCTAAAATTATAATTCTTTGTTTAGGAAAGAGTTTTTTTTACATATTTCACAACAATGTATTGATTTTGTTTCCATAATTAATTATCCTTGTTATTTGGTTAATTAATTGATTTACAATCCACTTGGTACTTATTGATTGGTGGGTGAAGGGACACCATATAACAAAGGAAATCTACCAATGAATGATCACGTAGTTAATTGTTGATAAAATTGACGGGAGTAGATTTCTTACATAAGATTCAACGAATAATAAATATATTTAATCAAATTTTTTCCTAGTCTTTTTCGTTTGGTCTCCCCTTAGGCGACTGTGCTAATCCTAGCCGCCATGGAAGCTTGCTAATTTTTTCCATATACTATGGTACATAGTTAGGAACTATCCATACCAATAAATACTTTGATCAACTAATAAACAAGTTACTCTAGTTTAAATAAGATCTCTCAACTTTGAGTTATTACATATGCAACTTACCAAACTTAAAATTAGATTAATGGACCAATGAATGTTATGACACCAAATAGTATAAACAAAAAAAGTTAGGAGACTATCGAACTCAACTTCATTTTTGGTGGGAAGTCAACTTCCTTTTCTGTACACTGAAATTAAAATACAATTAATCAAGGTAAATTCATCCTGGAAATGAAAACAAATTATTTGGTCACTTGATTTAAGTTAAATCCCCAATTAACCTTTTCAATTTAGTTTCCAATTAATATATTACGGACGAGCCTTGGTTTTAATAATAATCGGCATGAATTCTCTTGATCAATTATGTGAGAGGAAATGTAGTCAAATACGAAAAAAGGTTACGCTTTTGCAAAATCTAGCTACATTCGACTATGAATTAAATCGTTACCTACGGAGAAAAGTCAAAAGGGTTCCCACTTGTGAATATTAATTAGAGCACCAATCAACCCCGTTGGGAATTTGACATATTCTTTTTCCCAGAGAAAAGGAAAGGAAATGATGCGAAGCCAAGCTGTAAAGGTTTATTACATGCAAGTCAATCGACTGGAAGAATAATCCACAATTATTTTTATGTATTTTTTTTTAAAAGTAAATTTTATTAAGACTCCATGGTATGTACAAATATTTTTATGCATTTATGGGTAGGCGCCATGAGCTGTATGGAAGTCATAGTTACGGTCTCCCAAACAGTGGTGGAAGGGTCACCCCACCACCTGGTGTTACTTGCCGGTTGGTGTGGTAATTGGGTCAAACAAATATACTTGTTTAAATTTATTTGATCGAAATCACGTGATATCATAATAATCAATATAACCACTAATTCAATTTCGGGTCGGGTAAAATATTTAAATAATACTACTAGTCTTAATTTGTTAAACTTCTTGTGAAATTCCCACAATCATATTATGATATACAACATGTGCTTATGCGTGTAGTGTGTATTGGCGTGAATAATTCATCATTGTCAATGTTCATTTCTATGGAAAATGTGTTACCATTTCACTCGTACGTTATCCGTATTTAATTGACTTAAATGTATTTAAGCTTCTCATGTTATAGTTAATCCTCACAAAAATCAAATGAGTTAAGGAAAGCTACCGAAAAGACCGGATTGTTGCTCCGTTAGCCAATTTGGTCATGGCCAATTGATGTGTTTCGAAAATACATATCAAATGTATGAGATATTGTGTCCTTTTTATATATTTGTGTTTAGTTTAACATTATTTTCGCATGCTTTTCGATAATTTATTTTTTCTAACGTTTTGTTTCGTGTAGTGTCTTTGGGTTGAAAGGTTTGATTATTGCATCGAGATGCTATTAGATTTGATAATATGGTTGACCTAATGTGCGTATGAGATTCTTTTTAACACATCTTTGAGTCCCTATATAGTGTAAGGGGTCATCGAGTAACCTCACATATATGTGTTTAAATGGTCGGAAAGCACAGAAATGATTCATGCCCAACGAGAAAATATCGCTTGATAGCTTTTTGGGCCTCCTAGTGCATATGTATTGTGTAAAGGGATCACCGGATACCCCATGATGGATGAGTTTGTGACCCTGGGAAGCTTGTCATACATTAGAAGAAACTATGAAGT
The DNA here is from genome assembly GCA_963995505.1 of Hypericum androsaemum. Lineage (NCBI taxonomy): Eukaryota > Viridiplantae > Streptophyta > Magnoliopsida > Malpighiales > Hypericaceae > Hypericum > Hypericum androsaemum. Next base: position 15,831,391 of record OZ023182.1, read on the forward strand.
TTTGCTCGATTGTATTAATTGGATTTAAATCATGAAGTTTCGTCTATTCATTTATTAAGTACCATTTGTACTGTCTTCAAAACTTCTACGAGCAAGATAAAATGTGACAGATTTTTGTCGTGGGAGAAATTTCTCGAATGTTATTTTTCCACGGATAAGGGCAGAAATTTCCTACAAGAATCAACGTAGGGAACATGAAGATGATATTTGGTCTCTTATATTGGATTTTGGTTTTTTTGGGTGGAATTATATTGGATTTTGGTTGGTGGGGGACCATATACATTTAGCCTGCAAGAATTCTGAAATGTACAAGTGAGCTTACGTAGCTCTGGCCGTCGCACCAAGTTTCTGACTAACTTGCATGTCTAGATTTTTAGTCCAAGTAGAAGTATTATTGTTAATTTAGTGAAATTATCGAGTTCGAACAATATGAATGTAAAATAATTACAATGTAAGTGAATATGACGTGGATTAAAAATATTGTCTTTCCAATTTACATATCCACCCAAAAAAGTTGGGTAACTTTAACAGGAAGTAATGTTATTTGTAGATTGCAATCATACAAAAGAAAGGCTGATTTTTCTGAACGACCGGAGCTGTCCACGAGAAGTGAACGAAGAAACGCATCCAATGAAAAGGAACGCAAACGAGGGACATGGCCCACAGAGTAATCAATCACATCATTCATTCATTTGTTGCTTACCAAATAACAAAGCCAATTGATTAAAGATTGTTTTAGATTAATTATAGATATTGAGAATGAGACAATGATAAAACTCATTAAGTATTTTTTGTAATTTAAATAATCTTGAATTTTTATCAACCAATTTAGTAAATATTCGACGAATAAAAAATCATCACTTCATCGAAATGATGTGGTGTTGCAGAATTGACTTTCACGTTTCAAGTTGCGATTTGGGTCATTCAAATCGAAATACTGGTCTAGCTTCGTTAGCCGGTGCACATGGGAATCATAGTATCCGAGTCTACTTCAAGGCGGATTTGTGAGGACGGCAATGAGTAAGGTATATTAGGATTTTTTTAGGACCCTATCTATATCTTAGTCTTTGGAGTTATACTCATACCTTATTTTGATCATACAAATTTTTTATTGTCAAACTGATACCCTACCTTCGAGAAAATCCAGGGTCTACATGATCTGCAGGCTTCGACCCTTTAACGTTCTATTTTTTTGTGAATTTTTACGCACAAAAATAATTTCTAAATAAAATTTAAATAAATTCAAGACATCTACTATGTTACACGTCAACATTCAATAGAAAATTAAAGAAATATCAAATTTTATAATTTAATTTAAATAGTACAATGTTCTTCTTTTTAAGTTTTAAGTATATAAATAATTCAACAACAAAAAAATATATAAAGTCTACTTATAATGATCTATCATGCACGACATATTTTAAGCTGGTTCAATAATAACATAATAAATATTGTTAAAGTTAACCATAAAGTATATAGTATATCAATTATACATTACAAATAGTAATTTGTACAAATTGCCTAATTATGTGCATTTATTCATGTTTGTAGATTTTTGAAATGTATAGTTCTAGCCAGTAGAATTTTTATTACACGAGCTCGACTATTTTCACCTTTTATGCTACTAACCATTTTCGTGGATCTGCATTATGTTCTCTGTGACAGTGTTTGGTTAGGGAGAAACTCAAATTTGGAACTAATTGTAGCCAATTTCATAATGATCATGATATATGTAAAAATATAGTATATCAATAAAAAAATTCGGAAGTGCATGTACTTCAAGTTTCACTGTCAATATCATCAATAACTTAAAACATATTTCAAGAAGTTTGAGAACTATGTTACAAGTAAAAGATTAATATTATTAATACTCACTTAAACTTAAACATAATAAGATATAACATTAGAAACCTCCACTCCTAGCTTTGCGCAGCCAACTTCGCAGACAGATCAAAGTCTCTAAAGTTCTAAGATACAAACTACTTCAATGAGCGCTTATTATCCTACTTTCTGTGATAAAGGCACACTCTGATGCAACATTAGATAGAAGAATACATAGACCATAGGGTCTAACAAGGATAGGGTCTAAAGTAGGATAAAAGGGTAATGGTAGGATAGGTTATGAATCTGATTCAGACCCTACCCTAGACCCTACTTCTAAACATTGACCCATACTTACACTACCCTATCCTTGACCCTAATTCTAAACTAAAAGGATGCAGTAGTTGTGATGGTCTTAAAGTCAAGAGGCATAAATTGGTTAATTATTAAAGAAAAATATGAAAAGAAATAAATGAGAAAAGAGAATGAATGGAAGTGTTTCTTTGATAAAAGATGGATAATCTTTAGGACATGGACTTTGAAGTTTCTCGTCATTTGTGGCCTTTGAGACATGTTATACATGTCCATTAGTAACCTATAAATATAACGCTCTCATTGCCATTCAAACCATCTAATTCATTCTCATATCTTCTTTTCTGCTCATACTCTTCACTATAAGACATTCTTGTTGTAGATCTAGAGGTAATGTTCTAAAACTTGCCATTTAGAATATTAAACATCTTGAATAATCTTAGAGGTGTACTTGCCGGAACCTTTTGGCAAATAATAGTAGGGGCAATTAAAGAATCTCATCTCAAGAATCTCAGTACTCCTTCGAAGATCATTCGTGTGATACGTCGAGTATTTTTGGTTCTCCTAAAGTTAGGTTCCTTATTCTTCATAATTGTTTCAACACTAAACATCCAATTTAACATACTTACTTAGTCATATAATATTTAGTATTTCAATTAAAAAAAATTTAGTATTATATATACGTGAACTTTAGTGTCGATATCATCAATAACCGAAGCATATTCCACACTATTTATACATTCTATTGAATCTATATGATAAAAGCAAGATATTAAACTTAAGCACGTCACTATTTGCAAGCTATTAAACTAAAGAAACTTGATGAAATATATTATTAGCAAATTACCTTTTTTATGGTCTTGTACAACCAATTTTACAGACACATCAAAACTTCAAAAGTTTTTAGATCCAAATGACAACGATGAGCACTTACCACCCTACCTCCCTGTGCTAAAGGCATAGTCCAAGACAACACTTGACACAAGAATGCGTAACACATCTCGAGCAATAATTTGTAAAGTATGGTACATAAGCACATTCATCTTCCACCAACTTAATATGTCAAAGTTCTCTAAACATTTTGACACGCTAAGAGTTAAGGGTTGGTACTAATCAGTAAGACAGTAACTACTATGTTGATTTGAATATTATCAAATTGCATTAAATAGTTATAAAGATATGTGTATTACAGAAACTAAGTCATACTAACGAAGAAACGTTAATTAGATTTTATAACGTTTAATTAATAAATGGAAATATATAACCAAGTAAGCTGCAAATTGCTGCCGGTCGGTTGGCTAGCTCTTCCCTCGTAGGAAAGGTGATGTTTTTTGACCTTCACTTACCGACAATTTGCCTTCTTAAGATAATTGTCGTAAAATGTGTTGACCAAGTGAAGCTCTTCGGTGTTAGTGGGCCCTTTCTATGGAATTGCAGGGCAGGACCGCTGTGAGCCTAAGATTGGAGAATTGTCTCATGTTGGCTCATCCTTTGGTGGACAATTAATATATTTCCTTCTCATTCATACAATGGCTTGTGACATTTTATAAGCCCTTTTTAGCCAAAAATGGCATTTTGCACCGGTGTGGAACGTAGAGTAGTTAGTCGACGAATTAACGGAGTTTGACGTTGAATTCTTTGTATATGTATCAATTGGCGTAAAAACGTATATATACAAAAACGTGGATTACTTATCGGCGGCATTGCAACTTGATTGACGTTTCTCCCTTGGGAAATTTTAATACACATATTTGGAGACTCTTCCATGGATCGCTCTATTGAAAATTGTTAATTAAAGTTTGTACAACGATATGATCTTTTATTTTTTATCCATCATAAATATATTTTCCCTTGAGTTTAAACGTACGTGTCCCAACACAAATTAAATCTTTAACTATCACTATAACCACTAAATGAGAATCGAATACTGTTACAATTTTGTAACGGATAATTCTTTTGGAAATGTGTGATTTATTTTATAAGGTTTAAATTTAACACTTATATTAAAAATCTCAATTTTTTTTACTTGGATCAACTTTTTTTTATTACTAAATTACGTACCTTTATTACTAAAAAGAAATAAAAAAGTACAGCAGGTGGTGAGAAGCGAGAGAAAAAGAAAAAAGAAATCTACGAAAACCTAAGACTTAAACGAGCAACTACAAAGCTAACCCACTTTTACTTCGATCAACTTGATAAAACTAAATATTGTCACAAATAATATCGAGGTCGATTCCAAGAGGTCACAACGAAATATGTACACCGAAAATACTGTACCAATGAAATTGACAATTGGGCGTTGCATGTCCCCAGTATGGATCGAAAGTCGAATATATTAGTGAAAAAGCTAAAAGTTTTGGAAGAAAAAGAGGAGCATGTTTTCTTGCTGTCCACTAAAAAGATTACCTTGTAAATCCGTTTTGTACCCGCGCTACACGAGGACGCCGAGTCATGCATCCAATAGGAGGAAGTCAAATGAGAGTTTAAATCTTTAATATTTACTAGACTAACTAATCGAAAATTTAATAACAAATTTAAAAAATTATAAAATTTTTACGATAAATATTTAACACTCGATAACTCTTAATTAAAACTTTTTTCCCTTCCTGTCCCTACCCGCTTATGACCAGCTAAGCAATCATTAAAGCGAAAACAAGACACAAATTACTTCCACACACTTTTTGGGATTGAGCATTTCTGCTGTTGAATTTTCTTCAATATCATTGTCGACCAGTACATACAACGCAAAATTTTCAAAGGTGAATCTCGTTTTGCATCTATGTGTGCCTTTTAAATATTTTTTCAATCAATGCGCTACTATCTACATCAATTGGAGAACCGGTCAATGGTCGTTTCGGTCATTAAATAGTTGAAATTGGTTTGTCTCGTTATGATTTAATTAATTAACAAAATGGATGCTATCACCATAAAATGTGTCACTTTCTAATTTTCATTATATGATCTATAATCTCCATATTGTGTATTTAGTGGTTTAGATAAATAAGAGGCTTACCATTTGGAATGGATACTTAATGATTAATTATAATTTTTCCGGTTTAGGTTTATACCACATGGTATGGTATGCGGATGACTTTTGAAAGTTGACAAAGTTTTTCTAACAAATATTTAACACTATTACGTTTTCAAAGGTTTGAAGTCGAGATTTTTTTTAAATAAAGTTAGAACAACCCCATCTAAATACTTGTTGGTTGATGAGTAGTGCTAAGGTGGTACTACTATATCCGTTCTTTCTTCATTGCCTCTGTTCTTCATATCTAATTACTGTAAGTCTTATAATACTTTATTAACACGAGACATTATCCAAATTTTCAATAATTTCTTAAGAAGATTTGAGTTCTATATTGGCAAATATTCTTATAATTTTTAAATATTTTTCATTGTTGAAAGTTTACGTTGATGAATATGAAGTTAGAAACATCTAAAACCTCTTCTCAAAGAAAAATCATAATTGAGCCACGACGAAAAATATATATTAGAATTTAATCTCTAGCGTTTATAAACTGCATACATGATATTATATTTGATGTATTCACTCATAATGTGAATAATGTAGATACTTACGTGGAGAATGTTTTCTTGTCGTCCACTAAACAGATCAATTTGTAAAACTGTTACGTACCTGCAGGGATTCCGAGTCATGCATCCATTTAGAAGTCAAATAAGAGCTGTTAAAGTCTCCAGACAGATTATTGGACCAATTTAGTGCACAACCAAATTCCCGTTTTGGTTATCCTCTGTCCCTCGGTAGCCGCTTATGACCAGCTAGGCAAGCATTAAAGCGCAAAACAAGACAAATTACATCCACACACTTTTTTATACCGCCTCGTATTCAGACACTCAATTAAATCGCCTACTCTAAATTCGAGTTGGGAGAGATCTTTGAAAGATGATAAAATTATCCGAACAAATAATTCTCAAAAACTTGAATTTAAGACCATAATTAAGGTAAGTAGTTGTTAATCACCCGTGTTGTGGAATTTTCTTCGATGTCATTGTCGACCCGTACGTATTACGACGTATTTTCAAAGGTAACTCATTTTGCCACACATTCTTTAATCAATGCCATACTTTGGAAAATTTCTAATCTCGTTTTGCCACACAGACTGGTCAATGGTCGTTCCGACACTCGCCTCCTATTTTTTTAAATTTTTTTAAAAATGTTTATTACGAAAATTCTATTAGTCTGATATCGATTTTAAGAATTTAGTTAACGTTAACCCAAATAGAAAAAAACTTGGAAAAATGTTTGCAACATCATTTTTTGTGGAAAGAGAAATGTTTACAAGGTTTTGGATTGAATAGGGACAAAATAAAAGTCGTCCCTACGGAGGAGATTTCATTTGGACCATCAGATTTCATTAAAAATCGTGTCTAGAGATCTGACATTCATAAAAAATCGTGTCTATAACCAAAATTACTTGATCTAATTTCAGTAGGGACATGTTTTGTCTCCACTAAATCCAACTTCTGTTTACAATTGGTCAAGGAATTGTTTTTCCAGATAGGTTAGGCTGAAGCTAAGTCTTTAAAATAAACGTGACATTATTTTCTTGTCGAATTGTAAATTATTTACAGCTATATGTATCCTATTTTTTACACTAGAAGCTATAAGGAGTCGGCTACTTTACGTGGATAAAATTTAATGGTAATGGCCAATGGTAAGCAAGTTATGGTTGTTTTTACCCCAGCACTACCTCAATAGACATCTAGTCTTGTAGTTCAAAGCAGAAGTAGAGTACGGTTCTCGAAATTATGACTCATTCGTCGATCATTAATCAAGATTCTAATGGCGGTAGTTTAACGGCACAATGCGTTAATAAGTTAATTTCAGGATTCAAATAAGGGTAATATAATAATAGTGTAAAATTTATTTTAAAAAAAATCGAACGGGGTAAATTTTTTAAATAGTGTCAAAGTCTCTCAATAAGTATTTAACGCTGTTGCGTTTCAAGATTTGAACTTGAAATCGCTTTTTTTCGAAGGTAAATTTTTTATACCATGATTACAATTGTCTGAATTTGAAACTTAAACCTCCTTAGTTTTGTACACGCCTTTGACCGTCAAGCTAAATATCCTTCGGCCAAATTTGAGATCTTTTGTTCAACTTAAAACAACTCACAACGAATTAATCTAAGTACTTGTCGCTACGAGTTAATCTACTTACTTGTTGCTACGAGTTATACATGCTGCTACGAGTTATACATGCTGTAGTAGATTGCGGCTCTTTTTGCAAGGGCCCAAACTTACTGCCGAGCTTGTCAACGGAAAATGCATTATTGGACCTTCGGTTTCAATGGGCTTATTGCTCGTTGGGCTTTTCCGTTCTGGCTTTTTTTTAATTGCTTTCTATATCTCAAAATAAACCATAAAAGGAGCGATGGTTGGTGACCACTTATGGAAACCGAACAATCTGTGGTAGAAAAGAACCAAGATTTCTGAGAATGAGCAACTTGCTAGCATTATCAACGGCACAGCTCAACATCACACTCGGCGTTCCATCGCTGCAAAACTTAAACACGGGCTGCAAAATGGCAACTCTAATTAGTTATCCACAACAAGAACGCTTGCTCTGTCTCAATCGGGAGCACGTCAATCAGGGATTAGGGATGGCAATGGGTAGAGTAAGATAGGGTATTGATAGGACCCTATCTATACTCTAGTTTTTTTTTATGGACTCATACCTACTCTCGACCCTACAAATTTTTTATTGTTAGATTCATACCTACCCTCCTGGAGACCCAGGGTCTACAGGGTCTACGGGGTCTGTAGGGTCCGACCCTTTAACGTTCTGCATTTTGATAATTTTTAATCAAAACTTAATTTTTATATAAAATTTAAATAAATTCAAAAATCTACTACGTTACACATCAACATTCAATAGAAAATTGATGAAACATCAAAATTTTCAATTTAATTTCAAAAGTCCAAGATTTTTTTTAGAGTTTGAAGTACATAAACAATTTAACAAAAGAAAAATATAACATGTCAGCTTCTAGTGATCCATCATTCACGACATCTTCTAAGCTAGTTGCGGAACATAATAAATATGTTAAAGTTAACTGTAAAGTATATTATATATATTATCAATACGGTCTAACAAGGGTCTAACTAGAGTCTAATTAGGGTAGAGTCTAAAATATAGTAAAAATATAAGGGTAAGGTCCGACCTACAGGGTCTAGCTATGGATTTATACCCTACCCTAGACCCTGCCTCTAAACATGGACCCATACCCATACCCTACCCTAGACCCAGTCAAAGTCAACATACCCTAGACCCGTAGGGTAAGGATAGGGTGCGACCCTCAGGGTATGGGTATTTCTGCCATCCCTAGCAGGGATTGTGCAGAACAATAGAGGAAGCCTTCAGAATCCATACATCAGCAAGCACATTGAAGTTCGAGAGTTTCAAGGTATTCAACTTAACCCCTGACCAACATCGCATCCAACTGGTTTAAGCTGCTGTCAGATGGAGAACCATCCAGCCGAGAAGCTTTATGGGCATTACGACTGTCATAGCTTGTATATTTTAGCTCATACGAGTGTCCCTTGTAGGTCTCTTGGTGCAGATGGAAGAACGCGATCATGCTAAAAGCAAAGACAGCAGCATTACCCAGCAGGCTTCCTAAATAGTCTGCTGCAAGGGACTTCCTCACCCGTTCAAAGCTTGAAACCATAACTCTCAGAACTGGATTAGATCTATCCACCCGTTGCCCGACAAGATTCTCTCCACGCGAACTTCCAGGCCTGCCGTGTAGGTTTTCAGGGAACACAAAGCGACTCGCATCCTGCACATCCCCTACAAAAGCCAGAGCCTCCTCGATGACCTTTTACTTCTTACCTTGGTATTCCGCTAACCTCATAGCAAGGATGATCCTGCTCTGTTCCAGTCGGGCAATCACCGCACCCTGCTCAGCTCGCTGCTGCGTCTGCACAGTTTGCAGAGAACAGAAACCGTCACTCCCCAAAATCAGAGTAACCTACCATAACTCCATCAGAAACTACTCCTAAAGCCTTTGTAACGATCAACCTCGACCAAAAAATAGAAAGAACTCGAAATGTCGACTTTAACAAACCGCAATACGCAATCAAGCGCACTGGTGTTCGAGCCTATGTTTGGCCGTACGGATCTCTCAACCTAAAATTGGAATTTCCATATTTGACCTAAAATGTAAAAATAATAAGGTTACTTGTCTGCTACGACAACGGAACACGAGATCAACTCTTTCGGATATCGTATAACCTCTAAATCCAACTCAAAACCATCCTAGGATACGGGTTCAAACAGGCCCAACCGCAATTGGAAATAGACGGGAGGCAGGAAGGTAAAATTACGTGGAAGAAGTCGAGCTGGTCCTCGAGGTTCTCGAGGGCGGAGCGGATGGCGTTGAGGCTCTTGGCCTCGTCGACGGCGGCGGCGGAGGGATCGTTGAGGTTCTTGGCGAAGACGAAGCCCTGGTGCTTGTTCAGCTTCTTGTTCAGGAGGGACTCGAGGGAGTGGGACCTGGTGGTTACGTGGATGACGTCACTCAGTTTCTCGTGTAGGTCCCATATTCTCTCCAGCACCGCTTCCATTTCCCCCTTCTTCTTTTCCCCCTATTTTTGTTTTTTGAATTTTAATATACTTTTATATTATGGGAAATTACTAAATTAGGGGAATTAAATTGGGAGGAATGAACGGTTTCTCTCTCTGGAGGATTCTTCTGATTCCTCCGACGAGGGAGTTGGATTGGGTACGGAGTGAAGGAATTGATTCCGCCCGGTTTGGACTGAAGGGGGACCGCAGCGGCAAACGCATGTATGTGATAATAGCAAACGCAGTTATGTGATAATGGCAAGTGCAGTTATGTAATAATAGCATTTATTTTTGTGAAAACGGCAAGTCCCCGTTGATGATAATGGCACGCATAGTTTTTTTCATTTTGGTCTCCCATGTTTTAGCATTTTTGTAAAAAGGTCACACTGGCACGCACTGTTATGTGATACTGGCATGCACAGTTATGTGATACTGGCATGCGCAGTTATGTTATAATGGCATTTGTATCCGGCCTGTGTTTGTGCATGACTTTTTTCATTTTGGTCCCCGTATTTTAGCGCGTTTGTAAAAAAGTTCCCACGTGTCTTCATTCCAAATGGTTCAGAATAGTGGCATTCCGTACCCAATCCATACCCCGACGAGGGAAGGGGGAAACCTGGAGAGCTACGAGGCAAACTTAAGCGAGAAGGCTTTAGGCCCAACAAGATCATTTTATTCAGCTCAACAAGTTACTCTTTTTAGGGCAAATTACGTTAGTCTTCAAAAAAAAAGTGGTTTCTTTTCCCTTTAAAAAAATAAAGGCAATTTTTTAAATAATTTTATACATATAAATTTGTGGTTTAAAAGTCATAAAAAAGGTTCTTTCTGGTTTTCAGGATTTTGCCACGTCGTAATGTTGCCATTTTTGGGCTCATATGACACGTCATGTAGAATTAATTTTTAACCTGAAGTTGCTGACGTGACACAGCAGAAAATATTCAAAATAATTCTTAAGTTATTTATATTTTCTCAAAAACCCCGTTTAAATATTAAAAATATGACAAATGACTTTTAGGGTCATGATTTTCCAACAATAAATCTCAATTTGTGCCGTTGAGTCCCGAAACTTTCGGAAGCGACATGGAGACCGCGTAATCTGTTTCAAGAAAAGAAAAAAAAATTATTTGGAACAGAGACAGTACGATGTACTAGGTTCCTAAATAGCTAACATATTATCCCTAAAAAAATTAGCTAACATATTTTAGATAGACAGCTAGCGGTTGCTTAAACCATGTTTGTCGCCAAGGAAACTAGACAGAGCTAGCTCAAAAGTATATGCTGAGAGTTCATTTTAATTTCTTAATTGGGAGAGCACATATCAAGCGTTCAAATTATCATCGTTTTTAAAGATGTGGTCTGATCGGTAGTTCGACAGATCGAATCGTGAATCGAAATCTTGGACGTGTCTGCAAGCCAAATAAGGACGCTTACCTAACGAACCAGATAATTTCTAGTCAGACCAAATGATTGACTTAAATTTTTGACCCGAAAAAATATGGTTCGTTAAGTTTGACCGAAAAATTAATCCAAGAATCTTACTTACCCCTTCCCCACACGCGTTTTCGGTTTTGTCTTCGAAGCAGAAAAAAAACCTGACCTAGAAAAGAAAAGGCGACGCGGCGATGACCTCAGGCGTCCAAACTCAGGTAATCTCTCTCTCTCTCTATCTATTTGTCGTCTCAGATTACCCAGGACAGGGCGCGGGACGGGTCCTGGATCTGGGCGAGGAAATCGTTGCCGAGCAGGAGGGTAAACGGGAGAAGGGCCATCCGAGGAGGAAGGAGGAGACCGCCGGAGTATGGAAGGCAATGGAATTCCGTGGATGGGCAAAGAGGATGAACTTGGTCTTGACCAAAAAAAGAAGTAGATGATGAACTTGGTGATATGGTCGAGGAAGACAGAAGCTAATTCATCTGGGAAGGAAACAAGATGATGGATTGAAATTTGGGCAAATTATCCTCAGGTCCCTAGTTTATAGTTTTATTACTCGCATGTTCTTAACTTTAATAAATAGTGTATGAGGTCCCTACTTTTTTCCAAAATATTGGTATGAGGTCTCTAGTCACCGGATCGATATTCTTAAAAATTTCCTGATCTCGTGACTAGGGACCTCAAACTAATATTTTCTTAAAAAATAGGAACCTCTGCACTATTTTCGAAAGGTAGGGATCTGCGAGTAATAAAATTATAAATCAGGGATCTGAGGGGTAATTTACTCTTGAAATTTTGTCGAGCTAATGCATCGATTTTTGATGGACTTGCCGACTTGGCAATGGAGTTCCGTTTTGCTACTGTATTTTTGAGGTGAAGTTGTGATGTTGTGGGCCAAAGACCTAAAAGGGATTCACATGGGCTTGAAGTTTTGTACTCTATGGTCATGGGCTTTATTCTGTTTTGTTTCTTTATTTTTGTGGAGTGGGGTGAGTTCGGAGTGGTTTTGCGGTATCGGTGTAAAAATTCACACCGAACTGCACTTTTGACATAGCCAAAATTTACACCATCGGTGTGGCAGTTTAGGAAAAAATCGCGGTGTGGCAGTTTGCAGTTTAATAGTGCAGTGTTGCGGTTTGAAACTGCAAATTAGACCAAATTCGTAAGGCCCAAATTTAAAAAAAAAATCATATTTTCTTTAACTTGCATAGTGAAAAAATGAAGCCCATTTCCTTAGAAGTTCACAAGCCCACCAATTCTTTTCGTTCTTGATAAGTACTTCGCGATTAAGAACGACGTCATTTTTTCACACAGTAGACATATATAAAACGATGTCGCTTTATATATGTGCGGTTTTACGGTCGGTCGGTGTGGTTTGAGACCAAAATTGAAATCATACCGCACCAATTTGGTATCGATTTGAAATCGCACAACAAAACCATTTAAGTGTGCAGTTTGAATTTTGTCGGTCGATCGGTTTTGCGGGTTTCAAGCTCACCCCTAAGTCCAACAGCTTGCTTATTTTCTTACCTATATGGTGGATTTCCTTTCGTATTTTTTTATATTATGTATTAAAAAGCTCTAGTCCGAGCGAGGATTGAGCTGGTCGGGTTGACCGACTCAGAGGTCGGACCAAAATTTGGGTCGACCTTGGATCGTTTAAAAAAAAATGCAAATTATCTTCAGGTAATATGCTTCAGCCGCCGTTCTACCCTACACTTTTAGAACGGTAATCCGTATAGTTAAATGGTTAGGATTTCATTATTTTCAAGAAATTTGTGTCATTTTCATGATGTATTTTTTCTCTCATATTTTATTGAAAAGATAATAAATTAAACATCACCACTTAGTATGACTTGTATAATCAATAATTGAGTTTTAATCATTTTTATGAAAAATTATTGGTCTAAACATTGTCAAAGATATTACTCGCTACCAAAGGGATTGTGACAAGCTTTGAAATCCGTTTTCAGGTTTCTCTAAAGCACAAAGAATATACTTGACTAATACAACCCAAAGCAAATAAGAAGACAAGTATATCCCATTTTATATTCCCTTGGTTTAATCTCTTGTTATTAACCCAAAAGCATAGTTAGCAACGGCAAGGATTTATAATTCCTTCCGATGCCCATCCACCTACTTATATATAATTACATCTTAATTAAAACTTAATTTCTCATAACCCCAAAAAGAAAGAGACAAAATGAGTTCTTCTAGTTTAGCCATTCTCGAAGCTCTAGACTCGGCGAGGACACAATGGTACCACTTCACGGCGATAGTAATCGCCGGCATGGGTTTCTTCACCGACGCCTACGACCTCTTCTGCATCTCCGCCGTCTCCAAGCTTCTGGGCCGCCTGTACTACTTCGACCCGGCCACCGGGAATCCCGGGAAGCTCCCGAATAACGTCAACAACATGGTGGTCGGCGTCGCGCTTGTCGGAACCCTGATCGGCCAACTAGTCTTTGGGTGGCTGGGTGACAAGCTTGGGAGGAAGAAAGTGTACGGAATAACCCTAATCGTAATGGTCGTGTGCGCCATTTGCTCGGGCCTGTCCTTTGGAGTGGGAGACAAGTCAGTTATAAGGACCCTTTGCTTCTTTAGGTTCTGGCTAGGGTTCGGGATCGGCGGGGACTACCCTCTGTCGGCGACGATCATGTCGGAGTACGCTAACAAGAAGACACGTGGCATGTTCATCGCGGCGGTCTTCGCCATGCAGGGCGTCGGGATCATCTTCGCAGGGTTGGTGACGATGGTACTCTCCGCGGCGTTCTTAAGCAACAACGAAGCGCCGACATTCACCGAGGACCCTATCTTGTCCACCCAGCCGGAGGGGGACTACCTCTGGAGAATTGTCCTGATGGTGGGGGCCCTCCCCGCGGTGCTGACGTACTACTGGAGGATGAAGATGCCGGAGACCGGGAGGTACACGGCGATCGTCGAGGGGAACGCGAAGCAGGCGGCGGCCGACATGGGGAGAGTGCTTGACATCGAGTTACAATACGAGGCCGACAAGATCTCCCAGTTCAGGAAGGCCAACAGGTACCCTCTCTTGTCCGAGGAGTTCGTCAAGAGACACGGGCTTCATTTGATCGGTACGATGAGCACTTGGTTCCTCTTGGACATCGCGTTCTACAGCCAGAACTTGACACAGAAGGACATCTTCCCAGCCATTGGATTGACTAATCAAGATGTCGATGTTAGTGCCCTAAGGGAAGTGTTCGAGACCTCTAGGGCTATGTTGGTCGTGGCCTTGCTCGGGACTTTCCCCGGGTACTGGTTCACCGTCTTCTTCATCGAGAAGATCGGCCGATTCGCGATCCAGTTGATGGGATTCTTCATGATGTCCATCTTCATGCTGATCATGGGGATTAAGTACGAGTACCTTAAGGAGCCGGAGAACCGGTGGATCTTCGCCGGTCTTTACGGGTTGACTTTCTTCTTCGCCAACTTCGGGCCTAATAGCACCACCTTCGTGCTGCCGGCGGAGCTGTTCCCGACGAGGGTGAGGTCCACGTGTCATGCGCTGAGTGCGGCCGCCGGTAAGGGTGGGGCGATGATCGGGGCGTTTGTCGTCCAGACGTACACCTTGGGTGGTGAAACCGGCAAGATCAAGCATGCATTGATGGTGCTGGCCTTTACCAACATGCTAGGGTTTTGTTGCACTTTCTTACTTAGTGAGACAAAGGGTAGGTCCCTTGAGGAGATCTCCGGCGAGGACGGCGGCGTGAACGAGGCCCAACCCACGGCGGACGAGCAGTCTAATTCCAATCCCCGGCCGAGCCAATACCGTGTGGAAGCCATATGATCGGTCATTTACATGGACGACGTTATGTATTATATTTGTGAGATAAATGATTTTGCACTTTGCATGCATGTAGCAAAGAAATTATATTAGTTTTGAACGCTCAACAACTATAATCAGAAGTATATCAAGGCGTAACAAAGAATCAATGTAAAATTTTATTTCGAAAAAAACATATGAAGCTTCTTTTGTCGGTTTTCATGTGTAAATGACCAACCAAATTATGAGAATGGTCGATGTCGAGGAGGAATTTTCCCAATTTAGAGGTTGCACCAATATATAATAATCAAACAACAACTAGCTAAACACTAGGTGTCCCAATCCTATGATAATTACTAGAGGTAGGATATACGTAACATACTAGAACAGTTAATACAATACCAACACATCAACCACAGCCCGATGCGTTCTAGAACCGGTACATATCTTATCACGCCACTTTGTCAAAATATTGCGGTGAGCGTGAAAAATACTCGTATATTTATGTAATTGTGAATCACAAGTTGTATTTTTTTTTTTTTTAGACTTTGAAGGCCTTTAGGTAGGATTGAGATGATTTTTGTACTGTTAGAAAGCTTAGGTTCTTTATAAGTTCACATGCAAGATTTTGGGGAGGTTATTGTTTTTATATGATTTGTACCTAAGGAAAATAATGGACAATATTGAACATAAGAAGTATATTCACGATAATAGCTTTTTTAGACCACATTGTATCTGACCACTACCGTACCAAATAATTCAACTTAGAGTCGGGTTGGACTTTCAAAAAGTGGCAAAGTTTTTTCGACAAAATTTTAACTTTATTTTATTTTCAATAATTCGAACTCCAGATCTTTCTCGATTAAACTAGAATAATGCTATCATGAGTTGATCTATTTATTAGTTATTCACAATAATAGCTTGAGCAACCTGTAAATCTAGCATCATCATTGTAGCAGTTCGTTTGAAATCTATACGAGATCGAAACAAGTCGTCGTGTGCCCTTAAATTTGAATTATGTGTCTCTCTCACTTTTGACCTCAAAGGTAAATGATTGTTGTTTGTCGGAAGTGGTGTACTTGATTAGGATCTTTAATAGTCGAGGCAAGAGTTGGACTCTTTCTCCGTAAGACGAGATTGCCCCGTATTCAGTGCTTACGGGCTGCGGCAATCGTCTCCAAGATACAACGACTAGACTGCTTACGAGTTCGTAGCACAATGACCCTCGAAACTTCATGCGAACCTTGGATATTCGAACTTTTCTGTGAGAGAGAGAGAGAGAGAGAGAGAGAGAGAACTACAATGCTAATGAATGCTTATGCACTTGTAGTTGGGATGATATGCAAATGAGGGAGAGGAGCCTATGTATAGGTGTTGGATAGAGTGGAGGCAGGCATTTCCGAAGAGGCACGAAGCAATTTCGAGGAAATGTGTCTGTTCGGCCAACAGGCAGGCTGCCCTTCAGGTGCCTCTTCAGCCAATTCGTTCATGGCTCTTCGGAGGTCGTTGGCACCCCTTCGACAGGCAGGTAGCACACTTGCGTCCCTTCGATTTTCTGGGAGCTTCTGGATTCGCATGTGCGCCCTTCAGATTGGCTCGTAACCCTTCGACCTTTTGGAAGTCTCCGGGATGTTCCAACCCTTCTGCCTCTTCGTCTGAGCTTCGGCAAAACTTTAAGGCTCCTCCAGCTCCTCGCGACGATGCGCACGTGTGAAGTACCAAGTGCGCCACAAAGCACCCATTGTGACATACGCCCAATGTGCCATGCGCACATGCACGTGCGTGAGCGCGAGCGCGTGCTCGTGCTCGGATGGTGCTTCGCACCATCCTCGGTCAACTCTTCAGGTAGAACATTTAATGTTCACCAGCTTAGAGCTTCTCCTTATAAACAGGAAAAATTTCCTTGCAATTTTCGATGTAGTAATGGTTCTCCCATCCTCAGCTTGGACTTTTCAGCTCGGGCCTTTCAGCTTGGGCCAAATACATGAATTATGCATTCAAAACCCAACAATCCCCTACATGAATAATGATTAATGCATGCTGACACTTTTAAGAAAAGTTCCAACGAAATATCATTGCATCGAGATAGGTAGCTTACGGTTTTGAACCTTCTCTAGTAAGATATTATCGGATTTACCTGCTGCTCAGTGAACGCGGTGGTGTCTTGAACTTGTCAGCTTTTTTATGTAAACCAAGACAATAACATTTACACAATGATATCTATAATATCCTTTGGTTCTCACGTTGTGTCAGTTTCGGCCATGGACCTTATCTTGGATTCATAAGTATTTTTTCCTTTTAAAGCAGCCTCACTTCACACTTATATAGGTGATCTCCCATCAGGAGTATCCTGTCATACTCCACCTTTTTCTGGTATAGGAATCATTAAAAGCGTAGACGCTTAACCTTACCACACCTCTGTAGGTTTGTACTTGGGCAGCTTCTGAGAATGGGATGGGTTCCAAGTAATCATCTGAACCATCCATAACTTAGTTATCTCATTGAACCAAGTTTGTGGGATCTCCACTTATCATGGTTGAGTTACCGCTATGAACATTATTTAATGTGTGAATTTTAGCCTCATTTCCCTTACTGCATTATACATTTAATCTCTGATGATTCCTTTCGTCATTGTCCTTGGACTTTACATAATCAATGGTTATTACTCTACTTGAGATCAATTGTCTAACGGTGTTATGTCTCCTACAGATGTATCAAAACTTTTCGTTGTACATAGTACTTTGTGCTCTCCTGATTGCTGACATGCTATCACAATGTATTAATACAGGAGGCACAAGCTTGTTCCAACACGGAATATCCTCTAGGAAGTTTGTGAGCCACTCAGCTCCTTCTCCAGCTTTGTCTAGTGCTATAAACTCTGACTCCATGGTAGATCGAGCTATGCACGTTTGTTTAGAGGATTTCCAGGACACAGCTTCTCCACCTATGGTGAACACATAACCACTAGTAGATTTGGAGTCTTTAGTGTCCGATATCCAATTCGCATCACTGTATCCTTCCAATATAGCTAGATACCTAGTATAAAGTATGCCATGGTTCATGGTATATTTTAGATACTTTAGAACTCTTTTTAGAGCTAGCCAGTGGTCTGGTCCTGGATTGCTCGTGAATCTACTAAGCTTGCTAACTGAGTATGCAATATCAGAGCATGTACAATTTGTCAGGTACATCAGGCTCCCAATGATTCATGCATATTTCAGTTGAGATACTGGGTCTCCTCTATTTTTAGCTAAGTATAGACTCAAGTCTACCGGAGTCTTAGTCGAGAGTTTGTCAAAAGTATCGAATTTCTTGAGTACATTCTCAACGTAGTGAGATTGTGACAAGATAATTTTTTCAGTTATCCGAGATTTTAATCCCTAGTATGACGTCAGCTAGACCCATATCTTTCATGTCAAAGTTGTTCTTTAACATGTTCTTAGTTTTTACGATAAGATCATTACTGCTTCCCGTGATTAGCATGTCGTCTACATACAGACATACAATCACGTAAGCATCAGGTGTGCCTTTAATATATACACATTTATCACACTCATTGATCTTAAAGCTATTTGACATCATTGTTCTGTCAAATTTCTCATGCCATTGTTTCGGCGTCTGTTTCAGCCCGTACAGTGACTTGACCAGCTTGCACACTTTATGTTCGTGTCCGGGGGAAATAAACCCTTCAGGTTATTCTATATATATTTCCTCTTCCAGTTCTCCATTTAGGAAAGCTGTTTTTACATCCATCTGATGTATCTCGAGGTTATAGAGTGCTGCGACAGCTATGAGTACTCTAATAGATGTGATTCTTGTGACCGGTAAATAGTGTCAAAGAAATCATATCCTTCCTTCTGCTTGAACCCTTTAGCTACCAACCGAGCTTTGTACTTGTCGATTGATCCATCAGCTTTGTATTTCCTTTTAAGGATCTACTTACAACCTAAAGGTTTGCAACCTGGTGGGAGATCCACGATTTCCCATGTGTAGTTTTGCATGATGGATTCTATCTCACTATTGATAGCTTCTTTTCAAAGAGGAGCATCCGAACTAGATAATGCCTCTTGGACTGTCCCAGGTTCATTTTCTAACGTGTAGTTTAGAAAATCTGGACCAAACGACTTGGCTACTTTGGTCCTCTTACTCCGTTTAGGTTCCTCGGTACCTTGATCAGAGCCTTGTGTAGCTTCATAAATTCTTTTGTTTGAGCTTACTTCTTTCGTTTCCTTTTTAGGAAAAATATTCTCAAAGAATGTTACATTCCTTGATTCCATGACCATTTTCTCGTTGATTTCAGGGTTTTCAGACTTGTGCACTAGAAATTGGTATGCGCTACTATTATGGGCATATCCGTTAAAGATACAGTCAACGGTCTTGGGTCATATTCTCACCCTTTTAGGCGAAGGTATTTCTACCTTGGCTAGGTACCCCCACACTTTAAGGTAACCGTAGGAAGGCTTCCTCCCTTTCCATAATTCATATGGGGTTTTGTCCCTTTTCTTGTGTAGCAATTTGTTTAGAATGTGATTAGCTGAGAGCACAGCATCCCCTCACAAGTTCTGTGGTAAGCCCGAGCTAATCAACATAGCGTTCATCATCTCCTTAAGAGTTCGATTCTTGCGTTCAGCTACGCCATTTAATTGAGGTGAGTATGGAGCTATTGTCTGATGAATAACGCCATTTTGTTGGCAGAATTCCTCAAACGGAGCTACATATTCTCTCCCTCTATTACTTCGAATCATTTTAATTTTAGTGCTGAGTTAATTTTTAACCTCATTCTTATAACTCTTGAAAGCTTCTAGAGCTTCGTCTTTTCCTTTTAAGAGGTGTACATAACAGTACCTCGTGTAATCGTCAATAAATATGATGAAATATTTTTTCCCACCTCTAGTTTGCACGTGTTTCATATCACATATATCGGTATGAATTAAGTCTAAAAGTGTAGTACTTCTTTCCACTGAAGGAAAAGGTGCTTTGGTCATTTTTGCCTCTACACATACTTCACATTTATTGTTTGGGTCAAACTCCATTTTTGGCAATAAATTTAAACTTACTAACTTTCTTAGTGAGCTCAAATTTACGTGTCCTAATCTATCATGCCATAAGTTAGAACACTCAGCCAAGTAAGAAGAATTAACAACTTTATTAGGGCCACTAAAGGCGCGTTTGACAGTTATTATATTCATCTTGAAGAGCCCCCTCTCGAGGTAACCCTTTCCTACAAAGGTACCAGCCTTAGTCAAAATAAATCTATCAGCCTCGAATACTAGTTTCATCCCAGCTTTACTCAATAGTGAACCGGATACTAAATTCTTACAAATGTCTGGGACATGCAGCACATCTTTGAGGGTCAACTCTTTTTCGGAGGTCAGCTTCAGCACCACCTGGCCTAGTCCAACTACAGGAGAAGTTGCAGAGTTACCTATGAAAAATTTCCGCCCGTTGATGGCTGTGTAGGTCGAGAATATCTCCTTGTCTGAGCAGATATATTGGGTTGCCCCTGTGTCTATGAACCACTCTCTTGGGTTATCCACCAGATTAACTTCAAATTCCACGGCGGATAGGTGTAGCTCAGACAAGTCCTCAGCCAAGTTAGCCTTCTCACGATCGTCTTTCTTCTGCAAGCGACAATCTTTGGCCATGTGACCAGGCTTGTCGCAGTTGTAGCAATTACCCTTGATCTTCTTAGCTTTCTTTTGCTTTGGCTCTTACTTCTCCTGCTTATTTTTGGGCTTCTTCCTTTTCTTACCGGTACCTCCCTCAGCAAGGTGTACCTTAGCCTTAGAGTTGGTCCTGTCGGTCTTGACTTTAGACTTTCGGTTGTCTTCCTCGATCCTTAATTTCACGATCAGGTCTTCCAGCCCCATGTCCTTCCTCTTATGCTTGAGGTAGTTCTTGAAGTCCTTCCACAGAGGGGGTAGCTTTTCGATTAGAGCAGCCACCTGTAAGGATTCGCTGAGTTGCATGCCTTCGGCGTGAATCTCGTGTAGAATCAGCTGCAGCTCTTGGACTTGGTCTATGACCTTCTTGGAGTCCACCATATAGAAGTTGAGGAACCTTTCGATGATGAATTTCTTCATCTCGGCATCCTCCATTTTGTACTTCTTCTCCAGGGAGTCCCACAATTCTTTCGCAATCTTGGTACCTGCATAGACATTGTACAGGGCATCGTCTAAGCCATTCAGGACATAGTTACGACATAGGAAGTCGCTGTGACTCCATGCATCGAGAGCGTTGATCTTCTGTGGATCAGCCTCATTTTTTGCCACTTTCGGAGCCTCTTCCTTCAAGAATCGGACCATGTTGAGCGTCGTCAAGTAGAACAACATCTTCTGTTGCCACCTCTTAAACTCGGTACCGTTGAACTTGGCCAGCCTTTCGGCATGGACAGTTCCCGGGACCGCTGGCACTGGTGTAGGTGCGGAGCTTGATAATGCCATCTTCAAGTATATAATTCTCGTCTTACGATTGTTGTCTGTCAGAGGTGGTGTACTTTATTAGGATCTTTAATAGTCGAGGCAAGAGTTAGATCTCTTTCTCCGTAAGATGAGATTGCCCTGTATTTAGTACTTACGTGCTGCGGTAATCATCCCCAAGATACAAAAACTAGGCTGCTTCCGAGTTCGTAGCACAACGACCCTCGAAGCTTCAGGCGAACCTTGGATATTTGAACTTTTTTGAGAGAGAGAGAGAGAGAACTACAATACTAATGAATGCTTACGCACTTGTAGTTGGGATGATATGCAAATGAGGGGGACGGGCCTATTTATTGGCGCTGGATGGAGTGGAGGCAGGCATTTCCGAAGAGACACGAAGCAATTCTGAGAAAATATGTATGTTCAGTCAACAGGCAGGCTGCCCTTCAGGTGCCTCTTCAGCCAATTCATTCGTGGCTCTTCGGAGGTCGTTGGCACCCCTTCGATAGGCAGGCAGCACACTCGCGTCCCTTTAGTGTTCTAGGAGCTTCTGGATTCGCATGTGCGCCCTTCAGGTTGGCTCGTAACCCTTCGACCTTCTGGAAGTCTCCGGGATGTTCCAGCTCTTCTGCCTCTTCGTCCGAGCTTCGACAAAACTTTAAGGCTCCTCTAGGTCCTCGTGATGATGCGCACGTGCGCGTGCTCGTGCTCGGATGGTGCTTCGCACCATCCTCGGTCAGCTCTTCAAGTAGAATATTTAATGTTACACTAGCTTGGAGCTTCTCCTTATAAACAGGAAAAATTCTCTTGCGATTTCTGATGTGGTAATGGTTCTCCCATCCTCAGCTTGGGCTTTTCAGCTTGGGCTTTTCAGCTCGGACCTTTCAGCTTGGGCCAAATGCATTAATTATGCATTCAAAACCCAACACTTTGAAGGTATAACGTCGAATCTCTAAGTTAATGACAGCTAGGAACCCCCGTGATTTGTGCTCAGGGTAGGCTCCTTTTATAGACTAACTGAGATCTCCAAAAACCAAAATTCGAGTTCATGTAAGTCATAACTTTAAGCGTGAGACTAAAACAATTCAAGCAAGCCCGTGGCTCAGTAAGGGTGGGGTATGTGCGTACCAATCGAAATTATGCAAAACCCGATCTCTTTTTTTATTTTCCAGATTACTCATGCTAGACTCGTAATTCTCTATAAACTTGTCAATACATTCAACCCAAAACAAAGTGGGATTCTCATTTATTCTAGTTTGAGTTATACTACTTTAAGGCTAATTTTTATTCAAATCGAGAATTTATTTTTCACAAGTGTTATATATCGTTACAAAGCTTTCTTAATGAGCGTCACATTAATTAATGACTTTATTAATTAGACTTCTCGGTAATTAATCTCTTGGGCTAAGTCCAACACACATTTGTGTTGGCCAAGCCTGTACACTCGGATTAAAAATTTTGATTCTCCAACAATCCTCTGCATAAATGCAATTGGTTGATTTCTATATGAGCCAACCAAATGTCACATGCAATTTAAACTGAAAATTCGTTGCATTAGGTTACAATTAACTTTTTTTTTGTATCATAGGTGTATGTTATTTCAGGTGTTATATTCTCATTCTCCTTGATGAAATATCTACTTGGTCTTTCGGTAATTAATGTCTAGACATCTTCTAATTCCATTATACACACTATTTTGTACTCATCTAATAAGTGACTGTGTGTTCATGTAGAATTTTGCACGTCGCTGGTTAACTAAAAGGGATTTAGGGGTCCCTACCACGTCTTTGCTAGGGTTAGGGTTTCAGTCCTCTAGTGAGTACGTTTGTCCCTTTTTTGGGTTTCTTTGTCGTTTTCTTCCGTCTCTCCCATACACATAATTCCTAGGGTTAATAGTTTCAGGTAATCGTGATCTCTTGGGTCGGTCTAGTCTAGTGGGTGGGTAAAGTTCTTTAGGAACACTATGAGTCAGGAGCATGGGGGCGAAGAAGGGCGGGATGGTTATGGTGATGGTGGAAGGCGACGATTGGCGGACAGAGGAAAAGGAGTGTGGACGGATGCGGAAGCTTCGGTGGGAGGGTTGCTTTTGAAGGAAGGACAGGCCCTGATGGGGGTGGGGGCTTCTGCAGTCCATGAAGCTGTGATTGGTGAGGGACCCGATCTACCTTCCCCGATATGCAATACCGTAGTGGAGGAAGATCCTGAGGTCTTGGTCCTACCATATAGCCTCGACTCTCTCTCCATCACGGAACAAGGCAATATGGTAGGGATGGTGTGGTCGGACAAAGCATTCAACTCTAAGGCTTTTATGACGATGATGCAGAATCTCTGGAGGCCACGAAAGAGGTTGGACATCACAAAGGTTACGACAAATAAGTTCCTGTTTCAATTTTTTGATCGAAAGGATATGGATAGGGTAATGCGCGAACAACCATAGCACTTTGACCGTCATATTGTACTATTGAAGGAAATTGAAGGAACCGATCAACCCACTGCGGCCGAGCTCCATTCTGTCCCTTTTTGGGTTCATGTGCATGACCTTCCATTTGGAGGCTATAATCTTACCACGGCCCAGATGATCAGGAGCTTATTCGAATCCTTCATAGATTGGGATAACGTAGCTGAATCTAAAGAAAAGTACATGAGGATTCGAGTCATGCTAGATGTCTTGGCCGCTCTCCCAAGAATTAAGAGATTACAGTTTCGGGGTGGACACACTGTACGAGTTTACTTCAAATATGAGCGACTCCCATCCTTCTGCTACTGTTGTGGGTCTCTCGGCCACCTCGATAAGGATTGTGACTATTTTAATGCTGAAGATGCTCCTCCAGATTCAGTGGAGAATTATGGTGCATGGTTGAGGGCATCTCCCTTCAAGCCCCGCCACGTCTGTGCTGGAGGCACCCGCTCGGGCTCTTTGTTCGGATCTCTTAGCAGATTCCAGGATGCATCTGCCTTCTCGGCACGCACCGCAGAGATCCCACCTTCTGCCCGAAAGAAGCTGGTCCTGAAGGATAGAGATGATGTTGATAGTAGAATAGATTGCTCTTACCTCTCAGCTACTACCACCAGACAACCCACAACTCCAAATCGACCAAAACATACATCATCTCCGCTGGCGGTCACCCGCTATATCCCACCCCCCCTCCACCCTAAGCCCGATACCCAACCCCGTACTCCCCTCCCCGACACAACCCCTGTCGTTCCCCAGCCTCCACTTCCAACTACCATCCCATCTCCCCCCCTCGAACCTCATCTTACTCCCTCCCTCAATACTACCAACACCAATACGAATACCTCCCTACCTGCTAACCATACAAACCTTGCTATACACCCCAACACACCTCCCACAGCACATATCACCCCACCAACCATCACCACAGATAACCCAATGATACTGCCCACCCCTAACCCCTCTCCTCCCCTCCCCCGACCCCTGGCCACACCAACAATTAATGAACCTACGGCCGATCCCACCTGGGGGTCAAAAAAATCTCATGTTGCAGGGACATGGAAGGAACGAGCACGTGTGCTAAACCAGTATGGAGACCAGGCTATGCGAGATGATGTGGATTTTATTTTGGAAAAACGGGGGGACTCTGAAACTACACTTGATAAGAGCCGAGTTAGCAAGAAAGTTGTTTTCAGAGCTCTTCCTTCTACTGAATTATCGGCAGAGACTGCAGGTCAGCCTCGCCGGCCACAATGAATGTTCTAGTCTGGAACTGTCGCGGGCTGGGGAGTCCCGAGGCAGTTCGCCAGCTTAGCAGGCTAGCTAAAGCCTGTAATCCCCAAATCCTCTTCCTCTCGAAAACAAAACTCCATGAGGAGGAGGCGGAATGGCTGAAATGGAAGTTGGGCTATACTTGTGGTTTATTTGTGACTTGTTTGGGTACTGGCAGATCGAGAAGTGGTGGACTTGTCATGTTCTGGAGACGAGATGTAGCGGTTCAGCTCTTGAGTTTTTCACGTAATCATATTGATGTCATAGTGGGGGAGCCGACAGCTTGGCAGTTTACGGGAGTATATGGCTGGCCGGACACTTGTGATAAACATAAAATATGGTCTTTACTTTGGTCTCTTAAGGTCCAATCATCTCTACCATGGCTTTGCGGGGGGGGGGGGGGGGGGGTGGGGGATTTCAATGAGGTGTTGTCTAATCTAGAGAAGAGAGGTGGAAATTTAATATGTAAAAGTAGGTTGGCTGACTTTCGTGATGCTATTCATCATTGTGGTTTGGAGGAAGTTCGACAAACTGGACTGAAGTTTACCTAGATAAATGGCCAAGAAGATGACCGCTACATTGAGAGCAAGTTAGATCGTTTATTTGCCTCTCAGGCCTGGTTGGACTCATATCCGGCGTCCTCTACAGAAGCCTTACGCCGGATTCGATCTGACCATTGCACTTTGTTATGTAAAGTTCATAAATTGGCAGAACCTAAGAGCACTAAACACTTCAGATTTGAGGCTATGTGGATGAGGCACGAAGAAATTCAAAAGGTGATTGAAGATGTTTGGCAATGGCCTCTTCCTGGTGCTAATATCTCACTTCGCATTGCTAACTGTGCAGTCCGATTACAAGAGTGGGACAAAAGTACTTTTGGCAACGTAAAGGTGGGCCTACGTCGGCTAAAGGGAGAAATAACACAAATTCAGCAATCTCCCCTCACAGCCGCAAGTAAGCGTCGGATGGCAGTTTGTATTCGGGAGAGGGAGGAATTATTGGTGAGAGAGGAGACGTTGTGGGCGCAACGGTCTCGGGTAGAATGGCTCAAAGCGGGTGACCAAAATACTGGATTCTTTCATAAGAAGGTGAGCCATAGGAGAGCTAGGAACTGGGTAGAGGAGATTAGGAACGGAGAGGGAGGAGTGTTTCAGGATTTGGGGGGGATCCAAGAGGTCTTTAGGAGATATTACCTGTCACTATTTTCTTCTTCGGGTTGTGTGCAGGTGGAAGATATTACTAGCAAAGTCACCCCAAAGGTGACTCTGGAGATGTCAGACATGCTGAACGCCCCCTATTCGAAGACAGAAATTAAAACTGCTCTCCACCAGATGCATCCCACGAAGGCCCCAGGTCCGGATGGCATGCCACCACTCTTCTACCAAAAGTTTTGGCATGTCGTCGGCAATGATGTTGTGCGTACGGTCCTATCCATCCTTAATGAGCGGCAAAATCCTTCTTTCATCAACAAAACTATCATTACTCTTATCCCGAAGGTCAAGAAACCCCTCCTATGTTCTGAATTTAGGCCAATCTCCTTATGCAATGTGGTTATGAAAATAATTACGAAGGCCATTACTAATCGTTTGCAAAGATGTTTGACTGATATTATACATGAGAACCAGGGAGCTTTTATCCCTGGCCGGTTGATTACAGATAACTCTTTGATTGCTTTCGAAGCCTTCCACTACCTAAAGAAGAGGAGCAAGGGGAGCAAGGGTTTCTGTGCTCTGAAATTGGATATGACAAAAGCCTATGATCGAATTGAGTGGCCATTCTTGGAGAAGATGATGCTAGCTCTGGGCTTTCCGGATATCTTTGTCTCTCTTGTTCTCTACTGTGTGACCTCGGTACAGTATGCTATACAGGTCAATGGTAATGTGGGGTATTATTTCACACCAAGTAGAGGCCTGAGGCAAGGCGATCCCCTCTCGCCTTACCTTTTTCTTTTATGTGCCGAAGGCCTTGCAGCCTCTCTTATGCATGCCGAGTCTCAAGGCCAAATACATGGTGTCAGGGTTGCCAGATCTGCACCTTCAGTTACCCACCTATTCTTTGCAGATGACTCGTTGTTATTTGCCAGAGCCACTGAGGAGGAGCTGCGTAGAGTGCTCAGTATCCTGTCAACCTATGAAAGAGCTTCAGGACAACAAGTAAATTTACATAAGTGCTTAGTTACGTTTAGCTCTAATGTTCCTGTGGATGTATGCGAGAGTTTGAGACTGCTCCTTAATATGCGGGAGGCGGGGGATAGGGAGAAGTACTTAGGATTGCCCACGGTGATAGGACGCTCTAAAAAACTCATATTTGCTGATCTGGAGGACAGAATTTGGGGCAAGTGATATGAACCTCGGCAGGAGGCTCACAACGGACCGTGCTACTTTGGATGGAACAGACCGCAACCCACGAACTCGAGCCTTGCCAGAACCTTGGTTTGGAAGAACCGCAACCCAAGCAATGGAATTTCGTGAACCTATGGTCCAAGTCGAATCACGCCACAAACGATGATGGAAGAATCGTTTGATAAGTGAAAAGTTGCGCTCAAGCTTAGCAATCCAGCAATTAGCAAGAACACACAAGGAGTATCTTAACTCACAAAGAATGAAATCAATCTCAAAAGTTCGTCCTTTTTATTGCTAGGAGACCTCCTTATATAGGCTCCAAAGTACCAAAGTATTCCTAAACAAGCTAACTCCTAAAAAGGAGTTCAAAGGTTGGCCAAAACTCTCTTTCCTAATCTAAGGATATTCTGGCCGAATTATTCAACTAAATAAGAAATAATCTAAGCAAATAATATCTAAGCAAATAATATCTAATAGAATAACTAATAGTTGCACGTCCTAAACAAGTAGATGCACGGACTAAATAGGCTGATTCTTCTTGATTCTCCATGTGCGCATGCATCCAGAAGTTTACGTGCATGTCAAGCTTCCAAAATAGCCTCTATCACATGCATGGGCTTTGCATGGGCCTCATGCACGTTCTTGCACTTGTACGCACTAGCTTGAGCCCAGACTTCTTGCATTAACCCATTAAGATCTGCTTGAAACATTTTGGCTCTTGCTCGTGTCATCGGCCCAATTGGTACTTGCACTCACATCATTCCCCTCCGCTTGAAAAGGATTTGTCCTCAAATCGTCACCTACATCAAACGGACTCAAATCAGTAACATTGAAAGAAGCACTAACATTATACTCACCTGGCAGGTCAAGCTCGTAGGCATTGTCATTGATGCGTTCAAGCACTTGAAATGGACCATCGCCCCGTGGTAGCAACTTTGAACATCGTTGCGCGGGAAAGCGTTCCTTTCTCATGTGTAACCAGACCCAATCACCAGGCTCAAAGACAACCTTATGCCGTCCTTTGTTTGCTTGTCTTGCATAGTGCTCTGTTCGTTTCTCGATGTTTATTCGCGCCCTCTCATGCAGTTGCTTGACAAATTCAGCCTTCCTCTTGCCATCTAAGTTAACAAGCTCACTCGAAGGCAAAGGTGATAAATCCAATGGAGTCAAAGGATTAAATCCATAAACAAGCTCAAATGGTGAAAATTGAGTAGCAGAATAAACTGAACGATTATAAGCAAATTCAACATGTGGCAAACATTCTTCCCAAGTATTAATGTTATGCTTGATAAGTGCTCTCAATAAAGTAGACAAAGTCCTATTTACAACTTCAGTTTGACCATCAGTTTGTAGATGAAAAGTAGTAGAAAATAAAAACTTGGTACCTAACTTTCTCCACAAGGTCTTCCAAAAGTAACTCAAGAACTTAGCATCTCTATCAGAAATAATAGTTCTAGGCATACCATGCAACCTAACAACTTCTCTAAAGAATAAATCAGCAATGTTTGAAGCATCATCAGTCTTATGACATGGAATAAAATGTGCCATCTTAGAAAACCTATCCACTACCACAAAGATTGAATCCCTTCCACGTTTAGTCCTAGGCAGTCCTAACACAAAATCCATAGAGATATCAATCCAAGGCTCACTAGGTATAGGTAGTGGGGTATACAAACCATGGGGTTTCACCTTTGACTTGGCTTGCTTGCATGTGATGCAACGCCCACAAACTCTTTCAGCGTCGCGCTTCATGTGTGGCCAATAGAAGTGATCTTGTAGCATTGCCAAAGTCTTTGTGATTCCAAAATGCCCCATTAATCCGCCTCCATGTGCCTCCTGAATTAGCAACTCTCGCATAGAACAATTAGGCACACAAAGTTTGTTCTCACGAAATAGGTAACCTTCATTCCGAAAAAATTTACCACTTGCACTCTTCTCCGTAGCTCGGAACAGATCACCAAAATCAGTATCATCAGCATACAACTCTTTAAGGTGTTCAAAACCAATTAACTTCGCATCAAGAGTTGAGATCAAAGCATACCTTCGCGATAGGGCATCAGCTACTACATTTTCCTTACCTTGCTTGTAGCGAATGACATAAGGAAATGTCTCAATGAACTCCACCCATCGTGCATGCCTCCTATTCAACTTGTGTTGCCCCTTTAAGTGCTTGAGTGATTCATGATCAGTGTGGATCACGAATTCCTTGGGCCACAAGTAATGCTGCCATGTTTACAATGTTCGAACTAGCGCATACAACTCTTTGTCATAAGTTGGATAGTTCAAGGTTGCTCCACTTAGTTTCTCACTAAAGTAGGCAATTGGTCTCCCTTCTTGCATGAGGACAGCTCCAATCCCTATACCTGAGGCATCACATTCAACTTCAAAGGTTTTAGCAAAGTTAGGCAAAGCCAACAAAGGAGCATTAGTCAACTTCTCTTTGATGAGTTGGAATAAGTTCTCTTGAGCTTCTCCCCAACTAAATCCAACGTTCTTCTTGATGACTTCAGTGAGGGGCGCGGCTAGACTACTAAAGTCTTTCACGAACCTCCTGTAAAAGCTAGCTAAGCCATGAAAACTTCGAACATTAGCAACACTTGTAGGACTTGGCCAGTCCCGGATGGCTCGGATCTTTTCCTCATCAACCTGTATCCCGTGAGCACTAACAACAAAACCCAAGAATACAAGTTTGTCTGTGCAAAAGGTGCACTTCTTTAAGTTGGCAAACAATTGATCCTCTCTAAGTGCATCTAGGACAGATTTCAAATGCTCTACATGATCCTCTAAACTCGTACTATAAATGAGTATATCATCAAAGTACACAACGACAAATTTGCCAATGAATGGACGTAAGACATGATTCATAAGGCGCATGAATGTACTAGGTGCATTAGATAACCCGAACGGCATGACCATCCACTCATACAACCCATATTTTATTTTAAAAGCAGTCTTCCACTCATCTCCTTCTTTCATCCTAATCTGATGATAACCACTTTTTAAGTCAATCTTAGAAAACATGCAAGATCCATGCAACTCATCTAACATGTCATCTAAGCGAGGAATAGGATGACGATATTTTACCGTGATGTTGTTGACAGCTCGGCAATCAACACACATCCTCCATGATCCATCCTTCTTAGGCACAAGTAGGACTGGAACAGCACATGGGCTCATGCTTTCTCTCACGTACCCTTTTTCCAAAAGCTCATTGACTTGCCTCTCAAGTTTCTTTGTTTCCTCAGGATTACTTCTATATGCAGGGCGGTTAGGTATGGTAGCTCTTGGAACAAAATCAATTTGATGCTCAATCCCTTGCATAGGTGGTAATCCAGCTGGTAGCTCTTCGGGAAAGACATCCTTGTAGTCCTGCAAGAGAGAAACAACCATACTAGGCAAGTGTGGTTCAAGTTCGTTAGTGATCAAAAGTATCTCCCTACACCGAAGTAAGATCATAGACTTTTTTTCAAAATAAGCTTGCTTGATTTCACTTGCTCCCACATAGTAGTTCTTTTTCCATCCCTCGGATTTTCTCTCAATGGCCGATTTCAATTCTGTTTTTCCGGCTTCTTTTGCTCGCTCCATTGTATCCTCTCTTTTGGCCATTTTTCCTTTCGGTTTTTTGGCTTCTTCTCTCCTCTCAATTCATTTCTTCTGCTCACTTTTTTTTCTCTCATCACTTTCTTTTTGTAACTTCATCTGATCTTCACAAACTTGTGATGGCGCTAAGGGTGCCAAAGTGAACACACGCCTATTGAGTGTGAATGAGTACTTGTTGGTGTGTCCGTTGTGAGTTACCCTTCTATCAAACTGCCACGGCCTCCCCAACAGTAGATGACTAGCTTGCATTGGCACAACATCGCACAACACTTCATCTTCGTACTTGCCAATGCGGAATGTCACTAGCACTTGCTTCTCCACTCGTACTTCTCCACTATCATTCAGCCATTACAGCTTGTAAGGTTTAGGGTGTTTCTTCGTGAGTAATCCTAACTTCTCAACCATAGTAGTGCTTGCCACGTTAGCACAGCTACCTCCATCAATGAGGACACTACACACCTTGTCCTTGACATAACACTTTGTATGGAAGATATTCTCCCTTTGTGCTTTGTCGTCTTCTTCTCTTGCTTGCAAGTTCAAGGCTCTTCTTGCCACTAGAGTGAGTCCTTCAGGAACTTGAATTTCCTCTTCGGATACGTCTTCCAATGAAGGCATGCTTTTATGATCCGAATCTTCTCCTTCTGTTACGACCTCCCCACTCTCTCTAATCACCATAATCTGTTTGTTAGTGCATTGACTTGAGATGTGCCCCCTTCCTTGACACTTGAAGCACTTGATATCATAGTTTCGTGTGGGAGTGGCTTCCACCTTCTTTTGAGAATTGGCATTGGAACTCTCAGTCTTGTGCTCTATCTTGGTTGCCTGTGGTTTGTCAAATTTCTTTGAATAGTTTGGCTTCCAATTAGCACTTGATGTAGCTCTTGTCCCTCCTCCTCCTCTCTTCAGTTGCTTCTCAATTTTTGTGGCCATATGCACCATGTCCTCCAACTCCACATAGTGTTGCAACTCTACTTTGTCATGGATCTCAGGATTGAGTCCATTCAAGAACCTTGCCACGGTAGCTTCTCTATCTTCCTCCACGTCAGCTCTTATCATGGCCATCTCCATCTGTTTGTAATATTCTTCCACGCTCAGACTTCCTTGTCTCATTCCTTGTAACTTCTTGTATAGCTCTCGGTAGTAATGACTTGGAACAAAACATTTCCTCATCACCGCTTTCATCTTCTCCCATGTAGCTATAGGACGCTCTCCATTACGCCTCCTACTTGTGACAAGTTGATCCCACCACGTTATAGCATAATCAGCGAACTCAGTCATAGCTAGCTTTACCTTCTTTGTTTCGAAACAATTGTGGCAATCAAACACGAACTCAATCTTCTTCTCCCACTCTAGGTATGCTTCCGGGTCAGAATGACCTGCAAAGAAAGGTATCTTCAGCTTAATACTTCCCAAGTTGTCATCTCCTCTTCGCCTTGCCTCTCTAGGTGGGCGGTTAGTCCTTGCTCGCCTAAGATTCCTTGTAGAGCTTACGTCCTCCTCCTGAAAAGGGTCGGAATCTTCTTCACTTGTGCTTCCCAAAGGTGCTCTCCTTCTTTGTGCATGGAATTCTCCTCCACTTGTGCCTCCCAAAGGTGCAAACCTTCGTTGTGCTTGGACTTCTCTTCTTGGTTATTGGCTGTTGCGAGTGTCCTCCATTGCATCTATGCGTTGTTGCAACGGCTCCATCTCCGCTCGCATCATTTGTTGGAATTTTCCTGTCATGGCCTCCACAAATACCTTAAGACCAACATCAGCCAACGTACCCTCTTTGTCTCTTTGATCTTCGTAAGACATCTTGCTGCAAGAAAATTTCGTTAGTAAAAAAAATTGATGGCCTCACAAGTTCACTCCCTTACGTGTTTACTCTCAATGTAAGTTGCACTCAAGTTCACTCGTGTTTGCACTCAATTATTTGGCTTTTCTCTCTAATGCACTCACAAACTCTTGCCTTTTTCCTCTCGTGATACTCTTGTACGTTCTTACTAAGCTAACAAGGCTTTGCTTGAACTACACGGATCACTATCAAAGGTAGTTCCTTGTCTTCTTGCGCTGCACGTAGATTAATTCGGACTGACTTCCTCTTGTTTTCTGTCCGCCTATTGGTTTTGCTTCTTGCTTCCTCTTTTGTTTCTCTTGCGTTTTCTCTTTAATCACAAGCTTCCTAATTCGCCTTACTCCGCTTTAGTCTTGCAATTTCCTGTTTAGTCTTGCTTCTTCTTTTGTTTTTTGTTTCTTTTTTTTTCTTTTTTTTTGATCAGAATACACAACCTAGAATAACTAAGTCACGAATCTGATTGCTACGAAATACAAACTACTTATGAAAAAAAAATGAATTGGATACTAGACTAACAAAAGGAAAGGTAAAGATAGATAGTAGCAAGCCGTGGCTCTGATACCAAATGATATGAACCTCGGCAGGAGGCTCACAACGGACCGTGCTACTTTGGATGGAACAGACCGCAACCCACGAACTCGAGCCTTGCCAGAACCTTGGTTTGGAAGAACCGCAACCCAAGCAATAGAATTTCGTGAACCTATGGTCCAAGTCGAATCACGTCACAAATGATGATGGAAGAATCGTTTGATAAGTGAAAAATTGCGCTCAAGCTTAGCAATCCAGCAATTAGCAAGAACACACAAGGAGTATCTTAACTCACAAAGAATGAAATCAATCTCAAAAGTTCGTCCTTTTTATTGCTAGGAGACCTCCTTATATAGGCTCCAAAGTACCAAAGTATTCCTAAACAAGCTAACTCCTAAAAAGGAGTTCAAAGGCTGGCCAAAACTCTCTTTCCTAATCTAAGGATATTCTTGCCGAATTATTCAACTAAATAAGAAATAATCTAAGCAAATAATATCTAAGCAAATAATATCTAATAGAATAACTAATAGCTGCACGTCCTAAACAAGTAGATGCACGGACTAAATAGGCTGATTCTTCTTGATTCTCCATGTGCGCATGCATCCAGAAGTTTACGTGCATGTCAAGCTTCCAAAATAGCCTCTATCACGTGCATGGGCTTTGCATGGGCCTCATGCATGTCCTTGCACTTGTACGCACTAGCTTGAGCCCAGACTTCTTGCATTAACCCATTAAGATCTGCTTGAAACGTTTTGGCTCTTGCTTGTGTCATCGGCCCAATTGGTACTTGCACTTGATGTGAGTCTTGTAGCTTCACATCAGCAAGGTTGGAATATGGAAGGAGCGTTTCCTATCACGGGCGGGACGAGAGACTTTAATCAAATCTGTTCTGCAGGCTATCCCCACGTACATCATGAGCTGCTTCCTATTACCGTTGGATACATGCGACAGGATAGAAAAGAGGTTAGGAGATTTTTTCTAGGGTGGAGCGGAGGGGGAAAAAAAGTTGCACTGGAGAAGCTGGGATCGAATATGTCAATCTAAACGGGATGGGGGCATGGGCTTCCGACGATTACATAATTTCAACAGAGCGATGTTGGCCAAACAGGCATGGAGGTTACTAATATAACCAGATTCTCTTACTGCTCGAGTTATCAGGGCTCGATATTACCCTAGGGGATCAATTTTAAATGCTCAAATAGGCTATAACCCAAGCCATGCTTGGCGAAGTATCAAGGCCGGTGTTAAAGTGCTAAAGGACGGTTTGGAATGGAGACTAAAAAATGGACAAAATATTAACATTTGGGAAGATCGATGGCTCACTGACCTCCCTGAGGGCCACCCGCGCTATGTCCGTCCCGGTAGTGATTTGTTCCAGACGGTCTCTGATCTCTTTCATGAGGATAGAAATCAATAGAATGCCGCGCTGCTTGAGGACATTTTCTCTCTGGATGATGCTCTTCGCATCAAGAAGGTATATCTTAGTCCAAGACAGCCCTCGGACACGCTGAGATGGCGACATTCACTCGACGGTGTGTATACTGTCCGAAGTGGCTACAAAGCTGATTTTGCCTCTTGGTGGTCAATGACAGGACACTCGCGGGAGATTGATCAACAAATAGATTATTGGTCTCTTTGCTGGAACGTTCACTATCCCCCCCGTTTTAAAATGCTACTCTGGTGAGCTCTTGATAATAATCTTCCTGTCCATGCTAATCTTGTTCGCCGTGGCATTCTAGTGGATGGTGAGTGTCCGTTCTGTCATTCCCACCCGGAAACTATCCAGCACCTCTTTATGGATTGCCCGATTGTACGAGGTATGTGGCAAGATCAAGAAGAATCGCTTACAGCTTCAGCTACAATGACTTTCAGGGTAGCTTGGAGAGAGTTCTTGGAAGGAGTAGACTGCTCAATGAAATCACGACGAATTGCCTGGCTTTGGGGCATCTGGAAAGTTCGAAATCATTTGGTCTTCCATCCTGGTGATCCAATTGATATCCCTATGGAGATGTCTCGAGCTTTAAAATTACTACAGGATTACCAAGAGGCCAATTGCATCTCTCAGAACGCTGATATCCGCCCCCCTGCCCATTGGTCTCCACCTCCTCCTGGCTACTATAAAGTTAACACTGATGCTGGGATTTCAAGTAGTGGCTCTGGGCAAATTGGGGTTGTGATTAGGGATCCATCTGGTACGTTCTTCTTAGCAGAGGTTGTCTCTATGCCTCATGTGACCCACCCCACTTTGCTTGAAGCGCATGGTGTCCTTGCCGGTATCAACCTTGCCAAGTCACGAAGACTGCCAAATATCATAGTTGAATCTGATTGTCAACCAGTAATTCAGGCACTTACTTGTCCACTGTCGAATAGAAGTGATCTGAGCCTTATCCTAGAGGATTGCCTTTCCGCCACTACCACTTTGGAACGGTGCAGTTTTGCTTTTGTCCGGAGGGAAGCGAATGCTGTTGCCCATGCTCTAGCAAAGACTTGTGCTGTAGGAAGTCCTGATCCTCTTTTGTTTATTTCTCCACCTAATTGGCTTATGCCTCTGCTTGATGTTGATCGCTTGTAAACACTCATCTCTATTTGATTAATGAAGTATCATGTTGTTCCTTAAAAAAAATAAAGTGACTTATTGTCATATTGATCTTGACGAGATGGAAATATCCTTTAAGAAATTTCAGAACAAGTCTTTCTCTTTTACTACGAAATCTAACAGTAAGAGTTCTAATTACATAACTCATCTTATAATATAAGTTTGTTGCATGATTTAAACGAAATTGTTGCTCCTCTAATTATAAATTAATATTAGTCCATGGATTTTACATTGTTTACGTTCAGCCCAATACATGGCTTTAAATTATTAGATGGACGATGTGCTAAACTTAGCATACCCAAGAAAGAATTCAGATTGAATTAGTTGTCCTTTATGGTTTTTAATTTCATTTTAATATTTTTAAAGTGCATTTCTGTTGGTAAGGATGTAAAATTTTAATTTGTCCGAGTTTTTAACATATTTCAATGCCATTAACGACATTCTAGATGGAAAGTCAGATATGAAGTTACCGCTATCTTCGGTACATGGAAGATACCAGAATCATCGAATCACAATTTGTAAACAAAATAAATAACTTGGCAAAAATAGAAAACCCGAGAAAGGGAAAAGATCACTGTGAAAAAGAAAAAGAAAAAGAAAAAGGGAGGAAGAGATCATCATTATTAGTGAGTCAACGTTACCGCTAAAGTTTACCCTATTAAAATTGTTACTAAATAAAATACCACAATATTCGAATCGAACCTATTCTGCTTCGTCCACTCCACTCTCCTCCTCCTCCCGCCCAACAATTCTGGCTTCACCGTGGGGGTGCTCTTAGCAAAATACCCGAAAAAGGCGTAAAAGCGCAAACGTACGTGGTCCTTCTTCTTCCCTCTGTTTCCTTTTATTCTCTTCAATTTTTTCTTCAAAACGCAGGGAGAGAGAACATTCAAACGGCATGGGAGATGGCCACCGGCGACGATGACCTCGGGGTCGAGGAAAGGGTCTTGTCAACCCTCTCGACGTCGCCAAGGTTCCTAAAACTATTTTCAATTTTTCATTCTTTTTAGGGACCTGAAGAAAGAATTAATTGTTAAATTGGCGTGGAATGATTCAAAGTTTGTTGCTTTGTGTAGGACGATTGTGAAGATTAGATTTTGTGATGTGGGTTTGGTTTGGTTTGGTTTGGTTTTCTACTGTTGTTGTAACAGACGAGGCTACAGACTCAGGCGGCCGGGGTTCAGTACTCGCACCCTTTGAGCAACATTACGAGTAGGATGTCGTAATTCGGACCGAGCATGGTACGCTTCTGAGCTGAATGATAAGCTTGTGTCTGTTAAGAAGTGACCCACTGTGTTTTTTGTGCTATTGTTGGTCCAGATGTTTGCTCATTTAAGGTGCTCGCCGTCGTGTTCTCGGGCTGGAGTTCATGGCACCGTTTCGATTTGTCCTCCTGATTGCTTTCACTACAAAGGAACCCTGGATGTTTTCCACAAAATCATACGTCAGGTTCGTTGGCGACTTTTTTTCTTTTTCTTCCATCTAGCCCTTGATATATTGTTGTCGATGCTTAATTGTGGAATTTTTTTTGTTGTTGTTGAAGGGATTGAATCTAGTTTTGAGTTTGTGAGGAGAATTTGGTATACTGTGCTTTTCTTTTGAATTATATATTTATTGTCTTTGCTTCTTGCTATGCCATTTTCACTTGGTGGTTATTTTGTTGAGCTTCATTTGTTCCTGTTATGTCTTTGGGTTGAGTATGTTTTCTTGAATGTGCGATACTTCATTATCAAATTTTGTGAATTCATGGACCCTTTTTAATTGTTCAATTTGGAGAGTGTGCAGGAAGGATTTGGGAGGCTGTGGAGAGGCACAAATGCTAGTTTAGCTCTGGCAATTCCGACAGTGAGTTTTTTACTCGCATGGTGACGCAGTATTTTGAAGCTTGTATGAGTTGCCAATTAATTACGGCAAATTTGTATTTCTCTTCGCAGGTGGGAATTTACTTGCCATTGTATGATGTGTTCCGCATCTGTCTGGAGAATCTCACTGCTCAGAATGTCCCCGGTGCCACACCATATGTGCCTCTAGTAGGAGGTTCTTTTGCACGTTCTCTTGCTTGTGCAACTTGCTACCCCATTGAACTGGCCAAAACTCGCATGCAGGTAGGGAAATCGAAAAATGAATCAGGTCTTCTATGTGTTCTGCTCCTCAAGTATGTGTGGAATGGGGTGGTTGGATGACATTTTCTGTTGATAATTCATGCCTGACTCATAATTTATTGGAATTGTAGGCTTATGTATTTATTTGGTTCGTTGTTCATCTATTTCATAACCATTACTCAGGCATTTAAGGCATCCCAAATCGATAAGAAACTTCCTGGAGTGTGGAGAACCCAGTTGGAGCTGCTTTCGCATGTTAGGAGTTCAAGTGATGTTCACAATAACAGTGAGCCAAATTTTCTCGGCCCCCGTCATTTTATGGTCTTTATGTCAGGATTTAATGATGCCATTATCCAGACTTCATGATCCATAGAATGGAATAATATACCCCATTTAAGGGAAAAATGAAATAATTGTAATTTTTTTTTTCCAAACTGATTCCTATTTTGAACATGATTTTTTTGCAACAGTTAGAGGATATCGTGTTTTGTGGACTGGCATGGGAGCATAGCTTGTGCGTGATGTTCCATTCTCAGCAATTTGCTGGTCAACCCTGGAGCCCGTGAGAACCTGGTCTTTTCTGCTTTTTCATGAAAAGATTGGGAATAGTCTCTGATGCAATATTCTTACCTGCCTTATAATGTCCCGACACTTGACAGTTTTGTTGTTTTCTTGGCAATAGACAAGAAGACGCCTTCTCAGTATTGCTGGTGAAGAATCGAGCGCTGCAACTGTTCTGGGAGCCAACTTTTGTTCTGGTTTTTTTGCCGGAAGTCTTGCAGCTGGTGCCACGTGTCCTTTGGATGTTGTGAAAACTCGAAGACAGATAGAGGTACTTAAACCCCCTTGCCATTAACTATGAGGAGATGTTTGATTTCGTTTATTCTCTTGAGGACATGTTTTAGGTTCCTGGTGACCTTATATTAGCTTCATTTGCTTGTACAATGTGCGGAATTGTAACACTATCATCCAAGTCTTGAATTTGACGGCAGAAACCATAGTCCTTTTGTTTTAAATTAAAAGTCAATAGTAGATTGTCTGTTGGTTTTTATTATGTTAAAGAAGACTTTCTTGTGTTGCTCTCAGTCTTTTTGACATTTGCTTGATTTCTAGAATGATCCTGTAAGGGCAATGAGAATGACAACATGGAAAACATTGGTCGAAGTTTGGAGGTACGTTTTCGCGCAATGACATTTAAGTTTTAACCGCTTTTTAAGCACTCTGTACCATTGGGCCCAGATTTTTTTATGTCTTTCATGCTTTCCAGTCTAGATGGACTAGAATTGGTTCTATTCAGTATTAATGACAAGTACGAGGTTGCAGGAAAGCATATATTAGTTAGAGCTGTCTTGGATAAGATTCTAGCCGGTCTAATATGTTTTGTTGGGAAAAACTTTACAGTACTGCTCATGAGTACGAGGTTGCAAGAAATCGTATATCAGCTAGAGCTGTCTTGGATAAGAATCTAGTCGATTCTAGTCGGTCCAATATGTTTTATTTGAGAAAAACTCTTCAAAATTGTTCATGAGTACATGGTTGCAGGAAAGTATATATAAGCTAGAGCCGTGTTGGATAAGATTTTAGTCGGTCCAATAAATTTTTGAAAAAACTGTTCATTAATACGAGGTTGCATTAAAGCTTATATTAGCTAGAGCTGCAGTTGGATAAGATTCTAGTTTGTCCAATGTGTTTAAAATCTTAGTCTGACGAATATTGACATTGGCTCTCAGGGAGGGTGGAGTTAAATCTCTCTTCACAGGCGTCGGACCTCGTGTTGGTCGTGCCGGCCCATCCGTAGGAATCGTCGTCTCATTTTACGAGGTGGTAAAGCACATCCTGCACCAACGGTATTCAGGCTCATAGAAGCGGCTTCTTGGTCACATAAGCACGCATCGATGGGAAGGATCGACAAGATAGGAGTAACAGCTAACGAAAAGTGACAATAATTCAAGCAAAGAAAAGGAGGAGAATGGAGTTACCTTTAGTTTAGGAAGTCAGACCATCTCTGTGCATGATGGGATCCATCTTTTATTTGTGCAGTTTTGTAAGTCCAGGTTTCATGTAAAGCCCAAACTTTGGGAGAGATTGTTCTTTTTGCTCTCTCTCTTTTTTTTTCCGAGTGGTTCTCGGTTCTTCACAAGCTTTCTTAGCTAGGATGGTTTTCCGTTGCGGAAATGTTTCTGGAAAGGTGTGAAGCATTGCGGAATTTTAATGGCTAGGTAGGAGTCGAGAATTTTAGCCGTCAAAATTGGGATAGATCTCTGCTGTTCATTGGAGGGGAAGCTATATGTAAGGAAATGGCCTCCTCACTTAGTTGTCCACGCGGGCTCCATATCTGCTAAAATGTCGTCGTGGTTATTTTTGTACCGACAACCAAATGGCGGGGCAGGTATCCGGATTGCCTAGAATTGAGAGCTGTCCGAACAAAAATAACGACAAAGACCAAATTTGAAACTTTAAACTACATATATCCTAAAAGTGAAATTTGTGAAACTACATAATACTAGGTAGTTGTCCCAAAATTCAAATACAAACGGTCTTTCAGCAACTCCCTTAAAAAGAACACCAAGTGATGCATCTTCTTCCCCTACTTGCTTGGTTTTGAAAGAACACTCTCTCTCTCCATCTGGTGACTAAAGTTGGAGTCTTTACGGTCTATTTGGTTTAAACTGTTTATGTTGTCTCCTCCTTGGACAGGAAAATGAAGGAAGGGCTCCAGAGAAGGTGGAAATGGTGGCAAAAAGAGTTTGCAAAGTTGGAGTTAGAATCTTTTTACCCTTCTCATTTTTTGCTTTCCTTTTCACCTACTTGTGTTCTTCTTTTACAAAGTTTGGTTCTTTTTTCGGTAAATGAAGAACTCCATTCTGTTTCCACTTAGAACCAAGTGTCATGAACTTCTGCTGCCTCCAATAGCATTCTCTGTGAGGCAGCAATGAGTTTTTTTTTTGGGGGGGTCTAAAAATCACATACTGGGTATTCACTAGGCCGACTATCCAAGTCCGAGCCCAGCATGATTTAAGACGTACTGATACTTTTGGCATTTGGTTGGAAACATTATTTTCTTGCTGATATGTTGTTGTTCTCTTGCAGCAGCCAGAAGACATCCCAAAAGGTTCAGGTGTTTTTGCTTTGTCATGAGTGAATGCTCTCCAATCTTCTTCATTCAGCCAAAAGCGGAGGAATTTCAATGACTCGCGCACGAGTAGTGAGGATGGATTGAAACCTTGCTCAGCAATGAAGCGAGCAATCGAAATTCAAGCTGCCCTGTCACCCCAATTTCCTAGCATGATCAAGGGAATGCTACAGTCTCATGTCACCAGAGGGTTTTGGCTGGTGCGAATATTATTTCTCAACATTTTAAGCAACTAAAAAAATTGCTTTGCTATTATACGATCTTTAATAATAATTTTCTCCAATTGCAGGGTCTCAATAGTTCGTTTTGTGCCAAGCACTTGCCCCGGGAAGATACTATGATGGTCTTGGAAGACGAAGATGGAAGGCGCTACCCGTCGAAATATCTTGCAGCAAAGGCAGGTCTCAGTGCTGGATGGAAAGGCTTCTCCGTAGCTCACAAATTGTTGGTTGGAGATGTCGTTGTTTTCCACCTAGTATCTCCAACTAAATTCAAGGTAATTAATTGTTTAAACTTCATTCCTAGTTTGTGTCATTTTGCTCTCTCTTTTTTCACCTACTCGTTCAATGTTGTGAAAATGACAAGGTCTACATCTCAAGAGACAACCGAAGAGAAGATGCGGAAGGCGCTTTTAATATACTGAAATTGAATGCTGAAACAAAGCAGACACTTGCTGGTAAGGCTGGTCCGTTTTGCTTGGTTAGCAAACCATCTGTATGTTTATGATATGGCGCGGATCGTGCAGTGAACCGAGGCTTCGCGAAGAAAGAAACTGAAGATTGTGAATCCCAACTGCATTCCACTAATGATGACAGTATAAAAGGGTGTAACTCGGATCAGTTTGAGCACGACAATGGCGATCTCCAGTTTGACCTTGGCTCGGTCGTAACATGCGAGCTCTCGAATCATCACCAACGCAAGTACTACGATCTTTGCTGCAGCAGGAAATGTTTTCTCCATCAGCATCTAGTCGGTGGGCTCAGTGTAAAGCTAATAGCTGGCATCATCATGGAGACTGTCAACATTGCGGATGCTATACGAGCTTCAAAGCTCACAACCTCCTCCCGTGATGATTTTCTAGCCTGGAAGAGAACCTTACAAGGATTCGAGGGGATGGGAATGGATGTCGGATTCCTCATCTCGCGACTTGATAAGCTAATCAGCCTCACTGATAAGTCCAAGAGATCAGAGGAAGTCCAGGTAGAGAGATGTAGTGCATTGGATGAACTGAGTAGTCTTGAAGGAAAGACTTTGGAAATGAAGGAGAAAATGAGGAGGCTAGATGAGGAGATCATGACACTGAAGGCAGGTGGTTCTCAGTTGGAGTTCATGTACCAAGAACTGGCAAGGCAAATTGGCAGACCACAATGAGATGGTTCTGGCTTCTAGTGTTGTTGATGTTGCTGCAGACCACAACTCTATCTCCGGGTCTGCAGCAACATCAAGATTACAAATTTGACATTTATATCCATTTGTCTCTTTGGTGCTGCTAGGAGCTCAGCAACACCCAATCCGTCTCCCTTTTCGAGCCATCAACACTCCCTCAATTGTCAACCGGAAAAAGAATATAAATATTACAAGATGACACCTCATTTCACCCGTAAAAAACTTCCTAGGATTTCCTAGCGACTAAACCAGACTATTCTAAGTATGATTGATTTTAAGACTTTTTTAGAAAATTTGGATAATTTTGGGTGATTTTTTAGTCCGATTTTAATAACATTGGTAACTTTCTAGTATTCTCACATTTGTTTTTGCTACTAGAAGTGTGCTTGGGCATATTTGTGAACGAAGGTAGTTCTCTATACAATGATAAGTAAAGTTCGAACGTCGGAATATTAAAAAGTTGAGTCGCATTCAACTGTTTTGTAATGAATTTATAAATTATTGTCCAAATGAATAGCAAAAGAAAAAGAAGAA
This sequence comes from Hypericum androsaemum, assembly GCA_963995505.1. NCBI lineage: Eukaryota > Viridiplantae > Streptophyta > Magnoliopsida > Malpighiales > Hypericaceae > Hypericum > Hypericum androsaemum. The sequence continues at coordinate 15,874,531 of OZ023182.1, forward strand.
AGGTCATATAGCAACTGTAACCCAAAATAAATAAATAAATATCATGACGAATTGAATTACAACAGATTTGAACAAACTGCTTCACAAATATTCAAGACGGGTAGTTTTTCTCAAGGAATTTTACATTTAAGTATTCTACCCATCTTGGTCCCAAATTAGTTTTTTTTTTTCACATCACCCCATTATTTTTCCTTTCGTTGACGCCTAAAATCTCGACTAAAAGTAAACATCATCTTCCGATAAACCCCTTGCTCAGTGAATGAGATAAGTGAGCACCAACGCGACTAGCATTAGGAAGTAGGCTACTCCTTGGTCTATTGTGGTGCCTACAAACACAAAAAAAAAAAATGAAACGCGAATAAGGTGATTGTTAATGCTCAAGAAAAATGAAAATTAGTTTTGGGGACCAAGGAATAACATGCAAAAGATTGTTATTTTCAAAAATATTTTGGAGAACGGCCACAAAACTTTATTGTCATTTTATAAAATATTCTTTAGAGGGTTAAAATTTTATTTTAGTTAAATATGAGCGTTCCAACGTGACATTAAAACGAGAACTGAGTATAGTATTTGCTACGGTCCTAGTTTTGTATCACATTATCTAGAATTTAAATAACCAACACTTTTTATGTCCTATATATGCATGTAAGATTATTTTATTTTAGGAAAAATTAAAATTTTTTATTTTGTGATTTCACGTTTTTTGAGATATAATCATGTACTTTCAAAACGACTTTTTGAATCATGTGATTGCAACTTTTTGTCACTTAAAGGCTCGGGTAACTCCCTGAGCCAATTTTGATCCTAAACTTAAAAACGATGTCTTTTTGTGGCTGAGATGACACGCTACATCAACTTTTTAATCTGGACTAATTTTACCTTTGCGTTATCTGTATCAATGTTATTATCATGGAGTAATACAATCTATTTAGTTATTAAAAAAATACACGTAAGAGCTTGAAAATATGAGAAGGGCAGAAGGCCTACCGTCGCTGGTGGGTGACGGCGCCGGGGCCGCCGATTGGCCGCACGCCAACGGCAAGAACACGGCAAAGACGATGGCAACGGCGGCGTAGATTCCAAAACCAGCTTTAGCTCCCGCCATTTTCTTGGCTTCCGATTCTCTTTTCCTTCTCTCTTTTTGGGTTGGATATATGATCGGTTCGGTCCGACGACCTTTCTCCTTCTCTCAGGGGGAGAAGAAAGAAAGTATCGGCCTCAAAAAGAGAGAAGGCGATCACGATCACGATCCTTGGAACTTCTCCGAAATGCCAATTTGGGTGATGGAGCTGTTACGCGAGGAGAGCCCTGTCCTTATATAATACATGTAATGACGTGAGGCGTCTTAGAAATGAAGGTTAGAGAGAAATGTAAGGGCAAATGTGGGGTCCACCCGCGTGTTTAGCGGGCCCACCAATCCCCCATGTGGCCTTGCGGCGTTCGCTAGTATTGTTAAAGGTTTTGTAGTCTAGGTGGAATTATTCTCCGGAACCTTTTTATTGATGCTTTATAATTCTGTATATTATTTGGTATCCAAACAATGAGTTAAGTAATGTAAATTTGAGTTGGGTAAAATTTTGAAAATCTGCCAAAACATATTTAATACTGTATTTTCAATAACTCGAATTCAAAATTTATTGATGAAGCCGGAAAAACTTACACACTAATTGATGTGATTCTTTGGTTGCTTTGTTATTTTGTAGGGTATTGCTTGCTTTCCTTGTAATTCCAAGCTGTGTTGTGGTTGGAAAGGACTTGTTCAGAAGGGACCAGGCTGGCTGCTCTTTCGATTTGCCTGTTTGGATATTTTAGTTAATGGAGTCGGATTTAGTGCTGTTTACGGGAGGAAAAAGTTTAATAATTTTATGATTGTGGGTATACTAGGAATATTTGTTTCAATTTTGACAAGCTGATTAGGAGAAGATTGCTTGATTGACTCAAGTTTGGCCGGTCGAATTCGGGCATGGGATCCCACGATTATTGATATATACGACAGTTATGATTTTAACCAATGACGAACAAACGTTTTAACCTCCAATTCTGATGACAATTAAATTAGAGGTTCATGAACCGTTAATTAAACCACTGGTTGAGCCGGCAACCGACGGTTCGCAAACTGTTATCAAAATGCCCCGTCCTAATTAAGTTTAAAGTTCACCCAAACTATGAACCTTAAATCAGTGGTTCATAAACCGTATCGTTGAACCGTGACCCTTTCCCTGGGATTATAGGTTTAATTAATTTATTCACCGCATCATATTCACATTTGTGTGAGGCCAATTAGTATTTTTGGGTCAAGCATGTCGGCCTAGAATCTGGAAAATACGTTACAAAAGCTTTTATCCAAATGATTGGCCCATCTGTTTGCAAGTAATATTACCCAACACCATATATATGGGCCAGGCCCGACTTGCTGTTAAGGAAATATAAGTGGGCCTAACACCTACAAACACTTTTCAAACGTAGACCCTTGGTTTTACCGACAAATTCATACCAACCAACGATCAAAATAATATCTGAGTTCCGGAGGCGGAACTTACGTTACGAATATAAGTGTCAAATAATTATCAGAAGATCTGTATTATACCTGGAAATAAAATTAGGTGAAAGATGTGATTAGAAAAAGTAAAATTTAACTTTAGTACTATGTTGGTCGACTTACATACTATTATTTTACATACTATTATTTTACAGTTCCAAAATATCCGTCGAGAGACATATGTGATATGTATCTCTAACTCACGTCCCAGAATAATTTTTTAACAAAATAATCCTAATTATAATTAAGAAAGAATATGGTTTTTAATTTTTTGAGAAATAAATATGAAAAATCACTCTTCCGCTCTTATAATAATTCAATATATTTTCCCATTAAATTCTGATTTACTCTTTGATTTTTTTTTTGGGGGGGTTTCAAAACAAGATTTGATTTTTAACCAAAAAAAAAAACAAGTTCCTGTTTTTGTGATAGAGAAACCAACATGAGACTAGCAAAGCTTCTCAACCAAGGATGGGTCCGGCCCGGAGGAATCCTCCCGACAAGCAATGGTTTGGTGGGTCCCAACCGGCCATTCTCTTCTGCCGGAGACGAGGAGCACCCGCCGGAGCCGAAAGAGTTGATGGACTACCTTGATTCCCTTACCAACTACGAGAAGCTGGGCACTCCCAAGGGCGCCGGCACGGACTCCGACGAGGGACTCGATCTGGGTCGGATGAGGAGGCTCCTCGACCGCCTTGGCAACCCTCAGTCCAAGTTCAAGGTCTCATCTTTGCCTCTCCTTGTTTTGTTATGGTGTTCGTGCTTGCGTATAAGGTGCTCGATGAAATGTCGCGGTGACTGCAGAATCCTCGGGTTGTTTTTGTGCAAGTCTAGTGGTCAATTTCGTCACAGCGTAGACGCAGGCTGTTCGGATTTTCTTCTTTTGTCTTTTACGGTCTCGAATTTATGTGGACGGTATTGTAGGCAGTTCATGTAGCAGGTACCAAAGGGAAAGGATCAACGGCTGCTTTCATCGCCAGTGTTTTACAAGCTGCAGGATATAATGTTGGTTGCTATACAAGGTATGCATATATCCATTGAAGTTGCTAAGAGTGACCTAAAGCTGCACCATTGTCATTTAACAATGAAATGCGTGTTAAATTCGAAAAGCATCACCACTTTTTCCGAAACTATATAATTGAAATCAACGAAACCTTTCAAGTGTAATCTTGATAACTTGAGAGCACCTAGATACTTTTGAGCTTTATGTGGTCTGAATGCAATTCTGTACCCACTTCTTATCACATTGTCTCGAGCATTGCAATCATTGGATTCTTGATTCTACCTAGTTAAGAAACTATTCTGCTTGTAGCTTTTTTTTTTATGCCATGGCACTTATGTGAAGGAACTATCAAAGCAGATGAAATTGCTTGCTTTTATCCATCTAGATGGCCAAATTAAGAGATGAAATTGTACTTGATTTTGAGTTGAAAACATTTTCTGCTCGTTTTTTTTGTTTCATGTGCTGGCTTTTGTTTCGATTTCCGATTGAAGCTTTGGTTTATTCTAACAGCCCACATCTCTTGAGCATGAGGGAACGGATGACATTGGGAAAATCCGGGGATCTGGTTTCAGCAGAGGCATTAAATAGTCTTTTCTACAGCATCAAGCACAAACTTGATGAGGCAATTCAGAATGAAAGAGGGTGCCTGACTCATTTTGAGGTACTGGCTTGCTGTGGTTATCTTTCTTAGTGGTCATTGAAGAAAGTATTATTGATGTGCAAATGCTTGGAAACTATATCAGCAAAGAGGAGGATATGAAAAATTCTTGCAATTGTTTATACTTTGGAGGCAGGCGTTTCCTAACTTGAATATTTGAATATTTTCAGGTTCTCACCGCAATGGCATACTTTTTATTCTCTGATGAGAAGGTGGATATTGCAGTTATTGAGGTCTGCCATTTCTCACATTCGGTCTTGTTCTTCAATGGAATACCGGGTCCTCGTTTTCATACTTGGATACTGTTATATGAATTTTTTTTTCATTTCAATCCTATTAGGGTGTCAGTTTGTTCTGTCTAAACATGTTACAAGCTGATCTGATCTGATCTTAACAAGCTGTTAATTCTCATGCAAAAGGCTGGGCTTGGAGGTGCTCGAGATGCTACAAATGTCATTTCTAGTTCTGGACTTGCTGCGTCAGTAATCACAACCATCGGTGAGGAACATTTGCTGGCACTAGGTGGGTCTCTAGAAAGTATTGCACGGGCAAAGGCCGGAATCATTAAGCAAGGTCGTCCAGTTAGGTGATTCGTTTTGACTAGAGACATGCATTTTATTCTTTATAGCGCTTCGTTTGGGGATTTGATTTTGAAATAATATAATTGAGATATCATTTACCTGGGTTCTGTATAAATCATTTTTTTTTCTATGACTTTATCTAAAAGCTTCCAGTTGTTCCTCTGTGGTACTAGACACTTTGAAAATGTTATGTTCTTGAACCTTCACTCTAAATTCTCCGCAGTCTTGATCTTGGGGTTTACAGACTTGTATGCAATTGATAACATGTGGATATTTGTTCTGACCAATCACATATTAATTCTTTGTTTTTCTCAGGTGATCCTGGGTGGTCCTTTTCTTCCCCATATTGAGCATATACTCCGTGACAAAGCAGCCAAAATGAGCTCACCAGTTGTATCAGCTTATGATGCTGGAATCGGATCTACGGTTAGAGGCATTGAAGTGCTGCATGGTAGACCTTGTCAATTGAGTGATTTGAAGATACAAATAAAATCAGATTCACACTCGGTATGCTCTGGTAGAAACAATTTTCTGGTGTCTACAACATCCATTTTATTTAGATGGTCCTATATCTGGACCAATGTATTTGGTTACTTCGCTTTGCACTCATTCTTAGGAGTTATATTCCTGTATAATCATTTATATCCTCTAAACTAGTTAACAATTGGCAGTTTCTAGAGTTATCAAATCTAAAGCTACGCATGCTTGGCAGTCACCAGCTACATAATGCGTCAACTGCAGCATGTACAGCACTGTGTCTCCGCTATCAAGGCAGGTATTTCTCTCTGTTAGACATCCAAAAAATTACCCTCCAACTGAAGTATTCTTGCAAACTTTTAGATGCCCAGGTTTTTATCTTGTAGATGCATACTCTTATTTCTGGCTTATATCTCTAACTGGCTGATTTTGACAACCGCGTAAAACTTTGAAGGCCTATGATTTTTATTCCTTCTGTAACATGGACTTACTGGAATTATCTCTGTCTGCTGACACCAGCAGCTAGTCCCCTAAGGCTAACAGAAAGTTTCCTAGATAAATGTCTCCAGATAAAATTCTGTTTTTGGAAGTCTTTTGTAATAGGACTTGTTTCGATTTGTTTGTGTTGGTTGAAAGTTGTCAGTTTCGTAGATTACTCCGTTGTTAACGGCTGAGAGCCTGAGAGAGGTTTCAGCCTCAATTTTCTGTGAAACCATAATCAGAAAATATTTTGCAAATGCAAACTGCTCACTGTATTTCTTCCCCACTGACCCTGCAAGTTTCTGGTATGTTTTGCTGAGGCATGGTTATGAACATGTCTGCTATTTCTATGTTCTTTACATATATATCTCAGGATGGAGGATTTCAGATGATTCTATACGAGCCGGTTTAGAGACAACGTATTTGCTTGGAAGAAGTCAATACCTGTCAGTAAAGGAAGCAGAAGAATTAGGGTTACCTAGAGCCAGAGTGCTACTTGATGGAGGTTAAATAAATACCCCTAAAACTATCCTGCAAATAGATTATTCATACGTTTTCGAGAGTCATGTATAAGTTACTGCTGTCATGCATGAGTTTGTTTAGGTTCTGTAATGTGGTACTGTATTAAATAGTAATTACTTTTTCTCCAGCTCACACAAAAGAATCTGCTAAAGCTCTGGTGGAAACATTAAGGATGGCTTTTCCAGAGGCGCAAGTGGCGCTTGTGGTTGCAATGGCTAGTGACAAAGATCATTCAGCTTTTGCTAGAGAATTTCTTTCTGGTAAATTCTCATGCTATGCATGTCAGGGAACTGCAGCCTTTCTATCTATATCCACGAGTAGGCGAATTAAGAATATTCTGGTAGGCCGGCAACTCTTATGAGCGTGCTAAATTTTGGAAGTGCTAGATGAAGTCTTGAGAAGGGTTCTTGATGCTTTAGCACAGCTGTATTTTCTCAGTCTCTAAAGGTTTCCTTCCCTCTGTAGGTGCTTGTCGGAGGTTAGCCTCACTTGATATTCTATATTGGACCTGCTTAAGGTCTTAAATGACTTTTGTTTAGTGAAAGAGATGTTGGCCTGTATTTCTGGTAGGTGTTCATAACTCTGTCACTGTACTCTTTCAGGCATACGACAACTAGCTGCCGTCTTTTTAACGGAAGTTAATATTGCGGGAGGCAAATCAAGAACAACATCAGCTTCTGTCTTGAGAGATCACTGGGTACATGCCTCAAAGGAAGTGGGTATCGATGCTTTTCAAGCGGAGTTGGATGGATCCCAAGGATTGCCCTTGGATCAAATGGTTTGCCTTTCAAGGAATAGCAATGATACGACCCTTCTGATTTCTGAGAATTCACTGGAGATCTGCATGGTTCTGGCGAATCAAGCGCTCGAGCAATTAGCAGGAAAGCGACCAAGTCTCATCGTAGTCACAGGATCTCTGCATGTTGTGTCATCGGTATTGGCATCTCTCCGGAGCTGAATCCTTTGTATGTCACTACTGATACTGATACCTTTTTATGTTGGTGTTTGTTCCCGCCTGCAAGTTACTTTTTTTTTGAGAAAAACCTGCAAGTTACTTTGTCATCCATGTAATCTTCCATCTATAAAACCGCACTTCTGCATTCAACGCTCCAACCATGCAATCCGCATCCAATTCTCGTAGCAGGCGCATAGCGAATCGCAGGACGAACGCAATTCTCGTAGCAGGCGCATAGCGAATCGCAGGACGAATGCAGGCAATATCGAAACACAGCCGTAATGGTTTGCTGTAGTAGGACCACGAGCATGTCAAGGTGGCCCGTAGTACCTATGCTTGCCTGTGACACTCCTTCGCAAAACTTGCTTTGGTCGCTAGTCCATGTATGGAAAACGCATTTTTTGTACAATAAACGTTCGGTATATTAAGGCCAACGGTTGTTTGCTTCTTTGAAATAACGTCGGTATATTAACGCATGAGTGTTAAATACTTGTTAGGAAAACTTTGCCACATTTCAAAGGATCTTACCCAACTCGAATTTGGATTAATCGTTTCAGTGAGGGATGGTATAAAATACGTCGCTACATCAACATGCAGTAGTTTGTGAGTATTAATGTTAGTGTATCAATAGTTGAAGGAGGACCCAGAGGTTGCAGACATTCTCGTGGGATGGGGGCCTCAGGACATAAATTGGACGGAGCAGACATTTGTTTTAGTGCCAACCACACTGCTTAAGCCCCTATATCTCAGTCGTCGTTGTCACATAAAGAAGTTGTCTTTATATGGGCACATTTTTTCCACATCACCACCACCCCTTATGTGGGTCTCACAGATCCCGTAAATTTCTACCATGCATGCACATTTCTAGAGTGCACAAAAGGGTATCATACTTTACATTTCCTGAAATAATTCATGATTATAATTATTTACCAGCCAAATATTACTTCGGTAGTTAACGCATTTTTTAAAATATATTTTGTGGTGGTAAACATAAATAGTAATTAGATCAACCGACGAGAGTCGAATATTTGAAAATACAATAATATTAAACACTTGTTGGTAGTGTTTTTTTCTCTTTGAGATAGAGTTCAGCACAGATGCAAATCTTCTACTATAACAATATTTGCATTTTCTATTAAATATGCTATCCGCATGTATACTCAAAGGATCAAAATGCAAAATTTTCTTAAGTGAATACAAATTTTTATTATTTGGATTAACTGCAATGAATCCGCTCGGATTAGTGGAGCTTAATTAATACAGGGCTATCTAAGGCTCGTATATATTATTATTTTTTAACTGAGGAAAGGGCTACATTTTACCTTTTTTTGTTTTGTTTGAGGGCTACCTTAGGCTTGGAAAGGAGGGAGTTATAGCAAAGAGACGATAGTGTCCAACGGTAATAGAAGAGAAGGGGACATGACATTAACAAGTGGGACAAGGAGATCTTGTAAGCAATTCAATAACTTGGCGCCTCGGCTCCGGACAAACCCAACTTGAGACGGGGCCCCTCATGAAAGTGGCCAATTGGGAATAGGAGAAAGGGTAGAAAAAAATGTGTTAAATGTAAAATATTAAAGTTTTGCACATACATTTCGTGGTGGTGTAGTAAATGAGAGGTCAGACCTGGGAGAAGGGAAGTGAATCAAGTTCTGGAGGCCCCATGCCAATGTATCACAATTTTGTCTGTTTTGAAGTTTTGGTTATAGGATGGCAAATGAAGTTGCTAATTGAAATTGAATTACAATGATGATGATATTGAGATAACGTGCATCTAATTAGCTCTTTTATTCATTGTAGAAATTTGTTGAGAATCTCGCATTGCTAAGTGAAAGAGTGATGAATAAGTTATGAAACTTGGATATCAACCAAGTCATAGCCTTAAGATTTTTTGGGTTGGATATGAAGATTCTAACATGGTATCAGAACGGGTTGGTCCCATGTCTATTATTGTGCTCGCACGATACTCATTTCAACGCATGTTGGCGAAGTCAAAGCTCGTGTAATTTTCGGCCCAATCGTTCTCGTTTGAGGAGACGTGTTGAGAATCCTAGATTGCTAAGTGCAAGAGTGATGAAGATTTTATAAATGTTGAAAATCTATCAACTTATAGCCTTAAAATTTTGGGTTGGATATGGAGATTCTAACAGAGTTAAGTTCTATTTTGTATAAAATTTTTCCTATGTAATATAACTAAGGCTTGGCTGTTGTTTTAAAAAAGTTTTGGTTTTCTAGTTCCTCTAGCTAGCTTATCTAGACAGGTCCACATAGGATCAATAAAAGAGGGATTACTATGATTGATTTTTGTGGGGATTCAAACATTCGTTCAAGATTTCGTTCGATTTGAATGGACCTCTCATTCGCCAACCAATACCTGGCACACGAGTTTAGTTTTTTATTTATCTGATGTGCCTTTAGTTGTTTTATTTGGTAAACTCAAAATTCAGGAGAGTTGGTATAAATTTGGTAATTCGACTAAACTTACATTTTTTTTAATTTTCTAGTTCCTCTAGCTAGCGCATCTAGATAGGTCCAAACCCTATCATACACATAGGATCAATAATAGAGGGATTGCTATGATTGATCTTTGTGGGGATACAAACATTCGTTCAGTTGAATTTGAATGGACCTCTTATTTGCCAACCAAAACCTGGCAGATGGGTTTAGATTTATTTATTTATTTATTTAGATGGGCTTTCTGTTATTTGAAAAAAATAATAATAAGGTCAGAAGAAACATCACCTATTCTCACGCGGAGGAGTGAGAAAGCGTGAGAGAATCTCATGTGGCGTGCATCGTCTCACACGGAGGAGAGAGGAAGTCACCTCACAAGTATTGTTTACGTTATTAACATGTCAAAACTACAAATTTAATTATTGATTTTATAACTTTTAAATCACAAAAAAACGGAAGTAAAAATAGGTAAATGAGCTTTTTTTTGTTTAACATGTCACATCATTAATCACATGGCAAATTTGAGATGACTTAATATACTCGATGACCGGATAATACAAGAGAGATTATACGTGTTATTAAAATGTCAAAACTTCAAACTCCAATCACTAATTTTAATATTTTAAACCGCATGATATCAAAGTCAAGATAATTTAAACTACATACCAAATTGAACTTTTCCCGTTTAAGAATGTGCAGCGTCAACTGAAAAATCAAAATGCAACACCTCGTTTAATGATCTAGTTAGACACTTGCCAAACAAATGATCTAGTTAGACTAGCTGATCAGAGTGAACAATATTGTTAGAATAATATTTTTACCAGCTGAAATAAATTATGAAAAAATGAAAAGTAAGTTTGAAAAAGTTCCAAAACATATGAAAAAATAATTAAAAACTGAAAATAATATTAAAATAGAAAATAATTATAAGAAAATTAACATGTTTCTTGTTTTAAAATTAATCAATAACGTATGTCCTTGAATTGTTTGAACTAGGCTGAATTAAGATAATAATGTGAATTAATGTAGAAGGTGTTCCAAATTTTGTGTGTTTTGTTGGATATTGAATAACTTAAATCTTGTTGGTTTGAATGTGTTACGTTAAAATTGGCAAATACAATTTATAATAAAATACTTTTATTAGAAAGAAACATATTGGTAGTGTTTATCATGTTAACAATTAGATAAAATTTGAACTAATTCATAATATTCAAAAACTAGTTGACCCACTTGTGGAAGTATAAAAATGTGACTTTGGAAGCTTATAAGGTCGTTTCCTTAGATTTAGGAGTGGTAATGGCTTGGATAGGATAAAAGATATATAGATCCAAATCCAAACCTGAGATTTAGAGGTGGAATCCAAATCCTAATTTAATCGTTCAGATTTTTTGTGTAAGGATCCCGACCCAGATTTTTAGAGTCCTTGAGGTAGATAGCTCGTAACGATGTATTTTATTTAGAACATGTATTATCTGTGATTCTTAAGTACTTGTTCTGGAAGTACTGATCGATCTTCTGCAATTAGCTGCTGAAAGAAAGAGAGAAAATTAATTTGACTACCAACTGCCTAGCGTACTTCACCTGTATCCTTCAAAATATTTTTTTCTTTCTTTCTGGGTCATTTTTTGGTTATAAACATTTCGGTGAATTGATCTAAACTGCAGTTCTACACTGAGCTGTGTTACCTTATCAAACAATATTTTTCTATTCCATCAAGAGTAGGATTCAACCCCTACTCATAATAAACGAGATATGATTCATTATCATTCTACTCACCGAATCTTTTTGGATCCTTTTAGCAAACAGCCATTTTGAAATCTGCCGGACAGAGAAAGATAGAGAGATCGGTCAGGGGTTGGATTGGAGTTGGATTTAAGTTGTTGAGAGTGATAAATGTGGAAATGGATGGGTGATGAAAATTTTGTACGCATTCTGGAAATGGAATTGATTGTGACAAAAACAATTCGTTACAATCAATTTTCATTTGTTTATTTCCAAATAAAAACGCGATCTCGCATGCAGAGAAACAAACTTTTTGCAATTAATATCACATGATGTCAATTTTAAAAAAAAAATTGTATGATGTCCGCGTACTAACATAATCGACTAATTCAGTTTAAAGTCTTGTAAATAATTTGTCTTTACTCCCCCTACCATTGGTGGTGACTCCTCCTTGCATTCCACCAGACACCGACCTCAATTCCACCCTCTACCACCGTTGCGTAATTACGGCTTCTTCTTAGGTAGACATCAAATATAATTAAATAATGCTGAGTAATGAACAAATTGTTTTGATATTATGATATAGCTGTCTTAGATTTGTCGACCAGATCTTCTCATGTAGGCGTCCATTATTGACTGGTCACCATCTCAATTACGCTATCAGGAGAGTAAAATAAAACGAAAAATTTCATTTTGTTTTGTTAGATCGCCTCAAATTTGATAGCCAAATAATCTCAAATTTAATGACTAATAATTTTTTGTTTTTAGATTTTTGCTTAAAAATTGGAACGTGACTCCCATTTTATGACGACAGGAGATGGTGTCAAACCTGGTAATCTTCGAGCCCTCAACCATTTTTTATAATAGATTTTTATTAAGCAAATATATATATATAATATTTACAACCATGAACGTTAAATTACCTAATACGAATATAAAATTGTATCTACAAACTTTCCTAAAATCATGCCGTGATAAAACTTAATGAAAAACTCACTGTAAAAAAAAGAGTGCCCGAACATTAGGCTGCATATACACAATTCTACACCTCAATTCAAGCCCTTACAATTGTATATATAAAAGAATTAGGAATAGTTCCACAAGTTATGTAACGTGAGTTTGGCAATATTTTGCCCAATTTGTAATACTTGACTCCAAATACAAGATCAAATCCTCGTAACTGATTCCCGCCAAAGCATTGGACCATGTAACCATTAGTTGGTGTGGAAAATGATACTTTATAGGAGATTTTTTAGAAAACATTGTTAAATAATTGTCATGCCTCAAAAATTACCATGTTAAATACTACAGAGTTAACTTCTCCGTAAGCTCATTTATTTATCAAAATGCAATAAAGCAAATTCATTATTCATTAAAGTCTCCCAAATAAAAATCAAATTGTCATAGACACTAAATTCAAATGTCTTAAATTCTAAATATAACACATACATATGCGTGCCCTTGCCTTTTGCTCTCATCCCCGGTTTCTTTTGACATATCTGAAATAAGCACCATATTTTCCTTCTTGAGTCAACAACCAGCTCAATAAGCATGAACAATAAACATGATAACAACGTTATCGCCTAATACAGAAATTAGAAAAACCAATTTAATTTTACAGTAAGACGACATTCGAACTTACCTCACGGTTAGTAGGTTCCTTCTCGAGTCAACAAGCCGCTCCAGTCCCTCGTTTCTGGTTGACCCGGAAATTTCCTGTTACTACGAGAGTTTATGATTAATTTCCTATTTTATTTATGGTTCTTACGATAATTGTTTGAATTTGCTACTTTTTAAAGACCTTCCCAACTAGAATCTAGATTAGATGAGTGTGTGGGTGTCCTGATATATTTATATAAAAAACTATAGGGACCTATAAGTATTTAACCCAATCTTAAAATTTTACATTATTTTGGAGATAAATGGAATGAAAAAAGTTAATGTGCAACCAATACCAAAAACTGAAACAAATATTCGCTGTTCTTGCGATCCATTACTATATTTTTATTCATGGGTTGAACTAAATCTACAGAAAATACCAATTGCTATGTTTTAACCGTACTGGAGCTTCCATGTTTATGTGTGTTAATTTATCGCGATCACTGTCTCCTTTCTTTCATCATGCATATAAACATGCAGCAACTTTTGTTTTCTTCTGTTCTTCATTAATAACATACACTGTAGTGAGACAAGTTGAGCAGTAATTTTCTGGGTGTTTCAACCTCATCTCCTCATTTAATGGTTTCTCTCTCTGATTTAAGTGTACTCTGTTTGTCGTGCTTGAAAAGTAAGATACACAAGCCAACATGACCATCAGAGTTATTCAAATGTCGAGAATTCTAATTATTAAAACGTATCAGTATTAAATATTTGTTGATAGAGTATTCAAATCTTTAAAAATTTATTCAGTTCAAAACTATATTAGTCAATAAAATGGATGTCCGGATATGAACTGTTATAAAAAATCATACTCAGCTTAAAACTACATTAGTTAATGAAATAGATGTCCGGATATAAGCCGGTATTAAAAAAATGTAAGATAGACACAGCCAGCCTTCTAAGTATCATGACTTTTCTTCGCTCTTCCCTTTCCACACAGTTTCCGATTATCAACTTCGAAATTTGTAATTCAAAATCTATGGATACACTGTATGATTTCGGCAAGAAATAAAATAAAAGTTTTATTGACCGAAAAATTATCATTGGCCCATCCAATTATTGCCATTGGGGATCAAGAACTGTCTTTTTGGGATACTGTAATTATTTTCCCAAGGAAGTCCTTTAATAAGACTTATGATTCATAAGAATTCTTTTGGGATTGAGAAATTCCTGGCTGGGCATTCTCTCTTCTCCTCGAAATTGGATTCAGCGGAAACTACTTAGTGGATGTCCCTACGGAGGGGACTCATTCTGGGCTGTTGGATTTGATAATTTTAATCCTTTTTTTGATCTAATGGTCCAAAATTGTTGAGGGTATTATTAGTTTTTGGCATTCAATTTGGCACCTAATTCTTCCCGCCCAGCCTAGAACCTGTACCCACGTTTTCCCAAATTAGTAGCCCTCTTCATCTTCCAATTTCAAAAAACCCATTACCTGTGTCGGTTCCCAAAAATCTTGTCCCTCTTCTCCTCTTCTCCTCCTCCTCCAAGAGAAAGCTCTCGGCTGTCTGAGAAAAGCCGGCCGACCACATCTAACCGCGGCAACCCGTCCACATTGATCTCTTTTCGCTGACCCTGGTAAGTTAATCACTTTTCCCCTTCCCTTTCTCTTTCTAGTTTCCGGTCCCTTTTTTCTGCGTTGTGAAGTGGGTTCTTCTTATATAGAATGATTAACAGCAGGTAAAATTTCAATTTTGATTTTGTTTCGTTTTCTTGTGCTGTTATTGTTGTTATTGTTCTTTTTGTGTTATCGAATTTATTTACTTGTTTTCATAGTGCAAGAGACGAACAGGTCACTATGAAGCGGAAGGCTGAGGAAAGGCGGAGCGAAGACAATAAGAAGTCAGGGAAGAAGGTACTAATTACTGTCATCGCATTTGTACACGTATGTTCTAAAATCCAAAAATGTGTAAGAAGGTGGAGGAGGAATTGTTGAAATATACTAATTATTATTTGTTTGCATGTCGTATTTTCAGTTGAAGATTAAGAAGAAGGGAGAGGAGGAAGTGTTGAAAGATGATAAGAATGCCTCTGAAAAGGAAAAGGTACCGAAATCTCATTTTTTGGTGTGGATTTGAGTTGATATCTATTTTGATCTTAATTCGATACTGGTTTGGTTGTGGTTTTGATACTGGTTTGGATGTGGTTTTGATACTGGTTTGGATGCATCTCTGGCTTGGTTTAGTTGTGAACTTATTCTTGGTTTCCAAGTTTGTTGATACTGGTCTGAATGTTAGTTGATATTGGTTTAGTTTTGTCATTAAATTTATTCTTGACAATCGTTGTTATATGTATTTCTTGTCAGACTTTGAAATTATTTTGCCAGCCTAGGAAATTAATCAGTTTGAATGAGTTCTTGAACCAAAAAGTTTCTGATGGTTCGAAGGTTGAACGAAGGGGTTATATAAGAATGGCTAGTTTTGGCTTTTTTTTTTGAGCTGGCTGTAGATGATCCTTCTCCGGAAGACATGATGAAAGTTGTCCACTTTTGTCGGCTCGAGTAAAAGGTTTTCTTGACCGAGGAGCACGTTGCAAGGATTTATGTTCTTCATTTTGGTAGTCAGGATATCACTCTAAATATGAAGCTGACTCCAGTGCAAAGGGAGACTTACAGATCAGAGGCTGACAGCTTGGGTTTGGCCCCGTCTGATGCCAATTATATTAGAGTGAAGGATATAGAGAATGCATTGAAAGGGAAAGACAAAAAGGGTATAATTGATTATGATTGGGCTAAACTTTACATTCTCTACGCCTTAGGCGTGTTTCTCGTTCCCCCAACGTTAGAGGTCCTCCCATTGAAATACTGGTACTATGTTAATCAACTATCCCAGGTGTCAAGGTATAACTGGTGCAAATTTGTGGCTGATAAGATGAATGAAGAGTTAGGCAGATGTTTGAAGTATTTCAAAACTAGCACACTTATCAAGATTGGCTGCAATGCTCATGCTTTGTTGCATTATTTCAAAGCATGCAATAGTGAGAAGATTTTTCCTGTTTCTTCAAGCACCACCACTAGTGCATCCCATTTTCGGAATATGTCTTTGTCCCAAGTATTTCATATTTTGTTTTTCTATTTGAAACAAATTAAAGATATGTACGTTGATCTAATTATGGTATTTTTTTTTGCCTAAACCAATGTAGCTTTATGCAAGTCATTACAAGCTTATCCAGGAGCGAGATAATTTAGATGCTCGGCAGAAAGCTGTAGATGGATCCATTAATATGGTGAAGTTACTTATCGACGATAGACAGACTACAGAGAAAGGAAGCAGGGTGGTAGGAGATGGTGTTGTTGAAGATGGTGTTGTTGAAGATAGTGATGAGAATGAGGAGGAGAATGATGAGAAGGAAGATGTTGCTGTGAGTGTCCGTCTTTATCTTAGACGTTCTTATTTTTTATTTTTTGGATGGATATATTTTGCATTAGAAATGGTATTTGGTTGGCATTCGAGGTGATATTGGTTTGCATTCGGGGCGATATTGGTTTGCATTAGAGTTGATGTTGGTTTGCATTTGAGGTGATATTGGTTTACATTCGGGGCAATTTTGGTTTGTATTAGAGTTGATATTGGTTTGCATTCGAGGCAATATTGGTTTGCATTCGAGGCAATATTGGTTTGCATTCAACGTGATCATTGGATTTGCTTTCCATTGATCCTGGGTTCATGCCCTTTTTGTTGTTTGATAGCAGGGGGCCAATGCGGGCCATGATTTTGGCTATGAGGAGGAGGAGTTGGGCAATGAGGAGGATGTTTTGGGCAATCCTGAGATGGATGAGATGGCTGATAAGGAGGATGAGGATCAGGTCGAAGAGGATAAGGGCAGCGAGGGTAAGTATAATGTCAATGCGAATGAAAATATTCGTCATGATGGGCATAGAGAGGATGTTCATCCTGATGATAAGTGGGCCATCATATGATGTATGGCAAAAGATGCCTGTGAGTTGGTCAACATATCGAGCCCTTTGACATGTGGTGCAAGTTTCTATGATGAAGCTTCTGCATTTGCAGATAAGTTTGCAGCCAGTGGTGCCGATGGTTCGGCGGTCCGTCTGTTGTGGAGGATGATCATAACACAGTGCGTGAACCAGAACCAATAGTCTTGCCTAATAAGGACGACACTATTGTGGTTGATCATAAGAGGAAGCCGAGAGCCAGTCACGCTCTCAGGACTCCATATACGGACCCTGAACCCAAAAGGCGCAAGAAAGTGCTGGCGCCAAAAAAGGTCAAGAATCCGATTATCCTGCCCGGGGATGATGATGATTTTCAGATTATTGGAGGTAGCAATTTCGTCAATGCGCCACCCAGACAGTTCACCCGAGATTTTGTCATAATAAATGAGAGGGTGGAGGCTGCAAAGGCTTGTTTTAAGTCTTTGACCAGTGCTCAAAAGAATATTCTTGTCAAGTATGCAAATGACAGAGCTAAATCAAAAGAATTACCGTAAGTCTTATATTATTTAATAGTTACATTTTGAGAACAATATTTTTCTGACAATAAGAATTTTTTTTTTCAGTGGCGAACAGCTGTGTTTTGACCACTGCGAGCATTTGATACGCATGGATTTTGAAACCCTTCAGGGAAGGCAATGGATTTCTTCCGGAGTTGTGGATGCCTATGGGCGCTTTCTTGGGAGGCGTGTGCATAATATGAACATTCCTATTGATCGCATTGTATTCCCTGTCGATACTATTGTTAGTATTTTCTTAATGCTTTCTTAGTTATACACTAATTTAAAGTTTTTATTTTCCGTTGATATTGGTTCCACATTGTTTTGGTATTGGTTTCATCCTGAATTTATATTGGTCTGGAAGTGAGTTGTTACTGTTTTCAGTTTGAATGATATACTGTTTTGAATTTCTGAATCAAGTACATGTTGTTTTGATGTCCCTTGACATTTGTTTGGATGTGCATTGCTACTGTTTTGATGTGATTACATACTGGTTCGTGTATAATATTGTAGGGCACAATTCTGCGGTACACTTTTCCCGACATTGGAACTCAAGAGGCCGAGGAACAAAGACAAGTTGTTTGCGACGAATTACGTCATACCGTTCAAATGGCTTATCCATATGCCATGCGCTACCTCTCTGAAATTCCATATGTAAGTCGTTCAGAAATTGGTTTCTATTTTTTAAAATATATTTCTATAGAATATTTCTTTTCGATCGCAAAAGTACGTTGATTAATATATTTATTTCTCTTTTTGGTGACAGTGGATCTTTCCATACTGTAATAATCTCCACTTCTCCGTCTTTGTCATTGATACATTGTCAAAGGGCTGTTACATTTTGGACAGTCTTTCTGTTGGCGAGGAGAAGGCTGTCATCCTCTCAAGTATTGGGATAAGGATACAAGATTATATTGCTCCCTTCATGGCAAAAATCAAAGGGATTGATGGGATGGATTTCGAATGGAAAGTCCTATCAAATTGTCCGAAACTAATATCAGAACTAGTCAAAACTAATATCAGAACTATCCGAAACTAATATCAGAACAAATCGAAACCAATTTCAGAACAAATCGAAACCAATATCAGAACTAGCCGCAACCAATATCAGAACTAGCCGAAACTAATATCAGAACAATTCGAAACCAATATCTGAACAAATCGAAACCAATATCAGAACTAACCGCAACCAATATTAGAACTAGCCGAAACTAATATCAGAACAAATCGAAATCAATATCATAACTAGCCGCAACCAATATCAGAACTAGTCGAAACTAATATCAGAACAAATCAAAACCAATATCAGAACAAATCGAAACCAATATCAGAACTAGCCGCAACCAATATCAGAACTAGCCGAAACTAATATCAGAACAATTCGAAACTAATATCTGAATAAATCGAAACTAATATCAGAACTAGCCGAAACCAATATCAGAACAAATTGAAACCAATATCAGAACTAGCCGCAACCAATTTCAGAACAAATCGAAACCAATATCAGAACTACTTCAAACCAATATCAGAACAAATCGAAACCAATATCAGAACTTTCCGCAACCAATATCAGAACAAGCCGAAACCAATATCAGAACAAGCCGAAACTAATATCAGAACTACTTCAAACCAATATCAGAACAAATAGAATTCAAACAAAACTCATACCTTCTATTCCGTCACCGTTTTGATTGTAGCTAAAACAACTCTGTCTGGTATCTTGGTTTGTAGTTGTTCCACTGACTTGCGTTTCATTAATTCCAATTTCACCGGCGGCGCTCTTTGACGGACTTTCTGCAAAATCAATAACAACAGAGCAAATGTAACTTGAATATGAACATGCAAACCGAAGTCGATCCCTTATATTTTATTTTAAAAGCTTTTCAACTGAAAGTTTTATAACATATAAACAACTAGTATTTACCTCTAATTAACGGGATGTCATTTGTTTCACCATCCAAGCATTCTTCTTCATTTTCCCCAATTATGTTTGCTGAAGCCATACACAGAAGTTGGGGAAGTTTTTCTCCGAATATTTTAATGCAACTTCGGAAATGATAGAGAAAACTCAATTGGAATGGCAGAGACGTGAAGCTCAATTGGAAACAGCAACCGAGTGGGAGGCGAAAGGTCAAAATCTTCACTGCTGTCTGCCTTGGTTTCGGCTTTAATGATTTTGTGGCGCTAGTAGACCAGACGTCCCAGCTTTGAATTTGTAAAAAAGCTGTCAGAATTTTGCACTCCACGAAGAGAATAAATAATCACACCTATTTATGTCATTGTTTCTATTATTTATGATTTTTCACTAATACCTCTTATCATATTTTCACTCCTTTTGGTCCATTTGCGTGGGGACATTCCCCATCTAATCCACCCCCTCCTCCCCGGATTTGCAGCGTGGGGGCATTAGTTACTGAGCATTAATTCTCCGATTCCATTATTTTACTCTAAAACAATACAATTCCCACCATAAATTAATTGGCCAGTGTCTTTCTCTTCTGGGCCTAACGACTAATTTAATGTTTTCTCAGACTGAGATATTTAATCCCCTTGTATGAAAACCAAAAGGGAGCAGCGAAATGTGATAACTTTTTGTTAAGCACTTGAATAATTTTTTTGGAATAATTTTTTTACACGATTAAACCTTGAACTTCCATCAAATTCCTCTTTACGTCTTGCCAAATGGCCTTTGACACTGCGATCAACTGTTGATCTCGAGTTCGAGCAATTAGAAGTGTATCATGTTAAATATTTGTTCAAATATCGTACACTACTCAGATTCGGATTAGTCAGCCAAGTAAGCGTAGGAATACATGTTGAATAAACAAAAAAATAACAATCATGAGAAGCGGATATAACTATGAAATATACAGCAGCAATCAATAATGTCTGCAGAAAGGGTTCTCTATAAATTTCATTCGCTATTTTGTATATCAACAGCCGCTGAAGTTCTCAAAAGTGGGTCAGTGTACTACATCAATTATCCTGTTTTATCCTCTGAATGCTAGTTGATAATAAATTTTTATTAGGTGAAGGTGAAGAAATAATGGATAGAAAAGAGTGGGTAGAAAAGTAAGAAATGAGGATAGGGGAATGAACAGATTAGAAGTGGTAGAAAAAAAGACTTGGCAGGAAAAGAAATCAATTTTATTAGAGAGACTACGAGTTGTATAGTTGTGTTCATGTGTGGGTGTATTGGGAAATATTCGATCTATAATGTATCACATGGCGCCTTTATATAAAGGTCTAAAAATTAAGGGATAAAAAAAATTAGAAAAATAATCTCTAACAAATAACTAATCAAAATATAAATAACCAATATCCTAATAGAAAGATAAAACTAGTTTAAAATAAAGATAAACTTTTCGAAGATAAAGTTAGGCGGGGATATAAATTTTGCACTTCAGTTGGATGAATTCAAAGAAACACCAAATTTTTTTTGAAGGTAAAGCGGTCAAAAAATATTTCATTATGTAGGATAAATGTGTCACCTACCCAAAAAGACCAAAGCTGCCTAGAGGAAGGATTGGTAATAATAGCTAGGGTATTAGCTTCAAAAGCTGAAGTCACTTCAACTAAGACTCTTAAGTCTTGGAATTGGAATAGTCCTTTAGCAAGAATTATTACACTCGGATAATGACTAGACGGAGTCTAATCTTTCAATTTCATCTCTATCCAATTTGAATATCATAATAGTAAATAGAGTCAGGATTCAATGAATTAGGTCCACATGATTTCTATACCTGTGTCAACCACATAGGATTTCAATAGGCTAATTAGAAAAGGTTGCCCGAGACTCGAACCCAGAACTATATTGCTCCACGCATATTCTCTAACGTATTGTTGATCAGAACTTGCCGAAAAACAAAACAAAACTACCTAGAAGACGATCGCCTTCTGAAGTTCCTTGTAGTTTAAACATGACTTATATTTCTCTAATTTCTAGATCTAAAAATCATGTTTCCATCCATGGGTTTCGGCCTATTAGCCTATGTAATTTTGCATACAAAGTTTACTCGAAAGTTTTGGCTAATAGGTTGAGGCCCTGGATAAACTCACTGATTTCTGAATGCCAGGGCGCTTTTACCAGAGATCGTTGCATTTAGGATAATATCATCTTAGCCCATGAAGCTTTCCATTGCCTTAGGACTACTACCCGTAAGAGTTCTAATTATATGACAATCAAACTTGATTTAAAAAAAGCGTATGACTTGGTCAATTGGGACTTTTTGAGAAACGTGATGATCGTATTGGGTTCTCCATCTAAGTGGATTGTTTGTGTTACGAGTTTCATTTCGTCCACCTCATACATTGTCTTATTTAATGGTCAACCATTACCCTGGTTCAAGGCTTCGCGTGGAATTAGACAAGGGGACCCTCTTTCCCCGTTCTTGTTCTTATTTGTTTTTGACTCGTTTACTCATTATGTGGAACATGCTAAGAGTAGGGGCGATATTCATGGTTTTTCCCTATATAGGAACTATCTTGCTCTTACCTATATTCTTTTTGCTGACGACACCTTACTGTTTGGAAAAGCTTGTGAGCTTGGAGCTAGGAGATTTAAGTCCATCTTGGCTTCCTTCTCCAATATTTCAAGGCAATCAATCAACTTTCAAAAGTCCTGCGTCTTGTTCTCTAGTGGGGAACCTGCTCTGAATAGGAAGCTCATCTTGGACATCCTAGAGATGGATGAAATGTCTCCCGGAGACAAGTATTTGGGGCTCTCCTTGGTATGGGCCAAATCTAAAAAGGATGCCTTCCAGTTTATTCACGATAGATTGATGTCAAAAAACCCAATGCTGCAAGGAGAAGCTCCTCTCTATATCAGGTAGGGAGGTTCTTATTAAGTCAGTTTTATCGTCTATCCCGTGTTACTTGATGCATGTCCTACCATTCCATGTGACCTTTTGTACTAAGCTTAACAACTTAGTTGCTAGGTTTTGGTGGTCGAGTGATGTGGATAAAAAGAAAAGTTTATTGGTTGAGTTGGAACAAGTTAACTTGTTCCAAGTCTCACAGTGGTCTTGGGTTTAAGGACCTGCATATTTTTAATTTACTTTGTTGGCAAAGCAAGTTTGGAGGCTTCTAGGCAACCAAGAGTCCTTATGTTTCAGAATTTTAAAAAGTTTGTATTTTCATGACTCTGATCTCATGTCTACGGCCAAAGGTTATAGGCCATCTTAGAATTGGTCTAGCCTTTATGCCAGGAAGGATGCTCTCAAGACTGGTCTTTTCTTTTGAATTGGTAATGGTCTATCCGTTAACATTTGGCGACATTCGTGGATACCTAGTCTGACTAACTCTAGAGTAGTTGCGCGTGTTTTAGCTCCTTCCTCTTATCTACAATTTTGGATTTGATCTCCTTCTCCACTATGAGATGGAATGTGGATCTTATTCGCCATTTTTTCTCTCAGGAGGAATAAGCAGCTATCTCTAACATTGGGTTAAGTCGTGTGCAGGTTCCAGATAAAGTTCTTTGGAAGTTCAGCTTGGATAGGCAATATTAGGTAAAAAAGAGGTTACCACTAGTTTCATTCTGCTCATCTAGCGTCTTTGAACCTTCAGCTTGTTGATTCGAATTCTGCCTCTTTTGATCCAAGGATTTGGAAGAAGCTCAGGGGTCTGAAGACTCCTCCTAATATCAAAAACTTCTTATGGTGTCTTATCTGTAATGGAGTTCCGGTTGCAGCTAATTTCAAGTGTGTTTTTTAGATGATAAATATGTTCTCCATTTGATGTTTACTTGTCCTCATGCGAGAGCTACGTGGCTTTAAATCCTTTTGGGTTTAGATTCAACAGTGGTGTCCATTTGACTTTTGGTACTTGGTTTTTGTCTTTCTTAGAATTGTTGCGATCTCAAGAAAATTTGGAGCTCTTGACTCTTGCCTTGTTTTTGTGTTGGAGTATCTAGCTCTCACAGAAAAAGTTCATTTTTTATGATGATGCCATTGATTGTACCTTGCAACAAGTATCTTATTTTAGTGTTGAATTTCTACAGGTCTTATTTTAGTGTTAAATTTGTCTTGGTCGGATTCGTTTAGCCTTGACTCTCACTAATGTACATTTTGTATGCAATACACTGCTTACTAACAAGAGATTACATCTTTGATGTAGCCGAATATTTGTTAATCGACTTTTATTTTGGTAGTCAATCGATTAGTTATATCTCTCTAGGGAAATTGTTAGCTTTCGTAGATGATTTGTATGGCCATGACAGCAAACCTCGACACCTTACCATATACAGATTGGTACACGCCGAATCCTCGTCCTTCGTTTATTTATTCTACTTTTCTGTCTTGTAACCCTCCTATCAATTAATAGTAAGTTTTTAAAGCCACAATTAGAAAAAACAGAAGACGCTAGATAATAATGACAAATGAATTACCTTCAAAAGCTGAAGTCACTTCAACGAAGAATATATAGTTCATCGGATCTTGCCCAACCAGTGTTAAAATTGAATGCATGAGAAGCTAGTGTTGTCTCACAAGTTTAAATAATTACGACCTAGCTAGTAGGTCCTAGATCCTAATAAGCTCCAATGATGACATTTTCATGTAAATGTCATTACACAATATGCAATTTAATTACCCATAGAAATTTAAATATTGAGACTGTTGCCACTATAGGGAGAGCGATATAAATGTATACAACGACTCGGTAAAAATATTGGAGGTATACCTGGTATCATCAAAACAGTTCTCAACTACCTAATTGATCCATCTCAATAAATACGATTTTTTTTTCTGAATGGTGTTACTATTTACCGCTTTTTGTGAAAAAAGCGTCCGATTTGAAAGTATTGCGGGGACGGTGTCCACGTGGCACGGACGCCAAAAAAAGTCAGATCTTGAACCAAGATCCGACTTTTTTTGTCGGATGACCAAGATCCGACTTTTTTTGTCGGATATATCATCCGACTAAAAAAGTCGGATCTTGGTCCAAGATCCGACCTTTTTTGTCGGATAACCAAGATCTGACTTTTTTAGTCGGATCTTGGTCGATAATCCTATCCGCTATAAAGTAGATTTCCGAAGGATATCGAGATCCAACTATAACAAGATCCAACAAAAAAAGTCGGATTTTGGTCGGTATACACACCAAAATCCGACTTTTTCCGTCGCTCACACTCCTGTCCCCGACTCGTTTTCGCCCTCCCTCGCTTCGTCTGTCCCGCTCCCGCTCGCCTCGCTGCTCCCCTCTCCCGGTCGCCGCTGCCCGCTCGCCGCTCCCGCTCCCGCTCGCCTCGCCGCTCCCCGCTCCCCGCTCCCCGACGTCGTATTAGGTAAATTTTTTAATTTTTTAATTAGTTACTTTTTTAATTAGTTAATTGTGAATGTTAGTTAATTGGTTAATTGGTGATGTTAGTTAAATAGTTTATTGGTTAATTGTTGATGTTGGTTAATTGTAATTTGTAGATAATTGGTTAAAAAATTTTTGGTCCGAACGGTGCGACCAAAATTCCGGTCTGGCCAAAAAATTGATCAGACCAAATTGACCAATTTATGGTCCGACCGGTTTTGCTGAAATAATGGCCAATTGGTTTGACCGAAAGATGGTCCGACCGGTTTGACCGAAAGATGGTCCGACTGATTTGACCAAAAGATGGTCTGACCGGTTTGACCGAAAGATGGTCCGACTGGTTTGACCGAAATATGGTCCGGCCAGTTTGACCAAAATAAGGTCTGAGTGGTTTGACCGTTAAACAGTGTGACCGTAATATGGTCTGTAATAACGCTATTTTAATTAATTTTTTGATTAATGTTCTAATTGTTCAATGTTTAACATTGTTGGATTTGCTAAGTTTGTTAATATATTGGTAATTTAATATAATGTTCTAATATGTCTATTGTGTTGTTTAGATATGGATGCACAGCAATACAGGCATCTTCTAGGGAATGGAGGACCCTTAGATACGTCGGTATTAGTGCACCAGGATGTGCACCGTTCTCAGGACGTGGGGAACCGTGAGGTTCGTGAAGGGATTAACGATAATCAGGACACATTGTTGAAGATACACCGACGGAAATGGACGGTGTCTCATGTGCAGAACGAGGCCTTTATAGCCTATATGAAGGAGGCAGGTTTCTGGGATGTGTGGTGTATTGGCTGGGTCGTTCTCGAAACAGCATTTGTTACAGCCTTGGTGGAGCGGTGGCGGCCCGAGACCCATACGTTCCATATGCCTGTGGGTGAGATGGCAGTTACTCTTCAGGACGTTGCTGTGTTGTTCGGGCTTCCTATCGATGGACACCCAGTAACAGGGTTGCAGAGACCTCCTGATTGGCACGAGTTCTGCGTACGCCAATTTGGCAGTAACCCGGCAGATACCCCTGGAATGGTTTGGAAAAACCAAATTGTCCTTAAATGGTTCGAGGACCATTTTGACCCTGCTACTATCCTGATTGATGCTGGTGATGAGGTCGTAAAACGATATGTTCGAGCGAACATATTGCGACTTATCGGATGCATTCTTTTTCCCTAGTCTAGTGATGCGAGGGTCAACACATACTGGTTGCCACTTCTAGAGAATGTAGAGGCAATTAGTTCTTACAGCTGGGGTAGTGCGTGTTTGTCACACACGTACAGCCATTTATGTAGAGCCACAAGCTCGACACGTTCACTTATTACTGGGGCAATGACGCTAGTATGTATGTGGGCTTGGGAACGGATCATCCCAAATCGTCCGGTTTTGTTAATTCCGGCAGTGCAACAACCTGGGCAAGCACTGGGCATCAGGTACAAATTATTACTTAATGCGTTGTAGCCGCTGATTAACCTTATAGACTTGACGTGATATTTTTATGTCACTGTGCAGGTGGAGTGGAAAATTTAACAGAGCGGCCAGCAAAAAAATAACAACCGTATCTGTTTACAGACGCAGGTTGGATGAGCTTAGAGAATCAGATGTAAGTAATTTGTTTATTAAATTTTAATGAATAGTTTTGACTTAAATCATACTGTGGTTCATATATATAACCATGACCTCTTGGACGAGCTACGACTGTGTGCATTTGTTATAGGTTGTATGGATGCCGTATAACGACGAGATTCTTGGCAATCTCCCGACAATATGCCATCGTGATTATGGCTTATGATTGGCACGAGTCCCGTTGATATGCTTTTTGCATGTGGAGTGGCATTATCCTGATCGGGTGTTACGACAGATCAGCCCTGCTAGCGCAATGTTACACATGAGTGTAAGTCAATTTAGCTATGTTAAATAAAGATGTTGTCTATTTTAATTTTAATAGCGATGTTCCACAATGCTAATGATAATAAAATTTTATTTGTAGGCGGATGTTGTTGAGCATATACGCCACAGGTCTTCAGACATTTCAGAAATTCAGAATTTGTCTCAGGTTGCACTTGGGTTCGCCGGCGAGCAAAGACGGTACCTAGGTCTCCGCGACATCCAGCCACCTGTGGGACTAGCGGAGCACATGACATACGATCTTCCTCAATCAGAGAGGGTATCTGTCGTGAGACGCAAAACCACCCTTTTTAACAAGCGGCAACCAATACCCCGGCCTGAGCCCGTACCTGGTTATCAAGTGGAGCCCATGGTCTGGGAAGATTATCGGTCGAGATCGCAGATTCCAGCAAACACAGTGACGTCTCTCAACATGGATACCTCCGCCTCTCATCCGTTCTCCCAGCACACAGATTTTGGCACCCCCGGCTCCGCTTCCCAGCCGTCCCACCAGCACTCGAGTTACGGCCTAGCCCACACTGGGTTGCCGCATTCCCAGCTGTTTACTCCCCCTAGGCAGAGGTATTTATTTATCTTAATTTGTGATGTTAATTATAAATTTCATTACAATATGTTCAATTGATTTGATTTCATTATTATATAAATTTTTGGTTTTGTTATTAGGGGTGTTCTCATTGGAGACGGTACAACGGCAGCTAGGTCTGTGCAGCCGTTTTCTTACGGGCTGGGCCCTTTCGGATCAGGTTTCGGCATCGCCCCCTCCGCTGCTCATCCATTATTCAGGGAAAATATATTTGGTTGGCCCCAAACTGGGGCTCATACGTCCGACACGCAGTCCAGTTTTGGTTTGGCCTGGTCTGGTATACAGACATCCCAACTATTTGAGACATCTACACAGAGGTTGGTTCTCTACAATTTTGTATGTGTTAATTATGAATTTTATTTAAAAATTTTGAATTGATTGTATGGCTTTATTGTGTTGATAACATAATTTGTTGATTTTGATAAATTTGTATGATATTTTATAATAGGACTTCGCCACGTGATACTTCAACTCATGGTAGTGGTGACTCTTCATTTGACGATCCAACCGATTTGGAGGATGAAGAAATACCTCTGGTCCGGCATCAGCCTAATCGGGGAGCTAGAGAGGTTGGTGTGCGATGTTTTACAGGAGGACACCTGAATGTGCCTGGAAAGGGAAAGGAGAAGGCGAATGCTCACGCAGATAAGCATCAAAAGGAGAAGCCTCAGAAGAAGAAGAAGTAGTTTATACTTCTGTACTAGACATTCGTTGGATGCTTTTATGACTGTATTAACTTCACTTTTTTTATGATTTGTGTTTTAGTTCTCGAAACTTTTCAAACGTTATACCTTTCTAGATAAGTATGCCGTCAAGATATTAAACAAAGTACGGTATAAGGGAATACGACATGACAAAACTAAGAACTGCAATACTAAAATAGGATGACAACAATCTGAAATAACAGATAAAAAAATGTCTTTATGTTTCTCAACACGTTGTCACAATTCTCATCAGAATCCTCGGTAGGGACATATTTGCCACTATTCCTTGAAAACTCGTTTTACATTCTCGTGATCAACACTGAAATGTATTCAATTTTCTTCATACGAGACATAAATCTGTTCAAAAAATACTTAATTAGGACAATGATTATATTAAAATAATTTACTGACGACGATGTAATGATAATATAAGCTTACATATTTCACTAGCAACACACATCCATCACAGTAGGTACTCTCAATGTCTTGTAAACTCCCCGTGATTTCGCCAGTAGGATCCTTCATAAATTTATAGATATGAAGTCTTTGATAATTAAAAAATATGATTAAGAAACAAATAATACATTATATTATAATACCTGAAAAACTGCTCGGAAACTATTGCCGTATACATGTTTCTTCTTTTTCACGTACAGAACCATCTGCAAGTCTCTTAGTTAACAATAACATTACTTGCAAATTGCAAAATTTTCATATATGTACAAATGTTACCTGTGGAATTGTGATGCTTTCAGAGATTGTTTTTACATCCTCAATCGATACTCCATCAACGTTAGCTCCATACATCAAACCTAAAAAATTTAAAAATTACATACTCCATAAATGTAAGTAACAAGTATGTATAAGTATTTTCGTAATACCGTGAGATAGAACAAATTCAATAGCTGTTGTCCATGGTTCATTGTTGAAAATGTCATTGGCTTTGCGGTCTGCTTCAGCTCGTATGGCTTTCCTTCGAAGGGCTAATTTAGCTTCAGCTTCCTTTTTATGCAGCTCTAACCTCTTTTGTTCTTGGAGCCACTCAAAGGCCTCTGAGCCATATAGTGCCTTCAAATCGGCACCACGTCCCTCAGGATATGGTGCTGGAGGATAAGGACGACGACCATCATAGGATGGTGCTGGACGAGTTTGTTCTTGAGAATCTTCATCAGATTCTCCATTTTTCTTGAACACTTTGACCACGTTCTCATCAGTAATGCTAAATAATTTGTTGTTCGGGTATGGGGACGAGTCAACTTTTACCTGTTGAAGAACCAAAAAATCAGTAAACAACTATCTGGGACTATTGAGAAAAAAAAAAGGATATGCTCACATTTTTAAGATACAACACACATCCAGCTTCAACAAGACCGGTAGAGTCATTTATGGTACCAGTAATACTACCTGTAGAATCCTGCAATATATTAAAAGTTTAAAAAATTTCTCACATAACATTAATATTTAAGAATAAATAAAATTCTTTTAATTGTACCTTTAATGTCGCAAGTGCGCCAATTCCGACACGCTGAAAATGGGTCACCTCTACAACCATCTACAAGCAAATACAAAATACTTGTTATAAAATTAACTATGATGCTAACTCAAATTAAAGGATAATGTAAAATTTCTTACCGACATAACTGTAGTACCACTATAGGTATTTTTGAAGCTCTGAATACTTGTCCCTTTAAAACAGGTTCCTATCATCATCCCTGTAAAATAAATTAAAATTTAATAAAAATATTTTGTGATCCAATATAGAAATACAGAATACCTTCAACTGTCAGAAAGTCCATGGCTCTACTCCACGGTTCTGGATCTCGCTTGACAAGCTTGTAATAACAGTTGCTTTTGGTAGGTTTCTGAGGAGGGACTTCTGATCTATCGTTGGATGGCCTCTGTAATCGTTTGAAAATATACCCAAACTTAGAACCACATAGAGCATTCCAATCGATTTGAGGATGCTCCGGCTCTTCGTCATCATGTGCGATTGGCTCTTTGCCACTTCTCCTCATCGGCACACCTGAACAATTATGACAATAAACATATACATAAAATGTGTAATGCGTCATTATTCTGCTAAGATAGAGTAACTTAAACTTCAGACTGTTACAAAGAAACTCAACACAACCCACATAGAGTTTCACAAAATATTACAAAGTACAATCCTTTCAGTTCAAAATTAATTATAATTCAACGTCCACGACGGCGTCTACTCGTACTTGCCCTTACGGATACAGCTGCCGCTTTAGCTGCTTTAGCCGCTCTTGCCACCGCAACTGCTCTTATATTAGTACAATTGGTTTTTGTGTGACCCCTTGCTTTACAGAGCGTACAGCGGACGAAAGGCACTGTATCCATTTCATTATGTATACGCTTCCGTGGCTGTCCTCTACCCCTCGCTAATCTTTCATCTGGAATGAGCCTTACAACCGTTGGATCTTCAGGATACGGCCAATATTTAGGATTGCCCAGAGGAACAAACTTCAGTTGGTAGCAAGCTTGCGTGGTTTCCAGGCGATAATACTTATCCACAAATATCTTGTAATCGATGCCAAGTTCAGTACAATACGCCATCACATGTGAGCACGGATAGTACTAAGCCTGGAATTTGCCGCAGCCACAAAATCCTGTGGAAAGATTAACTGAATGCTTTCTGTCCCCCTTTTGTCTTCTCATATCGTACCCAGTGCGAACTTCGTACGATCCAACTGTACTGTCAGAAACTCGCACTCTATGTCCATTGGCCTTTCCCTCCCACCGCTCTAACCTGTTTAGGAGCTTCTGTGACATCAATATTTTGCCAGTACAGCTCTCTTTCATACACTTAGTTGATCTCTCTTCAAAATATTCGGTTAGCTTATTAAATGTCTCTGCCACCAAGGCCGTCACCGGTAAACGACGAACTTTTTTTAAGATCATATTTACGCACTCGGCAATATTCGTCGTCATGTTACCATATTGGCGTCCGCCATCCCACGCTAAGCTCCACTTGGGCAATTCCTGTTCATACATCCAGTTGAAGACCTCCTGGTCGACATTCCATATTTCTCGCATGTTAGCTTCCAACTTCCACAGTTGAGCTTGCATTCCTACAACCAACATAGTAAAAATATTAAACGTGGAGTAACAACTTGTAAAATAGTTTTAGACTACAAAACATGTGTGCATGTCGCCTGCAATCTTCATGACATTCCTCATGGCGTCATTTTTGAAGTGTTTGTTAAGATTGCTTGCTACGTGTCGAAGACAATATCGATGGGCAGTATCACTGTCTTCTCCCCAACCATACTCCGTATCCATTGCCTTTAATATGCCAGCATGTCGATCAGAAATAACACATATTCCATGTCGGCCAGGCGTGACGTGCTTCTGGACTTGTTTCATGAACCACGGCCAACTATCCGTGTTCTCACCCTCTACCAGAGCAAATGCTATTGGAATTATAGCATTATTACCATCCATTGCAGTGGCGATCAGGAGGACATGCTTGTATTTTCCATACAAGAACGTTCCATCAATCTCCAAGACAGGCATGCAATGTTTGAAAGCTTCAATGCAAGGCTTGAAGCTCCAAAAAACTCGCTTAAAGATCTTTGTTCCAGGCATCAGCGCTTCCACGTAATGGTCGCAACCAGGGAGGGTGTGATAATATTCCCATTCAACAACAGTTCCAGGATTATTTGCCTTGCATGCTGCAAACCATTGCGGAAGGCGATTGTAAGATTCTTGCCAATCCCCCCATAAATCTTGAAACGCCTTCTCTTTTGCCCACCAAGTCTTCGTATACGAGGGTCTAAACTTCATATGGTCGTGGATCTCTGACCTTAAAGTGGCCACACGAATTTCTGGTTGTTCCTCTACTCGTTTCTTAATAATTTGTGCAATGAAAGCAGAAGTGAGTTGTTTATGATCCTGCGACTTTCGTAGGCGACCACAGGTATGGGGGTAGGTGTGTTTCACGATTTTCCATGGACTGAAAAGTGTGCCCCTTCTTTCCTGTGAGACACGGATCTCCCATTTGCAATCATCCGTCTCCCATTTTTTACACTTCACATAAAAAGTTTCTGGCCTTGTTTCTTTTCGGACAAACTCACGCCCATCGTTCATTACGAACGCCTCGATCTCCCTCTTTGCATCAAATTTGCTCTTCCAAATCGTACCCTCTTTCAACAAACCAGAACAACTTCCATCTATTGCTCGGTCGCAATCCCATTCTTCACCATAAACAGTCATCGATGATTGTTCACCGGGATCAGTTAGAGCGAGTTCACCTTCGGTATTGTTGTTCTCGGTATTGTTGTTCCTCTTCTTCTACTACTTCTTCTTCATCTTCGTCTTCTTCTGCTTCATTTTCATCTTCTTCTGCTTCGTCTTCGTCTTCGTCTTCGTCTTCTACTTCTTCTGCTTCGTCTTCACGATCAAAATTGTATGTGGCATATGGACCCGTCTCTCTAGGATCATTTTCAAACCAATCAAATATTGGTTCATGAGCAACATCCATCCCCGTTGACGTACCAGCTTCAACGACAAACGGGTTGTAATTATTAACCCTCTTTTCCACAATGATTGTAAGCTTAATCTCCTTCACCATTGGTCCAAAGAAGTTAATCATGGTCTCCAGCATTATCCTAACATCTTCATCGTCATTAATAAACATTGGACCAAATTGTCCTCTTTCAAATGGACATCTAAATATCAATGGCCCAAATTCTTCATTTGGACCTATTGGGATCTTTTCGTTAACTTTTTTCCGCAAGATATTGTATCTAACAAATGCTGCATGAAACTTCAACTTCTCTTTCCCACCACCTTGGTAATCAAAACCGGTTTCATTGTTGTTGAAAATTACTCCATCGTATTTCAACTTTATTCTTATAACCCGGTTAGCCATTATGAATACTACAACAAAAGAAAACAGTATGCAATTCTATATTAGCAAAACAAAACATAATTTATATTAACGAAAATATCATATAAACATACATTCTTCTCCATCAATTTTTTGGTCCGAGACCACCTTAAGAACCAGATGAAATTTAATCGGACTGGCAGGGTGGTCACTTTTTGTACTCGACCATCCGGAATTTACCAAGAAAAAAATCACAATCTGACCGGTCGTTCCGGTCGGATTGGTCAGACTAATCAGACCGGTCGGACCAATTAGAATTTACCAAGAAAACACACTTGTACTCTGACCGGTCCGACTGGCCGACCGACCCGACCGGTCTGACTCATTAAACCGGTCTGGCCATTGGGGTTGGTCAGTTTATAAAATCCGCACAACCACAAAATTTTAAACAATCAGATATCACACTCAAAAAATAGAAGGAATTAATAATTTCAAAGCTAAAATATACTAATTATTTTTAATTAATGAACAAACTCTACATATATACACCCACAAAATTTTAAACAATCAGATATCACACTCAAAAAATAGAAGGAATTAATAATTTCAAAGCTAAAATATACTAATTATTTTTAATTAATGAACAAACTCTACATATATACCAAAATATTAAAGTAAATTAATTTACCTGGTTTTGGGCAGGGTCTTCTATGGTATGCAGGACGTCTTCGTATGGATGACAAAAGGCCTCTGCGAGGTATCCATTATATAGGCCATATGATCGACCAAGATCCGACCAAAAAAGTCGGATCTTGGACCAATATGATATATTCGACAAAAAATGTTGGATCTTGGTCATATCCGAAATCTCCTGTACAGATTTCGGATGTGGCTTATCGACCAAGATCCGACAAAAAAAGTCGGATCTTGGCCCAAGAAAAAGTCGGATGATAGATCCGACAAAAAAGGTCGGATCTTGGACAAAGATCCGACTTTTTTAGTCGGATGATATATCCGACAAAAAAAGTCGGTTCTTG
Source organism: Hypericum androsaemum (assembly GCA_963995505.1). Taxonomy (NCBI): domain Eukaryota; kingdom Viridiplantae; phylum Streptophyta; class Magnoliopsida; order Malpighiales; family Hypericaceae; genus Hypericum; species Hypericum androsaemum. Next base: position 15,908,420 of record OZ023182.1, read on the forward strand.
ATCCAAGATCTGACTTTTTTTGGCGTCCGTGCCACGTGGACACCGTCCCCGCAATACTTTCAAATCGGACGCTTTTTTCACAAAAAGCGGTGAATAGTAACACCATTCAGAAAAAAAAATCCATAAATACTGACTCAGCACATTTACGCGGATTTGATTCGAATCGCGGTGCAGTCGCTAGTTGCATGTACGATTTTGTTTGCTAGCTGCTTGAAAAATGAAATTTAAACAATTCGACGGCGAGACTGTTTTTTACTAGTATTAATATTCGAGTATTATCATACCTATTTTAGTCAATTTTTTAATGACCATGAATTCGTCTTCGTCTTCTACTTCTTCTGCTTCGTCTTCACGATCAAAATTGTATGTGGCATATGGACCCGTCTCTCTAGGATCATTTTCAAACCAATCAAATATTGGTTCATGAGCAACATCCATCCCCGTTGACGTACCAGCTTCAACGACAAACGGGTTGTAATTATTAACCCTCTTTTCCACAATGATTGTAAGCTTAATCTCCTTCACCATTGGTCCAAAGAAGTTAATCATGGTCTCCAGCATTATCCTAACATCTTCATCGTCATTAATAAACATTGGACCAAATTGTCCTCTTTCAAATGGACATCTAAATATCAATGGCCCAAATTCTTCATTTGGACCTATTGGGATCTTTTCGTTAACTTTTTTCCGCAAGATATTGTATCTAACAAATGCTGCATGAAACTTCAACTTCTCTTTCCCACCACCTTGGTAATCAAAACCGGTTTCATTGTTGTTGAAAATTACTCCATCGTATTTCAACTTTATTCTTATAACCCGGTTAGCCATTATGAATACTACAACAAAAGAAAACAGTATGCAATTCTATATTAGCAAAACAAAACATAATTTATATTAACGAAAATATCATATAAACATACATTCTTCTCCATCAATTTTTTGGTCCGAGACCACCTTAAGAACCAGATGAAATTTAATCGGACTGGCAGGGTGGTCACTTTTTGTACTCGACCATCCGGAATTTACCAAGAAAAAAATCACAATCTGACCGGTCGTTCCGGTCGGATTGGTCAGACTAATCAGACCGGTCGGACCAATTAGAATTTACCAAGAAAACACACTTGTACTCTGACCGGTCCGACCGGCCGACCGACCCGACCGGTCTGACTCATTAAACCGGTCTGGCCATTGGGGTTGGTCAGTTTATAAAATCCGCACAACCACAAAATTTTAAACAATCAGATATCACACTCAAAAAATAGAAGGAATTAATAATTTCAAAGCTAAAATATACTAATTATTTTTAATTAATGAACAAACTCTACATATATACACCCACAAAATTTTAAACAATCAGATATCACACTCAAAAAATAGAAGGAATTAATAATTTCAAAGCTAAAATATACTAATTATTTTTAATTAATGAACAAACTCTACATATATACCAAAATATTAAAGTAAATTAATTTACCTGGTTTTGGGCAGGGTCTTCTATGGTATGCAGGACGTCTTCGTATGGATGACAAAAGGCCTCTGCGAGGTATCCATTATATAGGCCATATGATCGACCAAGATCCGACCAAAAAAGTCGGATCTTGGACCAATATGATATATTCGACAAAAAATGTTGGATCTTGGTCATATCCGAAATCTCCTGTACAGATTTCGGATGTGGCTTATCGACCAAGATCCGACAAAAAAAGTCGGATCTTGGCCCAAGAAAAAGTCGGATGATAGATCCGACAAAAAAGGTCGGATCTTGGACAAAGATCCGACTTTTTTAGTCGGATGATATATCCGACAAAAAAAGTCGGTTCTTGATCCAAGATCTGACTTTTTTTGGCGTCCGTGCCACGTGGACACCGTCCCCGCAATACTTTCAAATCGGACGCTTTTTTCACAAAAAGCGGTGAATAGTAACACCATTCAGAAAAAAAAATCCATAAATACTGACTCAGCACATTTACGCGGATTTGATTCGAATCGCGGTGCAGTCGCTAGTTGCATGTACGATTTTGTTTGCTAGCTGCTTGAAAAATGAAATTTAAACAATTCGACGGCGAGACTGTTTTTTACTAGTATTAATATTCGAGTATTATCATACCTATTTTAGTCAATTTTTTAATGACCATGAATTCGTCTTCGTCTTCTACTTCTTCTGCTTCGTCTTCACGATCAAAATTGTATGTGGCATATGGACCCGTCTCTCTAGGATCATTTTCAAACCAATCAAATATTGGTTCATGAGCAACATCCATCCCCGTTGACGTACCAGCTTCAACGACAAACGGGTTGTAATTATTAACCCTCTTTTCCACAATGATTGTAAGCTTAATCTCCTTCACCATTGGTCCAAAGAAGTTAATCATGGTCTCCAGCATTATCCTAACATCTTCATCGTCATTAATAAACATTGGACCAAATTGTCCTCTTTCAAATGGACATCTAAATATCAATGGCCCAAATTCTTCATTTGGACCTATTGGGATCTTTTCGTTAACTTTTTTCCGCAAGATATTGTATCTAACAAATGCTGCATGAAACTTCAACTTCTCTTTCCCACCACCTTGGTAATCAAAACCGGTTTCATTGTTGTTGAAAATTACTCCATCGTATTTCAACTTTATTCTTATAACCCGGTTAGCCATTATGAATACTACAACAAAAGAAAACAGTATGCAATTCTATATTAGCAAAACAAAACATAATTTATATTAACGAAAATATCATATAAACATACATTCTTCTCCATCAATTTTTTGGTCCGAGACCACCTTAAGAACCAGATGAAATTTAATCGGACTGGCAGGGTGGTCACTTTTTGTACTCGACCATCCGGAATTTACCAAGAAAAAAATCACAATCTGACCGGTCGTTCCGGTCGGATTGGTCAGACTAATCAGACCGGTCGGACCAATTAGAATTTACCAAGAAAACACACTTGTACTCTGACCGGTCCGACCGGCCGACCGACCCGACCGGTCTGACTCATTAAACCGGTCTGGCCATTGGGGTTGGTCAGTTTATAAAATCCGCACAACCACAAAATTTTAAACAATCAGATATCACACTCAAAAAATAGAAGGAATTAATAATTTCAAAGCTAAAATATACTAATTATTTTTAATTAATGAACAAACTCTACATATATACACCCACAAAATTTTAAACAATCAGATATCACACTCAAAAAATAGAAGGAATTAATAATTTCAAAGCTAAAATATACTAATTATTTTTAATTAATGAACAAACTCTACATATATACCAAAATATTAAAGTAAATTAATTTACCTGGTTTTGGGCAGGGTCTTCTATGGTATGCAGGACGTCTTCGTATGGATGACAAAAGGCCTCTGCGAGGTATCCATTATATAGGCCATATGATCGACCAAGATCCGACCAAAAAAGTCGGATCTTGGACCAATATGATATATTCGACAAAAAATGTTGGATCTTGGTCATATCCGAAATCTCCTGTACAGATTTCGGATGTGGCTTATCGACCAAGATCCGACAAAAAAAGTCGGATCTTGGCCCAAGAAAAAGTCGGATGATAGATCCGACAAAAAAGGTCGGATCTTGGACAAAGATCCGACTTTTTTAGTCGGATGATATATCCGACAAAAAAAGTCGGTTCTTGATCCAAGATCTGACTTTTTTTGGCGTCCGTGCCACGTGGACACCGTCCCCGCAATACTTTCAAATCGGACGCTTTTTTCACAAAAAGCGGTGAATAGTAACACCATTCAGAAAAAAAAATCCATAAATACTGACTCAGCACATTTACGCGGATTTGATTCGAATCGCGGTGCAGTCGCTAGTTGCATGTACGATTTTGTTTGCTAGCTGCTTGAAAAATGAAATTTAAACAATTCGACGGCGAGACTGTTTTTTACTAGTATTAATATTCGAGTATTATCATACCTATTTTAGTCAATTTTTTAATGACCATGAATTCGATATCCTTTTAACAGAATCCAAATCTTTTATTATTTGATGTCAACAACATATTTGCATCTCAACATTTTGTTACTAGATTAATTAATAGACGAACGTTTAGACATTGAAAACCTTCCGAATTATAAGCAGTCACATGAAGAGAAGATATAGAACCCATTACAAGTTTGTGTGGTGAAGGAATAGTCATGTAGATATTTAATTTGATTATACAATAAGAACAATTTTCTCAATTTCTATATTTTTATGGATTTTTTTTCCTCAATTTCTCAAGGATACCTGTTGTTTGGTTATTTTTTACAAGCCAGGATAAGAATTCTGCTCCTGGGCCAATGTTTGGAAAATAAAAGGCCCACTTAAATTTTAAACTTGTCGTAATCATGCTTTCAAATTTGGCCTTTACTTTATTAGTATCTGGTTGGAAAAAAATCTTTTGAAGCAGAAGAGTGTGAAATTCATTAATTTTATTTCAAGAATTAAATATTAGTTATACCGAAATTCTCTATGTTTTTAGAATGGCAAACAGTGCAGATGTTATCAAGTATATGAACTTCAATAGGAAGAGGGAAATAAAGATTGAAAACCAATAATCATCCATAATAAAGATTGAAAGCCAATAATCATCCCTACTAATTAGACCTGTTAAAACAATTCACTACTATTAGGCTTTTACAGAAGTTTTTACCATAAAAATATTTATTCTTATTTGTTTGTGAATAAATAATAATTTATCAGAAATTTATTCTAGTAAAATAATATTTATAGTTGTACACATAGTAACTTAAATTTTAGCTTATGTGGGTTCATAAAATAGAAACTCACTCCAATTATTCAAACTTGGATTCAAATTAGAGCAGGGAGGAGAGAACTGGTGGTTGGTGATTGTTAATGTACACATGGACCGCCGTTTTTGTATTATATATCGTAATACTTTGATTGAATAAGAGTTGTGAGAGCAAGTTAAAATGGTAAACAGAGGGAGAGATGGTGAGTAAGATACGGTAGAATTTATCTAATCATAATTGGATAATAGACATAGTAACATATTATTTTTATTAGATAGAAGGAAGATAACATAAGATTATTAAATTTTAGCGACTAGGTTTAGTAAAAGAGTAGTCACGAATTTGTAAAAATGAATGAACAATATTTTTTTCAATAAATCACGAAATTTTATTAATCAAACTAAAAGAAAATTAGTTTAATGACATTTAGGCTCCAAGTGAGATGTCCATACTCAAACTATCTCACAAATAGATAGTCAAGAATCTCTTAAATCACATTAATGATGTAGGTGCCCAGACTTCTCCTTCGCACTAAAAACAATATAAAAGTATTAAAGTGAAAAACAAAAAGAGAAGTTGCCCTACCCCAATAATGATTTCAGTGTGTGAGGGAGTCGCAAAAGGTTATTTATGAAAAAAACTTCAAATCCAATCTTAAATATTAAAGCCTTTTGAACGAAGTCAATTAATTTCTCCAAATTTGCATGGACTTATATCACCTTTCGTGCCACAGAATTCGTACAATAACAAGAGTACGGAATTAATTCATTGTGATTTCATATTAAATTCTTCGTATTTTATCCCTAAATAAAACAAAGGAATCAATCACTTAACTCTATCCAACTTTCTCTATCTCCTCTATCCAATTAAAGCAAGAGTTAAATATTGCTTCTTCCCACCGGATCCCCTTAAGACACGCCACTCAACGGGAAAAAATTAACCAACCAAGCCATAATAATATATATGTAGCAAACTTTTTCTTTTCCCTTCCCGAAACAAAGAGTTAATTGATGGCGATAGTTTAGTCCCTTTCGCTATCACCTCCCCCCTTATTTAATAGCCCATTTCTCTTTTCCCTTCCGTTTAGCCCTTTGTCTCTATTTAGTTTCCCTTTGTCTTGATCTATCCTTGTGAAAATAAAAATAAATACACGTATTAGTCGGCCGAATAGTTATCAGAATATCCAAAAACACACATACCTCTCGACATCCTCATGTGTATCTGGGTCTTTTTCCACTTCTTCATAACCAAATCATCCCCATACTAACTATTCTCTTGTTGGTAATAAGCCTTTTTCTTCTAAAGAAAGTTGAGAGGAAAAGAAATGAGTGATTCCTTGTCTGATTTCATGGAAGACCCAGAACTCGGCGACACGACCTTCGATGGAGACGACCTGTTCGCCATCTTTGAGAGCTTGGAAAAAGTAACCGAGTTCCCTCCTCCATTCACACCAATTGACTTTCGCTCTAAAGAAGGAGACGAAACAGCCAGGTATTTTTTTTTCTTACTCTAGTAGCTTCATCTTTTTCTCTTGAACGATTTTATGTCATGGATGTGGTTCCACGGGCAGCAGCTTGCAAGAGAGCTCGGAGATGGAACAGGAGACCTCATCTCCGAAGAGGAAGAGAGCTAGGTTCAACGCCGCGGCAGCGAACTGTTCGGAGGACGGAGGTACTCCGGATGGGCAGCAAAGGATCTCCCATATCACGGTGGAGCGCAACCGGAGGAAGCAAATGAACGGCCACTTAACCGTTTTGAGGTCTCTCATGCCTTGCTTCTATGTCAAAAGGGTATATTTCTCAAAAGATCGTCTTTCAGATCAAACAATTACATCGAATCGAAATGTATCTAAGAGGTGTAGTGTTTTTTTTAAATGTCATTTGGGTCTTAGGGAGACCAAGCATCCATAATAGGGGGAGTTGTGGACTACATCAATGAGTTGCAACAAATTCTACAATCCCTTGAAGCCAAGAAGCAAAGGAAAGTGTACAGTGAAGTGCTAAGCCCTAGGCTCATGGTTTCTTCAAGTCCAAGGTTACTCTCACCACTTAGCCCTAGGAAGCCACTTCTAAGTCCAAGGTTAAACTTGCCCATTAGCCCAAGAACCCCTCAACCAAGTAGCCCTTACATGCCTAGGGCAATGCAAAAAGGGTACACTAGCTCACTTGAACCATCTCCAACCTCCTCCTCGTCTTCCTCCATTAATATCAACGACAATGTTAACGAGCTCGTCGCGAACTCGAAGTCGCCCATCGCCGATGTTGAGGTTAAGTTTTCTGGCCCTAACCTCCTCCTGAAGACGGTGTCCCCAAAAATACCTGGTCAAACTGTGAAGATAATTGCTGCACTTGAAGAGCTTTCACTTGAGATTTTACATGTAAGCATTAACACCAAGGACGAGACCTTGCAGAATTCATTTACCATCAAGGTACGTTCCAAATTAATTACATATTTATCATGTAATTTATTGCAACCATTTTTGACAAATATTATTACTTAATATAGAGAGATCATCGTAAAATTACTCGAATAAGAAAATTTCGTTCGACTATTTTGTATGTGGTTTAGCTATAAGAAGCGTGGGTTTGATCGGCCACTTCAAAAGTACGTAGAATGCCGTCATTGTTTATCCTAAGAAAGATTATTTCCATGTATGGGAGATAGCTAATAATTGCGTAAATGTACCGAAATCTATTGGACTTGCACTGAAAATGACTCACAATGCCTCTAATTTACTATTGGATTATTTCCATATATTATTGTAAAAACTACCATGCATTCCTGTGGTGGAAAAACCCGAAAACATTCGTTCAAAATTTAAAAAAGAAAAAGCACTGAACAAGCCAGGAGAGAAGTACCTAGATTTCCTGCCATAATATGTACTGTCAATATTATTGCATGTCTTCTCGAAAACCACACATAAATTGCTAAAATCTATGGTATATCAAATTAATTTTCACTCCTAAAAAAATAGTTAACTGGCTTTTTTTTATTAGTACATTAGCGTTTGGACACCTTCCAACCGTCCAATCCAGATGTCTTGGCACGAGTTGGGGTCTCTTCTTTTTCTTTTCATCTGCAATAATTTATTTTTGTATGTTTTTACAGATTGGAATTGACTGCCGACTTAGTGCGGATGAACTTGCTCAGCAAATCCAGAGAACGTTCTGCTCTATGTACTGACGTCGTCTCAGCATCAATAATCCAACCTAACGTCGACGTTTCTGTTTCTGTCCAAGTCCAGAGGCCAAGAAGTAATTAATAAAGGATTATTTAGGAAGGCCCTAATTAGCTGTTCCTATTAACCAATGGATTATAGTTGTAGACTCACGCCAACGAGTTAGCTAGATTTATGTAACTTGGGCACGTTAGGACTTGTAATCATGTTGCATTATCATCATCAGTTTATTAAAAATTTATGCAATGTTTCGACGCAGAGTTGATCTTCCTATTCGTGTTTTTTATATAGATTAAGTATATTTTGCTATGAACCAAATTGGACCAATTGTTCATCAGTCACATTATATGCATGGAGAGCAACCAAAATCACATCAAACAGGTTCAAGTGGTAAGAGACTTCCGTTACTTTAAAGATATTTTTGTTGAGTCGCAAGTGTCTGAAGCTGTCCTTGCTGCTGCCGGTCTTCCTCTTTCCTAGCATCCCGCTGAGTTAGACCTTGCCTCTCCAAATTCCTCTCCTGCTTCTCCCACTGCTGCGTTGCCTCCCGACGGCTCTGCTTTGTTGTTGCCTTCGCTGCAGCCTCTAGCTACTGAAATGTTGGATTCCTTGCATTGTGCGGAGGCTTTGCAGGTGGAGCAGCTTTCGATTGCTACTAATTTGGCTGCAGGGGCTGCTGCTACTAGGGTCGACGAGCTACATCTCGATGTTGCTTGTGAGGTGGCTACCGATGTGAAGGATAATTGGTTAGAGCAGCTCTTGTTTGCTGCTGATGGTATGATGTCGGAGGCCATGTTGTAGCCTCTTGCTACGCATAAGAAGGCCTCCAAGGGTCATTTGTTCCAGTGGACTCCGACCCGATCTAGCTGTCGAGAATGGAGGTCCACGGAGAAAGCCGCTACTCTGAAGAAATTTCTAGTGTGAAAACTGAAGATCAAGTCGCCTAAGAGGACAAACATGGACCTCTACCTTGGCTCGATTATCGATGAAATGTAGGTGCTATAGATGATTCTCTTCATGCGGAGGTCTCGGCCGAAGCGTGGCGTCTAGTCATTGCTATGGGCTTGTCTTGGAAGAAGGACACCTCGAAAAAAATTTGGTTGATTAAGGAGGCGGCTTGTGGTTTGGACCAATTTTGATCTTTCGATCCTCTGTAATTTTTCCTGTCGTGGTAGCTTGAAATGGGTTGTCCTATGTTTGGTGTATATGCGGGTCTATTTAGTCTTGACCTTAGGGCCTTTGATATAGATTAATTTTGGAGTTCATTGTGGGTTGTATTCACATAGTGCCTATCATCTTGGTATTAGTGTTGATAGATGTTATCTGATTTTTATGATGTATTCACCCTTGGAGATAAATTTGAGAAATATAAAATTTTACTTTAAAAAATAATATTTTTCGTTCAAGCCTTCGAAAAAGAAAAAATATTAATACGAGAGACACCATATTTAAAACCCAGCATTCAATTCTGAATATTAGAAGTAAAAAAACCACAGCAAATGCAAAACAAAGTCCTGGATGGAGGACTACCAAGACACCGATATATTTCTATTTTATACCATAAACTTATTTTCCAGCAAGATATATGTAAAATGTTATTACCTATTAAATTTTGCACGAAATGTGCACGAGTGTGCTACACTTATAGTACTGTTAAATACAAAAATTCTCTTAAAAATGACAAAAAATATTCAACTATCTAAATAATATACGCTACTAGATAGTTAATATTTATTCCACAAATCACTTAGTCTCGGCTCTACTCTCTTCTATTACCTTACGCCAATTTACTTCTAGAAAATCGGAAGTTCCCACATCCCAAAGTGAAAATTTCCGTACTTATTTTACAGCCGCACTTATACACGGATAATTAATCAGACTAACAGGCACTTTGACGACAGAGGACAACTCCTAAAAACCAAAGTAAAGCTCAGCCAAAAAGAGGTGCATAATCCACGATGGATATCATATTCATGAATCATAATTACATTATCATATTAATGAACATATTCACATTAAACCAAAAAATACGATAAGATAAAATATTGTTGCAGCAGAGATCATAACATCACAAAATTGTGGTAGAGGCTCGTCACTAGTTTGTGTTTGTCCCTTAATTATGAATGAAAAAAATGTGAGATTATAATATAACAAGTATGTATACTAAAGCTCGAGGTAATAGTTTGCATGTTACATTATATCAGATTCATAACATAAGGGTTCTAACAATTTTAGTAATAACATTATACTTGTAAAATTCTATGCGACTATTTATTTAAAATTAGGATGCTATTCATTCCAAATTAGAATAGGTGACCCTGTTTGAAATTTTTTCACCATAGCTTTTACTTTAGTTTTTGTAAACCACAAAGTGTATATTTTTTGGGTTTATACGACCTCGAATCCAAATACTCACTAGACTTGACTAATTCGTGCTCAAGTCGAACAAAAATTTTAAAATATGACAAAATTCTTTCAAACAACTCTCTCACGAGTTGATGTAAGTTGTTGTTCGTAACGAGAAGAACGTATATGGCTAGTTCTCCAAGTCCTAATTTGAAAGAAACAACGGCTCCAAAAATAGGAACGAACAAGTTGGTTGCTCATTAAGAACGTTCATGGGCATGCGAGCTAACTGGCGAGTTCAGCAATTGTTGCTATTGATGTCCATTATTATGATGCATGCATTATTGATATCTTCAATTCTAGACAATTAATACTGATTTTGCTTTCAATGTCGGCGGATGGGGAGAGGAGTACTAATTGTTAATCTTTTTTTTTCTGGAAGATACCAATAATGCCGTAGTGAGTTATACCTCTCAGGCTACTATATAGTCCACCTTTTTGCTTTCTCCTGGACGTTTTGAATTATTGTATATTTATTGTGTATTAATGTACGGCCTATAAGGATATTATTATTCTCTATGTGTACTCTATATGTATATGATTTATTCTTATTGTTCCACTATAACTAGTCTTGTATCGGGTTATATAGTTCTAGTTGCACATTTTTGTGTGACATTAGTATCAATTCTACAAATACTAATTTGGATAAAAACATTATACCTCATGATGATTGATTTGTACAGTTAATTATCAGAACTAGCGTTAACATATGTTTTCCCTAAAAAAGCATTAACATATGTACAAGTAATTATCAACGCACTTAGATCAATGTCAACCAAAAAGTTTTGATCTAGTGCATTTATAAATCAATGTGATATTTAGATACCAAATAAATAAGTAATGAAGTAAATATAGACAATTTATTGAGTTGTGTAACTCATCATCATATGTTAGTAACATCATATCATATGTTAGTTTAGGTTACTGGAGGATTAGAAATAGTTCTCGTGAGACCCCATTTTCCTCAATTTCTTTTTATCATTTGTTGCCAAACAAAAGGATTAAGGTACATATCTTGTTTTTTTTAGGGCGGTAAATATCTTGTTTGGTAACAAAAGAAATTGAGGAAAATGAAACGAGAAAAAGTAAGAAAGAAAGTGTTATTACTCTCATTGTTTTTTTGATAAGTTATTACTCTCCTTGTTTGATAATAAATATTGAGAGGAATGGAAATAGAAAATAACTCATTCATAAAGAGACAAAAAATACCCTCACAATAAACATCGCAAGTAAAAAAATTATGAGGATTTGGTAAATTAATATATAGGTACATACAGATCAAAATAAATTTAATATAGGTACATAAAGATCAAATTAAATTTCTCTTTCCTCCCACTCTCACACCAATTTAGAGATAATGAGTACTAATAGTTTGAAAAGAAAATTTTCTTAATTTTATCTTCCCCTTAATACAACTTCCTAGTTCCTTCTCAAACAAAGGTTTGAATTACAAAGGGAAGAACGTCCAATTAAAATTTTCCGTTATTTGTTACCTCGATCATCTTGGTGTTTTTACAGGTAATATATTTTATAATTGTATTAATTTACTTATTAATTTTTTGGATAAGTTACTCCCTAGTCCTTGGTGTTTGGTCATCCTCCCCCTAGGGTCCCTGCATTTTCAAAAATAATTTTACCGCCCCCGTGTTTGGTTAAACCTCCCCCTCGGGTCCCTGACCGATGTCATCAGTTTGGTCATAGAAATGACCAAAATACCCTTGAACAAAAATAAAAAAATTTACCTTCTTCTACATTTGACCAAAAATACCAACAACCAAAAATTAACCAAAAAATAAAATCAAACTAACCAAAATCAAGAACACAACCAAGAACGTCAAGAACAACAATCCCGATGGAAACCCCACAACATTAAATCCCTAAATCCCGATAAAAACCCAACAACAATCCCGATGGATACCCCAAAACATTAAACCCCTAAATCCCGATGGAAACCCAACAACAATAAACCCCTAAATCCCCAATGCCTCGCCGTCCCAATTCTCCAATCTATTTTTTTATTGAGCTCTCTCCTCTCTCTCCCTTCTCCTTTTTTATCCTCTATTTTTTTAAGGCTCTCTCCTCTGTTACTCGTCTCTTTCCGTTGTAACGCTGCCGGGTGGAGCCGGGAGCTGGACCTCGCCGGAACCACGCCTTCCATCCCCAATTAATGGAGAGCATCAACTCCTTCAAAGGATACGGCAAGGTAGAGCTGGCTGAGGAGAAACCTGCCTCAGATTCCAACTCCACGTCGGCGTTAGGTCTGACCTTGACGGCGTTGCTTAAGGCTATTTGAAGCGTGACCCAGTCCCCGACTCGAGTTGCCAAATGAAGCCCAACCAGTTGTTGCCGCCACTCAGCGAGGCGACCACTCCCGGGAACACGTCGTTCCTCCAACATCGGTGTTGGGTCTGACCCTGATAGTTTTTCATCAGGATTTAGGGGTTTATTGTTGTTGGGTTTCCATCGGGATTGTTGTTTTTTTTTTCTTGGCTGTGTTTTTGATTTTGGTTGTGCTTGGTCTTATTTTTGGGTTGATTTTTGGTCAAAGGTAGAAGAAGGTGAATTTTTTTTTATTTTTGTTTAAGGGTATTTCGGTCATTTCTATGATCAAAAATGAAAAAAGTCGCTAACGTGCGCCAGGGACTCGAGGAGGAGGTTTAACCAAACACGGGGACGGTAAAATCATTTTTGAAAATATAGGGACCCGAGGAAGAGGATGACTAAATACCAGAAACTAGTGAGTAATTTACCTCGATCATCTTGGTGTTTTTACAGGTAATATATTTTATAATTGTATTAATTTACTTATTAATTTTTTTCTCAATATTTTTTCAAGTGGCTCAATTTCAAATTTTCAATAACTCTATAGACCGTACAGCTAGACAGATTAATATAGAAGAAAAAATATCCGAGGCTAAACTTACATAGTGTTACACCTAGGCGTAAATCATGCATTCCAGTGGCCTGGCTAATGTATGCAATCATATAACATATTTTATATTATAGAAAATTACAAAAAAGAATTGTGAGATTAATCTCATAGTGGAGATAAAAAACATTATGCAGTAATGTACCAAAATGGAATTTGGTTAGAGTGATATGTCATCCCAATGTCCTGCAAGAGGTAACATTGGAAAAAAAAGGGATTTTTTTTCAAATGGGTAAAAAACATACATATTTTTCCTAAATAGGTAAAAAGTTATACATATTCCCAAAATAGGTTAAAAGATTATTTAATATTAAAAAAATTTGCCAAAATGACGCCTCGACTAAAAATGTTGTTCACCTGTCCACTCGTATCGGAAAACCCTGGCAAAAAAAATTTACACAAGGAGGCGCCAAATTGGCATGGCGCCTCCAGAGCAATTATACTACAAAGAAGATTTTTTTTAGGGTCCAGAGAAATCAGAACGGGACAGTATATTTTTGACCGGAATAATTATTACTGTGTCTCAGAGAAATACCATACATTTATTTTACTTATTCAAAATTTTATAGTTGATTAATCTAAAGTTAAATTGTGTACTTGCTGAAATTTATTAATAAGAATTATTCATATTTCAAGAATACAAATCAGAATGAACAACTATTTAAAAAAAATCAAGTAGAAGCGCCATACGCGCCTCCTTTAATGATTATTTTTTAGAAATTTTTTAATGACTTTCTAAAGATTTCTAAAGATTTTTTTTAGCGAAATGTTCCAATAAATATTAAGCTGATTTCTAGCGGAAAGTAATTTATTTATAATTATCACCTTTTTTTAGAAGCCAATAAATATTTCGCTGATTGTAGCAGAAAGTAATTTATTTGTAATTATCATCTTTTTTCGAACGATTTGTAATTATCATGTAAGTATTATTTTTTGAAATGGACAACTATTAAAAAAATCCAAGTGGAGGCGGCAAACAACCAGGGCGCTTCCTTTTATAGATTTATTTTAGCGACATTTATTTGTATCAAAAAGTTATTTATTTGTAATTATCCCCTTTTTTTAGAAAGATTTGTAATTATCGTCTGAGGAATTGACATAAATTTATGAATTTAATTTAAGTTATCCATAATTTACGATACAACGATTTAAACATTATCATTATACTAATATACAATAATTTACTGAGTTTGATTATTTAGTATTGGGATAAATTTACGGTACAATGATTAAATTCATCGATATATATTATTTTAGACTAATGCGGATAGAGATAAATATTTATTGATGAATTTGATCGTTGTCAATATACTAATAATATATCGATAAATTCAGATCATTTAATATTTTAATTAGTTTTTTTAACCTATTTAGGGAATATGTGTATGTTTTTGCCTATTTTGGGAAAATACCTAACTTTTTTACCTATTTGAGAAAAAAAATCCCAAAAAAGGACCATCTTATTGACATTGGATAATTAGTTTGAGTTTAATCTTACTTCATGGTCGAAAAATAAAATAAAACTTCTGCCATCAAAACGTAATGTATATCGTATGTTATATCACTCCATCCATCAAAGTTGAAAATGAAAATATGACAAATTATATAGTATTTTTTTGAAAAGTAATTTTTTACACCGTAGATTTGCTAGGGTTTAAACTCTAGACCTCACTAAATTTGACAACGTCTTGTATTGTTAGGCTACATGTCCTTTTGCACAAAGGCTATTTGGCCTAACGGCATAGGCGTAGTAAGATTTGACGGAGGTCATGGGTTCAAATCCTGACGTAAGAGTATTCTTGGTGTAATTTACCTTTTAAAAAAAACCTAGTAGTCTATTTTTACTAATAAAAAACTACTATTATTATATATTTTTAGAAACAAATTTTTACGCCAATTTTTGTTAATAAGTAGATATTTTTATTTAAAGAGGGGCTTTCACCCAAGTTTTACATTTATAAACCCCAAAAATTCAAAAAATAGTTACATAAAAATGTAACTAAAGATTCCAGAATCTCCAAAGTCGTCTAGACTTGGCAAAAAGGTTGCCCACCGTCCACTATTCCTTAATCTCCTATCCTTTCATTAATTCGATTACTTTTGTACTATTAGAACAAAAGTGCCATTTTGATTACTGGTACTGTATATGCATGTATGGGCTATAAGAATCAAAATTTGGATGAGGGGACCCCTTACTGAGGCTTCGATTCCAGGAATACTATTTCCTGGATCGTAGTTAACCCAGCTCATTGTATCATAACTAGCTAACACATTGTATCATAAACTATTGTATCATAATTAAGCGAACCAGCGCGTGTTTCGAAAAAATTGGGACTACTTTGGACAAATCATTGCATCGTAATTGGTCGAACCATTGCATCATAACTGGTTGAACTATTGCATCATAACTAAGCGAATCCGTGCGTGTTCCGAAAAAATTGGGATAGCTTCTGAGCGAACTACCAAATCATAACTGAGCGACCTATTGTATCATAACCAACCAACCCAGAGCGTGTGGCAGGACAGTACTGGACAAAAATACATGTCCATGACCAAATCTGACCCCTCTTCAGGATGAGGGATTGCACGACCCTCTCGACAGGAGTTCGGATTATGAGTAGTTTTGTTTTGATATACTTATATTGACTTCTCGTATTTATATAGGAGATTGACCCATCTTTTTAAAAAATCAAAGTTTGGATTCTGAATAGGCTATAAGAATCAAACTAGAAGACATAATTGGAAACAGTGTCATATTTATTGTATCGGTCCCCAACCTAGATGTATGATCCGACACTGAGATTTCCCAGAAACTCGACGGAAATTGCATGAATACCATAATTGGGTTGATGGACCACAGGTTATCACTGTCACATTTCGACTCCTATTTCAAACTCGAAAATTTATTGTACCGATGCATATTTTAGTGAATGTTATAGATATCTTTTTCGAGGTGGAGATATGGATTCACTTAAAAAAAATTTGGATTCAAATTTTACGAATGTAAAAGATACTATTAGGAGAGCCATCCTAATAATATACATATTCATCAATATCTATAATATTTGTTATACCATGGACCGGTCAAATATTTGTTAGAGAGCTTTGTCACTTTTTGAAAATCCTACATAATTCAAATTTAGTTTAGTCTGCGAAGTTAATGTCTATACTAAGTGATATATATATATATAATCTAGTTTTGCTTCTAATGACATACATTATCTAATGTGGTGAACTGATTGAATTTTGAAAATGCAATTTTTATATGAAAAGGACAAAATAATCCTCAAAGCACAGATCTAACAAAATTCGTAGGCATTTCATTGAAAATCAATGCTAGGGCCCAAAGCCTGATTCTCAATGAGGAAGTTGAGGGCCCAATTAAAATTGAAATTCCAAACGAAAAAATATAGGCCCCAACGTTTTCGGCCCAGGCTCGTTTGATGTCCAAAACTGACCCAATATATATAAAAAATTTGGTAAGTAAAAAGCTTCATTAAAATAGAACAAAAGAAAAAGACTTACAGGGACAGAAAAAAAAAGAAAGAGAACAAGAACACAATTTACAAGGGACCCATAAACAGAAATGGAGTCTATCGAACTCGAAGAGAGTCCCAAAAAAGTTACAGATCCTGATTGTCAATGTCCTTCAAAGTCCGATACCAAAATAACCACTCACAGGTCCGGTGGTAGATATCAAAATACTATTGCCTAAGGTTTAGATAGATTTTTTATTTACATAATTATTTTTAAAATTATTATTTTATTAATTTCTCAGATCACTAACTGTTGAATAATTTCTTGAATATTAATTTAGTTAAATTTTACTATAATTTTATGTGGTTCTAATCACTAACTAAGAAATTGGAACCACATAAACTACGCATGAAGTAGAACCAAATAATAATGCGCAAAGTTGGAACAGACAAATTACACGTGAAGTTGAAACCTTATAAACTAAAAGTGAAGTGAACTACCTATGAAGTTGAAACCACCCCTAATAATGAAAATAAGACCACTAATATCATGTTTGTTCAGCTGGTAAAGGTTCTTTCTGGTTCAATTGGTACTGATCCTGCTGCTACAACTAGGATTTGGTTTTAGTTTAGATAAAAATTGTAAGATAGTATCGGAACGGGCTGATTCGACGGTTTATTATTCTCATACAAAGTCGTTGAATGTGAGAAAAAGTATATATTGTGCAAACTTTGGCTGAATTGATTTTTTATGACGAAACGTGCAGAAAATCCCAGGTTGATTGTTGTTTATTGTATTTTTATCATCGTTGCAAGTCTGATTTCTGCTCAGAAATGTTTGTTCTGCCGGATTACAGCTTAGCAAAGAAGAAATGTTCTTTATATACGTACATTCACTTCATTGGATTTATCAGTAGATTGTTCTACACATACAAAAACATGAAAATTTGGCTGAGGCCTAAATGTCAAAATTAACAACCGAAATGATTAAAACCGCATATTTTCTCAGTACCATAAAAATTGGTTCATGTGTAGTTGACATGAACCAACTAATCAAGGAACCGAGGATTATCAAATGTAAAACTAGTTCCAAACCCAAAATCACTTCCAATGGGGAAGCCAATGCCAACAGCTCCAGAATTAGTCGACGAAGTAGCTTCAGACGTGCCATTTACGATCTTGCTCAGCTCAGAGTCATCTGGGTTCCCAAGATTCTCATGACCACCTCCAACGAAGAAGCCACCCGCCCCGGATGTTGAAGGAGATGCGAAATGTGTATCGAAGCCTTCCTGTTTTATGAGTGACATGCCTCCAACGAGGTTAAAGAGGTCTGCTTCTTGTGGTTTTGGGCTACTTAGTTCTCGAGTTTTTGTCGGTCCGAAGAAGGGACCAGTGTTGATCTGTTCTTGATTCTCCATTTGTGTGGCAGGAGGAGGAGGAGGAAGAGTGTTATTGAGTTGGGAAATGTTGCAAGTGTGCCTCCCACGGTAGGTTACTTCAAAGGTGGAGAGGTCGTCATCTGATTTCTGGATTTGCTTGGTTGCCAAACAGCCTTGGACGTTTCTATGAGTGCATCTGTAGTATCCCCTGCTCATATATACATCAACATTAGTAAATCGAGAAGAGCGGGAATCAAGGGAAGTTGGTCCAAGCGGTAAGTAACAGAATTTTGCCACCCCTCGTCATATTAGTTTCCTAAGTTTTTCATTTCTTTCTACACTACTTTCTTGCTCAAATTATATTTACGTGTACAAATTTTTCATATGTGTCCATCCATCCCAATAATGGAAATACATATTTCCTTTCCATCTTTTTCTTAAATTATTGACCCTCTCAATTACTTTCTACCCACATTTCTTTTCAGCTTTCTAAACATTGCCTGTGTTATTTAAGGATGAGTTTCCAATAACTTGAAGTACAATTATATGTTGAACAATGTTGCAAGCGCAGCACTTTTGATCATTCAAAGGCTGGACTTTGTCAACTTTGGAGTCAAAGGCAGTCTACGAGAAAAGAACTAGTCGACTTAGTCCTCATCGTGGCATTCCTATATATCTCTGTCTACATCGGGTTCCGATCAAATACTAGGTGGTATAACAAAAAAACTATCTACATCGAACATTGCGATAATGCAAACTGAACATATATACAGCTTCCCCGGTAAATAAAAAAGAAACAGTACAAAGTAGAAAAAAATTGCCATCAGATTGGAAGTCGTTTGATATTATAAGTTATAGACACAAACATTAATTTTGAGATCTTCCTTAACACATAACTAGCTAGCCATATGGGGAAGATTAGGAAAAATAAATGGGATAGATTTGAAGAAAAATTAACGAAATCCCATGAAACGTACGGTTGGTAAATTTGGAATATGAATAAACCTCTTGTGTAATTCATGAGAGCTCACGAGACTGTGCAAGTGACTGGGCTGGGAGTTGAACAGAATCAAGGAGAAAAAATCTCACATGGAGGCTAAGAGTATAGCGAAAAAAATATTTTTAATCCTGGATGGAGAAATTCCGGAATATCTAAGAGGGATCAACAACCATGCACACTAAATTAATAATGGATGTATTAACACAGTTTATTTTTTTAGGTGATATGTGCTTACGAACATCAACTATTGTAACAAATAGTTAATATAATTATTTATTATTTTCATAATTTATTTTTGGTAAATATAATATACTTATTAAAAAAACCATTTATGTACCTTGGATATTTAGCTCCAAGTATATCTTTCTGGCCATATTTTCTCCAGCTGTAGCCATCATGAAGAGACGCTTCCAGCCCGTTCAGTGGGCTAACTCGCACTTTTTGAGTCCATCTCGGCGTACTCTTCCTGCAAAATGAATCGCTAACATCAAATATGCGCCGTAGAAATATGCATCGGTAGAAGTTCGGATACGTCGGCTCGGTAAAGATCCACATACTAAAATGCATTGAATCAAAAAGCTCTCTAAATACACATAGTACTTTGATTACAGATTAATAATCTTGGCGACCATCAAATTAATATCATTCGGCCATTAGTTCTCAAGGAAAATTCATATTTTCGATTAATGTCAACCAATTGAAATTCATATAATTTTAATATAATAACCAATTCCTTGTAACAGGAAGGTTACACACTTCACCTCACAAGATTTTGCACTTGTTTGCAGCTCCTTTTCTTGTCAAATCAAAATAACATTTGTGAAAATAAACACTATAGGAATATAAATGTTAGTGATTGCACCAACCGAGATGTTGTAGAGAATGCGCCTTAAAACTCGAGGAGATCTACAGATGCCTCTTATGTATTATAACACCAACATCCATATGAACGAAATATCAATCAAGCTCCTATATTTACGAATAACGACTAAAGTTGGGGTATTCCGAAGATTGCCTATTGGACATTAATTGTAAGGATACACTTACCGTTGCCTCGCAAATACATCTTTATTGCTATCCTGGTCCATGAAGTCCGGATCCGAGTCTTCGCTCTTGGGACTACCATTCAACGAAGAATCCAACACTCCTCTAGCAAACCCAACACTCGGTGCGGCAGCGTTGCCTGCGGGCTCTCCTAATAATGGAAAAGAGCAGGTGGAGTTCAATATAGAAATCGCCTTATTGAAGGAATCCAAGATCTTCTGCGCCAACATTTCAGTGTCCTCCATTGAAGAAGTTGGCGAGCTGAGATGGATCTGAATCTGCCTTGCAAGCTCCTTTCCCATTTTCAGCTCATTTACAAGGCTTGCTCTCTCCATTTCCCCCATTTTCTCCATTTTGAACAGAACTTTCTGATTATCTTAATGAGATTGTGAAGGTGGAAAAAGCTTAGTGAAGAAATGTTGTTTGTGGGTTTGGGTTATGAGGGATGTGGATATAAAATGTTGGAAAGCTGGAAACCTAGTAAAAAGAAGAGGGTTAGCAACAAGTTTCTCTTTCAAAACTTGTATTTAGAATCGAGTATTATCAGACATTATTTTACAGATAAATTTGATTCTTCTAAAAGTTCTTTTTCTTGTTACTTTTAGACTCATCTTTGTGGTCTTAGATTACAACTAGAAATGCGGGAGTCAAAATTTCTGACTGTTCCTTTTTCTCTTCTAATCGAATTATCGACTTTATACACTTTCCTAATAATATCTAGTCTTGGGGAAATTTATTTGTTCTGTGGAAAAGTTTGAATAAAATCTTCTGCTTGTCAAAAGAAAACATAGATGACCCATGTTTATGTATAAGTTAAGTAATATGTATAAGTTAATTAACTTATATGTATATGTATAAGTTAATTAATATTTTTTATTATTTTTTTGGTAAGTTGATTAATTTTATATATAAACCCTCAATAATCACACCAAGTGTTTATAAATTGGGGCAAAATAAATTACAAGGAAAACTCATCTCAGGGACTACGTATACAATATTTTTTAGTAAAAGGCGAAAGAATAGTTCACTATGTGCGTACCGCATGGCTGCATATACAATATTAACTCCTGGTGCCCCAAATATATATTTTTAACTTTATTTTCAATTCTTTTACTTTAAAAAAATCCCCAGTTCCTTCTCAAGATAAGTTACTTGTATATCCATAGTATTAATAACCCTAATTAGCCAAAATGAGTTCCAATTAAGAATCCTCTCAAACCTAGATCCATATCTAATTATTTAATTACTTGAAATAACAGCAAACTGCCGATGCCATCAGCACGACGCAAGAGTTGAAACCCTTGCTTACGTATGGTTCCCACTTACAAACCAAGAATTTAAACTAATAACTTTACTAAGATGTATCGAATTTGAATAATTGAAAATGCGTAAGTCAATAATTAATCATACTAAAAAATATATTCGACTTGATTTTAAATTAGTTGGTATTCAAAAATCCTAAAAAATATGGTGTCGTACCCATCCACTACACGAGGCGAAATTCGCGCCGCGTCTAGGCGAGGCTTTAACGAGGCATCGAGTTGTTCACTGCATTTTATTTTTTCCCACACCTTGATTCCTGAGTCTTTTTTTATATACATTGAGCAGAAGCTGAATACATACATATAATCTTCCGTGAAGCATTTTAATATTTAGAGTAACTGTAGTTTAGCTTAATGTATTGTTTGTTCTAAATTCAAAACATTCAAACAGTTTAATCTCTAGATGATTTTGTTGGAAAATTAGGCGGGGAAAGGGAAAATAGGATCATGTTTATGTGTGGGGATGTCGGTAAAATGGGAAACTCTTTTAGACATTATTTTTTGAATTAATCAAGGTCAATTAGAAGTTGTTTAAATTAAGTCAAACAATTAATGATATAGTATTTCAAACTTTACACGAAGGATAACTTAGTGATGTCAAGTCACGAAAATTGATTCCAATATTTTAATTGTTTGGTGTTAATTGACCCGATGATTGTGCTTTTATATATTTTCATGTATATTACTCTACTAAGACTGTTTTCATCCAAACGATCCAATGGTTAACTTTTGTAATAACCAAAAGAGATCTTTTACCGAGACCAAGCTAATTTCTTCAAAATTAAAGTATATTTTACTACTACATCATTTCGCACTTTAAACACTACTACATTTTAGTTCTAAATTATATGACTATTTGAAATTTTATCAGGTAGATAATTAATTCAAAGTGACCAACAAGCACGTAGATCAACTGATGAGGGAGTTGTTCTAGCTTAACTAAGGTATCGGGTTCGAGTCTTTGGAAATGCAGCAGTGTTAAATACTTGTTGGGAGAGCTTTACCACCTTTCAAAGGTCCTATCCGGCTCGAACTTGAATTAGTCGACCCAATGGGCCGAATACCAAGTGCTTATAAACCCAAAAAAATTTCAAAATAACATCCATTATTTTTGGTTATTTAAACTATTCTCGTGTCATAATACATCATTAATTTCCAACTAGCAAGCCATTCGTAAGTTTCTAGATGCAAAAGGTTGAAGAATTTTCTAACACGTTGGGACCAATTCAATTCTCCAATAAACCTGTCATGCTCATGTTTAGATGTTAGTCCAAGCAGAGCAGAGAAGAATAGAAAGGGAGCCGCAATCGTCGAGCGTTGACTTTGACTTTGTGGGCTCCCTTTGACCAAGCACGGAACCATCCCATCCCATGGCCCTTGCCGTGAGGAAAGTGGTAACTGCGTGGACTTTGACGCGACGTTTCTTGAGCCTCTTCTCAAATAGGCAAACTTAAAAGTGATCTACGAATAATTGTATGGTGATTTTTTATAATAAGTTCCAAAACTAGATTATTAGTTTTTTTAATTAAATTTAATAGAGATAAATAAACTCTATAAAAATAAAATTACTATCTTGTAAAATTTAAGTTTTAAGGTATATCAAATAATATTTGTGGTGGATGATTAGAAAATATTTGCTAAGACATAAAAAAAATCACTGAACTAAGTCAGAGGCCAATCAATTTACGTATTTTTCTTCTTTTTGTTGAAAGTTTACGTTCTTTTAAGGTTCATTAGTTTTCCTACACTGTTGCAAATAGTGAGCCACCCAACCAGTTCCCGTATAGTCGATTAATTTGCCTAACGTTAACCCTATGTATCCACATGGGCTTTGGATAACGAAATGATTACGAACAGTTTGGAGTGAAAGGGACCGCGCTAGCATGCCCAGTTATATAATATCGGTATATCTTTTATGTGATACTGAAATATTCCGTTATGTCATACTGGCCAATATATTTTCTGTGTTTGCGATACTGGTATGTCCCGTTGACAATACTGGCCTGCATGACTTTTTTTATTTTGGTCTCGTGATTTCGTATTTTTTGCAAAAAACCCTAGCATGCCCAGTTATGTGATACTGTCATGCCCTTTATGTGATACTTGCATACTTTTTATGTGATACTGGCATGTCCCGTTATGTCACACTGGCCAGTGTATTTTCCGTGTTTGCGATACTGGCATGTCCAGTTAACGATACTGGTCCGCATAGCTTTTTTTATTTTGGTCCCCGTAGTTTCATATTTTTACAAAAAAAACTCCGCGTGTCCTAATTCTCTTTTTCTTTTTCAGATATGGAAATTTTTTTGAAGATATTGAATTAAGATTTCTTGTGCATCATATCATCATTGTTACGATTCATGATACGATATTCCTAAGAACTTAAATTAAGAGCTTGGATTCTTCTCCGGAAGGTCTGAGATTAGGATTATTTTTTGGTCCAATATTTACAAATGTTCTTGATGTTGGAAAATTGAATTTTTTTATTCCAATGTGGAGGTTGTTGGTTCGGGCCTAGGAGTTTTATTAGAAAGAAGTCTAACTAAACATAATCACTAAGTAACCCTTGGCAATTGCCAAAAAGGCTACAACGGCATAAGGCATTGTAAACATCTAAGAGGTCTATTGTTCAAACTGTGGCATTGTCATGGTGTAAAATTTTAACTAATTAAAATTTTAAACTAATTAAAATATGGATTACATTAATTGGTTTGGGTACTTGCGCAATGTCGCGCTCGTTAAGAAAATTTTGTAACGATATAAAATATTTACAAAAAATTAATTCTCGAATAAAAATTATTTTCGAAGTAGTGTGGTTGAGACTCGAATACATGGAATCCCACATTGCTTAAAGAAATTATTTAAATAAGTTTTAAAAGAATTAGAAGTCTAGCATGAGTAAACTAGAGGAGAAGGAACGAGATTTTCGCGATGTGTGTCCTTCCGTCCCAGACCGCGTTCGAGAAATCTGAATAACCTTGCTACGAAGACGGTAACTATAGTAACAATTTGTTCAAACTAGTATTGTGAGTATTTCTTATTTTAATTTTCTCAATATTGTGGAAACCCGATAATATATGCATGTGCTAGATCGTAAAAATACCGCTTGCCCAAATTCTTGCATGTGAATGATCATAATTTACTGAAGTATAGAACATATTTAATTCTTATTATGTTAGTTTTTGTGATGTTCAGATTGTTATTGGGATTTTAACAACCGTGAAAAGCTATTGGACCTGTTAGAATACATATTGGACTTCACTTTGGGTAGAGATCATATTTGCTAAAGTAGTTTGTTAAATATGTTGGGCTCAAACTTATTACTTAGCCTTCCTAAAAAAAATATTACTTAGTCAAAATTATATTCATAATATAAAGATGGCTAAAATGAATTTCACCAACAACGTGAACTTGAAGTTTCAGTTGTGGAAACTAGCAGTGCTAAGGCCGTGAGCCTGATTTTCAGAAAAAAAAAGATGGTTGAAATGAATTTCACTATTGTTTTCTCAAGGAGAAAATAATTTCTTTCCCATTTTATTAGAAATAAGAAAAGAATTCAATTCCTATTTTCATGTTTGGAACTAAAATTTAAACTTGGGAATTGATTTGACTTTTTTACTGGAACATCCTTGTAACACCTTTAACCTAGATTGAACATGCTTACTCCTTTAAGTTAGGTTAAAACCAACATATACTCGACAAGAAAATAACCAGGAACTAACAAATAGGAGCATCGAAAGCTTACACAAAGTAACAGCCAAACAAATACATCTAAGTACTGGAAGTTTTCTTATTTTATTGATAAGAATCACTTAATTACAAAGATTATACAATCACGTGTATGTACAGGGTAAGTAATTAATGAAACAACCTATTTCTACCCTTTCCTAACGGCTTTATAACAGCTAGTGGAGAGATTAATTACACAGATGTAATCCCACTTAATCAATGACTAATCAATATCCTGTTAACAAACTAACCACCGACTAACTATTTACCATTTACCTATAATTATGTACGAGGTGGTAACATTCCTGCAGATAACAGCAGCATGTATGCTGCAGATTGTGCAGATGACCATTGCAGATCATCTGCAACCTTCAAACCTGAATCACCAACAAGTACTTATCGAAAATGCATAGGAACCATGCTCCTCTGTTGGAACGAATGCATTTTGGATAGAACCATCTCCTCTGTTATAGTAACCATGCTCCTTTGTAATGACATTTTGAAACTAATTCAACCGATCAAGAGCGACGAACAAAGTAATCCAATTTCATTCATCAAAGAAACAAGAGACATACTAGGACAAATGAATCACAACCAAAGAGGATTTCAATCATGTTGTCTTGAAAATCTTGTTTATCTACATCAAAACTCAGCGAGAACGGATCGAACTCCTCCAAAAAGAGAAAAGTTTAAGAGTCAAGATGAATTTGTAGCAACCTTCACTGCAAGCAAACATAACAAAGAGTAAGCAGATACTCTTCCTACACGTCAAGCTCTTTTGGTGTGCTGGAAGAGCAACCTTCATAATGAATTCTATTATGGGTGTCATTACATTTATGGTATGGTAGGCTATGTCAATTATATGTTCTTACAATGATTAATGTCGTTTAACCTACTACCAAAGTTTAATATCAACATAAAAATAAGTAAGAGACTTGTGTTGAAGCTAAATACGTTAAAACATCTTTCCACTCGGTTGACCGAAACACTGAATCGTTAAATTGAATCCATATTGATGTATGTGATTTAAAGTATGTACAAACTAATGGTGGTAAAAACTATCTTGTAACTTTTATTGATGATTGAACAAGATATTAATATGTCTACTTAATAATAAGCTAAAGACGAAACGAAATATATGCTCAAGCGGCATGGTTGCGGGCTTGTAGGTTTGTGGATTTATGGAAATTGTTCCGAGTTCTGGACCTATCTTGTTTAGCTACTAAAATGGGCTTTATGATTTTTACTTGCTTCTTTGTTAAGCTGGGCCTTGGGCTGAATTTCTATTTCATTTGCTTTATTTTCATGTAAACCTTATAGGCCAGAGGAACTTGGGCCACCCTGGTGCCATTATAAGCTTTAAGAGAGAAATTATTTCCTGGAAAATGCAGATAAATTTAGTGATAATCATCTTTTTCACCTCGTTATTTTTCTTCCTTAATTGTACATTGTGGAATCATCTTCAAGAGTCATCTTCGAGAACCTCCTGGAGCTCCTAGTAAAACTTACCCATTACACGCACGGAACTGATGTCTAAATTGACAAATTAATCTACGTGGCTCCATCGAATTAATTCGAGAAATTATTGGCAATAATTAGCAAACCGCAACCACTTTTTCTTGGAATTAATCTTCACCGCAAATTAATTCGCCTCCCAATTCCCGTAGGCAACTTCAGATGGCCACAATCGAGAGACGTAATACCACCACCACCATGCAATTGAACACAAGTCTTAAGAGCGGGACCCATGAAGCAAGAAACAAAATAAGCCTCTTATCTTTTCTTAATACTATCAAGTATCTCGACATCTATAAAATCGACTTAACCAGATCTTAATTAAATATGAATTTCAAAGGATGATAAATTCTTATGATAAATATACCTCTTAATTAAGTTAGCCTCTTATTATTACAACTCTGAACGATGTCGTCCATCCACGTGGCACAGACAATATCCACACGTTCTCCCTGTAAAAAATCTACATCTCCCACTCCAAACTCGCCACGCGAAGCCCTTTCCCCGTTCCTTGCTTCTCCACCCGCCACGTCGTCCCCTTGTCCGTATCTCGCCATCCGACGTGGATGATTTTCCAGCCGTCCGATGCTTCCGTACCTCTGTTCCCGGCCGTTGATTAATACGACGTATATTTTGTGGATAGTGTAAATCAGGTGCGTTCCCTTTCAATATATGCTTTTATTTAACAGCCATTTAAATACCAACTGGATTGTCCATGCTCTTTCCAATTTAAAATAATTAAAATTCCCTTCAATTTCTAAGGCAGGCTCGAGGAATTGCCCTTGTTCTGTCCAATTTGGTACGCCCTTTTTAATTTTCTTGCAATAATTTTTATTTTTTGTTTCTCTAAAGACTTGGGAAATCATTGTGTTGCTCTTGCATGTAATTATTGTTTGATTAATAGATCGGTTTACAAACGCAGAATCGATCACTGTCGGGTTTAGCTGAATTAGACTTGCACAAGGTCTAATGTGGTACCTGTGAATGTTTGATTAGTGTAGTTTCAATGGCGACCCAGTTAGGAGGAAGCTAATCTTTAGTGTTCCATAGTTTTTTATAAGTAAATTTTACAAAAATGTCAGGATTGAACTCCGAATCTCTGTCAATTCATTATTACGCGTCGTGGATTCCTATAATTAGTGATCAAGGGAAAATTCGCAGCTTGCAGTTTGTGAACCTGAATCCTATATATCTATTTTGCAGTGTCATTAGAGGCGAGGTTGTTGGTCTGCCTCGCTCTGATATTGATCTGTCATCTGCGTTGCTTAGGCATGGGAGTTGTGACTGCTTCGAGCTCGGCTGCTCGATCGCTTGTTGGATTAGGCTCAAAGCATTCGGCACACCGATCAGGGACCGGAAGATCAGTGGTAGTGGCATTTAAATCTGATAAATCCAATGACACTGCCATCGTCGTACCACAGGAGAAAGTCATTTTACCCGTAGAGGCAACCAAGCGAAAGAGAAGAACCCGAAAGAACTCTACTCGCGTAGATGGTCCAACGTGTCCGTTGGATGTGGATTACAATGAAGCTGCTGCGAAGCTCGAAAGCATCTACAAGCTTAGTCCAGCTCCGGCTTCTTCCGATGTAGAAGAAGAGAGGAGCGGTTTTGTTAGGATAGGTAGGCAAACAAAGAGATCGATTGATGCGGATGAGGAGAAAGGGGAGAGGAAAAGGAGGAAACCTGTTATAAGGAATCTGACAAAGAAGCCTAGACGACTCGGTCTTCGTAGAAGACTTGAGCTGAAGCAGAACAAGGAGGCGGAAGCGATCATGGCCATTAAAAGAAGGGGAGTAGAGATGGATGAACAAGCAAAGATTCAGGAACTTGTGAGGGAATATTATTTCTCGACGGACTTGGTGGCGATGGATTGGAGTAAGGTGAAGATACCTCCTGTTCTTTCGTCTACCGAGCACGCCTGGTTGTTTAAGTTGGTTCAGCCAATGAAGGTAATGCCTTGTGCTTGATTACCGATCTTGAACAATGTTTATTTTTTGGCTGCTTGCTTAAGAACAAGTATTTGGCTCTCAGGCCCTCCTTCAAGCTAAAAAAGAGTTGACGATGAAATTTGGAAGGGAGCCAATGGATGCTGAACTGGCTGATTTTAGACGAATAGATGTTTCTGAAGTTAGGAAACAGATGGAAGTTGGTCTGGCTGCCAGAAACAAGCTCATTAAGGTAGCAATCCTTTTCCTGCATCATGCTACTTTTATAGCGACATTGATTTGTGTAAACCTAGTATAGTGAATCAGAAAGGGTCATTATCCATTTTTAGAAATCATCTTGTCAATTTGCGCTGTTTAGGTTTTTCGAGTTTCGGTTGGAACGCTATGAAAGTATCTTCCGTAGATGGCATGACTTTGATCTAAGGAAGATTTCTTACATTGTTCTGCAGCATAATCTGCGGCTTGTCCTCTACATGATCAATAAACGTTTTTCAGACATTGCCAATGGCTCGAGATTCCAAGACCTCTGTCAGGAAGGAGCAAAAGGACTAATTACAGCAATTGACCGGTTTGAGCCGAGTAGAAGCAGCAAGCTCTCCACCTACAGCCTCGTATGGATTAGGCATGCCATTATACGCTCTATGACAGTTTCAAACATCATACGTGTCTCATTTGGCCTTGAATCGGTATATACTTCTTTGATAATCATATTATTTCTATCTTCTCTTATGTCAAATATGTTGCGAATTTGGATTGCATCTCGGATATGTTGCAAATTTCACCTGTGTTAAATTGAATCCTTGATGCTATAAGTTCATAGAGCTAGTTATCTCATGTTGGTCTATTTATACAGGTGAGGTCAGAAATCCAGAAAGCCAAAATGGAATTAATGTCTTCGCTCCAGAGAAAGCCAACAGAGGACGAGATCATTCAGAAAGTCGGTATTACTCGCAAGAGGTATAATGAAGTTGTGAATGCCTCCAAGCCAATTCTCTCTCTGAACTCGAGGCATGCCGTAACTCAAGAGGAGTTGATCAACGGGGTTGCCGACGCTGATGGGGGTCACATGGAAAGACAACAAGCTCTTTTCAGGCTCGCACTTGATGATGTGGTAACTACTTCATCTCTACGTTCTTCTTCGATCCTCTCTTGGGCAATCGCCCTCTAAACTCTCTTCTGCAACCGAGTGACCACTGATAGAAAGAACTTCCATTAGGAATTGCAGGCTGTCCTTCTGCGAGTAGGTAAATTTCCGTTGTCGTTCTCTTAATAAACTTTATCTAACGGATGTGTGGAATTCTTGATGCAGCTTGATTCATTGAAGCCGAAGGAGAGCTTGGTGATCAGACAAAGATACGGGCTTGACGGTAAAGGCGACAGAACTTTACAAGAGATCGCAGGGAATTTGAATATATCAAGGGAGATGGTCCGGAAGTACGAAGTCAAAGCGCTCATGAAGCTCAAGCACCCTGCAAGGTTGGATTATCTTCGCCGCTACGTCGGCTGAATCCGATCAATCCGATCAATAGGCGCGACGTGAAGCTCGGTTTAACATTGTTCTTATATGGCTCATCCCCATATTCCAGTCATTTCTGTGGTTGTGTCATAGACGTCATTCCCGACTCGGTTAAAAGGAGAGTGTATAGCTAAGCCTCGCACAGTGGAAACTTACAGCTAAAAGCGTATTGAGATTTGGGAACTCTTGACATGTACATGTGTGTATAAGTTGTTGACTAATCAATTTTATTACATGATATATTGTTGACTCTTTTTTTTTTTGAGAATCATGATATAGACTAGATATATTGGTAATGTAATCCCTTGGACCGAATGGATTACTCTGTACTTAACAGCGGCATAGACTCGATATATTTGGTTAATCTAATTCGGGATAGTGATTATTGATTCATAAAGTAGATTCTTGAATGGTGGAAGGACTAAATTATTTAAAGGATATTAATGATTTGGTGGTAGAAGTATTTCCTTGCTGGGAGGCCTGATGTTATTTTTTTTTATAGAGAAAGGCCTGATGTTACTTGATGTTAAATAAATTGTCATTCTTAATTAAAAAATCTCGAGTTCCTACTTTTTAGAATAACTTGTGTTACCCTCAATTAGACCCAATTTTAGTGTATCCACCGGAATTCATCTGTTCATAGAGTTTACTAGAACGCATTGGCCCCAAGTGAGTGGAAACGTAGAGCCCGCCCATTTTGTAGTTTCTTTACGTGCCAAAGCATAAGAATCGAATTCTTTGCAAATGTTCGTGAAAACCATGATCATTGGAAAGCAATTTCGTGCAGTAGTCATGATGAGACGGGCCTTCATCTCTTCTTCAATTGTCCCATCACTTGGCCAATATAGTGGTTCTTTGTAAAGAAAATAGGGGTTCTTTGGTGTAGTGGGGGAATTTGATTCACTGCTTGGCTCAACGGATGGGCTTAGTTAGAGGCGGTATGCTTGCGAAGGTGTGGTTCGTAATCTTCGGATCGGTTATGTGGAGCATTTAGAACCATAGGAACCGGGTCATCTTTGACGAGTCGATCTGCGATCGGAAGTTTCTCTTACATTCCATCCTCTACCACAGCCAAGAGTGGTTTATTTGGGCCAATATTTCTAAGGACATGAATTACCAGGATTTGCTAATCTACCTGGAAGCATCTGGTGATTGAAGGTGTTATGTTCTCTCTAGTGGGTGCTGGGAATGTATATGTCGGTGTGCTTTTTGGCTTCTGTGTGTTGCACTGGTCTCTGGACCACTTTTGTACGCAGGAGTCGATCCGGTAAGGTGTCCACAGTATGTGCTAGATGGATTATAGTGTATTTACACTATTTAGGTTGTAAATGTTATACTTAATAAAATTTTACTTATAAAAAAAATTGGAAAGCAATTTCTTTATTCCTCAATTATTGTTTTATTGGACAGCAGCATTATTCATCTGGGACAAATCAAAACTCAAGAATGTGTTACTGCAGAATCATAGAACAAGAGCATCAGCTCTCACTGGAAAAAGTGTAATGCTGTGGCATCATCCACTTCTTGTTGGAGCCACAATAGCAAAAGTAATTCGTCCTTAGCTTCTAATTTAATCTTGTTTTGGAAACAAGCACACAATTCAACCATTGAATAGTGTGGTATGGAGTTAATCATGGAAAGGTCCGGAAGAGGGTCTGGCATGTATATTAGCGGCTGTGCATGGATTGGATGATGCTGACCTCTTGGCAACACCAAGGGGACATGGAGCAAGAAATTTTTAATGACAAACTTGTACTATCATGAAAAAACAAAGGTACATCAGGTAAAAATTTCAAAGAGCACGTCTGACAAAAATTCAAAAAACACATCAGGCAAAATTTTGACATGACGTCGAAAAATGACTTTTCAGCAGCACGCCTTTGAAAGACTAATGTGTCGTTATTTTTTTCCCTTTAAAAATTGTAGTGTCGTTATTTTTTTGTCTCTGAAAACTCATATGTCGTTATTTTGCCTGATGCGTCCTTGTTATTGTCTTATGTGTCGTTATTTTTTCAAGGGCACATCAGACAAAAACAACGGCACATCAAAAAAAAACCGCTTGCGACTCCTTAAGTCCTCTGTTATTTTCCTGCATTAAAAGAAGGTCTTACAAACATCGGCCTCTTGTGTTTGGCCCTAAGTTATCAATCCCAGATAGCGCTGCGTATTGGCGATCCTTTAAAATGCTATAGCGGTATGGCGGATAATGGAATAGCCGCTATTGCAAAGACAAAATCAGTGTCCAAAGTAAACATAACTACTCAAAAATAGAAAATACACAAAATTAAAAAGATCATCATACTGACTAATTATAATTATAATTATTATTGTCAAAATCAAAGAGACCATCATACTTAATAATTATAATTATTATTGTCAAAATCAAAGAGACCATCATACTTAATAATTATAATTATTTTTGTCAAAATCAAAGAGACCATCATACTTAATAATTATAATCTAAAAGGAATTAGCGAAGAAACACAATTGCAGGGAAACGAAGAAGAAACGACGTGAATATGACCGACCACAACAAAGAAACGTGGATTGAATAAATAAAAACCCTTAAAAAATTAAGGGAATTTGAGGAATCTCCCCCACAACCATGATAGCGGCCACCAAACTGCTATTCCATTGCTATCCCGCCGATATTGCAGCGACTCTCTATGGCGCATAGCAGCCAAATGATGTGGCAGTGATGGGATGTTCCGCAACGTTATAACAAACCAAAAGTCACTTCAATTTGTGAAAGATCAAATAGCAATGGCTGGACTTTTTATACAGCAAACCAAAAATCTCTTGAATTTGTATTTCAAATGGCTATCACTTTTATCAACTTTCAAAGATGATTTTATTTTCATAGAATGCCACCAAGCACCAGTTTGAAAATAATTAACCATTTGTTTGAAAATGGTGTTGCTTGGAAACACTAACATATTTGTCACGACCTGAGAGAATATGACAAGTTAACTCCACATAAGAGCACAATTTTTTGCATGATCCTCGAATTCGTGCAAAATTAGTTCCACAAAAATAACACGCAAGTAGATAGCACTTATTGCTATTATTCTTCCCCAAATCCCACGTTATATAATTTGTTTGGTTATAACACCCGGTATCTAGATAATTATTTAGCCAAATAATTTTGATTCAAGTTGATCAGAATCTTTTAAATGTGATAGATAAGTATTAAATATTATGTTAATCAAATACTCGAACTCAAGACCTCTTAATAAATTAGTTCTAATTCCCTCACCGATCAATCCAGTTGCATCATCTCTAAATCCCACGTTATATATATATAACAGCCTACCAGAATTGCTATACCAAATCTTTCCAAAAACCAACTTATATACTTAAAAGAATGGGGGAAAGACTACGCATGGCAGTTGGAGTCATAGGTACTACCTTGTTTCCTGCTTAATCAAGTATATATATAGAGAACATATGTATATGTGTATATGTATGTATATATATAATGGTACACGTTGAACAATATGACATAAAAATGCAATTTCAATTGCAGGAAATGCAACCTCGTTGCTGTTATACGCTGCGCCAACGTACGTAATCAAGCAATCCTCGGGCCCTACTCATACGCTACCCATCGTCATCCCTAATAGATTTACGGGTATGATTGCAGGTTGACATTTGCAACAATTGCAAGGAACATCATTGCACTGCTCAACTGTTTTGTTTATACTTGGTATGGACTGCCTATTGTGAGCTGCAGATGGGAAAATTTCTCCTTGGTAACAGTCAATGGCGTCGGTTTTCTGCTCGAATCCTCCTTCATCGTCATATTCTTTTGGTTCGCTTCAGCCAGAGACAAGGCAAGCTCATTCATCAGAATTCGTTTCGGTTTGGTTAACTATTGCTAATTGATTTTGGAAGTGCAGATTAATGTTGGCATCGGTGTGGTACTCGTGATCATGGTTAGCTCCATCACTGCAGCTGTTTCGGCCTTCGTGTTCGATGATCATCGTCGTAAGATATTCGTGGGGAGCGTAGGCTTCGTGGTTTCTGCATCGATGTATGGTTCTCCTCTGGTAGCCATGGTAAGTAATCTTTCTCCAATTCACCCTTGTTGACTCTGCAGCTCATTACTTAGTTATCCTTTCAACGGTTGCAGAGAAAGGTTATTCGGACGAAAAGTGTCGAGTTCATGCCATTCTATCTATCCCTTTTCTCATTCCTCACAAGTACTACTTGGATGACTTACGGACTACTGAGTCGTGATCTCATTCTCGCGGTTAGTACGCCTACGATCGCCTCAGGTCTGAATGATCTTCATGCTTCATTGTTAACCTGAACTCTGCAACCTTGGCAGGCCCCGAGTATGGTTGGTGTCCCACTTGGATTCCTTCAACTTGTTGTATATTTCGTGTACAAAAGGAGGGAAACTATGCAGGAAATCGAAAGTTGGGGTCTCGAAAATGATGAAGAGAAAGCCAAACCGTTGCAGGAAGCTACCGGTGAGGGAGACAAACAGCAAGGTGTGAGGAACTAGCTAGTTAGTGCCTGATGATATTTCAACTCTTGCACGAGGCAGATTCTTCATATGGAAATTTGTCTGCTGCTGACGTGTCAAATCTTTATGATTTGATCTCTATGGGAATTCCATGCTACTAGCTAGGTGACTAGGATAGCACCATAGTAAATAAAGCATTAATTTGGCTCTTAAGATTAAAAATTCATGTCAAGAAGCACTTGGCAAGTAAAAGTTTTCATCAAGAAGACGACATCACCAATGAAATAGATGGTCCTTGACAACAGAATGACAGGTCCAGACATGTCATTTGTTTTGAAACTGTCTCAACGATTGTTTTTACATTGTCCGTTTAAACTTATATGTGTCGGCCATTTGCAAAGAATTCTCGATGTTAAAACACTATTGAGAATTCCACATCATTTAGTGCAAGAGTAGGGGACAAGTTTATAAGTGTAGAAAATCATCGACCCGTTACCTTAAGGTTTTGAGTTGGATATGGAGATTCTAACATAGTATCAGAGCGGGTTTTCCCGTGCCCCTTGTTGCGCTCGCACGACCCTCATTTCTCGCACGTTGGCAAAGTTAAAACCCGTGCAATCTTCGACCCGATGGGTCTCGTTTGAGGGGGCGTGTTGAGAATCTCGCATTGCTTAGTGCAAGAGTGAGGGGCGAGTTTATAAGTGTGAAAAATCTACCAACCCATTACTTTAAGCTTTTGGATTGGATATTTAAATTTTAACATACTATTAGAGCGGGTTGATCTTGTGCCCATTGTTGTACTCGCACGACCCCCATTTTTGCATGTTGGTGAAGTCAAAGCCCGTACAATTTTTGACCCGATGGGTCTCGTTTAAGGAGGCGTGTTAAGAATCCCACATTGCTTAATGCAAGAGTTGGGGGCAAGTTTATATGTGTGAAAAATTCACGAACCCATTGCCTTAAGTTTTGGGTTGGATATGAAGATTCTAACATAATATCAGAGCGGTTTGATCCCGTGCTCACACGACCCCTATTTCTTGCATGTTGGCAAAGTGAAAGCCCGTGCAATCTTCGACTCAATAGATCTCGTTTGAGAGAACGTGTTAAGAATCTCATATTGCTTAATGCAAGAATGGATGACAAGTTTATAAGTGTGGAAACTAAACCAACCTATTGTCTTAAAGTTTTGAATTAGATATATAAATTCTAA
This sequence comes from Hypericum androsaemum, assembly GCA_963995505.1. NCBI lineage: Eukaryota > Viridiplantae > Streptophyta > Magnoliopsida > Malpighiales > Hypericaceae > Hypericum > Hypericum androsaemum. Next base: position 15,944,289 of record OZ023182.1, read on the forward strand.
CAAATAGAGACAAAAAATAGATTTTAGAATAGTAAAAAATTTATACTGCAAGATTGTGTTGCTAAAATTATCTATAAGAAGTTTGGTATCCAATTGAAAATATAAAGTTAATGGATTAATAAAGTTTCATTGTTTATAAAAAACTTCCATGATCCACCAGTTTCGGACGAGGGTAACAGATCATGTCCGATGTGCTGAGCCCAAACGTGACGTGGATCTTTAACGCGTAGAAAAATGTTTGTAGAATATGTTCATGTAATTGACAAAAATGAAAGTTAGCAAAACACAAGGCCTAACTACCCAACAGCGTGTTGATGCTGGCGTCCTCCCGATATGAATGCGATCAAAATAAATGTTGATGCTGCCTGGAACTCAGTTTCTGGAGATGCAGGCATCGCTGCACTTGCACGTAACCATGAGGGAAAAGTTATCCACTTCAGTACTCGTGCATCTTGCTCTTCGTCAGCTCTTGAAGCTGAAATTAAGGTCATTGGTGAGGCTGCTACTCTCGTTAGGCAGCACTTTGCTTCTTGCAGGTCCGTAATTGAGTCGGATTGCAAGAATGCGGTGGACTTCTGTTACGATACGTGTTAGAAAAGAGTACGAGGGAGGATAGAATTTAAGGAAGAATAGAAGAAAAGAGTTGTGGAGGGAGAATAGAATTGGGATAAGTTAGAAGAAATATTAGAGAAGGAAAAAGATAGAATAATAGGGAGATAAATGATGATAATAATTCATTGATATCATGAAAATAACATACGCAGTACTACATATATCCTTCTTAGAGGAAGTTACTGCCACTAACACAACTTCTCTAATTCTACAACCCACTAAGAACGTGGACAAGGCCACCACATCACTTAACTAGACCACTACTACATGATCACATAACTTACGTAATAAATATAACTAATAATTATCCATGCCACGTCAGATGTCAGGTGGACATCAGATTGGGTACGTGACATTCGACCGCCCTCGAAAGAACCTTGTCCTCAAGGTTCAAAAGAAATCAAAGTTGTGAAATCGTAAATCAGCACGTCTCTTTAGAATTCAGAGCTTGCAAATCATTAAAGAGCTTGTATCGCCATGACAAGAACACCATTTCAGCCATCACGTCCCGGAAGAGAGAATTATCATCCTCTAACAGTCGCCCGTCTTCAAAACCTTTTGGATACTCGATGTCAATCTGAAGTTGTCCATCTATTTGAATATCACCATAACAAATTGTGCCACTCAACTGGGCAAGAAAAACCACATAATGACCTTGTAGTCCAAGCAGCAAAATAATCTTTAATCTAAATGGACACAGCTTTGACAATAAAGCCAATAGCAGCATCAACGAACTTCGAATACCAAATTCAACACCAACTATGTACGACTGACCATATGCCTCTTTATCCACAATATGCACAATGAAAATAGGTGTGGTTACACCAATATCCCCAAATTGATTTCCAATCTCTTCCACAGGTCTTTTATTTGCCTTGAAGTGCAATGCAATAGGAACCTGTACAGTCGCCATCATCTTCTTTTCATTTTTCAATCCAGTCGCTTCCATTCTTGACAACCCCATTTCCGCCTTCCGAATAGCCTCCAAAAACTTCAAAACAAGTCCTCGGCTTTGAAACTCTTGGGATCCAAATTTTGTAGCATTATTCTTAGCACCATGTTCCATACGTCCAAGGACCACAATAGCCTTCAACTTCTCAAACTTTCTCACATACTTCTTAACTACATTCAATTTCTTCCATTGGTTAATTCTCTTGACCAATGATTCATAGCTCTTATCAATGAGTACAGTACAAAACTCCTTCACAAACTCAATCCAATTCGCATCCTTGTGGTTTACACTCAATGGCAAGATAAAAACATCAAGCATGGTGCCATTCCAATTTTCTAGAGCTATATCACCCACATTACCAAGAATTTCAACACAAGGAGTCATATACGTTTTCACTTCCTCATCCGGGACAAGGTTCCGAACTTCAACAGTCTCGAAACGCATACACAACGCCTCAACAAATTCACTCCACTCAACCTCTTCATCGTCCAAATTCCACGAGGAATAACACGCTTTCGCTTCATCCACCAACAAATCCTCCATAATACTTTCCCTAAAAATCACCATGTTTGGATTAATCGAGAAAAACTCTTCACAAACCTCAATCCAAGCCCTCGGCCTACTCCCTGAAAAGGAAGGAAGACCGGACAACCCCCCTCGAGAAAGAAACATGGTTACCTCATTCCGATAACTTTCCGATGACCACCCATCTTGCTTATCTTCCATGTTCTTCCGAGAATCTATCCGCCACTAATTCCGAGAATCAATGGCTCTGATACCAAGTGTTACGATACGTGTTAGAAAAGAGTACGAGGGAGGATAGAATTTAAGGAAGAATAGAAGAAAAGAGTTGGAGGGAGAATAGAATTGGGATAAGTTAGAAGAAATATTAGAGAAGGAAAAAGATAGAATAATAGGGAGATAAATGATGATAATAATTCATTGATATCATAAAAATAACATACGCAGTACTACATATATCCTTCTTAGAGGAAGTTACTGCCACTAACACAACTTCTCTAATTCTACAACCCACTAAGAACGTGGACAAGGCCACCACATCACTTAACTAGACCACTACTACATGATCACATAACTTACGTAATAAATATAACTAATAATTATCCATGCCACGTCAGATGCCAGGTGGACATCAGATTGGGTACGTGACAACTTCCTCACTAAATGTTCGGCCACTCAGATGGAATGGGCTATTGAAGACAAGGCTTTGGAGATCCAATCTACACTTTTGAGGTTGCCTTTGTGTAAACTTGTATATATTCCTAGACTTGCTAATAGGGTTGTAGATTGGATAAAAAAAGTTATTTTTCTTCCGTTTGATCTTGAGGTTTCGTCAACAATCTTCCTTTTGAACTCAATGAACTAATCTTATATGACTCTAATAATTAATGATATGGTACTAAGCTTTACCCTTAAAAAAAACTACCCAACATCTATTCCATCTCTGTTGTTCATTGAACCTGTTCTGAACAATTCCCCTTTTGCCAGATTATTGCCAATATAATCATACCAATTTTCCAGAAATTTTAGACCAAACTTTGGATAAACTTTGATTTTCCGCTAGAGGTAACGGGTATATTTTTTACAAACATTTTGTTTCACTTACATCTTAAACAATAACCCATTTACAGCCCGCTTATGTCCTAATGGGCCTTTTGGCTGCACCAACCATGTTCCACGATGGTGGGGTATATAAGACATTCACCTTTTATTATTAATTTTAATTTATAGTTATTAATCTATTTTTTCTTTTTATAGTTATTCATCTATATTAATTCATTTTTTCACAGATATTATGACTAATTTTAAAATTGTAAAACTTCAAAACATTCTTATATTCTTATTAATTTTTTTCGTATCTAGATATGTAATGGGTAGATTAACTAAAGTTTAAATATGATTTTTTTTGAAATGTGAGAAATATTTTTGATAAATATGTAAACTGTATTTTTAAAAATTTTGAACTCGATATTCATTTATTTTATTTTTTAAAGAATATGGCCGTATTTCATTAAGAACCAAGTTTACAAGACATAATTGGAAAGTATAAGACCATAGCAACAAAAGACCTAATGTAAGATATTTTACGATACCCGAATATGATTATCTTGGCTATAGGAAAAGGTGGTCATTTATCAAACTATAGCAACACTTTCATTGTTTTTTTGGTTTAGCTTAGATCACCGATATTTAGATATCATTACACCGACTAATTCAAGTTAGAATTTAAAACTTGGTTACATAATCTAATCGACAATGAATTCACTCCTTGAAAGAAAAAGAAAAGCTTATTGTTTAAAAGATGGACACGTGGAAAGTTGACCATCCAAGAATAGCAACTTCATGCATGGAAGACGCGTGCCTCTCCCAACTTCTCCTTCTACCTCCCCACTTCACCCCCACGTCATCGAATCCCAGCTCCATCATCGACCCTGACTCTACATAGACCCCCACCCACAAACCAATCTTCTCTCGCACACAGACATATACAGGATGGTGAAGCTGGCTTCGGCGAGGGAGATGAGGATGTACGGCCCGCGGCTGGGCCGGAACAGGGCGGAGTACATAAACGCGGGGATGTACGTGTTCGCGACTGTACTGGTAATGGCAGGCTTCGGGGCGGAGTTCTCGAGCGAGCCCAAGTCGGGACTGGTGATCCTCCTCTTAGGGTTCGTGCTGGTCGCTGTGGCCAACGCGCACGATCTCGTGGCTCACCTCGCGGGGATCGATTTTCGTGTCCGGCTCATGGGCTTCGATGCGCAGCTCGCGCTTGTCGAGTTCGCCGTCCCCATCGTGCAGTCCCTCGGGTCGCTGCTTTCCTTTCTGGGGTTTCTTTTCCTCTTCATTCAGGTGAGTAATTCTTCTCTATTTAATCAGTCCAATTGAGAAACCTTTCTAAGGTGTACGAATGGTTTGTAATTCTGTTCGAGCCCTAGCGGCAGTTTTGAGTTTTTGACACTTTTCAGAAAGTCGTAACGGGCTTGAACATCTAGTAGTTGGCTCCGAGTGGATGTCCGGATACCAAGTGCTATGAAAAAACTAGAGTTAGTCCATTAGTCTCACATAGTTCATGTGGTATATGATTCATGGCACTGTTTAGTAGTCCGGAGTCCGGTTTAGCTTGTATGAGTGAGGGGATTGTATGAGGATACAATGTTAAAATTTCCATCTTCAACCAAAAACCTTTGAACTACGGGTAGTTGGTTTCTAATTTGGTCCAATAATGTTCGCTAGTCTTATATGGAGTTCTTACTTCAACACGGTTTATGCATATACTTGTGTAATATCTGATGAATATTTGCTATGTCGAGCATATCATACTACAAATTTGTTAATCATCCATGGAGTTGAAATGGAAAATCATCTCTAAACTGCAAATAGTTAAGTTTTTAACATTGTCACCACTAAGGCAATCTAAGTAACTATTTATTGCGATCCTGCTATATGCAGGAGGAGAAAGGCTTCAAGTATCCAAAATTGGAGAAGCATGCTCTGAACCTCCTTATAGCTGGACCAGCTCTCTGGTTGCTTGGATCAATCCACAATTCTTGCCAAATATACGAGCGAGCCGATGGACATGTACAAATATTGCAACAGAGCGTCCAGATCCCGTTCCTCGTGGGGAGTGTGATCTTTTTAGTTGCTTCGATTCTGAATAGCCGGGAGCAAGCTGGATCGGGTTACCACGGGGTAGATCTATTGGTAAGTTTGTAATAATTTGATTGTTTTAACAGGACTAGCTTAATGTTAGCTTTAGAATACCCCTTCAAAAGAGGAAAAAGTATGAAGTTATACAATGTGTCCTACTCTAAGCCTGGAAATACTCAATCGCACTTGGTTAATCGATTCGGTTTTGTCATATTCGCGACACATATCCATTTTCGAAGGAATTATACTTATGAATAGTGCTTCAATTGTCCATCCACACGCTAACATCTTGAACGTATGCAATTTTTATCGGTGACCATTATGTGGTACGATGTAGGGAAAGACCATGGTGTGGATGGACATTTTCGGAGGGCTACTGCTGTTCGTAGGCGGGATAGCAAACGTATTAAAAGTGTTCAAGATGCAGCAAGTCGATGGACTACGCCTGGAGAAGCTGCGAGGAGGTGCGCAGGAGAGGTTGGTGCAGGAAAGGGAGGGTCAAGTCCCACTTATAATAGAAGAGCAGAGAAGGTGGAGAAGGGCGGATGTGGAATCAAGACCAGAATCTCCTCCTGCTGCTGCTGCTCTTACACCTTACAAGGATGTCCTTCTTAGCCAATCGTGATGGATTCTTTGGTCTGTGTTTTTTTTTTGCTCTAATGGTGGTCATTTATCATTGGATGACATGGAGTTCTGGTTTTGGTGACCAACTTATACTTCCAAATAATCTCATAAAGGAAAAGAAAAACTCAATACTTTTGTTCTTAAACCATTTACATGGAATGTGATGATAGTGATACTTGGGTCTTTTTAATCGAAAAAGAGACTACGAGGACTTGGACATCATCCTAGTACTATTTTTATCAAATATCTAATCACGTTTAATTTTGAAATTCTCGTAGATTTGGTGCACTAAATTTGGTGCATTAGTGCATTGAATCCTATTCATAGAGGCTTTTTTTCACTGCACAAGCTTTCGTTTTTGGATTACCAAATTGGCCCCGATTTGGAGTTTCTGTTTCCTACAACTAAGGCATACAATACAAGAAATGGTTTCAAAGAAAGGTCAACTTGCAAGTTGCTCCTGAGAGAGGCACCTAGCAAGTTCCTCTTGCACCACTTGGGACCATTATCACATGAAGCCAAGATGGAGGAGAAGATCCTTCTCTGCAGATCTTTGAAATCCAATGCCAACTTCACATCCCAGCTGGGGTTTTCCCTAGTGGAAGATTCGAATACGAAGCTCTATGTGAATTCAAATGAACGAATATACCGAATGATTTAGGAAACCAGCAATAGGAACTAAGCAGGTTCTCAGCTTTCCATCAGGATACATAATCTTCATGCTACTAGAGTACCAAAGTTCACATGCCCACAAATAGTGTTCCCAACTGTACCAAGAAATATTATTTGGATTCTACTTGATGTTGTGGGTCTAGGTTCTTGACTCGGCACATCAAGGCCAGGAATTTCTCCTGGTATTGTTCTACAGTACCTGGAAACTGTAGTCGAGCTAGCTCACCCATATGGTTGTTTCGGATTGGCGGTTTGAAGCGCTGATGACAGAGATCAACAAAAGAAGTCCATGAGGGCTTGTCGTAATCACGTTCGAGCTGAAAATACCAGTGTTGCGCGATTTCGGTAAGATGAAACAATGCCAACCAAACTTTATCGTGCTCGAGTGTGCATTGGCCCCGAAAGAATTGTTCAACGATTCAGCCATGCCATTGTGTCTTCTTTTCCAGTGGATTGGCCGGAGTGGAATTGTTTCCGGAGAGGGAGGAAGGAAAAATTAATTTTTTTTTAATTTTTTGATAAGGGTATGATAGTTATTTTACACGTAAAATTGACTGATAACTTTAGTAAAGGACCCGAGAGTATAATAAAACTAAACACGGGAGACGGAAAAATTATTTCTCAAAACTGAGGGATGCGAGAGGTAGGGTGTCAAAATAACATGGACGTGAGGGTAATTAGCCTTTTTTTATAAGTCTCCCGTATGTTGCCTTCTTCCATCCCTTATCGTTTTCAATTAATTTCTTTTCCCATAAACGAAAATTCTCTGATATATATCTTTGACGGCCAATATATTTAATTTAATTTCTTGTTAAAGGATATTTAGTCGTTAGTGGATTTTATTTTGAAACCTTACCAGCTGAGAAAAAAACTGAAAGATTCCATAATTTTGAAGATAAACGCGAGTTAAACATGGTATTTATCCACCAAAATCATAATTAAAAATTGAAAATCTAACGAAGCCTTAGATCGGCGATCTACTATATATCCGGTTATTCGCTCTAACTCGAACATCCCATAAAATTCCTATTAACAAGAAGAAAGAAAGAAAAAAACTCCCTTGAAGTCCTAGCCATGGACTACGACGAAGTCGTCGCCGGTGATAATTTGACGGAATATCAGCTGATCCCGGCCACCGAACCTGTGGTCGAAGGCGGCGATGGCGGGGTGACGTACGAGGACGAAGTTTCGTACTTGAGCTCGTTCCCTCCGGGCTACAGGTTCAAACCGCTCGATAGTGAACTTATCGATGTTTACTTGGCTAATAAAGTCCGGAGGAGGCCATTGCCTCCTAACAAGATCCATGAGGTCAATCTGTACAAGTTCAATCCCGATGATCTTGCAGGTATATTGTTCTTACCTTCTTCTTTAGGTTATTTTGTATCTTTATATGGTACAATTTATTTGATATTGCACTAGTGAGGTATATAATGATATATCATTATTTTTTTTTTTCGCATTTCAATTCGCGGCTTCATTTTGTTCGTGTTAATTCGATTTTTCGTTAAAATTCTACATGGGTTATCATTTTCATGTAATATGGTTTGATTTTCAGTGAGGTATGAACCGGTGGGAGACAACGAGTGGTACTTCTTCACGTCGAGGGACCGGAAGTACAAGAACGGCAACAGGCCCAACCGGGCGGCCGACAACGGGTACTGGAAAGCAACCGGAGCCGACAAAGCAGTCAAACTCGGCGACCGGAAGATCGGGTCAAAGAAATCACTGGTCTTTTACAGGGGCAAGGCTCCCAGCGGGAACAAAACTGACTGGATCATGCACGAGTTCAGCTTCGATGGTGCTCCCAAGATAGCATGTGGCGGAAATGATATGCTGGTACGTTGCATTCGCTATCGCGTACGTCTCAATTTATATCGTATTATGTCGTAATTTGCATGGTGTTGTGGCGTACGTCTCAATTTACATTGTATTATTAAAATATGTCGTAATTTATATGGCGCTGTCGCGTATATCTCAATTTACATTGTATTAAGTAATTTGCATTCGTTGTCTAGTCATGTTTGTATATAGCTAATTTAACTCGGATTGGTTTTCGGTCGTGTGCTATTCGAATTGCAGCTGGATGAATGCGTGCTGTGTAGGTTACATAAAAAACCAGTGGAAACACGCAAGACTCAACAGCTAAAAGAGAGTCCTGATACGAGCCCGAGCCCGAGCCCGAGCCCAATCCGAGACGACGAAGAACAACAGAAGCATCAAGAACCAGAACCTCCAGTGGAGGCTAATCATCAGAACCTCCTGATGCATAATAATCAACAGCAATTCCAATCCGATCAGCCTACCTTGCTCCTCAAGCAACCCAACCAACAAGCTCCATATACATTCAATTTTGATATGTGGCTCCAGAATGGATCACAATTTCAAATCAAGAGCTTCCCAGATGGAGTCACCCCGCTTCCGGATTGTAACATGTATGATATACCCGACGATGCTTTCGAGAACTCCGTCTATCTGGATATTCACAGAGAGCTGTTGCAGCTCAATGGCCTGATAACTGCTCATCGGATGGTCAGCCATGAGCAACATCCTCCTCCGCCGCATAACGATGACCGTCACGACGATCACAGCTCCGATAAGCAGTGATTGGATGGAGATTAGAAGAGAGCCCACTTAGGATTTTCCTGCTTGCTGATTAATAAATGCTCATTACGAGCTTTGCAGGTTATTACATATCATTTAGTTGTAGGTCTATAAATAGTCGTATGTTGGCTATTTCAAATAATGGTTCTCTTCTAGAACTAAGGCATAACAATACGGAGTCGTGGATCGTCTGGATCCTACTGAATTTGGGTAATATATGTCCTATACGTCCATTGTCATTCATAAATAAAAAGTTAGGGATGAGTTCACGTTAATCCCCGTGGTTTCTTTTTTTTTTTTAACTTAGTACATGTGGTTTGACTTTTTCTATTCTAGTGATGAAAGTTTTCAAATTTGATATTTTTGGTGACATAGATTTTCAAATTTTACTCTTTCGGTGACAAATTTTTAACGGAGTTAGTTTGTTCAACATGGCAGCTTCATGTCATATATCTCTCTCCAAGATCACAATGACATGGAAATTAAAAAAACTCCAATCCAATACAATAATCTAAACCCACCCCCCAGGAACATATTAAGAAAATCATGGAACCCAAGTTCTCCCAGGAATTCCCCTTGCAAACCCACCTCCCCCATGAGCCCCCCTCGCCGGAACCACCCGATATCCTGACCACCTCGCCCCACCCATCCCCCACTACCCCTCGATTGAGCCACCAAATCCTTAACCTAGCCAAAAAAAGCCCCGACTTCCCAAACCCTATGCCAACTCCATCTCCATCTCCCCCCTCTTCTCATTGGACAACATACATAGTACAAGACACCTTCGACCCCCAGACAAACCCACTGTCCCATAACCCCCAACCTGAGCAAAACCCATATGTACCAGATAACCTAACCAAAAGATCCTATCGTGATACTGTCCACGGGTCAGCAGAGAGCAAGATTCCATTCCCGAAGGAAACTATTGAAGACTGGTTGAAGTTAGGGTGGGCTAAGTTTGACTACTCCAACCCCGCCCGTCCGAAAATCCTTTTATCGGACCAAGCGGTGGCCCAGATCAACGAACCATGGCGTACGACGGCGATACTCAAGGTACTCTGTAAGAATGTGGGATATCGAGCACTCCTCACTCGGCTGAATCAGTTATGGATTCACATAGCCCCACTACGGGTGGTTTACTTGCCTCATGGATACTACACGATTTGCTTCTCCACCGAAGCAGACTTCACTCTGGCAACCACAGGAGGCCCGTGGCTGATCCAATACCATTACATTATGGTCAGTCCGTGGGATAGCTCCTTTCACCCAAGCCCTCATGAGAAGCACAAGACATGGGTATGGATCCGTCTACCCAATCTCCCACTCCCCTACTATAATGTTAATCTGCTTCATTGTGTAGCGGCCATTATCGGTAAGCCAGTAAAGATTGACTCGAACACAGAGGAGAAGGCTCGGGGCCATTTTGCTAGGATTTGTGTTGAGGTGGATCTTTCGAAGCCGCTTGTGAGGGAGATCAAGTGTGGTAATTTGATCCAGAAAGTGGAATATGAGAGCCTCCACACCATCTACTTCGGATATGGACACTACAGATATTTGCAAGAGAGTTACGCTTTTGCTCCGCCAGCCACGGCGGCGCCCCAGGCAGAAGAAGCAAGTGGCAGCGAGACGGCTACTAAAGTGGAATACCCTAGTGTTGCACCAGCCAAAAATCCTAGGGAGCCAAAGGAACAAGGGGACTCATTGGGAGCCTGGATGATTGTTGCAAAAAAAGAAAATCAATCAAGCTGCCACAGGAAAGGAAAGAATCCTTTACTGGTAATAGATTTGAGTCCCTTTCCCATGCAGAAGCAGAACGTGATGAGAGAGGGACAACCTTAACACCCAACGGGCAGCGCACAGTCTTCACAGCTGTAAGGAATTCAGAACAAAAGGGACCTACTCGTCAGCCAAAGGTGGTAAAGCAAGGCCCTACTAAGTATCAGAAGGCTCCTCCCAAAGCCCATGATGGGCCTATCTTAGCCCAGAAACGTGCGAGGAGTGACGACAACACATTGGGGGCCCGGCTGAAAGAAGCCTTCGCACGGGCAAAAGATAAGGAAAACTCGAACCCAAATGCACCCTCAAGCTCTATCATGCCACCCCTAGACAAAATCCTTGCTATTCATAACCCTCTGAAAACTAAGGCTCCCTCTCCTTATGATGAGGGAGGCTTGGATGGACAAGGGTTTGGAGGGTAGAGCCCATCATTCGAACCCCCCGAATAGTTACCAGAGAAGAAACATTGATATGGAATTGGATGGGGCGGTGCACAATAGAGATAATGAGACTGCCTCGGTCCCCAGCACCTCAGAAGAAGAGTCTAACTCGGCGAAGGATACGAGTCCTTAAAGCCGATCCCCAACCAATCTTTCTTTTCTTTTCTTTTTATGATTTATAAAATCGTAGTTTTGAATTGCTGTGGTGCCCGTAAACCTGGGTTTATGCAGGCAATGAAGTACATTATTCGTATGAATAACGTGAGTTTGGTTGCGCTTCTTGAAACAAAAATAAGTGGGATCCAAGCTGATGTTGTTTGTAGGAAGTTGGGTATGAACTACTTTCGCGTGGAAGCCAAAGGTAGGAGGGGCGGCATCTGGGTCTTGTGGGCTCCTAATGTTAAAGTGAAGATTCTTGCTACGAGAGATGAATATCTACATTGTGAAGTTGCTTACCAGGGTCAGACTCCCACCCTTGTTACGTTTGTGTATGCTTTACCTCCTGTTTCAGGGGCTGAGAGGTACTGGAGTGAGATTGTTTCATTGGCTCTGGTGACCCCGACCCTGTGGTTGGTAGTCGGGGATTTCAACTCTATCACTGAGATGGAGGAGAGGAAGGGAGGTTCAGGCCAGCTGAGAACACATGATCGAAGGTTTCGACAATGGATCGATAAAAATGGATGGATTGATCTGGGCTTCGTGGGGAGAAAATTCACATGGTCTAGGGGTATTGGGCCGAGGCCTCGAATCTCGAAGCGTTTGGACAGGGCCCTTTGCAATGAGGAATGGAGACACCACTGGACAGAGGGATCGGTGAGGCACTTGGCATTTTACCAATCTGACCATAACCCGCTGTTGATTACCTTCTCATATGAGGATATGAGAGACAGGAGAAAAAGGCCGTTTAGGTTCCAGGCTATGTGATTGTCGCATCCGAGTTTCACCAAGGTTATCCAAGCTAAGTGGAATGATAGATGCGCCATTATGGACACCTTGGAAGGATTAAAAAAGGAGCAACAGAACTGGAATGCCAACGTTTTTTGTAACATGGAGAAAAGGAAGAAAAGACTTTGGGCGAGGATCGAGGGGCTACAAAGCTTACTCGAACAAACGCCTAATGAAGGATTATGGAAGCTAGAGGAAAAGCTCAAACTGGAACTTGATCAAGTGCTCCAGCAAGAGGAAATCCTCTGGATGCAGAAATTGCGGGAAAAATGGATAGTGCATGGGGATAGAAATACTAAATTGATTGAAGGGTTGAGGGATGATGCAGGCTATTGGGTTACAGATGCTCCGGTGCTAGAAACAATGGCCCATGATTTCTTCCAAAAGTTATACAAGGCGGCAGACAGAAGTCAACAAACTTGCCTACCTACTGGTTTGTTCGAGGCCTGGTCTGACGAGGAAATCAGACAGTGTACGCGGCAAGTAACGGAGAAAGAGATACATGAGACACTTAAGCAAATGGCCCCACTCAAAGCACCCGGGGTGGACGGCTTCCATGTACTCTTCTACCAGAAGTGTTGGACGCTTGTGAAGAAGCTGATACTTAACCTCATCAAGGATGCATTCACGACTGGAACCATCCCAGCACAGGTGAACGAAACCCTTCTGGTTCTCCTACCGAAAGTGCAGTCTTCGAAATCGATTAGTCAGTTCTGACCGATTAGCTTGTGCAATATCCCTTATAAAATTCTTACCAAGCTAATTGTAAACCGTATCAAAAGGAAGTTCCCGTGATTGGTGAACAAACTGCAAGGCAGTTTCAATCCTGGGAGGCAAATCACCGACAATATTGTTATTCTCCAGGAAGCTTTGCACACTATGAGGTATAAAAGGAGTGGCAAAAGGTGGATGGCGATAAAGATCGACCTCAAAAAGGCTTATGATCGAATTGATTGGCAGTTTTTTGCGAGAGACTTTGACTGACGTGGGTCTGACAGCTTTGCTCAACCTAATGATGGCCTGTGTGATGGGTACAAGCACAAGAATTCTTTGGAATGGTGAGGTAACATCCCCGTTTAAACCTACCCGGAGGTTGCATTAGGGGGATCCACTGTCTCCATACCTCTTCATACTATGCATAGAGAAATTGGCCCATTGGATCATGTTGTCGGTGGAGAGGAAGGAATGGAAACCAATTCGGTTAGTTCGGGGAGGTTTTCCTCTTTCCCATCTCTTATTTGCGGATGGTGTCATCTTATTTGCGGAAGCCACACTTGAACAAGTTAATGTCATCAGGAGTGGGCTAGCAAACTTCTGTGCAGATTCCGGGCAGAAAGTAAGCATGAGCAAGTCAAGGGTCTACTATTCCAAAAATGTGGACACGCGACTTGCTGCATCCTTGTCTGCTGCTTTGGAGATTGAGGCCACAAATGACTTAGGGAGGTACCTAGGTGTACCTGTGCTTCACAAACGGGCCACGAAGGAGACGTATGGGTATCTCATGGAAAAAGTTCAATCTAAGCTTGCCGGGTGGAAGGCACGTCAGCTTACAATGGCCGGGAGGATCACACTAGTAAGGTCCATCCTAGCTACGATTCCTACCTACGCGATGCAAACAGTGATACTTCCTGCGAGCACGTGGGATCACTTGGACCGCATTAACAAGAGCTTCATTTGGGGGGACTCAACGGAGGCAAAGAGAATACACTTTGTCCGTTGGGATGAGGTTTGTAGACCAAGAAACATAGGTGGCCTAGGTATAAGAAGTGCCAAGGAAATGAATACTGCAATGCTCACTAAGCTGGGGTGGCAGTTTTTAACCGAACCCGAAGCTGCGTGGGGAAAACTTCTGGAAGGGAAGTACTGCAAACAAGCACCTAGGCAGATTGTAAGTCTTCCGAATGCAAAGAGATCAGCAACTTGGACTGGCCTGGTCAAGATTGCTGGAAGCCTTCAGAATGGACTTTGCTGGTCTATCAAAAATGGGAAGACAACTAAGTTTTGGGGTGACAGATGGCTACCAGGAGTGGGTCCCCTGGAGCAAGAAGGGTTATTAATCCCAGAAGAGGAAAAGGACAAAATAATAGCTGATTATCGGTTACTAGGGGCTGGTTGGGACTGGCAAACTTTGAGCCAGCTTCTTCCAAATGACTGGTGGCTAAAAGTTGAAGCTCAGTTTGTCAATACATCGGGCGTCGTAGAGGACATATTGGCATGGACATACACGACGGATGATATTTTCACAACGAAGACAGCCTATTTGAATCTCATTAGCTCATCTCCTGTCTAATATGCGAGTGACAAAACATGGAAAAAGCTCTGGAAACTGGAAGTTCCAGAGAAGATGAAAGTACTCCTGTGGAAATGCCTGAGGAAGAGAGTCCTGACAAACCATGAGAGGCATCGATGCCGAATATCTCATAACCCTTATTGCTGCATGTGTAGGAATATCCCTGAAACCTTGGAGCATCTGCTATGTGATTGCCCTAAAACTAAAGGGCTTTGGAGATCATTGGTACCAGAGGCTGCCCAACGCATTTTCTTCACAATGGATGCTTCTAGCTGGTTGTCAGCTAATATTGAAATGGAGTCGGAGGCTGTTGGTGGGGTGAGGTGGTGCACATTGTTCGCCACCATGTGTTGGTGGTGGAGAAACGAGGTTGTGTTTGAAAAGGATGCATACCCGGCCTACAAGTCTGATTTACCTATGCAGCAGGCGAGGGAATTTTCCTCAACGTGGAAGAACCAGGAAATTGAAGAGAGCTTGAGTCGGGACAGAGAAGAGCATATGTTTGCCAGGAACCCGCCTCGGGAGGGCTGGTTCAAGTTGAACACCGATCGCGCGTCTAAAGGGAACCCGGGTCTGGCAGGAGGAGGAGGGATCATTCGGGATCAATTGGGAGCGTGGTGTGGTGGCTTTGTCAACAACACGGGTGAGTACAACTCCTTGGCCTCCGAGTTGTGGGCGGTTTGGAGAGGGCTCTCCCTTACTTGGGACAAGCAGATCCAAAACGTGGTAATTGAGACAGACTCGAAGATCGTAGCGAGTTGTCTGGCCGAGGGGATAGCAAAGGAACACCCGCTATCTGGCCTCGTGAGTAATTGCAGGAACCTCATTAGCCGTTCATGGCAGGTTGAGGTCACGTGGTGCTACCAAGAGTGCAATCAAGTGGCGGATTGGCTTTCAAACTATGCTTTATCATTTCCTCTAGGATTTCATGTACTTGATTACCCTCCTGAGGGTTGTTCCTCTCTTTTGATGATGGACAGGGTCGGAGTGGGCACTCCTAGACTCATTCGGATGTAATTTTATGTGTTTTGAATGATAGGGTGGAGTACACCCACCATTTTCACCAAAAAAATCTAAACCCGCCCCCCACCGCCCTCGCCCCATAAAAGCATATCTAAAAAACCCAATCGGAAACCCTATCTAAAAAAATTCATATTTTTTTAGTTTGTCACCGGAAATGTCAAACTTGGAAAACTCTGACATTAGAATAGAAAAGTCGGGTTTGAATTGGGTCCATTCCAAACTATTTGGACAAAAGGACACGTGGGGGCTTTTTCACAAAAAAGTTAAAATATAGGGATAAAAATGAAAAAGCCTGCGCACGACAGGGAATCACCAATATGCTATTATCGATAACAGGGCATGTAGGAATGGCAATGGGCAGGATCCGGGTAGGATCTATAGGACCCGGATCCTTGCCCTCTTTTGTGAAGGTTGACCCATATCCTTACCCTTATCCTCTTTAAAAAAAAGGATCTGGGTAGGATTCGGGTCCTAAAAAACTGGGCAGGATCAGGGCGACCCACGGGTCCATATTATTTAAAAATTAAATAATTTTTTGAAAATTAAACCATACTGGTTAGCTATATAGAAGCACTTGAAAAATATGAATGCAATTTATTTTTTTGCTAAAATAAGTCAATATAAAAAATAAAACAAATTAATAAATAAAAACTACAAAGTAATATGACAATTGAAGGGTAGAATATATTAGAAGGTTGAATTAACATTATGTAAGTTAAACGTTCTTCATCATTCCTCCTTTGGCGATTTGTTAGTTTCTCTCGGATATCTAAAGCATGAAGGATATCAATTGGAACCTACTTAACAAGTGTTTCTTTTGGTTGAATAGGTGTTCAAATTCTGTACCAATTGTAATATCTTATATTTGATAATCAGTATCATTATCAATTAAGACGTAACTTTGGTATTTTGATATTTTGTTACTGTGGTATTTATACCAACTTAGATGAATAAATTTACTTATAAAAAAATTTCAAATTGGGTAGGTTGTGATGAGAATTTGGTACTAACTTTAGTAATTAATATATATATATATATATATATATATATAATTTTAATATTTTTTACAAATCGGGTAGGATCCGGGTAGGATCCTATGTGTTCATATCAATGCCCTTATCATTTAAAAAAATAAGAATTCGGATAGGATCCGGATCTAGACTCGGTCAAAATCAACGGGTCCTAGACCCTTCGGGTCTGGATCCTGGTAGACCCTCAGGATAAGGGTCAAATTGCCATTCCTAAGGGCATGCCATCGTCGTAGCACGCGGGCCATTATCAATAACTGGGCATGCCAGTGTCGTAACTGGGACATGCCATTGTCAGAACCAGAGCATGACATTATCGATCCTTCAGTCCAAACGGTCTGGAATGACCCCTTCACTCTGGACCCAATCCACTGCTGAAAAAGTTAAATCGTAGAGTACTAAGTTATAAAAATGTGATATCACATGTACTAAAATAAACTTATCCCTAACAAAAAATTCATATTTTTTAGTTTGTCATGTCGGCACCACCCAGGAGAGAGAAATGTGATGTGGCACAATGTTCAAATGCCATGTTGGACAAACAAAACCCGGTTCAAAATTGGTCATCGAAAGCGTCAAATTTGGAAAACTCTGGCATTAGAATAGAAAAAATCAAATCGTAGAATACTAAGTTAAAAAAATGTAACATCACAGGTATTAAAATAAACTTATCCCTAAAATATCCTCTCCGTAAAAGACAAGTCATTTTAAGAGAGGAAGAAGAATTCTCTCTCCCCTCGACTCTGAACCCTAATTTCTGAAATCATCAAGCTTCCGCCTTTTGGATACCCCTCTCTCTCTCCATAAGGTATTTATCTAAACCCACTAGATTTCTTCTTCCTCTTGTCTCGTTTACGTACAGTAATAGCTTCTTTCCTATAGAGAGATCCGATAAATTATTTGTCTCAGGTTGGGTTTCTCTTAATTCTTTTCTCTATTTTCTTGATGGTAATTTTGTTGGATTTTTCTACCTTTTAATTTTGGAGAAGTGGAATTGGGCATATTTTTGAACTGGGTTTTGTTTGATTAACTGTTTGGATTGGTTTTGTTTTGCAAAGATTGATGCTTGATGGGATTCGGGTTTTGCAGGGTTGCTGGAGTTCGTGGCGGTCGATCGAGGTTGTTGCGGAGAATGTCGTCCGTGTCTAGCCAGCAGCAATTCCGTCTGACTCAGCCTCCGTCGAAGGTTCTGCACTTGAGGAACTTGCCGTGGGAGTGCACGGAGGAGGAGTTGGTCGAGCTCGGGAAGCCCTTTGGTAAAGTGGTCAACACCAAATGTAATGTCGGGGCTAATAAGAACCAGGCGTTTATTGAATTCGTAAGTGTGTTTTTCCCCCCTTCTTTAGTGTGTGCATTAGGTAGTTTTAAGATGTAAAAATTCAGTTGATATGTGTTACTTATGCCGATTGTACGGTTACTTTGTTAATCTCGTGTAGGCAGATTTGAATCAAGCTATTGCCATGATATCGTACTATGCTTCATCTTCTGATCCTGCTCAAGTACGGGGGAAGACAGTCTATCTGCAGTATTCTAATAGACAGGAAATAGTCAACAACAAGACTACAGCCGATGTTGCTGGAAATGTACTGTTGGTGACAATTGAAGGGGCAGATGCACGCCTGGTCAGCATTGATGTCTTGCACCTGGTAAGTCGGCTGGGTCCTTTTGTTTGTAGTCTGCGTAACTAAAGAACTATTAAGAAACTTACTTGTTCTGCACATAGGATGTCGTTTGTCATGCTTTAAAAAGCTTGTGTTTAACATGAATGTAAATGAATCAGCAGGCCCATGTCAAGGGACTATCTTCAATGGCAGCTTAGTGCATCGGGAGAAAGATTGCATGTGTGTTTGTCTTCTTTCTCCTTTCCTTAACACTGCCTCTTTCTTCCCTACTCTTCCCTACTCAACTTCCCTCCTACCATTATAGCTTAGGACCTTTTCTCTTTTCTAGTATGCACCCTTCTTCCTTTGTGCAGATTTTCATTTGCAAAACCATTTCGTCTTCCATGTTTATTTATTAAAATATCACTCCCTGGGTGAACATAGAACAGTGAGGTTGTCTTATGGATATCAAGGTGCCTATATTTGTTAAATTTTCTTTGTAGATGCATCTTTTAACTACAGAAGATTAAATTACATCTAATCCATCTTGACCAAAGGAAGTCAGTTTTACCTGCCCAATCATCTCTCTTATACCTCTGCAGATTTCAGCTTTTCTAATATAAGTTTGGAGAGAGAAAGGGAGTGGATGGAGGGTGGTTGGTTGTGGGTTTGGTTTTGATACATTTGACGTTAGTAGGAAAATTGATATTTTTACTTGTTTGTAGACAGTTGAATGACCAATATCAAATTTTTTGGGTTCCAACTGGTGGAAGCTTGAGGCATAATTGATAATTATTAGTTTGTGTAACTCCTGCGAAATTTTGCTTTAAAGTGGAAGTTAATATTCATTTTGGGGTAGGTTACTTGGTATGCCAGTACTTGCACTGCAGTTCGTTCCTGCAATATATTAGAAAGCCAGGTGCTCTGCTGACTTATGCGTTTTACGTGTCATCTATTCTCTTCTGTTCTCATAATATGACATTTTTTCCTTTCTTGATTTTCCTTCATTACTTGTATGAATTGGTCTGGGGACGTCAGATAATAGATTACTTTTGATTTTTCCGGAGTTTCTGTTACCAAGCAAGTGTTCGTTTCTGCAGGTCTTTTCCACTTTTGGGTTTGTTCATAAGATTACTACCTTTGAGAAGACTGCTGGGTTCCAGGTCAGCTAGATCCTGGATCTTATATCTTCTTTCGTATCAGCCTTGCCAGAGATACCAATTTTTCTTTTAATTATTGCAGGCTTTGGTGCAGTTCACAGATGCAGAAATTGCCACCTCCGCTAAAGAGGCACTGGATGGAAGAAACATTCCTAGGTGACTGCTGTATTAATTGTTTTGGATGGTATTGTTCCAACTGTCATGGGATACATAGTTTAACTGATGATGGAAGAAAGTATATTTTTATTAAGGATGTAAATTGTCGTATGGAATCTCAAGTTTTTATAATACTTTTAAAGAGAGCTCAGATGTGTGGAGTTTTTCTTACAGGGGTTTGCCCCCTCGCCTCTAGCGTCAAAGTGAAATATGCCCTGAATATGTGCTTTGAATAAATGCAAACTTGATATCTACCTTTGATTTTGCTTGAAGTACTTGATTTAAATTGCTACTTTTTGGCTTGAGGTCCTTGATTTAAATTGTTACTTTGTTATTCATGTCCATCTGATCTACAGTTTCTCCTTCTGTTACTTTGAGTTGTTGGATATTGTATTAACTTCCGTTGTCTTCCACTTTCAGGTACTTACTTTCTGATCATATGGAACCATGTTCTCTTAAGATCACATATTCTGCTCACACAGATTTAAGCGTAAAGTTCCAGAGCCATCGCAGCAGGTATTTCCTTTTCTCCCACTTTAATACGAGTACTTTATATGACCATGTTTCTATTTTCTCTTCTAGGTCTCTTGCTAGCTGTTCAATTCTTTTTATTATTTTCTGATTCGGTTATTGAGATGCCTGGGATTGTGTGTACCATGGTTGTCAAACTCTTCAGTTTACCTTTTGTTTAATATTTGCTGCTAATCATGTTAGGGACTACACCAATCCAAACCTTCCTGTTGCACCATCCGCTATAGATGGCAGTGGTTTGGTAAGTTTCTTTTTGTAGTATTTTAGTGATTATTTTAAGAGGGGGGACATAGCTTGCTGGCCCATTGAGGTGCGCGTGCAATTCCTCTCTCTCTGGCATTCCCTAATTACATGCGGTACGTTCATGTAACTTTTCTATATGTGCTGCTCTGGTTTATATAGGCCGGTGTTGGCATTGATGGGAAA
Source organism: Hypericum androsaemum (assembly GCA_963995505.1). Classification (NCBI taxonomy): domain Eukaryota; kingdom Viridiplantae; phylum Streptophyta; class Magnoliopsida; order Malpighiales; family Hypericaceae; genus Hypericum; species Hypericum androsaemum. The sequence goes on from OZ023182.1 coordinate 15,964,795, forward strand.
AGGCTAGAACCTGAGAGTAATGTTCTTCTCGCTTCAATCGAGAACATGCAGTATGCTGTCCCCTTGGATGTTCTACACATGGTATGTACTATTGGAAACAATGTTTGGAGATATACAACTGGTTGGTTGGCTGTTCACCAATACCAATGCACTCATTTTTTTGTTCTCTGTAGGTGTTTTCACCCTATGGAGTTGTCCAGAAAATCGCGATGTTTGATAAGAATGGTGGGCTTCAAGCTCTAGTCCAGTATCCTGGTAATGTCCAGATATCCATGTAGTTCTCTTTACAAAAATCGTTCAAGGTTTAGAAAGAACAGTACATTGGCTCTTGTTGTGCAATAACTAATTTGTTTTGAAGTACTTGTCCCTGTGCTAAAAGATCACTTCTAGTTCTGCATTTGAATGGGTTGATTGTGAAATAAGATTGAAATTATAATTATTTGTGCAGATGTTCAAACAGCTGTTGTTGCTAAGGAGGCACTGGAAGGACATTGTATCTATGACGGGGGGTTTTGCAAACTGCATTTATCGTATTCACGCCATAGTGACCTCAGCATAAAGGTGAAATGAAACAGGAACACAATCTCTTAAATCTTCTTGTACAAGCTGTTAATATCACTTGTGTTGCAATTGGTATTCGTTACTCCGACCCTTCACATTGTCAAAGTTCAAGAAAGCTTACTTTTAAGAGATGAAATTGTGGTTGCAGGTTAATAATGACCGGAGCAGAGACTATACCCTCTCCAACACTGCCATGTACAACCCACAACCTTCAGTTTTAGGGCAACAACCGGCTCATTCAGTCGGTATGGGGCAGCAACCAGTGCAGACCCATGTTTCTGCCGCTCATCCATACAGCGGACCTCAGTTTGTTCCAGCCTTGGAGCACCGGGGGATGCCTCAGGCTTCTGCTGGATGGGCTCCGGGGCCGCCACAGCCCGCACACCATTCCATGCCGAGCAACATGCCTTACATGCAACACGGAGCCATGCCTCCTCAAACGGGCCCTGGAATGATGCAGATGCGTGGCCACGGCATGATGCCCCCTTACGGACACAATCATATGCAATAGCGCGTGTTCAAATTCGAGCCTACCGTCTTCTGTTTCGTCGTGGATTATCTGTTTTAGAGCCTTTGAAAGACCACTTTTTCCATGGCCGATTCTGTTCCCATCCTTGGTTCTGAATGTTCTTTAATTGCCTGGTTTATTTATTTCTGTTTCTCTGGGATATGATTGGTTAATTTGATGCTCCGTTCGGAATCAAAGCAACATCATTTCCTAGTACCTTTCGAAAAAAACATTTTAACATACTTTACTAGTCTCGTATATTAAACTGATTATCATACGGGATGTACTATTGGTATAACAGGCTTGATTATTCTACCAAGAAACAGACTACGGATTACACGGTTGAAAGGCATTCATGTTTTTTTTTGGCATAAAACCACTTTGTATGTGGCACATTGGGCCGATTAATCTAAATTCGAGTCGGGTAGGACTTTTGAAAGACGGTATAACTCTTTCAATAAGTATTTAATACTATTGCATTCCCAAGGAATCGAACCTTAGACCTTGGTTAAGTTAGAATAACTTTCTCACCAGTTGATCTAAGTACTTGTTGGTAGACTCTTGTTGTTGAACAATCGTTACAATTTTTTGGTTGATACTAATCGGTATCCAGCTGAATTTGTATTGACTAATTTAAATTTAAATTGGTTAAAAAAATTTGTCGGACTAATTACGAGTCGGATATAATATTTCAATAAAAATGTGGCATCATTTATAAGTCACGTTACGCTCAAGTTAAATCAGATATAATCTTGTCTAACTAATTTAGTTTCCCTCCCTTCCCAAAAAAAAACTCCCTTCCCAAAAAAAAACTAAGTTAGCTTCCCTTGTTATGTTTTTTATACCATAATTATTAGGACGGAATAGTTGTAAGTTTTCGTGTTTGAAGAAATTGATTAATTAGGATATTATAGTATTTTTCAATCCCTGATGTTTCATAAATCAAACTGACAAGTCTTTGAACCCAAATTTTGGACGCTTTTATGGCAAGACACTAATAAAAGTACCAAAATATTCTTAGCTCAAGAAAGTATAAATTTTCACTTGACCAAAAATTAAAATTTATTCTCCAAACCTACCCATCATGTGCAATCCCTAACAAATCACCCATCCAAAGGTTGGTAGCAAGAAAATTTTCTTAAAATGAAAAAAAAATGACGGGAAAACCGATATGAGATTAAAGGGGAGACAAAGGCAATAATTAGGGAAAAGTACACATTAGTACTCTGTAGTTTTACACTTTTCAAATTAAAGTCATGTAGTTTAAAATTGTATTTTTTAGTCCTATGATTTTTTTGGCTCAGGCAACACTTGGTCCCGGGCAGCCCGAGTAGCTGCCCGGCCGCTTGTCTGTCCACATGGGTGCCACATCCGCCTAAACGACATCGTTTGGCGTCCTACATGAACTTTTCAATATTTAAGTTGCCGATGATGTGGCGAAACTGGGAACTGGACTCTCTTCAGCTCAAACTTGGGCAGCCTTCGGAACTATTCTTTGGTTACTATCGTGACCATGTCGGTTGTCACGAGTGTTCTCACGCGGATTAGCGTCGCATCCACCCCTTCGCCAGCCATCAAGGTACCTAATCAACTCAAAACAAGTTTTCTCAGTGTGTCCAGTCTTTTGGCAATGACTGCACTTCGGCCTGTTCCCATTGCTTGGGCGCTTATTCCCACTGTTCTTTGACTGTTCAGGATCACGAGTATGGAATGCGGCTGTGTCCGAAATAGATTTCTGAGCTGAAGAGATTATCCTCCGTTGCTCCTCTTCAGCTATGAGATGATAGGCCTGACGGAGCCTGAGAATTGGTTGAGTGCTCAAGATCTGTGTCTTGACAGTATTGAACGCATCGTCCAATCCCATGAGGAAGTCATACAACTGCTCTTCCTCGCAAATTTTCTGGACTTGTCTCATCATATCATGATCACAATTCGTGCAAGACGACTTCTGGAGAGGACGAATAGCTTGAACCTCATCCCAGAGTCCCTTGAGCGTTGTGTAATAAGCTGAGACAGTCATCTCACCTTGTCAAAGCGTTGATATCGCACGTCGGAGGTCATATGCGCATGGAGCACTGCCTTGCCCAGAACCTTTTCAGTTAAGTACCTGTAATAAGTTCACAGTAAATCAATTTACGCCTAAGTTTCACTTACGTATCTGTCACTTAAGATGCATGTAACTCTAAAACCAGATTACATACCTAAACGTGACTAGATGGTTGTCCCAATCTCGAACACAATTATGGTCCGGGTTCCACGTCTTGACCTGGAATACACCTTCTTCGTTGATCAAAGAAGTATGCACTCTGAACCCGCACTGACTTGTACATGCAGCCGTCACTCTTTCTTTGTTGTTCTTTTTAAATTTGTAACCACAACCTTTTTTGATGCTCCAATCCTTCAAAGCCTTCCGAAAATTCACAACAGACGTAAACTTCATGCCCTTAGACAAGACAATCTTTTCATTTTCAGCCAAATCCTCATCAAACCACGGGTGCTTAATATGAACATCATCATCCGAGTCATCTATGACTTCAAGCAGCTCTGTGTCGCTTAAAATGACAGGATCAGGCATGTCATCTTCAAAAGTGGCAGTACCCTCTCCAACAGCAGCAGTGGCCTTTCCAACATCAGCAGTACCCTCTTCAACATCAGCAGTGGCTAAGGGTGAGCAAAAAATCTGATATCCGTATCCGATATTCATAATTTTTTTGGATTTGGACTCGGATAATTTTAAATTTAGACTCGGATACGGATCATCCAAAATAAATATTTCAGACTCGGATATGGATACGGATAATAAGATTGATATTTTGGATATTCGAAATATCCGATTAAAAATAGGTTCATTAAATAAAATAAAAATTACAAGCAGTCATACCTTGCAGTAGTCCACAAAATTAAGTCCATTAAAAATTACTAGTCAAAAAACTATCACGCTACCACTACCCGTAAATTTTAATTTTTCCAAATAAAAGTTGCCTTGATTCCCTGAACTACGATGAACCAGGTTTGGATTTTTCTTTAGTTTTTATGGAGATAATAGAAAAAATTGATCGAGAGCTATACAATAGCAAAGCTACTTTTGTAAATATTGGCTACTGATTCATTTTTTACATCATGATACCATTTTTATTTTTGAAGACTTGAAAAAATGGATAGTTCAGATTATCCGTATCCGTATTCGAAAAAAATTCAGATATCGGATATCAGATAGTAGAGAGTTTGGACTCGGACTCGGATACTAAAAATGCTTATTCGGATATTTCAGATAGTTAAAATTTTGGATAATTCGGATACGGATAATCCGTTTGCTCACCCCTTGCAGTGGCCTCTCCAAAAGTAGCAGTACCCTCTCCAACATCAACAGTGGCCTCTCCAATAGCAGCACTGCCCCTTCCAACAGCAGCAGTACCCTCTCCAATTGCATCACCTAAAGCATCATTGACATAATTTTCATCTTCACTATCCTCATCAGATGACTCACTATCTGCACTCCAATTTCCTTCTTCAACTTCATTAGGCATCTGTTGATTTTGTGCGAATTCTTCATCACTTTTCATAGCATCATCCAATCTTTTTTGTAACTCAACAACATTAGCTATATTTTTAGCTACTTCCAGACCATAAATATCAGTAAACGGGAATAGTTTTTGAACTTCGATCATGTGTACGATCTCAACATCACTAAATATCCATATAATCTCTCTATCACCACCACCAAGCGCATCCATCTTAAACCATAACTGACACTCGCCCATCCCCAGAACATTACAATAAAAATGACGTACATCCCAAAAATTAAATTGGTCTACATCGTACCCAAAATCAGTCTCAAACGAAGCCCCTCCAATATACTTCATACCTCCATTTTTATCTCATGTTCCACCAAAATGGTACCGCAAACGAATCCTCTCGTCGGCCATCACAATCACGAAACCTGCGAACAAGGCCAAAGAAACAACTAAGCAAACAGACGGAGAACGAAGATAAAATCCCAGAAACAAGGGTTCGGAGTCAAACCCTAAAACCAACATACGGAGAACGAGAGAAGCATTATACCTCGACTAGCGGAGAAGTGATGAAGGAGAGCGACGAGAGAATCGGAAGGACCACGAATCTGGGTAACTGCAGCGAATATTTCTAGGTCTTAGAGTTTTTTAACAAATATTTCTGGGTCTTACAATTTTTGAGGAAGAATCGGAAGGGCTGATAGGAGGGAGTGTCGAGGGAGAATGTTGAGTGGGAGCAACGAGGTCAAGAGGGAGGGAGAACAACGGAGAAGGAAAGCAACGACTGAGATGGAAGTGCGGTGGTCTTTTTTTGGAGAAGGGGAGATGAATGGTCTTCAAGGTGTGTGAGAGGGAAGAGCAAGCATCTTGGAGTGAAGGTAGAATCTGGGTCCTCGTAGCCGATAGAAGCAATGGCAAACATGGCAAGTAAGACTTTCCTTTTGCACCCTTGGATCATTGATTCAGGAGCGACTGATCACATCATATGCTATTCTGATTGGTTGACTAAGTCAAACAAGGGCATGGTACATCCTTCGGTCAAAATTCCGAATGGAGATGATATCCCAGTCGAAGGAATTGGCAGCGTTCACCTTGGTGAAAAATTACGACTTGATCGAGTTTTATTTATACCAAAATTTCAGTGCAACCTGTTGTCTATCAGTCAACTAACCAAGTTTAATTGTGTCGTTACTTTCTTGGCTAATATTTGTGTAATACAGGACTCAGTTACGAAGAAACTGATTGGAGTGGGTAAGCAGCGGGATGGCCTATACTATTTTGAAGATTTACGAGGGGGCGGTTCTCTCAGCCATACATAATAAGGATGGTACGATTTGGCACAAGAGACTTGGACATGCCTCCCGTGACAAGTTTTGTCATATACCTTCGTTAGCAGCCATTTTCTTACCTATTAAGCATGAACATTGTGACTCTTGTGTACGTGCTAAACAAACACGGTCATCATTTTAAAAGAGTTGCATTCAAACAACATCGTATTTTGATTTGATTCATTGTGATGTTTGGAGGACCTTACAAAACCCCAGCGTCATGTGGTGCTCGCTATTTCTTAACTATAATGGATGATTTTAGCCGAGGTATATGGACTTACCTTATCAGATACAAGTCGAAAGTAACCCGATATTTGCTGGCATTTTTTTGCATGGTTGAAAGGCAATTTGGAAGAGTTGTCAAAGGAGTTCAGTTAGATAATAGAATAGAGTTCAAGTCGAAGGAGTTACTCGACTATTATGAAGTTAGCGGAATACGTTTTCAGACCGGTTGTGCTTACACTCCACAACAAAATAGAGTGGTTGAGCGTCGCCATCATTATATACTAGAGGTAGCCCGCTGCCTTCGCTTTCAATCTCATTTACCTATTGATTTTTTGGGAGAGTGTGTGCTTACCACTACTTACATCATCAACCGTTTGCCCTCCTCGGTGATTGATAATCAAACTCCATATGAGAGACTATCTGGACGAGCACCCTCGTATGATCATCTTCGAGTTTTTGGTTGCCTGGCATACGCACATAATCACACACGGGCTAGTAAATTTGATGATAGGAGCAAGCCATGCATATTTATTGGATATCCTTTTAGTCAAAAAGGGTACAAGTTGTATGATGTTCGGTCAAATAAGTTTCTTGTGACAAGGGACGTCACATTTGTTGAAGACACTTTTCCTCTTCGAACGTCCCCTGATGCTATTCCTAGTACTCCCATAGCTGTATTACCAGAGGAAACCCCTACCATATATGATTTAGATGAACAATATTCACAAAGGCAACCCGTAGAACCTTCCCTCGATGCCCCATCTAGCCAAACTTCAGATTTATCAGTTCTAGTTTCAATCCCAGTCCTACCTCTTCGTCGCAGTGAACGGACCAAGACGGCACCAATCTACTTACAAGACTATGATACTGATCTTCTCCCCTCGCTTGTCGTCCCGCCGGCTGCCCCTTCAACTGATAACTCTGTAACTTATCCCCTTGCATATTTCATTAGCTATGCAAAGTTTACTGATACTCATCGAGCTTATTTAACCAAGCTTGTGTCTATACGTGAACCTGCTTATTATCATGAAGCTACCAAGTGTTCATAGTGGGTCGAGGTGATGCACAAAGAGATTACAGCACTAAAAAGCAATGAAACCTAGGACATTGTGGAACTACCACCTGGGAAGAAGGCGGTTGACTCCAAGTGGGTTTACAAAATAAAGTTTCGTCCAAATGGAGAGATCGAAAGCTACAAGGCTCGTTTGGTAGCCCGTGGTTTCAAGCAAGTTGAAGGAATTGACTACCACGATACCTTTGCTCCAGTCGCAAAGTTTATCTCTGTCTGTTGCCTATTATCCATTGCAGTCAAACGAGGATGGATGGTACAACAATTGGATGTTGATAATGCATTTCTGCACGGCGAATTGAAGGAAGAAGTTTTTATGACAATTTCTCAAGGTTTTAGTCGCCTCGGAGATAAGCGGGTTTGCCAACTTCGAAAATCTTTGTATGGCCTCAAGCAAGCCTCACGCACCTGGTATAGTAAACTTGCCTCCACCTTGCTTGATCTTGGTTTTCATCGGTCTAGAGCCGATCACGCACTGTTTATTCATCATCGAGCTGGTTTGGTGTCATTTCTCCTCATCTATGTTGACGATGTTATATTGGTTGGTGATGATAATGTTACTCTCTGTCACACCAAGTCTCATTTGGATCGGTCTTTTGGCATCAAGGATCTTGGGACACTGAAGTATTTTCTGGGCATTGAAGCAGCCCGTACCTCTGAAGGCCTAGTGTTAAGTCAACATAAGTATCTCATTGATATCCTTTATGAATGTGGGAAGGCAGGCTCGCGCCCTAGTTCTGTTCCTATCGAGAAAAATCATCGTCTGCAGAAAGGCGAACAGGTCATTGATGATAGTACTCGCTATCGACGCTTGGTGGGCCGCCTGATGTATCTTACTGTCACTCGCCCCGATATTGTCTATGCTGTTAACATTTTGAGTCAATTTGTGGATTGTCCTGGTCCGGCTCATCTCGATGCTGCTGATATGGTTCTACGCTACCTCAAGAGCACACCTGGATAGGGTATTTTATTGAACAAATTCTCTTGTTTTGATCTTGTTGCTTACTGTGACGCTGGCTGGGGTGGTTGCCCAATGACTCGACGCTCACGCATCGGTTATTTCATTACGATTGGCGGCTCTCCGGTGTCCTGGCGTAGTAAAAAGCAGAGTGTTGTTGCTCGTTCCTCTGTCGAAGCTAAATATAGGGCTATGGCCACTACTGTTAGTGAAGTTCTATGGCTTCGATGGCTTTTGGCAGATCTTGGTGCTCCACCCTCCGGTCCTACACGTCTCTTTTATGACAACCAAGCTGCCTTGCATATCGCCGATAATCTAGTTTATCACGAGCGGACGAAGCACGTTGAGATGGATTGCTATTTTGTTCGTGAGCGAGTTGTCTCTAATGAGATCGCTCCTCGTAAGATCAGTACAACTATCCAGCTGGCGGATATTTTTACTAAGAGTTTTGGTGTTGATCGTTTTCGCATGTTGGTGTCCAAGTTGGGCATTGTTGATCTTCATGCTCCAACTTGAGGGGGAGTGTTGTGGATATTATGGATACTCCCTCCTTGTTTTGCTCTCCTTGTTTTACTCTCCTTGTTTTACTCTTCTTGTTTTGCTCCTTGCTTTACTCGTTATTTTGCTCCATGTTTTGCTCCTTTAGGTAATTGTATATTCATTTCTTATTTTGAAATAAATTATTTTAAAAAAATTTCACGATTTTAATATTAAATTGGGACAAAATTGGGGTTTTAAAAACCCCAGATCGGAACCCACGTCAAAGACGCATTGCTTCGCAAACCCAGATTGGAACCCATTGCTAACCCCACATCAAACCCTAGAGGAAGATCCCTAATTAATGCAATTAGATCTGGATCGTAATTAGCCCCATAGGTTCACCACTAATTAATGGCTTTGATACTTGATTTTAGTGTTTTAAACCCTAGAGAAGATCCCTCCTCAGGATCGTAAGTTTTTATTTTCTGTTGTTTTTGGTGTCTTCTGATACTATGAAATCTGAAATAAGCCCCTATATATGTTATTCCAATAGCAAACCTTGCTATTTATACAAGTTCCTAGAGTAGGCTACAAAATAAGAAATAAATATACAATTACCTAAAGGAGCAAAACATGGAGCAAAATAAGGAGTAAAGCAAGGAGCAAAACGAGGAGATCAAAACAAGGAGGGAGTATCCATAATATCCACAACATCAAAATTGGGACTAATTTGGATATTTTTTATCTACCACGTCATCTCGACTTACACAAGTGGACTGTCCACGTAGGATGCCAAACGATGCCGTTTAGGCGGATGTGGCACCCGAGTGGTGTCCGAGCAAAAAAAATTACAGGACTAAAAATGTAATTTTAAACCACATGGTCTTAATTTGAAAAGTGTGAAACTACAAGGTACTTTTCCCATCTCCAATGTCTTCTAAAACTCGAAATCGAAAAAATGTCTAAACGCGATATCTTGTTCCCTCCCTATCAAACGCTTCCCCTTTTTCGTCAGCTCTTTCTTTTTTCTTTTGGCGTTTAGATTTAGAGATTTTCCATTTTCTTGATCTGGTTTGATGTTAGGAACGATTGTTGATGGAGGGCTGGTGATTTTCACCTTGGAGATGTTCATTGGCCGGATCCCAAACCGGCTCAAGAGACTAGACGCACACTAGGTGGATCGGGATGGACGGAGAAAAGATTTAATTTAGATGGGTGATTTTTTTTTTGTAGGTTTGTAGGGGTTGGATAGTTTTGGAGAAGATATAATTTAGTTTTTGGTTAGGTGGTAATTTTTGGATTAAGAGTATTTTGATATTTTTATTAGTGTCTCGCCGGAAAAGTGACCTAAATTTGGATTCATGGACTTATCAATTTGATTTATGAAACATCAAGGATTGAACAATATTATGCTGTCTTGGTTAGTCAATTTTTTTAAACATCAGGAACCTATGACTAATTTGCCCTAATTATTATGTATCCAGCTTAATAGATAGAATAATTCAAGTTCGAGTCGAGTAGAATTTTTGTAAGGCGGCAAAACTCTCTCAACAAATATGTAATACTATTGCGTTTTCAAATACTCGAATTTAAGACCTAATTAAACTAAAATAAGTTCTCGCTAGTAGATCTAAATGTTTGTTGGCGTGTAATATGTGAATGTACCTCCAGCCTGATTTTCGACCGGAGCATCTTATTTGAAAGATAGTAGAAGGCACCTCTAGAAGCATACATTGCAGTTTATTTGAGCAGGCGATCAAACATTTCAGGGGAAGGCGACTTTTTCGAGGGAAAAAAACAGCGAGAACTTGTGCTTGTGCCAAGGTAAATTAGCACACCAGATTTAGAAAAACAGTATGGAAAAGATAGACTTGGGAGCATAGGATGTATTTGGCCATAACTTGACTTGATGCTTTTTTTTTGGGAAACAAGATAGCAACTTCATTAATTAAGGAGGCAAATCAAGCAACAACAAGTTTTCAACTTTCTGAGGGTGACACCCAATTATCCGGAGGAGGTCATAGTCTAGAGTACTTTCGCTCATTGTCAACTTGACTTGATGTTGAGAATCCGCTCATTGTCATCTAGAATCTTTCAATACTTCTTGTGAAAGAAAGGCCCGACATGACATTGATTAATCAAAATTTGATTCGGATAAAATTTTAAAAAATGACAAAATTTTTCTAATAAATATTTAACATCCGATAAGAAGTAACAGGTTGATATTATGCAGTAGTACTCTTGTCTCGAGGGATAAAGGGCTCATTGTAAAATATCTTTTTGGAAAGTGGATGAGACCAAGTTGTCTTCCCCAAAGCTTTCTTCTCTTTGTTTCTACTTAAGGGATTACTATGAATTCAATTTAATTCATCAAAAATTTGATTGAAATATGAACCAGTTCATACGAATCATAACTTATATTTGAATTTAGAAGAATCGAATATGAATTAATATATCTAAAAAAATTAATTTGTCAAATTATTCGGCATATCAAATAACGAGACTTTTTTTGATAACATATGTTATCTAAATAATTACATATCGACTAATCAAAATTCGAACCGTAAGATTTTTGGTTAATAGAGCTTTCGCTACAAATTGTTAACATTTTTGCGTTACTAGCTGCTCGAATAATGATACTTTACTAGTCAGCAACTTTTTAAGTCACTTTTAATTCGAACTTTTTTTCATAAGTATATTGATTAAAATCCCGTTGGGTTGATTTCCCACCAATTCATCCCTCCCATTTGCTTCAAACTTCTCTACTACTTTCGAATGCATAAACTAATTTATTCTTTTTTTTAGAAAATAAACTAATTATTCTCTTGAGGGAAAAAATTCACAACTCAGGACCAGTTTATTGAACACAGAAATCTGTTATTCATTTCCCCGTGTACATATAGATTCAATAAAATGATAAATTGCACAATTTGAAGAGTGAAGACAATTCAAATTTTTTCATCGAACGTGGTGCTCCGTTTATTTTGAAGATATTGTCGTTAGCTAATTAAAAAAATTCACTTACCTTAACGAACGTTAATGAGACTAAAGATATATATATATATATATAAACTCTGTGCAAACCTCGCAGCAAAATACATCAAATTTCTTTTCCTTTCTGGTGGAACAAAAACCATTACACACAACCCCACAAATATATTCATCCAATCCCCAATTCAAAAGAATAACCAAAATAAAAAGATCAAGAACCAAAACAAACATAATATACAATTAAATACATGAGACATTTATACAAATATCCAAGCAATTAAATTACCAATTATCGACTGTTCTTAACTTGTCCACGAGTAGTACTGCGTTCTTTTATTTGCTGACCTTTGAGGATTCTGAAGCAATAAAAATTTCTTCAAGACTCTGATAAACACCACAAACCCGACCCTATTAGTACTACCCTTGGGATTATAGAGGACGACATTATTTTTGCACAACCTTAGCGATTCAGCACATCCCACGTTAATCTTACCCGAGTCGAACCTCGAGGAATCCTCGTTGCAACTTGTTGTTCTTGCAACGAACAAATCCTCGTTGAAATCCTCCCATAACATGTCCATCTTCTCCTCCTTGTTATACCCCACAAAAGAAGAGCTCCTCCTTTGAGATTTTGTACATAAGCTCTTGCTGATTAGTCCGGGTTCGAGCTTGTGACCATTTTCCTTCCTCTTTGTGGGCTCTCTTTGTGGTGACAATGCCCATAATGGAGGGGAATCAATGGAGGAAGAGAGGGTATCAGCTATGGTTGGGAAGGAGAAGTCTTCGTTTATGGCCATCTATGTTTCGTGAGCTGTGTGATTTAATTAGCTTGATGCTTTTATATTTTCTCTCATCCAATTAAGGTGCAATCGTGGAGGTCTGGCATTAGGTTGTGTGGTGGGTTAGCTTTTTGGACTTATTAGTTCAACTACTTCAACAAGTAACCAATTTTCATGTCTTTGTTTTTTTTTATACTACCTAGTATTTCGACATCCAAGATTGACTAATTTAGGTTTGATCGGGTAGAACTTTTGAAAAGGGGTAAATTTCTTTCAACAAGTATTTTTATATTCTTGTATTTCTAATGACTCGAACTCGAAATTTGTAAATTAAACTATCACATTTCTTTCGACAGTTAATCTAAGTGCCTATTGTTATTTTGATGTCTTTCTTAGGATGGAGAATCAAAAGATTTGGGGCCTTGCTAATGCGATTTTTAGTGAAGGTGTATGCAATTTGTTCCTTGTGTGGGCCATGCGTGTTCTGAAATTGTTTAGGTGTGATTGAGAATATAGTGTAATAAATCAATTTTAATGGATGATTGGGATTTGAACAACTGGGCAGATGGCAACGTTAATGCGTTTATAAGAAAAACATTAATGCATATGGTTGTAACACAGCCTAATCTATGATTCATTTCGGTAGCCAACCTTAACTAAGGTCTGTAAGAGGAGGTTTTCGAAAAGATTTAGTACGGCTCCAAATATAAGTATGATTTATATCCACGTTACGTTTAACAAATTTATGACAAGCTTACAAAAAGTAAAAATCAATGTAAATATATAAAAATGGTAAAATACAATTGAATTAGTATAGTTGGACATTATATAATGTCAAAGACAAATATATGCATTTTAATCCTTCTAGTTTACACTTGTAAATATGTACATTTTATAATGAACAAAATTCACTTATAAAAAAATCCTTCTACTTGGCGAAAAAGTAGACACTTGGGTTGTTGATGGGTAAAAATATTAATTATCTTGAAAATATTTATTTTTATTGAATAAAAAATGTTGATTTTGCATTATTTCAAAACTTAAAAAGTACACCTCTTCTCCCCCAACTCTTCCATCCAAAGCCAGCCTCAAGCCCTCAATTCATACCCGACCCACTAATGAGTGTAAAATCTACACTCGTATTAGTGTTGTTTTAATATGTTTTAAATCATGTTACTCACGTCTTGAGAGTTTACCCTCTGATCTATACTCGTCATCGATTTTAACCGAGTTTAGATAAGAGTATGAATATGGATATCAGCCGGAATCTTTTGAGATAGTATTAAAACAATAGACATATAAACTAAACCTAGTATCATCATGATCACTAATTTCAAATGTAGGTGAATAACAATAAATTCTTCTTACCAGTTCTCTTACTATCATTTGGATAAAAGAACATGTTGAAAGACAGATTCCATGTCATCAGCAGAAGAGACCAGAGAAACTTATGGCGGGTGCAGCCCACAAGCAAGGATAAGAAACACTACAGTAGTAGCAAACTGGGTTTTTCTGCAGAAACAAATGTTGTCCGAAAAATTCATCTATGGTCAGTGAAGACTTGATGGTTTCACTGTGATGCTAATAAGTACCTGCAGATTACCGAGTCGCCGCCTATTGCACACAATACAGCATCTGTAGTTTCGATCGGATCAGCTTTACAACATCGGGGAGCTTACCGATATTGGTGTACAATTGCGCGCTGTTTACTGTAGCTAAAATGTGTGTTTGCTGATCATCTACAACATTAGTTGCTTTCGCTACCTATGTACCCGTCTTGTTATCAATGCTTTTCCATCGGATCTACTTCAAAGTCTGACGAATTCTGCTCTGTTACGCCTTTGGCTTCTGCAGTAATCTCCGGTTACATTGCTTCGCTAGCTTCTGCGACAACCTGAAGAAGTTCCGGAGGGATTGCAGCCGGGTCCAACTCTCTACAACCCTTGGGAGCATTATGAGCTTCATCACCTGTAAGCAAATAAGCAGGGACCTGATGCGAGAAGCGGAACATTTCCTCTCTAGGAATCCACCTGACTGCACCAGGATCACCGCGTTTCCGGAAAACAGACTTGAAACCAGGAACTTTTACTAGAGGAATAACAGGTATCCCTTCATTGTAATCATCAGCAACTTCTACCACATCGTACTGGTGAATCACATCGTGTGGGGTACTATCGCTCCAGTCCCGCGACCAGTTTCTATAAAGAGCCCAAACATCGCCCTTTCTTGGAAGTATGCGAAGGACCACACGCGACTGTTTGCTCCATTTAACTGCGTGGGAGAAAGAATTTAGAGTTTCAGTGATCTCATACTGGCCAGTCCTGAAATCCCCACAAGTTTTCAGGAAACCAGAACCTATCCAATCCAGAGAGCTGAATTCCATGCTGTTTCCTGAATTAAGCCAACTAATTTTCAACCTGAAAGGCTTCAGTGAAAGAACCTTCTGAATTCGAGCATAGTGACGAGGCATTCCATCAATGTCATCGTAGGCAGCCCAGACCTGGTCTTCTGCAAATGAAATCTCGGTACGGTCTAGATCAAAATTGTGAAAGTCGGAATCTGGCACGGTGATGACACTGGTTGAAGCAACACGCCCGTGGTTGTTTCTTGTGCCCTTTTCTATTGCACCTTTGTGCTTCGGTTTCTCTTTCTCTGTCCCTCGACTCAACTCCTGTAGGATTTTATGTATGTCGTTGCTTGCCTTTGTCAGTAGCATGTTCCGGATCTCAAAGGGAGATAGCTCTTTGCGACTATTGCTCTTACCACCCATACCGTAGTAACCCTTGCTAGGTTGATACACATTCTGAAAATTTCTTTGTCCATCTCCTTGGCCCATTGGATTCTGGAGGTCAGCTGTATTAGGGAACCTGCAAGTTTCATCACGTCTTCTCTTCTTAAAGTATCTCTCGATTCCATGAGATGGAGAATTTTCCTCATGCTGTCTCTTGGACCGTTTATGATGCTTCTGATGGGATGAATTATTCGCCATCTTCGGCAAATTAGAAGGTGGATCCGTCTCAGTGGCGAAAAATGCCTCACTACAGTTGGGGCATTGTAGACTGTGATTTAGATAAAGTCTCATATACTCATAGTGCATCTTACAATGGCTGCAAATAGTCCAAAAGGTCTTATGCATGCGAGATGAAGCCTTAGACGAATGCTTGCTCTCGGCTCTTGCACCCGAAGAGCGATGATAACCATTGGAATTAAGTGAAACCGAGGACACTGTGGTGTGGGGCGAAGCTCTTTGCTGCGATCCGGTCACATTTGCTTTTTGATTGTAAGCCGCTCTCCTAGCCTTGTCGGATAACAAGCTCCAAGCCTCAGAAACCAACTTAAAAGCGCCATCTGCACCAGGGGTTTTGTTTTTATCAGGATGAAGCAAGAGAGCTAGCTTCCTATATTGCTTCCTGATTGTGTCGTCATCAGCCCAGGGAGTAACACCAAGCACACTATAGCAGTTAACTTCACCACTGCTTGCTTTATTCTCAGAGCAGATGTAGACATCAAATGTCATTAACATCTGGGATATACCATCAAGTTCAGGGTACAATTTCTGAGCCTTCAAAGCAAATTTCTTCGCCCCAAGATAATCCTTCTCTGCAAAAATTTTCTCGGCGGTTTCTTTGGCCCGCAATGCTTCATCCCGGTTACACTCCATCACCAATTCCACACCAAAATACTAATATCACTTTTGCCTTCAGAAAATGAATATGCAAGTCACGATGCCAGTTACTATGATTTGCTTTCAATGCCAAGAAGTTCGTCTAGATTTCAGAGCAAAGCCACCAACAACCGACTGCTACCTGCTCCAAGGAATAAGTTCAAAAAATTAGAAAGCACACTACAAAGATTGTGATTTTTCGCTAAATCACTCCAGTGAATGTGTTTCAACAAAGGCTTCCTTCACTCATCATTTCCACAGCTCTAAAATTTATCATACTGCAAACGCTCCGACAAGGAGGAACACATTTCTATCTCAGCTGCATAATTTTATATCATGACTCCATTAGTGCATCCTATAGCATATAACAAGCTATTTCCATCTTAAAAGGGGACCCTAATCCTTTACTAGCCAAAGAGGGAAACCGACCTATGAAAGTAAACTATGGACTAAAGACAAACAACATTCTAGAGAATTCTTGGAAAATCACAAAAGACTCCCTTGGTGGGTGTAGTAGGTTCCGACTTTCTGAAAGTTAATTACTGCCTGAACCACTAGTCATATTAAGCTAGCATTTTTTATAGTTACGGATTATAATTGTTTTGTTTGCAAAAACGGCTTGGTGGCTATCCAAAGTTAGAAAGGTAAGACTATGAAATTTCTGATTCCCCTAGATATTGAGTGTTTACATTTCACGGGTTTTCAAACAATAGTAGAACAACTCTAACAGGTATGCTCGTCATCTGATTTTCTTCATCCACTGAAGCAAGCTAACAGTAATATCAGATGATGTCAATGACAGATATCTCTTGGGGTGCAGGGAATTCATCAACTTTCACAACGGAACTCATTCAAAGAGATCAAAGAAGTCCAGAACCAACCAAAGCCGATATGACTTAGATGCTAAGATTAGTGAAGAATCAAAAACAAACGCTAGATAAGAGGGGCAAGGAAAAACTTTTTGGAATTCCATCTTCAGTCCCAAGACTCAGTTCACATAACTCACAAGTTGGGCAAGTGGTGAACTACTATAGGTATACACCAATATATGACAATTTAGTAGATCTATGAACCAGAGTCTCGACTTTTAAAGTGATTTCGAATCAAAATAAGTAGGTCCACAAGTATTATAGCCGGGAGCAAAGAAGAATGAAATAGAAAGAATGGCTACTACAGAATAATAACAAAAATGGAGCAATCAGCCGAACAGTCCATTCTAAATGTGAAGGATTTGAATCCTGAAGTACTGTGCAGTTCATCTTAGTCCACCGACACAAAAAAATTAGAGATTCATAATAGCTGCTTTGTGGCATGGAAGCACAAGCAACAAAAGCATTTCAAAGACACAACCCCCAATATCAATGCAGAGCATATACTTAATGTCAAAGATTATCCTCATAAGTCCAATGCCTGACCCCTACCTACAGAAATAAAAAAAAGGTAGCCTCTTCTATCTTCGGTCTCCAGAATGGTTCGCCCTCAAAAACTTACAGACATAAAAAACCGACAAACCAGATTTCCTATCAAGTCAACACGGATACAAAAGCACTCAGTTGCTTCAGAGACCAAATCAGTGAGACCTATCAACAAAACTCCTTTGGTAATCTTAGACGGGGAGTGAACAACTTGGTTGATTCCCAAAATCACAAACCAAAGCAACTCCATGTCATCCTCACACCCAGGAGTGATATTGATGCCATATGGTTAGAACTCGAACTAATTCCATGCCCTAAAGCAAAACCAAGCCAAGATTTATCCTCAAATCTTGTTTCATGAAAGTTCCAATCTTTCTTCACCACCCCACCCCCCCAAGCAATTATAGGAACGACTACCAAATCCACATTGAACCTCCGCGACACAGAATTAAAGATCATCCCAATACACTCAAAAGCAAGGATCTATAAATTAAAAAAAAAACAGAAAAGATGGCGCCAATAACCAAGATACAACCTTTCACCTCCACCTCAAGAACCCACTAACCAACCAACTCAATTATATAAAACCCAGTAAAGAAAATCCTAAGTTACATCATCCATTTGGATCGAAACAGCAAAACATGGTCCAGTCTTGAGGAAAAGAAATTGACGAGTTTACCCGTTGGAGGAAGCTTCTCTTCTCTTGGAAGAAATGGAAGACGTAATTCTGAAAACCCAATTAGAGAAGGAATCTGTCCAAGTGAATACTAAGAATTATGGTGCCGCCATTGATGACTCTCTTAAAGCTTGGATTTGGTTTCTTGTTTCCCCTTTTTTTGAGAGTTTGTTCTCCCTTTTTAGTTTTTCCTTTGGTTAACCCAAATACCTATCCGGGTATAGTTAAATAGACGATGAGTCTTCATTTACGCAAATGTATATAGCCGTTTGTAGTTTGGTTTTATTATACTCTCGTTTTCTCACTCTCTTAAAGTGTAATAAAAAATAGTAGCAAGAGATCCGAGAATATAATAAAATTAAATTACAAAAATAATTACATGTATTTTTGAAAATGAGAAATTGTATCGTTTATTTAACCATATCTCAATGACGTGCACATAATTTATCATTTTTCTATTCAATGGCACACATAACCCTGGTTAAATTCTCACTTTGAAGTGGGAGGGGTTTTTTGCACTACCATTTGACTATGGTTAGCTATACTTTTTTTTAGAAGACTATGTTTAGCTGTACTTGGGTTAAAGGTGTATTAGGAATATTCCTAATTTGGCGATTTTACATGTAGTTTTTTTTTATAAAAACAGTTTAGTATGTATCATGTATTTGAAAAATAAAGATCTACTTTTAGAGATAAAGAGTATATGGAAAACTTTATGCATATACCTGGACCCAAACTTAGACTCAACGTAGTTTTACTCACTAATTTTTCTTACTAGTAGTAGTTCACTTACTAGTTAGTTCATACACATATGTATATATATAAACCTCAATTTTTTAACCTTTTCCTTCCATTTTCTTTAAAAATGACATTGCCTGACTTGTAAGAGATTTCCACCAATATTTGAACTATGAGTTACAAATCTATAATTTTTTAGCTTGCAACATTGAAATAAATTTTGTTGGTATAGTTATGCAAATTTGCGTTATTGATTTTATATGCATGCTACTATTGATCCGGGTCGAACTTCTCGCCATCCAAATTTAAATTTGAATGCTATTGAATTTCTTCCTTTTTCCTCGAATTTATTAGTATATATATATATATATATTCCAAGCACTTGACACTAAAATTATTAAGAAGAGGGCAGGTAATGCAAGCACGTGTTATGGCGAGTAAAATATATGATCATAAATACTCGCTCGGACCTTGCAACACTTGCCTTCTAAATCATTCTTAGGCGAAGCTTTCAAGTCATTGGTTGAGGCTGTAAGGAAAAAGATGAACAACAAAACATCCACCACCATTTTCATGCACTCTACCTTTCTCTGTCTGTTATAATAACTCTTAACATCCATTGTCGTTTTCGATACTAAATTTAGCTCATCGTCTTGTGTTTTGTTCCGAATAAATACAGTGACCCATAAAAAAAACTAGCATCCACTCGACCTGACATGAGATGGACTGGACCTCAGCAACTTGAAGTCTGATTTAGTAGAGTATCTAAACGGGGTCCAAATGGCTCGTCTTCTGCAAATAGCATCATCAACTTCAACACCATCAGAGTATACATACATACATACATACATACATACAGGGAAGCCTGTTCGGCCTCCGGTAACCATTCCCCATTCGCGCGCTTGCGTAGCTGGCTGGCACAGAAGGGGACGGAGGACCAGAACAATGTGCTTAACAAATAAAAGCTTATAATGCTGCTTAGTAACAGCATTATTATAGCAGCTGAATTGTCTTGCTCTCGAGTGGATGAAAGTGAACTGAAGAAGGGAAAGAAATGAATTAAACAATCGGAATCTTCGCTATGCACAACAACAGGCCTCAGTGTATCATGCGTGCAGAAATTTCTACCCGAATCATCGATCAATCTATACACGTAACAAGCGCCTGCCTAGACTCCCTCTTGAGTTGATGATGAACTGTCTTGCTTTAGTGCAGCTGTATTGTCTTGCTCTCAAGAGGATGAACTGTTCTGCTCTCGAGTTGATGAACTGTTGTCTTGCTCTGGAGCGGCTGAATTGTCTTGCTCTTGAGCACCTGGATGTGACGTATCATGGTGAAATCTCACCACAATGCACGTTATGTTATCAGCGCTGCCTCGCGTAAAAGCCGCCTCTGTCAATTTTCGAGCTGCAACTTCGGGTTCCTCCTCTGTTCGAGCAAGAGACACAGCATCCTGAAGACAATTCATGCACTAATGTAAGCGAACACGAGAGGTTAAGCCAATAGGAAGTGTATACTTGGTGCAGATTACGGGTTCACAAAATGCAGCTGTGCTCCAGAAATTTCATAAACGCAACAGTCTCAAGCAAATGAGCAATCGGACATCAAACAGTCAACATATCATATAACAAGCAAAAGCATCACAACCATATGAGAGGATGTCAGAAATTGCAAAAGAACACTTCCAGAATCTTTACCTCATTTGGTACCACATCCCATAAACCATCAGTTGCCAGAACAAGCAGTTCGATTTCGTTGTCTATTTCCTGATCCTGAATTGGAAAGTGTGTTAATAAACCTCCAGAAAAAAATATAGCATATAACAACTAAAGCATTGACTAACATAGTTATTCCTAACTGTACAACTAGGGAGACAAAACCATATAAAGTTTCAAATTCAAGCTTACTATATAGCAAGAATCAAATCTTAGGCACGTGAAAATTTTAATACTCCTCTACCATTTCAGAGCTTTGAACATCTTTAGTTTATCCTCTCAAAGTCAAATCGGAGAAGGAAAGAAAAGCTTATGTTAATCTTTGGATATCTAGCCCATTGATACACAAAGCCACCATTCACATGCTGCTCTGATCATTCCCCTCAACCCCACCCCACCCACACACACACACGCATTCCTAGGTACCAACATTATGAGGCAACTGATGGTTTATAGGATGATGATAGCAACAAAACGAGAGTCTCCTCCAGACCATAAAGATCCTATTGTGAAAATGAAGAACAGATTACCCTATGCAGGCTTAGCCTAGGTATCCAAATTGAGAAAGCAAGAGAATGGTAGATTACCCTATGCAGGCTTGGGCTACGCAACCATATCGAGAAAGCAAGAGAATGGTAGATTGTTCAAGTTGGTCAACTATGTCACAATGAGTACCTGAATCTCAGGTTCTGCAACAACAAATTGCTTCAGCATACGATTACCAAAAGCACGAGACATAGCTAATACACCTCCTACCCTCCAGGTCCCTGAGACAAGATGAAAGCAGCATTAAATTACAATCCGAGTTATCAAACTAGAAGTGGGCATGACAACAGCAAGGCCCATGAAGTCCCATCGATTGTCTGTGCCCCCACCCTCCATGAAAGCAGCATGAAACTGTAATTTAAGATCAAACTAGAAGCGGACATGACAAGGGCCATCTAATGTCCATGCTCCCTCCCACATAGGTTAACAAGATAACAAACATGTTTACCTGCCCACATCACTACACCGCCTGCATTTTCAATTCTCTTTCTCTCATCAGTTCTATTAGGTTTATGATCTTCAGATAGAGGGATTGCTGCAAAAGCAACCAAAAAAACTTGTCAATGACTTGGAGTTTGATAGCCATAATCCTCGACCATTACTAAAGATAGGTAACAAAAGAAGAAAGCTATCATTAAACACCAGAAACATCCACAAAAGAACAGCTAATCTTATCGAAAGCAGAAGTTCAGCACAATGGCGAACAGAATATAGATGCATCTATTTGTACAACTGCTTTGTATCTACTAGCTACTGAAGTGAGTCCAACCAAGATAGGGAAAGGTGCATTAAAATTTATAGATTAGTTCTACCTTTTCCGGCTTTTGATATCACAGTCCGTGAATCTCCAACATTTGCAACATAGAGGTGGTTGCCAACTAAAATAGCAGTAGAAGCCGTGGAACCATCATCACGATAACTATCCTTTTCAGAGTCCAGAAATTCCTTGTCAGTCTGTTCAAATGCTTCACCTGCGTAGAAAAAATCATTGCCACACATTGGCCTTATAAATGTGATAAAGATCGTGTCGTAAACAATGTTGCGGACAACCATGATATCTAAGCTAGTTATCAACAAAAGAAAAGAGATCAACGTCACAATAAAAATTGGCAAATACCACAGCCAAGTAGCAAAAATTATGCACCAATAAGACTTGGCAAAAAGCATGTCAGATCACTGAAACCTACTGATAGCCATTTTGGTGTCCGCTACAAATTGTGGATGCTTCATCAAATTTTCAAAAAGGTGCTCCTTTAAATACTCAGCTGCCCGAGAACCACCATGACCTGAAAGGATAAGTTGGTAATATGACGGCACAAAACAGATAAATGGTGGAGGAAAAGTCACCGAAAGCAAAAACGCCTATCCCATAGGTTAAGCAAGCCAAAAGGGTATCTAACAGCAGTTTTAATGTTTATTCATGAAAGAAAATAATATAAAGGTAGAGGTGATTACAACATCAGTCTTCCTAGAATTTGTCCTACACTTAGTAATTATCTTAGACAAAGCCAGGAACTGACCAAGTTCTAGATAGGTAAGTGCGCCAGGAACTAGTTCAATATATTTTACCAAAAAGCTATATGGAAACAAACACTGACCATCAAAAATTCCAAAAATGGAGACATTGTGCTCGCCGATTTCAGCATTCTTTATATCATAGAAATCCTCCATGGTAGCCCTCTTCCCTCGGAAACTTGAATAACCGCAGCTCAACTTTCTGTCTTGACTGTCAGAAGAATGGAAACAAAAGTAGTTATCTTAATGAGTCCTTGCCAGAGAAAGCCACTAAATCTTGTTCACCAATCAATTATTAGTTGCCAATGCAGGAGGTTGTTATTTACTATTTCGGGACTTATTAGCTACAGTACAAGTCAAAGAACTAAGGAGGTGGTGTTTAAATAATATGACAAGGAGCCATAACATAAACTGATGGAGAACAGGTAAAGCCAGCTTCCAAAGACGAGAGCTATTTATATACTTGCCGAAATTATAGTATCATTTATATAACAAAATATGAAAATCGCTGGTGGCAGTCATCAGTCATCCAATCCAATATGGAAATAAACCTATAATTAAAAAGACCTGACAAAAAGAAAAAGAACCTTGTCGATTACTACAAAGATAGCCCTCGCTCATAGTTTTGAGAATGTAGTTTGCAAAAATCCAAATAGAGATAAGCAATAAGAAACAATCAATAAGTGAGTCTGAAAATTCAATTTTGGCCTTTGGTGATGGAAAAAGTTCCAAATTTTGCAACAAAGAAATTGCTATCCTAGTCAAGTATTAAAAATTAGCAGCAATGAGAGAGCAAATACATAGCAAAGCAACTATATCAATCCAATATCTTTAATAACAAACGACAAGTCTATTTGGTTAGCAGTCCCGATTTCTGAGGAACCGCATGTTCCAAAGAAGAAACATCCTTGCACATAAAAGTAGCAAATCAATAAGACGGGATGCGCCCAGCAGACACATGGACAGCTACAATTACCTTTCCCAACCTCCGCTAATATATGTACCATCATCATTCTTCTCGGGCGTCAAATCAACGAATGGACCTCTCTTCGCAGCTGCACTTGAATCAACCATCATCTTCAAATTGCTGGAGAACCCACGATTCCAGGTGTAACTTAAGAAGAGGCCGGAATACAAACTCCTTCCGAAGTCGCTAAACAGCAGCCCCCTTGGTCTGAACACTATCCGACGTTGCGCAATTACACCTCGTACGCATCCGTTGCATACCATCTAAATCAACCGCCTCGCCTCGCCTTGCAGTGTGAGACGCCACGAATACCAACTGCCAACAAACACCAAAAATACATAAATCTCCAAACCATCATCACTGACCCTAATCATAAACAAATCAATAGTTCAAGTCCCACATTATCCTCATTTAAAAAAAACCAAATACAAATCTTTTCTTCCAAGCTCAAAGACACAATAGAAACTTAATTTTAGCCAAAAATACATAAAACCCAGAAACAGAAACACGAAGAAGGTGCAAAAGTTCTCACCTTTTTCAAATTAAATTAAATAAAGTTGTCACCTTTAAGCTCCCAACTGGGTAATAATGAAGCTGGCCAGGCCCATTGCAAAAGTAATGGAGGAAGAGCGTTAGAAGGGTCGTTGATCGTCTTCGGAGATAGAGATTGGAGAATGGGGTGTTGGATCCGAGGGAGGGTAAACGGATCGGGTTGGACCTTGAAGGATCTGAATCGAATAAAGAAGGGTGCTTTTTGGTTGTGGTCTTCTATGGACCGAGTGAGTTTCTCTCTCTAAAAAGCGAGAGAATCTGGGAGGTGGAGAGAGAGAGAGAGAGAGGAACAGAGAGAGATGAGGTAAATGGGTTTAGCACCGAAGGAAAAGCGGCGACGTGGCACACTTCATGCATCCACTTACCAAGTAAATGCTTTTACCATTCTATAATTAGGCTTTGGATTGGGTACGGAAGGAGGGAAATAATTTTGAACGGTTTGAAGTGAAGGGATCGCATTGGCATGCCCAGTTATGTGATACTGGCATGCCTTTTATGTGATACCCGGATCCATAGGACCCAGATCCTTATCTTCTTTTTAAATGGTGGACCCAGATCTTTACCCTTGTCCTCTTTAAAAATAAGGATTCGGGCAGGATCTGTGTCCTAAAAAATCGGGCAGGATCAGGGCGACCAGCGGGTCCATTTTTTTTAATATTTAATTTTAAAAATTAAATTATCTTTTGATATTTTTCAAATAGCAATGAGAGATTTTCATTCATTAAACAAATAAATACAAAGAAATCAAACAAGTAAATCCAAAAAAAGTTGAAATTGGGTAAATTAAAATTGAGAATTTGGTTTGTGATTTTCGCTGCTATTACTTGGGACCTGTGGCTACTAAGTAATGGTATTATCTTCAATGAGGCGATGTGTGATAACAAGCTTATCTTGTATTCTGTGCTCTTTCATGCTCAAGAGTGGATCCTTTGGACGGATGCCTCAATCATTCACAATCAATCGCTACTCACTTTCTTGATTGCCTACAAGGATTTACAGGTCCCTCTTCTTTACCTCTTGAGGTCGAGGTAACATTTTGGTCGGGGGTGGGGTTGTAACTAATGTAAATATCAGACCCCTCTATCTAGTCTTTCTTTTTGTGCTTCCTCCGTTTTGAACTTTCATTTTAATAAAGAATATTTAACTACCAAAAAAATTGAGAATTTTGTATTATATCTAATAATTAATATACATATATATATTATTTTAATATTAATTTAAAAAATTTGGGTAGAATCAGGGCAGGATCCTATAGATCCATATCCAGGCCCTTATCCTTTTAAAATATCAGAATCCGGGCAGGATCAGGATTTAGACCCGGTCAAAGTCAACGGGTCTTGGACCCTTCGGGTCTGGATCAGGGTAGACCCTCAGGGTAAGGGTCTAATTGCCATCCCTATACTGACATGCGTCATTATGTCATACTGGCAAGTGTATTTTTTGTGTTTGTGAGACTCGCAAGCCACGTTATGTCATACTAGCCCGCGTGGCTTTTTTCATTTTTTCGTTGTAGTTTCAAATTTTTGCAAAAAAGTTCTTACCCATGCCCGTATGATTAACTTCCTCTTTTTTAAGAGTTAATTTTTTTTTGGGTGTAAAATTTAATAATCTATCTAAATTCCTGAGTTTTACATATCATAATTATTATCCGGTCGGTCAATTTATTATTGAATTGTTATGACTAATTTAATTTAGAGTCCGATAAAATTTGAAAGATAAGAAAACTTTACCAAAATTATTAGAACAACTCTCCCAAAATCATTAGAACAGCCTGGCACAAGTGCTCGTTGGTTCGGGTCAATAAATTTTGATAGTCTTTTGCGTTTGTGGAGATTAAAAATTATGTTAGTTGATTGTCAAAAAAGTCAAACCATTTTTTTCTATAAAAAGAGGTGAGTTGTTTTTTTAGGGAAAATTGACTATAGGTCATCCATTAAAATAGAAGGTTACAAGATATAGACATTGAAACAAGTAGATAGTTAAATCAACATAAAATCTAGAGATAAAAGATAAGAGAAAGGATCCGTATTGCTCTACAATAAGAGTAACAATGGTTCATTTGGTCGTATAAATCAACTACAAGAGTCAAAATCAGCTTCCTAAAAAAAAGTAAAAGATGGGACCCGAACAATGTCAGCTAGTTGAACCACACACGAATGTCAGCTAGTTGAACCACGCACGAAGTCTATCTCGTTCTGCATTGTTGGAAATTGTTCCGAGAATTTTGTCAATTGCCACCTTTCAAAAGTGGTTGAGTAGGTGTATCAATTTCAAACAAAAGAAAAAGGAATTGATTGATTGATTTGAATCAGCCAAGATTCAATATTTCGACCATAGCACACAGTATATCCACATGTACAGAGTAACAGAGCTCGTGCACTAGGGCAAAATACAGCTACAAGGTACGTACGTGTTATAATACAGTTGCAATATTTTTCTTCCTCCCAAATTCTGCTTTCCACTACAACAGTCATCTTCAGGTCTTTGCTTCCTACACAAAGTCGACAAACCTACCTACTTTTCTTCAGCAGTAAAATCCGGTTCTGCCGGTTTCTGCAGCAGAATTGGCGGAACACGATCAGGTAACCTTGCCTTCCGAGTGTTGGTGCGCCGCAGTAAACGAAGAGCATTAGCAGCGAATCGTGAAGCATAAATGGTAGCACCTAGACTTGGGGAATTCCCACTTGCCTTTGCCAATGCATCTTGCAATCTGTTCTCTTCTTGCCTCAGAGATTCTTCAAGTTTCTTTTTAGTATACCGACGCCAAGCTGCTTGGATGAAGCAAGCCGCCCACGTCCTCCACTGCAACGAGTAGAATCTGAAAGTGTGCCTTAGCTGCTTACTGTGGAGTCGCCGGAACTGAGATGCTACAAATTTAAGGTCCTCAGCCACTAGAGCAAAAGCTTCAACTTCTGTGATTGAGCGGACAGTTCTGGTCGAGATCGGCAAGTTAGATGACGTGTGAGGATCAAGGGCCCATGTCAGTAGTTCCTCTCCACAGAAATCGCCGGCCTCGAGATAAACAGAGTTGAAGAAGCCAGTTCTTCCTCCGTTTGTGGTTACTGTTAGTAACTTCCCTCGCATGATGAAGACCATCTCATCAACCGGATCTCCTTCCCGTACTATGTAGCTTTCCTCAGTGTAGAGAGTTGGCTTCAGGCGGTCACACATAGCATCTAAGAGCTGTTCATCCATCTTTTCAAACATTGGAACCTTGAAAGATACATCCACAAAATAGGCTCATTAGATTATCCAAAGATCGGCTAAATGATGATGATTGATGGAAAAAATATATATATCTTGCTACAGCCACCTTTGTACAAACATCTCCGTCTTTGTTAAATGGTCTAGCCATGATCCAATAGTTATGATTTGCCAGAATAGCTGGCATCAGGTAATCGCTCAAAAAGGGAACTATAATGCGACGAAGATTTTTCTTCCATTGCATAAATAAAATTTTCCCAAATGCATGCGATTATAAATAGCATTATACATAGACAAAAAGACC
The DNA here is from genome assembly GCA_963995505.1 of Hypericum androsaemum. Classification (NCBI taxonomy): domain Eukaryota; kingdom Viridiplantae; phylum Streptophyta; class Magnoliopsida; order Malpighiales; family Hypericaceae; genus Hypericum; species Hypericum androsaemum. The sequence continues at coordinate 15,992,502 of OZ023182.1, forward strand.
TCAACTCAACTATTCTTCAGAAGTTGCAAAATCTAGGGCCAACAAACATTTAGGGACGAGTGAGAAAGGCATTCGGATCTTTCTTTTGATGAGTGATAATGTAGGAAGCTCACTCCAATAACAAAATCCATTGAGGTGGGAAAAATATATAATATGTTTTATTAAGAAACAAGACAGCCAAGATAAGAGAACTTGCTCACCCTCATTAGTAGAGCCAGGCACAGGTGACGTTTAATGTCCCTCCGCAGGTCCTTGGGAAGATTATGAACCAGATTTTGTTCATCGACGCCCCTGGTTTCTTGCCATTTATATTGTTCATATCGCCTGATTCGCTCCCTTAGACTCTCGGGAAGCAAGCGATGGGACATCCACTGCTCTGCATCTCGCCTTTTAACTCTCATTTCTTCTAGTCGTGTAGTTGTGGATTGCAAATACGTCTGTTTCACGCAAGCACCAAATTAATTGAAAACTCTTAAACATGATAGCCTTGCAAAACTTACAAGGCGCTTTAGCTGAATCATGCGAGAAGCTATTGTCTTCAAAGAAAGCCTTGCCCAAACAACTCTATGCCAAGAGAAGCAATGTCCACTTTTACTCAAGAATGGATGAATCAATGGCTATCTTGAAGACCAGGGAAAGGCACAACCTTGCAATTCTAAAACGATTGCTCTATTTTCCACTAGAAATGTCAAAGGGTTAAAAATTTCGAGAATATGATGACTGACCTGCATATTTCCAATAAGGAATGCAAAGAGTACTAAACCGGATATAGAAATGAAGACAGCAAAGCAGTTTTCCCAAACAAAGGTACTTGTCTGGAGGTTTTGACCAAGAGAGCTGTACCAAAGAGCAGAGAGTAAGATAAAACGAAGCACGGTTGGAATTATAAACAGTTGAGTCGATTATAACAGAACACGTTACCAACCTAAGATTTTGAAGGCCCCACCAGAAACAGTAGAAAAACTTCTCTGGAAAATCTCTAGACGCCACTACACCAGACTGAAGGGCATTGAGAAACATTCCAAAATTGAAGACCGTTGCATCTTCTTTCTGAACAGGACAATAAGTCTCCAAAAAGGATTTGTTTCCTCCTCCATGTGAACCACAATATAGAGAAGCCTTGCATGTGGATTCCTTACCACAGGCTTGTTCCCAGCATGTCGTTTCTCTTTCGATTGAAAACAAGTACCAAAAGGCACCAAGTACCTGAAGAGAAGTCCACGAATCAACATCGAGAAGGCTTAACAAAAAGCATGCAGAAAATGCAACTGTCACCACGAATTATAGAGAGTTGTGAACCATGCTATGGTTCTAACAGTGAAAATTCAAGAATTGCATAGCATTGGAACCTAAACTTCTTTCCCCTGAAACATTTCATTGTAAGTTGCACAGTAAGATAAGTGTAACCTACGAACAGACTGGAGGCATGCATCAGAGCCATAGAAACTTGAGGGAACACCAACCGCAGGACTTACGTGGCTAGCAAGCATGTAAAGGAGCAGATTAAATGCAGCTCCTGCCCATGCTGTTTCTGTAAGTATGCCAGAAGTTCTTGTGACTTCCTTGTACAAAGGATAGATTCGCATAACCCTAGGTATATATTGGAATAAGACAACAAATTTCAGCAAGTTCTTTGTATTCTTGGATAGTGATCCATTCATTCTGGGAATCACGATTAAAATCACCACCTGATCAAAAAAAAATGCACCATTAGACAATCAGATGATCGGAAAACTAGAAAGGGATAAAACATTAGCCTTTTAGAATGAAGCTTGATTTGAAAACAACATAGAACTTTCTCTGCAACCAATTAGTAGGATGGTTTTAAGCTGATAGTTTTTTCAGCTTCTTCAAAGAGAATACAACAGCAGAGGCCAAGCGGCATCCAAGAAATTCCAATATTGAAGGTTTAGAAAGGTTGCAATTAAGATAATGACCAAAATTATGTGCCAGCGAATAATAGAGACTTCCAGCAGAATCAGTGAATGCAATGTCAAAAGTTTACCACGAATGAACTCTGTTGCCCTTCTCAGGAAACCAATGTTAGCAATAAGCTCTAGCTAAGAGGAAAGAAAAAGCAAATAAGGTGAGACACTATATTGGCATGTAAAGAAAAAAGATGATCTCCTCACCTGAGGAAGTGGAAGGACTGCAAGAATGTCGATGAAGAAATTTGAATACAGATACCTCTTAGCAATTGCCCAAGTATCCTTAACTAAAACACCTCTTCCGAATACTCGTGAAGATGGAGCAATAAAACCAGTATGAAACTGAAAGATGATGTGAAGTGCGTAAAAGATATCAGTGAATGAACGCAAGACACTTGCTGTAATCTCCATCCTTTTATCCAAACCAAGGCATTTCTCGTCGTCGTCGATTACAGGGACATAAAAGAACAAGGGATCCAGTGACACAGCAATAACGCATGATAACACAAATATCTTGTTCCATCTTTGGAGAAAGGGTCCTTGAGGATCAAGAACTTTCTTTCTAGAATTCAAGCCTGTAGACACAGCACCATTGAATGACGAAAATCTAAATGATCGTCCAATCCTTTTGATGCCTTCAGACCCAGACTCGAACTGTTTATGAACCTTATCATGAAATGAACCTATTGTCCTTCTAAATTTCCCTGAATTTACATCGCTTCTATCTAAATATTGCCCCCCGGAGTGATTTTCAGACTTCCAATCCTGAAACCTGCACACCCAATGAAGTTTAAGATCCAATGTTAAGCACGTCTCAGTCAGAATGCAACATTGAAAAAGCAACCATCAATGAGTGAGACAAACAGGCAAATAGACTTTAAAAACGACATGATTGTAAGTTTTCACAATGTACAAAATTGATATATGGCCGAATCTATCACTTAAAAATCATACCACAAATTTGGTTTTCTATCTGGGGGAGATGACACTATGTTCCTAAGTTAGTAAGCACCACCAATTAATGCTCCAATTCAACAACCATCTTACAGTTCACAAGACCAAAGCGACAGAAACAAGCACATGGTGAAAATTGGCACTAGATTTCCAAACCAGGAAGTGAAGTGATGGGAAAATACTAACCTCACCAACTTCTCCGGAGGATAGTTCATTGGGTGTAGCTTACTTCTACTTAAGTTAAACCCTTGAGAAGAAAATCCACCCTTCCAAGTACGAAATCATATCACCAATTGAACTCTTCATGCAACAATAATCAAGAAGCGAACCGGCCAACCACTGTAATCATTCCACAATCAAGCAAAGAGAATTACAAGAGATTGGATAAAACTCCACATTATCAACAACAACAACAACAACATGTTCCAGTCAAATTGTCACTCTCTTTGAGACTATAAGAAGAGACCAAATTGGTCACTGTTCAAAATGGTCAAACAAGACAATCTTACCCTGCACAGTCCTAGAACACGATCATTCAAAAGGCACATAAAAACTAAAAAGTTCAGTCCTTTTGAAGTACCCAGTACATACTAAGTAGCATCCTTAATAACCCAGTTTCAAATTCGCTAAATTCTAGGAAAAAAATTATTTAAAAAAAAACCCAACTGCCAATTCAAAAACTGTCTCCTAAAAATCCGTTCTTTCAAAAAACAACGGCTGAAAGTAGAGATACTTATAGCAACAGAAAGAACCCACTCACCAAAAGGGGAAACTTGACAAAGATGAAGAAACCCAGAACCTCACCCTGCGTCCCCTGTCTTGTAATAATTAAAGGAAGCCCCAAAAAAAACAAAAAAAAAACCAAATTTTTAATGCAAGAGACTTTAGCTTGTTAATTGAAATGCCCTCCTTTGTTTTCTTTTACTTGTTCCAAAGTAAGAGCTGGGCTGGGAATGGGATGGTGGGATTCAACGGATGAGAGGAGACAAAGTCTCTGGGAATTTGGGGCCTACTTGCTTTGAAAATGTTTTGCCTGGCTTTCTTTTTGGTTAACCAATTGCTATATAATTTATTATTAGGCTAGCTTATCTAATTTTGAATTGGGTAAGATTTTTAAAATGTGACAAAATTTTTCTAACAAATATTTAATAATATGGTGTATCCAAGAACTCGAATTCGAAATTTCATTAACAACTCTCTTATCAATTGATCTAAGTGTAAGTTAGTTCCGGATGGCTTTTCTTTGTTTTTTTTTTGGAGGGGTTGCTTTTCTTTGTTAGTGGATAGTTGCAACTTGCAAGGTGGAAAAAGAAAAGAAAAGAAAAGAAAAAGGATTCAGCGGAGATTTTAAGTTTAGAACGACCGTATTCGGCAGTTGGGGAGGAGGTGGAGAGTCGCTATTAATTTTGTCAAATCTAAAGATTTGATTAGTTTAACGGTCGATTTCAGGTAACTACATACGTTTTTTGGTGGGAAGGTAACTATATACTTATAATATATCTCACTTCAATTTGAATGAGAAATAGCCTCTCTCTTCTCTTTGTAGCACAGCCACATAGTTTGTGACATTAATTCGGATAGTCTGTCACATTTGTTCACGAGGTTTTTTTTTTCAAAATCATTTAAAAATTTCAATATTGTTCCAAAAACTGAGATCTGTTGTGAATTTTTCAAATTTACCCCACCTTTTAATAAACCGAAATAAAATAATAAATGGACGGTTTTAATTCGATGTGTGGATGGTCAACTCTGCCCACCTGGTTTTTAGTTCACTTTATTAAGAAAATGGTCAAAATTTGAAATTTTTCCAACAAATTTAAATTTTTCTAACAATATTAAAATTTTAGTGGTGTTTTCGGAAAGACGTGTCATCAACAACATGTGCAAAGTTGGTAGTTCATATGACGATCCAGATTGACGTGGCACGTTAGGTGGCCAGACAATAAAAGAGGTTGTTCGTGTAACTAAAGTGTTAAAATGATTTGGTATATTTTAAATGAGATGATATCAAAATAAAAATATCTCAACCACAGAGATCTAAAACGAACCCTTCCCTAAAGAAATTAACTTTTATTGGAAGATGCAACCATTGGACTTTTTTTTTTGTTCTAGAAAGCACAATTGGACTTTATTGGTCAGTGGAAAAGCGCGGAGGTTTGCAAAGTTCACGGGGGAACAGTTAGTGGTTGAACTGTACCAAATTCAACGTCGGATTGAAGAACATGAGCCAGGTTTTGTTTATGAGTACTTTTTTCTTGGGATACTAGTTGCTTTATTGGATTTTTTTTCCTGAGGGAAGACCAGTTGCTTAGTTGGTTGTTGCTTCTTAAAAGGAAGCACATGAATGGGATCCGATACTAACTTTCTAGCCGCTGCTCCCATTGATGTTAAATCTTATCCACGAGTTGGTGTTGGAATTTTTGTTCCAAAATGAAAAGGATCCCACCAAAACCAACGTGCCTTTATATGTGGAGATGGATCTTTAACTAGATAATTGTGTTAATCATCCGGACATCGCGGTATAGTGTCACGTCCCAGAAACTAAATAACTAATGAATTACCCGAAATGACTACTTTGTCGTCAAACAATAATCTTGAAGTAAAAACATGAAATATGTCTTCAAGTAAAAATAGAAAAATATGTTCTCAATAATACATCTAAGCAATTTTTTTTGAAAAATCATGACGATAAATGCTATGGAAGCATGCTCCAACCTTCAAGTTCTAAATTCGATCCCGAGACACGTTTTATTAGAAAATCGTGACAATGGATGCTACGAAAGTCCCAAGTTAACTCTAAAATGATTTAAATTTGTGTGGAACAAAGAGTGTGAAAATAGTTTTCATGACTAAATAAAAAGGTTTGTGTCGACTCCTATATTCACTTTACCTTGTGATATACAAGGATTTTGTTATTTATAGGGATGCATCTAAGAATGGATTGAGGTGAGCACTTATGCTAGTTATTCAAAGAAAACAACCAGGAACTTCCGTTAGAAATCCAAGGAGTAGGAGTTTCAATAGGTAGGGTAAAAATTTATAGAATCTAAAATCAACCCAAATTCTTGATTTAGAAGTAAGACTTAAACCCTACCCATGATTCTATGGGTATTTTGAATAAGGACCCGGACCCTAGGATCCAAACGAAAATCCATGCCCTACCTATAGATCTATTATTTTACAACATATTTTTATCATTTTAATATAATCAAAATAATAAAATTAACGTAAATCATTAAAATATTTCCCCTTTAAAATTCGAGCATGGATTGGGTATAGAAAATCCAATCATGTACCAAACAGAATAGGGGTAAAATAGTCCAAAAAGAAAAAAAGGGACGCGTCAGAGGGCTGACACGTCTGATGGTGGGGGGCTGATGCACGTGGAAGTGCGTGTCTGAAGCCTCCACTTTTAATTTATATTATTTAATTAATAAGTTATTTTTAATTATAAATTATTTAATTAATTATAAGTTTTATTAAATATTAAAACTATGCTATTTTATCGTAACCGACCTACCATTTGGTCATTATCGAGTATGCCTTTTTATTGTAACCGGACATGTCAGTTTATCGTACTCTGCTCTGTCATTTAGTCATAATCGGGTATGTCATTTAATTGTAACCGAACATGTCATTTTATCGTACACAATCTGTCATTTGGTCATTACTAAGCATGCCTTTTTATTGTTACCAGACATGTCATTTTATCGTACACGGCTCTGCCATTTGATTGTAACTGGGCATGCCATTTGATTGTAAACGAGCATGTCATTTTATCGTAACATGGCCTGCCATTTGGTCATAACCGAGCATGCCATTTTACCATAAACGAGCCTGCCATTTGAACGTAATCGGGTATGTCATTTGGTCGTCACCGGTCATATCACTTTGGACATACATCATAAACAAAAACAAAAACAAGAACAAACAATTTAACTATTCACTAAATCAACCTTTACACACTTGAAAAAACTATTTCAAAGAGGAGAGAGAGAGAGAGCGAGGGAGGGAGAAGGGAAACATGAAGGAAGAAAAAAGGAGAGAGAAGGAAACCTCTTCCTCACCGACGTCACTCCTCGTCGACGTCCATTTTATTTAGGATTGGGAAAAATAAAGAGGGAGGGAGAGGAATGAAAGTGCTCTTGGGAAGGGAAGGATAAAAAGAAAAAAGGAATAAGCCAGGAAAGAGAATGAAGAGGAAAAAATGGAGGAGAGAGAGAGATAAAAAAAAAAAATCCTAATGAATCTCTACCGTTAGATCTCTGACGTGTGTCTAATCAACAAATCTATGGCCTAAATTAAATCTCGTTTGGTACAGGGACCCCTATCTCTCCATGTACCCAATCCATTCTCTTAAAAATCTGTGTGATAAAATGATAATATCAAATTGAATTTGAAAATAAACTCTAAACCAACTAAATAAGTGTGATTCAAATGGATTACATTTGACCATAACATAAAATAAAACATATGCAGCTAAGTTTCTTTTAATGTTAGTCACTACGTCTTTTTTAAATCAGCCTCTTAAGTTTTTTTTTTGGGCTAATTTGTTTTAGAGTTGTATTTAATTATTTTTAGGAATATATAAATATGAAAATAAGTAGGTTATACCTAAGGTCTAATTAATAGATCTATGGCTAGAGTTAGGGTCTCGATTCGTATAGACCTTATCTAGACCCAAACCTTATCTATATAGATAGACTCAAACCTATACTCTACCCAAGACCCATAGACCCTAAGATCCAAGGGTAGGTAAGTGTCCGATCCACCAGGTCGGATTTTTTGCCACCCTAGCAGGGAGAAACTTCTAACAAATTATCAGTGCACGAAGTTGTGGCTTGGTGTCTAAACCTAACGAAATGAGTGTCCATTATTGTTCGATAGGCAACATAATGTTATCAGAGATCAATATAGTAGAGAAGCCAACTACTAAATCACAGCAATGGCTCGATGTCCATGAGCCAAGGCGTAGCATCAGCTGCCAATCTAAAATTTTCGCCTATTTATAGATGTCCGTGGAAGATGATGGTCTTGGCTTCGATGTCGAAGGCAAAATCACCTACCAAATCGTTTACCACCAGCAGAACCTATATCTCGCCTCCGCATTAACACCGAAGATGGGTAACTAAACTCACACATAATATCAAGCGACTGCACGATGCTGATTGTCTAGACTGAAACCGGAGCATCGCAAAGCGAGCTCACTTCCCTCCTTAGAAAGTTCGGTAGTGCGAATGCAGCAGAGTGGATCTGATACCAACAGAAAACAGTAATCAGTGTGTACTGCACCCACGAAAAACACAACTGTTTCCGGAACGTGAAAATGTTTGGAAGCTATAGTACAGCTCTTTGTTATGCTCATACCTGGGAGTTGTAAAATCTAAGCTCTCTTTTATGCTCGCTTGCTCCTTCTATCTTCTCAATTGGATTCACTGGATGCAAAAAATCGACAGGAGGTCCCTCGGTCGAGCAAATGATGAATCCAATAACACCACTACATGCCAAATGGGAAAAAAACATTAGAACCAGGGTTATCAAATTCTACTTCTGTAAGACGAACAAGGCAGGAGCACCTTATCCACTTCAGCATGCATGCATATGCGAGCAGTTTCCGTAACACGTTGCATGAACTAGAACATGACAGATTCCAGCCATTCCGGAAGTAATTCTATGGTACGAGAACTCTGAAATAAGACAATTACCTAGGGTAGGTTGGAACACTTGCCCATGCATAATGGACAGAACCCTTGAATGTTTCTCTGCATACTGAGATCATGTCCTGGATAAGATGAGTATGCAGCCACATACTTTCAGCCATGTTGCACAGTACACCTCCAGGTCTCAATGCCTCCGCTATGAACTCAAAAAATGGCTTCTTAACTAGCTCTTGAGCAGGCCCTAAATCAGGAAGATAAACTTTACTTCAATTTTGGAAACGCCTATAAAAAAACTTGAATTTTGGTGCATGTTGAAATCATGCAGAAGCTCAGGAACATGGTACTTCAGTTCTTCAATTGAGTCTCAAATAGCACGGATCAACATACCAATTCCGAGTTTACCTTTTATTTAAAACAAGTGGAAAATGAGCAGGGACACACTCAAAGATACATAAAACAATCAACATTCAGTATTACGGAGCTCAAACTACAAGCATACCTACAGGATCTGAAGAATCAACGATGATTGCATCATATTTTCCTTTATGGGCTTTCTGGAGGAATTCTACAGCTGTTGACAACAAAGAGAATATATCCGAGATGATTATCATTTCTCACCACTATTAACAAATTGATCCAAAAAAAGGACCCCCGGAAAAATACAGTTTAAACTCTTGTATACCATCGCCAACATGCAGTCTGACACGAGGATCCTCAAATCCAACAGCTAATTCTGGAAAGAACTTCTTGGAGACCTACAGTAACAGCATGAAGAATACAAGTTGTGAGGGGATGAAGTCCGAGCATGTGAAGGTTAGCACTGTCTGCAGCATAACAAATTCTACTCACATCAATAACCATCTCATCTATCTCACAAATATCTATCATCTCCACAGAACTGTGGCGAGATATCTCACGAAGAACCCCACCATCACCACCACCCACAACCAGAACCTGCATCACAGTTTTTAGCAGGAGTGAGTCCAAAGCATGCTGAAGCCAAAAGTCAACTAATGACCTACAAACTTAAAGTAAGATTTCACAACAATCAAAAAATAAACAGTAAGGCGTACAGATTTTGGAGATGGAATTGAGCAGAGAGGAAGATGAGTTATCATCTCCTGGTAGGCACACTCATCTTTCTCAGTCAGTTGGACGATACCATCAAGGACAAGTACTTTTCCATATGTTTCTGACTGCAGACAAAGCAACAAAACAGCGAATATTTAAGAGTTGCTCCCTGTACCAGAGGATCGCCAGGAATAACTCAAATCGTGTGCATCCAAACCTCAAATACCAAGATCTCTTGGTACTTCGACTGTCCCTTGTATAAGATCTTGTTGACCACCAGAGAATGTGCCTCTCCTGATAATGAACAAACAGATCGACAACAGTGATAACATGGAAGAAAAGGAATACGCACTAGACCCAAAATTTCAAAATCCCAATTTGAAAAAGAAACAATGAAAAAGAGAAGATGCTATAAGAAGATAGGCGGCACCAATTGGACCGTTGCCTTACCCGGCCACATAGGGTTGTTGAAGTAAACTCTCTTGCTAGCTCCACCTGCAACAGAACAGAGAATGAGAAGACAGCCAAATCAGAACTGCAAGCTTCGCATTGGAAATCCGAATCAGTTACCGGGAAGAGGGAAACAAAAAAAGATAATGACCAGAGTGATGAAGTTCTGAGAACCACCCAGAAACAACAGTGGAGTGGCACTTCATATCAGCCTCAGGAGCAGAAGCCACAGCTTTCGAGCAGCAACGAGGAATCGCTTTCACCGAATCATTCCCATTATTCTCCCTACCCTCCATAATCTTCTGGCAATCCATACCTCTTCCCGTGCCGTTCTCCATAGATTATCCTCTTCTTCCCTGGCTCCAGCCTCTGGATACCAAAATTATCAAGATACTATCAAATCTAAACCCCACAATGGCAAAGTTAATAACCTAATCAACTATCACATTAAACATAATTAGAGTAGACAGAAATGAAAATTTTACCAGAACTACACTCTTCCAACAAAATTCAGCAGACAATCAACTATGAATAAGGACGAATTAGGAAAAACTATCCAGAATGATGCATACTAAAAAGTAAAAAACCCGAGTACATACGTTGGTTCGCGTGGTAAGAAACTTTAGAGTAGCGTGATCGACTCTAAATACCCGAGATTAAAAGAAAGACTACCACTCAGAATTTCTTTCTCCACAGCGTAACAATAATACCAATGTTGCAACTTCACATAAACCAATAATTATTTCCTCATTAAAAAAGAAAAAGTTAAAAGCAAAAGTAAGTATTAAACTTTTGACTTATTAGTCTTTTTCCAATACGAAGAGATATGAACAGTTAACTTTAACAGAACAAAAGTAAAAAATTAAAAAAAAGAGGTAAGAACACTGCGAAGTGGAGAACGGCGCCGTTAGACTGCGACACTTGTCTATTCTATCGTATCATTACTTTTCAAAAAACAATAAACGGAAACAGAAAAAAAAGGGTCCAGCTTTACCGGGAGGGCGTTGAAACGATGTCGTACGGAGGGAGAGGAGGGGAGCGGTTACGAGCGGGGAAGGAAACTGATCCTTCGTTCTCCTTCCTTCCTTCCTCTCTCTTTATTGCATGCGGGTGAGTGGTGGGTGGTTTGATTCTGTTTTTAGTTTGTGGGGGGTTTTGGGGCTGGGTATTTATAACGATTCCAAATCAAAATTTTTTGGTTAAATTATAACGATATTTCTTTGTTATTTTTGGTAAATTCAGTTTGTAAAGTAGAACGAATATGGGATAAGTAGAATGAAAAGGTAATTTTGACGATCAAAAGGAATTTGGAATAATTTTCGTAAGGAAATTAATAACGAAATAGAAAATAAAACGATAAGGTAAGAATATAAAATAGGAAAATAAGTGTGATTTTTCTAACCTGTAAAATTTTATGGGAACAGTGTGTGGGAGTAAAGTTTTGGCAAGTTCGAATTTTGTATTATACCTTTTCTCAATGATCTAAGGCGAAAATCCATCGTGTTTTTAGTTTTAAGTCGAATACAATTAAGAATTAGTTTTTTTTTATCCGGTATTTCGATGCTCCGTTAATCAAGTTTGAATAAGATAAGATATTCAAACCAATAATCACTTAGATTAATTGGTGAGGGAGTTGTTCTAGCTTAACCAGGTCTCGGGTTCGAGTCCTTGGGTACGCAGCAGTGTTAAATACTTGTTGAGAGAGCTTTGTCACCTTTTAAAGGTCCTACCCGGCTCGAAATTAGATTAGTCGCTCCAATGGGCCAGATACCAATTGGTTAAACTAAAAAAAATAAGATAAGATATTCAAAAATTAACAAATCAACAATTAAATTCAAAATTTTAATTAAGAAAACAATTATCTCATAATTAAATTTTGTCGGTGATAGGTTGCTTTCAAGCATTAAGTTTTCCATGTACGTGGCGTCTCTGGAACGCTCTCTGTCTCTCTTTCCGTTTTCATGGACCCGTTTTAAAAGCGTACTGGCCCACGGTATTTGTAACATGTTTCTTTTCCGGTTTTTTATGCCACAAGTCCCCATGTTATTCATTTACATAAAAGATTAGGACCGATTGGTGTTGACATCAGATTTTTCCGAGATGTATATTTAGATGTATTTTATGCATATGATCTTTTTTGACTATGTTGTATTTGATGTACTTTTATTTTTTAGAAAAGTTTACTTTAGTACCTGTAGTATCACCAATTTTTATTTAAGTACCATGTAGTTTAAAATGCATAGAACGGATCCAACTTATTTCAATTTTTATCAAAAATAGGTCCCGGGCAGTCCGGGTAGCTGCCCGTGATTTTTTTTGTGAAACGACGTAGTTTTGGCAAATACATGGACATCCATGTCATAGGTGCCGCAGATAAGTTAGTAATGACGTGTCCAGTGATAAATTACGAACTAGTACTACATTTGTTAATAATTTTCAATTAAATAGAAACCCCAAACCCTTCCTCTTCCTCCCCTTCCATAATTTTTAATTACGAACTAGTACCAGATTTCTCCAATCGCCGCATCGTCTCCTTCCTCCGCCTCTGCGTCGCCGCCGTTCTTCTCCAACGCAGAGTCGCGGCTCCTCCAAGTGCGGCTGATTCTCGAGTACTTTGAGCTCGCCGACCGCTACGAGAGCTCCCTCTCGCGGCTCCACACTCTCCCCTTACGGTAGCCTCTCCTTCCACTTCTCCCTGCCGTCATCTTGACCCAGATCTTCTTCTGTTCATTGGGAGGAGCTCGAAGAGAACCAAATTGGGGGCCCCGCCAGTGAACCCAGAGATTGATGGTCCTCCATGTCGTTGCTGGTGGTCGGCCGTCGTTGAACCCAAATCGGGGGCCTCACTAGTGAACCCAGAAATTGATGATATGGCAGCCTGGCGATGGTGTTCCCGCTCGCCCCCTCTTCGAACAAGCGAGGTCGGGATGTGTTCTTGGCCGGCAATCATTGTGTTTACCTTTCTTAGCATCGGCAGGATCCTCGGGGAGAACTCCGAGGACACCAAGCTTCTGGGCTTAGAGATTGGCATGGAGAGAGAGAGAACGAGAGGGGCAAGGGAGGGGTCGGGCCCGACCCACCTGCAAAACGACCACTTTTTCTTTCCATAGATTTGTTTCTTCCCTTTGTAGCTCGGAGATTGGCATGGAGGAGAAGAGCGGGGTTTGTTGGGTCCTAATTCCATGTTTATCCTTTTTTAGTCTCAATGTAGCGATGGGAAGAAGACAAAGGAAGGAGATGAAGGATTTTCTTGTGTGATTAAAAAAAATTAGGACTATTTTGAAAAAAAATTTCACTTGCCAATTCATGTGTTATGCATAACATAAAATGATGAGATGGCGGCCACGTAGACAACGAAATGATGCCGTTTCGTAAAAAAATTTATGGCAGCTGCCCGTGATTCTTTTTGGATAAAAATTGAAATAAGTTGGACATGTTTTATGCGTTTTAAACCACAGGGTACCTAAATGAAAATCTGTAATACCACATGGTACTAAAGTAAACTTTTTTCTTTATTTTATTATTTTTTAAACTTTATTTTCTTGTATTGATGTGTAATTACATGATTTACCGGAAATTAGCAATCCTCGATGTACTCATAAGATTAGTGATACGGATGGCGCGGGATCATGTATAGCGGCACCGATGTCAAGGCGGGTCTTGACCTTGCTGAAATATTCTTTCCCTTTTGTAAGTTTTTCTCACAATGTTTTACCGCAAAGAGAGTTTTACTGAGGCCAGCAATAGCAGGCTGCTGGGTTACGAGTAACATGTTTCTTTAGGATGTACTTGTGTTTTAATTTTGTATTTATATATTAGAATTTCTCCTCCATTTCAAAAAAAAAAGAAAGATAAAAGACCTCAATTTATTTAAGAAAATTTTGAGTTTAATTCACAAGGAAGTAAAAATATATTATTGAGAAAATTACCTTTAAAATAGGGCTAGTCAATATCTGAATTTAAAAAAATATAAAAATATTGGAATAGTGGCTTGTGCACGGGGATAATACTTAAAGAGATGCAAAAATAAAATAAAAATGCGATAAATAAATGGAGTCTTTTTATCATATGGTCGACTATTTTTACTGGATTAAATTAAAATCACGGTGTAAAAATATGGCTATGTATAATAAAATAATTAATATATGTTAAAAAATATTACATGACATAAGTATAACTTCTTCAAAATACCACAAAATAAAAAATATCGTTAATATTATTGTATGTTTATCACATTCCTCTCATTTTCATTTACTAAACGAGCCATGAGGACTTAACATTGACAAAAAAAAGCATAAAATATTAATTTAAAAAAAAAAATATATATATATATATATATATAATGAAACAACTGTTGAAAATTTTGGCCGCAGGAGCGGTAAATGAAATTTAATCTATAATGAATAATTATTATGGAAAAAATAAATGTTAAAAATAAACTACCAAAAGAGAACATAAAGATTAAGTAAGAAAATTTTCTAAATACCATAGGAAAAAATGTATGGAACTATCTCTGAAAATATTCACTTATAGTAAAAATATTTTCACTGCTCATTATCCAAAATTGTCCCACTCATATTTTACTCATTTTGTATCAAAGAATTTTTACCCACGCTATTTTTAGCTCAATCTCCGAGAACTTTTTATAGTACTGATATGATATCTCTCCATTTCTCTCTACTATAGAATTCTCTATTCGGGGAGTTTCACTAGACCATTCCTTGGTCATCGTTAACCAAAACGATCAAACTCCTTTGATAGTATTCTAAAAAAAACTCCTTTAATAGTCGATGGAAAAAAAAGTAAGAAATCATATCAATTCTGATCAAATAGTACATGAAACCGTCCAAAATCTCCCGCCAGAATTGTCCAAATCCTTTACGTACCTTCCAATGAAATTCACGCACATGTTTCAATTCATTTCCTGGGCCATGTATATTATTAATTGTTATGGGCCTTATGGCCCCCATTTATTTATCCGTCAATTTCCTTATCCCGTAGATAACATCACATGTTCAATTGACTCGAAAAAAGATAACATCACATGTTCAATTGACTCGACGTCATGGGCAGGACCCAAGAACAACAAAGACAAAGGGATCGACCCTCGTAGATGTTTCTTTAACTCCGTTCTCATGGAAAACAATTTCTCTTTTTTTGGGGGGAATGTGGCTTATAAGCCATATAATTGGATGAAAATAAATATATAGACAATAAAATTAAGGACAAATACGCTAGATATAAATATAAAAAAATAAAGGGTAGAGATAGTGTTGGGATGGCGAGAAATATGAAAGACGTATTTTCTATCCCTATTCCTATTCTGACTAAGTTTTGGACTCATAATTAGACCTAGATAGGTTACTTGTACAACAAGGATTTGCCTCTATATAAAGGCATGTTACCCTAAGGTTTTGTATGGCTTTGTGCCTCGAAAACTCATCCATAAAAGTTCTCCTTTCTCTCCGTGGACGTAGGCACTAGACCGAACCACGGTATCTCTTGTGTCCGTGTTCTTTGCGCGTTTTGTTCCCTATTTGCTGAATTCCTAACAAGTGGTATCAGAGCTAAGGTTGGAGGATGTCGGATCACGGCGCGAAGTTTGCTCTTGTGAAGTTCGCTCTTGTGAAGTTCGATGGTTCATTGAATTTCGGGTTATGGCAAAGGCGTGTCAGGGATCTCCTCGTGCAGCAAGGGATGGTTATCGCACTCTCGGAGAAGAAGTCCGAGAAGATGGAGGAACAAGAGTGGGAAGAGTTGGAGGCTAAGGCAGTAGCGAAGATTCACTTGTGCTTGGCGGATGATGAGGAGCCACCAGCTGGGTTGTGGAAGAGGATCCAGGTCAGAGTCAAAGAAGTTCAATAGAAGTAGCTTCAAGTGCTGAGAAGAGCGCATGAAGGGGACTATCCAGGACGAACTGGGGATCAAGACAACTAGGAGGGATCGGCATCCACAACCATGGCCACATGTTCAGACGGGTCGGATGGTGACTGGCTTTCTGTCTTATCAAGTCCAATGCATCTCGGTAATCTCTTTTCATTAGGGACCTTAGATTATAACAGTGATAGTTATAAAGGTATGCTAATGAAGGTGGAGAAGGATGCGATGGTAAGGATGAAGGGTGAAAGGAAATACCTACATGTTAGTGAGACACATTATTGTAGGTGGAGTCACATCAATGGGTCTGAAGGAGTTGGCAAAAGCTCAGGTCATATGAGGTTGGTTTGTATGAGAGAGCAAATGCTTGACATGGATGGTTTGAGTGTAGTTGGAATTCGCAGAGACATGGATAGCAAGCTAAGGTTGTTTCGTGGAGGCATGGTTAGTAAGGTGCCATGGTTGTCTCGGAGAAGCTTTGTTAGCTGGGCTCCGCTATGGTTGTCTAAAGGGACGTGCACGTCAAAGGTGTTGGATAGGTTTTGCATTGGGCATGCGAAGCCATTGGTGACACCACAGGCAAATCGGGTATCTCACTCAAGGCCGAACAGTACAGTTCGAGGCATGTCGAGGGTTCTACTTAGTGGAATAAAATGTTGCTCTTTGTATGCTATGGCGAGTAGCATTGGTTTGAGGCAAAAAGGTCCAACAGAAGAGCGGTTCAAGGTTGCGGAGCATAGGGCTAATCAAAAAATAGAGGGAACATCTATTGGTCGCAAGGTTGCTTCAGAAAGTGGACTCGCTAGTTGGGGTTCAATGGAGGTTGGAGGGAATAGGCCAAACAAGCTCAGAAGCTCGAGTTTGGGGGCTGGCTCCAAGTGATTGAACAAAAGGTGAAGAGAAAGTTGAGATGGTCTTATTGATGCAGTTATCTATGATCCGAGATGGAGTTGGTGGAGTCGGATTAGTTTTGCAAGATCTCATGGTTCTTCATGGGGAGGTGTTTTGTCAAGGTGGAGTTTGTTGAAGTTCGGGTGGAGATTCATGGTTCTTCCACGAGATGATTTCTCGCCAAGGTGGAGATTGTTGGGATGGCGAGAAATATGAAAGACGTATTTCCTATTCCTATTCTGACTAAGTTTTGGACTCCTAATTAGACCTAGATAGGTTACTTGTACAACAAGGGTTTGTCTCTATATAAAGGCATGTTACCTTAAGGTTTTGTATGGCTTTATGTCTCAAAAACTCATCCATAAAAGTTCTCCTTTCTCTTCCTGGACGTAGGCACTAGGCTGAACCACGTTATCTCTTGTGTCCGTGTTCTTTGCGCATTTTGTTCCCTATTTTCTGAATTCCTAACAGATAGTGTAAGTGATTTTCATAGACGTCGTGGAAGTGATAAAATCCATGGCTATCTTCTCAATAATGATAGCTAATTGTTTCTCCAGAGAGGAGTCATACCAAACTAATGCTGACAATAGTGGCAGCTGACAGGTGCAATATTACACAAAAAATGCAACAATATAATGAGACATTCGTCACACCCCAGGCCGGACGAAACCAACCATGATAGTGATAATCACAAACCTGGAAAAGATAGATATTAATATATGGATAAAGCATAAAGCTGAATTGAAAAAATTCAGACATAACAAGAAACATAAAGTGGAACTAGAAATAATCACATAAAATAGAAATAGATATAAAAAAATAACAGTAAATAACACAATCGACCGGAGGGGAGATCTTACAAGATCAGCCCCTTCGGCTGCCATGTAAGGGCGCTTTTGGCTTAAGAGTTGGGCCAGGACTAGAGATGTTGCTACGAGCCTAATCTTGAGGCGGAGAGCATTGGCTGCAGGTAAAGGGGTCAAGCAACGGTCGGTGCTGGGAGGCGGAAAATGGACTTAGAAAAGCGAGGCTCCTGGTGAGAAAAAAGGCTTCAACGACTGTGGCAGAGGCAGAGGAGAAGGTTGTCTCCTGGAAGAGGTGGTCTCAAAATAAGAGAAAGTTTTCTCCAGTGTCTCCTGAAAGAGATGCCCTCAATTGAAAAAAAAACTCCACCATAGGAGAGTATAGAGGAAAAGGTTGTGGGGTTATGGAGAGAGTGGAGTGGGCAGCTGAAGTCGGAAGCAAGACTTATTTTCAGGTGGTCAACTTATTTCCTAGCTAATAAGGAGTGTCTCCTTATAAACTAGGAAAAACTTGTCCCATTTTCTAATATGGGATTGCCCTTTCCCATTCCATATTGTGCCTCCCACTTTGGGCTTTCCAACTTTGGGATTTTTAACTTGAACTCCATCATTCAATTCAAGCAATCCCCCACATGAATGATGATTAATTATGATTAGTATTAATTACATTCATAATCAAGGTGATCAAGTAAGATTAAATATTAAACTCATTAACTAGTTCACAAACCTTAGCATTTTAACCCCACTAAACTATAGGCTAAATAGACGTAATCAAGGCACCAAACCCAATAATAAACTACTCACACATATCAACTACACAACTAAAAACATCCATTAAATAAAGCAAGTAAACTATGAACATAAAAGAGAGGGTTAAAGAAAGCTCAAGATGATCTTCAAAGCTTCCAAAAGTTCTCCTTCAAGTTCTCTACAAGCTCCAACAATGGTGAGCCAAGTTCTCTTCCAAAGAGAAAGGTGAGTGGAGTGGGTGAGTATTTTTGGAAAAATATCTAAGTTGTCTAAAAGTTCTAAGTTGGCTTGCAAGGAAAGCCAATGACTATTTATACAAAAAATTTTAACTCAAAATAATTAAACTATTCCTAAAGTTCCAGCCAAGTAAAGCCATGGACAATCCCGAAATGGGCCCAAAATGGTTCATGAATTCTGGCCCATCTCGGCTAGGCAAGTTCTCAGATTTGAAGCTTGACTTTGGACGTATTTTTCACCCTCTTAGACTCCGAATTTGAAGAAGACCATTCAGAGACAAAGTTGTAGCCACGGATGTCTTCTTTCTATAACCGCCTCACTCATCTCCATTGGACTTTGTATGCGAAAGTTATCTTTATTTGAGTCGCTCGAGATTAGTCTGCCCATTATCGTCGAGGTCCCGATCGTGCACCATTCTTCACGGCTGACCCAATCGTCTTTGACACGATCCAAGGTGCACCATTATCCTCCTCGCATCTCCACAAAGTCTCCTAGCAATAAACACGAACAAAACGCAATGAAAATCACAAGAACTACACTAAAATATTCAAAGCAAGAAATATGACATTACATCAATACATAACAAACAAAAACACTAGAAACAACAGAAAACCAACACTAAGACATACATAGATGATAGAGTATTTCCACACTCATCACACCCCCACACTTAAATCATTGTTTGTTCTCAAGCAAAATTCAACCATGGTATACAAACACAAACACAATCATATAAGAAAGAAAAATACGACAAGGACAAGACTATGCATGATTAATTCAGAAATTAACTTCCCTTAAAATCTCAAACTCACATCTAAAGACCACCCCACAACCTAGCTAGTACATCAACCCAAACACAAAGAGTAAGAACTGGTAGACACCTCACTACTCGATGGTTTAACCAAGTGTTATCACTATGTAAAAGACACTAGAAGGTTAACCACTCAGAGGTTCGAAAATTTTCAGTTCACGATTTGTAAGTAGCTAACTTCCTATCTCTCGCGTACATGACCGATGTCTTTCAAAGTATCCTACGTCCTACTTAACAGTGTCTCAAAGTCATGTGGTTGCTCGTGAACATGAGGACTCGATCGGGTTATAGTGGGGCTAAGGTAAGGGTGAGGTAATATATATGGATATTAGTTAAACCACCAAATCCGAGGACTTATTGCTAAAGTACTCTAGTCTCTCGTCTATTCTAAACATCCTCACCATAAATTATTAAAGCACACTCCCAAAATTCACCCATATTCTAAGACCGCATAGCACGAGTCATGCCGCTTATTAATGCCTTATTCAACCTTCACTTCCATTTCTTCCCTTTTTTTTCTTTTCTTTTCATTTTCTTTTTTTCATTTTTTTCTTTTCTTTCCAAAATATTCACAAACTTGGCATTTTCTTAGGCAAAAACTCGGCTTCTTTGTATGGCCTCTCAACTACCAAAATTCTCAATAAATTAACCCATAAGAACACTAAGCTACCAACTACACCAAATACATATCATTCCCCAAAAAGTGTAAACTTATGCGTCCTCGGATAGGATGACCAAAGGTCAGGAGGATGGTGGATATAAGACTTAAAGTTGGTATACATATAATATGATCAAAGAATGGCTAGGCTCAATGGGTTAAAGCAATGGATATAAGGGTTCTTGGCTCTAAAGCTCTAGGCTCAATTTCAAAGGACTAGCCCCCCGTCATTCACTAACGCCACAAAACCAAGACCATGTCAAGTACTAGTAAGATACCTCGATCAACCGAACTCAAGTAGGCACCTCATGAATAAATGAAGACAGTTGTCTCCTCCTTTGGCTCAAAGTTCCTTACAAGGTCACTAATCAACCCTCTAGTCTAATCTACATAGTGAGACCACTAGTCTAAACAACCGAGGGTGAGGGTTATACAAGTTCTTAGGCCTTGTGCTCGAGTTCATTTTCTAACTAGGTATGTGATAAGCTTCTAACACAAGTTAAAGAATTTTGAAGGGGGTCAAATTTTGAAAATTCATGCCAAATCAATGCCTAACAAAATAACCTAGACCTAAACACATAAAGGATTCCTAAGTGGAACCACACCCCCACACTTGGAAGACACATTGTTCTCAAGGTGTAGGGAGCACATATACATCTAAACAATTAAGCTATACTAACAAATGCATTAAGAACTAAGCATGAGAACATCAATCAAACATAAAGAACAAGACATCACAAAATATAGCAAACTCAATACATCACGAAGACAAGAAAATAACTAAACAAAAATAAAGTGCTAGGAAACTTCCCTTAATCTTGAGCAGGATGGTTAGTTGAGCGGGATGGTTGCGGTGGTCGGGGCTAGCTTTTTCTTTTGGAAGATTTCGCCCGGTAGCTGCTGGGCTGGCTGGCGGTCGCTAGCCCCCCTTTTTTTTTTACTCTCCAGTTCGATCCCAGTTTTGGACGAGGGCTACGCCCCCCTATGGCCCTTGTTGAGCATCCAACCATCCAAGACAAGTTCGAAATCTTTGAGATCACCTTCAAAATGCAAGAGATCCTATAAGCATGAACCAATGCTTTAAAATCATACCCGAATAAGAACAAACGTAATATGAAAAATACATATAGACAAAGACATTAAAAAGATAATTCAAAAACATGCTAAGCTATAGTCGTTAGCTTGACTTTACTCCCCTTTTTCATGCATCGGAGGGTGAAGTCACAGGTTGCACCTCCGAACTTCGTTCAATATCGCCACCAAGGTAAATCTTGCACCTTTGGCCATTCACCTTGAAGACTCCTCCATTACTTATTTCTAATTTAAGGGTTCCAAATGGGAAAACTTTTACCACCTTGAAAGATCCACTCCACTTGGACTTGTATTTTCCCGAAAAAAGTTTTAACTGAGAGTTGTAGAGTAACACTTGATGACCCTCCTTGAATTCCTTCTTCACGATGTGGGCATCATGTTTCTTCTTTGTATTCTCCTTATTAAGCCTTTCCACCCACGGCTTGGCTCCCTCCTCCAAGTGGATGTAATGCATAATCATGTCAGGATTTGTCCCCTTGATATCATATATTTGGCACGCCATGGCCTTAATCCGTCTGTTAACAACTTCAAGCACCTTCTCCTCTTGCTCATTATAGAGCTTGTTAGAGATGATAATGGAGAGTCTTCCTCCATCCACCAAGAATGCATATCTTAAGTGAGAGGGTAGCTCTTTCAACTCCAAACTTGGAGCCTTAATGATGGAAGGTGAAGTACGATTCTTCAAATGAAGCCTTAAATCCTCGTGGAGAATGCTTTGATCAGCTTTTTTCTCAAACTCTTCCAGGTTTCCTCTTCTTGTTCACCATCATTCTCTTCATCTATTCCATCTTCAATCTTCAATACGCTCTCCTTTCCCAACTTGAGGACACAATCTTCAACCATATCAATCTTCATGCACATGCCTTCATCAAGAGGGTGATGCATCGTATTGGACATCTTGAACTCTACTTTCTCCTCCCCTATCCTAAGGACCAATCTTCCTTCATGTACGTCCACCAAAGTACATGGCGTGTTGAGAAATGGTCGGCCAAGAATTAGTGGACAACTCTTGTCCTCTTCAAAATCCAACACCACAAAGTCCACGGGGAAGATAAACTTATCAATCTTCAACAAGACATCCTCCACAATCCCGAATGGCTTCTTTATGGTTTGGTCCACCAATTGGAGACACATAGAAGTGGGTTTCACCTCACACAAGCCAAGTCTCCTCAGAATAGACAAAGGCATCTAGTTAATGCTAGCGCCTAAATTATATAAGCACTTGGGAAACTCAACATCACCAACAAAATAAGGAATAGTAAAACTCCCCGGATCTTTTAACTTTGTCGGGAGATCTTTAAAGATGAGAGAGCTACACTTCTCCGTGAGGGCTACCGTCTCTCCATCTTTTCACTTCCTCTTCTTTTTGATGAGTTCCTTTAAAAACTTATAGTAGTGGGGCATTTGATCCAACATCTCTAGAAAAGAGATGCTAATTTGGATATTTTTTATCTTCTCCAAAAAGTCAAGAAATTTGTTGTCCATCAAGTTCTTCTTCTTAACTCTTTGAGGAAATGGTAGAGGCGGGATCTTTGGTGGTGGCGGCACATACTCCTCTTCCTCGTCCATCTCAACAAATGGACGTTTCTCCTTCTCCACCTCTTCGTTCTCCTCTTCATTCTTCTCTTTTTCATCGATCTCCTCTTTGTTTTCTCTTGATTTCCTTGTTTCTTGGGAAAAAATTCCCTTGCCACTCCTCAAAGTAATTACACTCACATTTTCTTGAGGATTCGCTTCCGTGGAGCTTGGAAGAGAGCCGGACGCTCTGTGGGCACTTGTATTTGCTATTTGCCTAAGTTTCCTCTTCATGTTATGCATGGCGGTTGCTTGACCCTTGAGGATTTGTTCAAAGTTATCTTGCCTTGATTCTTGTTGTTGTATGTCGGCCAAAATTTGGCCTTATTGGCTAACCGCCCCTCCAACTTCTTTTCCATCAAAGAAAAACGTGGTTAGAAACCTGGAGGAGGCCCTTAAGGTGCATTACGAAGAGGAGGTCCCTTATCTGGGATAATCGCCATGTTACCTCCACTACTTCCTCCCTTTCAAGAGAAATTTAGGTGATTTTTCTAACCGGGATTGTAGGTAGAGGAATATGAGTTGTTTCCCATCCTATTTTCTCCCTGCCCTTAACCACCAACGAAATTCACTTCCTCCATAGTAGAGCTCAACATGGCACACTCGTTCATCTCATGGCCAATATTGCCACAAACTTCATAATTTGCTTGCACGACCGCCACATTATTTTGGTTCAAGCTTAGATCATTCACCTTCTTTGACAACAAAGCCAATTGAGCTTGAATAGAGGAGGCAGTGTCAATATCAATAACTTCTATTTGCTCCTTACTCGGTTGCCTCGCTCTCTCATTGGCCATTAGAATGTTTGTAGCTGCCAACTCCTCCAAGATGTGGTGGGCATCATCTCTATCCTTTCTTAAGAAGGATCCGTTGGAGGCGGCATCAACCGTACCCCTTGTTGAGGATCTAAGATCGAAGTAAAAATTTGGAGTTGCGACTCCTCCTTCAAGTTATGGTGTAGGCAACTCCTTTGCAATCCCTTGAATCTCTCCCAAGCTTCACTCAAAGACTCATTCTCAAATTGTTGAAAGTTGTTAATCTCTTTCACAAGTCTATTCGTCTTTGAGAAGGGAAAGTACTTTTCAAGGAAGGCATTAGCTAGCTCCTCCCATGTGGCTATCGATGTCCCGACCAATTGCTTGTACCAAATCTTGGCCTTGTCTTTCAAAGTAAATGGGAACAACCTAAGCTTCATGGCATCATCGGAAGCTCCATTGTACTTGCATATATCGGCTATCTCCAAAAAATTAGCAATATGGTCGTTGGGGTCTTCATTCGGCAACCCATAAAATTGGACCAAAGATTTGAGCATGTGTATCACGGCCGGCTTGATCTCGAAGTTATTAGCTTGGATATTTGGCCTAGGCACTCCGAACATTTCCCCCCTCAAGGTAGGCCTAGAATAAGCTATAAGAGTCCTTCGAGGAGCTCTATCTCCTTGCGGATCTCCTTGTGCGTTCATCCTTGCTTGAATTCTTTGCTCTTGTCGCAATGTCCTTTCCAAGTATCCAATGTCTACTTCTATTTCCACCGGAAGGTTGTTGGTGGAACGAGTTCGGGGTATGCGACAAACAAGTACCTTGCAAGACAAACAACAAAGGTACTAAGTATCCAAGTAAACAAAAAAAATGTCCTAATCCAAGTTCGTAAGCCAAATTAAGTGTCTATCACCTAATTCCCGGTAACGGCGCCAATTGGAAGGAAGGATTTTTACACCCCTCTTGCAATAAAGAGTAAGTAAGGGATTGTCGTCTCACAAAGACTAAGTTCTAGGCCACAAATATGATGAGTGTGAAAATACTCTATCATCTATGTATGTTTTAGTGTTGGTTTTCCATTATTTCTAGTGTTGTTATGTGTTATTTATCGTTGTATTGTTATATATCGTACTTTGAACGTTTTAGTGTAGTTCTTGTGATTTTCATTGCGTTTCGTTCATATTTATTACTAGGAGTCTTTGAGGTGATGCGAGGAGGATATTGGTGCATTTTGGAGCGTGTCAAAGGCGATTGGATCAGCCTTGAAGAATGGTGCACGATCGGGACGGCGACGACATTGGGCAAACTGACCTCAAGCAACTCAAATGAAGATAACTTTTGCATATGAAGTCCAATAGAGACTAGTGAGGTAGTTATAGAAAGAAGACATCCGGGGCTACAACTTTGTCTTTATGGTCTTCTTCAAATTCGAAGTCAAAGAGGGTGAAAAATGCGCATAAAGTCAAGCCTCAAATCTAAGAACTCGCCGAACCGAAATTGACCGAAATTCATGACCCATTTTGGGACCATTCGGTAATTGTCCATGATGTTTTTATGGCTGCCACTCCACCACTTCTTGGCTGGCATTCCACTACCAAACTCACCAACTTCACTCCACTACCTCCCCATTTTTCCTCCACTATCTTCCCCTTTTTCCTCCACTACTTCTACCTTTCCACTCCACCACTCCACTATCTTCCTCTCCCTTTGAAGAAAAACGTGGCTAACCATAGGTGTAGAGAAGAGAGAATATTTGGCTCATCCATTTAAGAATAGAGAGGAAAAACGTGCTCTTCCATTGTAAAATTAGAGAGAAAAACATTTTCCAACCATTGAAGAAGCTAGGAGAGGAAGTGTAGAGGAAGACATTGTAGAAGCTTGTGTAGGGAACTTGAAGGAAGAATATTGGATGCTTGAAGACCATCTTAAGCTTTCTCTTACTCTCTCTTTTAATGTTCTTGCTTTGCTTGCTTTGTTCAATGGATGTTTTGAGTTGTTTCTTGAATATGTGTGAGTAGTTGATTAGTGAGTTTGGTGCCTTGATGGCACCTACTTAGCCAATAGTTTAGGGGGGTTAATATGCCTAGGTATGTGTACTAGTTAATGAGTTTAATACTTAATCTTACTTGATCACCTTGATTATGAACTAAGTTAATGTTAATCGCCGAGAGAAGTTAGGATTAACGGACCATTTAACTAGTTGAGTAGAAACCTATTGATGAGAGATCACCTTAGGTGACTAGTTGTCCAAAGGATGGTGATTATAGTTGGTGATTAGTTAGATTAGATGGCTAATTTGTCGCGAGAGCGTGGTTAGTTTATCGAAGTCTAGTTAAGAATCGATTTAGACTAGTTTGTCGCGAGAGCGTTGATTAGTTACCTTCGAAACATCCAGACCATATCATGAACTTAATAAACCCCATAAGCCATTTGGTTATTTAGGTTGTCATTGGTACCAAGCTCACTCTTGTTTTAAGTGTTTAAACCATCACCTTGTTTAGTTGCGATTTTATTTCAAGTAGCATATTGTGTTTGGAATTGACAACTCCATTTCTTATAGTCCTAAACTAGTGATAAAGTCGAGTTTGCGGCCTAGCTTAGTCCTTGTGGGACGACAATCCCTTACTTACTCATTATTGCAAGAGGTGTGAAAATCCCTCCTTTCAAAATACGACTCAACCACTTGTTTAGGACTAAAGTAATAGATTTTTCAATTCTAAATACGAGTTGGTTACTACAACGACTAAACTAAAAGATGATTTTGACAATAAAGGAAAGAGTGGGATTGATACCAATGACACCTAGATAACCAAATGGTCTATGGGGTTTATTAAGTTCGTGTTATGGTCTGGGTATTTCTAAAGTAACTAATCAAAGCTCCAGTCATAAATTAGTCTAAGTCAATTATTAATTAAGCTTAGTTGAACTAATCGTACTCTCGCGACTAATTAGCCACCTAATCTTACTAATTACCAATTGTAACCATCACCATTTAGACAACTAACCACCTAATGAGATCCCTCATCACAAGACAACTAATTAACTAGTTAAATGGTCTATTAATCCTAACTCCTCCTGGTAATTAGCATTAATTACGTTCATAATCAAGGTAATCAAGCAAGATTAAGCATTAAACTCATTAACTAGTTCATAAACCTTAGCATTTTAACCCCACTAAACCATAGGCTAAATAGATTTCATCAAGGTACCAAACCCACTAATCAACTACTCACACATATCAACTACACAACTAAACACATCCATTAAATAAAGCAAGTAAATCATGAACATAAAAGAGAGGGTTAAAGAAAGCTCAAGATGATCTTTAAAGCTTCCAAAAGTTCTCCTTTAAGTTCTCTACAAGTTTCAACAATGGTGAGCCAAGTTCTCTTCCAAAGAGAAAGGTGAGTGGAGTGGGTGAGTATTTTTGGGAAAATATCTAAGTTGTCTAAACGTTCTAAGTTGGCTTGCAAGAAAAGCCAATGGTTATTTATACAAAAATTCCCAACTCAAACTAATTAAACTGTTCCTAAAGTTCTAGCCAAGTAAAGCCATGGTCAATCCCAAAATGGGCTCAAAATGGTTCATGAATTCCGGCCCATCTCGGCTAGGCAAGTTCTTAGATTTGAAGCTTAACTTTGGACATATTTTTTACCCCCTTAGACTCCAAATTTGAAGAAGACTATCGAGATAAAGTTGTAGTCACGAATGTCTTCTTTCCATAACCGCCTCACTCATCTCCATCAGACTTTGTATGTGAAAGTTATCTTCATTTGAGTCGCTCGAGGCCAGTCTGCCCAATGTCGTTGAGGTCCCGATCGTGCACCATTCTTCACGGCTGATCCAATCATCTTTGACACGATCCAAGGTGCACCAATATCCTTCTCACATCTCCACAAAGTCTCCTAGCAATAAACACGAATAAAATGCAATGAAAATAACAAGAACTATACTAAAATATTCAAAGCAAGAAATATGACATTACATCAATACATAACAAACAAAAATACTAGAAACAACGAAAAACCAACACTAAGACATACATAGATGATAGAGTATTTCCACACTCATCAACCATCCATAACTTAGTTGTCTCATTGAACCAAGTTTGTGGGATCTCCACTCATCATGGTTGAGTTACTGCTATGAACATTTTTTAATGTGTGTGTTTTAATCCCATTCTCCTTACTGCATTATACATTTGATCTCTGTTGATTTCTTTCGTCAAAGAATTAGCTATGTTGTCTTTGGACTTCACATAATCAATGGTAATTATACCACCAGAGATCAATTGTCTAACTGTGTTATGTCTCCTACGGATGTGTCGAGACTTACCATTGTACATTGTACTTTGTGCTCTCCCAATCGCTGACATGCTATCACAATGTATCAATACAGGAGGCACAGGTTTGTTCCAATAATGAATATCCTCTAGGAAGTTTTTGAGCCATTCAGCTTCTTTCCTAGCTTTATCTAGTGCTACAAACTCTGACTTTATGGTGGATCGAGCTATGCACATTTGTTTAGAGGATTTCTAGGACACAGCTCTGCCACCTATAGTGAACACGTAACCTCTAGTAGATTTGGAGTCTTTAGTGTCCGATATCTAATTCGCATCACTGTATCCTTCCAATATAGCTGAATATCTCATATATAGTATGCCGTGGTTCAAAGTATATTTTAGATACTTTAGAACCCTTTCTAGAGCTAGCTAGTGATCCATTCATGGATTACTTGTGAATCTACTAAGCTTGCTAACTGAATAAGCAATATCAGGGCGACTACAATTTGTTAAGTACATCAGGCTCCCAATGATCCTTGTATATTTTAGTTGAGATACGGGGTCTCTTTATTTTTAGCTAAGTGTAGACTCAGGTCTACCGGAGTCTTAGCTGGAGGTTTGTCATAAGCTTCGAATTTCATGAGTATATTCTCAACATAGTGAGATTGTGACAAGATAATTCCTTCAGTCGTCCTAGAGATTTTAATCCCTAGTATAACGTCAGCTAGACCCATATCTTTTATGTCAAAGTTGTTCTTTAATATATTCTTAGTATTCACGATAAGATTATTATTACTTCCCATGATTAGCATGTCGTCTACATACAGGCATACAATCACATAAGCATCAAGTGTGCCTTTAATGTATACACATTTATGACACTCATTGATCTTAAAGCCATTTGACATCATTGTTCTGTCAAATATCTCATGTCACTGTTTCGGCACCTGTTTCAGCCCATATAGTGACTTGACCAGTTTGCATACTTTATGTTCTTATCCGGGGGTAACAAACCCTTCAAGTTGTTCCATATATATCTTCTCTTCCAGTTCTCCATTTAGGAAAGCTATTTTTATATCCATCTGATGTATCTCGAGGTTTTAGAGTGCTGCAACAGCTATGAGCACTCTAATAGATGTGATTCTTGTGACCGGCGAATACGCGTCAAAGAAATCATATCCTTCCTTCTATTTAAACCCTTTAGCTTCCAACCGAGCTTTGTACTTATCGATTGATCCATCAGCTTTGTATTACCTTTTAAGGATCCACTTGCAATCTAAAGGTTTGCAACCTGGTGGGAGATCCATAATTTTCTACGTGTGATTTTATATGATAGACTCTATCTCACTGTTGATAACTTCTTTTCAGAGAGGAGCATCTGGACTAGACAACGCCTCTTAGATTGTCCCAGGTCTATTTTCTAACACGTATGTTAGAAAATTTAGACCAAACGAATTGGCCGTTCTGGCCCTTTTGCTACGTCTAGGTTCCTCAACAACTTGATGAGAACCTTGAATAGTTTCATGAGTTCTTTTATTAGAGCTTGGGTCTTTCCTCTTCTTGTTTGGAAAGATATTCTCAAAGAATGTTGCATTCCTTGATTCCATGACCATTCCCTCGTTGATTTTAGATTTTTCAAACTTGTGCACTAGAAATCGGTATGCACTACTATTGTAGGCATATCCGATAAAGATGTAGTCAACGGTCTTGAGTCATATTCTCACCCTTTTAGGTGAAGGTATTTCTACCTTAGCTAGGCACCCCCACACTTTAAGGTAACTGTAGGAAGGCTTTCTCCATTTATATAGTTCATATGAGGTTTTGTCCCTTTTCTTGTGTGGCAGTTTGTTTAGAATGTGGTTAGATGAGAGCACAGCTTCCCCCCACATGTTCTGGGGTAAGCCTGAGCTAATCAACTTAGCATTCATCATCTCCTTGAGAGTTCGATTCTTGCATTTAGCTACGCTGTTTGATTGAGGTGAATATGGAGTAGTTGTCTGATGAATAATGTCATGTTGTTGACCGAATTCCTCAAATAGAGCTACATATTCTCCCCCTCTATCACTTCAAATCATCTTGATTTTAGTGTTAAGTTGATTTTCAACCTCATTCTTATAACTCTTGAAAACTTCTAGAGCTTTGTCTTTTCCTTTCAAGAGATGTACATAGCAGTACCTTGTGCAATCATCAATAAATGTGATAAAATATTTTTTCCCACCTCTAGTTTGCACGTGTTTCATATCGCAGCTGTCGGTATGAATTAACTCTAAAGGTGTAGTACTTCTTTCCACTGAATGAAAATATGCTTTGGTCATTTTTGCCTCTACACATACTTCACATTTATTGTTTGGGTTAAACTCTATGTTAGGCAATAAATTTAACCTTACTAGCTTTCTTAGTGAGCTCAAATTTACGTGTCCTAATCTATCATGCCATAAGTTAGAACACTCAGTCAAGTAAGAAGAATTATCAACTTTATTAGGGCCCTTAAAGGCGCGTTTGACAGTTATTACATTCATCTTGAAGAGCCCCCTCTTGAGGTAATCCTTTCCTACAAAGGTAACAACCTTAGTTAATATAAATCTATCAGCCTCAAATACCAGCTTTATCCCGGATTTACTTAAAAGGGAGCCGGATACTAGATTCTTACGAATGTCTGGGACATGCAGCACATCTTTGAGGGTCAACTCTTTTTTGGAGGTCAGCTTCAGCACCACCTGGCCTAGTCTGACTACGAGGGAAGTTACAGAGTTACCCATAAATAACTTCTGACCGTTGATCGGGATATAGGTCGAGAACATCTCTTTGTCTGAGTAGATGTGTCGGGTTGCCCCTGTGTCAATGAACCACTCTCTTGGGTTATCCACCAGATTGGCTTCAAATACCACGGCGGATAAGTCTAGCTTAGATAGGTCTTCAACCAGATTAGCCTTCTCACGATCGTCCCTCTTTGACAGGCGACAATCTTTTACCATGTGACCGGGCTTGTCACAATTGTAGCAATTGTCTTTAATCTTCTTAGCCTTCTTTCGCTTTGGCTCTTGCTTCTCCTGTTTATTTTTGGGCTTCTTCCTCTTCTTGCCGGTGCCACCTTCGGCGAGGTGTACCTTAGCCTCGGAGTTGGTCCTGCTGGTCTTGACTTTAGACTTTCGGTTGTCTTCCTCGATCCTTAGTCTCACAATCAGGTCTTCCAGTCCCATGTCCTTCCACTTATGCTTGAGGTAGTTCATGAAGCCCTTTCACAGGGGGAGTAGCTTCTCAATTAGTATAGCCACTTGGAAGGACTCACTGAGTTGCATGCCTTCAGTGTGAATCTCATACAGAATCAGCTACAGCTCTTGAACTTGGTCTATGACTTTCTTAAAATCCACCATATAGAAGTCGAGGAATCTTTTGACGATAAATTTCTTCATCCCGGCATCCTCCGTCTTATACTTCTTCTCCAGAAAATCTAACAATTCTTTCGCAGTCTTGGCACCTGCATAGACATTGTAAAGGGTGTCGTCTAATCCATTCAAGATATATTTACGATACAGGAAGTTGATGTGACTCTATGCATCCAGAGCATTGATCTTCTGTTTATCAGCCTTATTTTCTGCCACCTTCGAAGCTTCTTCCTTCAAGAATCGAACCAGGTTGAGCGTTGTCAAGTAGAACAGCATATTTTGTTGTTATCTCTTGAACTTGGTGTCATTGAACTTTGCCGGTCTTTCGGCGTAGACAGTTTCTGGGACCGTCAGCACTAGTGCTGGTACAGAGCTTGATGATGCCATCTTCAAGTACACGAATCTCGTCTTACAATTATTGTTCGTCGGAGGTGGTGTACTTGATTAGGATCTTAGTCGAGGCAAGAGTTTGACTCTTTCTCTGTAAGACGAGATTGCCCCGTATTCAGTGCTTACGGGCTACGGCAATCATCCCCAAGATACAATGACTAGTTACTTCCAAGATCGTAGCACAATAATTCTCAAAACTTTGGGCGAACCTTGGCTATTCGAAACTTTTCTAAGAGAGGGAGAGAGATCCTACAATTGCTAATGAATGCTTATGCAAGTTGTAGTGGAGTAAGATACAAATGAGAGGGAGAAGCCTATTTATAGGCTGTGGAGGTAGGCATTTCCGAAGGGCTGCCTGGCAACTCTGAAATGGCACGATCCTTACTCATCTCTGGAAGGCTAGACACCCTTTTGGCCAGCAGATGCTTCTGGATGTGCGCATGTACCTTTAGGCTCGTGCCTCTTCGACCACAGGTCTTTCAGGCACTGCTCATGACCCTTCGGTCTTCTGGGAGTTTTTGGATTCGCTTGTGCGACCTTCAGGTTCGCTCGTGACTTTTCAACTGTCTGGAAGTCTCTGAAACGTTCCAGTCCTTCCCGTCTCTTTGTCCGAGCCGCCTGCGCAGGTACGAGTGATTTCCGAACTTTGACAAAACTTCAAAGCTCCTCGCGATACATGCTAAGTGTGCCACAAAGTGTCCATTGTGACCTACGTCTAATGCGCCATGCACACACGCACGTGTGCGTGCTCGTGCTCGGATGGTGCTACGCACCATCATCGCAACAGTCTGAGTTGGCTTTCCAGGTGGTCAACTTATTTCCTAGCTAACAAGGAGCATCTCCTTATAAACTAGGAAAAACTTGTGCCATTTTCCAATGTGGAATTGCCCTTTCCCATTCCATATTGGGCCTCTCACTTTGGGCTTTCCAACTTTGGGTTTTTTAGCTTGAACTCCATCATTCAATTCCAACATGGATTTGATTCGATTCGTCAAAAATTTAATCTAACTTTGAACGCGCTCATACGAATCTGAATTTGTATCTATGCCATTGGAATCAATCACCAATTACAAATACAAAATTAAATCTTGATTTTTGAAGTTAAATATAGATTGAGAAAATGGCAACCATTTTTCAAATCTGACAGAGAATATTATGAACAAGAACCTTCTTCACCTTGGAATATTGCATAGTTTTCTTTGTTCCACATGTCCCACAAAATCGTCGCGAACAAAGTACTCCAAACCTTCACGTACATCCTTCCTCTAGTTATCCCGTGCAACTTGTAATAATGTTTCTGATTATTTTTTTTAGTCGAACTATTGTCCATCGAAATAAGAAATTGTTTGTCTCGCCCTGGAATCGGGTCTTCCTGAGGATGGGCATTCTCTCTCTAATTTTAGAGAGAGGTTTTTCTCTCCACTTTTCAGAGCCAATTACCCATCCCCATTGGTCAAGATCATATATCCATATTAATATTGCTGAGCCTAGCAATGCATGGACCGAACAGAGAGATTTTTTTACAAAAGAGATGTTTCATGATTGGAGGGAAAGGCCTACGAGGAGATGATGAACTCATTAGGAATATTTGTGATTTTTTATGTAATAAATTTATGGATGATGCACTTGGAGATGTTTCATGATTGAAGTTTCTTGTTATTGTTTTATTTTATGGATCATGCCTTTTGCTTAGTACATGAAAACAAATACGATGGAACGTGTTGATCCTTGTTTGTGTATTCCTCATATTTTAATGTAGGGCAAATTACCCTCACGTCCCTGAGGTTTGGTCATCCTCCCCCTAGGGTCCCTGACTTTTGGAAAAAGATTGTCCCGTCCCTAAGTTTTGATGATAATAGACTATCGGGTCCCTAGAGCCGGAATATTCTATATTCTCCGGCGATACCCCACTTAAAATGACAAAAATACTCCTCCTACTTAAAAAATATAAAAAATCAAGCTTTCTCCCCTTCTTCTTCCCCCACTCCATCTTCTACAATTCAAATCTTCAACCTTCAACTAAAATACAACTTAAATATTCTTAATAAAAATTAAACTAATTAGAGGAAATAAGATTTCAAGAACTCTAATTTTTAGAAATCTAATTTGAATTAAAGTTGAATCTTCAATTCAACACCAAAAATCGAATCCACAAACCATCATCTTCGTTTCCACTTCTCCCAATCTCCTTCTGAATCGACGAAACCTCGAAGATGAAGGCAAACAGAGGGACATCAGACAAAACCCACTCCAGGCAAACAAAGGGACATCCGGCAAAACCCATTCCAGGACATCTGAAAACGAAGAGAACAAATAAGGGACATCCGACAAAACCCACTCTAGGCCTCCCTCGCTGAATCGAAGATGAAGGCGGACTCGGAGAAGGGAGACAACGAACGAGGTCACCAGCCTCCTCACGAGGAAGCTCGGGGAGAACCAATCGTCGGTGAGAAGCTCGTGCTTCACCACCCGGCACCGGATCGACCCCACCCGCCTGCTAGTGGCACATATGGCGGCGGAGAGAATGGAGCGTGGAGAGAAAGGGAGGACGGCGGGGCCCCCGATGGCTGGGTTAGGGATCTCGAGGCCTCGACTGTGAAGTCTATGGAGACGAGCCGCCTCGGGAGGAGGACCAGCCAGTGGTAGTATGGGATTTTCACCCATGCCAACAAGGTACGACCTGCCTCCGGTGCCCGCCTCCCAAGTCTACCATATCCAAGAAGGGGAGAGGCTCCGGCGGGAGGCGGAGAAGAAATGGATCAATGGGGAGATTATCGCCGCCGGAGTCGCCTGGCGCCGTGACCTGGAAGCGGAGGTCCTGAGGGATCTCCTAATGGAGGGCTTTGACTTTTCGGGTTCCGAGCTTCTTCGGGTTCCCGAGAGTGACGAAGAGAAATTAATTGCACTGGTGAGAAATTAATCTTGAAATAGTTAAATTCTACTCTTTGATTTAATTTAGAGATTTTCTTGGAATTTTCTTGACTCATATTGCAGAAGTACTGAATCGCCACCAAGTTTGGTCTTTCTCTTTAATTTTTTCCAAGCTGCATCGCCACCAAGTTGAAATTCCCACAACATAGGTGTTCATCAAACAATGAGTTAGATTCCCCATAAACAATGAGTTAGATTTTTTTTTGTTTTTTAGTGGGAGGGTATTTTTGTCATTTCAAGTGGGGTATCGCCGGAGAATATGGAATATTCCGGCTCCAGGGACCCGATAGTCTATTATCATCAAAACTTAGGGACGGGATAATCTTTTTCCAAAAGTCAAGGACCCTAGGGGGAGGATGACCAAACCTCAAGGACGTGAGGGTAATTTGCCCTTTAATGTATTATTGCCCTTTTATTGGATTCTCGATATGATATGCAGGATGACAGATTCTACTATAAAACCTGTTGATCATAGGACAAGAAAACATGAGTGGACATCGGATCTGGAAACTATACTCGTAATCATATTTGAAGAGTTAGTTGCAAAGGAGGTCTAATGCCATGGATATCCTAAAAAAAGGCCTAATGCGATGGAGGAATAATTTGACTTCTATTTTGAGAATTTTATTTTAATAATTTTGTTATTGAAGATTCATAATCCTAATTTGTAAGAATTTTTTTGGAAAGATTTAGATTTAATATTGATTTTTTATACAGGGATTTAATTTTTATAGCACAAAATTTTTAGCCTAACTGCGATGACGTTTTTCTCGGATTAATGAATACTCATTTTTGTTGTTATGAAGGGTATTTTTGTCTTTAACAACACGTCAGCATGTAATGTTACACGTATCAAACAGAAAACTGTACTGAATGTTCAGTCCTTTACTCAACTTATCAAAACAGAATAGGACAGCTACAACAAATAGGCTTCTTCAGTATTTGTTCTGTCCTGAATTTTTAGCCTCTACAGAAGTGGTGTCAAATGCACCATTGACGTCGTACGCAGATAGCTCTTATCAATATGGTGCGTATAGATTTGTATTTTCTGATACCTAAGGTTCAGTAACCATGCTTGTCAGAGATTATAATAATTTACTTATAAAAAAATTATAAACATGGATTTGCGCGACGAAAGCTATAGGAGTAAGCTCAAACCCTCCACGAAGGCTCCCAATTTTAGGAAGAATAAATATATCAGCTGATTAATTATTGCTAAAGAATCCGGGTACCAAAATACAACAAGACATTGGAACGGATTGCATTTCAGTTATTAATTAGCAAAAAATTATAAGTAGAATACCAATCCCATGGCAATGAAATTCACAAGTTCAAATTCTAAGGAACATAATAGAAGAGCGATTCTCTAACGCCCCGTGATCCAACAGCCAAGACTACCGCAGGTCAAGTATATTTAATTTTGGAGTTCTCTCAAAATGTGTGTCAAAAAAGATAGTATATTTGCACATTATTTGTATGAATAGTACTAATTAAATCATTTTAGACCGAACATATTATTTACAGGATATAACAGATTATCACTTTGAACATTAGAAGCTCAACGGAAAAAATATATTAATCAAGAAAACCTTTGACGACACTGCAGGTCAACCACGATTACACTAATGTTATCCCGGCTGCCCCGAGATATGGCTAGCTCGGTTAAAATAGCTGCAAGCTCGGCTGCCCTATTCTCAATAAAGAGATGCTGGGATTTCCTCCTCAAACTCCCGCTTAAGCACCTCCTCCCGATTTTGCATGCAACCTCATTTGACATTACATCCCATAAGCCGTCGCTGGCTAGGATCAGGAACTCGTCTGTTTTACTTCTCTTGATTACTGTCGTATCCGGTTTGGAGATCACCAAGGGTTTGAGGTGCTGATCACCTACAATATTTATTGGTAAAAAAATGTACGGTTAAAATTTTCATATCCAAGTGGATTCTCTGTCCATGTTTATCAATCGAGACGTCTTTCGAACGAAGATCGTCGGACTGAAATTAGCATGGACTTTGACTTTGGCAAAGTAAAATAAAATGATTCATAAACACGAAATCAATCATCTCTAATATCATATTAGAATCTTAGTATGCAATTAATTACGTACACTTGTAAACAATTCTACTACTCTCCTGACTATCAAAATCTTAACGTTACACGATGTATGGAGAGAAGAAGGTTTCAGTTGACGCACCTATTGATCTAGAAGTGGCAAGAACTCCAAGAATACGTTGCCCGTTCCAGTTAATGACCTTCCCACCAGCCGCTTCGATTCGTTCGTACTCGTCAGATCTGTCAGGCTACAAAGACCGGACGTCAAAAGATTATATCCAAAATATATATGGATATAATACGGGAACTTCGGTAATTAATTTATCACATTTAATTTTACTTGTGATTTTGTTAATTCAAATTTTTTAATTAATCTCATTTGATGTTACTGGTGATTTGGACAATTCTAATTTTTAACAGTTCATTCACCCGCATCCCGCTCGGGAATGTTTTTTATTTGAATATATATATTTTTTAACTGCGTGTACCGTTAGGATTTTTTAAAATTCCTATTGAAATAGAACACTTAGGTGTAGTAGGAGTTCTTTAGATTTTGGTTGAAGGCCTAGTTTTACCTATGACATATGTATTCCTCAATATTTCACTTATTAGCTCGTATATATATATATATATATATATATATATATATATATATATATATATATATGTCTTTCTACCGAACTACGTGTGTTGTATATTCCAATTTCTCATTTACTGTATACGACGACGTACCTTATGATCAACTGAGAGCGGAACTGCAACGCCAGCCCTAGACATAACCGCCCTGGAGTCGCCGCAGTTAGCGACCACAATCTCCTCGGGCCCCACCACTGCGACCACCGCAGTGGATCCCATGATCCTGTCCGCCGCCACCTCCTCGTCCATCTTCTCGAACGCCCGCCGCATCACCTGCTCCCAGGGCGCGTGACACGGCGGCGCCTTCGCCATCTCCTCCGCGACCAACCGGTGCATCCTCTCCCTGCACGCCTCGGCCACCCGGGCCCCGCCGTGCCCGTCGTACACCCCGAAGAAGTCGTACGTCTCCCCCCTGCCGCCGCCGCCGCCGGCGAAAAACCCGAGCTCCGTCCTCACCGCGTCCTCCATCTCCTTCCTCCCGCCGATCACCGATACCACCCCGTACGAGACTGGATCCGTTGCCGACGGGGCTTCCGGCTGCACTGTCCCTCCTCCGTCTCCAACGGAATAGGCGCTGGTCCTCCCCTGGCAGGTGTACCTCAGCCGCCGAATCTTCAACCTCCGACGCCTTGTGGTAACCGTCTTCACTAAGATTAGCTGGTTCATTTTTTTTCCACCAAAAAGAGCTAATAAAGGGAGCGGAAGTGTGCTTCTCCTTTCGAAGGGCCTTAAATTTATACACTTTTCTTAATTTCTCGCGTTCGAATTCAAGGAGGGTTGAATATTGACCGTTGATCTTTTTCGGGTCCATTTAGCTCCCGCCACATGGGATAGACAAGTACCCCTAGGACTGGATTTTCTCTCTCCCCAAGGGGGCGTTACGTGGACGGTCCTGATCTGTTTGGCGAGGCACGTGGGTCGCTGATCTGGGTGATCCGATTTTTTGAAATTTCGCGTGGGCCCGGTTCGGAACCCTAGAAATCGTGTCTCCTCATTTTGCGTGGCGTGCTCACAGTGATTTACGAAGGGGGAAATTGCGTTCTACTTCGAAACTTTACATGTTTCGTTTGGAAAGGACTGTTGAAAATATAGAGAACGAAAATGGGAAAGCGAGTTGGGGAAGGAAATTAATTTTTGGGAAAAGTTTAATTTTGGTCCTTAAGATTTTCTTTTTTTTGTGGTATGATCCTTTGAGATAGAAATGACTTTTTTGAATCCTGTGATTGTACGATTTTTGCTTAGAGGCTCGGGACCCTACCCGAGCCTAAATCTTTTTTTGGGTAACTTGGCATGTCACGTCAGAATTTTTATCCCGTTGGTAATGTGAATTGTCAAAATTAAGAATATCTATTTCAATCCTTTATATTTTTGTTATTTTAAAAAAATAGAGACAACGAAAATGGGGAAGCGAGATTGGGGAGAATTTTTCTTTTTTATGTTTGGAAGAAAAAGAAGGAAAATGTTTATTTAAGTATCTTATAATTTCGATCTTTTTGATCTTGATACCACGTGATTTGAAACGCATCAAAGTAGTGACAAATATTTCACATTTTTGTGACATGAGCGTCCTCTTTCTGATGTCTAACAACCTAATATGTCATGTTAACTTGTATAACCACTTGGCGGACGATATTTTTTCACACAATATTTACAAATGTCGTCAAAGAACATTTAGCCTAATGACATAAGGCGTAGCGTGTACAAATTCAGGGATGTTCAGGGTTCAAATTTAGGCAATTATAATTATGATGTAAAATATTTACCTTCAAAAAAATATTTGCGAATGTCCAAAAACTTCCCAAATGTAAAAAATCAATTGTGATTTACACCCTTTTTTTTCTTGCTGAAGTGGCAAAATACATTACCTAAAACCATACATTTATACGTTGCAAACCTCTTGTTTTCGTATTCCTAATCCTTGATTTCTCTGTTGCATGCTTTCATTTTCCCGTCGCCAATTAGTACCAAGTACTAGGCTCATGATTACTATTTGTTGAGATTACAAGCGTATTAAGTTTAGGGAGGTCCATGATCTAAACTCCTAACAACGTAATCATGGTGTAAAATTTACCATTAAAAAAACTGTATTGTTAGTTGCAAGAGAGGTGGACGTAAAAATTCTATCAACCTATTGCCTTTAGGTTTTGAATGATTATAAAGATTCTAACATGATATCGGAATGAGTTGATATTGTGCCCATTATTTTTTACACTGTTCATTTCTCATCAATGGTAAAATCAAAACTCGTGCAAACTTAAGTCTGATCAATTTTGTTTGAGACAGTGTGTGGAGAATATCACATTACTTGCAAGAGTATTAAAGAAGGTTGAAAGTTCCAACAACCCGAGACTCCAACCCCAATATTACATATAGCAAAAAGTAATTTACATTGTACCACGAGGATTCAATATGGAACTCTCCATCTGAAGGTATGAAATACAAATACACTGAAACGAAATTGTCCCTTCATAGAATAATAGAATCCTATTGATGAGAGGTGGACCGTGGGTGGGTTGCTGAGGTAGTGGTGGTTTTTTAGCTTTTGAGGTGTTGGGGGTTCTACTGATTTGACAAGTAAGGTGAGGAAAATATTTGGATGTTGACGATTGAGGACACGTGTTGGGAGGAGTAACGTAGTGTTGGACCAACCTTTGAGTTGGGACCTCGTACAACGTGTCTTCTCGCGGATTGTCCGCCAGCTGGTTTCGTGTCGATTCTTGTAAAAATATTTTTTCCTGCTTTTTGATAAATTTATTTCCTATGTTAAAATGCCACGAGTTGTTTTGATTCGTTTTGGATTGTTGAGACAAGTGGCATCGTCGAATTGGAAAATCCTTCCGCGAGAAGCGGAGTCGGAAACGTGACAAGGAAGGAGAATGTTGGAAACGATATCAACCACCGACGACTTAGATTCGTTCGATAGATTTTAATTTCAAATTTTACGAATATAAAAAATTTTATTAAAAAAGTCACGGATCAACAATTAGGTTCTAAATATCAGAGATTAAAAAAAAATATGGGAGCATGGGTCTGTTCAGCCCCACTCGAGACTCGCAAATGTGAAAGCAACAACAGCACCTACATTCTCAATTTCATGAACTAGCTCCGTTGCTGCTTCCGGATTTTAAGTTTTTGTGATATGCATCAAACCGCTTTGCTTGCATTTTCCATGTCACCACAACGTGCGAACAAGCTTATTATGAGTGAATTAATTCCCCACAAAATGAGTTGGAAGTGACACCCGGTTTCACTGCAAGAGCATAAACCTGCTCACCCAAAGACAACCTACAAACAAGTCTAAGAAGAAGACACCCCGGAAACATCTCCTTCAATCATCCTCAGAAAGTGCCCAAAGGCTTCCACAACAAATCCGTTCTGTATACATCCTGTGATAATTGTAGCAGAGGACACGACATCCGGGTTTGAATGCTGGACTTGCATTATGACATCGGCCGGGGCAAGTGCAACCCATCTATAAGACCTTCCTAAGAGTCATCCGCAGAACCATTTGAGTGCACTTCTCGTATCATATTAAAATTAGGAAATTGTTATTTGCAAATATGACGGAGTTGTGTAAACGTGTGAAAAATCTACTTTGGGCAAATTATTTTCGTTTCTATTGTTATCTTCACGTTAACCAGTTTAAATTTCAGCCGACACGAACATCAGAAATCATACCCAATTTATCCACCCAAGAATGCAGGAGACCACATTTCTCTCCGGCATTCTATTGTAGGCAGACACTAG
This sequence comes from Hypericum androsaemum, assembly GCA_963995505.1. Classification (NCBI taxonomy): domain Eukaryota; kingdom Viridiplantae; phylum Streptophyta; class Magnoliopsida; order Malpighiales; family Hypericaceae; genus Hypericum; species Hypericum androsaemum. The sequence goes on from OZ023182.1 coordinate 16,033,441, forward strand.
ATCACCCCTACCCTTCACAAAATTATCTTCCGATTCGATACCGTCCGTCGCGAAGCACGAGATGATTCCGCTCCACGAGGCCAAACCCTAAGTTCACATTCTCCAGCCAGATACAGTAGACTGACAGATACTTCCGTACAATTTATTACACTTACCCGGCTCGAACATGTGATTAGTCGTCGAGTAGATGTCGGGTGATATAAACCAAAAAAAAATAAAATTATTACACTTGTATCAAGCCGGACGTTGGAGCAAACTGCTTGTCTCGGTGGAGTCATCGTTGAGCGTAGACGAAGTCCAAGTTCCATCGGAATGGGCTATTGCACTGTCGTTAATGGAAGTCTCTTCAGGAAAGAGGAGGGGCATTGGAGGCAATTCGAGTGCTTCTACCTCGCCTTCGAGCATCTCCACCACTCTGTTCATCGGAGGCCGATCGCTCGGATTCATCTGTATGCACCACAATCCGACGATCACCATCTTCTTCGCCAGCTTCTTCCCGTCCTCTGTAGCGTCCGCGATCTCTACCTCTCCGCCCGTGACCTCATTGTAAACCCACGACGGGAAGTACGCTTGGCTCGAGTGCTGCGCGTTCCGGTTGTTCCTCTTTCCGGCCATTTCGAGGAGCAGCATCCCGAAGCTGTAGACGTCGGCCTTGTAAGTGATGCTTCCTATGTTTTTGTAGAAGAGTTCGGGTGCGATGTATCCGATCGTCCCTCGTGCTGCTGTGAGTTTCACAGTGTTGTCACTTGAGGGATGCAGTTTAGCCAGCCCAAAGTCCGAGACTTTTGGGGTGAAATTCTCGTCGAGTAGGATGTTGTGAGGCTTGATGTCGAAATGTAGTATCTGCATTTCGCATCCTCGGTGTAGGTACTCGATGCCACGGGCCACTCCTAGAGCAATGGCGTGCATATTGTCCCAGCTCAAGATCGCTGGCCCTTGTCGGGAGAAAACGTACTTGTCGAGAGATCCGTTGGGCATGAAATCGTACACCAGAGCGCGTTTCGACCTCTCTGCACAGAATCCAATTAGCCTCACCACGTTGACATGGTGTATTCTTCCGATTGTCGCAACTTCGTTCATGAAATCTTGGCCGTTCGCATTCGACTGGCCCAGGATTTTGATGGCTGCGAAATGCCCGCTTCGAAGCTTCCCTTTGTATACAGACCCGTAGCCTCCTTGGCCGAGCTTGTCCCTGAAGTTATTTGTCATTTTCTTGATGTCTGAATATGAATACCTGACTGGAATCAGTTCGTTTTGTTTCTGCAGGAACTCTTCAACTCCTTCATCCATCGATAAGTGCCTCTTAGTCCAAGTATAGATCAAGAACGCAAAGACAAATGGCGAGCCAAGCACGGTTTTTGCAACTATGTAGAATCCTGCATGTTGAAGTGCGAGGAAGGTAAACATTCAATGTAAGGTACACTTAATGATTTGCTCTGCTACTTTGTTTCAAGATTCAAAAGGAAAAGGGAAAGACAAGGTTTTGTGTTCTTACCTATGGCCAGGAGATACAAAAACTTGTACTCTGCAAGAAAGAAGCCATCTTCAATTGTCAAATCATAGTTTTGTGGCTCATTCTTTGCTGAAAATGACTCAAATGCTCACCTTCTATATATGTCTTTAGTCTCTCGTAGAAACCTGCATAGCAATCGAATCAAGTAGCATCAGAACATGACCACTGGGAACACATATCTTATCCAAGCATGCCGCTAGCCTATATGATGCAGCGAGAAGACGTGTTGAACAAGAACGATACAGTCTTGATCCGATGATTGACCGGAACAACAAGACTATTAGGGTAAATATTGTTTGTATTAATCAAATTCAACCAACTAAAACAATAGCGTATAGGTCCTACTTACAAGATAATGATTAAATCTAATAACATTCTTTATCTTCATCACTATAGCCATCTAGACCCTGCAAATTTCAGCTTGTACAAAAATTCACTTACTTATTGAGGAGCAATCTTTTCTGTAGCCATCAGCCACACGACAGATTTGATCTCCTCTGCAAGTGTAGCAGTTAACTGGATACCAAAGCAGCTCAAACCCATAAACCAGTCCATTGTAAACGTCAACATAAGACATGTTCTTGGGAACATTAACGAAAGATGACATTACCATTAGCTCCACTCTGCAGTTATTCTCAATATCTGTCAGGTTCCCTCCCACCATAACGTAGGAAAACCTGCCAAAACTGACACAAGGAGCTGTTTCTATGTATAGATCAGACTTCACGGGGTTGGCACAGGACAAGAATGTGATGGTTTTCCCCAGATTCTCATCATTCCAATTTCGCGGTTGCCACGCCATTATTTGAAAACTGGTGAAGTTGTCAGCGTTCAGGAAGCTCCGAGGCATTGAGGAGCAGCTGTTTCTTGCGACTCCAGCATCCGCGAGCCTGATGGTGCGGTTGCTGTAGTTTACATCGTACACGTCGTATTTTCCGGAGTCGAAGTATAAGATGGTCTGGTTATTCTCGCAGGCGAGCTCGTGGGTTTCGAAGCCACAACGTTGTGGTTGTCCGCTCAGCCTGAAGGGGGAGGAGATGGTGATATTGCCACAGGAAGAAGGGGCACAGATGCTAGTGTTCTGGCCATTGCAGGAATGGAACAAGCATATGACTAGAACAGAAACGAACAGGGGAAACACTGAACTGAGGTTCAGTCCAGACATGTTTCTCTCGTGCTTGCAAGTTTATGCCTGGACTGGAGAACGAAAAGGATGCAGGAATCCAGTAATGGTTAAGGTTAACTCTTGTTCCTCTTTCTTATGATGTTTTTTCTTGTGCAACAGCTGAAAGTAGAGAGAGTAATTTGCCTTGGTGGGAGAAATAGTGGTATGTGACTTCCGGGTTTTGGTTTGTTTTGGGATTCCAGGAGGAGCAAACCAATAGAAAGTGGAAACCAGCCAATATGGTCCAATTTCGTTCCACGCGCTAAAGAGTGTGGCCCGCCCCTCTGAAATTAATTACCACCTCAACTACTCCAACAACCAAACAAGTGACTAACAAATAGAATAAACTATGAAGGGCCTGGAAAGCCGAGTTTGATATTCGAATATCCACTAAATTGAATAATTCAAATTGAACAGTGAGCCGACAAAGTTGACTCTGACTGTTAATCCTTTCCCTCCAATCCAAACAACTCGCTAGTTTCTTTTCTCTTCTCACACCACGCAAAAGAACCAAAGTTGTTTTTCTTTAATGGACATGGTCATGGTCATGGTCATGGGAGGTAACCTGCTGGTGCTATTACTCTTGCTTTTGGTTATCAAGGGAGAAGGCCTCAGTGATTGCCAGGAAACCAAGTGTGGGAAACATGAACCAAGCATTAGATTCCCTTTCCGGCTCAAGCATCAGCCTGCCGATTGTGGGTATCCCGGGTTTGATCTCGATTGTTCGGACAGCGGGAAGACGGTTCTAACACTGCCAACTTCAGTGCAACTCTACATCTCCAGCATTGACTATGTCTCCCAAGTGATGTATACTTATGACCCCGAGAACTGTCTGCCACGGCAGGCTGCAACTTCAAACTTGAGCCTACTCGCCTCCCCGTTCGGATACGCAGCCCCGTACTTGCGCAACTTCGCTCTTTTCAATTGCACATCGGTGGCGCGGGTATCGTACACCACAGTGCCATGTCTTGATGTACCCGGCTATCAGTTTTACTATTTTGATACGCTTATTCTCCTTAGTAACTTGCCTCTTGGATCTTGTACCAAGACGGTTAACATTTCTTCAGTTCCGGAGGAAATTTTCGAACTCTACCACAACAAGTATCTTCGGTTAAATTGGACCAAACCCGAGTGTGGAATGTGTGAAGCACGAAAAAAACATTGCAGGTTTAGCAGCAACGGCAGGGGGGCTGGAACTGAATGCTTTGATCCTCCCAAGGACATGAAAGGTACGCTTTTAATTTAGAAAAGGGTATGCAACCGTACAAGGTTTAGTTCATTAGAGATGACGATTAGGAGTAGAGCAGTTAACTTGACCTCTTCATGGTTTAAAATGAGTTTTGAAATAGTTTGCAACATGCTAACCTAAGCACTTTAGGGAGACTGATTCTGCAACTATATGTTCCAGTCGGGTCGGGTTTTAGGTGTAACTAGGTGTAAATATTTTGACACGAATGTGATAAGTGTGAGACACTAACTACACAATTTTCTATTGCAGCCTTCAGGAAAAAGCTGTTGATTGCAGGTATATGCGTTGGTTTGTTTCTTCTGGTGGTAGTGATCGGTGTGCTATATTACTTGTATAGCTCTGATAAGAAAGAAAAGGAAAATGAGGCAAGGATTGAGAAGTTCTTGGAAGATTACAGAGCTTTGAGGCCGACGAGATACCTGTACTCGGATCTCGAAAGAATCACTGACAAGTTTAAGGATAAGTTGGGCCATGGAGCATATGGAACTGTATACAAAGGTAGGCTTTCCAAGGAGGTCTATGTTGCAGTAAAGATCCTCGACACTTCCACGAGCAACGGGGAAGAGTTCGTCAATGAAGTGGGGACAATGGGAACGATTCATCATGTAAATGTGGTTCGCTTGGTTGGATTTTGCGCGGATGGATTCAGGCGAGCTCTAGTCTACGAATATTTACCAAACGATTCGTTGGAGAAGTTCATATTTTCTGCAGACGGTCCGAAGCATTCTCTTGGTTGGGAAAAGCTGCAAGATATTGCGCTCGGGGTAGCAAGAGGGATCGAGTATCTTCACCGGGGATGCGATCAGATGATCTTGCATTTCGACATCAAGCCACAGAACGTACTACTTGACGAGAAATTTGCTCCTAAGATCTCCGACTTTGGACTTGCAAAGCTATGCGCAAAGGATCAAAGCGCAGTGCCGATGACAGCAGCCAGGGGAACAATGGGATATATCGCACCCGAAATGTTCTCTAGGAACTTCGGAAACGTGTCCTACAAGTCGGATGTTTATAGTTTCGGGATGCTGTTGCTGGAGCTGGTAGGAGGAAGGAAGAACATCGATGCCAATGCAGAGAGAACAAGCCAAATCTACTTCCCCAAATGGGTGTACAAACATTTGGATCAAGGGCAGGAACTAGGAGTTCAAGTCGAAGCAGAAGCGGACACGAAAATCGCAAGGCAACTCATCGTTGTCGGGCTATGGTGCATCCAATGGTTCCCATTGAATCGTCCCTCGATGAACATTGTTGTTCAAATGCTGGAAGGAGAAGGAGACAAGCTGCCGGTACCGCCTGATCCTTTCGCATCTAAAGGTCCGAATGCAGCCGACGTCGCAGCCGATGCGAGAGAGTTTCAGAGTCTGTTGCCTACCATTTTTGAAACAGACTGACTTAGGTTGAAGTTCTTGGTCATGGCACATCTTGCCTCAATTGTAAATGTAGCTTTGTTTTGCTTGAGATGGCCAAAAGAATATTGCAGACTTCCCTATTTCCTAATGAACAAAAAATGAATGGACATTTTCATAAGAAGTGGCCACTTTTTTCCAGAGAGAAGTCTCTAACTGAAGCTTGAGCAACTTCCAAGAAAGATGACCGGCCCTTGGCTCGAGTAATTTTATGATGATCTCTACCTATCGAGTGCCAGTATTCGGATTATTGATATTTCAATAAAATCTGAATTATTGACTATATAAGCCTATCATTTCCCGGCTTTCAACGTGTAAAATGGATTCCAAGTTAGACTGGTTGTTGGAAAACCAATCAATACGATGGAGCAAGACTTTGACTTGTCAAGTCAATGATCTCGCCCCACAATTCACGAATTAAAATAAACGGCAAGTGCTGGTTTCCAGAGGGATAGATTAAAGAATAAAGATGATATCTTTAGATTATTAAACACACAGACCCCAAAACACCAACTCCAGAAAATGCAGCAACAATCAATCTGCTCCTTATGCTGCTTTCTTTCCTTGTCCTTTTTCCTGCTACCAACAGCAGCAACATCCGGCCTAGCACCGGACGATTGTCAGGAAACAAAGTGCGGTAATAACACAAAGTGCGGGGAGAACGGCCCCCACATCCGGTTCCCGTTCCGCCTCGCCGCGTTGCAGCCTGAGTGCTGTGGATTCCCCGGCTTCGATCTATCCTGCTCGCCAAGAACCAACGACACACTTATAAGCCTAAACCTGGCAAGTTCCCCCATTCAACTCCTTGTCAGGAGCATCAACTACACGTCACAGTTCATTACCTTGTCGGATCCTGGAGGCTGCCTCCCCAACTACGCTCAGAACTTCAGCTCGGGCCACTGGAATGAGAAGTTTCCTTTCCGGTACGATACCAGCTACGGTACCGCTATCTTCAGATGTCCAGCCACCAACTATTCGGGTGGGAAGAGGGACATGGATGGCAAGGTGGCTTGTTTGAGCGTACCTGGAACCTACGATGTTTACGCATTGAGTCTGTACCAGGACGTGAGCTACTTGCCGCTCGCGGGTTGCACCAAGATGTCCACCATCCAAGACGTTCCGGATGGCTTGTTCCTGTCGGATAATATTAGCTTGTACTGGGATAGTCCCAGGTGCGGCCACTGCGAGTTCAGGAGCATGAGTTGTGGGTTCAGGGATCCTACAATTCGGACCAAGACCAGGTGCTTTGGCGGGCCTCCGAAAGATCACGTAGGTATGTATGGGAGTGCTTCTTGTTTTAGTACATGAACCACAACATGTCTTAGGTGATTCATCATGTGCTTTCCTATTTCTTCGATACGGAATCTGAACGAAACCCGAATGAACAGAGACAACTAGGCATGACAGCTGATAAAAACAGAAACTACTGCAATAGCAAGGCAGAGATCTTAAGTGGTTTGTTAAGAAAGTCATCCTTGGATGTGTTTTTTGGAGCTTATTGTTATTGATCTCCGAAGGAATATTATCAAATTCGATTGCTGATGAACTACTGTAAGAAATTTATGAGTGAAGAAGCATGACCTTGATCATCTTGCTGTTGTGTTGCAGATACTTGGAGGAGGATAAAGATTGCAGGTGAGTCGGCCGGCCGCCTATACGATCATCAGCTTCAGATCTTTCTCATCTTCGTACGGAATTGACTTATCGGTAATAATGTTTGCTCTATGCAGTCTCCATACTAGGTTCATTGGCTCTGCTGGTGCTGTTGGGCGCGCTCTATTGGGCGTACAGAGCAGACCGGAAAGAGAAGGAAAACCAAGCAAGGATAGAGAAGTTCTTGGAGGACTACAAAGCTCTCAAGCCGACGAGATACTATTACGCCGATCTCATGAGGATCACGGGCGACTTCAAAGAGAAACTAGGCCAAGGAGCCTATGGAACAGTGTACAAAGGAACTCTCTCCAGTGAGATATTTGTAGCTGTGAAGATGCTGGACAATGCGACGGTCGACGGCGAGGAGTTCATCAATGAAGTAGGGACAATGGGGAGAATCCACCATGTCAATGTGGTTCGCATGGTCGGATTCTGCGCTGATGGCTTCCGGAGAGCTCTCGTGTACGAGTTCTTACCGAACGAGTCCCTGGAGAAGTTCATTTTCTCGGATGATGGCCAGCAACATCCTCTTGGTTGGGAGAAGCTGCAAGACATCGCTCTCGGAATAGCGAGAGGGATCGAGTACCTTCATCAAGGGTGTGAACAGAGGATCCTGCATTTCGATATCAAACCTCACAACATCCTGCTTGACGAGGACCTCACCCCAAAAATCTCGGATTTCGGGTTGGCAAAATTATGCGCCAAGGACCAAAGTGCTGTCTCCATGACTGCAGCCAGGGGGACAATGGGCTACATAGCACCCGAAGTGTTCTCCAGAAACTTCGGCAATGTCTCCTACAAGTCGGACGTCTACAGCTTCGGAATGCTGCTCCTCGAGATGGTCGGGGGACGGAAAAACAACGACGACAAGGCGGCAAAGGCTAGCCAAGTCTTCTTCCCGGAATGGATATACAACCAGCTGGAGCAAGGCCAAGAGCTAGACATCCGGGTAGAGGAAGGCGGAGACGCCAAGATCGCGACGAAGCTCACTGTCGTGGCCTTGTGTTGCATCCAGTGGTACCCCAAGGACCGTCCATCGATGAATGTCGTCGTCCAGATGCTCGAAGGCGAAGGAGACGACCTGACGATCCCGCCTAATCCGTTTAACGCGGCCGGCCAGAAGGGATTGCATGGTAGCCTTGCAGCAAGCAGACACCCCGCCCAGCAGTTGGAGATCATCCTTGAAACAGAGTGATCGATCGCAGGCAAAGAGATCCAACGGTTTCAAGCTTTGTCCTGCAAGGCTCTTGTGTATAATAATACATTACAAGACATAAATGTAAAATACATAGACATAGCAACAAAAGACTTAAAAATCGACTTTGTATTGTATTGTAATCCGCTGATACGATCATCAGAGCGATAAGACTATCACTTGATATCCGAATCATTAAATTTTTATTACAATATTTACGATGGGACGGGTGTAAAACTCGCAATTCCACAATCGCTGGCCTCTTCAAAATCGCATCAGGGAAAGTCGAGAGAGCATTTGTGCAATAAGAACAAGGGAAAATTACGCTCCAGTCCTCCATGTTTGTCTTTATGTGCTCTCGGGCCCCTCTATTTTGAAAATTCGATTATGTTACCCCTATAGTTTGGGAAAATTATACTTTCTTCGGGTCCTTATGTCCAAAATATTCTATATTCTCCAAATGAAACGACCAAAATACTTTTAGAACGAAAAATAAAAAAAAGCTGACATCACTCAACGAGAATTTAAGATTTCCAATCGAGAATTAACACTCAACGAAGGAGAAGAAGATTTCCCGTCGTCGTCTCCCCATCGTCGGAGATTTTAGGACAGCGAGGTTCATGACGGTGGCAGACATCCTCGTCTCCTCTCCCTTGCGCGTCATCGGTGTCCTCGTCGAGACGATGCCCAACGCAAAAAACCCAGAAAATGAAGCTGGGACGATGTCGTGGCGGAGGAAGACGAAGCCGTGATATCTGGGCGCCACCGTGGAGAGGCGGGAGAAGGAGTGGAGCGGAGCGGGGGCGACAGCGGCGTTGGAGACCGCAGCGTCGAATCTGTTGTTGCTCGTCGCCGAGGCTATTCGCTGTAATTAGGGTTCTTCTCACATTCAAACAAGAACCCATAAACCCAATTACCCCAATGGGTGGCGTCGAAGGTATCCCCAGAAACCCAATTCCCCTCGAGACAATAACCTAGAAACCCAATTCTTGGAGGAAGTTCATCTTTTTTAGTGATTGATCGTCCAATTCTGAGTAATTGTTGCTTATTTTTTCTTCTTCTTCTTCTCCTCTTAGTTCGTAATCCAGTGGCTCCAGGCGACGGTTACAGGGTTTTTGACCCGAGTAATTTTTGTCCGGCTACGATGTAGAACAATAAATTTTTTTCTTTTAAAGATATTTTTGTCATTTCAATGGCAAAAAAAAATTCATTGAGGGAACCGAAAGTATAATTTTTCTAAACTAGAGAGATAACATAATCGATTTTTCAAAATAAAGAGGCCCGAGAGTACATAAAAACAAACATAAAGAACTGGAGCATAATTTTCCCTTAAGAACAACCTTCTGCTAATATTTGACGAGCACAAGAAAATCCGATGACGAACAAAATGAAGCGAGTAATTGAAATAGAGTAATTAAATTGGCAAGAAAAAAAAAGAAAAAGAAATGATTAATGAAAAAGTAAAAAACTAAACCGCCGGTGAATCAGAAATCGGAACAGCGGCCGTTATGCTCCCAGTTGCCGAAGCGGGTGGGCTCAGGCCCGTGGGGCCCACCGACCTCGCCGGTCTGCTCGTTGATGTGGGGCCCACCGTCCTCCTCTCGCTCCTTCTCCCGCGCCGCCTCTTGTCCTTCCTCTCCGCCGTCTCGTCCTCTTCCTTCGGTTTCCTCCTTGTTCGAGGTCTCCCCTCGCGGATGGGACATGGAGGATGTGGAGAGGAGCCGGCTTAGCCCGAGCCGAGACGCATGCTCCGGCGCGGCGTTGAATGCGAACAGCGCGCGGCTGGTGAGGGCCAGGTTGATCCTCGGCCTTTAATAACTTTGGTAGCGACGGAGTTTTCACTGTCAAAAGCCTGTATCTATAGGCTTTCGCTGGCTTCCGATTCATCTAATTCCTTTCAAGGTTTTTTGTTTTCTCTGGCAGGCCTTGCAAGACAGGATCACAACTAAGGCAAACTTGTTTCGTTTGGGGTTGATCTCCCCGCAAGTGGCGGGCTGTGTTCTTTGCGGCACTTCCTCTTCAGATCCACCTCCTCTTGAGTCTGCAAGCCACCTCTTTTAAGGCTGCTCCCTCGCAGGCCAGGTCTGGAACTATTTTCTCAAAGTGGCGGGTATTTCATGGGTTTCTGGAGACAGCCTGGGTGGGCTCCTTGAAATGTGGATGGGCCTTGTCATAAACAATGATGCTAACTGGAAGATTTGGTACTCTATTTTTGCGTCTATCATTTGGTGTATTTGGCTTCTCAGAAACTATGTGATTTTTCAAGGTATTTCCCCTGATTTGAGCTCTAAACTAGCGGGCATTCACAGGACCGCCATGGAATGGCAAGATTGGGCAGACTCTAGAGATATCTTTTGCAGACAAGATCTTATCTTGATCCTTCAAAACATTATGGCGTAGGTTTTCGTGGTCTTGATTTTGGGTTTAAGTCATGGTTGATCTCTTTCCTGTCACCATGTGTGACGGGTTGTACGGAGTTCATTTTTGGAATGTTCTCTCCGTCTTTTGTGTGAGAGTTTTCACCCTGTGCATATTTGTACATAATTTTATGATTAATATAATTTTATTTCTTCGGAAAAAAAATACCTTTGGTAGTTATTGACTCGCCAGTTCCTCAAACAAAAGTTATTGGCTCGCCAAGGAGCAAAACTACTAAACTTTCCGTGGGTGTTATAAGAAATAGATTTCCCGTGTTAATATACCTGCAAAACGGTCCACGTATGTTTTCAATTCAGACTTAAATCGAATCAAATTAAAATTTTGATTCGAATTCAAATAGGTTTATATGAATTCAAATTTGTTCAGAATTGAACGAATATGGTTCGAAATATTTTCAATTTGTTGATTCGTCGCGATTGATGTAAGAAAAATTTAAAATGCATGCAGATGGCTTGTTTTTTGCTTGTGCCCTGCAAGTACTTCAAAAGTACACATGCACTGTGTTCTGATGTGCTATTGTTTTGCTTGATGTGCCCTTGTTATGCAAGGACATTCAGAATCACTACATATAACTTGATAAAAGGATTTAAAAAGTCTGATTAAAAAGTTATTGGGTAGAAAATTATTGCAGGAATTATATCATAATAAACTGATTTTCTCGCTATGTAAATCATCTTGGCTAGAAAAGTGGACCAACATGCCACATTCAAAATCAACAGTTGTCACCAACGCACGCAAGTGCGACTGAATGAATACGGGTCCGTCTTTAAGTTTGTGTTAAGAGGGATCGAATCCTAATACCGTCAAGATCCCAGAGTTTAGGCCAACTCGCCTAAATTTTTTTCTACCAAAAAAATCAACCGTTGTCCGTCTCGATGCACCTTAAGAAGAATTTTATCTCGAGAAGCACTATTATGGCTCCGACCAGAGAAGGATGTCCGTAAGAAATGTCGACAAAACCAACCAATACAAATAGCATGTTTTATTGGCTTAGGACAAGAAACCAAACAAATAACAAGAAACACATACGCATACAAGAAGCTCTAAAAACCTTTCCCCGCTCATATACTTCATGAACGGCTAGAAAACTAACCTGTACATTTATTCATCTTACCAACCAGAAACTACCTTTCCAAACAAAACTAGAATAGGCCTCCTATCAACACTACGGATATATATGGGAAACAAGCAACACATGACGTACCCAACTGTGCAGAAGCCCCCCTCTCGTGCTTCTGCTCGAACTTTCCGAGCTTCTGTCCTCCAGATTCAACCAGAACTTCCTCGCGTCTGAACGAATAAACTTGAGAGAATAAATCTGTACTCACTATATATGAAAGAGAATGGAGTTCAACTACGTCATAACTGTACGCCTACTGCTATCCTGGTGTCTCTTGGGACCATCTTGATGTCTCTTGGCAGCATCCTGCTGTCTCTGGATGAGGCTGTCCTGCGTCTCGGAGGCCAATGCTACATCCTCGTGTTTCATGAGAAATCTATCCACCTGGGTGGCAGCTTGTCGTCCTTCTGATATAGCCCAGACAACAAGCGACTGGCCTCGACGACAATCCCCAGCAGCAAAGACGCCTTCCACATTGGTTGAGAAACGACCATAATCAGCCTTGAAGTTAGATCTGTTGTCTTTCTCTACACCCAATTTTTCTGCCACATTCTGAAAAAGGTGGGCGAATTGTGAGATACACAAGACAGCAGGGTAAATGTGTGTAGTGACACATTTGATATAACCTATACAACTCAATTCAGTTATCCCCAAAAGCAAGCAAGTTTCATTATGATCCATCCAAGAAAACGCACAAGAGAGCCGTGAGACATACCGACTCAGGACCAAGGAATCCCATGGCCAACAGGACTATGTCAGCCTCAATCAATTCCTCAGAACCCTCTACCTCCTTGAATTGAAACTTCCCGCTAGCATCCTTCTCCCATTGGACACGTACCACTTCAAGTCCTTTTACGTTCCCATTCTCATCTCCAACAAACCGCTTGGTCATAACCTCGTATTTCCTTGGATCATTACCAAATTTAGTTGCAGCTTCCTGGTGTCCATAATCCACGCGGAAAATCCGAGGCCACTGCAGAACAAAGTGAACCAAGGACATAAGAAAAAGAGGAGACGAGTAACTCAGATACCTGAAGTTTGCCAAGAAAGTAATGCTTCTCCAATAATCAGAAAGAAGTACTAAGCGAAATATTAAGTCCACTAAGATGCCCCTACTACAACTATTCCATATTAAGAAGCAACGAATAAAAAACACCAAAAGAAGAAAGTCCAACCTGTGGCCAAGGATTGCCAGCAGCTCTTGTTGATGGTGGCTGAGGTAGAAGTTCAAGATTCACAACGGCAGTACAGCCATGTCGGATGGATGTACCAATACAATCCGTGCCAGTGTCCCCTCCACCAATGACTACCACTTTCTTTCCCTTTGCAGAAATGTAGTTGCCATCTTCTAGATTGCTGTCAAGCATGCTTTTCGTATTTGCGTGAAGGAATTCCATGGCAAAATGGACACCCGATAACTCCCTCCCTGGTACTGGAAGATCCCTGCACCAAGAACGAGATTTTTGTTATAATAGTGTACCATTTCGTTTTATCTATGGTAGCATCTGTGAGGTGCACAATATAAAATACACAACGATGTACTGGATCAATACAAACCTAGAAAGACCCAACAGCATAATACCCGCTTCAAATTAACAGTTAAGCAATTATGTAGATACTAATATAATATCAATAGTTTTCCCGATCAAATACCTAGGGTTTGTGGAGCCGACCGCAAGGACAATAGCATCATTTTCTTCACGGAGCCGATCAAGAGAGTACACGGGATCAAGTCCAACATTCGCACTGACCACAAAGTTGATACCTTCCTCGGCCATCAAGTTAACACGCCTTTGAACCACATTCTCTTTGTCAGCTTTCATGTTGGGAACACCATACATCATAAGCCCTCCGATACGATCAGCGCGCTCATACACTGTCACAAAATGGCCCGCTTTGTTTAGCTGGTCCGCAGCAGCCAAGCCAGCAGGTCCACTACCAATGACGCCAACTCTTTTCCTGTAATCAGGATAACAGAATTAATATTCTGTAGCCTTGTATGGCTTTACCAAGGAAAAGGGTAACTCTTCCAGTTAATAACTGAACTAGACATAGTAGCAAGGTCTCTTTAGGAATTTCCAGGAGGGGATTACTAAAATAGGATCTCATTAAATGAGTACTAACACAGTAATAATTTGCATGACTAAGCAGTGCCACAAGGTAAGTGAAAAAAACATACCCTGTCCTCACAAGGGGGGGTCTAGGCTTCATCCACCCCTCTTCAAAGGCTTTGTCAATGATGGCACATTCAATGTTTTTAATGGACACAGGATTCTCAATAATCCCAAGAACACAAGAACCTTCACATGGTGCAGGGCATACTCGGCCAGTGAACTCAGGGAAGTTATTTGTCTCAAGGAGACGATCTAATGCATCACGCCATCTGTTCTGATAAACCAACTCATTGAACTCAGGAATTTTGTTCCCCAGAGGGCATCCAGAGTTTTCCTGTATCATTTGGTCAATATTAGTTGATATTTAATTCAAAAGAAAATCTTCAGCTCAAAACCGTCAAAAAATTAAAAGAAACAAGATTGTCCAAACTTCACCTGATGACAGAAAGGAGTCCCACAGTCCATGCACCGAGCTGACTGGGTCTTCAGGAGCGGGCCAGGGCTTGATGTCTCCATAACCTCATTCCAATCTGTCAACCGCACACTAGGATCCCTGTACTGCACACCCTCACGCTCATAGGCAACAAATCCTCGATGCTTGACCGCATCATTAACACGAGATGGCCTCTTCGGTGGTTGTTCGGCCTTTATCTGCTGATTCCAAGCCCCACATTAGATCATGGTAAAGCCATAGCCGAACAAAAAAATGTGATCGCCAAAAGTGCCCTGACTGTAAGAATCTCCACACTTACAACAAGCCCCCCACTATTGCAACTAGCAATATGGTAATCTCAACATGCCCTGACAGCTCAGATTGCATCAAAAGACAAACCATTTTCTTTATACACAATCAAAGAGACTACTGAACCAGTCACGTAGGTGCACAGAGGAAACTAACTACTAACAAGCCAAAATAAGATTAAGAATAAACCTTCTCCCACTAATTTGACAGCCCAGATTTCTCCTCGGTTAGTTATTTACCTGGCTAGCCTTCTCATTCAAAGATGCAGCAGCTAACTTCTTAAGCTCCTCAAAAGCATCTTTCTCCGACAGCTCCACTTCATCTTGCTCATCACCATTATTAGCAGTGTGATCTTGAGCCTCTTTCTTCTCGCCTTCTTGTTTCATGCTTGAAAGAATTCTCTTGTAATCCCTAGGGAACACCTTAATAAATTTAGGGAGAAGACTTTCAAAATCAGAAAGCACCTCCCTTGCTAGCTGACTGTTTGTGTGCCGCTGATGTTGTTGTATCATCATCCTCAGAGTCATGATATCCTCTTCTTCCTCCACTTTATCAAGATCAACAAGCTCAGGATTACATCGAGACCGAAATTTGCTATCTTCATCAAGAACATATGCGACACCACCACTCATACCAGCTGCAAAGTTCCTGCCAGTTTTCCCCAAAACAACCACAGTGCCACCTGTCATGTATTCACACCCATGATCACCAACACCTTCTACGACTGCTCTTGCCCCCGAGTTGCGGACACAAAACCTCTCTGCTGCCATTCCATTGAAGTATGCCGCACCACTGGTTGCACCGTAAAGAGCCACATTCCCGATCACTATGTTTTCCTTTGGATCAAATAAGCTTCCCTTCGGAGGATAAACTACGATCTTCCCACCTGATAAGCCTTTTCCAACATAATCATTACTGTCACCCTCTAGTTCCAGTAAGATTCCAGAACAAAGAAAAGCTCCCAAGCTCTGACCTGCACTTCCTGCAAGCTTAATATGGATTGTATCTGCCGGAAGTCCAGCCAGCCCGTATTTCTTTGTAACTTCATGGCTAAGCATTGTTCCAGCAGCTCGGTTCACATTGCAGATTGGTGTTTCAATGTAAACAGGTAGACCTTTATCCAGAGCAGCTGAGGACAGTTGGATCAATTTCTGATCCAGAGCCATGTCTAGACCGTGATCCTGCTTTTGAACACAGTACTGGGCAGCATCAGGTCGGATATCAGCAGCAGGTCTAAGTAACAAAGAGAGATCTATATTCGCCAGCTTCTCATTGTGCTTGGTGACTTCTTTATCAACTTCAAGCATATCGGCACGACCAACCATTTCCTTGACAGTGCGGAAACCAAGTTCAGACATTATCTCTCTTAATTCTTCGGCCAGCATAAAGAAAAAATTAATCACATGTTCAGGTTCACCAGCAAACTTTTCCCTCAAGACTGGATCTTGAGTGGCAATGCCCACGGGGCAAGTATTTTTGTGGCATTTCCTCATCATGATGCAGCCAAGTGTTATAAGTGGTGCAGTGCTAAAGCCAAACTCTTCTGCACCAAGGAGTGCAGCAACAGCTACATCTCTTCCAGTTTTCAGTTGGCCGTCTGTTTGAAGGACCGTGCGTCCACGAAGGTCATTAGCAACAAGAGTCTGATGAGTTTCGGCCAAACCAAGTTCCCATGGCAAGCCAGCATTCTTGATACCAGTCCATCGAGAGGCTCCTGTACCTCCATCATGACCTGATATTAGGACATGATCCGCGTGCCCTTTTACAACCCCGCTGGCAATTACGCCAACACCGGCTTCGGAAACTAGCTTGACACTAATTCGTGCAGATGGGTTGGCGTTCTGCCAAACAAATGAAAGTGTCACGACAGAAATTAAAAAGTTTCCAGAGGTATTAAGAAACATGTACAATCCTTATGATCTTCGAGAGAAAATCAGAAGAACCTTAAACAGAGAGAACAAATGAATGCAACAATGAATCTTAATACGCAGAGAGCAAATGGTATATACCTTAAGATCATGAATCAGTTGGGCAAGGTCCTCAATTGAATATATGTCATGGTGGGGAGGAGGACTGATGAGTCCCACGCCAGCAGTTGAGTTCCTGGTTACCGCAATATCTCCAATGACCTTGTGGCCAGGAAGCTCACCTCCTTCGCCAGGCTTTGCTCCCTGTGAGACATGGTGATTATAATCAGCGCATACAAACCAATAAAAGATAAATTAATGTACTTAATTTTTAGTCTCACCAAATGCCATAGTAGGTATCAGTTAAAGACAGCATCATCTGCCATGAACATAAAACCATAAACAACAAGAACATCTGTTCCTATTGGATCATGGGCAACAAAGTGGCAAATATCGAGAACAATAAACATAGAACACGCACAAGGAGATTTAACACTGTTTCTACTTTACCTGCGCCATCTTTATTTGTAACTCATCGGCATTAGATAGATAATAACTCGAGACCCCAAATCTGCCACTTGCCACCTGCTTGATTGCACTCCTCTTGGGATTCATAGTACCATCTGGAAGAGGCTCCATTCGAGATGGCTGTTCACCTCCCTCTCCTACGAAAATAAGGATGCAGTAGAGACGAGTTAGAAATGAAGCAAGAGTAGTCTGCTTCACCTCAAATAAGATAAGATAAATTTAAAGGGGCAAGGAGCTGGAATTAAAAAACAGGCGAACCAAATAATTTTCAGTTGCTCTAATCCGACCAATTGAGGCACTTGCATACCTGTGTTTGATTTTCCTCCAATTTTGTTCATAGCCATGGCGAGAGTTGCATGTGCTTCCAAGGATATTGAACCATAGCTCATAGCTCCGGTGCAGAAGCATTTAACAATCTCACTGGCAGGTTCCACTTCATCCAAAGGAACTTTCTCAGCAACCTCTTTAAACTTTAAAATCCCACGCAGATTGCATGACTTGTTAAGTTCTTGAATACGTTTAGAGTATTCCCTATAGGCTTCAACGCTATTCGCTCTGGCAGCTTCTTGAAGCTTTGCTATGGCAAGAGGATCATTTAGATGAATCTCACCTCCTTTTCTCCAATGATAGTCCCCAGGATTAGGCAAAGCTATCGCTTCTGCACTTCCAGGAGGGAGTAGGCGGCTAGGAAATGCCAACTCATGCAAATGAAGGGCATCATGCGCAAGCATCTCAAATGTTGCTCCCTCTACTCTGCTTGGTGTTCCGGCGAAGCACTTCTCAATAACTTCTGATGAAAGCCCTAGAGCCTCAAAAATCTGAGCACCTTTATAAGAAGCCAAAGTTGATATCCCCATCTTGGCTAGAACTTTCATCATGCCATAGCTGCTAGCCTTGAAATACTTTTTGACCAGCTCCTCCTTTGAGTGAAACTCGCCGGTTGACTTTGGCGGGATCTTCCCATCAACCTGCAATCTCCAAATGGCTTCTATTGAAAGATAGGGACATATAGCATCTGCTCCAAATCCCACCAATGTGCAAAAATGATGCACTTCCCTAGGCTCCGCAGATTCAACGACTAATCCAACTTGAGTACGCTCGAGCTTTTTCACTAGATGATGATGCACGGCACCAACAGCTAAAAGAGAGCTCACAGCAACACGGTTTGAAGAGAAGGCTGAACACGGTAACAACAAACACAAAAACAATAATCAGCTATTTAAAGCAAGCTGCAGTTAGTACAAGGTTACTCTAAGAACACAACAATTCTGAATTCATTCTAGTACCTCTATCGGAAAGAACCAGCAATGTGTAGCCTTCCTTAATGGCATCATGAGCTTCTGCACAAATTCTATCTAATGTCTCCTCTAATCCCTTCCTGCCACGTTTCTTTGAATACGTGATATCGAGAACTTTACTTCTCCAACCTCTGTAATTCACCTTCTTAAGTGCTTCCATTTCCTCAATGGACAACAAAGGACCCTTTAATGAGAGACGATGACATTGTTCTTCAGTTGTCTCTGTCAAATCACCTTCTGGACCTATCATGCACTCCATAGATGTAACTATCTTTTCTCTGATAGGATCAATTGGAGGATTCGTCACTTGAGCAAACATTTGCTTGAAGTACTCAAATGTCAGTTTCTCTCTGTCAGACATAACAGCCAAAGGAGTATCATTTCCCATAGAACCTAGAGCCTCCGTACCATCTTTTGCCATAGGAAGTAACAGCATCTCTAAGGCCTCGACAGTGTAGCTGCGCAAGTGATACAAAAGCATAAGTAACCTGACAATATCAAGCAACATACAACCTCAAGCAGTTTGAGAGGAATATGTACCCAAAAGCTTTTAATGGTGCCAGCAAACCATGGAGGCCCATATTCTCCATGTTGTTGTCGTCGTTAGAAGACTGCAAGGACAGATGATTTGACTGTGAATGACAATTCCCCCATGTGAACAAAAGAGGACATAAGAATAAATGTCTCAATACTTACAGGAACAACTCCAGCAATGGCAGGAATTTGCCGTTCAACTTCTGGGACCGACTCAACTATATCTTTGAGTCCAATCTTTTGCCTCTGCAGCCACTCTCCGTATGGCCTAGCTAATGAGTATTGCTGCTTCAACGCCTCATCGTCAACAACAATATGCTTCTCAAAGTCCACCAGAAGCATCATTCCAGGATTAAGTCTTCCTTTTCTTAAAACATCCTCTGGCTGAATGTCAACAACACCAACCTCACTGGCCATTATAACTCGTCCACTTCGAGTTACATAGAACCTACCTGGACGCAAACCATTCCGATCAAGTGTAGCTCCCAAGTAGTGGCCATCAGTAACTGCAGACAAAAAACCAACCATCAATAAGAGATCCTAACACATGTAGCAAATTATCCAATCCAACAATGTTAAATCCCATACATGAAATAAGTGCAGGCCCATCCCATGGCTCCATGAGAGCTGAAAAGTACTCATACAATGCCCTACGCTGAGGATCCATGTTTTTATCATTTTGCCAGGCTTCTGGGATCATCATCATCACAGCTTCTGGGATACTTCTCCCAGCTCTAACTAGAAGCTCAAGAACACCATCAAAAGCCCCTATAGCATGGAAAGGAACTTTATAAGTTAGTTGCACTAGCTTGTATTAATTCTAGCCACCATGACTTCCTACTGAAACACAGACCTGAGTCAGAAGAGCTAGCATCTACAATGGGGAGCAGCTTCTTCAGCTCATTTTTTGAAAGGCCAAGTTCCTTGCACTTCAGCAATCCCTCCCGTGCCCTCATCCTGTACGAAAAGAGTTTCCAACTCAAGCTCTGATCTGTATTTACATGTGAAGATACATACAGAAGACACCTGTAGAGCCTTGTGAAGGCTAAGTTTCACTAAAAGACGCACCAATTCACATTGCCTCGAAGTGTATTAATTTCCCCATTGTGACCCAACACCCGCATTGGCTGAGCCCGGTCCCAGCTGGGAAAAGTATTGGTTGAAAAACGGGAGTGTACCTGCAAGAAAATAGGATGAGACAGGTACCAGAATTAGAAATCCGATTTACTATTTTCAAGTTTCTAAATCATGAGAAATAGTAAAAAAGAAGATAGGATTCGCATCGATAGAATCCAGAATTGAAGTGCCAGAATGAGAACTGTGCAATCCTAAGCTATCTTGACCATAAAATTCCATTCAATCACCATTCTCTCTTCAAATACTGATTTGTACAGAGCCTGCAGGAAGTTCTGCAAACACGATTTACTTTTGGCAATGAGGTTTCTTACCAACTCAACCAAGGTCTCAATCCAGCATCCAAATTCAAATGGTATCAAGGAGTGGAAGAACTTAAGAGATCATTCAAACTTCAATGCCTCAGAAGTCATTCCTCAACCTTGCCAATCTTCCGTTACTGGTGGTTCCCATGCTGTTTGTTGAAGTATGAGTTAGTGCAGAATAAAAGAGAATGGATAATATAATTACCAGGGCCATGTAGCTCGAGAACCTTTCACTCCCAAGGTCTGCGTAGTAGTAATTCTTCAATTGGTCAGGCTTCAACTGACCTTTGTAGACCACAGTCCTGCATATAAGTATGAAGATTAAGATATCAATTAGAGTTAACGCAGTCAATCAGCATCAGAATTCCCATCAACATAAGCTAAAAACTTCACTGGAATACAACCTTGAGGACAGGGAACATATGTAGAAGTCTTTAACACTACCGTGCTGGAGGTTCAAAGCAGCACGGATAGCGACCATAGAAACCCTCCGTAATATGTACATCTGCAAAGCATTAAATAAGGAAGCTTGAGCTGATGAGCAAATAAATTCAGAAGTGCAATGGTAAGAAACAAAATGTATCAATGAGTGAAGAGGGCTAATTCTTTCTCAAAATGCCATTTTCATTTGGCACATGAATGACAACCAAATAGGGACTGGAACACAGAGCATTGTCAAGAGCACTAATATAAGTGTTCTTGAATGAACCAAAAAGATTATTTTTTTTTAAAGGTAAATCTTACACCATGACAATGCCAGGGTTTGAACCCTGGACCTCGTAGATATTTACAACGCCTTGTGCCGTTGGGCTACAAGCGCTTTGGCAAAAAGATTTACCAAACCCCAGGCCCCTCTGTTTGTCAATTTCATTAGGTGCACATAGGAAATACTCTGACAAAGCACACACAAGCAGCAGGCAACTGAATTACCAACGTACCTGTTGCTCAAAATCAGCTTTTGACCTAGAAGTGGGCGTAAGAAACACTTGCTCAATCACGGGTTCAGTCTGCAGAGCCGAATTGCCCAAACCTGAATTATCTGTTGGCACAGATCGCCACCCAAGAACCGTGTGCCCAAGAGACTCAGCAACCTGTATACATATCCGGAACAAATTGTTGAAGGTGTGATTTCAAAGATCCATGAACAACACAGAAAAAGGACAAATTTTCAGAAGCAAAAAGTCAAAGAATGTTGGTTTCCAGGACCAGGTTACCTTTGAGAAGACATTTTTGCTCTCTTCCCTTCGGTTCTCAGACGTTGGCAAGAAGATCATGCCAACTGCATATTCCTCCGGTGGGGGTAGCTCAAACCCAGCATCCTTGGCAACCTGCACAGACAAAGCCATAGAGAATTCAATGCCAAAAGCCACCCCTTCTCGAAAGGTACTAATTCTCCTTACCTATCCTAGTAACAATAATGCAGTAATTCAATGGCATAAATTAATTTTTCCTCAAACAACATAATAATAAGACACAAAAGGATGCCAAAGAGTAGCAAAATTGGAGAGCTGAAATGAAAATTGGATTAAAAATGGTCAAACCATCACAAGCAAGTAATAACAAAGATTACATTAACAACTAGAGGACTTGTGTTCAACCCTGTTTTAAATCTTGGTAAAGAGAATTTTGCCACGCTTTGTGGCTCGAACCTATATTATTCGGTATTTGTCTGATCATTAGATACCCGAACACCATATACCATGCGGTTTCGAAAAAGAAATTAAAGATTACATAATAAAACACCAGAAATTTACAATACCTCCTTATAAAAGTCATGTGGAAGAGCGATCAAAATCCCAGCCCCATCTCCTGTGTTGGTCTCGCACCCACACGCTCCTCTATGCGTCATCCTCACCAGCATCTCCAAAGCATCCGCCACCTGCACGTCATCAAACCCGAAAAATTAAAAAAAAACAAAAAGAAAACAGTATAAAGAAAGAGACTTTCGACCAGGACCAAAAGAGGTAGGTAGGTTGGGTTCTGTTACTAACCGTCTTCCGGTTGCTGTCGCCGGAGAGCTCAGCCACGAACCCGACCCCGCACGAGTCCTTATCGAAGGCCGGATCGTATAGCCCCAGAGGCTTCTCCGGGACACCGGACATGGATGACCTGACCACCACCCTCAACTTCGGGTCACGACCCGGCCCGTCGGAGCTCCACAGGTGGACCCTGCCTAGCCCGGATCCCCTCAGCGCCGACTTCTTCCCGTCCTCGACAGGGCAGGTCCGAGCCCCGGAAGAGCACCTCGCCGCCGCCGGCGTGCTTCTCCGGCGAGTAAACGAACTGGCAACCACGGCCCCGAGCCGCGGCGCCAGAATCCCCGAGGAGGCGGCGGGCTGCGGCGGGCGCAGGAGAGAGCCTGAACTCCCCGTGGACGCCGACATTTCCGGCCGAACGCTTAACGCTGTCTAATAAAAGAGAAGAATTTATATATAAATATATATATAAATATATATCGGATAAGGCCAATTCCGGATATTACAACGAACAGTTCGCCTCCCTTTCCCTTTTCTCCTCAAAACAAACAAATCTTAAAAACGACAAAACAACTTTGCGAGGGAGACAGACAGATCCGGGAAAAACGACGTCCGACTGGACGAGAGAGAGAGATCCAGCTCACGAGATCGGGGAGACCGAGGGAATCGGAATCTAGAAACTCAGGCCCCTCGAGAAAACGACAAAAAAAAGTTGAACAGAGGAGGAGGAGGAGGAGGAGTAGGAGTAGGTGGTTATTTTTTTTATTTTTTCGCTGTATCGTTTTGGCTACGAGACCGGTGGTGGGTTGAATATATAGAGAGATGGGGAGCGAGTGCGGGGCCCACTTAGGTGACAACGTGTTGTTGCCACGTGGGCAGAGGACCGATGCGGCACGCGACAGCCGCTCATGGGTGGGTCCCCTCGCCCAATATCGGATTAGAGAGAAGACCATTTTATACTACTGTGACAAATTTGGAATATGAGACTTTGATTTAAATTTATTCAGTTGATTAATAAAATTCCGAACAGATTAAATCTTTGAAATCAATGACAAATTTACTGAGTCGATTTTCAGCGTCAAAATAGAATTTACTATAATATTCACTTATAAAAATAGATTACAGCATTACTTATGCTGTTTAGTATTTTTACCTTTATATTGATAACATTTTGTATTGTATAAAAATTGTTCATCCCATTATCCTCTTACAAAATGATGAAGAGAATCCTTGTATTTCTTTCTTTCCTTGTATTTTATAAATGAATATATTATATTAATCAGAAAAATTAATTGAATACAAAATTTCTCACAATTTTAATAGTCTGGACAACCGGAAATTTTGGAGATTTTATTGTATACGCTGGACGACGGGATCTAGAATCCTTCCCCAGTTCCATCTCAGCATTCCCACGGACAAATTTTATGATGATTCTTAGGTACCAAATCATTTGCCAATCAATAATTGTCAAGGGGATTTGGGCCAAATTAATTAATTAGATGACTTGAATATATATTTATGGTAACTAAATCAAGTCATTAATATAGAATAGGTTAAAAACAAACTATTTCATTATCAATACAACTAAATCATAAATGAAAGGAACATGTTGAAATTTTGTTATACTTTAATTTTCTTTAAGTACGTAAAATATTTTTATTTTAATTTTATGAAAAGTTATGAAAAATAAGTGTTCACCAAATAAAATAATTGATCTATTTTATGTTCATCAAATAATTGTTATAGAATACTTGTTTTAATTAAAGTTACGACAATTTTATTTAAGAAAAAATTTCATAAAATTTTTATAGAATCGTAATTAAAAAATAGACCTAAGTTATATTTTAATTTTCTTTAAGACCATAAAATATTTTTTAATTTTAATTTAATGAAAAGTTACGAAAATAATTGTTCACCAAATAAAAGAATCGTTCTAACTGATCTATTTTAATTTTCATAATTTCAAGAAAATAGATCTAAGTCCATCAAATAATTGTTCTTACGAAAAATAATTTCAATTTTAATTATTTGATGGAAGAACAATTATTTTTTAATCATGAAAATAAAAAATATAACACTTATTTTTTTGAACAGTTTTTTGAACAATTGCTTTATCGATTTGCATATTTTTGGACATGCACTTAAAGTAGTTGAACTTATTTTTATCTTCTTGAAATTAAAGTAAAATACTTAATTATTTTTATAAAATTTGCATAACTTTTTGTAAAATAAAAATAAAAATATTTTACGTACTTAAGAAAATTAAAATATAACAATATTTTGTCATATTTGTTTCATTTATGATTTAGTTGTATTGATAAAGAAATAGTTTACTTTTAACCTATTATACAATAATGACTTGATTTAGTTACCATAAATACATATCCAAGTCAACTAATTAATTAATTTGACATAAACTCACTTGGCAATTGTTAATTAGTGGGTACATACCAAATCACCAAATGAGTTAGTATGTAGGGATCACCATAAAATTTCTCCATTTCCACGTACTTCGATTAGCCCCGGATCAGATTTTTTTGCATATTTGAAGATTAAGTGTTCCCGGGAATTTCTGCTTATCCCTTGATAATTTTAAGATGGCAATGGAAAATGGGATATGTGCGCTTTGCAATCTATTGGAAATGGCGTGCATACAATGGCATCCTTCGTCACACGAATCCGGTGATAAAAAAATCAGTCTATAGACTATTTTAAATTCAAATCAAGTATAAAATTTGAAAGTTAAGAAAATATTTACAAATATTTAATATTATTTGTTAAATTTTTTTGGTTAAATTAAAATAACTCATTTACTAAAAAACAACCATAACCCATCGGCTAGTCAATCAACGGAAAACAACCATAACCCAAAAGAGAAAAGTCAGATTTTCTTAATAATTGTCAAACATTGGCTGTAATGAATTCTTCTCTTGTTTGGTACCGTCGCCGTTTAGATCACGCACGTAAATTTTGAACACTGGTCGGCTCTATCGGTGTCTAGTTTTCTTGTACTATTGTTTTCAAGTCCAACATCGATATCAAATCTGCCGGAAAATTTCTCTAAAATAATATATAATTGGATCTGGAAAAAAATATCACTTTTTAGAGAAATTATTAAGTAGAAATTTTTTTACTTATAGCGTTATTCAAATGGTACACTCGATTGTGATATTTTTTTACAACAAGATGGCAATCAAATGTAATATTTGAAGATAATTGAGAAGATGAATGATGATATGAAATTTATCAAATAAGAAAGTCTAACAGAAATTAGAATCTTAGAATATTTTTTGAATTTTTTAAGTATGTAAATATATATTAAAAATATCATTTTATACAAGAATTGAGATCGGAATTTAACAATAAAATTTCTTGAAAAAGTGTTAGTTATTACGATATATAGTTTATTAATTTTAACATCGGTCTCGACTCAAGACTGTGACTTTTTATCAATTTGAAGAGATTATCACTTTACACGAGATAATTAAACAAAAAAATTAATATATTTTTTATTCTTCATTCGAATCGCTTTTGAAATAACTACCATCCGAAGATGTTATCAAAATCTTCTTGGACGTTATTTTTTGACTTTGGTGCCGGCAGGAAGGTGGGTTTTTATGCGGCTAACAGTTGTAGCTCACAAATAGACACTTCGTTGACAAGTTTTAAGATACTTGCTCCTTGATTATGTCCTTTCCAACACCTCTTTGTATGGTTTCTTTGGACAGTATTAGCAATTAATTACTTCAACTAATTTTAGGTTAGCTGCCTTCTCACTGGAAACTCATTAATAATGCAACCTCTTAGAGATCAACGCCCCACCTCTGGCGCATCTCAGATTACTGTTTATTGCTGCTGCTAATCTGGAAAAAGAATGGGAGTCAGCCGGCACATTGGATATGATGAAGTAAAGTAATCTCTTGGCATGATAATTGGACCCGAATTTTGAAGATCTACCTTGATCGACAAGCGATGATCTGTTGACCTAGAAATTAGACCTAAATGTTATGGTTTTATTTTTAAAGAGGATAATGATGTATATGATTTTGTTTGAATTTTTAAGTAATATTAAAATATTATATATATATAGAAAACGAAGCATATCAAATGCTAGGAAAAATATTGTCACACGAATTAGAAAAAGGACCAGACTTAAAGAATAGCATCAATTATCCTAAGATCCAGAAACTAGAAAAATTAGGACTAATAGGAGATGATATAACTAAAACTAGAATAAAATATTTAGCAAAAATAAAAGTTAAAAACTCTGATATAAGAATTGTTACGGCCAATATAGACTATAACCTTTTAGAAACGAAACTTTTTTTTTTGAATAATTTTATTTTTCTTTTACTTAATACTATTCTCTGTTTTGCTACTTCTTCAAAGACTGTTGCTAAGTGTTGTTCATGTTCAGCAACTGAGTTACTAGCTACTAGGATATCATCAATATATACTGGACAGAAATCATATTTAAGGAAAATACTATCCATAAATCTTTGAAATATTGCTGGCGCATTTTTTAAACCAAAACTAAGAACATTCCATTCGAAATGTCCTTCTGGGCATGTGAAAGCTGTCCATGGTTTAAACCATTCTTCTAATTGTAGTTGGTTATATCCAAATTTTAGATCAAATTTACTGAATATCTAAAAAATCTAACTGTGATTGTCCACCACGCTTTCGGGCGAACTCTGATGTCTGAATATATTTATTAGTGAGAAAGGAATAGACATGTTTGCTAATTGTGATACAATTGTGAGCTATAGTAAGACTACCATTTAAGCTGCAGAGGAAATTAATTCCTAGATGAAATTCTTTACTATGAGTTTCTTCTGGTGCAATATTTACTTGTGGTAAGTCATATTTAGTGCCATAATTACTTGCAAAATCTAAGAATTGAATTCTGGTTGATTCTAAGCAGTGGGACAAGGTTAACAGCCTATTTTCTACCGTTCGGGTTATAATCTTATATTTTAACGGTGTATGATATTGCTTGGGAATCATACTGTATCCTATTAAACTTTTAGTGCTACCTGTGTCTAAAATTGTTGTTAAGTCTAAGAATTTATTATTACAGAACCCATAATAAGGTAGAAATTAACGGTTTAACTAGAGCTTTAGAAAAACTAAATCTAGGACAAAGCAAAAGACCTAGAAAAGATATTCTTCCTCCAAAGTATATCCATTGGTTGCCCAAAAAATGACTACGCCATTTAGTAAAAGACATTATCGAAGGAAAACTATAACAGAACCAGCTAGGAATAGTGTAAGTGATAATATCTTCACATATTCATTTTTAGGAAGGCTCCTTAGAGGATCGGGAAGTAATAGTACTCAGGACGTGGTTCAGTTAGAAGAAGAAATAGATGTAGAAAAAAATCTAGAACTTTATAATAACGCTCAAGTAGATGCTTTAAATCCTAGAATCTTGTACCAAACAGGAATTCTCAATGTAAGAACAGTGCTGGTAAGAAGTAATAGAGAAGAAAGCTTAAGAATCGTAGATAATGCAGAAGAAATAGAATTATTTACTCCAAAAACTTTAAAATGGTTGAAACAATCAGGAAAAAGGTTTGTACATATAGGATTAATTGTAATAGGAATTAAAGGATTGGGAAGAAAAGAGTTAGGTACAAAGGCTTTAGTTCTAATTCTAGACAAATCTTGGCAAACGGATTTAAAGAAAGCTATAATAGCTGGAATGGAAGTAGATACGAGTAAAAATAGTGCACTATTCTACTGTTCCTCCGCAGTATTAAAAGACATTAAGGACCTTAGCAATTTAAAAATAGGACTAAAAACAAGAGGGTATGAGAATTTCATAGGGAATAATCTGGTAATAAGCATAGGAATATTAGGTAAAGCAAGTAATAGATCCGGAATAAAGTTTAAAGTAAATATAGAAGAAAAATATGGCGGTGCGATGGCAGTAAAGAAGGATGGGGAGCAGTAATGCTCTGTAAATCACATAAATATGCAGATAAGAATACAGAAAGAATAACGGCTTATGCTAGTGGTAACTTTAATAAAATAGGTATGAACTGAACTAGTCTAGACTTCGAAATACAGGCATTAATAAATGCACTAGATAAATTTAAATTATATTTAAATAAAGAGTTTACGGTTAGATGCTAGTGCATCTAAAAGGTTATAGTCTATATTGGCCGTAACAATTCTTATATCAGGGTTTTTAACTTTCATTTTTGCTAAATATTTTATTCTAGTTTTAGTTATATCATCTCCTATTAGTCCTAATTTTTCTAGTTTATAGATCTTAGGATAATTGATGCTATTCTTTAAGTCTGGTCCTTTTTCTAATTCGTGTGACAATATTTTTTCTAGCATTTGATATGCTTCATTTTCTATATTACTAGATTGAATATTTTTAGTTGCCAAAAAATCTAACTGTGATTGTCCACCACGCTTTCGGGCGAACTCTGATGTCTGAATATATTTATTAGTGGGAAAGGAATAGACATGTTTGCTAATTGTGATACAATTGCGAGCTATAGTAAGACTACTATTTAAGATGTAGAGAAAATTAATTCCTAGCAGAAATTCTTTACTATGAGTTTCTTCTGGTGCAATATTTACTTGTGGTAAGTCATATCTAGTATTATAATTACTTGCAAAATCTAAGAATTGAATTCCGGTTGATTCTAAGCAGTGGGACAAGGTTAACAGCCTATTTTCTACCGTTCGGGTTGTAATCTTATATTTTAACGGTGTATGATATTGCTTGGGAGTCATACTGTATCCTATTAAACTTTTAGTGCTACCTGTGTCTAAAATTGCTGTTAAGTCTAAGAATTTATTATTATCTAGCCATACTCGACATTTTAAGGTTATTAAACTTGCTATACAATCGCCAATTATGAATGATTCTTCTTCAATTACTTGTTCCGCCATATTATTTTCTTCAATTACAACTACTTTATTTCTACCTGTTTTTTACAACTACTTAAACTTAGATGCACCATCTCCATATGACATTAATGACATCAGGAATCCTGAGGTATATAAATTGTTACAGAACCCAGCATGCCTCTCTGACTAACTTAATAGTTAGTCTAGGAGTTCACTTAGAAGCTGAAAAAGAGTTAAATACTAGAAATTATAATAATTTGACAGAAGTAATTACTGGAGTAGACAGACTATTAAAAATATCCGTAAAAAATCAAAATTATATTAAAAATCAGAACGAACAAATTATCTTAGAAATTAAAAAACTAAGCATATTTACAGAAAAATCTAAAAGGAACGAGGTAGAGCTAAAATCAGTCTTAGGGGAATTAGAAAAGTTAGCAAAAAATATTAAAAAATTAAAAGACGAAAGTCATAATAAGGTAGAAATTAACAGTTTAACTAGAGCTTTAGAAAAACTAAATCTAGGACAAAGCGAAAGACCTAGAAAAGATATTCTTTCTCCAAAGTATATCCATTGGTTGCCCAAAAAATGACTACGCTATTTAGTGGAAGACATTATCGAAGCGGAACTATAACAGAACCAGCTAGGAATAGTGTAAGTTATATATATATAGTTATATATATATATATATATATATATATATATATATATATATTGGGATGACAATTTGAACCAAATCTTGTGGACCTATCATGAACAATGATGATTCAGTGGTTTGTTAATTTTGAATCGAGATCTTATTTTTAATGCAGAAAAGACATGAATATAGATAAATAGGATTTTTTTTGAATTTTTAAAATAATAGTAAAATATTATTTATCTTGTTGGAAAAAAGGGAGCAAGAACGAGTTTAGAAAATAAATGGGAACATGATGTTTCAATTGCAGTGTGTCTTTGTCTTATAACACATTATTTTGTGCAAGCATGGTAAACATATTTGTAAGCCAATGTTATGAAATTTATAAAGAATTAGTGGAAAGAATAAATCCGAACCCAGCAAATAGGCGAGGATTCGAGACCAACCTACATTTACTCGGGGAATTTTTCCTCTCATTGCCAAATCTTTGAGGGCCTATTGAAATTCCTTCGTTTTCAAAACTTTCTTTGGAAAAAACTTCATTTTCTAAACTGGCTATTACAATTCTTGGATTTCAATTAACAAACATTATATGGCACCTGATTTTCGCCCCTCAGTTAACCGGCTAGATCAATTTTCTGCTTCCCTATTTCCAGATTAAAAAAAACATTTTTTATTAAAAAAATTAAACAATGAAAATTTATAATTATATAATTCACTGTTCAAGAACATCCTTCGCGTTCGAATCAAAATCACGATCAATTATGAAACCCACTTAATTACGTGCTTTATCAATTAAGGAAAGTTGTTATTGGAAATAAAGGTGCGGTGCTTAGTTCGCCACGTTAAAAGTATAGTTATTTGCTTTTAAATTTGATGAGGACCATGACTTCTTAATTACCAATCTTAATTGAATACATTATAATTCTTATAAGCAGAAGTAATCATCATCAATATCACTTCTTATAAATTGGGTAATCTGAAGTCACTTTCATTTTGAAGAATTTTACTTTTGAGGTGTCCTACTTTTCAAAGGGTTGCATTTCAGTCAGTGGGCTTATCTAAATACTAATTGTTTCTTGCTCAATCAAAAACTTCTAGACAAACGAGTAAGTTTATTTTATCGTGAAAATTTGTACGGAGTTTTAGATCGTGTGATGATAATAATGAACGAAGTTACCCGTTCTAATATCATATTAAAATATACATATTCAATACAAAATCTTAATATAATAATTAGGTAATTTTTCAGATTTATAAATAAAAGAGATAAGTTCATTTTAGTACTCTGTAGTTTCACCCATTTCGCCTGGAGTACCATGTGGTTTCAAATTGGTAATTTAGTACCCTGTGGTTGACCACCAATTATCAGGGCAGGTCCAAGGCATCTGCCCGTCGAAACCCACCTGAAACGTCGTCGTTTTGAGACCACGTGGACCGTGGTAAATTATCTATTTAGTCCCTAAATAAACTTATCCCAAAAAATTAATTAACTCACTCTCTCTCCCTCTCTCTCTCTCTCTCTCTCTCTCTCTCTCTCTCTCCCCCCGCCCCTCCTACTCTCCCCCCCCCCCCTCCTTCAACTCTCCTTCCTCCTTCTTCAACCTCATGTTTCTCCTCACTTTCTTCAGAGCTCCATCTCCCAAGAGAGAGAAAGAGAGATCAGATTCTTCTTGGAAGCGACGGCGACAGTTCGATACGGTGACGGCGACAGTTAGATCGCTTTTTTTCTCCCATTCCTCTCTCTTTTTCCCCCTTTTTGAGGATTAATTAGGTAAAAGGAACAATGTGGTACGACGACAGTGAAGCTCACCTCTTTCTGTTTACCGGCGGTAGACGGTTGCTCGAGTCGGTGAGTGTGGTGGCTGGCTACTCAGCGAGTTGGGCTCGAGTCGGTGAGTGTGGTGGCTCGAGTCGGTGAGTGTGGTGGCTTGAGTCGGGGAGCGAGTTTGAGCCGGGGATCCGAGTGGAGGTCGAGTTTTGGCCTTCTTGGTCACCATCGACGGCCATGTCGATGACTGGAAGGCCATTTTTGGCTCCGAATTACCCTCCTACCGGCACTCGATCCCGACTCACCGTTAAGGTATTTATCTGGTAATAGTTCTTTTTAATTCGATGAGGTTTTTTGTGTGTTCTGTTTGAATTTTTACGTGAATATTTTCTTGCTGGTTTAATTTTGTATCTAATCTGTAAGTGACCTCTTCTATTCTTTTGGGAGATGGAGCTTTGAAGAAGGTGAGGGGAAACAGGAGGTTGAAGATGAAGGAGGAGGAGAGAGAGTAGAGGGGGAGAGAGAGTAGGAGGTGGAAAATTTAAAATAACTTGGGATTAATTAGATAATTTAACATAATACACATCAGCTTTAACTTACGCCACCTTGTTGATACGTGTCTTCCACGTTGGTTCTAAACAATGTCGTTTCGGGCAGGTTTGGAAGGACAGCTGCCCTGGATCTGTCCGAAAAATTGGTGGTCAACCACAGGGTACTAAACTACCAATTTGAAACTACATGGTACTCCAGGCAAAATGGATAAAACTATAAGGTACTAAAATGAACTTATCCCTAAATAAAATCATCATTTTTGTAACGCCCCGTGATCCAACTGACTGTCTACACAGACCAACACGGGTCTTTTCCAGCGTATTTTGTCCTCACTCACATGCATCCTGAAAACTTCCCAGGAGGTCACCCATCCTGATCCTACTCCCGGCCAAACGCGTTTAACCTTGCAGTTCTCTCATGTGTGTGCCGGAAAAGAAGGTGCACCTTGTTGATATGAATACTACCAATCAAATCACTTGAGGCTTTTCAGACAGAACATATCATTTACGGGGTATCACAATTTTACTACTAATAATAGAGTAATCTCCACATGTTAACACCTCCCTTACCACATATTTTTGTCGTGATCGGGATTCATATATTGATCACGACAAAAATCTGCTTACAAAAAAGTGAATGTAACTAGGGGTGAGTAAATGGGGACCGGATTTGGTCCTGGAGGCCAAATTCAGCACAGTGCTGGAAGATTTTTATTGAAGGACACGCGGGGACTATTTTGCAAAAATAAAGAAATACAGGGGTGCAAAATAAAAAAAATCCACAACCATTGAATCATAACTGGGTAAACTATTGAATCGTAACTGAGTAAACTATTGAATCGTAACTGGGTAACTGGGACGGACCCCGATTTATCCGGGACGGGAAAAAATGGACCATTGAATCATAACTAGGTAGACCATTGAATCATAATTAAGTGAACCATTGAATCATAACTAAATCAACCATTGAATCGTCCAGGACAGTCCTAGTTGGATTTGGCTTTCCATGACCAAATCTGCTCCCGAGTAAATGAATCCAAACCAAACTGCAACAACTGAAAACTAAATTTTGGGGAATACAAGAACCGGACCAATGCATTTATTCTCCGGACCGGATCAGAACCGAACATTAATTATTGGAAAAGCTAGTCATTAGACAAAGTATGGGACAAAACGGTCCGTAGATAGCAAAAAATTTCTTATGGCAGTTGGGATTCT
The DNA here is from genome assembly GCA_963995505.1 of Hypericum androsaemum. Lineage (NCBI taxonomy): Eukaryota > Viridiplantae > Streptophyta > Magnoliopsida > Malpighiales > Hypericaceae > Hypericum > Hypericum androsaemum. The sequence goes on from OZ023182.1 coordinate 16,066,767, forward strand.
CCTGTCGAGTTTTCTTAAAATTGTTTAACTATGTTGGTGGTGGTACTTTCCTTCATACTTAGAGATCAAATGTTCATTTTGATTTTTTAAGTTGCTTGAATGCCCGTCCCAAGAGTTAGAATCTTTATTTTTTAAAAGTTAAAAGTCAGAACTTTATATTAATTATTATTATCATTCAAAATAACTCGTTAAGTTAACGTGGAGTGCCAATTGCTACCTATTCTAAAATACGACCCAGGCGGTCAGAATCTAAAGTGTATAATATTTTTTACACACCTGGCATCCAAATTTAATTCATTTAGCAAAAAGTGTGTTAAAGGATAGTATTTAGCCGTTTGTTACATCTAGTTTTTGGGATTAGGGTTATCAATTATCCCTTGTCGACATTTGCAATTTGTGTTAGTGTTAGCACTTAGGTGCGTGACGGGATTGGATTGGGTACGGAATGCTCCCATTTCGAACCATTCGGAATGAAGACACGACGGAGACTAAAATAAAAAAAGTCACGCACAAACACAGGTCGGAAAAAAATGTCATTATCACATAACTGCGCATGCCAGTATCGTAACCGGGGCATGCCAGTATCGTAAACGGGGCATGCCAGCGGGATTTTTTTGCAAAAATGCTAAAATACGGGGACTAAAATGAAAAAAGTTATGCGAGCCAGTATCATAAATGGGCCATGTCGTTGTCACAAAAATAAATGCCATTATCACAAAACTGCGCATGCCATTATCATATAACTGCGCATGCCAGCACGGTCCCCCCTTCACTCCAAACCGTTTAGAATCATTTTCTTCACTCCGTACCCAATCCAAAGCCAGCTTAGACATAGTGATTTATTTAAATACATGTTATTGATCAATGATAATTAGTTGCTTCCACATTTCTTTATAGTATCAGAGCCAAACCTACTTGTACCTTAATCCCACCACAAATTAGCCTACTCGTCGTGAAGCATTAATCCCACATAAAATGTCTTACCAACAATTCGAGCACTAATGGCACAAATCATGAGGATGTTGTTACCGTCACAACAAGACAAAGTATTGTGTATTTCATATCACCGTACTATATCCACCCGTCTGATCACACTGCTCAAGTCTTTGTCATTGAACTCTTAAATGACTAAAACTATGGTGAATGGGTAACGAACATGAGTGATCTCTTATTTGCAAAGAATAAGTTTGGATTCATCGATGAATCCCCTGTGAAACAAGCACTAGAATTATTCGAGATCAACCACTGGATTCGAGGCAACAGTATGGTAGAGGGGTGGCTTCAAAATTCAATGGCAAAAGAAATCTTAAGGAGTGTTCGATGTGCCAAAACAACTTTAGAAATCTGGGCCGATATTGCCGATCGGTTAGGATAGGGAATCGCTACTCAGGCCTATGATCATCGTAGGGCAATTTCTCATCTTCGACAAGACTAGTTGTCGGGATGAAGTCCAGGCGATCCAGTAACTTCATCGATCGTCTTTCTCTAATTGCGATCATGACATGCTGCGACAGATTACGAAAAACTCAAGACGAACAAAAACTTTATGATTTTTTAATGGGATTGGATGATGTGTTTAGCACAATGAAATCCCAAATACTAAGCACGCAACTAATCTTTGGCCTACGGCAGGCTCATCATCTGATTACCGAGGAGGAGCAACGATGGGCAATCTCTTCGGCTAGGAAGTTGGTTAATGAGACAACAACTTTTCATTCGCGTATTGTAGACCAAAGTGATAATCGTCGGCCGGCCAGCAAAAACAGATCAAAATGCAATCACTTTGGCAAAATTGGCCACACTAAAGAAACTTGCTTTGAGTTGGTTGGGATACCCCAATGACTGAAAACGAGGAGGTTAAGATCCAAATCAACGAGATAATAATTGCGGCGGCAACAATCGTCAGAGTCATGAGGCAGGCAGACAGATCACCCTCAAAGAAGGTCAGGTCCGCACGGACGAAAGTCTAGTTCCTAGAATGACGAACGAGCAGCTCAGTAGCTTAATACGATATTTTGGTATTAAAGACTAATTTGGTTTCCCCTAGGTGCAGGCACTGAAACTTGTGCAAACATGGCTTGTAAGAACTTCTCATCTTTGAATTATTTATTTGGGAGCCCTCGATCATATCACATGCAATTCTGACTGGATATAAAATGGCTCTCTTCATAATGAGGAAAATCCTCCTGTCAAAATTCCCAATGGAGATGATGTTCTCGTACAAGGAATTGGCACGATTCAATTATGTGATGGATTGCAACTTAAAAGGGTTTCATGCCTACGTAAGTCCCAATGTAATTTGCTATATATTAAACAGTTGACACTGGATTTTAATTATGCAGCCACTTTTCTAGCTAATGGAGTGGTGGAGCATCGTAATTGTTACATCTTTGAGATAGCGTGTTGTAACGTCCTCAAATTTGACCAAAATTCTCCACAAACCAACATGGGTCTTTTCCATCGTGCTTTGTCTTCATTTGCACGCATCTCATAAACTTCTCAAGAGATCACCCATCCTAAGACTACCCCAGGTTAAGCGCATTTAACTTTAGAGTTGTCAGAAGATGTGAGCTAGAAAAGAAGGTGCACCTTGTTGATATGGATAGTAACAATCAAATCAGTCAAGACTTTCAGATAGAACATATCATTTATGGGCGATCACACTCGTCAGGAACAACGAATCTATTCAGAATGAAGAGATTTATTTTGCAAGTTCGTAAATGTGATTACCCCCGTAAATGATATATTCTATCTGAAATACTTAAGTGATTTGATTTAGATTATCCATATCGGTGCACTTTCTTTTCTGGCACACAACTTAAAAGAACTCTAAGGTTAAATGCGCTTCACCTAGAATAATTTCAGGATGGATAACCTCGTGGAAAATTTTAGAGATACGTGTGAGTGAGGACAAAATACACTAGAAAAGGCTTATGTCAGTCTGTGGAGATAACTGACCAGATCACGAGGTATTACAGATGGTATCAAAGCAAGACCTTGGCTAGTATGGTACGGTTCAGGGATCGAACACAGAATACGAGGGATTCTCTAATTATGTCTAGTTTTGGCGCGATGAGGATGTCGCATATTTAAGAAGGGATGAATGTGATACTCTATAAATGATATATTATATCTGAAATACTTAAGTGAATTGATTTAGACTATCTGTATCACCAATGTGCACCTACTTTTTTGGCACACATCTTGAAAGAACTCTAAGGATAAAAGTTGTGGCCCTGGGATAATTTCAGGAAGGGCGACCTTCTGGAAAGTTTTTGGGATGTACGTGAGTAAGGACAAAGCACAATGAAAAAGACTTGTGTTGGTATGTTGAGCCAGTCGATCGGATCACGAAGTGTTACACATGTTCTCTACTTTTTTGGTCTAATTTTGTAATTATGTTTGGATGATAATGTGTGTTACCGCCACATATATTATAAATCAATTACCCTCATTAGTCATTTTCTCTAAGACTCAATATGAGGTCATTTTTGGCACACCTCCATCATATGATCACCTTCACATTTTTGGCTGTCGGATGTATGCTCACAATCATTTATGGAAGGACAAGTTGACACTCGAAGTATACCATATGTTTTTGTCGGATATTCTTTCGGCCGAAAAGGGTATCGTGTTTATGACATGAACAACAGAAAATTATTGGTGATAAAGAATATTGAAGATGAATTCCTATATCAAGATTCCTCTTATAAAAGTCCACCTTGGACATCACCTGGATCTGTGGGGTTAGGGCTTCATTTTTTCAAGAAACCTACCCCAATATCAACTCTTATAGCCAACCTGGATAACTATGAATTCACGACTCAACCAAATCCCTAACCACAATAAGCTTACTCATAACAAGCCAACCCACCCTTCAGACATATAGCCGTCCTAGAGCCTATCCCACAACCAGTCTGACGGAGCTTCAGAACCAAAGGGATGCCTTCTCATCATGGTGATTATGAAGTCAAACTACTCCCCTCTCTCGTCATCATGTCCGCTTCTCCTGCTCTGAGAGGTAATCTTGTAACTTATCCTCTAGCACATTACATTAATTATGAATAGTTTTTACTTCTCACTGGATATATTTAACAACAATTCTTTCCCTTCGTGAGCCACGACATTATCATAAAGCAGCCAAGTCTTCTCATTGGCGTGATGCAATGTGCAAGGAAATCAAGGCTTTTGAGAATAATGAGACATGAGATATTGTTCACCTTCCACCTGGCAAGAAAGCTAATGACTGAAATGGGTCTATAAAATTAAATTCTGCCCCAACCGTGAGATCAAAAGGTACAAGGCCCGACTGGTGGTCCGAGGTTTTAAGCAACTGAAAGGTATTGATTATTACAATACTTTTGTGTGGTTGCAAAACTTGTGTATGTTCGATGTTTGCTCTCTATTGCAGCTAAACATGGCTGGATTTTTCAACAACTTAACGTTAAAAATGCGTTCTTACATGGTAAAATGCACGAACATCCGAAGTTTCTAAGCTAGCATAACTATCTACTTGATATACTTCAGGAATGCGAAAGGAGGATGCTCGACCTAGACCTATACCCATTAAATAGAATCATTGATAAGGCCTCTAGTTGTCGACGACTAGTGGGGCGACTGATGTACCTCACTACTACTCGTCTTGATATTATTTATGCTATAAATGTGCCCATCCTGCTTTTTGACTATCTTAGTCTCACTCATGTCGATGCAGCAGATAGGGTTCTCTACTATCTCAAAAGCACGCCAGGCCAACCTGGATTTGATATTGCCAGTTATTGTGATGCCGATTGAATGAAAAAGGTTGACACTATTGATATATATTTTACCACATGGTACTGATGTGAAAAATTGTGATACCACGTGACACTGAAATGAAATTTTCCCTATTATATTTCACACAAAGATGAGATCGTGGAAATGCCTTTGCTTAAGTTACAGCTCCGGTTCCGAACCACAAACAGCTCATGCTTTTATTATTATACCTCTCCCACTAAAATAATCGATTTCTATCGTTCATCGATGAAAATAAGATTTCATGAACGGGAAGGACTTCTGGTGCATGAAGTGCAGTTTTAGTAATCTCCGCGTTTTTTTTATTTTTTAATGTATCATAGTCTAGGAGCACTAAGAACGAGGAATAAGCTTGGTCTATCATAAATATTGTTAATTTATTAGCCACTTCTAATTTTTCTTTGTTATCAAAGAGCCCCACGAACTAACCAACGAATCCTTTCGGCGAGGACATTGTCTATCTTTATTAGGTCGATTACGATTTCTACAATAATATTAAATATTTTTTTGCAGAATTTTTTGATAGGTAATATTTATTATGAAAATTTTGTCACATTTCAAACATCTCGCACATCTCATATTTAAATTAATCATTGTAGTGATATTTGTGTTGCGGGGAAAAGAATAATGTTTTAAGGAAATCCAAAAGGAAAAACAATGGACAGATCATTTGGAGATATAAAAAATCTGTCGGATAAAAAGTATTATTAAAAAATGAGAAAGTTTATTTTAGTACCTTATAATATCAGAAATTTTTACTTAGGTACCCTGTGGTTTAAAATGCATAGAATAGGTCCAACTAATTTTAATTTTTATCAAAAACAGGTCCCGGGTAGCTGCCCGCAATTTTTTTGTCTAAACGACATAGTTCGTTGTCCTACGTGGATTGCCACATCGTCAATCCATGATATAAATTTTTATGACATGGTATATGGTAAATTACCATTATAGTACAATATTTTATTTAAAATTTACAAAAAAGTCATTGTCTCTCCTCTCATCCTCATACTCCAGCCCCCCTCCTTCAACCTCTCTCTCCCGTTCTGGTTTTAAATCTGCAAAGAGATCATTTTTTGTGAATTTCATATCGAAATCAGGCACTATCAGCCAAATCCCCAATCTTGGGGATGAACCCTAATCATCGAATTTCATCCGGTGGACATGGGCCCGATCCCTCAACGACCACCAACGTTCACGATGTCCGTTCAAAGCCACAATCTCGTCGGGCGGCGCGTCGTCGTTTCCGAAGCTGAAGCTCGAGGCGAATCCCAGGGGGAGAAGGGTTCGATTAGCAACCTCGATACTAGCAACAATGATGGCGGTGCCGATGGACACTCCTGGGAGCAGCGACGATAACGGTGCCGATGCCCTCGACGGTGAGCTAGGGATGTCGAGTTCGCTCGCGATTCGAGAGCAGTTCGAACCGGATCCGCTAACAGAGCGAGACGTCCGGTCGACGAAGATCGGGAGGGGAGCGGCGAGGACAGCGTGAGGAGGTGGATGAGCTTGGCGTTCTCGAAGCGTTCGTTAGCTTGAGCTCGGCGTTCTCAGAGCGGAGGAAGACGAGCTCGTCGGCGAGAATGTGGAGCCGCGAGAGGGAGCTCTCGTAGCTCCGGAGGCTGGGTCGACGATGGCGGGTTGGACGATCGGAGCACTGAGAGCGAGTGCTGTATCGTGAGGGAGACGGCCCTGGATAGGTTGAACGAGAGGTTTTTTTGGTTGAATTTTTAATTTCTTTTCAAAAGCTTTTCTTGGCTTTTGGGTAATTTCCTTACCTTTAAATGTGGGCTTCGATGAGAATTTTGATTGATGAGCATCGTTGGTATCTTTGTTCAAGAGTTTGGTTGATGAGCTTCGATGAAAAGTTATTAAAGGAAGGTGAGGAGAGAGATGAAGGAGGAAGAAGAAGGGAAAAGGTCGGGATGAGAGAGAGGGTGGAAGAAGAAGAAGAAGAGGGGAGAGAGAAGAGGGTTTTCTTTAAAAATTATAAAAATTATGGGATTGAAAAGAATATTTAATTTCGTACCACATCATCACCTACGTATATACGAAAATGTTGAGTTGGCGGTCCACGTAAGACACAAAGTGGCGTCATTTTGTAAAAAAAATTCGGGCAGCTACCCATGCTGCCCGGGACCTGTTTTTGATGAAAATTAAAATTAGTTAGACATGTTCTATGCGTTTTAAACTATAAGGTATCTAAGTGAAAATATGTAATACTATAGGGTACTAAAATAAACTTTTCCCTTAAAAAATTTACTTTTGAATAAAATACTAATATTCGATTCGGTACTAAATGTTAAAATAATTGAGATGGGACCACTGTCAGAAACACAATCCAATTAAGACGTTGTCTGCAGCGAAAAGTTCAATTGTTTTTTTTGTTGGATTCCTTCAACAACGATGGCACACGATTAGGGAAGTAAAGGGTAAAACTAAATTAAATTAGGTTAAGAATAGATAAATTATGTATCAACGTATTATAAAATACGGCTCTCAATTAATTTGCACAAAGGGGAAGTTGCATGCCAATTTGGATAGAAGTTTTCTTTCGTTCTCTCCATGTAAAGGTGGGTTTTGAATCGCATTGGTGGTCGTATTAGAATGTTGAACTGTGTTCCATAGTGATAATACGTGGATTTTTTTTCCCTGCCGTAGATTTTTGATATGAATCTTAGCAGTTTTATAAAGTGTCAATCTGGCCAATTGTGAGAACATATGCAAAATACTTTAAGTTACAATTTAACAGGCTGATTTCTAAATTTATATCGAAGAGTTGGACTCAAGTAAGTTTATTGAATACCAATGTGGCTTCACAAAATTCACATTGAAGTATAGCATTCACTCATGTTGAAGAAGAAAATTTGAGCACCCGAGTTTTAGAAGATTTATTCTCTTTAATGGGACGATTCTATTTAGAAAGTTTAGTTTTAGCTATTAATTTTCATTAGAAAATTATATTCCAGCAACTTTTGGTTTTATTATGCTTGATAATCACGTTTGTAGCCTTTCTAAAGGCATAGATTTGATTCTTTTTTAGTTTCTTTTTCCAGCCACATTGTTTCCTTTTTAGGAGTTGTTTGATTAAGATTCGCTTTGTAACATTGAGCTATTTATAGAGGCTTATGCAATGAGAAGAGGAAGAATACTTTGATTGAAAAAAATTTTGTGCATTGCTCTCTCTTGGTTTTACGGAACTGTTCGAACACAGCGGAGCGATTCCATCGAGTTCACCTTCGACTTATCGAGTGGATCTTCATCGTCGTTTGTGGCGTCATCGACATATCAAAGTTCATTGTTTCAACTCAAGCAGCGGGTCGCGGTCTTTATACTAAAGTTCTTGTTTGGTTGTGAGCATCGAGTTGAGGACACCCATCACGAACTGATCTAGAACGATATGGGATTACGCTTCGTGGACGGGTCTCGTCGTATCGCTGACGGGGTTCGTATCATTTTTTACTATGTTTTACTGTAAGAGGATTTTAATACGACCTGCGATTGCAAACTCGTACTCGTATGAGAAAATCAACACCCAATATTATAATATGTTATTATTTATATAGTGTTTAAATAAAAATATACTTATCAAAAGAATTCTAAATTTTCTCTACGAACAAGAAAGTCATAAATAATACAATCAATTGTTATTCGGATATACAACTAATCCAAATTCGCACTACTACATTCTACACGTATGGAGGTAGTCGAGCTTGAAATACACCAGTCAAATTGAACATAAACCAAAAGTTCGCAACGCACACGGCTTGTCCGAGAAAAGAAGGCAGACCCCAAATTGGAAAACGCGATCGGAAAGTGGGATTTGGTGTAGTTGACAATTTAGGAGAAGCAAAAGCAAAATGGGAGAGCAACATACTTATTCCGGAACCTGACGCGAGTCTCGTTTGTCGTTTATAGGTTGCCTGGTAATAAACGTTCCTTTCTCGCGCCAACCGTTATCACCCTACAAAAGCACCGGCATGATCGATAAGGACGGGGAAATTATTCTAATTTAATGTAAAAGTTTTAAATTCGAGTTTGTGCAATAAAGTGTTGGTAAATATTTGTAGTAAAATTTTTTTAATTTTAAAATTTATATTTAACTCAAATTTAAATTATATTTCCCTAGTCTCGTGAGTTTTTTTTGGCAAAATAATTATTCCACTAACACAAGAAAATTTAACTACCATCAATAAGATTAATTATCGAGGGTATTTTTGTAACCAAACGAATAAGTATCAAGTTCGAATATTAAAAATGCAAAAATATTAAATAATTGTTGTTAGAGCTGTGCAATATTTTAAAAATTCTACCCGACTCGAACCTCGATTAGTTAGTACATTGGAATTTGGATACACGGTGGTTTAGAAAAAAGAAAATTTAACTACGGGATTATCCGTATCAATCGACGCGCAAAATTAATTATGGTTTTCTTTTACGAGATTGGTTATCAGAATGAGAATTCCTGCTGGAATAAATCTACTCTCTCGTGATAAAAGGCTATTCCAAATTTGAAAAAAAATATACGAAAGATGACTTTTTGGGTAGAAAGTTTTTACTTTTTTAGTTTCAAAGAGTTTCGTAGAATATCAACTAGAATTATAATTTAATCATTTTTAATATAACAAAACTCAAAAAATTAGTATTTTCAAAAATTAAATTTGAGACAATTTGGTCTAAACCAGCTAAACTAGTGGTGAACTCAACGGTTCTAGTATAAAACGATCGGGTATTTGTTTTGGGCTCCAGTCCAACTGATGTCTACCACCTTTCAAAAGTTATTAGAGACAATACACATTTTTAATGTGAATAGTCAGTTCAATAAATGTCGTGTTTACGTAAAAAAGAAAGATATAAAGAACCTTTCACAAAGTGAAGTAATGCATCTCCAAATGAGCAAATAATATCATGTTATGCATTGGATTCAACACATGCAATTGGAAACGATTCCATCCATGAACCAGATACTGTAACGAGGCATACGTATGGCGGTGGGTACCGACAAGAGGGAATTGTTCAATGTCAAGTTTTATAGTATTAATACTTATTGAAAAAAGTATCGCATTTTAAAATTTATATTTGATTCGAAATTATATTGATCAGTTTAGTGAATCAGATAGTGGACGATATAAAAACGTATGGCGGTGGGTCAGGTGAACGTGTAGCCACTTGTATAATTAAAAATGGATAGGACTCGGAACTACTTTTTAAGTGTAAGGTGGGTAGTTGGTCAAGTCGCCCTCTCTACGAGGGGACGTTGCTATTGGCCGTTTAGTTAGTTGAGGAGTCCATACGCCTTGCTTCTCGCCTACTCCTTCGCAGGTTGATAAGGTCAGAAACTACTAAAAGAGTCAGACAGCCAAAATCCAGGTGGACTTTCTTATCCCATGCTTGTTTGCCTGTTTTTCATGTTATTCTATGGTCTGCTTGTTAAAAGGTGCGTATGGCAGGCATGTCTTTTGGTTTATATAGCTCGAACATTTGGGAAATCGACTAATTAATATTCGAGATGGTAGTATTTTTAGTATAGTTTTTTCAAGTATTAAATATTGTTACGTTCTAATGAGTCGAACTTAAACCTCCAGGTTATTTTTTTGTTTATAACACAATAACATATTATTCACTCCACCGGGACAATGATCCAGGTTCGAGCAAGATATAAATATTTAAATAAGATAAAATTCTCTCAACAAATATCGATCAAATTTGCGTTTTCATTGAAATGCTTCTTGTTGTGCACCAGATATATTGGATATAATAGAAAAGATCTTTTAATTGATTAATTGAGGATTTTCAATTATAACAAAGTTTTCCAACTATAAGCACTCTACTTTATTTTTAAGTTTTTTCACATAACTATGTTCAAAACATTGTTAGACCCCTAAGCATGTGAATTAATTTAGGACAAATTACTTTGAAGTCCCTGATTTATAGTTTTATTACTCGCAGGTCCCTGGCTTTCGAAAATAGTGTATGAGGTCCCTACTTTTTAGGAAAATGTTGGTCTCGTGTCCCTGGCTGACGTCAGCACTCGATTTTTCATTTTTTATCATAGAAATGACTAATATACCCTTAAACAAAAAAATAAAAAGCCAAGAACACCATTACTCAGAAATTCATCCTCAAGCTCATCCTCAACCCAGAAATTCATCCTCGGACCAAGCAACCCAGAAACAAAATTAAACAACGAATCAATTCCAATATCCTGTAAGGAAAAGTTAAGAACTTCGTCCATGGCTAAGCTGGGGACCATGGATTCGCGAATCTGTCACCAAGTTCGTCCACGTCCTTGGTCGGAGCTTAGTGGAGAAGAAGAGAGATGTGCCCTCGGAGGACGAGGCGGTGTTCGTCGATTTCGTCATCTCCCAAAGCTTTCAGAGCTTCGAGAACCTCATTGCCTCATCCTCCTCCTCTTCTTGGACAAAAATATTCCTCACCGTAGATCGGAGGCCATCCTCCTCCTCCTTCGACGACGACCGCAGCTTCATGTAGGGTCTCGAATCTGGTGGGGTCAAGCTCCGGGTCCAGGTTTGAGGTTGGATCTGGAGGCGCCTGGGACTGGGTGATGGATCGAAGGTTTCAACTTCCACCGAAGGCTCCGATTCAAGAAAAACTCAAAATGATTCAAGAAAACCCTAACATCCAAATTGAGTCTTCGGTGGAAGTTGAAGGTGCTTGGTTATAAAGAGGAAAAGGGTCCCTTCAGTTGTTGATGACGTCGTTGAGGAAAAGTCCGATAATTTTTAGTTTTTGTTAGGTTGTTCATGGTGTTCTTGTGGTTCCAAGCTTGAAGAATGTCAGATTTTTTTATTTTTGTTTAAGGGTATATCGGTCATTTTTATGAAAAAAAATAAAAAAATCGAGTGCTGACGTCAGTCAGGGACCCGAGACCAACATTTCTCTAAAAAGCAGGACCTCACACTATTTCCGAAAGTCGGGGACCTGTGAATAATAAAACTATAAACCGAAGATCTGAGGGTAATTTGGCCATTAATTTATGCGAGGGCAAAACAAAATTGGCGATGGCGGCGGCGGAGGTACTGCATCTGTTAGCACGTGAAATTAATTGCGGGACATGGCTGTAGCCGGTCAAAGGATACCAAGTGGTAGATGGATTTCCCAAAAAAAGAAGTGGTAGATGGATTAACCAGTGGGCCAGTGACATTAATCAAATGGGATATTATCAAACATCAATAATGACATTTGCAATTATATGGGTCTCCCACTTTAGTCCGACTAAACAAAATCGACACCTATATATTTTATTTATAAAAAATTTAAACTATTGAAACTATAATTTAACTTAAAGTTGTCGGTTCGTTAATGTCACAGTTACAATTTCAAACAAACAATTACGTCGTTTCGACTGTTTCAAAATTTTAATTATTCATAAGATGGTAGCAAAATCCCACCCACCCAGATTGGACATTATTATATAGCAGCCTGATTTTTGGATTTGATTAACGTGTGTTGGGTTGAATTCGTGCTAATAGGAATATTGGGGGTAACTATGATTGAATATGCATCAATAATATGGAGAAGTGAGTTTTCTTGAATTGTTTATACAGTTGACTAAATGAAATCGTTGTTTAGGGATCATGAATTTTTATTAACTTATCGAATATGAATTTAGAACAGTTTTATTTACATTAAAAAAAGGTGAAACAGAGGATTCATGGGATTTTGCGAGTTCAATTTTTCGTGGATGAAAAAGGAAGTTGGTCAATCTAAAGATTTAAGTTAAAATATTAGTTTCTTCTTTTTTGGGGAATCTATATCGTATTCTTTTGATGCAGTTTTATAATGATTCTGTTAGAATTACTTAGAATTTGGCACTAAAAATCTCAGGAGCTGATTTCGATGCTGATTTAGAAGTGTTTAAGAAAATAAGTCACTAGATTATCACATCTTAAAGTGAACTAGTTTATAAAGTATGAAAATTCACTAATTTATCGTCTTAAGATTACAAGTTGGATATTAACATGAAAGCGAATTAATTTTTGTTATCTTCGTACTATTCGATAAATAGTCGCCAGAAAAAAAACCACATGGAGTCATGGGAGTGTATATTTCGCTCCAGAAACCACATGGAGACACATCTTGTTCAGGTAATCCAGACCATTCCTTCCAGTTCCTGAAGACAAAGACCATGCCTCTCTTCCATGGTCCTTCACTATTTTCTTAATTGGAGGCCGAGGAGACTACAATGAATTTTTTTCACATTTTTCGTGCAACTACTAATAATTTGTAACCTAAGGCTTGTCTGGTACAAGGTTATGAGATTACGTTTCTTGCAATCATTCTTTTTTTGGCCTAAAAAAGGCATAATCGTAAGGAATGTAATCATATAACCTTGTACCAAACAAGCCACAAAAGTTAAATGTTTAATTCAGCGTATAATAATATTAGTCCAATGGTTCAAATCATGTGTCCTAGTATTAGTAACATCTTGTGGATGTAAACAACGGTTGGAGCAATGTCTAACCTTATTTTAAGATGTCTTAGTGTCTTTTACTTACTACTTGAACTAATTCCGCGTAATTTCCAAGCAAAACATGTTTGGTTTGGAGTAGTGTCATGGCCCATGTAACATAGAGACAATGGCCTTTTGTCTGCCTTTGCATTAAGTATGTGGATCCTCCGGCTATTAATGATAAAGGGAGAGCTTCTGCTTCAATTTCAAATTGACCTATAATCTCTGGTGGGCCAGAAAACATAATCATCAATAATAACATCTCATCGCTGGTGGTAGGTAGGTAGCTACCACCAACACCAAAGTAGTTGAATTTAGACATTGTCACATGCCTGATACCAAATCGGGTTAAGTAAATTTTTTGAAAAATGATAAAACTTCTTCAACGAATATTTAATACAATCCCGTATTATTTGAGATATCTCACCCTTCTCATATACACTAAGAACAAATACTTTGCTATACCTATAAAGTTTGAACTCCAGTTATCTCAAATCATATAGCAAATTTTTATCGGTACACCAGTTGTCACTTTCCTGCATACCATAGTCTCCAAAAAAAAAGTGCTTTCAATTTATCAAAACTATTTAGCTTGAAAGTATATTGATAACTAGTGTACTTCTCAATTATTATTTCCAGACCAATTTTGATCAAAAATCGAACTATAGATCAAAAGAGAATCGAAATAATACGTACATCTAGATTCGCATGTGTTAACTGGAAAAAAAATTAATCTCCGACTTTTGATATATTCGACGGTTAAAATTCTACTATCTAAAATATTTAGCTAGAGCCGCGGCGATTATTTTTTCCTTCTTTTGGAGGACCACACCGGAAAGTAGATTGGGGTTGACATGATAAATTAGAGACCTGGAATTGACACCTAACGAGTAAAAGGTTTCATTTATAACAGTTTGCTTTTGTTCTAAACTGTGATTCTCGTGGACCTGGCGTATTGCGACTCGTCAACATTTAATTAAAATTCTCTAAGGTCGTACATTCCGACTCGATTACCACTTTTCAAATACTTGTTGAAAGAGTTTTACCACTTTTCAAAGGTCATGTATGGCTCAAACCTGAGATAGTCGATATCCATGCGGAAATAGTCTTGGGCCTTTCCCGCCAATCCATTTGTGTTCTGCATGGTCCGTAATTCACAGAGGTACAATAGCCCAATGGGCCAATCGCGCCCAAGTGGAAATAAAATCCTGGGCCAATGCCCCATTAGTACTGTTAGAAAGAAACAACTCGCCGAGTGTAGAGAAATTTCACAAGGCCGAGATCCGAGAGCTTGAAGGCATCAGAAACGAGTGATCTCCTCACTCTTTTGATTCTTCATATCTCGGTGTCGAACAATCGGATTGTTAAACTGGACACTGCTGTCCGAGCGAAAGGAATATAACTCAGACTGTACCTGAAACGGCTCAAATGGAAGGGCATAAGTAGTCTATGCAAAGTTTAAAGAATGCATAGGACATAGACAGTTTGCCGCGCCACGATGAAAGCAAACTGGACAAAGAAGGACGGAAACTCACCAAATAAGCGCGCAGATCTCACAGATCATTGCAATTACGGTGAGTAGTGTGCTATGAATCTGCAATGCGAAAGAAAAATAGGTTGTGTGAGCTTATGGTCGCAGCTTTTAATGATCCATAGAACTTTGCATTGTTGAGAACCAAGTAATCGGCCAGTTAATTCCGTCAAGGCAAATAAGGAAATAAAGCTGCCCTCAGAACAATTGTAAGAAAACCCTACTCGGATCCAATAACCAAATCAGGCGAACCGGGATCTCGATGTCAAGATGGACAATAATGTTGAAAAAATCTTAGTTCATCTAAAACAATGTAGCGTAACTAATGGGAATTTCTGTCATCATAATCATCACGAGTTAATAGCTTAACTTCTTGCCTTTCAGTTTTCACAGCCTTGTGCACAAGAAAAGGGAAACGAAGAAGGTTGGAGTTGGGAAATGCTAAGGACCAAAAGATAGTAGGTCAACAAACGAACAAGCCCGGGCAAACAAGAGCAGCGATTGTTCTTTTTCAGAAGAACAACGCACACAATTACTACTTGGTGATCCAGCACAGGACTTGGTGCGACTAGACAAATTCAAGGCGCTACAGGGTCCTCCAATATTGATTGAGCATCTAGATGCAGATTAGGAAACAAAACGATGGATAAACAATGACTTACCCAGAGAGCAAAAACGAGAGCTAAAACCACAAATCCAATATAAATCGCAGTGGCATACACACGGACAGAGTCAAACATCATCCTTAGTTGTTGCCTAGGTCCAATGAGAAAAGCTGTGCTGGCAAAAAAAAAGGAAACATGAGAGGAAAAATAATATAATTGACTAGCTTAGATGTGATCCAAGCTGAGACCATTTGGTGGCATTACTAGCTAGCGAGCCAAACAATAGATAAGTTGCTTTCTTACAAAACAGTAGCAAAGGTTCACAGAAGCTTCCAGACAACCAGAGAAGTACCATTATTGAATCAGTGATGATTAAGATGATAACCACAGAAAGGACGTATAATTGAACTAAGACGACACCTAATAGAATGGAAGCATTTTGTATTGAAGCATTGCGCAAAGATGTAATAAGAAATTAAGAATACCTGCCAACTGCTAACACGTTCCCAAAGGTGAATAGAACAGCAAATTTGATGGGCTTGGCGAAGACAATAAATGACTGCAGCATCAGGAGATATAAAAGGCGCTATTTGTTAGCTCATTCTTTTCAACAATTATGGAAATTATTCCTTTCTTCCCAGAAACAGAGGAACTTCTCTAATTTACTTTCTTTGGTTTGTTTCTTCGGCATGATATTACACATATGTTCCCAAGACAAGAAAATGAATAATTTCATAGCGATACAAGACCGGCTCTTAATTAAGTTAGCCCCCATTTCATATTTCGTTGGAGATATCCTGCATTCGTATAGAGCTGAGCAAATATTGAAACTCATTTTTGCATCGAGCAAACAAAGCACAATGATCTTTCCCTTAAATTTCAGAAAAGCCTAACATTAACAAATAAGATGAAGCATAAATCTCCAAATTTGTACTTGGTATCGAGTAACTGGGAGTGGGGTTTTCCCTAGAACACATCTGATAGTGTAGACAAGAAATCGAACCATCTAACGAACTACACATATGACACCAAAGATGAGAATCATCTCTATAAAATGAGAGAGGCGTTAGCAATCTCAACGACACATTGATTATACTTGCGATGACAATCTCCAAGTTCTTATCTGCACAACAGATGTAGACTCAA
This sequence comes from Hypericum androsaemum, assembly GCA_963995505.1. Lineage (NCBI taxonomy): Eukaryota > Viridiplantae > Streptophyta > Magnoliopsida > Malpighiales > Hypericaceae > Hypericum > Hypericum androsaemum. Next base: position 16,083,313 of record OZ023182.1, read on the forward strand.
CTGTCTAAGACTATCCTTCATTAACCACAGTAATGCGAAATCCACACAGCAATTAAGATTCAAGTCTTCCAATACAGTTGGCCAAGGCAACACCAATTAAACTAAACACACAATCGAAATCTGCGAGAAACTAAAACAGCCACTCAGAACACTGCAAACCAATGAAGAGATGGTGGAAGTTGCAAGATCAGATCCGTACCAGGAACATACAAGCAAGCCCACCCACCAGGAACCCACCAAATGCGTACATTCTCTGCACTCAGAAACCCAAAAGAAAAATACTCATCACTAAACACAACATTGAAAGGATAGAACAAGTCGAAAATTTGCAGATGATCCTGAAATGGGCAACCAAAAAGACTCCAACTTTACAGGAAACATAACATAGAAAGGACAGAACAAGTCGAAAATTTGCAGATGATCCTCAAATGGGCAGCCAAAAAGACTCCAACTTTACAGGAAACATAACATCGAAAGGACAGAAAAGGTCGAAAATTTGCAGATGATCCTGAAATGGGTAACCAAAAAGACTCCAACTTTACAGGAAACATAACATCGAAAGGACAAAAAAAGTCGAAAATTTGCAGATGATCCTGAAATGGGTAACCAAGAAAGACTCAAACTTTGCCGAGTTCCTGTACCTGGGTTGGAGAAAGAGAGAAGAGAGCGTTCTGGGAGTCGTCGTCCTCAAAGAAGCTCTCCTCTCGTCTCTCCCCTCCATCACCTTCCACCAACTGCTTTAACTTCCACATTCTTCTTCTTCTCCTCTCTCTCTTCGGCTGTTTCTCCTCCCCAACCCACCTCTAACTTGACCTCAGGAAGCCATAACCCCCTCCTTGGAAGCTGCAGGTGGTGTGGGAACGTTGGACCTGCAACTGCAAGAAATATATTAAAATGTAGAGGAGAGATCAAAGGACTTGTTTCTTTGAAAGGGAATACAGATGTGGAAGGTTTCGACCAAAACGTAACAGGACAGATGGGAATTGATAGGACAAATAAAAAATAGTATTAAATATTGGGCAAATTACTGTAGCACCCTTCTTATTTGACTTAATTAATGATTTAGTCCCTCTAGTTTAAAAAATTATTCTAGCGTCCTTCGTGTTTGATTTTATTATTTGTTCAGGTCCCTATAACTCTTTTTTTCATTTTTGTTATTGAAATGACTAAAATACCCTTAACAAATTTAAAAAACCATCCCCTTCCCCTTCCTTGGACCTTCTCGCCCTCAGCCAACCAAATTCATTCCGGCCAGGCTTCCGTTCACTGGCCAACCAAGTTAATCCTTTTCTTACGAAAACCTATGGTAACCCTAAACCCCAAAATCGGCGAAGCTTCAAGAAAATCCAGAATCGGTGAGTTCCGTTCCAGTCGCACCGGTCCCAGGGACAAGGCACCACATCCAGTTACCTTAAGGGCGGCCTGGCCACCCCATGGGCGGCGGTGTCAGCTCCCTCAACGTTCAGCTGCGCAAGGAGCTCGACCTCTATGCCTCCCCCGTTAACTGCTTCAACCTTCCTGGCCCATGCGCAGAAGTCGTCGCCGCCGTCGCCTGAGGCCATCTCGGGGTTGGCGGTTCTCTTCTCGTGCATTGCCGCTTCCTTCTCCTTGGGATGAGGCATAAGAATTTTCTCCAGTCCCTTCGTCTCCAACCCATTGACTCTAAGCTCCACGTCCCTCCCACCTAACAAAATCAAAAACCAAAACGCGGGGAGAGAGAGAATCTTTGCAATTGCTAAATGGGTAATTAAATTAAAGGATCGACAAAGCTGCTTGTTGGAAAGTTATAGACTTCGATCAAATTCTGTTATTGTTCTACGTTTATGCTCGCTGCAACTAGGAGAAATTTTGGAAAATTTGTTGGAAAGCTGTTGTTTTGAACTTTGGATGGATTATTGTAGATTTCTCCTGGTGAATGGAGATGAACTTTCAATTAGGTTTCGATTTGTAAGAGGTTGGGGATGAACTTATGATTTGTACAACGTCGATTTGCTCCAATCCGGTGCCGATCTTGATGGGTTTAGTTATTTTTTCGACGTGAACGTCGTGACAGGTTTGATGTTCGGCGGTGAAGCTCCAGCGAGAGAGTCTAACGAAGAAGAAAGAGATGATTTTTTTTAAGGGTATGTTCGTCATTTCAATGATAAAAATGAAAAAAGAGCTGATGACGTCAGCCAGGAACCCGAACGTATAATAAAATCAAACACGAGGGACGCTAGAATAATTTTTGAAACTAGAGGGACTAAATTATCGATTAAGTTAAACAAGAGAGATACTACAATAATTTTTTCTTAAATATTCGTCGTAAGAATTTTCAATTTTCGGGGTGGTCAACTTCAGATTTGTTATCAACAAAAAAATTACTTAATTTAATAATAATAACATATGATACTTGAATCCAACTTAAACAGTATACTTCCAATTTAACTTGGATTATATCTTACTAATGGTAATTTATTCAGGGTATATTTCATGTTACTTTTGTCCTAAATTTGTAAGTTCACATTGTTCCTTCATTTAATTCGTTTTATGCATATGAAAGTAAAATAATTTTCACGTCTCAGCGGAATTTTTAAGGTTTTGATTGGATAAAAAATTTAAGGTAAAATTTCACTTTAGTACATTGACACTCCAAACTACCATATGATTTCAAAATATTTGACCAAATGATATAGATTTCTCTAATTGTCACCCATTGGACAAAATTGTCCTAAGTTAAGTATCATTAAATTAAACTTTTTAAAAATATAAAGAAAAATATTACAAAAACGGGAGAATAAATATTTTCATATACTTTTTATGATTTGTTTCAATAACCATTTTTTCTTAATTATATTTGGGAATATATCTGTCTTAAAAAGTTATTTATACGGTGGAGTATCAAAGAACTTAATCACACAAAAATAAAGTGGAAATTGATAAACTTTTATTTTTACTAGGGCAAATTGCCCTCAGTCTTTTGGAGTTTGCCAAAATCACTGTTTCAGTCCCTCCTATTTCGAAATCAAAAGTTTGGCCCCCTAGTTTGCTTTTATTGAACTCTAAGTCCTTCGCTAATGTCATCGGCCAACTTTACCCTTACAATAAAAAAATAAAAAAATTACTCTCTTCCCCACGTCATCTTCTTCGTTCCTCCAATTATTCTCTGGTACCAGCTGGATTCTCCGGCACCGATTAGCTTTCTCAATCTATTAATTGAATGTGTAAATTGAATCGGTCAATTCAAGCAATGAACAAGCTCTCGTCCTCGAAGCCCTTGCCCGACACCCGACACCCGACACCCGACGCCGACTTCTTCAAGCAAACGCCGAGAGAGAGAAGGGAAGGAAGCAACAACGAAAGTAGGAGGAGGAGCCTGGGGAAGGTACTCGACAGAGGAGGCGAGGGACTCCTTCCTCGGCAAGTCCGAGGTCGCCGGCGTGGTCTCTTCTTCAGCCATCTACAACAAACTTGCAACCAAAATCCCCAATTCCTCGTGCCCAACTATTGCTCGAACCGCGATCCAAAAAATAAGCCAAATCCAATGAGAAGGAAACTAGAAAAGAGAGCGAAGATTTTGCCTCGAGAGAGTATACGAAGACATCGTCGTTTCTGGCCGAACCCGTGCTTCCGGTCGGCGATCCAGAATCATCGATCGAAGAGAAATGGAAGGTGGAAATGCGAAATTGGGTTGGGGGAAAGGGAGGCCGACGTAGAGGAGGGAGGACGAGGAGGAGGTCCGGGGTTGGAGGAGGCAGAACTTAGAGGCAGGGTTAGGGGCCGGCGAGGACTACTTCACTTCTTGAATGGCCGGAACTTGAAGAGAGTTGGTCGGGGAAGAAATTTTTTTTAATTGAAGGGTATAATAGTCATTTTCTTGATTAAAAATAAAAAATCGAATGATGATATCAGCGAGGGCCTTAGATTTCAATAAAAGCAAACTAGGGGACCAAACTTTCAATTTCGAAACAGAAGGGGCTGAAACAATAATTTCGTCAAACCGCAGGGGGCTGAGGGCAATTTAGCCTTTTTACTATGTACAGTAAAACTTCTCTAAAGTAATCTCCTCTAAAGTAATAACTCCTTTATCGTAATAACTGATACTTTTTCAAAAAAATTTAGTGTAAAATTTTGGTCCCAATTTTTCATTGATAATTTTTACGTCATCATTCATCTTTTGAATTATTTTCAAATGGTTCTTTTGATCGCCGTCTTATTTATAAAAAAAATTTCAATCGAGTATAACATTTGAATAATGCTATAAGGCGAGATTTGAAGTATGTGGTGACTTTTATCACTTTACCTCTACTCAGCGAGTCTCGCTCGCCCCGTACTCTCCCTCCCCGAAGAAACGCCGAAACCCTAACTCTCCGACCGGCGGGGGTGAAAATGTCGTCGACGCTTCTGGAGGTGACGCGAGCGGCGCACGAGGAAGTGGAGTGTCTGGAGCGGCTGATAGTGAAGGATCTTCAGGCGGCGCCGGCTTCCAACAAGGACCGCCTCGTCCAGGGCCACCGCGTCCGCAACATGATCGACACCGTCATCTCCACCTCCAACAAGCTCGTAATCTCCCTTCCTCTTCTCCTCCTTCGTACTTGTTAGTTAGTTATCCGACACGTGTCGGGGAGCTGAAACCGCCGAAATCGACAGGTGGAGATTTACGAAGATAAGGACAACGCTAGGAAGGATGAGATCGCGTTCCTCGGCGGCCTAACCTATAAGCCTGCCCCGAGCAGCGTCTTCGCCTTTTACGACAGGTTGAAAGAGGTATTCCTTCTTATTCGGTGTAGGCTCCTCCCCGTTTGATTGTTTAAAGATTCATTGATAAGATTTCGATCTTTCTTTCTGTCTTTGGCGTGTCAAGATTCGAGAGTATCATAGGAAGCATCCGGCTGCACGTGTTGTCGATGCCGATGATCCGTACGAGGCACTTCTCAAGGAGGAGCCAGTAGTTGAGTTTACTGGAGAGGTTTGTTTTTCTCTCCCTTCTGGATCTTCCCTGCACTATATTGTAGCCAAATTTGGAACTTCGGACGGGTCTATGCGTTGCGACATTTAGCAGCTTAATGGATTCCATTTCGTAGATGTCAGGGCTTAATTGCTTGCCATTTTTAGCACGTGTTGTTGATAACGCTGCTAGGTTGATCATGTTTTTGTTCTGCTTTGTTATTGTTCCCAAGTTTTATTTTTTCCGTGTAATTGCTTTTTTGCTACCTGCAAATGCAATACGAGTTAATGCAATTTGTTTAATTTATTTATTTAGGAAGCTTTTGGCAAGTACTTGGACATGCATGAATTGCACAATCAGTACATTAATTCAAAATTTGGAAATCGAGTGGATTATGCTACTTATCTGGAAGAATTTCCCAAGCTTGAAGACATTCATCGCAAAAAGAAGTTGACCAGGTTCGCTTGTCATTTGTTTCCCTAGCGATTGCCATTTGAGAGCCTTTGTGGTTGTTATCCTCTAGACATGGACATATCATGTCTAAGATACTCCATTATGCCATTCTTCCTGCAGCCAATACAAAGAATATCTGAAGAATCTACTAGAGTATTTGATTTATTTTTTCCACCGGACGGAGCCCTTGCAAGACCTCGAGAGAATCTTTTCAAAGGTATGTCATTGTGTTTCAGATCAGCTTTTAAATGTTTCAGACCTGGTGGTGGGGATGTAAGAGGTCCGCAGATGGTTTCATGTCATATAGCTGGTTTCCATTTGTCAAATTTATCATAGGAAGATAAAATTGTTTGGAGTTTGCAGCAACTGCTAAAGTGCTGGTTTCTCAATCAACCAACTGTTGGCAATAAGTTTTTGGTTTGCTCTGTTGGCCAGTTCTATAGGACAAAGTCATACAGCGATAGGAAAAGATGAGAAAACTTAATCTAGCTTGTGAAATCTGCTTGTAAATACGGTTTTATAGTACTTGACTCACAAAGTTGTTTCACTGGTACTTATAAAATGGAAATCTAGGCTTCAAAATGAAACTTGTGCAAGATATATGGAAACTGGTTCGTTCTCTATAGCATCAGCAGGACCAAATTATACTCAAGCAAGAATCAGAAATGCAAATTTGGAAGTAAAAAATAAATATTAATGGGAAATTGGAATACCAAAAGAGATATCTTGGTTTACAAGTTCATTAGCCTCTGCTGCGCACATTTAAAACTATAACACTGACTCACTTGGCTTCTTCACAGTTGCTATTCTGAAATCAGATCTTGATGCTCAAACAAAAATATATTTGCAATATTATAACAATTCCCTTCTGATCTGTAGAGGGTATCGTGTAGGTATCTGGTGACTTCGAGGAGCAATGGGCTACTGGACAGGTCGCAGGTTGGGAGAAGATTAAGGAAGAAAATGGTTACGCTCCAGATCAGAGTAATGCCATCGATCTTGATTATTACAGCTCAGTCGAAGAGCTGATTGAACTGGGTCCTGAGAAACTGAAAGAGGTGAGGTGACCTGCAGTGTATGATACTTTTCTGTTTGGTCCCTTTTTTGTCTTTTCCTGCTGGGTTGCTTGTGGTGTGGGTAAATGTTCCTGGCCAACCTCAAATAATTTCCATGTCATTTGTTAGGTCACCTTGATATTTTTCTGTTTTGTATGGCAACTTGGGTATTAAAATCCGAAGTCTATAGTTTCCCCTTGTCTTGACATCTCTTCCTTTCCAGGCATTGGCAGCAGTAGGACTCAAAACAGGTGGTACTGTCCAGCAGCGTGCAGAGAGGGTTTTCCTCATGAAGGTGCTTTTCATTCTCTAGGCTTTGAAGTGTTCTGTAGAAAAAAATGGAATTTATTGCACCTCCTAATGCTTTAGTTTCCAGGTCTAATTTATCTCAAATCGTTTGTGAGAAGCTTATTTTCCATTTTCTCTTGCCGTTTATGTTATAGTTTGCGATCTTAAGCTCAAAAGTTCTCTCTCCTAAACAACTTGTATTTGGTACTTCCGAGTCTATTCTTAGTTAAGAAACCTATCTGTCTGAAACATTCAGTAGATTCTGTTTGTTTCTCTTAATCATTTTACTGTCATGGTTCGCACTTGTCTCTGACCTTGCTCATCATCTGAGTCAAGCATTTCATCTCTTAGGACTGCTTCTGTTTTGTCAGTGGCAACCTCAATCTGATATTCATATTCATATTTTATTTGATTGGTTTTACATTAGATGGTAAGTTCCTTGTTACAACATTGTTGTCTTGTTCAGCATACACCTCTTGAAAAATTGGACAAGAAGCATTTTGCAAAAGGTTCAAAAGATGGTTCTGCAGCTTCAGGAGATGTTGAAAATTCTAAAGAAATTGCTCTCATGGAGGCCAAACTTAAAAGGCTATGTGACTTGCTGGAAGAGGTGCATCTCCTCCCTCTTCCCGTGTTTTCCCTTGCCTCTGAAATGCCTAACTGCTTGATTTTTTTACATCTTTAGACAATTGTACGTACAAGAGAAAATGTTGTGAAGAAGCAGGCTTTGACATATGACGAAATGGAAGCAGAACGTGTTGATGTAAGTTTTGCATGATCTATCCCATTCTCTTCGATGATTTTATTTGGTGGCTTTATAATAGATGTCAGAAAATGTGCAAATTCAAATGCTGTATCTGTTGCTTTCTTACTAAGTTGAATAATGTTTTAACTATTACCTAGAAGCTTGTATTTTAACAACCTTAATTCTCATAATTACTGTTATTAATTGAAAATTGCTTATACCTACTGACTGGCGGCCTTCCATATTTTGAGAATTTTGCATAAAAATACGTAGCCTGAAGTTACTCATACCAAGTCTCCTGAGCTGATAGCTAATGATTGTTTCATTTTGAAACAGGAAGAGATGCAAGCTGACAGTGAAAGTGATGATGACGAGCAACAGATATACAATCCTCTGAAGTTGCCAATGGGCTGGGATGGGAAACCTATACCTTACTGGCTATATAAGCTTCATGGTCTCGGCCAGGTACTCCACTCCTCGGCATCATGGTATTGCAGGACCTGTAGTTATTACTTGGCTATAATTTATGTATCAAAAGTTCATAACGGATTTGTGGGTATATCAGGAATTCAAGTGCGAGATATGTGGAAACTGCAGTTACTGGGGTCGTAGGGCTTATGAAAGACATTTTAAGGAATGGCGTCATCAGCATGGGATGCGTTGCCTTGGCATTCCAAACACAAAGAACTTTAACGAGATTACTTCAATTGAGGTACAAGTGGCTCCTAATGTTTTTTCCTGTTTTACATGTTCTTGTTTCAAGATATGATAATATCGGATAACTGAAGATCGAATGAGAAACTGGAGAAATGCCCCTTTGCAGGAAGCAAAAGAACTATGGAAAAGGATTCAAGAACGTCAAGGAGTGAATAAGTGGCGCCCAGATCTCGAAGAAGAGTATGAAGACAGGGAAGGAAATATATACAACAAGAAGACATATTCTGATTTGCAGCGTCAAGGATTGATCTAGAGAAACTGCCACGCAGACCTGACTTGAGATTTGAAGCTGTCTTCTTCAGTTCTGGCAGTGTGACGTCAAGAGACTATTATTGCTTTTAAAGAAAACAAAAAGGAGAAAGAACCAGGTGCGACAGTGCTGTCTAACATGTATAACTTAAACTGGGAGAGCTTTGGCTGGTCATATTTGGCTTAAACTTGGATCAGTCGGTCCAACCTGGATTAGTTAGTGTGTCCTAATGCAATGTTGTATAAACAATTAAACCTTTAGGAATGAGTTTTGCTAGATGCAGAAAAGGAAAAAAAAAGGGGTTGCAATCCATGTTTTTCATGTATTTCTACTATTGGTTTTTCTAAACAATGAAGCAGTGAGCAGTTCGGAAGACTGTTTTAACACTATATTTGGATAACTGTGTTTGATTCAAGTTCATATTTAGGAAGTACACTTTCATACAATAATGTTTTGTATGGTTATAATAGAATGAAATAAAGTGTTAAAGAAAGCGATTCAGAGTAATTTTGTTAAGTTAGGTTGTTTCTCTAACTCCCAATTTGGTGTGAATGTGATGACATTTTTTTTATTTTCCAAGTTTTGGTTATTCAATGTTATTACCTGTTACTTACTTTATGTAGTAGTCCTTTCATGGAGCACGATTGCATCTTTCCTGTGTATTTGGCATGATGGTCATGACATTCATTCTGGTAATATTTTTTTTTTCGAGCTGATTGTTTTTATGTTCTTTTTATTTAAAAAAATATATTTTTTTCGTGCATTGATATAGTGAATCGTGGTACATATACCAGGTAGCTCCATAGTACAATACAGTTCAAGAGACCTACGAAGCTATTGATCGAAACCAATAATTATGTACAACTTTCATCAACACAAGATCTTGTGAAGAGTAGGGCCGATCCATTGACCCCACGAAGGACAAGCAACCTGGAGTCCACATATGTTCCGCAGACCAACTTTGATAGATCAAACATTTCCGGAGGAACCTGCGTGCGCACTTCTTGCACCACGCTTCTCGCAATGTCGAGATCGCGGGCGACAGGGTCGTCCAGCGACATCGTCACCTCAATGTCGCCTGGTACGAGCTTAGCTACCGGGAGACTGGACGGGAACTGTTCGAAAGGGATGGCCTTTCTCCATTTCCCGCCGCTGAGTTTCCGAGCCAAGGAATTGAGATTGCCTGTATAACCGAAGGAAAACCTTGTTGTTGACTCATCTTCCTTCAAATACAAGCGTCTTCCAGACGTTAGTTGAAATGGAGAGTTTATGTTCAAGGCCCCGGAGACACCGGTCTTGTTGTGGGGCCATTCTTTGCCGACTATGACCGTGAAGCCAATGTCCGAAGCGAAAGAGAGACCGCCTTCTGATTGGATGTTTGTTGAGACGGTTAGTTCGACGTTCCCAACGAGAGAGCGAGCATGTGGCTGACGAAGAGTTAATCCTATGTGCCTCCCGGTGCAATACAATAAACGCCATTTCCCTGGAAGCAGCTCCAACCAGTTCTGCAGAACGAAATAACAATGATATAACCAAGTAGCTACAGCTTCAATTCTAGTTAATTGCTTCAATGCTCCAAAAGGGCTACAGGTAATCCAGACAAGTACGTACCTTCGGCTTGGAGTGAGGATTCAGCATCTCCATCAATTCGATGAAGTAAGCAAGTCGATTACGCTTTAGGAAAAAGAATATAAGTCAGTTGATAGTTGATACAGCTGAAACACTGATGCCACAAACAGACTTCAATATAGGTCAAGGCGTGTGTCACGCAATCTATAAACAGAAATCCTAAGGTACAAACCAGAAACACACATGCTGTTACTTGCGTAGCATGGATCTGTTATCGAGGAATTATATAACTCGAGAAGCTACCTTTTCGGTACAATTAAGAATGGAGTCCAGGCTTTATAAAGAAAAAAAAGCAGCTTACTTGACAAACATATGCAATATTGCGAACTAGGTTTCCTATAAAAGTAAATGCTAGGTGGTACCAAAGAAGTTTGGTAAAGTCACCCTAAATATCATTAAGGTATTACTCGAAACAAGGGTACGCACCCTTCAAGGACTTGTTCATGTTAATCTAAATACGTATCGACTCACTTTGAACTCTATTGTCATCAAAGGACAGTGCTCTAACACAAATCTTTGAAAAGCAATAGAAGATTGAATTAGAGAAAGGGAAGTATATCTACCTGAGGTTGGCTGTATATGTACTCCTCTGTAATGCGCACAGCAGTCGAACCAAGGCCCCATCTAATAATTTCCATTGACGGACTGATGCGCCATTTGGGTCCACATAGGAATGGGTGCCTGAGGGCATCCAAGCAACTGAAAGCAAAATCAAAAATCATCTCAGCATCCATCATTCAAATTTCAAATAGAAGTTGCTGCTTCAAAAGGAAACCTATACGAAACAATTAAATGATACCTTATCCGCTTAGAAGGTTCAACTGCGAGTAACAAGGACAGAAGGTTCCAGCCAGCACCCCAGTTTCGATCAAGTATCTGTGACGATAACAACAACATGTATAAAACACACCATTTCTAGAACCTTCAACAAAACGTCAGAAATGGTTTGCTGTAGAACACAAATACCTGGAGCCCAATATTTCCAGATGCTGAATTTCTACAGAGTACGCGTAGAAAAAATTCACGCAGGCAAGATGGATTATTTCCCTGGGACCGCAAAGAAATCAGAGGTCACTTGTGCACTAGATGTCCAATAGTGGTTTGACCACAAAGAAATCAGAGGTCACTTGTGCACTAGATGTCCAATAGTGGTTTGCTTTAACTTTTTCTTTTTTGAGGAAACAATGGCAATAATGTCATCAAAGTCCGGTATTCATCTCAATCATTCTATCGCTGCATGTTCAAAAGTACGATTACTGCTATACAATGAAATCACAGGATGACATTAGAATGCAAAATACACATGATCTGTTTAATATGCTTCAGATGTTGATAATCAGAGTGGTAGGAAATTAAAGCTATTGATTCTGCACCTTTATGAAGAAGGCTTTGAACTTAGAGAAGGTTGACGGGTCCATCAATTCCCGCAACACCATTTTTGCCATCATAAATCCAACACATCTTCAAGACAATAGCCAAGGAAAATAAAATGAGCCCAAAATCATTTCCAAAAACGTGTCAATAAAAGAAGAAGCACACCTCATGTCAAAGGCAATCATCATTAGTCGCCTGTCTGAAGTATCATCCAAAGTTCTAGCAGTTGGACCATCTTCACAGAAGTCAGCAGCATTTCCTAGGATACCAACCTGAAATAGAAATGGTCATACAAATGCCACATAAGAGAAATTAGTTCTAAGAACACTTTGCTTACCTTAATATGTCTATCCACAGGGCTAATATGTACATTTTCCAGCCTCAACTCCGTATGAGCAAGTCCGTGACTATGCAAGTAGTTGACCTGAAACAAGAGTAGCGGTACCTTCAGCTCCACCAAATGGCAATCAGCATATACAAGCATCCAGACATTGTCGGGTTTTTGAGACATACACCAATAAGAAGATCTCTCATCAATAAGCGTATTATTCGCAATTGCCGAGAGACAGCTGGTCCACCAATTTTATGATCTCCAACTCGCCTGAGTGATTCCTCATCCAGAGCCAATGTAGCTTCCAATGTAGGAAGCCAATCTGATTGCTGAAGCCAATGCCTCAATGAAAAGCTACCATGATACTGACAAAAAGGTAGGTAATGAACACGAACAATTAAGTGTCTGGTTCGCTTTCTACTTTAAGTGAACAAGAGAAAAAGGGAAAGAAGTGACATCGATTCTCAGCTACACGAGGAAGGACCTACCCCATGAACCAGGGTAAAGGAGCAACCATCACCATCACCACCACCTGAATCTGAGCAAACGTAACCATGAACTTGCATTGAATAGGAATGGTACATGAGTCTACGTCGAACAAGCTTTTTCAACACCTGTATTGCAGAACAACATAACGGATTATAGAACTGCTGGAATCTCAAGCTTCCACGCAAAATTTTGACAGAATCACTAGATAACCTCTATTGCTCGCTTTCCTCTTCTTTGGGCTTGAGCACTAGTCAGTTGCCGAAGCACAACTTTAGTGTCATACAAAGGGCTGCAATTCCATCATACATCCATTAATGTCAACTGCATTCCACCTTCTACAGAGAAATATGACTAGCACACGCACCTATTAGAATCCTTGACAACGGCTTCGAAAACCATCTCATCAGCCTACAACAAAAAACCAAATTGGATCAGCTTTCGAATCCTAATAACACATCCAAGTAATCAACACAACTCCATTCCCCGTACCCGTCCGCCAAGGCCAGCACTGACACGATCAAGTATCTCAAAATCGGACATCTTGAACCTCGTGACAGGACCAGCTTCTTCCTCCTCCAGGGAATCCACCAAACCACTCCTCGGATTCTCCTCCGGTTCCATAACCGCCTTACTCGGGGAAAAGCAACTCACCCTCAACAATCCCTGCCTCCCCAAGTAAGTACTGGCAGAATCATGCCTTACCCACAAGCAAGTACCAAGCTTGACCAGTCTAGTCGACAAGTTTTGACCACAAATAGCGGGAGAAGTCAACCCGCTTCCAGTTAACGCCATCAATTACGATCCCCAGCTCCTAAACAACAAGAGGAAGAAAACTAAACATCATACCCAGAAGACAAAAAAGGAAAAAGTTGCAAACTTTACCAACCAGAGACCCAGAAGAAGCAGATTGCTCGTATCTTCCCGGCAAAAGGGTCGGAAACTGGAGGAACAAGTAAAAATGGTGGAGGGGAGAGAGAGAGAGAGAGAGAGAGAGAGAGAGAGAGGGGGGGGAGCTAAATATAGGGAGTAGGGCGCGTGGGGAAAGCGTGAGAGAGTCAGTAGGAGGGATTAAAACATGGGTGTTGCTCGTGCCCGCCCGCAAATATCTTCCCGGTTGCTTGTGCTTGTCGGGCACTAGCGATATTGAATTTTTGTACGAGTGCGGATATTTTTGAATTCTATTTAAAATACGTCTTTTTTAATAGAGTAGGCTAAAATTCTATATTAGTGTTAACAAAAATTTCCAAATAGGATCATTGGGAAAAGTTCTCTCTCTCTCATTCTGGTGCTCTTACAAACACATACCTGCTGACATTTTCTGGCACCATGTCGGAAATTTCCTGGCATCTTATTTTTTAGGTACTACCAAAAAATGAGCATTTTTCAGGAACATCAGAATGAACAAATATTTCCCATGAAAAATACTTCCCAGGACTCCATTTAAGAATTTTTTTTAACACAACTTAAAAAGTTGAACTTGAAATTTATAAAGTTGATCTGTATTTTTTTTATCTTTTAAACTAGCTTTATGATATTCCCTTTGGTTTGTTTCGACAATTTTGGCCACCGTGACATGATCCTCCTCTGTCTTGTTTCGTGCTTGCGGTGGCTTCTACTCCTGCCACGTGTGTTGGTTGTAGGGTCCTTATTTCCATAGTTTTGGAACCCACCGACCCATTTTTTCTGTTTTGCGAAAGAATGAACCAAACCTGTTTTAGACTACCCACATCAGCAACCCATCCAATCTAGGTCACGGAATAAATTATTAATTTCTCTCTCTTCCATACCCAATTCCTACCCAATCCAATCCACTTACATATTTTCTACCCACATCAGCAACCCAGTTCACAGAATAAATTATTAATTTCTCTCTCATCCACATATTATCTACTCTGATTTATTTAGATTAAAATTATATATTACGAAAATAATTATGTTTTCAATAACACGATTAAATATTGTGATTAAGTCATAAAATTACAAAAGTAAAAATTGAAATACTAAATTAGATAAAAATAATTTAAGGTACAAATGATAAATTACGAATATGAAGTTTTCATATTACAAATACAGGAATTTCAAATTACATAATTAATTATCGTTTCCAAACTTTTGCCAAATATGCTCAATTATATCACTTTTCAAAGCGTTATGAGCTTCTCTATTGCGAAGTTGTTCTCTAGCAGTCATGTAGGTGGATAGATTTCCGATGCGTTCAGTAGAGAACTCAAAAGTTTCTTCATTGTCATCTTCATTACAGAATTCAGCCGGATCATGATAACGGAGATATGTGTCTCGTTCATCCTCTACTATCATATTGTGCAATATGATGCAAGCCTTCATAATTCTTCCCATTAACTCCTTGTCCCAAAGAAGGCATGGACATCGAATGAATGCAAAACGAGCTTGTAGAACTCCAAATGCGCGTTCCACGTCCTTCCTAGCAGCCTCTTGATGTTCAGCAAACAACTTGTGCTTTAAGGTTGAAGGAGATGTAATGGACTTGACAAAAGCAGCCCATGTGGGATATATTCCATCAGTGAGATAATATGCCATATCATATTGTCGATTGTTGACGACATAACTCACTTTTGGTGCTCTACCTTCCAAGACATCACTGAAAACAGGAGATCGTTCCAGTACATTAATATCATTGAGAGTACCTGGTGTTCCAAAGAAAGCATGCCATATCCATAAGTCATATGATGCAACTGCTTCCAGAATTATTGTAGCCTTTCCACTTCGTCCTGCATATTGCCCAGCCCATGCATTGGGACAATTTTTCCATTCCCAGTGCATACAATCAATACTACCTATCATACCTGGGAATCCACGTTGTTCCCCAACGTAGAGTAGTCTTGCCAAATCTTGTGCGTTGGGCCTTCTCAGGTACTCATTTCCAAAGCAGGAAATTACACCATCTACGAACTTAATGAGGGCTTGCCGTGTTGTAGATGCACCCATTCTCAGGTATTCATCAACGACATCAGTTGATGTTCCATAAGCTAACACTCTTATGGCTCCGGTACATTTCTGCATGCCTGTCAGACCAAGGGTACCTGCAGCATTTGTACGTTGTTGAAAATATACGTCATTGGCACTAACCGCCTCCACAATGCGAAGGAATAACGATCTTTGCATCCGAAACCTTCTCCGGAAGACCTCAGCTGAATACGTTGGCTCGTCACCAAAATAGTCATTCATCAACCGCTCCTCACCAACTCTTCGTTCCCTATTGACATATCGCCTTCGCCTTGCCGGCGGTGGATCTCCAATGATCATACTAGGATTGACTATGAATGCATCCTCAAGTAAGTGATCAATTCGTCGATTCTGTTCTCTTCTTCGTGCTTTCCATTCATCAACAACTCTAGTGAATGCATCACTATCACTTGAATCTGAATCTGATATATTTTCACTGTGAGACATTTATGAAGAGAATTATGGGTATGGGATGGATTTAAGTTTGTGATGGTCACCAATATATATAGAATAGATACGAGACAAATTACCATAATTGTGGGTGTGGGTGGATGACAAAGGTGAAGTGACAACACAATAGGTACGAGACAAATTACATTAATTGTGGGTGTGGGTGTGGGTGTGGGTGGATGACAAAGGTGAAGTGACAACACAATAGGTACGAGACAAATTACATTAATTATGGGTGTGGGTGTGGGTGTGGGTGGATGACAAAGGTGAAGTGACAACACAATAGGTACGAGACAAATTACATTAATTATGGGTGTGGGTGTGGGTGTGGGTGGATGACAAAGGTGAAGTGACAACACAATAGGTACGAGACAAATTACATTAATTGTGGGTGTGGGTGTGGGTGTGGGTGGATGACAAAGGTGAAGTGACAACACAATAGGTACGAGACAAATTACATTAATTGAAGAACACATTACAAGAAATGAAGAACAAATTACAATAATTGAAGAACACATTACATTAATTGAAGAACACATTACAAGAAATGAAGAACAAATTACAATAATTGAAGAACAAATTACAAGAAATGAAGAACAGATTACAACTAATCAGTTTCCAAACAATCGAGCTATTAGACAACTCTTTAACTCTTCATCTTCTGGGGATAAATGCTGTTTTGAAATCAAAGCAGTCAACATGATTTTATCCAACTCCTTATTCTTCCTGGCCTCCCTTTTTTCCTCCAGTTGTTGTTGCATCTCCAATGTCTTCATCAAAATTTCATTTTCATTATCTCTGGTTATTCTCATCTCACGAAGTTCTGCTGCAACATCATTAGATGCTTTACCTTTACCTTTTCCTTTCCTTTTTTTGGCAGCATCTCTTCCCATAGGGCGGGAAAGTGTTGCAGACCTGGTGATTGGATCTTCTGAGTTAGATGGGATTGAATAATCTCCTTCTTCGGTATTCTTTGACCTCTTCGAGCTCCCAGCACTTTCTATTTCCTCCTCCTCGTTCTGCGGAGGAAAATTTGTTGCAGCGCGATCTCCTTCTTCAATTTGCCATTTGGGAGATTTACACATAACTTCATTAAAAACAACAAGGTCAGTAAATTTTTTTCCACCTTTTTTTTCATAAAGTGCTTGAGCTTCGGCCTCAACATCTGCCTCGCTCATGCCGCTCCGTTTCCTTTTTAGTGCTTCTCGGTAGACACCGACCCATCTTGCTGCATTTTCATTTAGTCGTTTATAACGACCTTTTATTGCTGGCACATTTCTTGCATGGATCTCTTCCGGTTTTTCTGCTTGAGCTTCATGGTACAAATCACTCACTCGGGACCATAGCGAGGCACTCTTCTGATTTTTTCCAATAACACTATCTTCGCTACAGAAGATGTAAGCTGACATTAGGGCAATGTCTTCTTTGACACCCCAATTAATTAGTGCAGGCTTTTTAGTTTTAACCTGGCTAGCTCCATCGAAGGATAAGTGTTGTGGAATATTTTGGGGGGGTTGGTGTTGGAACAATGGCATTTGGGAAGGATTTGGCGAAAATTGAGAGGTATAAAATGGTGGAGAGTTGGAATACTCTCCAGAATTTAGATAAGATGAAGGATTATAAGATCCGAATGAGTGATAATTTGAAAAATTAGGATCATTTGGATCCATAATAGAAATAATATAATAGAGACAATTTATAAGAAGAGATTATGTAGTGAAAGAAGAGAGAATTTTAGATGGTATATGAAAATATGTTAACATTGGACTCTATTTATAGAGATACAAAATTTAATAATTTTTAAATTATTTTTTAAATTTATTACCAAAGATAAGCTAACCACAAAAATCTTATCCGAATAAATCTATTTTTACGAATAATATTATGCCAAGTGGAAATAACTAGATAGTTAGATTATTGAAAAAAAAAAAATAAACCAACCAATCCGCTCGGGAGCGGGATTGGCTGGCCAATCCGCTCGGCCGAGCGGGATTGGCTTGTAATCAATTTTTTTTTTTTAAATAATAAAATAATAGCCGAGCGCTCGGCGCTCGGCATTGCTGTGGATGGTCTTAGGGATAAGGAGGAACCAAACCAAATTAGTGGAATATGGATGAAATATGTATATATATGTGTGTAGAGAGAACTGTTAATTAGCGTTCTTAATGCTTAGTTAAAATGACTATCTGAATTTGAATTTTTTTTAAATGATGGGGTTAAGTTTTTATGTAAATGTGAAAATGAAATACAAATACGTCTTATATAATATTTTACGCGCAATCGAGCCTCCTAATTAGAGAACAATGTAACTTCTCATCATAACGACTGCTACTATCCAGTATGGAATCCCCTCTTTCAAAATTGCGATCGTCGACTTTAGTAAAACTCTCTCGTAACTATTTGAATTTGATTGCTGTCAATAATAAAGGACCCTAAAATATTAAAATAAACTATAGAGACAATTAGCATATTCGTTAACTTAGAATTAGGGTACTTCATCCATTATAAGACTACTCGCATTTCATGATAGTAAAGGAAAAATATAAAGGAAAGTGCATGATGTAGAAAAATATGAATAAAGAGAAGGAAAAAAAACCCTAGTCTAATTGATAAACATCTTCCAATTTTTATTTCTATACTCGACTAGTCCGCGCTTAATCGAGTGAACTTGTTTATCAAAATATAAAATATTAAATCGCACCTCTAATGTATCAAAATCAGACTGGATTGCATGACAAGATTGATAAGATAGCCTTGATGAAACATTATTCCTACCATCGGTTGCACCATTCCAAAACTGGAAAATTTCATAACTAATGTGCTTAGTTTGTAAAATTGGATTGAATAAATTTCTATGTACAAATCGAAAAATATTAGGTTAGGTAACATATTGGATTATTGGCAACCCAACTGGCAATTACATAAATATCACTATTTTTTACCAACAAACACTTACATTAAGTCCGTAAAAATATATATTTATTTAGCTGCATCGAGATCATATAACTCATGCCCTTACCGTTCAGTTGAGTTTAGATCCCATCGACTTTTACCCTACCATCGCCACTGCCCTAGAAAAAACTCAATTTAGCTTTAGTTTTGAATTCCAACACTAAGAATGTAGTTGATGTATGCATGATTTTTAAAATTAGTTTTAAGGCCGTTTACATTATATTTAGAATTTGCAAATTATTTTAAATAGGTTTGTACATATTGTTAAGAAGTAAAATTGCCGGACACCGTATTAGCCTGAAAACTGGAACATTTTTTACTCTGATTTGTTGTTCAATCGGTCAGACTACTACTCAGACCATATTTTTTTAAACTATGCAATTTATTATCCTTATTCAGAAACCATATTATTTTTCTATGGAAAAGTGTTTCTTATTTGTAATTCCCCGACAGTGACACACTCAAATTAGTTTTTCCAGTAAACCCTAAGAGTTTAGAGGCAAGATTTGACATGGAATAGTAAATTTTGTTCCGTCTGGGAAAGGTTAAAAAGGTCCCAAAAAAATGACACTCACGCGTGTCATGTGGTTTGGGACGCGTGCCCTTTTTTTAAACTTAACCATATTCATATAATACACTAAAAAAATCAAACTGGTATATTATTTAACTAATTATTTATTTTTATTATAAGTATTAATTATTTTAATATAATAGGTTATGCTATTTTATCATAACCGAGCGTGCCATTTTACGTAACCAGACATGTCATTTAATCGTAATCAAACCTGCCATTTGATTAATTATTTAATTTATTATAAGTTTTATTAAATATTAACCTCACATGCCTTTTGACATAACTTGGAGATTCCATTTGACATAACCTGGACATGCCTTTTGACATAACTTGGGCATGCCATTTGAGATACCTTGTCATTTGACATAACTTCGGCATGCTATTTGATATAACCTGGGCTAGTAACTCGATCGACTATTAACTTCAAACATATTTTTGACACCCTTACACTTCGAATTTAGAGAAGTCATGAACTACAAAGTTGTAGATATACGTCTCAGCTTTGCACAGCAATTTGAATCAACTCAATCGGATTCCGAAGTAAAAATTTATGGCTCCCAACCAAAATTAGTCGAGCATAACTCTATCGGCTTTTAACATCAAACAAAATTTTGACATCCTTACACTCTGAATTTGGAAAAGTCATAAACTACAAAGTTGTAGATATACATATCAGCTTCGTACAAAAATTTAAATCATCTCAATCGGACTCTAGAATAAAAAGTTGTGGCTCCCAAACAAAATCAGTCGATCGTAACTCGACATGCTTTTGACTTCAAACGTATTTTCGACATCCTTCCACTCTGAATTTGGAGAAGTCTCGCATCAATTTGAATCACCTAAAGCGGACTCTGGATTAAAAAGTTACGACTTTCCAACCGAAAAATCAAAATGAAGGAAAAAATAAGGGAAGAGAACAATATATGCCTTGAACACACACACGATTTCAGCTATTTGATCTGGGTCATGACACGTGGACATACTAGATCTTTTGCCGCGTCTCACGGAATGGACGTATTAGTGTCCGTGCACAATCCAATGCAAGAGTTTCACGTTATGCCTCTTTTGATCTATGGAAATTATCTCACCAAGTTTCCATAATAGAAACTATTAATTTTGCTTCCGTTACGCTACGTGAGCGGTGATATCAAAAATTTGTTAATTTTTTTTTGTTATTTATCAATCCAAATGGGGAATAGTCGGTTCAATGAATATTCAAATAATAGATGATTTTGAAAAAAATATTATTCGTTATTCATTAGATTTTAACTTAATTATACCCTATTGTTGATAATCTAATGATATATAATATTGGCTAATTAGTGGACATAAATTATACATATATATACACTAATCCTACTTCTCGTTTCACTGTGTTAATTTTTCCTCCTCTCTCTCCGACTCCAAGGACAAATACATTCCAGTCCAAGCCCTTTATATTTCCACTTTTACCCCCATACTCTCCTTCACCAACTCAAAACATCCTATCTCCTCCCGATTGCCCCCCTTCGTAATTTCACACCCCTCACCAATTTCCCCCAAATCTCACCTTTCCCTCCCTATCGCCGACGATCTCCCTCCCTCCCTCCCTCCCTCTTAGGGTTTCCTTACTTCCTGGTCGTGATTCGTTTTCTTCCCTAACCTATTGGTTAAGGAGATTTAGGGTTTGTTTTGTCATTTTTCCGAATCGCGACTAGGTTTGCGAGAGAAGGAAGATGCCTAGGAGTTCGCGACACAAGTCCTCGAGCAAGCACGGGTCGTCGAGGGATTACTCGGACTCGGAGAAGGACTCGGGCTCCAAGGACCGGAAAGGCGGGGGCGGGAAGGGGGAGGCCGGTTCTAGGGTTTCGAAAGAGGTCGGGGGCTCGAGTGAGAAGCGGAAGTTTGTGGACTTGGAGGAGTACTCTTCGTCGTCGAAGAGGCGGAGGGACCGGGCTGAGGAGAGCGGGGAGGATCGGTGGAATGGCGGCGGGGATGGGGTTGAGGATGTTGGGAGGAAACCTGGGAAGGACAAGGAGAAGGCGGAGATGAGGGTTAAGAGGAGGGAAGAGGGTTTTGTGGGAGAGAGCGAGGAGGCGGCGAAGAAGGTTAACAGTGGGAAGAGCGAGGGTGGTAAGCATAGGGATTCCGATGGTAGGAAGGAAGGGAGAGATGGTGGGGCTGACAGGGACCGCGGGAAGGAGAGAGAGAGGGAGAAGAAGGGGAGGAGCGAGACAGACGCGGACGAGCCCCTTTCCGGGAAGCATTTTTCTGAGAAAACTGGTAAGAGGTAACTCATTCAGTTGGTTTTGTTCATGTGCTTCAGAATATCATGTGTCTGTGCTTGTCTGTTACTTTTTGGCGTGTGTCCCAAGTTTTACATTTGTGCGCGCACGTGTATTATTGTGCAGTCTTGATAGACTTGTTGATCCGTGATACAATGTGTTTGTTTGTATTAATTTAAGATTTGCCGTGTTTTATGCTGTCAGGATTAAAATTTGACACTCATTTGTTGAAACCGGAGTAGATTTCAGTGGCCGAATGTTGCTTTTGGAGGTTGTAATTGGTTATTTTCCGTCCTTGGCTGTTTCGAGTGTTTTGGGGATGATATTGTAATTAGTGTAGGAAGGTTCACTGACTGTGGGTGGGAATTCTGCTGTAGTTATTTCTCCACGCATGGTGTTGGTCGGGGTGATTATTGTCTATTGCACCCTCTTCTATTGGAGGGAACATGACCTAACTTCTGCATTTTTTGGTTACATTCCCCCCCATGAAATTTTAGCTTTGTTTTAGTGATTCTTTCTGTTAATGTTTCCAAAGGTTTAACTCAGGCTTCTACTATTTTTATTTTTATGACTCAGAGGAGATACCGAAGTTGCCCAGCATAAGATCTCTAAATTCTACCTTTCTTATAATTTGATACACACTCTAGGGTTTTCTCTTTTGTTTTGGAGGGATGATGATTTGCTCTTTTATAAATATAATGCAAGTTTCATTACTGTCCAACATTGTTCTAAGGTGAATTATGTATGTCTTGTTATTGTCATTTGTTGTCCCATCGTATTCCTAAGGTAAATATGTATGCATTACCATGTGGTTGAACATGCAGAACCAAATTGGTCTGTTTCCTTGATTTTAGCAATCCATTAGAATTCAGTCTAACTATAATTGGGACACAGATCTCTGCTCATTGTTTTTCTTCGTCTGTTTATACAATTGTCTGTTGCTATTTCAACCTAGGTCTGTAGCATGAGATTGGAAATGCTTTGTTATCAATTGTATTAAATTTGGGAAGGACCAATTGTGTTGGTTTGTCTTTTTGTGGGTTATGTGCTGTTTGGTTCTTACCTTCAAAGATAATTTATTGACCTTAACTTTTTGAGTCACTCTGTAGATGTAAGTGCAAACGATCTGATGGTAAGTCCCGAGTCAGAGACTCAGCTTGATAGACGTATAAGAAAGAAAAGAGTCTTTTCTGACACAGATAAGCCTGTAGACATTGTTGGCGTTATAAATGACCGACATCTGTCCTCTAAGGAGGAAGCTGCCAAGGATGGAAGAACCAAGGATGAGAAGTATAGAGATAAGTACCGAGATGAGGTGGATAGGGAGAACAGACACCGTGATGTCAGAGATGAGCGTGCTGCAAGAGATCACAGCAGCAACAGGTCTGATGACAGACACCTCAAAGATGAGAAAGAAGCTGCAGAAACTCGACAGAAGAAAACAAAGCCTCAAGACGGTGACCGCGATCGTGATAGAGAGTATGAACGGGCTCATGACTACGTTCGAGGTCGTGATCGTGATTATGAACGCGAGCGTGATCGGGATCATGACCGCAACCGTGAACGTGGTCGCGAGAAGGTAAGACGGCAAGACCGTTTCTATGATGGTGATTGGGACGAGGACCGTGACCATGATGATGACCGCGACTGGGATTTGGATAGGGATCATAACCTAGAAAGGCACTTGGACCGGGATCGAGACCGTGATCACGGTGGAGATCGTGAAAGGGATAGAGGGCGTGATCGTTTTTCAGAAAATGATATTGCATTTGCTGATGATCGGAGTACCAGATCCAAGGAAAGCAGGGGAAGGAAGAGATCTCCTGACGAGTTTGATGATTATAGTGGTTCGAAATACAGAGGTGGCAAAACAACCTATCATGATATGGGAAAGAGATCTGCAAGTGCTGGGAGAGGCGAACTAGATGGTGATAGGGGAAGGCCTCAGTCGATTCAGGCCCCTGTGGACAAAACTGCTAATAGCGATAAGCGGCGCACTTCGCCAAGTACCAATTCGCATGGGACCCAAGAAGAGTACAGGTTAGTTTGAACGTGCATCTACTTCTAATCTGTTAAGGAATCATGAGTTTTGGATCATATTGTTTTGCATTTGGGATGCATGATATTGTTCTAACTATTTCCTTGTGATGGGTGTTTGTTTGGTTTGCAAAGATGTTGCTTGTTGCTTAATATTTCACTGAGCTCTTTTCTGAATCTGCAGACGGTGCATTTTATATCTGTTTAAGGATTTTGCTCTTTATGATGTTTCTGTAGGTATGCGAGGCCAGAAGAATCCAGGTACATAGATGCCGTGAGCGAGGAAAGGACAAAAACAAGCTCTTCAAGAGAGGCAGCAAATATCCTTGGATCATCAGATAGAGCTTCCAAATTCAGGTCTTCTGAGAAACCTGTTAAGATGGATGATGGGCATTTCGGGGAGCTGTCTCAAGAAAAACCAGCTGGTTCTAAAGCATCACCAATGGGCTTGACCGACAGATCCCCTTCTTCAATGAGTCTGGATCGTGGTAGATATTCAAACAGATCTGTTGCCAGACGAAGTCTTGAGATTGAAGAATTGGGAAGGAGGGGACATTCTTCAACAGGTCATAGAGACTTTCCATCTAGTGATGATAGACCAAATCGGGACTTACCCTTGGACAAGCCTCTTGCAGATGATGTGACTTCGATGGATTCACCATTCCACAATAGAGTTAGTCACAGTCATCCTGCATTGGTACCTCCTGCTTTCAGGGGTAGAATTGGCAGTCCATCCTTTATGGGATCCGTGGAAGAAGATGGTAGACTTGGTTCTGGTGCTCGCCACAAAAGGAGTGGCGATCATCCCAGGGGGCAAGGAAATCCTTGGAGAGGTCCTCCAAATTGGCCTTCAGCAATGCCGAATGGATTCATGCCTTTCCAGCATGGTCCACCGCATGGTGGCTTTCCCCCAATGATGCAACAATGTCCATCTCTGTTCGGTGTCCGACCATCCATTGATATCAACCACTCTGGGATGCCATATCACATTCCTGATGCTGACAGGTTCTCTGGTCATTTTCGCCCTCTTGGATGGCAGAATATGATGGATGGTTCTGGTCCTCATCTACATGGATGGCATGGGAATAATGGTGTATTTAGGGATGATGTCCTTTTTGGGGGACCAGACTGGGATCAGAAAAGGAATCATATCAATGGATGGGGATGGGAGTCGAGCACAGAATTATGGAAGGGACAAAATGGTGATGTGAATATGGAAATGCCTCCTGCATCCTCGAAAGAAGATTTTCCAGTACAGCCCCTTGTGGATGATGCCCTCAAGTTTGGTCAAGCTAGTAGAAGCCTGCAAAATGACCTGAAGGAGAACAATCAGTTAGCCGACGAGGAAAAAGACATTGAGAACAAATTGGCAGTTTCTCCTGCTAATAGAGAATCTGATGAATCATCACCTAAAACAGCCTTTGAGATGGCCCGTGATCCACCAAAAACATCAAGTGACAATGATGCCACTCATTTTTGTCATGCTTATCTTTCTAAGCTGGATATTTCTACAGAACTTGCCAGTCCGAAATTGTATAGCCAATGTATGAGCTTGATTAGTATGGAACTTACTGCTGCTGTTGATGAGGACAGTGTACTTCTGGTTAATTTGAAGGTACTTATACATGCATACCTCATATACTTGTTCACTGATCTTCTCCATCTGTTTTCATTCTCTAATCACATGCAATATTTTTATTTTTACAGGATGGTGCTATGGCAGTACCCAAAGGTACCGTTGCTTTGTTAAGCTCTTCCCTGTTTCCCGCAGCAAGTGATTCAGTATATCAGGTAACTCTAGTCCGAAATCAAAATAATCATTTAGTAGTTTCTTTTGAGCTTTTATCCCCTCTCTATTGCTATTATGTTAAAATGTTTTGTTCTGTAGATTTCCCAGTAAATTTTAACATTTCAAAATTGTTTAACCATTTACCTGTTCTGCCGAGAGTATACATTTGTTTATTGTTTATGATGCATAAAGCCTTTGAATTTGTGGGTTTTTTGAAATCAATCTTCGTATTCATTTTGTTTTCAAATCCAAGGGATACATTTCTTAAGTATTTGGTCCCCTGGCTTATCATAGGTTCTTTAATCGC
Organism: Hypericum androsaemum; assembly: GCA_963995505.1. NCBI lineage: Eukaryota > Viridiplantae > Streptophyta > Magnoliopsida > Malpighiales > Hypericaceae > Hypericum > Hypericum androsaemum. The sequence continues at coordinate 16,108,926 of OZ023182.1, forward strand.
TATGGTAGTAGCTGGGTGATCTTTCCAACGTTGACATGTGGTACCACCTCTATTTTATCGTGCAACCTTCACCTGAAGAGCTTCTAGCCTTATGGTTGTCTGTCTGTGTCTGTCAAGGGCTCTTCATCCCGATTCTGTCATCCGGTTGAGCTGTTTTGTTTTTTTTATTGTGGCTCTAGTTGCCAGTGACATTCTTAAATGCGTGATAATTTGTGTCCTGAAATGATCTTGTTTTGTTCTGCAGCGAGCCCTGGACCTTTACAGGAAGCAGAGGGCAGGCTCAATTTTATCGACAAGCCCTGCTATTGTGACAGGAGAAATTATTTCAACAACTCAAGTGGGGGAGCATGTTTCTGGTAATTATGCCGAAGGACCGGATAGGCCAGTTTTAGAAAATGACGTGGAAATGACTGAGGTGCCTGAATCTCATCTGGATCAGAAGAAAGAAGATTCTCCAATCAATAAGGAGAACACAGAAGAGACGATTTCAGCTTCCAGCTATGAGGGGGATGGTCAGGACCATGCCCCTTCCGTAAAAAGGGAGTTACTGGATCAATCTTTTAGCCATGACGTCACCAAGAATCCTATTGAAACTGTCACTGGGACTGACATGGAGGGAATGCGACCCATGCCTGTGTATGGAGATGATGCAGAAGGCCGCAGTGATGCAGATGCTGGTAACATGTCTGATTCTGCAGCTGTTTTGGGGGCCGACGCTCGTTTAGATGAGAAAGTCGAGGTAGGAAATAATTTCTCAGCTTTTGCCGAAGAGGGACAGGATCCTTTAGTTTTTGAAGAGGATGATCCTTCCATGGGAAATGGCGAGTTGATGCCCAAATTTAATGAGTCTGAGTCGGTAATTTTAAGTCGTCGGATACATCATTCTCCTGAAAGTACACATTGAGACAATTCCTATATATGTGCTCTTCTTCAGTGCGTCTTTGTTTTCTTGTTTTGCTTTCTATTATTCTGTGTTTCTCTCTCTCCCCAGTGAGGAAATAAAAGGAAATTGGTTCCAGGGATCTGTGGATCCCGTCTTATTACGTTCCCAATGTTGTTGTCCCTTTTGCATTTAGTTGTTTTATTCAACCATTTGCAATTGCAGCACCACCCTTTCCTTTCTTTTCCTGGACGGAAGAAAAGAGTTGCAATGAGTTTTGTTCTTTTGCTCCGTTAGTTTTCAGCAGTGGTTAGTTGAGTTGCTTGGGTTGATTTATTCCATCTATCTTTGGTCCATTAGCTCTATATATGGTTGCACTAAATTCTTTGCATAAATCCATTGAATCCATGTCTCATTTTCAGCATCTCTTGCCATTTTGTGTGTTTTTTATACCTTGCAATTGCCAAAGCATGCATGTGCATATTGATAGAATGCCTCTTCCTTTTGTGGCTGAAACATTGATTTCTTTGTTGACGATTTATCTTGCCACCGTTCTGTCAAGGAATCCCGGTTTTCAATCACAGGTTTCGAAGTTTTTTGCTCGCAACTTATTTTCTTTAGAGTTGAGCTTCTAAGAGTGTCTTACTTGTTTGGATTTTTATCTCTGCATTTTTTTTCTCTTCACCGAGTTCTTGTCAGTAGATAAAAGATGTTTTTTCAATTAGAATGATCTAAGGTTAGTGACGGTTGCTAGATCACCTTGAATTTCACAAATAAATCATATGATCTCCCAAGTCTCACATAAGGCGATGTCCAGACTACTTAGGATGTATAAACTATGGTGATTAGTAATATATACTAGTGTGACATAAGCTGATGTCCTTTTCAAGTCTCCAAGTAACTTCAAAATGTTGGTGAGAATCAATGAACAAATTTAAGCGACTATTACTTTGTGACACTGGTATATATTATTAATTACTTCGTGTTTTATTTTGGTATATTTAGTTGCATTATTTCACAAAATTTTAATCTATAATTTGTATTTTTTTAAATCGTAATCGAAAATTTTTCTAATTTTTTAAATTAGAACCGATAGTTTTGTAAACGTGGCCTGTATGTATAAACCCAACAACAAACAGACATAACATGCAGAAAATAGATAATAGTTTGGACAGCTCATTCCCAGGGAACAATTCACCTCCTCCTCCTCCTCCTCAACAGTCCAATCTCCATTCTTCCATTTTCCCCAAAACATGGAACAGAACTACGTGCTTTACTTTTTCGCGGTGACTATTTGGTATACAAAATCAAAACTACTATCGCGTCATATTAAAAAACGATTACGTTCATAAGACTTGAACGTTACTAACAGATAATACTTGCTCTTGGATAACATCGAGATAACATGTGCACTAAAGCGAAATCGTTACTCGCCTAATCTGCGGACGGTTTCACTCTAACCAGAGTTGAAAGTACTCACAAATACAGGAGTGGATTCGATCCTAGATGTGTAAAACACTTCAAGACCGTTCTGAGAGAGAAAACAGTTCGCCCGTTATGATAGAATGGTTAGCTCAGTTATGATAAAATAGTTTCACGGAACCGTTCCGAAAAAAATCAGGACCCCGACCGATATAAAAGGGGTTGGATAAAATTGTTTGCCCGGTTATGATAAAATAGTTCGCTCAGTTATGATAAAATGGTTTCACGGATAAAAGGGGTTGGATAAAATGGTTTGTTTGGTTATGATAAAATGGTTCACACTCCAGGACCGTACTAGAAAGGTCACTCTAGTAACAAATCTGTTCGCAACAAATACAAAGTAGATGGTCATTGTCATTGAGCCATTTTTTCTGAAAAAAAGAAATAAAGGTAGAAACCATTTTTTCTTAAAAAAAGAGTTGAGAAATTCTGTTAAATTGGCAAGGGAAACTAACTATATGGCTTTTCATTAACCAAAAAGAATTCTTCTGTCAATGAACACGAGGGAAAAATAAGAAGAAGATAAACGGAAGCAATTACACTTTTCATTTTACCTCAAAAAATACTAACCTGTATAGCTGTGAGATCCCACGGGTTCGGGAAGGGGTTAGTGCTCCTTGCGGAGAAACAATGATTGTACTGTACTATTCTGTATGTGTATCCTCCTAGTTCATGAACTTCCGGCAATTCGGAGCTTTACACAAACACCGGACTTTGAACTCATCTGGCTCGTCCGGATCGAATAAGTAATCATACCTATCAAAGATGTGCAAGAATATCACAGGGATGATTGAGAAATTGCAAAAACCGAGAAGTGAAAATATCAGTATGTGTGTGTCTGAGAAAGAGAAGACATACGTTAGCTCATCACCAGCAGAAACAATAGTTTTAGCTATTAGAACAATCCGACTTTCGTTGTCTCCCACGCTCATGATCCTTGCGTAGCAGTTTGGCATACACTGATCAACCAGAGTATACGAATTTGTAGAAGTTCAGTGTATTCTAGATCACGCAAGCTTCGTAAATAGATCTACCGGTTTCATAAGCAGATATCCGGAGCCAATGGAAAGGGATCCAGAAACAACAATCTCTATAGCACAGGAGACTTACAGAATGGTTTATTAACCGCGCTATGTTTCCTTTGTCAGTGGCGTCCACCACTACCTCTTCACTGATCTTGAAGAGCTGCAAAGAATTATATCTCGGTTACAGCTCTATCAATGAAAGTTGATGGAAAAGGAAGCTGCCATCCTTTGCTATACTAGATGCATTTATGACAAAGTGACTAACTGACTAACTCACATAGCAGTCTTTGCCTTCTAAGCGATAGCGAACCTCCCTGAGATCAGCAATGCTGCGTCTCACCTGTTCACCCCGGTATTCTATAACCTGCAGGAAAAAAACTGCTGTTTACTCCTCCAACTAAAGCAGACCCTATTCGAAAGCACATAAACCTTGAAAGTCTTGAGCAGCTTCAAATAGTGTATAGTTCTGATGACAAAGTTCAATTCACTGTAATTAGAGAGTAATATACCACAATCCAATTCACTTTCCCTTACGAGTCTAGCGACAATCATGAAGCTAATACATCACACATCAGATAGCATACTGGACCAGAAATTTTACCGACTGTATTGGAGTAACCTGGATTAACCAATTTGATTGCGAGTTTAATTTCCCAAACCTCTTTAAAATTAAAAACTAACATGTTTGGCCGACTGGCAAACAACACAAAGAAACAAAGTCAACATAACACTGATGACAAAACAAGTATCAAAATCAATTCTAACAATTTATCTTTACTGCTTTCTCAGAAAGGTACCATTTCTCCTTCTTGGATGTTTCTGCGTGCAAAAAGACCCCATCCATGTATTCCAGATCTACCAAAGCATACTCGATCGTTTTCAGTTTTCTGCAACAAAATATTGCAAAATGTTCATAATAAGAATCTAGGAAGTCAAAGAGTGCAGTTCTATTAGCCAAATAGATCAGATTATTTGCCTGTAAGTGGTAAAGTCTTTCCCTGAAAGAAGAAAAACTCTTAGGCTCCTCTACAACCTGCTGATACAATAATTTGAGCAACCTCAAGAAGTTTAATAGTGATATTCATGTCAACATAGAAAAGACGTAAAAATCAAATGCAACAGGGAATGAAACTTTACTCTGAATTTATTTAGACTCTGTATTGTGCCTAAAGGATGATGACACGGTCTTGTTAGTCTGTGAGCAACTGCTTCCTCTTCTCTTCTCTAGGAAACAAGAAAATACAGTGGAAAAACAATTGACATCAGCGAAGTAGAAAGTTTTCATCAGTCCAATAATCTTATAGCAATTAAGAAGCTAGCATAAAGAGGCAATTAAAGAGCTAGCATAAAAAGATCATTTCACATATCAGCTCATAATTATGATTCCAGAATCAGCGGAGAGACATGATTTATCTAGTATTTATATAAATGATGATACTGTTCTAAATACACTGATAAAAAATACTGTTCTAAATACTTGTTCATTCATGTCTTGCACAGAAAAATATCTGTGGTATCCAAAAAGCAGTTCAGGTTAAAGAGAGAATGGCACCAAACTTTTCACACCCGTACGAGCGGCTAAAAGTTTGAGCTTTCTTCTTTTGATAGTTTTATTTTCAACCAAATCTGCTACTTCTTTGGCGTGTTCATCTCTGTTGAACTTTAGATACATTGGTAGACCAAAATACTCGAGAACAAAGAGGAAGTAAAAGAATTTCGTTTACGAAGTTAGGTGGATGGGCAGAACCCTGCAAATCATTTTTCTGGAACTGATGACCAAGTACCTTTCTGTTGTTGCTCGCTCTTCTAAAGATCCGGCACCTTGCAGCAGAATCTGGCTCAACTTTTATAATTTCTGCTGTTGAGGCCTCATCAGCAGTTTCTCCTTTTGAAGAGATTAGCCTAGTACCGATTCTCTTCTGATTTTGAACAAGGCTTTTGGCTGAAAACACACCAACAGGAGTCTGTATAACCAAAACTGTTTCAGGATTTGGAGCTCTGCACAGAAAATAGAACCATGAGAACATACCCTAGACGAAGTGTGCGGTGGTGTCAATCAACTAAGAAAGAGATTTCTCCTCAGGATACTTTTCTAAAAGTAGTGATTTATACTTAAAAAACAGCTAGAAATTTTCGGGAAAGGAATATTTACCTGTGATATGCACAATAAGAAATCCATTTTGTTGTCTGCTTTCCATTCTTCTCCAAGCAATGTAACTGATAGCAGTAAATAATTGCAACAAGAAGCAACCACGAGACAAAAAAATGTTACAATTCCAAATACGATCTTGATATCCCTATGACAAGACCATGAGCATTGCACCCTCCAACCATAAGCAACTATGATCCAAAAGGAAAAAAACTGTAACGAGAATAAACAACTCACCTCCATGCGATATCCAGCCCTTGATGCGCACATTGCATGGTAGTAAGTGGAACACTTGCAACATTGGGTGCACGAACCATGAATTTGCTTACAAATAACACAGATCTGAAGATCATAAAGGCCAAGCAGACTCAAATTTGATTAGCCATGTAATGAGAGACTAAGCTTGGAAGAGATTGCAAGCTTTTCGTTACACCATAATGCCAAAAATAGAACAATCACACATTAAGATGTTTTTCACTTTTCAGCCATTGATTTCCGGAGAAACATCAAACATACAAAACCTGGTCCTCAAGTATTATAGACTGCCATAACCAGTAGTATGCGCGAGCATCAAGCATATGCACTCTTAAATTACAGGAACGTTGAAAACCCAACAAGGAGAGGAAGGCTGACAGAACCCAATGAGAACGCAAGCAAGAAGTACGGCCGGAACTAACTTTAAGAGTTACATAAAACTTGCAACAACCTAATGAGATGTCAGTGTTACATAAATCAAAACCTTTAATCATAAAAAAGAAATTTTAAGATTTTCTTTTCTATCATGAGAAATCTCACCTTTACAAAAGAATTTGATGGGATACTCAATATCCCAAGAGCAGGTTCCATCTTCTCATCGCTTGCAAAGGCAACTTCAGGTCTGAACCAAGCACATGTGACATGAACCCATAGTGGCTCTACATCAGTTGGCTTGAGTGCACCACCTGTTCGAAAACGGACATGATTCAAGATATAAAAACAAACAACCAATACAGACAAAATCTATCTAGTGTGAAACTCTCCAAATTTGAAGTGTCCATAATGCAAAGACAACGCTGAACAAGAAACCATGGCTGGTTCCCCAGTCATGTCAAGCAAGGAGACAATCGACTGGTATATGCCATTCATTGATTAGATATCCCTTTTCTGATTGCTTACAATTAAATACAAATGAAGATTGCATTAAAGCTTGTTAAACCATGATACTGCTTTGTTGACACATTTAGTACAAGGATTTGGCGAGGTTGTTCATATTAAAACATGGAAACTCCCAAACAGTAAATAACCAACCTTTCACAGGACAAAGGCAACATTCCCGCTTTACTTCAGGTGTTTCACAAGCTTTACAGACCCACGAAGTTAAATCTTGCACCTTTCTTGCTCCATAGCATTCTTGATGAACAGCTATCTGACATCTAGCATTTGAAGAAAAATATTCATGAAACCATCAAATTCCTGCTGACTGAAACTTTGCTCATGCAGATTAAATAAAGTATCACATCTTTTCATTTGCTTGGTGCGCATACAAGTTCTGGCTGCTTCTGGGGGCAAAAAGTGTCTTTGGCCAAATTTATCAATGTGTTACATCATTAAAAAGGCTCACCACAGTGATTCATAGGTATACAACAGCGTTAACTTGAGCGCCATTGGGTAGGGTTTCAAGTTGGCAACCAACAATCCTAATTTCACTTTATTCATTCTCTTCTTTTCAAAAGACACAAGGACGCACCAGACGCCCAAAAGAACACTGGGATTACTTTTTTCCAAGTTAGAAATGTCATGTTTGAAAACTTCTCCCAGCTAGTACCTGTTGCAGATAATTATTTTGTTGTAGTCCCAATCTTCAACCCATCTACATATGGCACAGCGTTCTGTTGTCCACTTCACACGAACTGGTTCATAGTTCTCTGCAAATGGTGTTAGAGAGAATAAGTTTGTTTCTCCAGCATAAGAAAATTATGCAGATTGATAGATAACTTTCAGATAGCACATTACATAATTTGAGGCCTTAAAGAACACATGTACATACGCATACATATGTTCATAAGAAGACATGAATTCACATACCTTGTAAAAAAGCAAGTAGCTTCTGCTTTCGTTGTTTAATAGTAAGTTTCTTTGGAGGTTTTGTAGAGACTGCATGGGCATGATTTTCAGCTAATTGCATCATCTGCAAAATTGCACATTGGAAAAAGAGGTGACAGTTACTAAAATAGCTCAGGAGTGTGATGAACATCTGGCAGTCATGCCAATAATATATTATCACAGAGATATGATACCAATTTGGAGAATAATAACATTGAGAGAAAATTAAGCATAGGATGACTAAGAGAAATATGAGAGTTTGATAGTTATACGAACCCATTGCTCCAGTGGCAGCATTGAACCTTTGACCTTTATAGTGGTCTTCCAGTTCTTAATTCTCAATCCTGTATGCCGCTCCCATTCACTAAGTGCCAACTTCTCTGGTCCACAGGAACCACATTTGCACACAACCCTGAAGTAAAAATTCATCAAATAAGGGAATCGACACTAGATGGTCCTTACCAAAGACAATATTATATAAGAGGAATAGATGCTGAAGCAATCGGGAAACATTAAGCCAGCAACGTTGTGAAGCCTAATGCCACAACAGAATTTGAAAGAAAGCATAGGATATTCCAAATTAAGAACATTCACGACGTCAATAACATTGCTAGAAGGCTAATCACCCTTGTGTTCAAGACAGATTTATCCGGAGAAACAACTACATTAGCAAGATTGAAGGACAGAATGGCTAAAGACCCAAAAATAAAAAGGTGTTACTATGACTTACATATGAACACTAGGGAAATATAGCCCTTCCACACCAGAGCAGACTACAGTAACCTTGTTAGGCAGTTGGTCATCACCTTTGATCAATCTGTACAATGGTTATGATATCACCACAATTATGACAAACAAGAGAAGTCTCTTTTAGAAAAGTCTACATATGCTAAGCTTACTTGGACTTGGATTGAAACCTTTCTGAATCTGACAAATCAAAGTTGAATTTTGCCTTGCAAGTAGGGCAGTAATAATCATTCCCAGCCACGGCCTTTCACAGGAAATGCAGAACACACAAAAGTCAGACTCCTGTCTACTTTCACTGACACGGTGTGAAATTCCAATTTGGTGTGGCACAGCCAAGTTAATTGACTGACCTTTAAATGGAGTCCGGAGATTTTGTCACACTCTGTGTGGACCCAAACTTTACAACAATCACAACGCACCTATCTCACAAGAAAACAAGAGTATTATTGACAGGAATGATGAATTAGCGAAGGCTAAGATATATGAGAGTCAGTTGCCCTCACCCTGCTTCTACTGTCAGAATGATTCCAATCTTTCTTGCATATCCCACAAAAGTGCTTTGATTTAGTTACCTGAAAAGAAGTTTAATCAAGATTCATGAAGGTATAAGCAACAGAGCCTAGAGAAGAGCCACTAACTAATATAAATATCACGTGAATGGTACCGACCCTGGCACAGGTTTTACACAGGTATTGACTTTGAGGACCAGATGGTTTCATTTTCTTTGGAAACGTAACTGGAAGGCCCATGCCGCATCCTTCACACAGCTGCATTTCTCCCATCTTCCCAGTGACATCCTGTAGCCAAATATCATCAGTTGGCATGCCTATTTATGAGAAACCCACAAAACATCCCACTGCAAAGGCAAACTACAAAATAGAAGCTAAAGGAAAGAAAAGTGGACATTTTACCTTTTATGTGCATATTTTTATCGGGTTCCTAAGCAACTAGGGGAAGTAGCATCAAGAAATTCAGTACAAGAAATAACAGAATGCAGGGAGCCTATTAAAGATAAGATTCCATGGATCACTTAAAATGGTTCTGTATATACTCACTAACCGGTACTGTAATTTACATCGGGTACATTTTTGCAAAGCCATGAGACCAATTAACAAGGCAACAAATCTCGAACAGAACCCACATCTGCAACCATTTATGTTCTCCAGAAATTCACCGACGCTGTGAAGGCTTTTCCAAGGCCAAAACAGAATATATTTTAACAACATCTCTGCCACCTATATGTTACTGATCCTGAATTAGACCAAGCAACTATGAGGAGGAAAGCATGGAATATTTACAAAACAGCCGTCAATTTGACATTGTAACTTGAGAGGTGGGAGGAGGGAAGGGAAGAAGGAAGACATGGCACAAATAGGAAAGCAAACAAGTAGCATATCATTTGTACATAACTGCAAACCGCCAATTACTTGCCTGATTCTGCGGTTGATATCCCTGATGCTGGCTTGAACCAGTGCCCTCTTGAAGCCATCTTAAAACAGATTCGTCGTATGATGGATTTCCTGCTGCCATGTTAATATCATGTTGTAACTTCTCCACAAACCCCTGTTCTGCCAGAAACGCCTCCTCAATGGCCATCTGGAAATTATCAGGCAAGCAGCCAGGGAATTCTGATGGCTCTTGGAACCTGCAACATTCAGAATTTGATTTGCGATGCCGTTGAAGTATCAGATCATGCGGCAATTAACTAGCCGCGAATAAACAATACCCAAGAAAAGCTCACCTGTCGACAAAATCCAAAAACGGAAAGATCATACCCCGTTTAACCCAAGCATAATCCTGTACATTATAAGCCAAAGTGGCAAGCCTATCAGCTCTTGTAACAAACTAACCATAAGCTGCCAAGCAAAAACCAACAGGAATACATACCCTGTGATCGTCCTTCTCATAGTACCCAAAAAACATCACACAAACAGCATGAGAAATGCGGGACCTCGTAACTAGAGCTGGAGCTTGCGTCATTGGATCAATCACAATAGCTGGCATGAAAGGATCTTTCTTCCCGGACTTGGCCCACACAATATCCCCCGAGTCGAAATCCTCCAGCCCATACAACCCATCTCTCATGTCCTGCTGCTCCAAATCCAAAACCGCATTGTCCATCTCTTCCTCAACCAAGTCCTCTTGAGCCGAAGTGAGAGTACTCCGCGAACTCGAATAATTTCTCCTGGCATCCCTCATACCCTCCGCCTGACAAAATGCTGCTACACTCTTCTTAGAATGCTGCTTCTTGGCGAGCCCATTGCCGACCTCGAGTACTTTAAAACCTAACTTGCCTTTCTTACAGTGGCTATAAATATAATCCTCGTCGCCTCCGTCCTCCTCGTTTCCATCCTCCTCATTCTCATAGCAGTCACCAATCACAGAGTCATTAAACCGCGAAGGGAGTACCTGAACCCGTCCACTGGAAGTCCGAACGAGCGGTGGCCGGGACCCATTGGCTTCCCTGGGGGAGTCCGAGTGCCTCTCCCCTCTGGTCTCATCCAGCTCCAATTCGGACGGCGAGGAGCACGAAACCTCGGTGCACCAGGAAGCAGCGAATCCGTTGTGGCGTTGGGTGAAGGAGGAGGAGGAGGAGGAGGCCCCGATGATCCCGGAGGAGGAGGTGACATCTCCGAGGAGGCTGATAGGGTAGTAGCCGCCGGAGTCGAGCCTCCGCTTCTTCCGGCCGCCGGAGTAGGTCGCGCCGCCGCCGCCGAGCTTGCAGCGCTTCAAGCTCGGCATTCGCGATTTCAGGCTCCGCTTGATTATCATCCTCACGGCCGAAACAACATCGGGAAGATGATCGTACTCGACGGTTATTACAATCCTCTAAACCCCTAATTTCGTCCCCACTCGTGCTAATTGTAAACCCTAATTATCCCTAGAGAAGCCACCAGAACGGCTCGACAATGGAACAGGGAGAGGCAGCGGGAAATTGCAATACCGAGAAGAAGGGCAAAACCGTAATTCTATGGAGAATTTGGAGTTTACGGTTATTAGAAACCGGGATCTAATATTATTATTGTTATTTTTTGGGGGAAGAAGAAGGAAGAAGGTGGTTCGTTTGTTTCTCTCTCCTCCCGCGGGCCGTCTTCTCGTGTTGTGCGTATTTGCGTTGAGTTCTCTTTCTCTCTCTAAAACTATTAATCCAACTGCCTCGCTCGAGGAGTACAGAGGAAGCCAGGGACGTTGCTTATTTTATTATATTTATTTATTATATTCAACCAATAAATAATCGTAAACGAGTATGGTTGTATATCCAGGGATTTCACGCCTCGAGGGAGCGGTTAGCCTTATGGTTCGAGTTCGAGTTTTCGAAGACGACCGGAGAAAGATGTAACATGTATTCTCGTCGAGGAAAGCGCTGAGCTATGGTCGGAGAGGAGATTCGTAGTGTATGGTTGACTAGTTTGGGGGAGGTTGGCGGTGTCGGGTTTCTTCTTTCGGTTATGGTGGGAAAAGATCTTGGTACATTTAAATTTTAGTTGGTCGACGTCGTCTAGATTAATTGTTCCCACCATTTTCATGGGGGTATTTTGGGTAACTCGGATTTTTTGTGTGAATTTATTCGAAGAAAAGGTTAATTCGATTTTTGTACCAGGAGAGAGAAAATAAGATAGAGAGAGAAACCGATAGCAGGTGTAGGTGGGAGAGAGAGAGAGGAACCCGGAGGAGATGGCTAATGAATTTGTCGACACATAATTGTGATAGAAGTGGGTTGGAATTGGGTTTATACAATTATTTTTTTGGCTTCTTGGATGGGAGGAAGAAGTGGTAGATTTATTTTGGTGGCCAAGTTCGTTTGTTGGTTTAAAGTGAAGCGAAGACTTTTAAGTTGATATCTTCCTGTATCTTGCCTGGATTTTCAGGGAGAAACAACAAATAGCTAGGGTTTGAGTTTGAGGTTGAGGATGTTTGCCATTTTATAGCAACGAATATCTATTGAGTGAACTAACCGACAGTGTGGATGTTATGTTGAGGTAGAGTTATGTTGTTTTAAATACTTGTTAGCGTAAAAGCTAGTTGGTTTTCTCTCCCTTTTAAAAAAAAGAGTTGAGCTTTCTCTAGAAATATCTAGATATTTTCTTTTCCAGAGTGGAACCCTTGTAGATTTTTTAAAACCTCGTCCTCTCGTCGCCACCCGTTCCCGATCCTCGACGCCCTCCACCCTCGTCCCGCTCCACCGCTCTCCTCCCTCGTCCTGCTCCAACCTCGTCACCATCGTCCCGCTCCACCGCCGTCCCGCTCACTGTCCTCGTGCCTCGCCATCTGTTTTCTCCTCGCCGCCCGCTCACCACCCTCGTGCCTCACCGACTTCCGCTCCTCGCCCCGCTCCACCGCCCTTGTCACCATCGTCCCGCTCTACCTCCCTTGTCATCGTCATCCCGCTCCACTGCCCGCTCGGCATTCTCGTGCCTTACCGACCTCCTGCTCCTCGCCTGATCACCGTCGTCCTGCTCCACTCCCCGTTCATCGTCCTCGAGTTGGCCCTTGTCACCACCGTCCTGCTACACTGCCCGCTCACCTTCCTCGTGCCTCACTCGTTCTCCACTTAGCCGACCTCCCCGTCCACCAACCGTCGCCAGCGTTGTAGCCATCATCGTCTTCTTTGCACCAACCGTCGTCACCGCCATCGTCATTGCCAACTCGTCTCCGTCGCCTTCGCTCCCAGCTCGTCAGCACCGTCGATCCATCGTCGTAACGGAGACCTACGCCCAGATCGGACCCGCCGTCAACCACTGTTCCAGATCGGAGGTAGCTTGCCCTACTGGGCCATTTTGAATCCACCGGTGGTCCCGGGGGGAGGCGGTCAACGCCGATCTCCCACCCACCCACCCACCACCCCCACGACTATTATTGATTTTACTTCGGCTTGCTTTGTCTGTCGTTTGTGTTTTTTTCGTTGATTTATTTGCTGTTTTAGCCCCCGAGCCACCTTTATTTAGTAGCCTCGTTGGATTCTGGCTTTGCTTTATCTGCGTATATTTTTGCTTGGGTCGACCTTCGTTTGATGTGAGGTCTGTTTGGTTCTCAAATCCTTGCCTGTTGGTGTAGGTAGATAGCATTGGCTTGATTGGATTCATTCGATCTTGTCATTCATTTGCGTGCATCTTGTATACATTCAAATGCCCACGAGTTTGTGTCTATGACACGATCTTGTGGTTATTTGTCTCGGCAGCTTTTGCCTTGGACGATTAGCTCTCGTAGCGTTTCGTCCGCCCTTCGTCTTCACCCATGCCTCTCTGTCTCTAACAGACTTGAATTCGTATTCTGTTTTAGCTTTATTTTTATCGTTCTATATTTTTCTCTTTCTGTTTATAATCTATATTTTAATATAAGTTTCGCGCAACCCTTCTAAAAAAATTTGTTAGCGTTGATGTTTGGGGTTTTGTCTGGTTGGCACTTTGGACTCTTCTTCCATTAAGTTGAGTTTGCCAGTTTATTTGGGAAGAGATCAAGTACGACGACAGTCGCGTAATAAAACATGACCCAAGTCAGATGTTTTGTAACAAAAAAGGCTCAGGTGTTTAAAGGCAGGCTGGTCCGGCCCTGGGGTGGTACTAGACCTGACCATTGTTACGATTTGATTCGTTCAAAATTTGATTTGTGAAAAATTTGATTCGAATTTGTCGAAAGACGAATTGAATACTGTTCAATATTTCTAAATTTTTTAAACCGGCAAATTCAATTCGAATTCGATTCGTCAGTTGAATAGACTAATTATGAAAAAAATATAAAAAAATAAAGAGTGACGCGTCAGCGTCCGATCATCTCCTTCCCCCAATCCCCATCCCTTCCCCTCAAGTTGACACCGTACAGGAAAGCAAAATAACCCAATCATAACAACTATCAGAAATTGACATATATATGTCAGTACTTAGGTGTACATCACATCACTTGTTATTTCATGTATGTCAAAATCAAACCTATAATTATTAAGAATCTGGGCACTTTGAAATTGTTCCCCAACTTTAGATCAATTTTTTTATATTTTAAACATTGATTTTCATTGTGGCATCTTAGAACATCTAATTTTTAGAATTTAGTTTAGTGAGCTTATTTTTAAACATTTTGTTATCTTTTTATCATGGTTTTAAAACCCGGCCCGGAACTACGACCCGGAATTTTTACCATTTACTGGATTGGTCGGTCGGACCAAAAATATTTTTATTTTTTAATATTTTAAATAATATATACATATATATATGTAGATTAAAATAGACTTATTTTCCATACCAAAAAAAGTATACTTAATTTTTTTATCTCTCCACTCTATAAATCTACTTTTCTATTTATTTATTACTCTATAAACTTATCAAATCAACTTTTTTTCCTCGAAAACCACTCAAAAAAAGTCAATTTTGCCCACTTTTGTACGAACCAGGTTCGACCGGTCAGGGTGGACCTCAAAATTGACCAGTCTGACCAGATTTGGTCTGGTTAGTACAGACCCCGGTCAAAAGACTGAAAACGACCCGCTCTTGTGCCAGATTTGTAGTCCAACCGGTCAGACCACCAGTTGGACTGCATTTTTAAAAAACCATGCTTTTTATCTCGTTTATTTTTTTCTTGTCTTTGTAATTCGAAAGGTGCAAAAAAAAACTTGATACTTATCAACCCTATGTCATAATTTAATTTGAACATGAATTAGTCTATTTATTCAACTTTATGTAGATTTGCTACTTTGAAAAATAAAAGAGAACTTGCAAGTTATATTAGTTGTTATGGAATTTTTATCTTTAAGCTTTGGTAAAAAACTAAATCCTAACCCTAAACCTCAACCCTAAATCCTAAACCCTGAGCCAACACTAACCCCAACCTTTAACACTAACCATAACCCTAATTTTGAAATATTTCAAAAGATATTGAATTTTTTTAACTTTTTCAAAAAATAATCTAAAATTTTGAAAATTATCCAAAAATTCGAAGTTTTTAATTTTTTATTAATTATTAAAAGTTTAAGAATTAATTCAAATTCGAATCGAATTTGAAAGTTCATAATTTGTATTCAATTCGTCTTGACCAATTGAATACGGTTTAAGGTTTTGATGAATTCAAATTTGAACTAATTCGATTTGAATTTGAACCGTGGTCAGGTTTAGGTGGTACGTGCGTGTTAAAGGTTCTGGTTAATAAGGGCTTCAATTAGACTTTTGGTTGATACCATCCCGTATCTAGACATCGAGTTGACTAATTCAATTTCACGAGCTGAGATATATCATGAGAGCTTGTTTTGTCGTCACAAGTTTTTTTCCAATATCACCTAGTATTCGCACATTTGTGAGACCGATAATCTAAATTCGAGCTAATAAAATTTTCTCAACTAGTATTTAACACTGTTATTTCTAATTTGTCGAATTCAAAATTTTTTGATTAAGAGAAAATAACATCTCCTTGGTTTTCACGTTGAGAGAGAGTTAAATCGCAATAACGAATACTCTATTTATTAGTAGATTATATAAAGAACATCGAAATCAATCTGATCAAGTGGAGGCTTAAGATGAAGGTTCATGTGCAGTTGAGTTTTTTTTTCCCGGAACAATCGACAACAAAATAAACACGATTAATGAGCACCATATTTTAAAGAGAAAAGTTTACTAAAGTACCGTGTAGTTTAGCGCTTTCTAAGATAAGGTCATGTAGTTTTTTCTGTCCAAAATCAGTCCATGTGGTTTGTTTTCTCGGACATTTTCGAGTCCCGGGCAGCGCGGGTAGATGCCTGGCCACATATCTGTCCACATGGGCTGTCGTCCCCCAAAATGCTGTCGTGGCATTTGACAAATTACCATATTAATCCCAAATTCGAAATAAAAAATTTCTTTAAAGATAATATTTTTTAATAAAATTTTTTTATTTCGAGAAAGGAAGTGGAGGGATCGGGATCCGTAAAGAAGTGGAGGGGAATGTAGTATATTTTTTTTAAAGGTGGGATTTTTTTTAAGATGGGAATTTTTTGAAGAAATTTTTTATTTCAAATTTGGGACTAATGTGATAATTTGCCACATGTCACGTCAGCATTTTGGCAAAAGTGGCGCCCACGTGGACAAACATGTGGCCGGGCATCTACCCGGGCTGCCCGGGACTCGAAAATGTCAGAGAAAACAAACCACATGGACTGATTTTGGACGAAAAAAACCACATGGCCTTATCATGGAAAGCGCTAAACTACAGAGTACTTAAGTGTATTTTTCCCTATTTAAAATTAGCCCACCTAAAATGCAATGCGCTCATGTATTGCCATTGGGTACATTGAAACTGGGAGGGCACTGGATCAACAGAGCGAGAGCTTCTTTTTATTCGAGTCGAGTAGTACCGACAACGCTCAAATATTTTACACTGTCGAGTTCGCAACAAAATTCTCTTATTTTATTTGACACAACCATATCTACACAAACAACGCTACTTGGCCATGAGGAAGTTTTATGGCCTATAAGATATTAACACCAAAACTTACATGCCAGGTTTAGCTGCTAACGGCATATTTCCTCCACTTCATCAAGGTTTGGCTGGTTTACCCTACTCTTTCCCTTGCCGGATTCGGTTACAAGTTACTGCCTCTTCGATGGATCGATCTCATCCGTCTTAGCGAACCTTCCGCGGATCCTTGGTTGACTGTCGGCGAGAGCCTTCCTGCAAGCATACTGGAAGTGGAACATGGTTTAGGGTCAAATGAACATGATGACTTAGAATATTGTTGATTAGTAGGAAGTGAACAGCTGACTTACCTTGATTTTGCGGCCGAAGTTTCTCTTCGACTTCTTATTCCTGTACCGCAAAAGCTTTTCCCTGCGAGCTTCACTGGTGCAGCTGTTGATGAGCAGCGGTCGATCAAGAGGAGAATGGATGCAGTTCATGTCACGGTCACCAAGAGTCTGTCATAAAAACTCAGAATCAATGATCCAGCCCCGTCGTATTGGAATGGCCAGAAGCACCTAAACAATTCTCAGTCCGTAGAACCCCGGGCACAGCCATTCATGCTCGGTGGCCATTTGCATATGAATGTTGCACTAGGATCTGGTGGTTTGTGCCAGAAAAAATTGCAGATAAAATTAAAAGTGAAAAGAGAAGCAAACAGATCTTGGATGCCAAAATGACGCTTTACATGAACAACAGGAAAAAAACTTACTTTCAGTTCCAAGTAAATGTTCAAGGTGGTTTTAGACTTCCAAGCGGCAAAGCGAACTAATTCGAAGACCGTGAACTGGACTAAGCCAATTTAAAGGGCACTCTTAGCATCTCACTGCACTAAAGGAATGAAGTAGGCAACTGCCAAAAATTCTCTCTTTATGGCAATCAAACTGCCTACTGTATATGAGCTGATGATGAAAGGATACATGGCGAAAATAAATTTCAAAAGTAATCTCTTACGTAGTTCCAACAAAATATGATAGGGAAATGTATTACCAAACACAAAAGTAATTACTCGAACCTCTATATCGTCTTCGCTGAATGCCCTTCGCATGTCATAAGGTGCTCCAAAATCTATTGCAGGAAAGTCCAGGAAGTTTGGCTTCATTGCATCCCCATGCATCCACTCCATTGAGCTCAAACATTCAGAGCTTCCACTTTTTGGTAACGGCACATCAGGAAGTACTTTATCCTCCGGGATCTGATTTCCGTCAACATTTACAAGTGGATTCTGGATGTCTAGGACTTCTGAGAGTGGATCAATTGCTACCCTTTCCATCAGGTCCTTCTTGCACTCGTAGAAAACCTCACTCAGAAGATGCCCACTTTGAGTTGCTTCCATATCGGCCACTTTAAATCCTTGAGAGGTGACAGCTTCTTCACCACAGGAGAGCATTGAAATGGCAACAGCCAATGGATCAAGGCCCAGGATGACGATGGGATCTTCAATGACTGGCTCGGGTGCTTTGAACAGATCCTCTTCTCCCAGGTCATAGTCAGATACGACGGATGTCTGCAGAAAGTTGCTCTGGATAGAAGGACCAAAAAGAGAGAAGGAAATCAGAACACTGTAAAAGCAATCACCATGCCAGTCATTTTTCGGACCGAGAGTAAATAGAAACAATAGAAGATAGCACGGTTCAATGATCCGATGACTGTCCAGATAAATAAATCTACTGCTACTAGACAGAGGAGACCAGGTATTCTTGCAAATTGAGAAAATTAGCAAATAATATGTTCCTTATTTTACAGTCAAACATGAACGACGCAAATTTATTACAGAAGCAGCTCAGTTTTTACTTCTACTAAACTTTTTTTATCACATAAAAACGACACTTCGAACTTAAGTATGAATCATTTCTTAAAAAACACTGAAGTATGAATCCACACTTTTCAACCTTTAAGTTCATCAGTTAGACTACTCGTTCAATAGGAGATAAACTTAGTTGCAGTTCTTATTCAAAATTTTCATTTAAAGCCAAGGAAAGAGCAGATACAAGTTGACATTGGAAAGAAGCTTTTCCTTTTCATCTTTTCCCTACTTTTTTCCCTACCCTTGAGCACAAAATGGTTTTAAAAGAACACTTTTCTATTGGCTTTCATCACTCAGTAAGTGGGGTGAAAAGGGCCAAATGAAACCACCTACTAGTTCCCATCATGGTTGGATGAAATGGAAGAAAGCTTCGACAACACGAAACTTGGACTCCGAATTGGTTCTCTCCTTTTATGTACATACTTTTCTCCTTTTCACTTAGATCCACTAGACAAAAAGAGCACTAATATTTGCCATTTACAGCCCTAGTTGGTTGCTCAGGAGATGTTGACAAAGAAAAGATAGAGAATAACACAAGATATCCATGATTTCTCTTTTAAAAAATCCAAATTTCTTACCACTTCGACCAACTTCCATTGATTGGTAAAGAAGATGAACTTTGACTGTTGGAGAGTTGATATAGGATAAAGCAGCATAATCTATCCCAGTTCACCCGGCTCAAGAACAAGTGTAGAGAAAACAAAAACTAAAGTTCTCATCTTGAAGCTAAACAGCGAGCAATCCAGTTCAGAAACCCAATTACTTATCGAAAAGAGAAAATAACCCAATTTCTAGATGATTACCAGCCCAAAAAGAAAGGAGAAGTTTTTACCGTTGAAGCATTGGTCTTTTGAAACTTGCAGTACTCTTCAAGACCAAGTTGCTGGAAATCTGGGGAGAAATTCTGCATGAAGGGAAACAACAGCCCAGTTTCTGCATACATTTCTTCCTCCCAATCAAAGGGTAGCGGTGAAGCTCCAATTTTTCTGCTTCCGTCACTTGGAACCACCTAAATATCTTCCCAGGGAGAAAACAGGGGAAAAACAGAGCGAAGCAGGGGAGAGAGCAGCTAAAAATGAACGTACAGGGGAGAGAGAGGCAACTTGGGTGGGTTTTACTGTTTTAGTTCACGTCTGGCCCTTTGATTTGTGACTGATGGTGAGAGAATTTTATATATAATAATCACGTGGTTATATTTTTGGGCAAATAATCTTGTAGTTTGGTTTTCCTTTTTTTTGGGGTGTTTTTAAAATCTATGTCGTCCTCTCTCGTGTTTGGGTTTAGAAATTCTCGGGTCTCTTGATGACGTCAATGGTTTTTTTTCAATTTTTTGTCTAAAAAATGACGGATATACCCTTAAAATAAAAAAAATAAAAAATCATCATTTTCGACATTCAAACACCATATTCAACATTCAAACAACAAGAAGAACTCAACCCTAAATTTCAAAATGGTACTACACTAAACAAGTCCAAGAACAATCTCTCATTCTAAGCTCCAAATACTCAACCCAAGTGCAAAAAAAAAATAATAATAATAATTAGAACTACAGATCAAATCATTCCCAGAGAATATGCAAAGCAACCAAAAAACTGAAAGAGCCCAACTTTATAACTAGTACCAACTTCAAAATTGAGCCAAATATTGGAACTTTCTAGCGAAACAAGATCTCTCTCTCTCTCTCTCCCTCCCTCCCCCTCCTGGGATCTTACAAGTTGAGATCTTGGGGTGTCCTAATTCAACGGAAATGGGCCCAAAGAAAGGGTGGACTTGCCCAAGTGAGTTAAAGTGTTTAACAGCTTCCGCACCCCCAGATTTGGGTTCTCCTATCTCATTGTTATCTGTTTTGGGACAAAGCAAAAATCCTAGAATTAATTAAAGACTCTCGCACCCCCGGATCCAACAGTTCTCCGATTAATTGGATTTGTCAGTTGTGCTTCGAACTGATTTCCAATTAGGGTCTTGTTGCTTGAATCTACCGTTCATTAGTTAGGTTTACGGTTTGGTTGCACATGGGGTTCTTGGGCATCTTCTTCTTGGGGTTGTCGATGGAATGTTCTTCTTGAGATTTTTGTTCGCCGTTTTAATTTTTCTGGGTTTGATATTTGAGGATTGATGAAGATGTCTAGAGGTCAGCCGTTGACGACGACGGAGGAGATTTTTTTTAAGGGTACTTTTGTCATTTCAATGACAAAATTGAAAAAAATAGTTGCTGAGATCAGTAAGGGACCCGAGAGTATCTAAAATCAAACACGGGAAACAACAATATGTATTTTGAAAACCTAGGGACCCGAGAGGGAGAAAAATCAAACTACAAGAACGTGAGCGTAATTTGTCCTATATTTTTTGGACACCCCAAATTCGAGCCCGGGAGAATTTTGGTACATCATGACTAGTCCATATTAAAGTTAGATAAATAATTTAAAAAATAATAAATTTACTACATTTTCAATAATAGTTGGTGGGGTGTTAATAGTTTAATCCTTTCTTTAAAGTACAGGGGATTCTTTTCTCAAAATAAAAAGTACAGGGGATTCTTCTACCCAAAAAAAAAGTACAGGGGATTCAGAACAACAGGGGATGATGTAATATATTAGGCTTTTTTATACCACATACTATCGATTATCGATTAATCCAAATTAAAATTGGATGAAACCTATGAAAAAATTCTTCTATTATTTAATACTGTTACATTTTCATGAACTCAAACTCAAATTTTTTAATTAAGTTAGAATAATATTTTCACTCATTATTAATCTAAGTATTTCTCGCATGTAGTATATTTTTTTAGGGGGCATGTAATATCATGCAATTGTGTTTTGTCGTCTTCCTCACCCTGAAAAAGGAAACGCTAGTCCGTATTTTGCTGCAAGGAGCAAACTTTTTTCAGGCTAATAAAGTGCGATTATGAATTTTTTAACTTCGAATATTCACAATAAAAAAATTGTCAAATATTTTAAGGATGATTTGTAATTGTCGTTATGAATGAGACGGTGGAATTAAGAATATCCCGGTAGTTAATTTAATTACATTACTCTTCTGAATTTATCATCTTTTAATGTATTTATTCCTTATAATAAATCGGAAATTGAGATGGGTCGTACAAAATAATCAACATCACATAAATCAATTAGTCAAAGACTGTTCCAAAAAAAAAAATAGTAAAAGACTATTTCAATTTAACTTATAATTCTCAATTCAAACTCTATAATACAATTGTCTTAAAACTTGATAGAAATTTTTTTGTCCGAGTATGTTTGGTTCCGGCAAACAAACAATAAACCGAGAACCAGGGTCAATGATCTATATCATATGCGTGAGACTCAATTCGTTATTTAATTTAATATTTGGTCTGTAATTCAAACTTCAGAGTTTTAGCCGTTTTACAAAGTTATGAAATTTGCACATTAATGTGACGAACTTCAAAATTATTAATTTTTCGTGAGAGAGATTTGCTATTGCTAAAATAATAAATTAATTAAGTAGAACGTACACAACTGGCTAGCCTTCTTCCTGTAAGTTAATTCTGGAACAACTAAACATAAAAAATAGAGATTTTGTGTGTGAACATCAAATGAGCTTCTTCTTACTTTTGTGTTTTCGTTAAAGAATTAAGTTTAAATCGGTACCCATCAGTGTAAATCAATGACCCGAATTATCACGAAAATAGCCAAACCGAGCCCAAGGACTCGCAAAAGCCTTTGGGCTCTTGAAAGAGTTGAGGGAGAGGGGCTTTTCGAAATCGATTTCACAAAGGAGAAATCATAGCATAATAGGATAAGCCAAAACGGCATCTCCACCAAAAGGTTTTTAGTCCCAAACTATCAACAAAGTTTCGTTAGGCACCCATAGGAAGGGTGAAAAAGATGCGACCTTGAGAGGAGTCACTCCCTAATAACTCTCCGAGAGCCTGCCGGTAGATTATCAGCTTAAACCAGTTTCGTCTTCGAAAAATCCATCTCCGGGTGCTGTGAAACAAAGACAAGAAATGGCAAGGGAGTTAATCCATCCGGTGCGGGAATACCTGCATAGACTTGCCATATCAATGGAGGGAGTGAAGGAAATGGTAGAGCATGTTTTTACCTGAGCCATGAACTTCTTCAGTATTTCCTGCTTTTGCGATTCTTCACTTGTAGGCAGACCCATGGCCTTCTGTCTTTGATCAAACTGCAAGTACAAATACAGGAGTTTGGAGGTTCAGAACATAACCAGCAGTAAACAACAGAACATGTCGTTAAAGTTGATCTAGCATTGTGATGATCAGCAAGAGTTTCATTGAGCAGGTTCCACAAGCAATGGACAACCAAACATAAAAGTGACAATGTAAATTTACCATCATCTTCTCAACTGTTGAGCGTGTTTCGGGATCCAGGTCTGAAAGTTTGCTGCTTTCAGGTTCAACCTTCTGAGTATCAATTTCAGGCTCTCCTTTCATCAAACATTTCCACCAACTCATCTGGTCATGCTTGGTCAAGAGTATTGATATGGTTTTTTGGTCCTCTGAAGACAAAAGGAACGATAAAAAGTCAAATAAGGGTGAGAAATAAATCTCAATTACCATGTTTCTTTCACTATGACTAAGACAAAGAAATCAATAAAAACCAACCTAGGCTCCAGTAACAATCATCAACTTTGACTGAGTTGTGAAGGTCTCCCTGCACAAAAATAAAAACCCATTACTAATGAATCATCTAGGACATGATGTGTCTCATATCAAAGTTGAGAGCCAAAATGACACACTTACATCAATAATTGGAGGTTGACCCTTGAGACCAACTGTCAAATGATTTTTCTTGATATCACAGACAAGAAACCTTGACTTGGTTCCAGAAGGAACTGGAACCTGCACATTAACCTCCGGAAGAGACTGTGTCCAAGAATAACTCTCCAGATCAAGACCATTGCCCGCGTTTGGAACTGCCAACATTAAGTTCAATAATTTAAGCCCAAAAATAACAGGCAAATTAATAGCTCTGTTATAAAAATCCAGCATCTTCATCTGCGGAGTGAGCTATGAACACGCAATTAAACAGAAAACAAGTTTCTCCAAACCCTTGTTTGATATTTATATTAGACCATTACCAATTCTTCCAGGAGAACCAAGAGCATAACAGATAAAAACACAGAGAACGAAAGACAGCCATGTTTTACAGGGAACTCGTAAGCCAGAGATCAACCGCTACGAAGATAAAAGCAATTCATACTTTTCCAACAAGAAGTTGTAACAGAAAGCTCGAGTTTTATTTGACAACATCAGGCAGAGAACATCAAACATAGAACTTATAGACCATGCCCATCCGAACGAAACTTCACACAGAACACCATCACAATATCGCTGCAAATTCACAAATTCGAAACACGAAACCCTAGCATCAAACAACATAACATTGCTTTAGCATTCCCATAACCGTCCTCCAACACTAAATTTAGAAAGCCCACACACATCACCAAAAAAGGCCAAAACTTTCCTCCAATACACAAATTTTCACACAGACCAAACAAAAAAAAATACACTCAGAAAATAAAATCGAAGCGTATACAATAATAATTACCTTTCTTCTTCTCCTTCCCATCCTCGGCATCCACCTTCTCCTTCTCCTCCTCCTTTGCAGAGTCCGGCGGTGGAGAGACAGCGGCCGGCGGCGGAGACGCAGCAACGGTCTTCTTCTTCCCTTCCTCCTCAGCCCTCCTGCTCTCCCGCTCCTTCTCCTCTGCCTCCCGCTTCTTCCTCCTCTGCCTCTCCGCGGCCGCCCTGAACACCGCGGCAACCTCCCTCTCCACCGCGTCCCGAAGCAGGAAGTCGCTCTCCTTCGCCAAGAACTCCACCACCTTCTCCACAAACCCTATCGGGTTCTTGGTGTCCAGCGTGGCAGAGAACGGAACCTTTGAAGCGGACGAGGCCGAGGGTTTCGCCTCGTCGTCTTGGAAATCGGAGATTATTGCCATTGTAGTAGCCAAAGGGTTTCAAATTAGGGTTTTATGGTCTTCCCTTTGGGTCTCGGAGACTGCGTTGGAGGGGATCGGACTACGGGGAAGCCCTGTTTATATAGGGAGGGAGTTAACTTGGTGAGGAAGTCCGAAGGAGAGTTCTAGAATGTTTCTAATTTGAAAAAATTAAATAATTGTTGGAAAAATTTTGTTATTATTTAAGAATTTTATTTATTATAGATAAATAAAAATTTATGGGAAGTATATATCTATATATGATTCTTCTTAAAATTTATCATCTTGATAATTTATTGTTATAACTTTTTCTAGTAACACAAGCTGGGGCCATAAATAAGACGTCAAAAGATGCTAGGAGAAAATTGGAGCCAAATGTGTTTTTTATATATTAACGAGGGCAAAAGACTACTCTAAATCTAACCTTTGTTTATCAACGAGATTTATAAAATTTAGGGATAAGTTTATTTTTGTACCATGTAGTTTTACTCTTTTCGCGTGGAGTACCATATGGTTCTAAATTAGTATTTTAGTACCCTGTGGTTGACCACCTATTTTCAGGGCAGGTCCAGAGCAGCTACCCGTCCAAACTCGTCCGAAATGACGTCGTTTTGAGATGACATGGAGGACACGTGGCGGATGACTTTCTTAAGTTAAAGTTTATGTGTAATATGACAAATTATATAACAATCCATGACTTCCTCCTCTCTGTCTCACCCTCTCCACCTCCTACTCTCTTTCTCCCCCTCTCTCTCTCCTCCTCCTTCATTTTCAACCTCCTACCTCCTGTTTTCCCTCACCTTCTTCAAAGCTCCATCTCCCAAAAGACTAGAAGAGGTCACCTTTTGGAGTAGGCGTAGTCCCCATCAACTTGAAGCAAAAAGAACACATCTCGTCAGTCGTGCAAAACCAATAGATTAGACACAAAATTAAACCAGCAAGAAAATATTAACGCAACAAAAAAAACCTCATCGGACGGTGAGTTTTCGTTCTTGTACTCCTTATCGGCGTCGGGATCAGGAGAAGTCAGAGGCGCACCTTTCGTGACCAAGAAGGCTGAAACTCGACTTCGACTTGCTGAGCAGCTAACCACCACACTCACCGACTCGAGCAACTGCCCACCGCCGGTAAACGAAAAGAAGTGAGCTTCACTGTCGCCGTACTACATTGTTCCTTTTTCCTAATTAATCCTCAAAAAAGGGGAAAAAGAGAGAGGGAGGGAGAAAAAAATTGATTGAGTGTCAGTTCTTTAAGCATCGAACTGTCGCCGTCACTTCTAAGAAGAATTTGATCTCTCTCTCTCTCTTTTGGGAGATGGAGCTTTGAAGAAGGTGAGGGAAAACATGAAGTTGAAGATGAAGGAGGAGGAGAGAGAGAGTAGAGGGGGAGAAAGAGAGTAGGAGGTGGAGAGGGTGAGAGAGAAAGGAGGAGGAGAGAGGAGGTCAGGGTTTGTTTAGATAATTTGTCATATTACACATCAATTTTATCTTAAGAAAGTCATTTGCCATGTGTCCTCCATATCATCTCAAAACGACGTCGTTTCGGGTGAGTTTGGACGGTTAGCTGCCCTGGACCTGCCCGAAAAATAGGTGGTCAACTACATGGTACTAAAATACCAATTTAGAATCACATGGTACTCCAGGCAAAATAGGTAAAACTATATGGTACTAAAATGAACTTATCCCTAAAATTTAATTATGGGAACTTTTTTGTTTGTTTAAATAACTGATATTTCTCCTTTCCACTAAAAATATGGAGATATCTTTTTTTTGAGGGAAAAATATGGAGATATCTTCCTCTATAAGAGTTCAATGTTTCTCTCTTTTTGTATTGTTCTTCTCAGAAATTATTTGTTTATATTTGTTTAAATTTGTTCGATATGGTATTTTTAAGGCTACTTGCAATGCGGAGGAAAAGGGGTGGGCCATGTCAGGAAAAAAAGAAAGAAGAAAAGTTACATTTGTTACAATATTAAAAATATAAAAATTTATATTTTTAAATTTTTTATAAATTGAGCCTAATATTTTTAAAGGGTATATAATTTATTTTTTAATTTTTTATGAAAATTTGTATAACTAATACATGGATGAAAGAGAAATTAATTATTTATACTGTGATCTAGGTTGGGATGGGTTGTTACCGTGAGTATCAAATATTTAATTGGGTTGAATTGGGTATGGACGAATGAAAAATTAATTATTTATTCCGTGACCTATGTTGGAATGAGTTGTTGTTGTGGGTAGCAAAAGAAAATTCATACCTCAGTGATTTTTTTTGGGGAAACATACTTCTGATTTTACCTCTAATAAATATATGTATATATATGTTAGATCAATAATTATAAATCTCGAACTAATTTTATTATCGAATTTGATAGCTTCTCAAAATGGCTAATTTTTATCTTTATCACTTTTTTTAAAAATTTAATAAAAAAGAAACTAGAATTCTTAACTAACATATTCCTAATTAGAGTGGAAACAAAATTCCTAGATAGTCTAGACTTTATAAGTGCACTGCGCACCACAATCGGTTAAAACAATAGAAATTAATTTGATTCACATAAACTTCTTACTCTAAAGCATCGAAAAGTTAAATCGTATAATAGTTTTTTATCAGGTTAAATCTATTTTAATATCTACTACTAACTTAAAATTTAAAATGTCCCCTTGATTACACATAGTGTCCAAATTTCCCTAAATAACCATGTTTAGAATTTAGAAACGCAGTAATTTAGGCAAAATTGGAGATTACAACCTAGGTTACAAACACGTAAAAAAAGAGTAAAAACAGGGCCCACTAAGCAACAGTAAGGCCGTGGCACTAGGAAAGGCCCAATAGAAAACAAAAACCAGAGAGAACATAAACAAATGCCACACTCGACTCGTCCACTTCCACCGACGGTCAACAACGCCAAAGAAGTATTTGCAAAATCCAGACATTTTGTCCAGATATATCCTGTCCTCTTCACGCATCTTTAGATCGGCCGGCAAGCTTACTCCGGTCAGGCCACTCCAAATCTCGTTAGGAAAGACGATCTCGCATGCATCCAATTTGATTCCGAGCCCTTTTCACTCCCGGCCCGTACTGTAGGCCCATATGCATCCTTTCCCCATATTACTTAAGGCCCTCCCTCGTCCTCCTTGATGTTTCCGGCCCACAGGAGAGCTTTTCTAGTGGATTTTCTATTTCTTTTTTCCATTTTCTTGGCTGACGCTTTAGAATTCCAAATTTTCCTCCCCACTGAAGAAACCAGAAGGTGTTGTGGCCTCACCCACCCTTTTGCCCCATCTCTTCTCCCCACAAAGTCACCTCCACCCATACCATACCATTTACTTTATAGCAGCTCTCGAGCATTCCAAGCAGAAGATTATTGAACACTTGTTTTGCCCAAAAGGCACATCCCCTTTGGCTGAATCTTTGAGAGCAGATAATATGTCAGTCGCATCCGCAGACCAATCGTTGATGAAATTCTTGCGGGAATAAGGCTAGCAGTTCCCGCCTTCCTTCTTGAAAATTTTCCCGCTCTTATTTCTTGAGAGATGGAGCCAGGAATTTGTTTAGAGATGAGGTGTTTTACCAAAATGGTGCTACAGTGGTAAAGATTTACAAAAATGGTGTTTGAAAATAAAGTTTTATAAATATGGTGTCCACGTAGGCTGGCCCGTCCAGAATACGACCCACGTGGACGTAAAGGGCCATAACACGACCTCTGCTGGCGTGTCCAGAATACGACCGCTAGTGGCGTATTCGTTAAGTGTACGACAAGCGTAGGAACGACGGATAGGGAATAACGAGGAGAGGGCAGGATCGGCTGTGATTCATTTTTTTTGTGTGAAGGAGAATGAAGATAAGGTTGGTGTGGGGAGGACGACAGCTGGGGTCGATTAAATCCAGGGTTGCCAAAACACGACCAGTCTTGTCGTGTTTTAAAATAATACGCCCACAGCGGTCGTATTCTGGACACGCCGGCAGCAGTCGTGTTTTGGCGCTTTACGTCCACGTGGGTCGTATTCTAGACGGGCCTGTCTATGCAGACACCATATTCGTAAAAATTTATTTTCAAATATTATTTTTGTAAATCTATATCACTGTAATACTATTTTGGTAAAAAACCCTAGAGATGGGGGTTTCACCATCTCTCTCCACGCCACCAGGATGTGTATCCTTTGTAAATGGGGCCACCATATCCCCACGAGGTTCCTGGTAAACCATCAACGGGAGGGTTTGAGCATTTGGGGTCTTCGTACAATTAATTCCTCGTCGAGCTTGTCACTTGCTTGCCTCTTGAGGTTTCCCTTTTTTCTTTTACTGATGTAACACCCTTAATTGCCTGATTCAAAGTCTTCTTAACCACCAACTCATGTATGGTCTGATGGATACGGTGTCAGTCCTTAAACATAAGGTGGGATGATCGAATCCCATGACCGTCTAAGATCCGAAATTGTGAAAACAATTCAAATCTCACAAAAAAAATTAGTCTTCTTGACCAGCTTACCTGCCACTGTTGATTGATTGTACCTGAGTGCTTTGGGCAGGCTCAATTTGTAACTGCTCGACCTCCAAATTAGCCCAGAGATTGATCAAATCTGGTTGCGCCTGAGTATCAGGAACAAAATCAAACCCATCAAAGAAAATCGATAGGGTGGGAATGTACTAATTTATCCTTCGGAGGGACAAAAGATAGAGGTAGTAGAAATCCACAAGTCAACTTTCCCAATTCCTGGTGACACCCCTCGATTTTTTTGTCTGTCAGGTGTTATTGTTTAGATTTTTTTTATAAAAATAGTGTTCGATTTTTAAATTTTGTGGACCACGTTCATGTCGGACAACGTCCAAAAAGGGCGGATCCAACTTTTTTAGGCGTGGTGACTAAAAAATGCCACCCTCAGACGCTGGTGTCAGCTGCGCAGTTAGCCCATCATTACAAAAATTGCTCTCTACCACTCTAGGAAGTTCTCGTTCCAAACTTGCAAAAGGACACCCAAAATTTGGATCCAAACATTTCGATTTGTTGCTTTGAAGCTAGGATTCCAATGAAATATTTGGAGAAAATAAGGTTTGGGTTTTGGGATCCATACCTCAAAATTCCCTTATCTTTGAACGTGAGCAAAATGGCCCCACCTGCGAGAAGCTTGAGCTGGAAGGAGAGGACCCCATGGTTTGGGTAGTTGTATGATCTGAAACTATGTTAAAATGACTTTCCATCATCGACGAATCCAAAAAAATTTCCATAGTCAAAAGTAGGGCTGAGAAATTGTCGGGCTCATGGTTTTAGGCCCATTTTAGAGCCCGACACCGAAAAACTTGGAGCACTAAAAAAATAACTGTCGGTGTGACGGTAACAGCCAACATCGATGGTGTGACGGCCAGTCGGTGTGGCATGTTAATTGGTCGGTGTTGCCAATACCGATAGGATAAAAAATTTGGCCTAAAATTACAAATTTAAGGTTGTAAATAGAATACTTCAACCATTCAAAATGCAAACATAATTTTTGAATGTCTAAACTTACAAACATAATACAATCCATCAAATTTAAGCTTCAAATCCATCCATCATTCAAGCTTGCAAAAGGGTTCAAATGCAGCAAAAATTTGATAAACATGTCTAAGCAAATTTCTCAAGATGGTGCCTTCAATTGGGTTCGAATCCATCTTTCTTCAAGCCTTAAGCGCACCATCTCCCATCAAAATGCAGACTCTAGCAACAGCTGAAAATATAAATACATACATGCTAAACATCATTTACATAAATAATAGTAGCTAACAAAGCATCGCAGAGGCAGAATGAAAGACAAAGTGGCAATACCTAACAAAAGCAGACTCAATTCTTATTCTCTGAAAGAGGCATTACATGATTTCTCATCTCCGTGAAGTTCTGCAAGAGTAACCAATAAAAGACTCAATTCTTATCAAGCCAAAACATACATTAAACATAAAGTAAGAGCCACAACGATACTAACCTCCAATGATATTGGCGTCTCCTAATGGGTCTTCCATTTCATCCAAGTTGGTTGGAGGCTTACTTCTCAACCAATTTTGAGTTAAGAGTTCTTGTACTGTACTCGACTTCAAAGAACTTCGATAAGGATCAAGCATACGTCCACCCGTGCTAAAGGCGAATTCTGATGCAACTGTGGAAACGGAAATTGCTAGCACATCTCCTACAATTTTAGAAATGATCGGGTACTTGGACGCTTTAACTTTTCACCAAGTCAATAAGTCAAAGTTGTCGCAATTCTCTTCCACGGGATCATTTAAATACTTAGACAAATCAGTACTTGTGTCAACTGACTTATCCACCCTTACTTTCTTATCCCATTGATCCCGAGATGTTGAGCCAAAAACAAAATCATCCTCCTCAATTTATGTACCCATTTCAATGTCAACTTGGTTTGAGCTAGAGGAAGCAACAGCCGGAGACTTGCGAGAACGTTCTTGATAGTGCTCGTACAACTGAGCAAACAAAGCATCAACACTGTCCAAACATTCTTTGGCTTTTTCTTCATTGTATATTTGTTCAAATGAGTAGTTAACGTACTTGTTCTTGTATCGAGGATCCAAGACAATTGCAATGTAAAGCAGCCCATTAATGGATTTAAATTCTCCCCACTACTTGGTGAACTTCAGCATCATCTTTGAACAAATATTTCCTAACGAAGGTTTTGTGGAAGAAACAAACTTCATCAAAACTGTTTGGATGTGAAAAACTTCATGAAAGAACTCATTTGCAGTGATGCTAGTGCTTGCTAAAAATTTCACCGTCACATTGTAAAACATCTGTAAGAACTTGATCAAATACCTTGCATTTTCTCAATCGGTGGTCCTAGGAGGCCTACCTAGCAAAGTTCTTCTCCTAGCAACATTGTTACACTCGGCGTCACCCTCGGCCTCATCATCTTCATCTCCGGAATAGAAGTTGGTAACAAACTTCCCATCATCTCTCTTAAAGCGATTAAATGCACGCTCATACTTCTCGGCAGTCTCTAACATCAGATATGTGGAATTTCACCTCGTTTCTATATCCAAACTCAACCCTTTCTTGCTCTCAATGTGTACAGCTTTCACACATGCATTGAAAAGCTTTTCTTTAGCTGGAGAAGATTTAATATACTTCACCACTCTTCGAATCTTTACAACCAACTCATTTAGCTCTTTCAATCTACATTGAACAACCAAATTGACAATATGTGCACAACATCTCATGTGCAAAAAGTCATACTTGGATATGATATTTTTCAGCTTATATCCAGTGGATGATTTTAATGTGCGAGTTGCCGCATCATTAGAGCCAACATTGTCAAACGTAATGGTTAAAACCTTTTCAATACCCTACTCAATAAAGCAAGACTCAATAGCGTCTCCAATTGTCTCACTCTTATGATCCGTAATTGGGCAAAAGTTAAGCACCCTTTTTTGATACACCCAATCTTTATCAATCCAATATCCCATCAAACACATATAATTCATATTTTGGACTGATGTCCAGGTATCCGTGGGGAAACACAATCTCTGATTTTTCAAAAAAAAATTTCAACTTTATCTTCTCATCTTCATACAATCCTTGGCTAAAGTTGTCCTATGTGGTAACACAAACCTAGTCTGCAAATATCGACTATAGGCATTAAATTCCTATCCTTCTACTATTCTAAAAGGCAACTCATCAATAATCACCATTTTAGCCAATTGAAGTCGAGCCTCATCCTGATTAAAAGTAACCGCCTTTAACTTACCTATACCACTTCCAAATTCAGCCTTTTCAAAAGACAAAACAATTTGTTTCAAATCTTCCTTTGCAAATTTCGGGCACATTTTCTCTAAGTGAAGTCTCAAAGTGGTGGTTCCATTTCTCTTACTATGATATGCATACAGTTTACCACAATAATTACATGTAGCATAATCTTCCTCCTCTTCCATATCTGGAACCCTTGTGAAATATTCCCAAACATCACAAACTTTTCTCCTCTTCTTAGTAGCATTCTTTGCTTTGAATTTTCTTTTCAAAGCCAAAGGAGGTTTAGGATGTGGCGTACCAGAAGTATTAGCCACAACAACAACAACCGGATCTCACTCAGCACATTAACATCCTCATCTGCCTGTACTTTTCATGATATGTATTCACTCTTGGAGGGTGTGCTATCAGTTGGAGAGTTTATCTACAGGCCACAGTTGCGTTGTCAACCATTGAGGCAGAGTATATGGCTATTACTGAAGGTGTGATGGAAGCTATCTGGTTGAAAAGTTTCTTCAGTAAAATCTGTGAGAAGCTGCAGGTCAGTACAGTGTACTGTGATAGTCAAAGTGCTATCCATCTCATGAGGGATGCTATGTATCATGAGAGGACGAAGCACATTGATGTGAGGTACTATTTTATTTGGGAGCATGTTGCTCAAGATGACATTGTTGTGAGCAAGATAGGTACCCAGGACAACCCTGCAGACATATTGATGAAGCCACTTTCTGGTACTAAGTTCGAACATTGCTTGGACTTGATAAGTGTTCGTGCTTGATGATGATTGCCCTTAGGGGCTGATGATGAAGGTGGAGCAGTGTTGATGTTGGAGTCATAGAATTTGGTCTAAGGTGGAGATTTGTTAGGATTTGTCTCAAATTCTAGACAAGTTAGAACTCCTATTCCTATTCAGTATAATAATAGTTATCTCATATGTCTTATTTGTGTAGTCGAGAGTTGTGAGGTAGAGATAACCCTCACTGAGGCCTTGTAACCTGTTTGACTCACATACTGGACGACTTTCTTTTGCCCGTGGTTTTCTTCCCATCTTGAGGTTTTCACGTAATTTTCGTGTCTCGTATTTTATTCGTTTCGATCTGATTTTCTCAATAGCCTTTAACAACCATATGTAATGCCAAAAAAATTGCAACATACGCCTGAAACGGAAATATATAGATTGATAAGCAATTGTTTAGCATGAAGACATCCAATACAACGAATTAGAAAGAAAATTCTAACCTCAAATGAATCAATAAATATCCCTCATTTTACATTACCTATCCGCTTCCTTTTTCTATACACCACCTCCTGGAAGTAAGTGTCGAGGGAAGTCGTACTAGCAACCAACACGGTTGTGTCTTGGAGAAAACGGATGTCCTTCCCTCTCTCGTCTTCCTCGACCTTCCCACTCTCCAAGTCGATCCACGAAAACCCGCACGTTATACCAGACTTGCTGTAATGCAATGCAACAGAATCTTATTCCCACCCTCCGGATAATCCAGCAGCTTAACTGAAATACCACACCAAATCCGAAATAATTTGGACCACGACTCTTCTTTACCGCCATAAACCTTTATTGCCCATACCTCCATGTCCGAGCTCCATAACTTGAATACCGCGCGGAGTTGACCTCCGAGGACCGTAACATCTGCCTGTTTGGCAAGCGGCAGCTCCACCAGATTCCGGAACTGCTCCGTATGCAAATTGAAAGCCAGAATACTAGACCTGGCCACAAAGTGAAGCGAATCATGGGCAAAAAACGCCATATCGGCTCGCTTGCAGAAAATGTCGGAGAGAGGTGGGGTCCAATGCATAGTCGCCCCCAAAGAGGGCGATTAGTCCTCGGCAGGAACCAGAAAACAAGGTCGGGGATTGCCTCGCCTCGCCTCGTGACTGGGACGATTAGATGTTCCACGCGTGCCGGATTAGCTGGGATAGTGAAGAGATTGTCAAACAGTCGGAAGCCGCCTTTTGTATTTAAGGTTAGGACTTGGCGGGAGCCGCTTTTGAGGGAGCAGCGGCAATGCAACTTGGCGAATTCCGGGTCATCGATTTCGGAGCAGACCGATTTGGACACGCACCTGAACCGGAGGATGGACTTAGGCGGCAGCCGTTACAGGATTTCTGTTTTCATGTCCAGAGGAAGCATAGCGGCGGTGGGAGGTTCAGGGTCATCAATATGTTTCTTTTGTAAAATAAATTATTCTTAATCAACCAAAAAATATGATTTAGCCAGCCTCATAAGAAAACTACTATATGATTTAGACTATCGTAAGAAGTCTATGGGAATCAAAATAATAATATTGTTTTAACCGATAGTGGTGCAATTATGAAGGTCTAGACTAACTAGGAATTTTATTTCTACTCTAATTAGGAATGTGTTAGTTAAAAATTCTAGTTTTTATTAATTAATGTTTTTTAAACAAGGTACGAAATGAAAATTTAGCCATATTGACAAACTATTACTTTCATTAATAAAATTAATTGAAAATCTACGATAGTTAATCAAGCATATATATGTATGTATGTATATATGTATATATATGTGTATATATATACATATTAGAAATAAAATACGAAAGTATGGCAACAAAAGAACTGCACATGATTATGGACTTTGTAAGAGCTCGGCCCAATGTTAGAATAACTTCATATAAATAGTACTTGATACTCGAAGTTGGTTGGATGCTCTCGAACCATTCTGATAATTGTACAACTTTTTAAATAAAATGCTTATCTTAATAAGAATCTGCACAATTAGGTTTTGGTTTAAACCTCACATCAAAATATTATTCGTAAATAATATTAAAAAAATTACTCCTAAAAAAGGACTGACAATTTTCTAATATCATGATTTAATCGAATTTTTTTCCTTCTCATTTTATCATCTTACATTCTCTTACAAGTTGATATAATTGTACAAACTTTTTCTTGTTTTATCATCTTACGTTCGCTGAGAAGTCCCTTATGGACTCTCTAGTTATTTCCTATAAGCATTAGTAGTTTCAATTGCATTAGGAGTTTAACTTTGTCGGCTCTTTATATTGAGGACATACATTAAAACATTTCTAAATTGATCTCCTTTAAAGTGATAACATCTCTAAACTGATAAAAAGTTTCGGTCCCGAATCAAGACTAGTGTAAAAATTTAATTATCTCTATATCATAATAACTAATATTTTTTCAGAAGATATTAGTACAAATCTTGGTCTCAATTTTTACATAAAGTGATATTCTTGAATAAATACATATATGTTTACATACTTTACGAATTTGAAGAATAATTTAAGATGATAGTTTGTGCTAGATTTACTTGTTTGATAACTTTTGCATCATAATTTATCTTTGGAGAAATTACTCTTGGCCCCCTGGAGTTTGTCTAAATTACTATTTTGGCCCCTCCTATTTCCAAACTGATAAATTGGCCCTCCTAGTTTACTTTTATTGAACTCTAAGGCCCATACCGTAGGGATTGTGAAATTGTCCAGTGAAGAGGCTTGTGAAATGACCAAATTGCCCTTCGGTCAACAAAAAAACTCACCTTCTACAACCTCAAGAACACCAAGAACAAGAACATCAAAATCAACTAAAAACTAAAAACTAAAAACTAAAATCAACAAATCATAACCAACAACATCGAACCACTTCAATGTTAATAGCAAAATCAAGAACTTTCCCCAATGTGCCATTAAAACCCTAATCAACTTCGCCAAATCTGTCACCAAAACCCTAAGGGATAGCGACGCCGCCACTATTGCGAAGAACCTAGTGAACGACAACTTTGACAAGAGGGTAGCGATGCCGATGATGCTAGCATTGAGGATAGAAGTTCGTTGTCCTTCTCCTCGCCGTCTGCAAGTAGAGGTCATCAATGACTGCTCGTTGTCCTTCTCCTTAGTCTGCAAGTAGAGATCATCAACGACTGCTCATTGTCCTACTCATTGTCGTTGCCAGAAATGGAAGAAGAGGGGCTACGAGGCGGCTTTGGATCTCGTCAACCGCCTGCAAGTAAAGGTTAACTTTGCTCCGGTCCTCCTAGAAGATCAGTCGCACCCTCGCCTCCTCTGACGCCATGGATCCCTAATAATTTGCAGGGCTGTTTTAGATTGGCAAATTTTTTGATAATTTGCAGTGCTTCGATGTTGTTGGTTATGATTTCATTGATTTTATTTTTTAGTTTTTAGTTGATTTTGATGTTCTTGTTCTTAGTGTTCTTGAGGTTGAAGAAGATAAATTTTTTTATTTTTTCAACAGAGGGGCAATTTGGTCATTTCACAAGTCTCTTCACCAGACAATTTCACGATCCCGACGGCAGAGGTCTTAGAGTTCAATAAAAGTAAACTAGGGGGGCCAAATTATCAATTTCGAAACAGGAGGGGCTAAAATAGTAATTTAGGCAAACTCTAGGGGGCCGAGAGTAATTTCCCCTTTATCTTTTGAATTTTTTTCAAATGGTCTTTATGATTACCGTCTTACTGTAAAAAATATTTTTTAATTGAGTGTAAACATTTGAATAACGCTATAAACCAAAATTTTATATATTTCATGACTAACTATCATTTTCTATGAGATAATAATTATTAATATATTTTTCAGAGATTTGTGGCCAAATAAATCATTATAATTTATTTATAAGTTTTGGTGACTTGAATACAAACAAAATAATTTTTTGGACTAAAAAAATATAAACCTCTTTTATCTGATAACGTCTTTAAAGTGATATTTTTCTTCGCTCCCAAAGATATCACTTTAGAGAGATTTTATTGTATATGTTATTTCTAATTCAGTTGATTTGATCATAAAAAAACCTAAGATATAGCTTAAACCATCGTCGCTTTTGTGAGTATTCGTGGAGTACACGGAACATGATTGTTATTGTTGTGTTCGTTCGATCTTTCGCTGCATCACAGTCAGTCACAGTGGGAAACTAGAGGGGTTGCTCACTGTAGACCACCCCTCTAGTTAACTATTCGTTATGTTCTCTTTTATGATTATTTTCATGTTCTTGTTATGTCTTTGCATTTCCATATACTGCTTTATGTTTTTTTGCTAGGTTATTTTTGCTTGTATTGGTTTGATTCTTATCTAAGAGTTATCCGAATAATTGTGTCAATCTTATTCTGACTCGCAGTTAAACTAGTCTTGGTTGAATTAGTCCGGCTTTGATTTTTCGAGTTAGTTTCGGGTGTATTGCAATTCTCATCCACGCAAAATTGCATCTTCAGTAAAGCTTTATGTCTGTTAGCTGCTACTTCAGTTAGCAATATTTTGGTGAGTCTCTTCTCTCTTGAAAAGTTGCCAGCTCTGGTAGCTAATATCATAACCATAAATTCTAACTATTCCACATTGCCTATGAGAAAAATATATACTATATTCATTCATTGTTATATTATGTCCGGTATATTTGTCATTAGTTTTATTGCCTATATATTTGATTTTGTCCTATGTAATATGACTACTTAATTAATAAAAAAACTTTTAAAGCCATAACCTTCAAAAAGTTGTGGTCTCGTTGTGTAATTTGAGCCAGGAAAAAGGAAAATGCAACATGAGAAGATTATAAGGAAATGCAGTGGCGCTCAGCCAATGCCAATTAGTATTACCTACGAGAAGTGTAATTTATTCTTTGTACTCATAATGGTCCGTATAGTATCTCATATATTTTCAAACGAGTTTTCGATTACTGGCGAGATTTCATCATCATATACATGATATGTTATTTAAGTTACTTGAAATATTAAAAGCAAAAATAATCTATTCAACCCACACGATCATAGGATCCGCCAAATTCAATAGCTTTACACATCCCCGAAGACAGAACGACACAATGGAAATCGGCCACCTCTTTCCCTGTCTATCGCCCCTCATTCTATTTGTACAAACCGTTGTAATTTCTTTTCCATTGGTATGAAATTCTCTTATTGTTTTGATTAATTCTTATTGGTTGTATTACATAATTATATGCAATGCCAAGAAAATTGCAACATACAAATTATACGTAGATATTTTTCTGTAAGCTCTGCACTGTTGATTTATGTTTAAGGGTAGCTCTCTTACTAGGCTTTGGATTGCGAGCGGAAGTGCAATCCTTCCCCGTATCTAGACCTGACCACGGTTCGAATTTGAACGAATTCGAATTGAATTTATTAAAATTCGAATTCATCAAAACATTAAACCATATTCAATTCTTCACAAGACGAATCGAATACGAATTATGAATTTTCGAATTCGAATCGAATTTGAATCAAATTCGAATCGAATTAAATTGAATTATAACTGAATTATAATTGAATTATAACCGAATTTTCCCCTCTCAAATCCCCCCATTTTATTTAAATTTTTTAAATATATATTATTATTATATGTACATAAATTTGAATCGAATTTAACACGAATTTAACTCGAATCAAAATTTTGAATCGAATTTGAATTAAATTTGCCGGTTTTGCGAATTATAAATATCTTGAACCATATTCAATTCATTTTATGACGAATTTGAATAGAATTTTTTACGAATCAAATTATTGACGAATCGAATCTAATTTTTAACGAATCGAATCGAATCGAATCACGAATCAGATTCAATTCATGGCGAGGTCCGTATCAAACAGGATTTAATATGGCTTCTTGATCTTGATGACTAGGCATGAGTCAGAGATCTGACGGTTATAATTCATAGGGGTATTTTCGTCTTTTATCCACCTCCTCTTTATTTCCCTTCTCTTCCTTCCTTGCCATATTTTTGTTTGTGCCTTTAACCTCTCTCTCTCTCTCTCTCTCCCCCTCATTTTTTCTCTCTCTAATTAAAAATCCATAGTTCTAGATCTCACGTCAACGATGTTGCCACAAGTCTGACGTCGACCACCACTCCGACGCAGACGAGGAGCAGATCGGAGTCCGATTGTGAAGAAGGGGCGATGGTGAGAAGCGGTCAAGAGGTTTTGGTTGGAGAGCTATAAATTCTTACTCTGGAATTTGATTGAGGTAATTCAAGTTGCTGTATGAAGTTGAGATATATATATCTATAATTTTATAGTTTATGACTTCTCTAAATTTAAAGTATAAGGATGTTGAAAATATGTTTGAAGTTAAGAGTTAATTAAGTTACAAGAATAAATTTTGGTTGGGGGACCACAAGTTCTTACTCCAGAGTTCGATTGAGGTGATTCAAGTTACTGTGTAAAGCTGAGACATATATCTACAACTTTTCAGGTTTTGACTTCTCCAAATTCTAAGTGAAATGATGTCGAAAATATGTTTGAAGTCAAGAGTTGATCGAGTTACGAGAACAGATTTGGTTGGGGGACCACAAGTTCTTACTCCGGAGTCCGGTTGAGGTGATTCAAGTTGCTATGCGAATGAGATGTATATCTACAACTTTATAGTTTATAACTTGTCAAAATTCAAAGCAAAATAATATCAAAAATATGTTTGAAGTCAATAGTCGATCGAGTTACCAGCCTACGTTATGTGAAATGGCATGCACAAGTTATGTAAAATGGCATGCCCATGTTATGTCCAAATGGCATTTTCAAGTTATGTCAAATGACATGCCCACGTTATATGAAATGGTATGTCAAGGTTATGTCGAATGGCATGTCAGGTTAATATTTAATAAATTTTATAATTAATTAAATAGCATGTCCGATTATGATAAAAAAGTATTCTTGGTTATGATCAATTGGCATGTCCGGGTACGATAAAAAGACATGATTGATTACGATAATATTTAATAATATTTAAAATTAGTAATAATAAAAATTAATTAATTAACTAATAATATAAAATAATAAACTAGGTCTGCTTCCCAGAGCATGTGTGATTTTCCTCTCATTACCACATGTCAGTCATGATTGCATCTCTCACCACGCACATGCTCCAATGTCGTCCCTCCTTTCTCCCTTTTTTTGGACAATTTTTTCCTTTCCCGTTTGGTAGGGGGATTTGGCCCCCTCTTACTAATATTTTTTATATTTGTGAGTGTTGAAATAAAAAGATACTAAATTTCTTACTACTTAAACCAAATTTTCATCCATAACGACTATACGTATATTTGATCGCTTTTTTATGGTTAATGCTCTAGCTAATTCCAATTAGTATTATAGCATTTTCCTTCGGCTATCTTGAAAGAATCCAAGTATTAACCATCTCCTAAAAATGGAAATTCAATTTAAAAAAAGTGGGTTTATGCCGCATAGCCTTTAGTAATAATCATATGCAATGCCAAAAAAATTGCAAAATACGCCTGATATATAGGCTGATACCGATTGTTTTGCATGAAGACAAGCAATACAACGAATTAGAAAGAAAATTTGAGCCTCAAATGAATCAGAAAATACCCATGATGGAGGGTGAATTCTAGCGAAAACAATTTTTTTTTTTTGTAAGAGGAACAAAATCAAATGTAGAGCTTCAGGCTTAAATTTAAAATTTGTCATTTTGCATTATCTATCCGCTCCCTCTTTCTATACTAGAAGTGTCGAGGGAAGCCATGTTAGCAACCAACACGGTTGCGTGTCGGAGACATTCGATTTCCTCCCCTCTCTCGTCCTCATCGACCTTCTCACTCTCCAAGTCGATGTACACAAAACCGCACATTCCACCAAACTTCTTAGCGTAATGCAACAGAACCTTATTCCCACCCTCCGAATAATCCAACGGCATAACTGAAGTCTTACGCCAAGCTAAGGAAACCGAAATCCGGAATAATTTGGTCCACGACTCTTCTTTCCCGCCGTAATCTTTCATTGCCCACACCTCTACGTCCGAGCGCTGTAAGTTGAATACCGCGCAGAGTTGACCTCCGAGGACGAAACATCCTCTAGTTCGGTAAGCACACGACTTCCGTGACTCGGTAGCCCCACCAGGTTCCGGAACTGCTCCGTATGCAAATCGAAAGCCAGAATACCAGATCTAGTGGTCACAAAGTGAAGCGAATCGTGGGCAAAAACGCCATATGGGCTTTGCAGAAGTGTTGACGGGTTAGGCGAATCACTTATGTACCTCCAAGAACTAGACTTAAAGCTGTAAACCCCAACAACATGTTTATTCATTCCGACTTCATTGGTTACGTATCGATCAATTCTTACCAGCTTGTAATTGTCAGATATAGAATCGTACCCAAACCCGATTCTAGTGCCGCGAGCGGCCTCCGAATATACAATGTCGGGGGCGGATGGGATCCAATGCTTACGCGTGTACGGACTCCATATGATGACTTGGTCACCCCGCGAGAGGGCAATTAGTCCGCGGCAGGAACCAGAAAACCAGATCGGGGATTGCCTCGTGGAGACGACTGGGAGGGTTAGATGTTCCATGCGTGCTGGCTTAGCTGCGATAGTGAAGAGATTGTCAAACAGTTGGAAGTCGCGTTCGATATTGAAGGTTAGGACTTGGCGGGAGCCGCTTTTGAGGGAGAAGCGGTAATGCAGCTTGGCGAATTCCGGGTCATTGATTTCCGAGCAGAACGATTTAGACACGCTCATGAATCGTAAGATGGACTTGGGCGGCAGCCGGTACAGGATTTCAGTGATCATCTCCGGCGGCAACATAGCGTCGGTGGGAGGTTTAGGGTTTAGTGGTTTTTATCTTTTGAAGATGAAGACCGGTGTTAGGGTCTCCTTTTTATACCTTTCGTCCCTTCGCTTCTCAATTTAACCTAATACGACAGTTTTGATCCACATTTGTGTGGGCTGATTTTTTTTAAGTGTCTATTATCGGCCCAAGCTGAATATGTTTCTTTTGTAAAATAAATTATTCTTAATCACCAAAAAAATATGATTTAGCCTCATAGGAAAGCTACTATATGATTTAGACTTTCGACTGGACTATTGTAAGAAATCTAAGAGAATCAATATAATACTATTGCTTTAGTCGATAGTGGTGCAACTATGAAGTCTAGACTAGCTAGGAATATTATTTCTACTCTAATTAGGAATATTTTAGTTGAGAATTCCAGTTTCTATTAATTATATATTTTTAAAAGGTACGAAATAATAATGTAGCCATTTTGGGAAACTAAAAATTTCATTAATAAAATTAATTGAAAATCTACAATAGTTAATCTAGCTTATATATATATATATATATGTATGAAATAAAATATGAAGTATGTCAACAAAAAAACAGCACATGGTTGTGGGCTTGGTGAGTAAGAGCACGGCCAAGGTTGGAATAACTTCATATAAATAGTTAGTACTTGGTAGTTGATTGGAGGGAACTCTTGAACCATTCTGGTAATTGTACAACTTTCCCAATAAATGCTTATCTCAATAATAAGTGAATTCAGGTTTTAGTTTAAAACTCACCTTAAAAAATATTAAATAATTATTCCTAAAGTAGGACCGACAATTTTCATCAAAAAAGTTTTTCTCAATTTACCATCTTTTTACTCTCACGAGTTGATATAATTGTTATCAATTGTCTTAGTGATGAGTTTAACTTGTGATAACAAACGCCAACAGGTTTTTTTGTCAACCCAAGTTTCTCATTAATCTATTGTTATCGACTTGTGATTGGTGCTCACATCAAGGGAATCTGAGTGACCACTTGCACGTTTTTTACGCGTCCAATGTTATTAATATTGAGGACGGATTGAGTGGGGATTAATAAAAAGTTGTTCATAGGTGGGAACTAGATTTAGAGTTGTCAGATTCGATTTTTTTTTTAAAATTTACATCCAATGGTCAATAACCAATCAAAGACATTTTTTACATTTTAAACAAAAAAACTAGGTTAAACCAACCATCTCTCTTCCTCTCCCACCCTCTCTTTCACTAATTAAAAAATCTCTCCCTCTCTCTATCTCTCTCTCTCTCTCTCTCTCTCTCCCCACCAAAGAACCATCCACCTCCGGCAGAGGAATTTAGAAAATGGGTCCCATGGTGTTGGCGACGGGTCTGCTCCAGGTCGGAGAGGAAGGTGTTCTTTAGTTGGGTCGGGTCACATGCTTTTGCTCACGTGGTCGGACGAGGACGTCGGGTGCCGGACCTGCTCCGGGTCGGGGAGGAAGACGTGCTCCAACTGTGGTGGTACGAGTGAGGATCGACCCATCCCTGTTCAGATCTCCATGAGCCCACCTAATTAATTAGGACTTGTAGTGATATTGGTCTTCCGATGTAGTGATATTAGTTTACGGATGTAGTGATATTGGTTTTCTACAGTAGTGATATTAGTTTTCGTGACCTCTTTTGTTTGGTTTGAGTATGTAATGGTATTGGTTTTAGTCTGTAATGATATTGGTTTTAGTCTGTAATGATATTGGTTCGAGTATGTATTGTTATTGGTTTAAGTATGTACTGATATTGGTTTGAGTATGTATTGATATTAGTTTTAGTCTCTAATAACATTAGTTTTAGTCTGTACTGATATTGGTTTGAGTATGTATTGATATTAGTTTTAGTCTTTAATGATATTAGTTTTAGTCTGTAATGATATTGGTTTGAGTATACAGTGATATTGGTTTCCGAACGCAGTGATATTGGTTTCTGAACGTAGTAATATTGGTTTTCGAATTTAGTGATATTAATTTTCTATTGAATTTTTATTATTTGGTTCTTTGACTTTATTAAAAAAAATCTAGTAGTTGGTAGGATTTTTGAAGTTCACAATAATTTAAAGAGAGAGAAAAAGTCCCTTCCTCAGGAGTGGGTTTTCGCTATCAGTTATAGCCATTTAAAGAATGCTACTTGGTGATTGAAAAAAATGAGTGGATGGCTAGGAACACCAAGATACACAAAGGATTTGTATTAGAGATTATCAAAATTCTCCAAGGGAAGGGGTATTTCTCATCATATGAAAAAACTAGTGAAAAAACTAGAATATGAATTGAAAATTGAGGCTTTAATTTGGTAGAAATGAGTAGGCAGTATTCCTCATGATTCCGATCCAGAGTTTTCCCCTACCCGCCAATTACGAAAATGATTATCCGAAACGAAAGAATCCTTTCCTTTTTATGTCAAGTCTCTCTCCTTTTTTGCGAAAGATGAAGAGGACGGAAAAAAACTCGAAATTCTAA
This sequence comes from Hypericum androsaemum, assembly GCA_963995505.1. NCBI lineage: Eukaryota > Viridiplantae > Streptophyta > Magnoliopsida > Malpighiales > Hypericaceae > Hypericum > Hypericum androsaemum. The sequence goes on from OZ023182.1 coordinate 16,153,201, forward strand.
TAATACAAAAACAAAAAAAGACAGAGATCTTTTTTATTTCTTTCGTTACTATTTATTCACTTTACTATATTTATATTAATAGAGATCAAGTATGTGTCATAATGGATAAACTATTTAAATAGAAAATGTCCAATTCTTCTTTGTAATCAAAAATCAGAAGTTGAAATAGCTATTGGTAGTTTTTGATTTTTACAAAGAATTTTGTGACTTTTTCTTTTTTATTCTTCTTTTTCTTATTATTTTATATATGAGTATATGAGCAGTCTTTTATTGAAGATATAAGTAGTCTTTTATTGAAGAATTTACACTCTTACTCAACAAAGAAAATTCTCATTTTTAAAGGATAAGATAAATTCAGAAGTCTTTGAGTTTTTAGTATTATGACAGACAGAATTTCATTAGTCGAATTTGAAGATGCCCGATCAATTTTTATCCTCTTTATCTTGCACATATCTCAAGACAACTAATACAATCGGGTCTTTCGATTTTTTCTGGATTTAGAGGAGCCGTATGAGGTGAAAATCTCATGTACGGTTCTGGACTAGCGCTGAGAACAGTGATGTTATCACCGACTAGGATTATCTAACAGTTTAAGTACAGTTGATATAGTTGAAGCACAATCAAAATATGGTTTTTGGGGGTAGAATTTGTGGCGTCAACCTATAGGGTTTATCATCTTTTTTATTTCTTCCTTAGCAGAATGCGAGAGATTGCCCTTTGATTTACCAGAAGCAGAAGAAGAATTAGTAGCAGGTTATCAAACAGAATATTCGGGCATCAAATTTGGTTTATTTTTTGTTGCTTCCTATCTAAATTTATTAGTTTCTTCATTATTTGTAACAGTTCTTTACTTGGGTGGTTGGAAGATTTCTATTCCGTACCTATCACTTCCTGCACTTTTTGAACTAACCAAAGTAGGTGGAATCTGTGAAACAACACTGGGTATTTTTATTACATTGGTTAAAACTTATTTATTTTTGTTCATTCCTATCACAACAAGATGGACTTTACCGAGACTCAGACTGGATCAACTTTTAAATCTTGGCTGGAAATTTCTTTTACCTATTTCTCTTGGTAATCTATTATTAACAACGTCTTTCCAACTCCTTGCACTATAAAATAATATTTTTCTATAGCCCCGACTTGTCTCACAAAGAGAAAGAAACAAAGATAAAATTATCCATACATAGTCACAACAATATGTTCCCTATGGTAACTGGTTTTTTGAATTATGGTCAACAAAGCATACGTGCTGCAAGGTATATTGGTCAAAGTTTCCTTATTACCTTATCACATGCAAATCGGTTGCCTGTAACATTTCAATATCCTTATGAAAAATTTATCCTATCAGACCGTTTTCGCGGTCGAATCCATTTTGAATTTGATAAATGCATTGCTTGTGAAGTATGTGTTCGTGTATGTCCTATAGATCTCCCTGTTGTTGATTGGAAATGGAAAACTTTGATTCGAAAGAAACGCTTGCTTAATTACAGTATTGAGCAAGCGTAATCACATTTATACAATATTTACCTTATGTAACACGTTGGGGGGAAGAAGGGGGTGAGTATGTTTGGGTAAAAATTTAAAAATACCCTCAACAGATTCTGGCCATCAGATCTGTAAAAAAAGAATTTGACCAAATCTAAAGGCCCATATTTAGTCCATACCATGGGGATAATTTTTATGTAGTCCCCCCTAAATCCAAATCCAAATCTATGTAGAGCCGTTACCGACGGGAATTCGGTCCAATTGTTAAAATTTTAAAAAATATTATCAAGAGAGTGACTTTTTTCATTAAATAAAAATTGACAATATTTGATTATAAATATCATAACTAAAAAAATGGCTACATTTTTATTTCGTACCTTTTTTCTCAAAATAATCAATTAATAGAAACGATAATTCTTAACCAACATATTCCTAATTAGAGTGGAAATAATATTCCTAGCTAGTTTATACTTCATAGTCGGTTAAAACAATACTATATTATTTTGATTCACATAGACTTCCTACTCTAAAGCGTCGAAAGTCTAAACCATATTGTAGTTTTTTTATGAGGCTAACTCATATTTTTTTGGGTTGGTTAAGAATAATTTAATTTATAAAAAAAAACATATTCAGCTCGGGCCGATAATGGACTCTTAAAAATATCAACCCACACAAACTTGGATCGAAACTGCTTTATATTAGGTTAATCTGAATAGCGAACGTAAGAAAGATATAAAAAAGAGACCCTAGCACCGGTCTTTATCTTCAAAAGACAAAAATCACTAACCCTAAACCTCTGACCGCCGCTATGTTGCCACCGGACATGATCACCGAAATCCTATACCGGCAGCCGCCCAAGTCCAACCTCCGGTTCAGGAGCGTGTCCAAATCGTTCTGCTCCGAAATCGATGACCCGGAATTCGCCTAGCTGCATTACCGCTGCTCCCTCAAAAGCAGCTCCCGCCAAGTCCTAACCTTCAATATCGAAAGCGTCGGATTCCGACTGTTTAACAATCTGTTCACTATTCCAGCTAAGCCAGCGCGCGTGGAACATCTAACCAGCCCAGTCGGCGTCTTCACATGGCAATCCCCGATCTTGTTCCATGGTTCCTGCCGCGGACTAATCGCCCACATTTTCTCTGTCTCCCAAATTTTCTATCCGGAAGCCGAACGCATCACTATATTCGGGTTCGGGTACGATTCTCTATCCGACGATTACAAGCTGGTAAGAATTGATCGATACGTAACCGTAACCAATGAAGTCGGAAGGAATTATTATGCTGCTGGGGTTTACAGCTTCAAGTCTAGGTATTGGAGGCACATAAGTGATCCGCCTAACCCGTTAGCACTTATGCGAGGCGGCCGACATAGCGTTTTTGCCCACAATTCGCTTCACTTTGTGACCGTTAGGTCTGGTATTCTGGCTTTCGATTTGCATACGGAGCAGTTCCGTAATCTGGTGGAGCTACCGAGTCACGGAGGTCGTGCGCACGCCAAACTAGCGAATGTTACGGTCATCGGAGGTCAAATTTGTGCGGTATTAAAGTTACGCTCGGACATGGAAGTCTGGGCAATAAAGGATTACGGCGGGAAAGAAGAGTCGTGGACCAAATTATTCCGGATTTCGGTTTCCCTATACTGGTGTAAGATTTCAGTTATGCCGTTGGATTATTCGAAGGGTGGGAATAAGGTTCTGTTTTATTACAACAAGTTTGATAAGTGCGGGTTTTGTTGGATCGACTTGGAGAGTGGGAAGGTCGATGAGGACGAGAGAGGGAAGTACTACAACTGTTGTTTCCGAGACGCAACCGTGTTGGTTGCTACTATGGCTTCCCTCGACACTTCCAGGAGGTATACAAAGAGGTAATGCAAAATGAGGGTTGGAATTTTCTTTCTAATTCGTTGTATTGGTTGTTTTCATGCAAAACAATTAATTGCTTATCAATCTATATATCCGTTTCGGACGTATGTTACAATTTCCTTGGCATTGAATATGATTGATAATGGCTATGCACAGGAAGCAATTGCAAGTACAGGAAAACAAACCAATCAAGTTGGATAAAGAAAAGCATTTGAATCTTTACGATGCTTTTTTTTAAAATATGCAGCAGCTTGATTATTTAGAAAGAACCGACTACGTATCTGATAGTTCATATATTGCTGGATTGAATTTTATGCTATATCGGCATTGATCTACTCAAGAAACAAGTTGTCCTTGAAACACACAATTTTGGGTATTGGGATTTTGTCAATTCTTTTAAGGCCAGATATCATAGCATATGCCACGTATTAAAACCCTTGTAAGCTTCTCAAGCATTCTATCTACTGTCCGACGCGGGAATGACTATTTTGGTCAAAAATTCTCAAGAATATTGGTTACCAGAAGCTAAATTTATTTTGAAATTTTCTTAGGGTTAGGTAGTTGGAGGCTTGCTTTCTCGGACTTTGTTTAGGATAGCTTTGTGTGTAAATAGCGAGTATGTTCGCTATTATCCTTTTTCGAGGGACTAATTATCTCGGAGGGGGTGGGGAACTTTTGGTCAGGGGTTTTTTGCGGATAGGGGAGGGTTAATAAATTAGGGACGGGTCTATGTAGATACCAATAGATTTTTAGTTTTTCTCTCTTTTCGTTGTAATGTTCTTTCCGTTTCTTTATTAATGTCTTTTAACTTACCGGAAAATTACCCTCAAGTCCCTGAATTATAATTTTAATACTCGCAGATCCCTATATTTTGGAAATAGTGTATGAGGTCCCTGCTTTTTAAGAAATGTTGGTCTCGGGTCCCTAGTCACCGGATCGAAGATTTTCTCCACATATAGCTATCGAAAAAGATAAAAATACCCCTCTAGTAAAAAAAAAATCTTCATCTTCAACTTTGGAGCAACATTTGAACATCAAGATCAAAATAAAATAAAAAACCCAATCGAAGACCACGCACGTGAAGACAATTAAATCCCCAAACCGCTCTCGCCATCCCACCGCTTCGCCCTTCGTGAGCCTCGGAGAGAGAGGTAGATGAAGCTTGTCGCTCGAGCAACCCCGTGGCGTTGCCGTTTGCAGTCTATCGGGAAGAAAGAGAGCCCCAGAAGAGAGAGAGAGAGAGATCCTAGATGAGCACCAAGATGAAGACCCAGAACTGGACGGGATGAGCACCCAGATGAAGACGAGATGAACTGGACGAGATGAGCACCCAGATGAAGACGAGATGAGCACCCAGATGAAGATTGAAGATGAAAACCGAGATGAGCACCGAGACGAGATGAGCACCCAGATGAAGACGAGATGAGCACCAAGATCTAATTACTGTGTTTTTGTTTTATTTTGTTCTTGATGTTCAAAGTTTGTTCCAAGATTGAAGATGAAGATTTTTTTATTTTTTATACCAGAGGGGTATTTTCATCTTTTTTGATGGCTGTCCGCAGGAGAAAATCTCTGATCAGGTGACTAGGGACCCGAGTCAACATTTCTTAAAAAGAAGGAACCTTATACACTATTTCTGAAATACAAAGACCTGCGAGTAATAAAACTATAATCTATGGACTTGAGGGTAATTTACCAAAAAAATTGAAGGGGAAAAATAGCTTAGCGACTGTGGATACAAATAGTAAAACTACTTGTGACCGGGGGTTGTTTTTTACCCATGAAGATCCCCATTAACTAAAAAAAAAACCCAGGATCGAATTATCATCAATCAAAGTCTATGTGACACGCTCTCAATCTTCAAGTTGGGATCCCACCATTGACGAATTTCATGAGCTCTCCTAAAGCCAGGAGATTCGCTCTGGTTAATACTCAGAAATGCAGAAGGAACCAAGTGGAATGGCTCTGTATCCGCTCCTGATATAAGATGGGCCATCGAGTTATGGCTGGCCAGACGCGCCTACCTACGTCATTGCCTTCCGCGGCACGATCCCGGAGCCCGATTCGGTCAAGCGCGATATGGAGCTCAACCGGCTCTGCCTCTCCAACAGGCTGCACAACACCACCCGGTTCGAGATCGCAGTGGAAGCAGTTCAGGGGCTGGTTGCTGCTGCAGGGCATCAGAACATCTGGCTGTCCGGACACTCACTAGGATCCGCCATTGCGTTGCTCGCGGGAAAGAGCCTGGCCAGGACGGGATACCCTGTCGAGACATATCTGTTCAACCCTCCATTTCCATCCGCCCCATTGGAGATGATGATCAACAACGAGAAGCTGAAGCAAGGGATCCGCATCACAAGCAGCGTGATCAAAGCAGGACTAGCCATAGTTCTCAAGGACGACAACCAAAGGGAAGCTCAGGAAGATGCGTTCGCCTCGATTTCGAGCTGGCTTCCGCACCTGTTTGTTAATCCGAATGATCTAATCTGTTCAGGATACGTAGGGTACTTCGAGCACCGGGTGAAGATGGGCACGCAGTAGTTGAATGCGAAGGTTTTGAGTTGGTATATGGCGCCGAAGATGGATTTGTCAGTCTCATCTTCGAGGTCGCGAACTAGTTGAAAATGGATCGCGTCCCACCACGGAGGGGCTTGAGCTGTAAGGCCCTGGCGCTGTTGCTGCCTGTCACGTTCTAACATGTATACTCCCTGAACCAAGCTTGCTGCTACTGATCTTCTGTGCTGGAAATTTCTCCTGCAACAGATACTAGTACACGTTACCACCAAACAGCAGGACTCACTCGAGCACTAATGAATATACGTAATTACTTTCTATTTTGACGGGTATTTTTTTCTTAGTAAATACAATCTATTTACGAAAAGCGGCAGGAACTCGCACACAGATCAGATGATCTTTCTCATGCTCACCAAGAAAATTTGCAAGAGAGAATTAGGAGCATGCCTCACTAATCCTAATTTAGCTACGTCCTGATGGATATAATGGTTAATAGTGCAGCTATCACATTTGTTAGTTGCATAAAAAGTGAACTTATTTACAAATGTAAAAATTCACATATGTGTTGTCTTGCGTATTAAATTGGATACAAAAATGCGGTTCAAAATCTTACCAGTCTATAGCAGTTAGATGGGTAGGTCCTGAAAGGCTGAAAACTTGCCCGTTGGAGGTGTCCTCCTCCTTCGCCATTTATAGAGCTGAAATTGGACTGGAGGCAGAACAATGGTGTGAGTTTTTCTTGGAGCCTTGTTTGTATTAGTGGATATTGAAAGTCTTTCTTTGTTGAGTGGGGATATATAATGGAAGGCACACATGAAGAAGCACATGGAAATAACGGGAGGCAAGTGGACGAGGAAGGCGTTGACGAATGGACTTTGACATTTGGTCAATTTTAATTGGTTTAAACGAATGTAAAAAATATTGTTATATATTATTATTTGAACTTTTTTAAAGGTAAATTTTTATATCATGACATTGTCAGGGTTTGAACTCTAGATCTTTTAATTATTTAGGACAGTTGACTACAAGGCCTTGGGCTATTTGAACCATCTTACATAAGTTTCAGTCGTACTCTGACTTTTAATTTTTGGAATGAATTAGGTAAAAAAATTGAATGAATAAGAAATTTGAGTAGAAATAAACCTATAGTACACTCTAATACCATGTTCGATTGTGAGTAATTTGGGAGCTCATTTTATTTGCATTTTATTCTTACTAGAGTTAATTTATAGATGAATTCTGAAAATACATCGAATGAATTCCAGACCAGATAAATTTGTTATAACAAAATCATAATCTAACCAAATATACAATGTGATGATTTGTCAATGAACTCGTTCATCATTTTATCCAACCAAATATTGAGAGGTGAATTTGTAAATTTATTTCAAAATTTTATGCATTCATCACCCAACAGACCTTAGCCTAAATGTATTCGAATTTTATATACAAACTTTATTTATTTTTTGCCTAGAAATTATTTGCAGTTTCTATTTACTTTATTCAAGTTAATTGAACAAAACCCAAACAAGTAAAAGAAAAATATTTGAAAATGAGTTCCTCACTCAAACCAGATATGAGAATGTAAAAATTCAGAAACAATGTTTACTTATGAAGCAACCTAAAGGGTTGCAAATTAAAAACTTGATTAAAGTCTGCAATGAATATAATAACATTTTTGTTGGGGTCAATAAAGCGGGGTCTAGGCCTCTGTGAATAAAATAACATTGGACGCCTAAAAAAGTGCAAGTGGTCACTCAGATTCCCTTGACATGAGTTGAGCACCAATCATAAGACAATAACAATAAATTAATGAGAAACTTGAGTTGACAAGAAACATGTTGGCTTTTGTTATCACAAGTGAAGCTCATTACTAATAAGGAAACCGGTGAAAGAACATAAGATGGTAAAATGGGAAAGATTTTTTTCTGTAAAATTATGATATTCAAAAATTGTTGGTTCTTGTTTAAGATTTTTTTTTTACCTGAGGTTTAAACCAAAACCTGAATTCACATATTGTACCGATTCTTATTGAGATAAGCATTTTATTGAGAAAGTTGTACAATTACCAGAATGGTTCAAGAGTTTCCTCCTACTAAGTACTAACTATTTAGGGACCCTCTTCCTAATTCAGAGAGGGTCACAAAGAAGAAGAAAGTTTTTTTGAAAAACAATAAATACATATGGGATTGAAAAAAATATTTTTACCGGGCCAATTTACATTGCTAATCAGATTGAAAATCAGATGTGGCATGCCACGTCAGCCACTAAAATGGCATCGTTTTTATATTCAGAGTAGATTTTGACTCAGGGAGAGTCTCGAGCCTCTATGTAGAAAAAGCATCACAAGATTTAAAAAGTTATTTCTAAACTACAAGATCATAGCAAACAATATGAAACCACAAGGACCAAAATTGAACGTTTCCTAACTATTTATATGAAGTTATTCCAACCTTGGGCCGAGCTGTACTCACCAAGCCCATAACTATATATATATGTATATATATATATATATATATATATATATATCGGAACAGGATAATAATATGCGATGCGGAACAGGATAATAATAAGTAAAGTAACAAAATTATTCTTTAAGCATAGACTTTAAGAAATTACAATATGAAGATAAGCTTTAAAACTAGTAACAGAGATAACCAACTATGAAGATAAGCTTTAAAACTAGTAACAGAGATAAGCAATGAACAATAAGGAGGGAGAGGATTACAGTGGAAGTCTGGAGAGAGGAGCGGAGCTCTGGTGACTATGGGCAACTATCCAACTAAAATACACTCTGCCTGATAACAATAAGGAGGGTTCTATATATAGGGGGGGGGGGGGGCGAAGTGGCGTTGAGGCAGGAGGAATCTTTCCTGTTTGCCTGCTGTCTGCTTTGTGCTTTCGGTGGCTGGGGTCCACCTCGTGCGTTGCTTCTTCTTGTGACTGCTTTTCAGTGGCTGGGGTCCACCTCGTGCGTTGATTCGTCTTGTGACTATCTTTCGGTGGCTGGGGTCCACCTTTGTTATGGCAGGAATAAATCCTGTGAATCCGTGGGAAATACGTACAATGGTACGTATGATTTTGTTGTAGCCTTTGTGGTATGAAGTCGTTGAAGCCGTTGTGGTATGAAGTCGTTGAAGCCGTTGTGGTGAGAAGTCTTTGGAGAGTTTGTTCAGGGGAGGCCGAAGAAGCCGGCTCCATCATCTTCATCGAGGGAGATGAAGGGCTCATCCTCGTCTTCTCCTTCCGTTGCGCAGGGCGATGAAGAGGCGTTGGAATGGGTCTTTGTTACTTGGCTCATTATGGCAAAGTAATCCTTCTCTGTGCTGGCTGATGCCAGCATTGCCTGGATCTTCGCCTTCTGGGCCAGAAACTGTGCGATACTGTTGTCAATGGCGGTGTGCTTTGATTTTCCGACGGCGTTGTCTTTGAACCACTTGAGAACTATCTCTGTGGTCAGTTTCTCTTCCGCTCGGAAGGCATTCCACCATTTTACCTTGAAGCGGCGGACTAACATATTGACATCAGTCCGATCGTCATAAGGGGTAAATTCATAGTGCCAGGTGCATACCCATAGAAGGTAGAACTTGGCGCAAAATAATAACAATGGGCCAAATGGCTTTTCAATGGCCGAAGGGTTGTAGCGGGCTTTGAAAAGGTTGTAGCATCCAAGAACGTCATCCGTAAGGATGGTTAAGGAACAACCATAATAACTCCACCAGGTAAAGAACCATAATGGAAGATTGAGACAATCAAATGGCTGTCTGAAATAGAACAGCCATGTGTGAGTCATTTTAGCATTTTAGTTCAAGAAAGTATTGAACCAGGCATTTTGGTAGTCCCAGTAGCTGTATAGGGTGCTATGGGTGGTGTTAAGGGTCAGTGGTAGATGCTTTGGTTTATGCAAGGGTTGTCCTTGTAAGGATGTCCATTGCGATGGATGTATGACTTTTGCAATTTGGCAGGTTGAATAGGCTGGGGAGGCTTTATCTGTGTTGCTATAGAAGTGCCTGACTTTGATGGAGTCAGTGTGTTCTAATATGGCAGCATAGTAGGCTTGTGTTTTGGCTATGTCTGAGGGGATAGAGTGTTGGCCAGGAGGGAAAGTTCTTGCTGCGGCAATAGTTGGGTCGTTTTGGTTGTAATCTCGTTCAACAAACACAAGAGATTGGGTTTGGGGTTTGTGGTAATAAACAGCTCTTGGTTGGTTACGGGGAAGAGGTTGGGTTTGAAAAACGATTGTATGGCTAACGTTAGGGGAGGTCATTTGGGTGTTGGTTGTTGGGGCTTGGGAATTCTGGGAGAGGCGTTGGAAGACCTCAACAAATTCAGTCGGGTAAACTGGATTGTTTTGGAGTTCAAGTAACCATTCTTGCACTTCAGTGCTGCTTCCGGATCCCCTGCGAAGGGCAAGGGGAATTTCTTTATGTTCGTCATCTTCAGTAATAGCGGCCCAAGTTTGGGCTGGCTTTGAGGAGGATGAGGCAATACTTTTGGCTTTGCTCCCTTGGGAGCTTTTTGGTGGCATAACTGGCTACCTATTTGTCAAAAACTCTCGCGTTAGGAAATCAGGTAGGGAATTGCTTTCTCCTTTAATGTATTTAATGTCAAAATCAAAAATACTTAAAATAGCTTGCCAGCGAGCAAATATGTGCTTGGAGGCAATATTTTGAACATCTTTTTGAAGAATATCTTTAGCCGCTTGGGCATCTATACGTAATAAAAACTTTTGGTTTAAAAGATCACTTTGAAACTTTGTAATACATAATACAATGCTCAAAATTTCTTTTTTGATTGTTGGATACTTGCGCTGAGTATCATTCCAATGTGGTGAAGTGAATGATATGATATGTTCATGATCATGGGGGCGTTGTTTCAATATGCCACCGTAACCTAAATCTGAGGCATCAGTTTCAACTATCTTGAAAGCAGATGGATCAGCTAAATGTAAACAAGGAATGCTTTGAACTTGACTTTTAATGCGTTGGATTATACTAGTATGAATATCTGTCCATGGCGTAGGGTTCTTTTTAAGCCGATCATTTAAAGGTTTTATGATGCGGTTGATGTTGGGAAAGAATTCTAAAACATAGTTTAGAGATCCAAGAAAACGTTGGAGTTGAGTTTTGTCCAAGATTTTGTCAGGAAATTTGGACGCAAAAGTAATGGAGCGTTCGATTGGGGTAATCGTCCCTTGGTGGATGTAATGACCAAGAAAACGAATTCTTGTTTGGAACAAAACGATTTTGTTTTGGGACAAAACAAGACCATTTTTCTTTACGACATTATAAAAAGCATGTAAATGTTTGAAATGTTGTTCAATTGATTGGGAATGGATCAAAACGTCGTCAATATAGACTATGCAGAATGATGAAAATGATGCAAATATGTCATTCATGACGTTTTGAAATTCGCTTGGGGCGTTTTTTAAACCGAATGGCATAACGTTCCATTCATACTGGCCAAAAGGAACAGTGAATGCAGTCTTATACCGATCCTTTGGATGAATCTGTATTTGCCAAAATCCCGATTTCATATCAAATTTTGAAAAGATGAAAGAGTTATGAAGGCGATTGAGTAAGTCTTTTTTGTTGGGAATTGGATACCGAATCCATTGTAAAACAGCGTTCAAAGGTTTGTAATTGATAACGAGGCGAGGAACACCTCTTTCAATTTCAGAGTTTTTAACAACATAAAATGCTGCGCAACTCCAAGGTGATTTTGATTTAGAAATCAAACCCTTGTTTTCTAAATCATTGATTTCTTTTATACAAAATTCAACCATTTCAAAGTTCATTTGAATTGGTCGGGCTTTTGTAGGGATTTGGCGTTCTGAAAACGTTGATTCATAGGGAAGTTCAACCACGTGCTTCTTGCGATCCCAGAAAGCAGTAGGCAAATCAGAACACAAATTAGTTTGAAGTTTATTTTTAAAACAATCAATTTGGTTTTGAAGAGCGAGATCTTCAAGTTGTGTTGAAATTCGTTGCAAATGAATATGATGTTTTGTGTCAATAAGATCATGTTCTTTAGAAGAAATTAATGAGTTTATGTGATGTTGTTTTAATAAGTGTAATTCTCGTGTTGTTGGTTTTTGTAAAAACGGGAAAAATAATGTTTTGGAAGTTGGTTTTTTAATTTTAAAAATAATGCCATCATGGTTAACTGTGTAAGGGGTGATTAAGTTGATAAAAGGTGTTCCAATAATGACAGTATGGTTCATATTGGAAACGAGTAAAAATGTAGTTTTGATGCAAGTGTCATTGTTTTTGATAAAAGCGTCAGTTTTCTGTGTGATCAACATTTTTGAATTGTTGGCAGCAGAAAGTTTTTCATGTGTACGATGTAGAAAGCGTTTAGGCACTAAACCATCTTTGATGCAATTTAAATCAGCACCCGTATCAAATAAAGCAATAGTATTAAGTTGGAAATCATCAGAAAATTTGATAATAAGTTTAATGAGGTACTTTCGAGAAGTGACCTGTTTCAAAACATGTAAAAATTCATTGGAATCAGGTTGAAGCGGGAAATCATCATCTGAGTCGCTGGAGTTTGGATCGATAGGCTGTTTGGTTAAAAGGTTTTGGAGGACAGTACTTGTTTCCTGTTGCTATAAACGTAAATCTTTGAGCTCAGTTTTAATGAGCTTGATTTCCGTTTGTAGCTCTGGAATGCTGGGAATATTAGACTTCTGAACTTGCTTCTTTTGAAGGATGCGAGTCAGATCATAAGTCTTTGGAGGGATGGTGATGGAAGCTGAAGGGCCTTCATCAACACTGTTAAGTATTTTAGATAAATAGTCCTTGCGTTTGGTGGGATCTTCGATTTCATTTGCCATGGCGAGTAAAAACTCTTGGTCTTTAGTCAAAACACATATACTGTGTTCCGAATCAGACGAAGATGAAGAATGGATAAGTTCATCTAATTGGTCAGAGTCTTCCGAGACTGAGTCAGGGTCGGAAGAAGAATCGTTAATCAGAAGGGCGGATATTTGGGCAATAATATCAGGATCAATGTTTAAGGCATGAAGTTTTGTGTGTATGCGACAGTGCCGGGCGATGTGTCCTTTTTTGCCACACTTGTGACAAATAGTATCCTTGAAGCGGTCATCCGTTGGCGGACGATCACGTCTATAGGACTTCTTTTTGTCGTTGTCTGGAAAATGTCTTGAAAAGCGTTTTTTGAGGTGAGAGTCCTTATTACGCTTGTCAGGTCGTTTGTAATAGGAAGATCTTTTATGATGAGAAGGCTTGGATGAGGAAGGGCAATTGCAATTCTTGGAATCAGGAACTCGAGAAATATCAAACTGTTGACAAAACGATCCAAGTTCTTGTTTCGTTTGCCTTAACTCACGCTTGATATTTTTCTGTAACTTTAAATCTTGACAGATTTGGAGTCCCTGTTGTTGTGTTATGCTGATGAGCTCACCATAGGTAAGTGCTGCATAGTTAATAGGGGTTCCATGGGAGGCTTTAAGAGTTCGTCTGACCTTTTCACCTAGCATGAACGGAAGACCATCAATGAGCTTTTCTTTCCAGAAAGGCTGATTTGAATCTTCGCGAAGCATTACCCTGGTGAGGAAGGTGTTTTTATAATGCTGAAAATCACTCAACTTGTGACATTTCAAGTTGGAGAGAAGTTCGGCATTTTTATCTTTAAGGTGAGACGAATCACCGATGAAATGAAGTGATATGGCAAAGATAAGAGATGAAACCGCATCTTAGATCGGTTCATTGTTAGGTGAAAGAACTAACGAATGGTTCTCATCACGTTGAAGGCTTTCTAGGATTTCTTTTTGTTGAGTCTCAGTGAGGTAATAGTCCCACCAACCTTTCAGTTAGCCGGAGAATCCCGAAATGAGAATCTCAGCAATGGATTTGTCAGATATGGTCGTCTGGGTTTTGTAGGCGTTGGCGGCCATGGTCATTTGTTGGAGTAAACTGAGAATGTTATACTCTGTCATGGCATCAATGTTCCATTCGTAAATGGAATTAGCATTGAACTTAGCCTGGTTTAGGGTACTGGGCTTTTGTTCTATGGCAATGTCTGGACCCGGAACAGGGATGGACTGTTGGGGCCAGTGAAGACGATGGATCATGGGGGTGGTAGATGAGGAAGATGATCGGTTGGATTCAGAATCGGAATCTTTGTCAAGGGTGTGGATGGTGTTGGGTTGCGTGGGAGGAGTATCAGGGGCGATGAGATGAGAGGGAGGGGTGAGATCAATACTGGATATTTGCCTTCGCAAAATATCAGCAAAATCTCGGTTCTCCTGGATTTGGCGTGTGGTTGTTTGGGAGACCTTAAAAGGTCTAAAAATGGGTTATTGTGGTTTAGATACAGGTGGAGGGTCAGGAATAGATGATGATAGGTCTTGAGAAGATGGGAGATGTCCTTCAATGCGTTCCAGTTGTTTTCCTATAGTACTCAGGTGAGTATTACATAAATTGTTCTGGGCAATTATACGTTTTGAATTTAAAAGGACGTCATCTGTTGGGGTCTTGTAGGGAGCGGCTTCTATGGGATTATTGGCAATATTGAGATTAATTTGTCTCAGAGGGGGGTGAGGGGATGATATTGTTTCACCATTCGTGGTATCCCATTGTTCGCGATGACGTTGGGCACGAGTGATGGAATTTGCAGTTTGGGTCTTGGAGTTATAACTGTCAATCATCTCTTGTATACAAGTAGGCATTAAGAATTGTTCGAACCAGTCAAAAAATAAGATCTGGCAACGATATTCTGTAATCCACTCATAATAAGAGGTTTGAACTCCATCACGTTCAGGTTTTAAAAAGTTCCGAAAGAACCATTTGACCTTTCTTTGGTTATGAGGGGCGTTGAAATCAGATCGGAGAAAATCCTTATCGATCTCGAAGGGAGCTTCAAGAACGTTAAGTTCATTCCGATATTGTTGATTTTCTGTGATTTGGCTTGGGGTAGGGGAAGAGGGAGGAGACTCTTCTTCCACAGGGGCTTTATTTTGTGTATAAACAGGATGTGGGATTTGGGATCTATAGTTGATATGGTGGAGTGTGGGGTTGGGTATATCTGATGTTGAGAACCTTGGTTTGTCAGGTAGGTGGATAACATATGGGAGATGGTTGGGGGCTCTCATCGATGAAGATGTGCTTTCATAGCGAGAAAGGGAGGGGGTCCCTGTAAATCTCGAGCTCGTAGCACGATTGAACGATATTCCAACAGTACCACCAGAATAACGGTTGATACGTGAAACATCATTACTGGGTTGGGCTTCAGGTTGGTCTAAACCTTCTAAGATCCATTTGTCAGGAAGGGTTACATCCTTCCATTGGATGGCTTTAGGAATGACAGTGTTAGCCCGAGTAAAGTCAGTTTGCAATAAAACGATTTGTCCTTTGGTTGGTTGAAAATGATGCTTCGTTGCAAATGCAGAAATCATGGCTTTATAATGCACTTTAAAACTCAATGAGATGTTAACAGTGCCCTGCATGAGGGAGTAATTAAATGTTTTTAATTGAAGTGTTAAGGCATGCAGAATGTTTGGGTCTTTAAGAGATAAAGTAAGATTTGGATGGTAATCAAATGATAATGGACCACCGGCGAGGCTTGACTCGACGGAGCTCATTAAAGAATCTTTAAAACGCAGATGTCTAGCATCCCGGAGGATAGCTAGGATCGATGCATCCAATCCGGCCACAGTCAGGGGTATAATACCGACATGGACGAGTCCTATATGGATGAAATTAAAACCCTTTTTCAGATGATTTTGAAGAGAGGTTTTGGACAATAGTTGATAAGTCTCAATAGGTTTGGAAACAGACATTGAGTGTTCTTCTTGTTTGATGACATAGTCATGTTTCAAAAATGAAATCTTTGGAATGTGATATATGTCATGTTTTGAAATTTTTGGCAATTTCCAATTATTGATGCAGCCTTTAAAATCCTCAATGATCAGCTCATTACTGTTTATTCGGCTTTGTTCGTTACTGGATTCAGCCAGATCACTCGTAGATGAGATGCATGATGCATTACTACAAACAAACGGATCCATGACAGATGAGAGGTACAATATGCAAATACAGGGAAGTAATCAACACAAAGCCACGGTCTCACTGCCCCTCCAGGGTCTTACGGCCTACTACCATGCTGATCTAACCCTTCAGATGCAATATGCAACCCTAACCAGCCATGAAGGCGGAGATCTATAGTGGATGCAAGATGGAGCTGTACTGCAATAGTGAAAATGGCGTTGCTACAGTAACAATGATGAGCAATTAAAGTCCGATCAATAGCAAAACTGTTGATTACCAAGAGGCACCAGGGAGTTTTAACCCTTTAGGATCCACAAGGGATGCGAGGACAGTCCAATTTGGAGACACCTCTCAACAGTTGAACTAGAGATATAAATGGCTCTGATACCAATATGCGATGCTCTGATACCAATATGCGATGCGGAACAGGATAATAATATGCGATGCATATATATATATATGATGAACTATTGTAGATTCTCAATGAATTTTATTAGTGAAAGTAATAGTTTCTCAAGATGGCTATATTTTATTTCGTACTTCAAAAAATTAATTAATAGAAACTAAAATTATTAACTAACATATTCCTAATTAGAGTAGAAATAATATTCCTAGCTAGTCTAGACATGCGTAAGCATTGGACCCCACCTCTTTCCGACATTCATGCGTCACTATTCTCGGGTTTGGGTACGGTTCTCTATCCAATGATTACAAGCTGGTAAGGAATAGATCGATACGTGGCCGATGAAGTCCGAATGAATTATAAGTCAACATTTTTTGGGGTCAATTAAAATGAGTTTTTTTCTTAAGGGGTTAATTTCACTGACTATTCTCTGAATGGAATTCTCGAAAAATATTTTTCCTGTCTGGGGTTGAGCCAAAAAAGGCTCAAAATTGAGCATTTTTGTGTGCATGAAAATGCTTAAAATAAGCGTTTTTGCCCAAAAACGAGTCAGCTCCTTGAAGTCGAGGTGAACGGAGTGAAATGTGGAAGCCAAGGAAAAAATATCCAATCAAAAACACACAATGCTCTTGTTGGGTATCAAACTCAAGACCTCCCATTTATTAGAGGAGTATTCTAGCCAACCGAGCTACAAGAACTTTATTAGACTTGTTTCTTTATAATAAATAATATTACATAAATACGGATTCCACCTAAATATGTATTTATTACCTAAATATGATTTAAGTATATATTATTTATTACCTAAATACGATTTAGGTATATATTATTTATTACCTAAATACGGATTTAGGTATATATTATTTATTACATAAATACGATTTAGGTATATATTATTTATTACATAAATACGTATTTAGGTCTATATTATTTATTACATAAATACGTATTTAGGTGTGTGTATGTTATTTATGTAATAAATACGTATTTAGGTATATACTATTTATTACATAAATATTTATTTAGGTATATATTATTTATGTAATAAATACATATTTAGGTATGTATTTAGATTATTTATGTATAAATATGTATTTAGGTATAAATATTATTTATGTATAAATACGTAAATACATATTTATTACATAAATAATATACACCTAAATACATATTTATTACATAAATAACATACACCTAAATACCTATTTATTACATAAATAATATAGACCTAAATACATTTTTATGTAATAAATAATATATACCTAAATCGTATTTAGGTAATAAATACGTATTTAGGTGGATTCCGTATTTATGTAATATATTATTTATTATAAAGAAACAAGTTAATAAGTTCTCGCAGCTCGGTTGGCTAGAATATTCCTTTTATAAATGGGGAGGTCTTGAGTTCGATACCCAACAAGAGCATTGTGTGTTTTTGATTGGATATTTTTTTTCACCTTTCACTCGGCTTCAAGGAGCTGACTTTTGGTTCGGCTGCAAACCAAAAAATGCCCAAACTAGAGCGTTTTTGGGCAAAAATACTTTATTTTAAACATTTTCATGCACACAAAAATGCTCAATTTTTGGCTCAACTCTAGACAGGAAAAATATTTTCCGAGAACCCCATTTAGAGAATAGTCAGAAAAATTAATCCCCTTAGAAAAAAAATCCAAGGCGGGGTCTAGGCCCCTATGAATATAATAACATTGGACGCGCAAAACGTGCAAGTGGTCACTCAGATTTCCTTTGAAGTGAGCACGAATCATAAGACGATAACAATAGATTAATGAGAAACTTGAGTTGACAAGAAACATGTTGCCTTTTGTTATTTCAAGTCAAGCTCATTAGTAACAAGGAATTATATTAATCAGTGAAAGAATGTGGGGTTTGTTAGGCTAAATTATATTAACAATAGATTATTTTATGTTACCTTTTGTTATTTCTTGGAATGTGCAGGGGGCTAATTCTCCCCGAATGACGGCGGCGATTAAGCGGTTTGTTAGGCTAAATAATGTGGAGTTTTTTACGATCCAGGTGTAGGAGATCGATATTATTACGGGCCTTCCTAATCTGATTTTGGAACATATCTTTATGTTTCTTATTTGTATTTGCTTCTTTTCTGTTCTCTAGTAATTTGTTAGCTAACTTGTAGTGCAAGTTATGTGTGGCTATCGTCTATATATGTACGCCTCTGTTAATGAAAAAAATAAGCGGCTCAATTTCTTCATGGTATCAGAGCAGGTTTCTGCTATTAACCCTACACAAAAATAAGCCACCCGCCGCCCAAAACAAAACCCCACCAAGATGGCCAAAAATGGAAGCTCATCGGCGACGAACATGACCTCGCCATACTTTCTTCACCCATCCGATAACCCAGGGCAACTCAACGTGAGTGAGCTGCTTAAGGAGAGGAATTATGGAGATTGGGTTGGAGAGATGACCAATTTTCTGTTGGCCAAGAACAAACTCGGGTTCGTCAATGGTAGCATCCCAAAGCCGGAGACAACTGCGGGAGATTACAATAGTTGGCTATGCTGCGATGTAATGGTTAAGGGATGGCTAGCCATAACACTCGACAAAGAAGTCAGGAGTAGTGTACGCTATGCAAAGTCGGCACATGAAGTTTGGATCGACCTTAAAGAGCGATTCGACAAAACAAGTGCACCAAGGGCGTATGATTTACGTCGATCTATTTTGCTGTTGCACCAGGACAAGATGAGTGTTTCAGCATATTTCTCGAAACTAAAATCCCTTTGGGATGAGATGGAATCAATCTCCCCATTGGCCGATTGTACGTGTTCGGCAAGAAGCAAGTATGTAGCTGCTCGGGAACAAGAGAAACTATATGTTTTTCTGATGGGACTCGACGATATGTTTGGTACCGTGAAATCCCAAATTCTGAGTACCAAGCCGCCTCCAAGTCTAGGGGAGGCATATCACTTAATACTGGAGGAGGAGCAGACGCGACAGATTACCGCCTCAAGACAACCGACGGTGGAGGTAGCCACCTTCCAGGCTGGAAACTACAGTCGCGTGGGAAAAGACCGCACAGAAGGACAAACTTCAATGTAATCATTGCCAAAAGCCTGGTCACTCTAAAGATCAATGCTTTGAGCTAGTGGGTTACTTGGATTGGTGGAAAAGAGATGAAACTCGTGATGGTCGAAGAAAGGAGCGTGGAGATACTTCCACTGCCCGGAGACCAGCCCCGCGAGCAGCACAGGTAGGAGGTGATGCAAGCCCGATCCCAGGTTTAAGTGTTGACCAATATAATCGCCTCATCCAAGTGTTGCAGCAAGGGGGAGACACTACCGCACTTGCCGTACAGAATTCAGGAGGAGAGGTTCATATGGCGGGTATGATGAAAGGACCAAACTCTTGGATCATTGATTCCGGGGCAATGGAACATGTTACTTGTGATGCCAATTTATCTGCAGGGGAAGTACAACAAACATCTAATTCGCCAGTAAAGATTCCCACTAGCGAGTTTGTCCCTGTCGAAGGAATAGGCACAGTCAAACTTCCGAATGGGATTGTTCTAAAGAATGTTTTACATATTCCAAAATTTCGATGCAATCTCATATCTGTTCGAAGATTGACAGAAGACTTAAATTGTGCCTTAACATTCGTTGCGGGTTTATGTGTGTTGCAGGACCTACCTTCAAGGACCCTGATTGGAGTGGGTAGATATCGCGGGGGGTTATATATGATGGAGTCCACAACAAATAATGGGGCGGCAATGCATGTTTTGAAGGGGGCTTTAACAACTCTTTGGCATGAGCGCTTGAGACATCCACCAGTTGAGAAATTAGGTCGCATTCAGCATTTATGTAAGGCGGTCCAATTGGATCATAAACATTTTTGTGAAGCCTGTACTCGGGCCAAACAAACTCGTCTTCCTTTTCCTATCAGTTCAATAAAGACTACTTCGTGCTTTGATCTCATACACTATGATATTTGGGGTCCTTACAAGATCGCCTCCTTGTCTGGTGCTCACTATTTTTTATCAATCGTGGACGACTATAGCCGAGGTGTCTGGGTATATCTTTTACGTGACAAGTCTGTTGTTGCTAAATTTCTAATAATGTTTTGCAACATGATAGAAACACAATTTGGTAGACGGGTGAAACAAATCAGAACAGACAACAGCATGGAATTTCAGTCCCAAACTATGATGGAGTACTATAGAGAAAAGGGGATCATTTTGCAAACCTCTTGCCCATACACACCATAACAAAACAATGTAGTAGAGTGAAAGCATAGATACATCCTGAAAATGGCACGAGCATTGCTTTTCTACTCGGCCTTACCCACCTACTTTTGAGGAGAAAGTGTACTCACAGCTGTTTACCTCATCAATTGTTTGCCATCATTGATCATAAGACGCCATATGAGGTAATCTTTTGCAAAGAGCCTACATATGATCACTTACATTCCTTTGGATGTCTTGTTTATGCACATGTTCATGCCCATTGGCGATATAAGTTTTAAGGAAGGAGTCGCAATTGTATCTTTGTTAGGTACCCTGAAGGTCAAAAGGGTTACCGAATTTTTGATCTTGAGGAAAGACGCATCTACCATTCCCGAGATGTTACTTTTGTAGAACATGTCTATCCTTTTAAAAGTACAGCTGCTTCGAACGTTCCACCATCTTCCTCTTTCAAGCAGCCGGCTGTCCTTGACCATAACTTTCCACCAAAAACTGCGCTGCCCCTCATTCCTAATGCCGAGGAACAAGATCCTCCTCCCGATGTGGATACTGGGGCACCAAATCCAGCGGGGACAGTGACTGGGAATGCTGAACCTCACGAGTGCCCTCTTCATTGCAGTACACGATCCAAGCAGCTTCCGAAACACTTGGACAACTTCAAAACATGCTTGCCCCCTTCCATCTCACACCTGCAGTCTACTCCTCCAGCTGGGAATTCGGTGGTATATCCTCTTACACAATTTGTTTCTTATTCAAGATTTTCTAACTCTCACAAGGCATTTCTAGTGGCCATCACACAACGTGATGAGCCTAAGACATACTCACAGGCTGTTACACACTGCGAGTGGAGGGAGGCGATGGCTAAGGAACTGCGCGCACTCAAAGCTAATAGAACTTGGACCCTCAAATCCTTACCCCAAGGAAAGAGGGCCATTGATTCCAAGTGGGTATACAAAATCAAGTACCAGTCGAACGACAAAGTTGAGCCCTATAAGGCGCGCCTGGTCGCTAAAGGCTACACTTAGATTTCCAAGATTGACTTTCATGACATATTTGCTCATGTGGCTAAGCTAGTCACTGTTCGCTGTTTATTGGCTGTTGCAGTTCACCGACGCTGGTTCATCACTCAACTAGACGTGAATAATGCATTCTTGCATGGAGAACTTGCTGAAGCTGTTTATATGAAGCCACCTGCAGGTTATTGTTCACCTTATGATACTCAGGTATGTCGGTTATGGAAGTCACTTTATGGCCTCCGATAAGCTTCCCAAAACTGGTACCATAAGTTCACCCAAGCCCTACTCAGCATCGGTTTCACCCAATGCCATGTAGACGCCTCTTTATTTTGTTTCGCAAGGAACTCAGTTCTTGTGTTTGCACTTATCTATGTGGACGATGTCATCTTGGCAGGCAACTCTCCCGTCAAGATTAAGGAGGTCACTTGCTATCTCGACACTCATTTTGGCATCAAGGACTTGGAAAATCTTAAGTATTTTTTGGGCATCGAAGCAGCCCGCTCTGCAGATGGTTTAGTGCTTAGTCAGTGTAAATATACCATTGATATTCTCACAGACAACAAGAAATTGGGTGGTCGGTGATGAGTCCTTTCGTAATTGAGCAAACCCATCATTTATCTACCACTGTCGATCCTACTATCATTGATGGTGGCCGCTATATACGTTTGGTGGGTCGGTTTCTTTATCTCACGGTCTCTCGCCCAGACATTGCTTATGCAGTTAGTATTTTGAGCCAATTTGTGAAGAATCTGAAACAAGTTAACATTGATGCTGCAGATAAGGTCCTTCATTATCTGAAACAGTCACCTGGTCAGGGTATTCTCTAGCCCACTGCTGGACCTTGCACCTTAACAGCTTACTGTGATGCTGATTGGGGTGGTTGCCCTATGACTCGCCATTCCCATACTGGTTACTTTATCCTACTTGGTGGTTCTCCAGTATCCTGCCGTACCAAGAATCAGTCAGTCGTCACCCGATCTTCTGCTGAAGCTAAATACCATGCAATGGCAACCACTGTCAGTGAAATCATTTGGCTTCGCTGGTTACTACGTGAGCTGCACGCTACACAAACCATTTATACTCCTTTTTATTGTGATAACCAAGCCGCACTCTATATCGCCGCTAACCCAGTTTATCATGAGTGAACCAAACATGTTAAGATGGATTGCTACTTTGTTCGTGAACGTGTTCAGTCCAATGAGATCTCTCCGTGCAAAATTGACAGTGCAGGTCAGTTGGCAAACATCTTTACCAAGGCTCTAGGGCGTTATTGCTTCCATTTCTTACTTGGCAAGTTGGGCATTACGGATCTCCATGCGCTAACTTGAGGGGGAGTATAGGAGATCGATATTATTACGGGCCTTCCTAATCTGGTTTCAGAACATATCTTCCTGTTCTTTATTTGTATTTGCTTCTTTCTTGTTCTCTAGCAATTCGTTAGCTAACTTGTAGTGCAAGTTATGTGTGGCTATCGTCTATATATGTACGCCTCTGTTAATGAAATAAACAAGTGGCTTAATTTCTTCACCAGGAGTCCAACATGGAGCTCCCGAAGCTCAATTGGATTAGAAGCATATGGCGTAGGGATGTTTGTGGGATTTTGTTGGCGTTCTTTGTGCAGCTGGTGGGATCATCTGCATCTGGAGCCCCAATTTCTTTGTTGTCCAGCACATCCATAAGGCTTCTAGGTGGATGGCGGTGGAAGGCTTTTTGCAGTATTCGGAGACTCTTTAATGTTTCATTGCTATATATGGGCCTCATTTCCAAGGGAACAAGAAATTGTTTGGCAAAAAATTCTGGCTTTCAAACATTAAAGAAACTTGGACGTGTGGTTAGTGGGCGGAGACTTCAATGTTGTATGCCATCATCGGGAAAGGAGGAACGGTTCTCATCTGGACTCGTCAAAAACTAGATGCTTCAATGACTTCATTAATCAAAGCCTCATTATCGACCTGCCTTTTCATGGATAGAAATTTACTTGGAGATGGGGTGTGCAGGTCAATCGTATCGACAGATTCTTTCTCTCTCCAGTTTGGCTTCAAGTTTTTGCTGACTCTGCTCAGTGGGCTCACGCTAAGAGTAAATCTGACCATCACCCTTTGACGCTGCGAACAGACTCATCAGATTGGGGCCTAAAGCCTTTTAGGGTTCTCAACTGCTGGATTGATGCCCCGAGTTCCGAGGATCTTTTTAGAGCCTGGTGGGAGGAGTTGGATAAGTCAACTTTTGGGCCTCAAAAGCTGGTCCACAAGCTGAAGTTGATAAAGTCGAAGTTGCAATCTTGGAACAGAGAAGTTTTTGGCCTTGTTGAGTCCAGGATCATGGCTGTGGAAGAAGACATTTTGTCTCTGGACAGAAGAGAAGAGGCTTTCCCTTTGTCTGCAGAGGAAGTAAGATCTAGGGCTAAATTGGAGGCTAACCTCCTCACGCTGCAAAATCATCAAATGTCTATCTGGAAGCAAAGATCGAGACTTGCTTGGGGTGTGAGTAGTGAGCAAAATAACAAATACTTTTATGCTTCGGCTTCTGTCAGGCATTCCTCTAACTATATCGGCAGCATCAAGGCTAATGGATTGTCCTACAATTCCTTGGTTGATGTTAAACGCGAGGTCTTCAATCACTTTCAACAGTAATTTGTGGACCCTTGCCTCCCGTGCCCCTCCATTCCTGCAAGTTTTTTCAAGAAATTATCTAGCTCTTCTGCTTCCTTCTTAGAGACCCTTCCATTTAGGGACGAGATTAAGGAAGCCGTGTGGAGTTGCAATGAAATAAAGCACCAGGCTCCGATGGTTTATTTTTCCATTTTATCAGAGTTGTTTGGGACACTATTCCCAAGGATGTCTTCCTCTTTGTTGAGGATTTTTTCAGGAACGGGAAGCTCCACTCTTATGCAACTTCATCCTTCATCACATTGATCACTAAAGTTTTTGGCTCTATCTCAATGGCTAACTTTTGACCTATCAGTCTTGTTGGGTGTGTCCATAAGATCATTTCCAAGCCTTTGGCAAAGTGTGTTAAGCTGGTAATTAATGAAGTCATTGGAAAGGAGCAAATAGCTTTGACTGTCGGAAAGCAGATCTTTGAATGCATCCTCATCGCCAATGAGCTAATCTCCTACTTAAAAAAATGAGAAGAAAGAGGCTTTTTTTTTTAAAATCAATTTCTCAAAGATGTGTAACTGTGTCCACTGGGGCTACCTGGATGAAACAATGGAGGCTATGGGCTTCAATGACGGCTGTAGGATATGGACTAGATGGTATGTTACGAGTGCCAAAGCATCTATTTTGGTCAACGGGTCACCTACTCCGCTTTTCCTCCTCTAAAGAGGGCTTAGACAGGGCTACCCACTATCTCCTCTTCTATTTCTTATTGTCGCAGAGGGTCTTAGAGCACTTTTCGTGGAAGCATCCTCCAAAATCAAAGGCATTTTGGTCCCTGGCACCGAGGAACAGATTAGCTTGTTGCAGTACGCCGACGACACTCTTGTCTTTTCAGCAAGATGCCAGGATAGCTTGGTTAATTTAAAGAGGATCTTAATCATCTTTGAGTTATGCTCCGGACTCAAGACCAACATGAAGAAGACCATTATGGTTGGTATTAATATCCAAGAGCCTCGGTTGGAAAGGGTTATTGCTTTCTGGGGGTGCAGGCGTGAGCTCCTAGAGATGACAATTAGACCCTTATCCAGAGGGTCTACCCTGATCCAGACCCGAAAGGTCTAAGACCCGTTGACTTTGACCGGGTCTAGACCCTGATCCTGCCCGGATCCTCATATTTTAAAAAGATAAGGGCATGGATATGGATTTATAGGATCATGCCCTGAGCCTACCCAAAAATTTTAAATTAATACTAAAATAATATATATGCATATTAATTATTAGACATAATACCAAATTCTTAATTTTTTGGTAGGTAAATATTCTTTATTAAAATGAAAGTTCAAAACAGAGCAAGCGCAAAAAGAAAGACAAGATACAGGGACGTTCCCTCAATCTCAAGAGGTGAAGAAGAGGGACCTATAAATCTTCGTAGGCAATCAACAAAGTGAGTAGCGATTGTTTGTAAATGATCGAGGCATCCGTCTAAAGGATCCACTCTTGGACATGAAAGAGCATGGAATGCAGGAGAAGCTCATTATCGCACCTTGCCTCATTGAAGATAATACCATTATGAACCAGCCACATACCCGAAGTAATAGTAGCAAAAATCACGAACTAAAGTCTCAATTTTAACTTACCCAACTTCAACTTTTTTTGGATTTTCTTTTTTTGTTTCTTTGTATTATATGTTTAATGAATAAAAATGTCTCATTGCTATTTGAAAACTATCAAAAGATAATTTAATTTTTTAAAATTAAATATTTTAAAAAAAATACGAACCCTCGGGTCGCCCTGATCCTGCCCGATTTTATAGGACCCAGATCTTGCCAGAATTCTTATTTTTAAAGAGGATAAGGGTAAGGATCTAGGTCCACCATTAAAAACAGGGTAGGGATCTGGGTCATATAGATCTTACCTGAATCCCGTCCATTGCCATCCCTACGAGCTCCTCCCAATTAAACACATGGGTCTTCCAGTCGGATGCAGCATAAAGCAGGTGGCTCCTTGGAAACCTCTTATCTCTGTCTTTCAACAACAGCTTGAATCATGGTGGGGAAACTTTCTTTCCCTGGGTGGTAGAGTCATACTCATCAAATCTGTTTTATCAAGCTTACCAATCTATTTCATCTCCATCTACAAGCTCCCTAAAGGTGTCTCAAAGGCTCTGGAGAAAATTATGAGGAGGTTCCTCTGGTGAGGAAACTTGGAGTGTGGGAAGGCCTCTCTTGTGCGTTGGGATCTTGTTTCTAGACTTAAAGATCATGGCAGTCTTGGCATCGAGGATTTGGAAATGAAGAACCAATCTTTGCTTTTAAAGTGAGCCCAGAAATTCATTGATAACCCGGACTCATTCTGGGCCTAGGTTGTTGCCGACATTTATAGATTTCACTGCTATTCGGCTCTCAATTTCCCAAGGCCTCGAATGAAAAATGGCACCTGGGCAGAGATCAGCAATCTTGCTGCAAAAATTTCTCTGCTCGTTCCCTCGGAAGGGTGGATTTATCGGACTTCCAGCACTCCCCTTTGTCAAGGGAGCTTAGCAAAATCTGGTCGGGTTAGTCTTCCTTCTAAATTGAGTGCTTTATGTGGATTCTTCTTTAAGGGAAGCTACAAACAAGGGACAACCTCATCAGAATAAACCGCCTTGACTCTTAGGATTGTTTTTATCCTCTTTGAGGACGAATCAGTTGACCATATTTTCTTCCATTGTCTCGTGGCTTGGAAGATTTGGAATGATTTCAGCAACATGTTGGGCCTCTGCTAGTGCATTTGAGGATCGATTAGAGGTTTTTTTTCTAGCTGGTTGTCTTTGGTGGGGGACGACATGCTCAAGAAGGTGTGGCTGGCGATTCATGACGCTATCCTATGGTGTTTGTGGAACTCGAGAAATTGAGCTATTTTTCGTGGTGAGGTCTCTAACCATCAGCTTCTTGTCCATACTGTTCTCTTGCAGATATGAGAATTTTTTGGTCTAAATCTTCAAATGCTTTCGGTGACTAGGACATCATCCTCCTTTGAGACTCACATCGGTCTGGTATTGGTTAAGAGGCTATGTAGCTTCTTGCTTCGCCTTTTTGGTTTCGGGATTTTCCTTCCCTGGGTTTATATGTATAGGGGTTTTGGTTACCATTTGTAAATTCTTATTATTATAATTTGATATCAACTTATCAAAAAAAAAATCGGTGAAAGAATATAAGATGGTAGAATGGAGAAGATTTTTTCCGATGAAATTATGATATTCAAAAATTGTCGATTCTATTTTAAGAATTTTTTTTTACCCGAGGCTTAAACCAAAACCTAAATTCACATATCATACCGATTCTTATTGAGATAAGCATTTTATTGGAAAAGTTGTACAATTATCAGAATGGTTCAAGAGTTCCCTCCTATTAAGTACCAACTATTTAGGGACCCTCTTCCTAATTCAGAGAGGGGAGAAGGAAGAAGAAAAAGAAGCAAAGAGGGGAGAGAAAAGGGAGTTTAAAAAATTTATATACACATAAGGGATTGAAATAAGATATTTTTACTGGGCTAATTCACATTGCAATTGGCAACCGGAATAAAAATTCGATGTAGCGTGTCACGTCAGCCACTAAAATAACGTCATTTTTAGGATCTGAGTAGATTTTGGCTCGGGAAAGGTCCTGAGCCTCTATGTGGACCACAGGATCATAGCGCAAACAATTGAAACCAGAAGGACCAAAATTTAACGTTTCCCAACTATTTATATGAAGTTATTCCAACCTTGGGCCGAGCTCTACTCACCAAGCCCATAACCATGTGCTGTTTTTTTTACATACTTCATATTTTATTTCTTATATATATATACACACACACATGATAGATTAACTATTGTAGATTCTCAATGAATTTTATTAGTGAAAGTAATAGTTTCTCAAAATGGCTATATTTTATTTCGTACTTTAAAAAAATTAATTAATAGAAACTAGAATTCTTAACTAACATATTCTTAATTAGAGTAGAAATAATATTTCTAGCTAGTCTAGACATGATAAGGCTCCACTATTTGTTAAAACAATAGTATATTATTTTGATTCTCATAGACTTCCTACTCTAAAGCGTTGAAAGTCTAAATCATATAGTAGTTTTCTTATGAGACTAATAAATCATATTTAATGGTTGATTAAGAATAATTTATTTTACAAAAGAAACATATTCAGCTTGGGCCGATAATGAACTCTTAAAAACATCAGCCCACACAAAGGTGGATCAAACAGCGTCGTATTGGGTTAAACTGAACAGCGAACGGACGAAAGGTATAAAAAAAGGATGCCCTAACACTCGGTCTTCGTCTTCAAGACAAATAACACTAAACCCTAAACCTCCCACCGTTGCTATGCTGCCTCTGGACATGATCACTGAAATCCTGTGCCGGCTGCCGCCCAAGTCCATCTTACGGTTCAAGTGCGTGTCCAAATCGTTCTGCTCCGAAATCGATGACCCGGAATTCGCCAAGCTGCATTATCGCTGCTCCCTCAAAAGCGGCTCCCGCCAAGTCCTAATCTTAGATAGCCAAGGTTACTTTCGAATGTTTGACAATCTCTTCACGATCTCAGCTAATCCGGCACGCGTGAAACATCTAACCATCCCAGTTGTCGCCACTAGG
The DNA here is from genome assembly GCA_963995505.1 of Hypericum androsaemum. Taxonomy (NCBI): domain Eukaryota; kingdom Viridiplantae; phylum Streptophyta; class Magnoliopsida; order Malpighiales; family Hypericaceae; genus Hypericum; species Hypericum androsaemum. The sequence goes on from OZ023182.1 coordinate 16,181,933, forward strand.
CAATCCCCGATCTTGTTTTCCGTTCCTTTTTAGGGTTACAAAACTGCGTTATTCTTGTTTTCTGGTTCCTGCCGAGGACTAATCGCTCTCTTTGGGGGTGACTATGTTACCATATGGAATCCGTACACGCGTAAGCATTGGACCCCACCTCTCTCCCGACATTTTCTATACGGAGGAAGCACCCTTCACTCTTCTCGGGTTTGGGTATGATTCTCTATCCGACGATTACAAGCCGGTAAGAATTGATCGAGTCAGCTGGGGTTTACAGCTTCAAGTCTAGTTCCTGGAGGCAGATAAGTGATTGGCCTAACCCGTTAACACTTCTGCAAGGGGGCCGACGTGGCTATTTTGCCCACGATTCGCTTCACTTTGTGGCCGCTGGGTCTGGTATTCTGGCTTTCAATTTACATACGGAGAAATTCCTGAATCTTGTGGAGCTGCCGATTTACGGAAATCAAATGCATGCCAAACTGGCGGATGTTACGGTCCTCGGAGGTCAACTCTGACCAAATTATTTCGGTTTGCTCAACTTGGTGGAAGATTTCAGTTAAGCTGTTGCATTGTTCGGAGGGTGGGAATAAGATTCTGTTGCATTACAATGGTAGCAAGTGCAGGTTTTTTTTTTGATAAGTTAATTTTATCGAGTAAAATTTACAACCTAACAAGTGTAAATGAGATTACACTTGAAATACGAAACTAATTACAAAGTATCTCCAGTCGCCCTCAATATCTACTGGATTGCAAATATAAAATAACATCTTGATTGTTTATATCTTGCGAGATGTTTGCCCAAATCAGCCACTCTTGGACATGAAAGTGAATAGAATGCATGAGAAGCTCTCGTTGACATTCAACTTCCTCAAAAATAGTACGGTTACGATGAAGCCAAATTCTCCACATAACCGCACCAAATATCACAAACCAAACTTTTTCGAGCATACCGCCACTGACGAGACCCATCCACTGAGATAAGCAGCTCTCGACTATTTCTCTGCCACACCATCGCACCCCAACCAAGTTGACATAGAAATTCCAAATCGGCCAAGTGAAATCATAATTAAAAAATAAGTGTGCTTCTGTTTCATCCAAATTTCCACAAAATAGACATAGGCAATCCCGAGACCGGATTGAGTGGGGACTAAAAAAAAATTGTCCACATGTGGGGACTACATTTTGGGCCGTCAGATTTGATTATCTTTAAATCTGATGGTCAATAACCTATCAGGTGTTATTGGTTTGCATGTGAAGTAATATTAGTTTGGAAGACGCTGATTTACATATGAAGTGATATTGGTTTGCATGTGAAGTGATATTGGTTTAGTAGTGATATTGGTTTGAGTTAGTCTCCATAGTTGGGGACTACCCCAGTCCCTACCAAATCTACCCCCAGGCAATCCCATGGATCTAGTCTACGCATTCTGATCAGATTACATCGAGTAGGGAGCCTATTTTGAATCAAGAGCCAAAGAAAATATTGTACCTTGTAAGGAATTGAATTGTTCTAGACCGACTCAAGTGTAGGCGTTGGAGTCACACCCTGGTAAAATCTATGTCGCATCTCTTTTGTGGCATAGCAACCTCCCACACTTGATCCCCATGTAATGTTATCCTTTCTTTCATTGAACACTACTGAATGTAGCATCTCAAGCAATAATTTACACTCATATTCCTCCTAAGCTAGGAGAGTCCTTCTCCAGGTCAAGTTTCGGGTACAATTTTGACCATCCCAAACACAACAGTCCCTCACTTTGGACGATTTCTTAAGTGAGATAGAAAATAATCTTTAGAAAGTCACATTTAAAGGTGTATTAACCAGCCATGAATCCGTCCAGAAGAAAAAGCATGTTCCATCATCAATGCAAAGCTTACATTCTGTCATAAAATCTTTAGTTACTTTTGGATTGTCTGTTGCCATTGCCACAATGTCTGACCAAGTCCCTGTCCTTGACGTAGATACAGGATAAGCCAAGGACCTAGTTGAGGAGTACTGGTGTGTATGCTTGTTACAGTTTTTGCCCACATTGAATTGCCATTCACCATGAAATTCCACAACCATTTCAAGAGTAGACAGTTATTCTTCAGAGTGAAACTCTCCAGCCCAATGCCCCCAAACTTCTTTGGCCTTACCACATTTTTCCATTTCACCAATGATTTCTTCTTCAAATCAGTATTTCCAGGCCATAGGAAGCGCCTGATTTTTTTCTCAATCTCTCTTAGTACCCCTTTTGGAATCTTGTATATAGATAAGAAATATATAGGCAGGACACAAAGGACAGACCTGATCAGTGTGATTCTTCCTCCTAAAGACAAGAAGTTCCATTTCCATAGCACCAATTTCTTCTTTATTGCATCAATGACAGACTTCTAATAGCACAATCTTCTCGTGTTACAACTTATCGGGAGTCCTAAGTACTTCAGTGGAAGTTTCTCCCATTTACAGCCCCATGTTTGCAAAGCAAAGTCCATATATTCTTGCTCTACATTGACCACGTACATAGTCGTCTTAGTCTTGTTTAGCTCCAAACCTGAAGCCAATCCGAAAATAAGAACAATATGATGCAGATTGGTGATGCTCTGTTCACAATTTGCAGAGAAGAGTAGCGTATCAACCTTGGTAGCAAGTGCAGGTTTTCGTGGATCGACTTGAAGAGTGGGTTGGAGAGTGGGAGGGTTGAGGAGGACGAGAGAGGGAGCGATATCTGTTTTATCCGAGACGCAACCGTGTTGGTTTCAAGTATGGCTTCCCTCGACACTTACTTCCAGGAGGAGGTGTATAGCTAATGCAAAATGAGGGCATATTTATTCACTGATTCATTCGAGGTTAGAATTTCCTTTCTAATTCGTTGTATTTTCTGTCTGCATGCAAAACAATTTCTTAATTCATTTGAGGTTAGAATTTTCTTTCAAACTCGTTATATTGTTTGTCTTCATGCAAAACAATTGCTTATCAACCTATATACCCGTTTCAGGCGCATGATGCAATTCTTTTGGCATTGCATATGATTGCTAAAGGCTATGCAGGCATAAACCTACTTTTAAAAATTACATTCTCATTTTTAGAAAATGGTTAGTTTTACTATTAATGAACTTGGATTCATTTAAGATATGTCGAGAAAAATGTTATAATACTAATTGGCATTGCCTAGAGCGCTAGCCGTAAAAAGAAGACCAAATCTATGGGGTTCAAATTCAGTGGGGACATGGGTAATCCCCACTGACAGGGATAGGGGTAATATTGGAAATACAATAATTAAAATAATTAAAAAATATATCAGCAAAATAATACAAATTATGGAAATACAAGTATGGGAATATTGATTTCCATTTTCTCGGATATTGGTTTTCATCTTCTATGCTATTGGTTTCATTCTACTATGATATTGGTTTCCATCTTCTATGTTATTGGTTTCATTCTACTATGATATTGGTTTCCATCTTCTCGGATATTGGTTTCATTCTTCTATGATATTGGTTTCATTCCACCGTGATATTGATTTTCATCTTCTCCAATATTGGTATCCCATTATAAGTAAAAATGTATACCATTTGAATATATTGGTTTTATTTTTTTCGAATATTTGTATCATCGTTCTAGGATATTGGTATCGTTCTACTTTAATATTGGTGTCATTCATCTAGGAACAACAATAGCAGCAAAAATCCCGAAATAAATATCCATCAAACAATATTCAAATCCAACAACCAATTATATCCCTAAAATAAAAATCATGAGTTCATAAATGACTCGTGATAAGGTAAAAGTGAAGAAACAAAGGTAAGGTCAGAAGCTCAACACTGGCACGTATAAATTATAATAAAACAGAGAGAGTGGCCGACGCAACCCAAACACAAACTCCCGCGCTTCCCTTGTCATTTTCTCCTTCCTCCTTCTTCCCCACTCGATACTTAACTGCTCTAACAAATTCCCGTCCTTAATTAGAATCGAGCCAAACCGCTTCTACCAGCGACCACGATGATCGTACGGATAGAGCTGGTAGTAGCGGTTATGGTGTTGGTTTGGAGCGGTTCGTTGTGCGAGGGGCTGGGGACGTTCGGGTTCGACATCCACCACCGGTACTCCGACCCAGTGACGGGTGTTCTGACGGCGGAAGGCCTTGCGGAGAAGGGAACTCTCCCCTACTACGCCGCTATGGCCCACCGCGATCGCGTCTTCCGCCACCACCGCCGCGGCCTTCTCTCTTCGTCTATTTGTATTTCGAAAGCTTTTTTTATTTAGTTTATTTAGCAAGAATGTGAAATGATAGGAAGAAAGTGAATTGAATAGATATTTTTAGTTTTTTATTCATCATTTGCATTGATGAAGTCAATTGGATAGTTATATGAGTGAAAGAAAACCGCTTCAAAATTTGCAGTAATAAAAATGAGACTTATTTCCTATGTACAAGAGTCAAGTAGAAATAAGAAGACAAAAGAGAAAATAGTTTTCCCCAAGAGTGGTTGATTCATCATCCTGCCTTGAAAGCGGGTCAAAAAGATCCATTGATCTGCCTCCGGTCCAGATTCAGCTCTAAAAATGGCGGAGGAGGAGGACACCTGCAAGCCAGAAGTCGTGCCTTCCGTGGGGCAAGTTTTCAGCCTTTCAGGACCTACGCATCTAACTGCCATTGACTGGTAATGTTTTGAATTAAGTTTGGTTAAAATCTTCGTACCCAACATGAAACTTTTTTTTAGTTTAAATTTTGATATTCAAAGTCGATCACTGTCCAGTCCAATTTAGAGGTGGCTCTCCCAATGATATTTTTCACGGGTTGAACCCAAGATTCTCTTTAAGTAAATCTAAGATCCTGACCACTTATATCAACACTTATTGGTATCTACGCAGAAATTTTAAGACAACGGATATGTGAATTTTTTACGCTTATAAATAAACTCATCACTTTTGAAACTAACAATATCATAAACAGACAAGTTATTCAATTCGCGGACATGAAAGGGTACGGAGCCTCCCCTAGTTACCAACTTGTACAGATTTGAAAGTTGCAGTAGTAACCATTGAACCCATCAGGACATAGCGAAATCAGGATTAGTGAGGCATGCTCCTAATTCTCTCTTGCAATTTTCTTGGTGAGTATGAGAAAGATCAGTTGATCTCTGTATGAGTCCTGCTGTTTTTTTACAAGTATGTTCTATTTACCAAGAAAAAGTACCCGTCATAATAGACTCTCTGTTACACTCATTAGTGCTCGTATGACCGTGCTGTTTGGTGGTAATGTGTACTAGTATCTATTGCATGAGAAATTTCCACCAAAGAAAATCAGTAGCAGCAAGCTTGGTTCAGGGGGTATACATTATAGAACGTGACAGGCAGCAAAAGCGCCAGGGCCTCAAAGCTCAAGCCCCTCCGTGGTGGGATGCGATGCATTTTCGACTAGTCCGTGTCCTCGAAGACAAGGTCGACAACTCCATCTTCGGCGCTGTATACCAACTCAAAACCTTCGCATTCAACTACTGCTACTCGATGCGAGACGCTCCGAGCTACGTCATTGCCTTCCGTGGCACGATCCAGAAGCCCAATTCGTTTATGCGCGATCTGAAGCTCGACCTCCTCTGCCTCTGCAATAGGCTGCACAGCACCACCCGGTTCGCTATCACAGTAGAAGCAGTTCAGGGGCTGGTTGCTGCTGCAGGGCATCAGAACATCTGGCTGTCCGGACACTCACTGGGATACCCTGTCAAGCCGTACCTGTTCAACACTCCATTTCCATCCGCCCCGCTGGAGAAGATCAGCAACGAGAAGCTGAAGTGCGGGATCTTCATCACAGGCAGCGTGATCAAATCCGGGATAGCCATAGTTCTCAAGGACAACAACCAAAGGGAAGCTCAGGAAGATGCACTTGCCTCGACTACGAGCTGGCTTCCGCACCTGTTCGTTTATCCGGATGATCCAATCTGTTCAGAATACATGGGGTACTTCAAGCACCGGTTGAAGATGGGGAGACTGGCCGGACATAACTCGATGGCCCATCTTATATCAGGAGCAGCAGCTGGGAGGGAGACAGAGCCATTCCACTTGGTTCCTTCTGCAATTCTGAGTATTAACCTAAGCCAATCTCCTGACGTTAAGAGAGCTCATGGCATTCACCAATGGTGGGATCCCAGCTTGAAGCTTGAGAGTTTGTCACACAGGCTTTGATTGATGATAATTCGACCCTGAGTAGTTTTTTTTAAAGAGTTAATGGGGTTCTTCATGCGTAAAAATCACCCATGGTCACACGTAGTTTTACTATTTTTTCCGTAGTCACTAACCTGTTTTTTTCCCTTAATGATCACCGAACTATACTAAACTACGCGGATATAGTCACTACAATACCTTTTTTTCCGGAAATTTTTCCAGATGCGCAAAAAAAAAAACAATGGGCCCACATGCAATCTTCCCAAAAATCTTTCATGCCATTTAAAAAAAAGGACAAAACTCATGAAAAAAATTTAATAAATCAAAGTCTCTTAATCAACTCCTATCGATTACAATTAGCTAGTTTCCACATATGAAATACACATGTTTGGGGTTAGTACGTGGCATATGCTATGATATCTCGCCTTAAAAGAATTGACCAAATCCCAATACCCAAAATTGTGTGTTTCAAGGACAACTTGTTTCTTGAGTAGATCAATGCCGATATAGCATAAAATTCAATCCAGCAATATATGAACTATCAGATACGTAGTCGGTTCTTTCTAAATAATCAAGCTGCTGCATATTTTAAAAAAAAGCATCGTAAAGATTCAAATGCTTTTCTTTATCCAACTTGATTGGTTTGTTTTCCTGTACTTGCAATTGCTTCCTGTGCATAGCCATTATCAATCATATTCAATGCCAAGGAAATTGTAACATACGTCCGAAACGGATATATAGATTGATAAGCAATTAATTGTTTTGCATGAAAACAACCAATACAACGAATTAGAAAGAAAATTCCAACCCTCATTTTGCATTACCTCTTTGTATACCTCCTGGAAGTGTCGAGGGAAGCCATAGTAGCAACCAACACGGTTGCGTCTCGGAAACAACAGTTGTAGTACTTCCCTCTCTCGTCCTCATCGACCTTCCCACTCTCCAAGTCGATCCAACAAAACCCGCACTTATCAAACTTGTTGTAATAAAACAGAACCTTATTCCCACCCTTCGAATAATCCAACGGCATAACTGAAATCTTACACCAGTATAGGGAAACCGAAATCCGGAATAATTTGGTCCACGACTCTTCTTTCCCGCCGTAATCCTTTATTGCCCAGACTTCCATGTCCGAGCGTAACTTTAATACCGCACAAATTTGACCTCCGATGACCGTAACATTCGCTAGTTTGGCGTGCGCACGACCTCCGTGACTCGGTAGCTCCACCAGATTACGGAACTGCTCCGTATGCAAATCGAAAGCCAGAATACCAGACCTAACGGTCACAAAGTGAAGCGAATTGTGGGCAAAAACGCTATGTCGGCCGCCTCGCATAAGTGCTAACGGGTTAGGCGGATCACTTATGTGCCTCCAATACCTAGACTTGAAGCTGTAAACCCCAGCAGCATAATAATTCCTTCCGACTTCATTGGTTACGGTTACGTATCGATCAATTCTTACCAGCTTGTAATCGTCGGATAGAGAATCGTACCCGAACCCGAATATAGTGATGCGTTCGGCTTCCGGATAGAAAATTTGGGAGACAGAGAAAATGTGGGCGATTAGTCCGCGGCAGGAACCATGGAACAAGATCGGGGATTGCCATGTGAAGACGCCGACTGGGCTGGTTAGATGTTCCACGCGCGCTGGCTTAGCTGGAATAGTGAACAGATTGTTAAACAGTCGGAATCCGACGCTTTCGATATTGAAGGTTAGGACTTGGCGGGAGCTGCTTTTGAGGGAGCAGCGGTAATGCAGCTAGGCGAATTCCGGGTCATCGATTTCGGAGCAGAACGATTTGGACACGCTCCTGAACCGGAGGTTGGACTTGGGCGGCTGCCGGTATAGGATTTCGGTGATCATGTCCGGTGGCAACATAGCGGCGGTCAGAGGTTTAGGGTTAGTGATTTTTGTCTTTTGAAGATAAAGACCGGTGCTAGGGTCTCTTTTTTATATCTTTCTTACGTTCGCTATTCAGATTAACCTAATATAAAGCAGTTTCGATCCAAGTTTGTGTGGGTTGATATTTTTAAGAGTCCATTATCGGCCCGAGCTGAATATGTTTTTTTTTATAAATTAAATTATTCTTAACCAACCCAAAAAAATATGAGTTAGCCTCATAAAAAAACTACAATATGGTTTAGACTTTCGACGCTTTAGAGTAGGTAGTCTATGTGAATCAAAATAATATAGTATTGTTTTAACCGACTATGAAGTCTAAACTAGCTAGGAATATTATTTCCACTCTAATTAGGAATATGTTTGGTTAAGAATGACTTATCTGCCAATCACTTATCTGCCTCCAAGAACGAGACTTGAAGCTGTAAACCCCAGCAGCATAATTCATTCGGACTTCATTGGTTACCTATCGATCAATTCTTACCGGCTTGTAATCGTCGCATAAGAGAATCATACCCAAACCCGAGCATAGTGACGCCTGCAGCCTCCGTATAGAAAATGTCGGAGAGAGGTGTGATCCAATGCTTATGCGTGTACAGATTCCATATGGTAACATAGTCGCCCCCAAAGAGGGCTATTAGTCCTCGGCAGGAACCAGAAAACAAGACCGGGGATTGCAATGGGACGATTAGATGTTCCAAGCGTGCCGGATTAGCTGGGATAGTGAAGAGATTGTCAAACGGTCGGAAATCGCCTCGGGTATTTAAGGTTAAGACTTGGCGGGAGCCGCTTTTGACGGAGCAGTGATAAGGCAGCTTGGCGAATTCCGGGTCATCGACTTCCGAGCAGAACCATTTGGACACGTACCTGAGAGGATGGACTTGGGCGGAAGCCGGCACAGGATTTCGGCGATCATGTCCGGAGGCAGCATAGCGGCGGTGGGAGGTTTAGGGTTTAGTGGTTTTTGTCTTGAAGATGAAGATCGGTGTTAGGGTATCCTTTTTATACCTTTCGTTCGCTGTTCAGTTTTGATCCACGTTTGTGTTGGCCGATGTTTTTAAGAGTCCATTACCGGGCCAAGCTCAATATATTTATTTTGTAAAATAAATTATTCTTAATCAACCAAAAACTATGATTTAGCCTCATAAGAAAACTACTATATGATTTAGACTTTCGACTAGACTATTGTAAGAAGTCTGTGAGAATCAAAATAATACTATTGTTTTAACCGATAGTGGTGCAATTATGAAGGTCTAGTCTAGCTAGGAATATTATTTCTAGTTTCTATTAATTTGTGTTTTTTAAACAAGGTACGAAATAAAAATGTAGCCATTTTGAAAAACTATTACTTTCATTAATAAAATTAATTGAAAATCTACAATAGTCAATCTAGCATGTCAACATAAAAAATAGGGAAAAATCTACTTTAGTACCCTGTGGTATCGCCCAAAATTACTTTAGTACCCTGTGGTAAAAAACCGATCAATCGAGTCATACTTATTCCAATTAACATCAAAAAGGGCCTCGGGCAGCTGCCCGGAACTGCACGAATGCTGCCCGACCATGTGGAACAGCCACATCACCAAAAATTGATGATGTGGCACCACGTGGACTCTCTCCCACTTCCCCTCTCTTCTCTTTCCTCCTCCTCCTCCTCTTCTTCTTCTTCTTCTTCTTCTTCTTCTTCTTCTTCCCCTCTCTCACCTCTCGCCTTCCACCACCCTAACACTGTACACATGAACTCCGAATGGTTATATGGTAAATTCGGGGACCCATTTCGCTAAAAGTAAAACAAAATTGCAAAAATTGTTTTCCTTAACCTCCTCCCAATCCCTCGATTTCTCCATCTACCTCATCGCCGAACAACCACCGGTCGCCGGATCCGATTCAGGAGCATGGTTGGGCAAGAAAATGGAAAGAAAAGGCAAGAAAATGTAAGAAAAGGCATAAAAATGCAAGAAAAGGCATGAAAAGGCAAGAAAAGGCATGAAAAGGTATGAAAAGGCAAGAAAAGGCATGAAAAGGACAGAAATGGCAAGAAAAGGCAAGAAAAGGACAGAAATGGCAAGAAAAGGCAAGAAAAGGCAAGAAAAGACATGAAAAGGCAAGAAATAGAAAGAAAAGGCAAGAAAATGCAAGAAAAGACATGAAAAGGCAAGAAAAGGTATGAAAAGGCAAGAAAAGGCAAGAAAATATAAGAAAAGGCAAGAAAATGTAAGAAAAGGCAAGAAAAGGCATAAAAAGGCAAGAAAAGGCATAATAAGGCAAGAAATGGCAAGGAAAGGCAAGAAAAGGCATGAAAAGGTAAGGAAAGGCAAGAAAAGGCATGAAAAGACAAGAAAAGGCAAGAAAATGCATGAAAAGACAAGAAAAGGAATGAAAAGGCATGAAAAGGCATGAAAAGGCATGGAAAGGCATGGAAAGGCAAGAAAAGTCATGAAAAGGCATGAAAAGTCATGAAAAGGTAAGAAAAGGAAAGAAAAGGCATGAAAAGGCAAGAAAAGGCATGAAAAGGAAAAAAAATGCATGAAAATGTATGAAAAGGCAAGAAAAGGCATGAAAAGACAAGAAAAGGCATGAAAAAGCATGAAAAGGCAAGAAAAGTCATGAAAAGGCATGAAAAGGCAAGAAAAGGCATGAAAAGGCAAGAAAAAGCATGAAAAGGCAAGAAAAGGCAAGAAAAGACATGAAAAGGCAAGAAAATGCATGAAAAGGTAATAAAACTCATGAAAAGGCATGAAAAGGCAAGAAAAGGAAAGAAAAGGCATGAAAATGCAAGAAAATGCATGAAAAGGCAAGAAAATGCAAGAAAAGTCATGAAAAGGCATGAAAAGGTAAGCAAGGCAAGAAAAGGCATGAAAAGGCAAGAAAATGCATGAAAAGGCAAGAAAAGTTATGAAAAGGCATGAAAAGGCAAGAAAATTCATGAAAAGGTATGAAAAGGCAAGAAAAGGTATGAAAAGGCAAGAAAATGCATGAAAATGCAAGAAAAGGCAAGAAAAAGCATGAAAAGGCAAGAAAAGGCATGAAAAGGCAAGAAAATTTTTGGTGATGTGGCTGTTCCACATGGTCGAGCAGCATTCGGGAAGATCCGGGCAGCTGACCGAGGCCCTTTTTGATGTTAATTGGAATAAGTATGACTCGATTGGTTAGTTTTTTACCACAGGGTACTAAAGTAATTTTAGACGATACCACAGGGCACTAAAGTGGACTTTTTCCTAAAAAATATGAAGTATGTCAACAATAAAACAGCACCTGGTTATGGGCTTGGTGAATAGAGCTCGGCCCAGGGTTGGAATAACTTCATATAAATAGTTAGTACTTAGTAGGAGGGAACTCTTGAGCCATCCTGGCAAATTGGCAATTGTACAACTTCCCCAATAAAATATTTATCTCAATAAGAATCGGTACGATAAGTGAATTCAGGTTTTGGTTTAAACCTCACGTAAAAAATAATATTAAAAATAGGATCGACAATTTTTCAATATTATAACTTCATAAAAAAAAGTTTTTCTCATTTTATCATCTTGCATTCTCTCATTGGTTGATATAATTGAGTTAGTAATGAGTTTGACTTGTGTTAGCAAAACCTAACATGTTTTTTGTCAACTTAAATTTCTCATTAATCTATTGTTATCGACTTATGATTAGCGCTCACGTCAAGGGTATCTGGGTGACCACTTGTACGTTTTTTACGCTTCCAATGTTATTATATTCATGGTAGACTTTAATCAAGTTTTTAATTGGCAAGCCTTTAGGTTACTTCATAATTAAACATTGTTTCTGACTTTTTACATTCTCATGTCTGGTTGGAGTAAGAAACTCATTTTCAAATCCTTTTATTTTACTTGTTTGGGTTTTGTTCAAATTAAATTTAACTTCAATGAAGTAAATAGAAATTGAAAATAATTTCCCGGCAAAACCAAACAAATAAAATTTGAATCCATATCGGGTAATTGTTGGGTGATGAATGCGAATTTTTTTTAAATATAGTTCCAAATTCACCTCATAATATTTGGTTTGATAAAATGACGAGTTCCCTGACAAATAATTACATTGTATATTACATTGTAGACTTGGTTAGATTATGATTTTGCTTTTACAAATTTCTTTGGTCTGGAATTCATTTGAGGTGTTTTCAGATTTCATTTATAAATTAACTCTTTTTTTTACAAATAGAATTTTATTGATTCAAAAAGATAATCTTCAAAATAACAAGTGATTAAACTTATAATTTGTTACACCTAATATTCTTGATTACTTTTTCGCCTAAATAAAAATAATCTAAAAATTAACTCTCGTCAGAATAATTTGCAAATAAAATGAGCACCCAAATTACTCACGATTAAACATAGTGCTTTTTTCAGTCAGAAGTAAATTTTTTATTAATACTATTCGGTGAAAGAAGAACCAATCAAACATAGTGTTAGAGTGTACTAGAGATTTATTCATAATTAAATTTCTAATTCATTCAAAAAAAATTACCTAATTCATTCCGAAACTTGTAAGAGTCTTTTTTTTTTAATCTCTGTCAAGACGAATGTAAAATGACTCTCCTAACTATGTATTTACATTTGCAAAATTTGACAAGATGTCAAAGTCTATTTGTCAACGCCTTCCTCGTCCACACGCATTTCGTTATTTCCAAGTACTTCTTCATGTGTGGCTTGCATTATATGTCCCCACCCAACAAAGAAAGACTTTCAATATCAATTAATACAAACAACGCTCCTAGGAAAAACTCACAACATTGATCTGCCGCCGGTCCAGTTTCAGCTCTAAAAATGGCGGAGGAGGAGGACACCTCCAAGCCAGAAGTCGTGCCTTCTGCGGGGCAAGTTTTCAGCCTTTCAGGACCTACGCATCTAACTGCTATAGACTGGTAAGATTTTGAACCAAAGTTCGTTAGAATTTTTATATCCGACTTAATACTTAAGAAAATATATATGTGAATTTCTACACTAATAAACAAATTCACCACTTATACAACTAGTAACTATTAATGTGGTAATCTCATCGTTGTATACCCAGGAGAGTCCTAAGTTATTCAATTCCGGGACATAGAAGGTTAACGAGGCTGTCCTAGGTACCAACTACTACAAATTTGATAGTTGCTTTATTAACCATTGAATCCATCACGACATAGCTAAATCAGAATTAGTGAGGCATGCTCCTAATTCTCTATTGCAATTTTCTTGGTGAGCATGAGAAAGATCAATTTTTTATTAGTAGATTCAATAAAAAAGGTCCATCAAAATAACAAGTAATTATACTGGCTATTTGTTACGCACAGTCGTGCTCGTATGAGTCTTATTGTTTGGTGGTAATGTGTACTAGTATCTGTTGCAGGAGAAATTTCCAGCACAGAAGATCAGTAGCAGCAAGCCTGGTTCAGGGGGTATACATGATAGAACGTGACAGGCAGCAACAGCGCCAGGGCCTTACAGCTCAAGCCCCTCCGTGGTGGGACGCGATCCATTTTCGACTAGTCCGCGTCCTCGAAGACGAGGACGACAAAACCATCTTCGGCGCCATATACCAACTCAAAACCTTCGCATTCAACTACTGCTACTCGACTCAAGACGCGCCTACCTACGTCATTGCCTTCCGGGGCACGATATTGGAGTGCGATTCGTTCAAGCGCGATCTGATGCTCGACCTCTTCTGCCTCTGCAACAGGCTGCACAGCACCACCCGGTTCGAGATCGCAGTAGAAGCACTTCAGGGGCTGGTTGCTGCTGCAGGGGCTCAGAACATCTGGCTGTCAGGACACTCACTAGGATCCGCCATTGCCCTGCTCGCGGGCAAGAGCTTGGCCAGGACGGGATACCCTGTCGAGGCGTACCTGTTCAACCCTCCATTTCCATCCGCCCCATTGGAGATGATCAACAACAAGAAGCTGAAGCGTGGGATCCGCGTCACAAGCAGCGTGATCAAATCCGGACTAGCCATAGTTCTCAAGGACAACAACCAAAGGGAAGCTCAGGAAGATGAGTTCGCCTCGACTTCGAGTTGGCTTCCGCACCTTTTTGTTAATCCGGATGATCCAATCTGTTCAGGATACGTAGGGTACTTCGAGCACCGGGTGAAGATGGGGAGGCTGGCCGGCCATAACTCGATGGCCCATCTTATATCAGGAGCAGCAGCTGGGAGGGACACAGAGCCATTCCACTTGGTTCCTTCTGCATTTCTGAGTATTAACATGAGCGAATCTCCTGGCTTTAAGAGAGCTCATGGAATTCATCAATGGTGGGATCCCAACTTGAAGATTGAGAGCGTGTCGCATAGGCTTTGATTGATGATAATTCGATCCTGTCTGGTTTATTTTTGTTTTTAGAGTTAACGTGCTTCTTCATTTCTAGATAATAGATGACGCAATACCATCAGGAATTATTAAAGTTCAATGCTTTTCAAGTAAATACACATACACATACACCAGAAATTATTTTTTCTATATATTAGGCCACCAAAACAAAAATAAATTAATTGTAGTTTTTTATTTGTGGATATTAAAATCAATATTAGATACCTAAAATCTATTCATATAATGTTATTCAAATATACCCGATTTAGATTTTTTTATAACATCTCGTGATCAGACCGACTGTCTCCACAAATCAACACGAGAGAAAACTTCCGAGGAGGTCACCCATCCTGAAATTAGGTGCGAGAAAAGTAGGTGTCAAACTGTTATACCCTCTATCATTACTGTCTGAAATGCCTTAAGTAATTTTATTGGTACTATCCATATCAACAAGGTGTACCTTCTTTTCTTGCACACATCTTGAGAGAACTGCAAGGTTAAATGCATTTTGTCGGGAGTAGGATCAGGATGGGTGACCTCCTGGGAAGTTTTCCGGGATGCGTGTGAGTGAGGACAAAGCATGCTGGAAAAGACTCGTGTTGGTCTGTGGAGATAGTCGGTCAGATCACAGGACATTACACAGACCGTCAATTCTCTCGAGATGTGTGCCATAAAAATATGTGCACCTTGTTGATATAGATAGTATCAATCAAATCACTTAAAACTTTCTGAACAAATTAATAGGTATCACCACGATAGGATGATAAAAATGATTATTTGAAGACGATTCAAAATATGAAAGCTGATGTAAAAATTATAAAATAAGCAAGTTTAACATAAATTAGAAATCTTAAAATATTTTTAAATTGGTAAAGTATGTAAAATATGAAAATATTACTTTAGACGAAAATTTGGACCGAGATTTAACATTAAGATTTTTTTGAAAAATACTAATTATTTTGATATAACAATAATTAAATTTTAACATTGGTCCCAACTTGAGACCAAACTTTTTATCAGTTTAGAAAATGTTGTCAATTTAAAAACATCAATTTAGATAAATTCTACTGTATATTAGTCTTTTAACTTGGATTGGGAGAGGTCACTCGTGCTAATCCATAGCCTAAATAAAAAAACTCTTAACGGGCTTCATAAACATTTTAAAAAAGCAAAAGGTCCATGGCCCGATCATTTTTTTGATAGGTGTCCATGGCCCGATTTAACAAAAGGAAAAGAAGAAGAGGGTCTTAAACACTCAGTTCAGCCCAACAAACCGCTGGCCAACTTCAACTTCTTCTTAAATACATTGGCCCAGCCCCCACATTCTTCAGACAAGGCTTCTAATGGTTGTACCAATTAGTATTGAGAAAATTGTCCTCAGGTCCCTAGTGTTTGCTTAAATTATTTTTTTTATCTCTGCTGTTTCGAAATTAAAACTTTAGTTTGCTTTTATTGTACTCTGGGATCCCTGATGCCAGAATCGGAAAATTTTGTCGACCAAGAGGGACCTAAAATGACCCTTATGCTCCCTCTCCTCCACAACCTCCTCCTCTTCCTCCACAACCTCCTCCGATTTCAGGTCCCTCTTAGTCGGATAAATTTTTCAATTCTGGCATCAGAGAATTTATATTACAATAAAAATAAATTAGGAGGATTAAAGTTTCGATTTCAAAATAACAAAAACAAAAACAGTAATTTAAGCAAATACCAAAGACTTAAGGGCAATTTGCTCATTAGTATTTGTTTCGCTCGTCTACTTTTGCTTTACCTGATTAGCGACAAGTCTAAAATGGAACACAGTATAATTCCATACACAGAAATGACTTCGCTTTGTTGTTTGCATCACTCATATATTTGCCAAAAAAAATTGAAACTTTATTTAAGCAATTCAAACCATCACATTGGTCGTTGGTGGAACTCGTTATCTGAGTAAGAGTCCCAGGACTTATTCTTGAACTTTTTTTTAAAACGCCTATTCTTGTACTGGACTCCCTAAAATGACTTGGTTATGTAGGCTTCTGTTTTGATTAGGAAGTTGAGGTTCTGTCTCAGCTTCTGCCTCTTGTACATCCTATACTATTTATATAATCAATTTACTTACCAAAAAAAATCATCACATGCCACTTCAAATGAAATTCGTTGGCTGGTCATGAATCGTTTGTTTGTCTTTATTGGTTGGTGGTGATTTGTGGCTTGTTAAAGTCAATTTCTTTCGAGCGGTAAAAGACCTTATGATTGATACAAGATGGAAAAGGTAATTAAGGCGTTGTCGGTCGGAAATCTTCCTTGATTTCAGTGATTAAGACATGCTCTGATGCAAACTACTAAAAAGATTTTAAAAATAATATAATATATCTGTATTCGGGTTTTAAATGCCATGAAATTACGTTTTTTTTTTCAAATCCCATGTGGACGATTCTTTTAAATCATCTATCACTAAATATTGATCGATATAACATAATTACTTTGTGTCATTTATCTGTGAGACAAGAAGGAAAAGAGGAAAGTGAGTAGGACGATTTTTTATTTTCAAAACCGTAAAAGGAAGAAGTGGTTTTGTTCTTGGTGTTTTTTGTTTAAGGTGTTTCAGATAGTAATTACTTTTTGGTTATCCAAAATATTCTTTACTATTGATGCCTGCAAGAAGTACGTACTTTATGTAGCTTTCAACGCCTCGATTTTTGTATTTTCTATTTTTGTCATAGTTCCTTACTTGAGAAGAATCCATACAAAACAAGATATATTCCTTTATCCAAACAACGTTTGCCAGCCACATATAATATTCTTTCTCCTAGCTTTTGTTGCTTTAAGATTTTAACGGGCGATGAGTAACCAGTATGCCACTTCTCAATATGCGGCCTTTTCTCGAGCACGATATCTCTAAGTTTAATTCAGGTTTGAATCAGATTGAGTCTTTGCAAGGGAGTAAATCTTTTTTAACAAACTTGCATTTTAAAAATTCAAATTTAAAATATCTTAATTAATTTTAGAACAACTCTTTCACGAATTGATATAGAAAGCAATCTCTTTGGTCGAACTCTGCCAACGATAATGGGAGTACTGTTTTTGGAGGCATTGCCTTACAAACTAATCAAGAAAAAAACCGAAGGACATAAAAATAAGAATAAAGAGAAAGGAAGTAAAGCAATGGATGTAAAGCGTACAATGTTATATGCTCGTTGGTAAATAGAAAGTGGAGGAAGCAATGGAAAGCTACCATGTCATCATCTGATATAAAGAATTCAAATCATGTCATAATCTTAGCGTAAAGTTCTGGTCCCAGTGTCATCCTATTATTGGATCGTTAATACTTGACTAAGCGATATGACCCAACTCATGACTTCATCTTTCGGTACACTTTCAATCATGTATTGGTTGGATAATTGTGATACCCGTTAATACATGTTAAAAAATATTTAAGTTATTTGATTGTATTATCTATATTAATAAATATATTTTATTTTTTGTCAAACATCTTAAAAAATTTTAAATATTAAACGAGTTTGGCGTGAAATAATTTCAGGAGTGGTCTCTTAAGAAATTTTCAAATGTAAGTATGAGTGATGACGATGACGACACACGATGAAAAAAATTTGTGTTGATCTATATAGATAGAAAGTCGGATCAACATAATGTTACAACAATTCTCGTCGCACCGAGTCTCTTACTGAGCATCGTTAATCCATGGCCAGACGACCTTGAATCAAAAAAAATTTATTAAGTCGAAGTTGCGTAGGGATGCGTGATTCATGATCGTGATTTTTGTCAACAGTTTTTTTTATTAGTGAGATTTACAATTTAAACATTCATTCTCACTTGCCGGTTGTCTGAGCCGTACCTGACTCTTATTTCATGAGTGCGACAATCGTAGCTACAATCAACTTTAGTGACATTCTTTACGGTGTTGATGGGTAGTGCAAAAAAATTGACCACCTTATATGCATTTGTTGGAAATAAATACCAAAACATACAGTTAAGAAGAATTGAGGGACAATAGGTCATAATTGGAAAAGGAACTTAAAACAGATGTTATGTTTTATTAAAATATTCCAAACCTGTCCAAAAAATAGTTAGAACAATTAATCAAGATGTTATTCTAGCTTAATCAAAAAATCTCAAATTTATTATCACATTTGAAAGAGTGACATTAGTCGGCCATAGAACTATACCAACAACATTTATATATATTATCCTTAATGTTACGATGTCTTATATAATGTATTATCCACCTTTAAAATTGCATTGTTGCCAGATTTTGCATTTAGAAATATCATATTACGTTTGCTCGTTGATTTCTTGTTGGATTGTGCATCATTGGATTCCGATTTCGCATTCAAAAATTAATAAAATTGAGTTCTTTTTTAGCATTAAAATGATTGGTTGACACTTTAATATTCGGGCTGTAGACCTCAAAACGGACCTCAATCCGTTGTTTAATTCAGCAATTGCATGATCTCGAGGGAACATAGGTTGGGCTGTTTCTAGCAGGAAAATAGCACCGGACTAGATAGGCGACATTAAACATGGGTGAGGCCACCGTCAATAATAGGGGATTTTTTCTCAAATAAACAATAAACATATATATTTTCCCTAAATAGGCAATAAGTTATATATATTTCCTAAATAGGTTAAACGCTTATTTAATATTTAAAATTTTTGATTGTGGCATAAGGCTGCCATTTTTTTACATTTTAAATTGGGAGCGCCAACCTCTATATATATATATTTTACACATTTTTTTTCTTTCCCCGACATGATTGGATAGGTGCAGCGGAGGCGCCATTTTTTCAAAAAAATTTAATATTAAATAATAGTTTAATCTATTTAGGAAATATGTATAACTTATTGCCTATTTAGGAAAAATATGTATGTTTATTGCCTATTTCAGAAAAAATCTCCAATAATAGCCATCAATAATAGTTTGTTAAGTATTGTCAGATTTTATTTAAGTATACGAAAATTTAAGTCCTCTAAATATTGTCAAATCTCATGTTGAAAATATTTATTTTACTAGTACCAACAAAATTTGGGTGTTCACCAACAAAATTTGAATTTCATAATAATCAGACTAAACAACATTAAGTATTGACTTATAAAAGAAACAATATTAAATATTGCTTAATGGACGAAGCTTCATATACCCACTCCACTTTCCTAGTCTCCAGAAAAGCGGGCATAACTTATATAAAGCAGAACATATTTGAGTTGGCAATTTTTTTTAGCTGAAAAGGCAGCAACTTTGGAATACCTGACTTTTAAATAAGAATGGCAAGATTATAATACAGTTCAAATTTGGATTAATCAGGACATCTAAAACAATAATTTCTTTAAAATAGTTTAATGCAATGTACACTGTGTGTCGACTAATGTTATTATGTTCGTTAGAGGTAATGTTCAACTTTAGAATCCATTCCTTCCGCATCGGAGAGAGGTAGCGGACTTGTGCACTGGAGAGAGGAAGCAACCCGTACGGTGGGAGTAACAGACTTTATCTTTTTTTTAATAAGTAAAAGTTGTATTTTACCGAGATCACCAAAATACATCAAAGCTTACATATAATGTCTATCATAAATAACACGGAGGTAAACATTATCTATAACGAATACCAAAGCGTCACAAAAAACTTTATCATATTTCTTCCGTATCGAATGTGAATATTTATACCATTTGAGTTTTTGATAAAACGTAGCAGAGAAAACGTAGATAGAGCTCGCATTCAATTGTCACTTGCTAAAATCTGAACCATTCAATATACCAAATCATATTTGTGGGTATATCGTTGTAAATTTTTGTGTCCGATGGCGATGGTGGTAGATGGTACTTAGGATGTAAGGTACTGCTTCAGAATGATGCAAGGGTAAGACCATCGGGGCCGTGATTGTCCACAAAAGACAAGGCAAAAAAATAAAAATAAAATACAGGAAAAGAAAATGTGGGCCGCGGCTCGAACGTGGTGCAGGAGCACCTGATGGGACCGGATTTGGTCCTGGAGGCCAAATCCAGCACGGTGCTGGAGGATTTTTATTGAAAGACACGCGGGGACTATTTTGCAAAAATGTAAAAATACGGGGATAAAAAATAAAAAAAGTCCACAACTATTGATTCATAACTGGGTAAATCATTGAATCGTAACTGAGTAAACTATTGAATCGTAACTGAGTAAACTATTGAATCGTAACTAGGTAACTGGGACGGACCCCGATTTATCCGAGACGGGAAAAAACGGACCATTGAATCATAATTAGGTAGACCATTGAATCATAATTAAGTGAACCATTGAATCATAACTAAATCAACCATTGAATCGTCTAGGACAGTCCTGGTTGGATTTGGCCTTCCAGGACCAAATCCGCTCCCGCACCTGATAGCTCCTCGCCACGGCCTCGAATATTTTATTATTTTTTAGTTACACTTATCACAATGTTATTCGTATAAATAGATTTTTCGGATATTATTTGTGTGGTTATAAAATTGAAGTTATCTTTAACAATAAAAATTTTGTATTTTTCAAATTTCTATAAATAGAGCCTAATATTGACATATTTTGATACACAATTTTGTATTCCAACTTTGGACGCTAGTAACTCGGTCGAATATTGACTTCAAACATATTTTTGACATTCTTGCACTCCGAATTTGGAGAAATCATGAACTAAAAAGTTATTTAATTATAATTTTATTCTTGTTATAATTATGGAATAATTATTTTCGTATATTTATTATAATTTTGATATAAACAAAAAATGATAGTAGATAATATCTGGATGAGAGAAAAATTAATTATTTATTGTGTGACTAGGTTGGGGTGGGTTGTGATAGTGGGTGGAAAATATTTAATTGGGTTGAATTGGATGTGAATGATAGAGAAATTAATTATTTATTTTGTGACCTAAGTTGAGTTGGGTTGTGCTAGTGGATAGTCTAAGTTTCTAACAGTGAGCCCTACTCCAGAATATTTTTCACTTATTACATATTGATATTTCACATCATTAATATTTTGTATATTTCTCTAAAACAAATATTTTCACATATGATGAAATATAATTTGGACAATAGTATAACGACTCAGCGTCACGATCAAATTTATTAAAGGGCTATCTTCTTCTTTTTAAACTGTCGAATTAAGGGCTATCGTCTTCTGTTGTCCTTAAAATATTACGAGGAATTCTCGAATCTAACCTAAGAACTCGTCCTTAATTTCACGACTTCCTCCCAACAGATAGGACAAAGTACATTCGATATAATAACACATGACGTACGATATTTGAACAGAAGTCTAGGTTCAAACTTAGATAGGATAATTTATTTTTTCAAATATTTTACCCAACTCAAATTTGGATTAGTTGGTCGACTTAATGTCTGTATAACAAATAGTATTAAAAAAATCTTTCTATCATCATGATTACGTAGATCTACATCACTCCCAAACTTTTAGAGGAACTTAGTGAGCTATCAATTAATACCCCTGCCCTTTCTAAACTCCCCTAAAAAAATTATTACCCCCATGATTTCTTTTCTATCGCCAAATGATGCGCTTATGATTAGCTAAATAACTTGTATGCAACGCGAATGAACTTATCTTGATAAATATCATTAGTGGTTCTTAGTGAGTATTGCAAAGTAGCTAAGTTTGAGTGACTGATAGTAAATTATCAGTGACCAATTAATAATTTTCCTATCACCCTTTATTTGAGTAAATGTTATCAGACAGCAAAGGTTATTTTCTGCCCATGGAAGAAGCAACCAGGCTCATGAATTGTGCCTTTTTGGTCCTTTTTCTTCCATGTGATCATAACTTACAATGTCTCACATATCTTATGTCATGCTGATCATAAATATACTCTAACTCCAAAATAACGTTAGGACAAGTGGATGGTTTCAATAATTAGGAGAACACTTTGGAGACAATGAAGCATATTTTACCTAATAACTGTATATAAATTATTGGTGTAATGCACTCGTGTACTCTACTCGTGTACATTTGGACGTATTTTTTGGTGGGCATCGAAATTTTACGTATAAAAAAAACTCCAAAATAACAAATTACTTCTTCATTGGCCTAATCACCAGGGCCTAAACCCGAGCGTAGACTTCGATGGTTCTACTTCTGCTCCTAACAAATATCTGGTAAATGAACGAGGACAATGGTGAGACAATGCACATGGTCAAACAAGAGGCAATATGTCTGGTTCTGGTGTGTAATGTAACTAATAAGTACCAGAATGTAACTAGGATATAACTTATGAAGGAATAGCACCTGATATCTTATTTTTTCATAAGTAGATTGTATTTACTAAGAAAAAAATATCTATCACAATAGCAAGTAATTATACTTACTATTTGTTATACTCGTTAATACTTGTATGCACATATTTCCTAAAGAAACAAAACTGTGCTAATGCATCCATTTCTAATTAAATGTCACATCTTTATTACCTTTCTCCTAAATCTCGAATTTGCCTACGGCCATTACCATACACAGTCGCCATGATATAGTAGGCTTGTAAACTAAGACATAATATATATGTTATGAGGAACCCAGACGAATTGTAAAAAACTGAGGGATTCGACGCGTAATTAACGAGTAATTACGTGTTAAATCCATTTAATTAATAAACTAATTCGTTAATAATAAATCACTTACTTGTTGAAGCAAGAGGTCCACAGGTTCGGGTCCACAATGTCTTCGTGCTAGTCGAATTACGATCACGTTTTAACGGATTCGTAATTGATTTTTACGAGATTTCCTCTATAGAAAATCTGATCAAAATTCAGGAACTAATCCAGAATTTTTCCTATTGAGTGGTTATGGGCAAACTTACTAATTGGTTTAGCCAGATTTTCCCTTTTATAGGGAAATCCGGCACACCAAAACGCGCCACGTGGTACTACTGGACCATATGGCGCGCCACATGGTACTTCGGAACGCATGTCCGCCACGTGGTTGTGGGCAAACTTACTAATTGGTCCTGCCAGATTTTCCCTTTTATAGGGAAATCCGGCACACCATAACGCGCCACGTGGTACTACTGGACCACATGCCGCGCCACGTGGCACTTCAGACCGCATGTCCGCTACGTGGCGTGACACGTGGCACTGCGGACCGCATGTCCGCCACGTGGCACCACGTCAGCACGCCACCTTTGGCGGCAACTGCGTCCGCGCCACATCATGCTGATGTGGCGCCTACGTGGTATCGGGACGGTCAACGCGGGTTGACCAGCCCATCCAACCCAACTTATGGGCCTGATGGGCCTGGGCCCAATCAGGCACAATAATAATTGCCTGATGGGCCCAAGGTCCAACATCTCCCACTCAATTATTATTAACCTTGATCAACAGTTATCAAATTTCTTTAAAGGATTTCGTGTGACCAGTACACGTCGAGTATGTCAAGCCAAATTCAAGAGCACGGACACTCAGGCTACTTGAATAATAGCATCTCGACAACCTTCTTGTATAATGTATGATATTACCCCAGGACTCATGTCACATTCTATTGTTCACATCAGTGATTTTAAACAATTATATTCGGGTTCACTATTGTACTTTTTAATACAATTGGTGCACCTGAACCACGAAACTCAGAATGTGATGAACAGAGTTCCTACTCCCTTAACTATATTCTTTTCATAATGATACAGCCTGCTTTTCTGGTCAGCCCTGCCAAGTCGAATCGCTATGCCATAACCTTTTCATAAATTTTTCAAGCTAGCAGCACTGGATCATACTTCCAGAATACGTTTAGGATCTTAAGGGTAGGTTTCGGGAATTACAGTTCTCGAAAATTGGTCTCACACCAGGGATTGTGAAATCACTCAATATTTTCATCCCATCCAGTGGTCGAGTAGCACACATGATACTGATCACGTGTTACAGTGTATTTTCCTTTTTAAAGGAACACATGTCATTTAACACCATACTAGAGTATTAGCCTTAGCTTAACTCTAGGCTAATAGGACAGACAGTATGATAAGTTCTACTTATATCTTATCATATGGATTGTAGAAAATCTAAATGCAGCAACTTATTCCTGCATCCCATAAGGAAACTTGCTCTTGAGCAAGACAACATTCCGTCATAGGACATGCACTTATGAATGTCCAATAACTGCCTCATCTCATC
Organism: Hypericum androsaemum; assembly: GCA_963995505.1. Classification (NCBI taxonomy): domain Eukaryota; kingdom Viridiplantae; phylum Streptophyta; class Magnoliopsida; order Malpighiales; family Hypericaceae; genus Hypericum; species Hypericum androsaemum. The sequence goes on from OZ023182.1 coordinate 16,206,395, forward strand.
TAGGAATCAACTTCTTGACTCCCACTGAGGTAAACACCCGTGTGAGTGGGCTACTTCTCTGTCCGACATATTTAATATTTAACTCATATTGCCAAACAAAACTTCTTTATTCCAACTAATTAGATTACAAATAAAACTGTCGTAAACTCAGTGACTTAACATGTCTCTCGAACACTTCTCGAGGTAATGCTTTAGTCATTGGATCTGCGGCCATATCTCGTGTAGATATGTGTTTCATACACAGTTCTTTATATTTTATTAAATTTCTAACAAAGTAAAATTTAATATCTATATGCTTAGCTCTGCTATGGAATCTAGGATCCTTAGCATATGCTATAGCTGCCTGGTTGTCACATAATAGACTCACGGGCTCTGTCGAGTTGATCAGAGAGAGATGGATTAAGAATCTCTTCAACCATACCACTTCTTGTGCAGCATGATCTGAAGCTACATATTCTGCTTCCATTGTTGACAGGGATACACATGTTTGCTTCTTACTGCTCTATGAAATAGCACCCCCGTTCAACAAGAAAACAAATCAAGATGTAGACTTTTTCTTATCTACATCACCTCCCCAATCAGCATCAGTATAGCCACTCAATATCAGGTCACGGCCTTGATAGCACAAGGAGTATTCTGCAGTAGTGTTCAAATATTTCAAAATCTTTTTGACAGCCTTCCAGTGAGCACTGCCTGGATCAGACTGATATTTGCTTGCTATCCCAACAGCATAGCAAATATCAGGTCTAGTACATAACATTGCGTACACCAGGCATCCAACTGCATTGGCATAAGGAATCTTCTTCATGTCCCCACGTTGTTTAGCAATTTTTGGGCACATGTCCTTACCCAAATTATGACCTTTAACTAATGGGACATACTTGGGGTTACTGTGATCACAATTGAAACATTCTACTACTTTGCGAATATATGTCTCTTGTGAAAGAGACACTATTTTTTTCGAACGATTCTTCAAAATCTTAACTCCGAGTATGTAATCCGCTTCACCCATGTCTTTCATTTCAAAGTTGGGAAGATAACCAATCTTTGATTTCGACAATAAATCCCATGTCATTTCCAGCTAAAAGTATGTCATCAATATATAAGGTGATGATAACAAACTTCTTTCCTGATCGCTTAACATACACGCAGTGATCTTCGTCTATCATTATAAAATCATGCTGCATGATCGTATTATGAAAGCGAATATACCACTGTCTAGACGACTGCTTAAGGCCATAAATTGATCTATTCAATTTGCAAACTTTGTGTTCGCAGTCTTTTTGAATGTAGCCCTCAGGCTGAATCATGTAGATTTCTTCATCCAACTCTCAATGGAGAAAAGTAGTCTTTACATCCATTTGATGTAATTCTAGATTCATGTTAGCAACCATAGCTAAAATGACCCTAATTGACGTAAATCTAACAACAGGTGCAAAAGTCTCCTCGTAGTCTATCCCAGCCTGTTGTTTAAACCCTTGGGCAACCAAACGCGCTTTGTATCTTTCGATACTGCCATCTGCATTTCGCTTGATTTTGAGAATTCACTTATTCTCAATTGCCCTATGCCCCTTAGGTAGGTCAACCAGATCCCAAACCTGATTTTTGATCATAGAAGACATTTCTTCTTCCATTGCATTCATCCATTCATTTCGTTTTGGAGATGACAAAACTCCAGATACATTATTTGGTTCATCTTCATCCTGCAGGATGGCCAGAAAAATTTATTTGGACTACCAAATTTATTTAGTGATACCAAGAACGCATTAGCCTCGCCTTCGATGTCAAATCATCGGCGTGGTATGCTAGTTCTGCTAGACCTACGATATTCCCGGTTTTGATAAACATCTCTCATATATTCATCATATCCAGGAATCGTACTCCCACTGGGTGGAAATACCGTACTCCCACTGGAATAAGGAATTACCTCCCTTTCAGGACTCAGATCACAACCTTCCAGATCATTTTGAGTTAGAAAATCTCTATATTCCTCCTCAATTCTCCCACTTGGAAGAAGTGATCCAGATGACTCTGGTTCATTTGTCTCATAAAGGGTAAGGTCATCACTAACCTTTCCCAACTTTGGAAATTTATTTTCCAAAAATGTGACATCGCGTGATTCAAATTCTGTTACATGTCTATTGTCCAGTTCACCCACGAACACGTACCCTTTAGATACCTCTGGGTATCTTATAAAGATACTTTTTCTACCTCTCGGTCCTAGTTTACCGAAAGTACTTGAGGTAGAATAGACATAGGACGCACACCCCCATGGCTTAAAATAGGATAAATCGGGCTTCCGGTCTGTCCACATTTCGTAAGTAGTGGCTGTAACAGACTTAGAGGGAACACGGTTTAGAACGTATACGGCAGTCAGGAGCGCATCTCCATAGAATGATATAGGCAAACTTGCCTCTGCCATCATCGATCTAACCATATCAAGAAGGGTTCTATTCCTTCTTTCAGCAACTCCGTTTTGCTGGGGTGTATAAGGAATGGACAACTGATGTTCAATCCCTTTTTCAATGCATAGAGCTTTGTACTCATCAGAAAGATATTTACGGCCACGATCAGTTCGTAAGGCCTTTATCTTTCTATCCTTCTGATTCACAACAAAACTCATGTATGTCATGAAGCAGTTTAAGGCTTCAGACTTGTGAGAAATCAGGTATATCAGACCATATCTAGTATAGTCGTCAATGAAGGTGATGAAGTAATATGCTACATCCCTTGCCCTCACGTTCATTGGACTACATATGTCAGAATAGACTAATTGTAGTAGAAATTTGGCTCTAGCCCCAGTACCGAAAGGTTTCCTAGTGCTTTTCCCTTCTAGACAGGATACGCATCTGGGTAATATAGATTTCTCTATATTTCCCAACAGTCCTGCCTTAGCTAGACAGTTTAAACGATCCTGACCGATGTAGCCAAGTCTAGAATGCCATAGTTTAATATCATCCTCTGATGAGTTTGAACTAGTGACAAAGGAAATACTTTCACAAGGATCAATATCCAGAATCAAAAAACCTTCCGATATATACCCAAGGCCAAAATATGTATCATCCAAAAATAATATAACGGTGTCGTCCTCAAACGACAACCGAAAACCTAAAGACATTAAGGCCGAAACTGAGATCAGGTTCCTTCGAATGTCTGGAGCAAACAATACATCGTGTAAAAGAAGAGCACGACCACCACAAAGGTGTAATCTATAAGTGCCCAGTCCTTTCACATCCACACATGAGTTGTTACCAACAAAAATAGTTTTTGCTCCAGCCGGCAACTGCCTGTATTCAACGAACGAACTACGGTCTCTAGCTATGTGGTCTGTCGCTCCTGAATCAATCACCCACATAGAATGTGACTCAGTTAGAAGGGTACAAGAGGATACACATAACTTACTCACACTTGAGTTTAGATGTACCTGCTTGGGCATCTTGCAATCTTTTGCAAAATGTCCCTTCTGTTGACAGTTAAAACATTTTACTTTTGAAATGTTAAACCGCTTGTTCTTTTTAGCCTTAGAGCCATCCAACTTGGTTCCATGGTTTTCAGCCTTTGGAGTTTGTTTACACTTACCCTTCCCTTTACTTTTCTTCTTTTTCCCACCACTCCCAGTCGAATATATCGAATGGGCTTCAGGGTGGGATTTCATAGCTAGGAGGCGATCTTCCTCCAGCTCAAGGTGTCTGGCAACATCATCAAATGTTACCAAATGATCGGAATGGGTAAGATTCATCTTCATCTGTTCCCAACTTGGTGGTAGAGAACGGATGACAGCTTGAATGTGCTACTCGTTGCTAAGTATATGACCAACCTCTGCTAGTTCACTGATCATATTGGACATCACTCTCAAGTGTTTCCTCATGGGAACCTCCGGACGCTTTTTAAAGGTGTCAAACCTTATGGTTATAGCACGCAGCTTTGACACTGAAAGCTTTCCGAATTTTTGTTTGAGAGCATCCCATAACTCTTTCGCGTTGTCATGCACGCGAAATTATCGGGTGATATCATGCATCATTGAACTTAGCAAAATCAATCGAGCAGTAGTGTTCTTTCTTTTCCAAATAACATAAGCTTCTTTGTCTCGCTTATGTTGAGCAGTTGTGCCTTCTTCAGGCTCATCCATTATCACACGTATGTGCTCCAGAACCTCTTGTTCCTCAAGCACATATTAGATTTTCATGCTCCAATTCTCATAGTTTTCACCGTTGAGTTTTAACTCACGGTTTAGCTCAGCTATGATGGATCTAGAAGCAATTGACATATCTATAGGAATTTTTTAATATGAGAACATATTAGAATTTGATTTGGCAATATGATTCAATTTACTAATCACTCATAACTTTTAACGATATAAAGTCCTTAATTAATCTCAAAATCGAAGTGGGTCGCGGGCATGCTTCCCCTTACCATTCAAGTATTAATCTTAAACTTCAACCATTTAAAGTTCATCGATAGTAAACTCAAGTGGAAGCAATTAAACAAACATCTTTATTTAATTACATGTTTGACACATATATTTGTACACTCTGAGTGTGCTCGTACATGCACAAAAACTCAGACAAGGTCTCAACCTATTGTACAAAACCCCCAAAAATAACATATGTACATGGGGACAGTTAAACATAACATGTAATCACACAGGGATCGGATGTCCAGGCGATCCGGTAGGAGAATCCAGATACATATCTGGATCCGGGTCCGAGGACGGTCCGGTGGAAAGTTCCAAGTTCACCGCCGGAACCGGGATCGATTCCATAATCCAGATGATAAGAAGCAGAGAAAAACTATAATAGTATTCCTTAGCGAGATAGCGGTTCAAAATCAAACCGCTTCGCAGCTCCAGAACAGGAGAATGTATCATTTCTCTGCGAAGACCCCTCTCCTCAAGATAGTGGATCAAACCATAGAGTGCATCTCTATGGGTATTGAACTCAGGCTCTGAGAAGACACGCATATCTTCACAGATTTTTAGCGTGACCAGGAGGTGTTGAAACATGGAGGGCCAGTCCTCTCCATGATCATACCCTCCGGCCCAGGTGCAGTCTTGCATCTCCCGGTGAACAGCCTCGATGTGCTCAACGATAGCATACATGTCATCCTTAGGCACACGCAGCGGTAAACGGTGCTTCAGAACCTTTTGTCGAAGTTCTGTTGCACAGAAGTTCAGATACCTTCCTCCAGTAGCCATCAAATCTTGCAACAATTGCAATTCAATTTCGGGTTAATTCTCATATTCTCCCAAAATAGGATTGAAAAACTCATTTTTCAATCTTTTGATGATCATACTATGGATTAATTCATGTTTTAGTTAAATTTAACATATCTCGGAACTCGTTCCAAAATATTTTCTTTTTAAGTTTATTAAAAATATCGTTATAATTTTAATAAACCTAATTGACAAAAATTTCTCAAAATTTTTATCAATTTATTGAATTTTAATTGAATAAAAATTGATTTTATCCAATTAAAAGAGAAAAAACTCAATAATTTAAGTCCAATTTTGACTTAAGTCAAAATTGATCGTCAATCGGGTTAGGTCGAACCAAGAAACCAGGCCAATTCATCCAGTTTTTTGATTTTCTTAACCCGGGTATAAATATTTTCGAGAAAAATTGTGAAATTACGATTTTGCCCCTCGCATATTTCCCCTTTACTTTCTCTCTCTTCTCCCGCGATCGGCGGAAAAACCGACCACCGCTCCTCCTACGACCGACGTGTAACGGCGGCGTACCAACGGCCGAGACCGGTCGCGTTTGACTCATCGCGGCCTCGCGAGCACGTCCATAGCAGCCTCGCGGGCTGACGTACGGCCGTTCTCCGTCGCGATCGTCTTCTTCGTTCCGCACCTCTCTGTCGTCGTCGGCTTCAATCTCGCGATTCCGGTGACGTCGATCCACAAACGTGGTATCGGTACGTCGAGGGGAAGCCGGAGAATCGATTATCGTCGATCTACGGCATCGAAATCATCGGATTTCCAACGAAATCGACGAAATTCGATTTGGGGAAAATCGCCCCCAAATCGCCCGATTAGGGTTTTGTTGATTTGGGGATTTTTGGGCAAATTTGTAATTAATTCCCAAGTTTTTCAAAAATTACACCGAAGTCTATGACACGCAGGTGCCACGTCAGCGGTTAAATATCTGATTGGTACCTTAAGATTTTGCGCGTGCGCGAATTTGCCCGCGCGGTTAGGCAAAATTTAATTTAGTCCCGCTGGTTCTAAATTAATTATATTAAAGTCCAACAGATTATGATTTTCAATAAAATCACAATTAATACGATTTTTAACCCAAAATATCACATAATTATTTGAATTAAAACATCATATTATCATCAAAACATGGTTTCAACCATGCTCTCATACCAATTGACGGATTCGATGCGTAATTAATGAGTAATTATGTATTAAACTCGTTTAATTAACAAACTAATTCGTTAATAATAAATCACTTACTTGTTGAAGCAAGAGGTCCACAGGTTCGGGTCCACAATGTCTTCGTGCTAGTCGAATTACAATCACGTTTTAACGGATTCGTAATTGATTTTCACGAGATGTTCTCTATAGAAAATCTGATCAAAATTCAGGAACTAATCCAGAATTTTTCCTTTCTTATTGAGTGGTTGTGGGCAAACTTACTAATTGGTCCAGCCTGATTTTCCCTTTTATAGGAAAACCCGGCACACCAAAACGCACCACATGGCACCACCGGACCACATAGCACGCCACGTGGCACTTCGGGCCGCATGTCCGCCACGTGGCGCCACGTCAGCGTGCCACATGGACCGCCACCTTTGGCGGCAACTGCGTCATCGCCACATCACGCTGACGTGGCGCCTACGTGGCATCAGGCCGATCAACGCGGGTTGACCGGCTCATCCAACCTAACTTATGGGCCTAATGGGCCTGGGCCCAATCAGACATAATAATAATTGCCTGATGGGCCAAAGGTCAAACAAAAACATATATGAATCGACAAAAAAATAATTAAAAAAGTTCTGATTTTCGTATGTTATATAACATTGCGTATACGACCCAAAGACGATTGATGTATACCCCACAAGGTCTCAAAGACCGACCAATCATATTCATATTACTGACGTGAACATCATACAAGGCTGATGATAAACACATGGAGTAATAGAAATAGTTTTGTTCATGTCGATGAATGAATTTGCACTTGAAACAGAGAGGAACAGTCTTTTTCTACGGTGGTTTTCTCCACCGTATTTTGCTACAATATAGTTTTAGCGACGATGATGGTCGCAATTTCGAGAAAAAAAAAAGTTTTACACTACTTAAGCTTTGTCCGTACGCATTTTGGGCACCGACAACGCGCGTGGCACTCGCTAAGCTTATTGACGCTTAAAACATCCGCACGTTGGATTCCTAACTGTAGAACAGATTGTTGACCACCTCCCGAGCCCGGTTTCAAGATGTCTTCAAGAGGCAAAGTTGTTGATCTTTTATTGGCTTCCCGTTCTCCGAGGTCTAATTCAAACGTTACTACTATCTTACCCAGACATTCTCAATGTCGGAGGCCAGGACAGCTCTCGACTCAAATCCTAAGCACCGGAAGCATTTCTTTACCTATTTTATCGAAATTTGTATGAACTTTGATTTCAAAAATGTACAATAAAAAAAAGTTGTGCGATGACAACAATGACCACGACATCGACTTGTTAAAATTTACGTATCCAATCTAAAACATTAAAACAATATGTTAATGAATTTTTCACATTTATAAACAAGTCTATTACTTTTACATTAAGTAATCTAAAGTTCTTGACACATATTTTCATAAAATTTTCTCCAGTGCTCTTTTTTCCAGAAATATGTGTTTTAGTTCGCTTGTAGCATAAATTTAGTTACTTGTAGCATAGATTTTGTATGTCTCGTAAGATTTTCAATTTTAACTTGCAACATCGTTTAAGAGGATCCGAAAAATTACGTAATGGTCTCGCTATATCAAGTAATGGTTTATTTAACACATGAAACATATTACAGAAATAAGCAAAGTCGTAGTTATTTGAACAGAGTTAATGGCCAAATTAAGCGTGATAAATAAGAAGGGAATAACATGTAGAATCAAATATTTTGAGTTCGAATTTCTAAAATTTTATAAACCGTATATTATCATATTCTATTATTCAACTCATTTTTTTTTAACTTAATTAGTCGAACACAAAATAAAAACTTTATTGACCCACCCACGGTCCTAGAGTCATCCCTCTCTCTAAAGACAACTCAGTCCAAGTGGGAGGAGGTGGTGAAGTGGTAGAAGCCAGCTAATACGATTGGGACATAGACTTCGCACCAACCCATTCTCCCCCTCTCTTCTATTCATTCACTTCTCTATTCCCATTCCACTTCCACCATCACCACGACATTTATAAAATTTGGACTTTGGACCCGAATTCAAATATATAATATTCGATCAGTTTATTTTAGTATTTAAATACCATATCGAGTATTCTTATAACAGTCTATATAAGCACAGACTTCCAGGTCCTCTCTCAGCTCTTACTTCCACATTACTAACATAAAACCAAATTCGAATTTGGATTAACCGAAATGGGATACGGAAAGCTAGGCAAATCCGAACCTAGCAGCGATCACGAAGCGCCGGAGCCAGCCTCGTCATCCTCCCGTCCCCTCAACCACGAAACGACGACGTCACCGACCCGGACCAAGAGGAGGGCGGCCACCATCCTCCTCTCTCTCCTGGCCCTGATCCTCATCGCGGCCTCTGTCTCCTCCGCCGTGCTGCTTATATCCCGCCGGGCCCGTGATTCCGGCAATGTCCCTCCGGTGGCCCACCGGAAGCCGACGAAGGCCATCTCCAAGGCGTGCAGCAAGACGCTCTACCAGTCCCTGTGCGAGCAGACGCTAATGGAGTTCCCCGGTGGGCCCGCCGCCGCCACGGAGGACGACCTCGTCCACGTGTCGTTCAACATGACGCTGCAGCACATCTCCCGTGCGCTCTACGTGTCCTCGGGGATCTCTGCGCTCGAGATGGAACCCCGAGCGCGGAGCGCCTACGAAGACTGCCTGGAGCTCCTCGACGATTCCGTGGAGGCCCTAACCCGATCCCTATCCTCAATAGGGACCGGGGTTGGGGACAACCAGGACGTCGTGAGCTGGCTCAGCGCGGCCCTCACCAACCAGGACACGTGCGCGGAGGGGTTTGATGACGTGGGGCCCGGGGAGGAGGTGAAGGAGAAGATGCAAGGTGGACTCAAGGACTTGTCGGAGCTGGTTAGCAACTGCCTGGCGATCTTTGCGGCGGCCGGCGGGGACGACTTCTCCGGGGTGCCGATACAGAACAGGAGGCGGAGGCTGATGGCCGGGGAGGAGGAGGGGATGCCGGAGTGGCTCGGGAAGAAGGAGCGGCGGCTGTTGGGGCTGCCGGTGGGGGCCATTCAGGCGGATTTCGTTGTCTCCAAGGATGGGAACGGCACCTACAAGACCATCGCCGAGGCCATTAAGAAGGCTCCCGAGCATAGCTCTCGCCGGATTATTATTTACGTCAAGGCAGGAAGGTAAATTTATGTCATCTCACTATTTTTTTTATTAAACTATTCGTATTCGATTAATATCGGGCCTATTTTAAAAACGAAATATTTCTATAATTTATTGATCCAGGAATATCAACCTTTAAATTTTATAATTTCAAATATCAATGACTAAACTAATAATTATAGTCTTTGTTGTTATAAGAAAATGATTAGTTTAACATCAGACGAAGTGTAATTTCAATGACACTTTTTATTGATCCAGGAATATCAACCTTTAAATTTTATAATTTCAAATATCAATGACTAAACTAATAATTATAGTCTTTGTTGTTATAAGAAAATGATTAGTTTAACATCAGACGAAGTGTAATTATATCTTTACAATAATCTTTTACAACCTTTACCAACTAAAAGTGACTTTTTAATGATGCCATAAAGTTTGGCAACGGAAAAGTATTTCTGGACTTTTTTTACATGACGCAGTTTATTCGTTGCATTTGATCACCGACATTAGCGGGTCCATTCAGTACGTGTACAGTACTCGATTCTAAATACCCCTTACTCTTTAGTGTCATATTAAAGATCAGTCGCTTTAATTTTGATGGAGGGTTGACTTGTGTTTTTCAATTGTATTTCGCGTTCGCGTATGACATTAATTTCTCCTTGTAGATTCTACTACAAGTTGCTGGTTGTTTTTCTTCAAGGGATCAAATGGGTTAATTAATTTATTTGAAATTTTTGTTCCAGGTACGAAGAGAACAACTTGAAAGTTGGGAGGAAGAAAACCAACTTGATGTTCATTGGGGACGGGAAGGGAAAGACCATAATTACTGGTGGCAAAAGTGTCTTTGACAAAATGACCACCTTCCACACTGCTTCCTTTGGTAAATCTTTAATTACCTTTTCTGTATCTCTGTTTTCTTTTCGGTTTCTCCCCCTTTTTGTTTGGTAAAATTTGAAAAAATACCAGCATGTTTTTAAATTAATTGTCGAGAAATTATTTTAGCTTAACCAACGAGTTTCGAGTTCGAATTATTTAGAATACACCAGCGTTAAATATTTGTTTAGAAAAATTTTCACATTATTTAACACAAATTCAAATTAGTCGACTTATATTTGATATCATAAAAATGGAAAAAAGACCGAATGAACCTGAGGGTGTCATAACTCGTAGCCTTCCAATTCAGCAACTTGTGAAAAGATGCACATGGGATGTCCTGGAAAATTAACGATCATCTTTATAATCCGGATCTTATTTATTCTGTTCTCTGATTTTTCTCTCCCCAATCTTCTTTATAAATTTATCAATTTTTAGCCCATCAGGACAATAGAACCAATAATTATCATAAAATATTGATTACCTTATTTGTGATACCAAAATTTTTAGCTTACTGCTTGGGAAATAAAAAAACATTGATTCTGACATCTCTAAAGTTTTCAATTTAACTTTGCATTTAGCATTACTTAGAATTTTTAGCGCCACTCTACTTAGTTCTATTATTTTTGGAGCCTACCATTATATTACTAAACATTTATAAAAATAAGTTGACTAAACCAATGTTCACGACTTTCTTCCCATCTTAATTTATAAAATACGAAATTTACGTGGATCATGGGTCTTATTCAGATTTCTACCATCGGCCTATCACCCACAACCGAATTCGTGGATGCTATTTATTTAGTTGAAAAGGTGACCTTATTTGAGGAGGTCTGGGCCATGGGAATCATATGATTAAATTAAATAGCTGTCCTATCGCCGGCAGTAATCTAGCTAGCTAACAATTAGATGGCCGAAAGCTATAAATAGTGTACCTTCTTTTTTTTTAGGGTTGTGTACTTTCTTTCCTATCTACCTTATGTTATCTTTATTTCTTCAAAATTAATTGTTATTATAACTCAAAAATTAAAATAACAAGTTTGTAGATTTTGAACCCTGATAAATAAATTAACTATATTTATAATTAATAACGTGTTAATCTTAACAAATTATTAAATTATCTTTATGAAACAATCAATTAGCTCTCTATAAGTTCTGATTTAGAATATAATATAATGATCTTCTAAATTGATAACATCTTTAAACTAACAAACAAAATTGTTTCAAATAGGGGTCAGTGTTAAAATACAATAATTATATATTCTAATAATTAATATTTTTTCAAAAATTTTAGTGCTAAATTACAATCTCAACTTTCGCATAAAATAATATTATCGAATAAATACATATATTTTGCCGCTCATATTTTGACACGTTTTATAAATTTTAAAATATATTAAGATAATAGTTTGTAATAGAATTACTTTTTTGACAATTTTTATGTTATCATTTATTTCATGAATCGTCGTCAAATAAACTTCATAATTTTATAATTGTCATGTTGTAACAAAAATATTTTAATTTAGTGCAACAGATTAACAATGGTAGATGTCAAAAGTTTTGGTGAATTGAATATATACAAATATGTTTTTTAGTGTATATGTATTTACGATAGCAAAAACTCAATTATTTGATATTTTTCTCTTGTCCATATAACTAATTACTCTCAATATCGGAAAATACGTGCAGCTGCAACCGGAGCAGGGTTCATCGCCCGTGACATGACCTTCGAGAACTATGCCGGACCGGCCAAGCACCAGGCGGTGGCCCTCCGTGTCGGAGCGGACCACTCGGTGGTCTACCGGTGCAGCATCATCGGTTACCAAGACACACTCTACGTACACTCCAACCGCCAGTTCTTCCGCGAATGCGACGTATACGGCACCGTTGACTTCATCTTCGGCAACGCAGCCGTAGTCTTCCAAAACTGCTCAATGTACGCCCGGAAGCCGATGGACCAGCAGAAGAACACGATCACGGCGCAGAACCGGAAGGACCCGAATCAGAACACGGGGATATCCATCCACGCGTGTCGAATCCTACCCACCTCGGACCTGGAAGCCTCAAAGGACAAGTTCCAAACCTATCTCGGACGTCCTTGGAAGCTCTACTCAAGAACTGTCTACATGTTATCCTACATGGGTGATCACATTCACCCTAAAGGGTGGCTGGAGTGGAACGCGACCTTCGCGCTCGACACGTTGTACTACGGAGAGTACATGAACTACGGGCCGGGCGCGGCGGTCGGGCAGCGGGTGACGTGGCCGGGTTATCGGGTCATTACTTCGATGGTGGAAGCAAGTAAGTTCACCGTGGCTCAGTTTATTTATGGGTCGTCGTGGTTGCCGTCCACCGGAGTGGCGTTTCTCGCCGGCCTGTCCGTTTAGCTTGAGATGGGAATACGTGCATAAGTTGTACAATTTATTTGTGTTTTTTTGTTGTTGTTGTTGTATTTTGTGGGGGAAATATGAATTCATGTGATCTATTTTTTTTGTTTTTTCTCAGTCGTAATCAATAACCTACCTACCCAACTGTATTTGTGGCTTCCAAATTGCTGTAAGCTGTAACTCATTAATGGAATAGAGATTGTCATCGACCTCCTGGCATTGCATTCATGTTGGGTATTTCATCCAAATTATATTTTGGAGCCGGGGACGTAGAACGAGACTTTTTTTATATTCGCAGAAGATGCGTAAAACTATAAAATTATTAATCGTATTTATCATAAATCGCAAAGATAGTTGGGGAACAGAGTCTTATAAAGAAGACTCGTAGAATCACCATCCAATTAAAAAAAATCAAGTCCAACGTGATCAACTGTTACCTATTTTGAGGTGTCTGAAATAGCTTTGAGTTTATCTCTCCATCGAATCGAATTAAGCCAAAGATGTACTTTCATGAGCTAACGTTTCAATCAATTCCGGACAATATTTTTTCCAGTGTAATTGAGAATTATGAGATTTTTGAATTAGTGTCCAAAAATAATATCTATTGTATCATTTTGATTCGCATAATGCACTTCTTCGTTTTATAATTTTCTGTCTAAATATAGTGTGTTAACATTTTTTGGGATTTCTAGTTGGCCGTATTAGAACTGCATGTACATAATCTTAGAATCTCTATATCTAACCCAAAACGTTAAGGCTATGGGTTGGTGGATCTTCAACACTTATAAACTAGTGCATCCTACATGCACTAACCGATGCAGAATTCTCAACACGCCCCCTCAAATAAGACTCATCGGATTGAATATTGCACGGACTTTGACTTCGGCAACGTGCGAGAAATGGGAATCGTGCGAGCACAACAATAGGCATGGGATCAACCCGCTCTGATACCATGTTAGAATCTCCATATCCAACCCAAAACCTTAAGGCTATGAGTTGGTGGATCTTCAACACTTATAAACCAGTCCAACCCACTTCCAACTTCCAATGTGGGATTCTCTCCAACACCCCCCTCAAACGAAGCACATTGGACTGAAGTTTGAACGGGCTTCACTCTGCCTCTCGTGCTTTCAAATGGGGGTCGTGGGAGCACAACGGACTATGAGTCTCGTTAGAGCAATTGACTCTGATAACATGTTAAAATCTCTATATCTAACCCAAAACTTTAAAATAATGAATAGTTGGATCAACTACCCAACCCATTTGGAACTCATGAAATTTTCTCATACACGTGACAAACATAAAAGTTGAATTCCAAGTACACCGACGACTTTGTACAGATGAGATTGTCTGCAATTCTAATTTAATAATTATCTTATTGATTAAATCAGAGGGTAGCTATCTGATGCGGTAACGCACAATCTACATCATCAACTATACACTCTCTTTTATTCACCTAAAAAAAACTATACACTCTATTTTCATCGTTCTTTATACAGAAATCACATTAAAAAAGCGGTCCGTACGTAATGTGGAAACTGAAAAGTGAAGTAATTCGCTACACAATTGGTGTACAGGGACAATTAAACCCTTACAAAAAGTGATATAATTTGCTAATAATTGATATGCTGGCACAATTTATACCATATAAAATCAATATAAATCGTAAACCAGGAGATTGACTTTCGTTACCCTGGATACAGCTGGCTGGTTGGCATTTGCGGTGCTACCGGCGGTCGTTCGCCGAATGAAACTTTATGAGAATTACGTACTTAAATTAACTTGTGATTAAATTATTTTATATTAATTAAAAAGTTTTAAATTCAATGTGTTAAATATATGTGAAAAAAAATTATTCAAAATTTTATCTAGTTCGAATGTAAACATCAATAAGGTGGATTGAAGGGATTGGTGTCGGTGGATTGAAGTGATTGGCAACATTCAATCTGTAGATCTAATCGGGTCCCACGTGTTTTGACTTGTGCCCACATGGCTTGTTACCAGACTTCTTGTCCAGTAGGGCCGACTACGGCTTTTAAGGCCCAATCTTAAATTTGGGCCTACCCATTTGCTGGATGGATGATCTAAGCAGCGGGTCTTTCGTGTGTTTTTCAAAGATTTGTACTGACATCAGTATCTTGGTAACTTGACGATGCATTAATTAATTATTTTGATATTTTTTTCTTTTCCTATATTTTTTTTGAATTTTTCGAGCAGTGTTACATGTGCAATGAGTTTCGGTATATTTAGATTTGTGACTCGTGGTTCATAAGCAGTGAGTTATGCTAAAGCCAAGGTGTGTGAGTCGTGGGTCGTATGTAGTGAGTCGCGGTAAAGTGATGACTGTACATGAGCATTAACTCTCGTTCTTTATAGCCT
This sequence comes from Hypericum androsaemum, assembly GCA_963995505.1. Taxonomy (NCBI): domain Eukaryota; kingdom Viridiplantae; phylum Streptophyta; class Magnoliopsida; order Malpighiales; family Hypericaceae; genus Hypericum; species Hypericum androsaemum. The sequence goes on from OZ023182.1 coordinate 16,221,560, forward strand.
AACGGCACAAGACATTGTAAATATCTAAAAAGTTCATGGTTCAAACCTAACATGGTCATAGTGTAAAATTTACCTTAAAAAAAATATGCGATGAATAATGATACATATGCAATGAGATGTGGTTGTTGGGATTGGAGCCTGAAGTCGATCGGGTTCGAGAGGCGGAGTCGAATGAAGACGAAGCCAAGTGGGACAGAGGCAAGGCTGAGGCACCTGGCAGGCCGCAAGTTCCCCAGCGATCGCTAGTTCGAAGTTACAGATATTTCTGCGAGGAACCAGTGCAAGCGCCAGGGACCCAAAAATGTGACTTTTCTTGGACAAAAATGTCCCTCCAGACTCAATAACCCTAGTAGGGTATTCCCCTTGTAACTTCATTTGTATGTGTTTCAAAGAGAGTGGGTGACTCATTCATTGTAAAAGAGAGAGCAACTGAGCTCCATTGAGTGAGATAGTGAATCCTCCCTGGCTTGGTACGCCCCCGGACGTAGACGTTATCGTCGAACCGGGTAACCAAATATTTTGTCTCCTTGTGCTTTGTGTATGTGTTCCTTTGTGTTAGTGAGTTCGTGCTTCTCCTTGTGTTCGCAGCTTTGCTCGCGTGTTTGTGTTTACTTGGGACCCTCGTGTTTCCCAACAGTGATATACTTAAATTTACACATAAAACAACAACCTATTTTCGACTAATTCAAAAATGTGTAAATTTTTGGATCATTTTGTAGTTATAAAAAATATTGGTTTTTGCAACCATTTTGGAAGTTTTTCAAATACCAAAGTCACCCTTATCAAATCGTGACCATTATTAATTAAAATGTCAAATCCTAGATATATTCTAATTTAAGAGCTGTAAATATAGTTAGGATGGGTCATTCCTACCTATTATAGGAAGGACTCAATCCATCCTCCAACAATCTACACATACACATATTTATATATGGTAATAAATATCTAACAAGTTTATCTACTTACTCAAAATATTCAATTAACATTTTTTTTGATAAGTAGATTTTGAACTCTAGTCATTTCCCATCCCACTATTCTCTTATACCATTAGAGCATATAATTTTGGAGTTCAATTAACATCATGTATTGGAAACTAGTTCATTTAACACATTATACTTAATAAATAAATATATTTAACACCACAAAACTAAATTTTCGGTTATCGATAAGAATATTTTCGTGTCCTATTTAATGGTAACGTTCATAATAATTATTTTACAATCGTGAAACTTGAACATAAAATCTCTTTAACTATATCAAAGTCCAACTCTCATCGGTGATATTATCCTTTTGAGTCGATGCAAAGGCCCCATTTGTCCATGGCTGGTTACTGGTGACCTTTTTTAATGATGCACTATAAAATAGATGGCGACTTAAATGTATATGATGATGACATATCATCGGTCACAAAAAAAATATTTGGTCAATAATGTTAATTGGCATGTTTCAATAGTACGGAGGTTTAAACGAACCAATTCCTATTAAATGACGTGAATTGGAGCAACAAAAGTTTCTAGTGGAACCCATTACGATAGGGATTGAGGTCCAACCATAAATCTGTGCTTACCCATTTGCTGGCTGCTTTAACCAGATGGGGAATGTGTTCGAGTATTTTTAAAAATACTAATATCCGAATATTTACCCGAATAGATAGAGCACCAAACTTATACTGTTTAGAAACAGTAGCTGCGCTTCGGAACAAAAACATCGACGTCGTGTGACGTTGTTCGATCAACTTCGTTTTCGGTTGAGCTGAAACTTATTTTTAAACAACAACTTACTATCTGGGAATATTTAACTTACTAATATTAGTACATTAAACGGTCCATTTAAACATTATTAGTTGTATTAATATAGATGGAATACTTTTCAGAAAAGGGTCGGTTTTCCGTAATAAAAAATGGAAGCTATAATTAGCTGGCTAGGTTGCTAATAGATAGTAAGGCTAACATCAGTAATCCATCACAATCCAGTTCACGGAATAAACAATTAATTTTTTTCTCATCCAAACACCTAACCTAACCCAATTAAATATTTTTATACCCACATTAACCCACCCCAAGTACGAAATAAATAACTAATTTATCTCTCATCCACATATTATCTAATATCATTTTTAATATATACATTATAATAAATATAAGACAATGATTATTCCATAATTATAACAAGAAAAAAATTATAACAAAGTAACAAAATTAAGATTACGAAAGTTGGACTACAAAATTAGATAGAAATAATCCGAGCTACAAATAGATGGCTTAAACAATTAATTCAATAGTCGACAAAGTTACGATGACGAGTTTTGGTTTGAGAGCCACAACTTCTTATTCCAAAGTCTGATTGAGTTGATTCAAGTTGTTTTACGAAGGTGAGACATATATCTGCAATTTTTTAGTTTATGACTCCTCCAAATTCGAAGTATATGAATGTCAAAAATATGTTTGAAGTCAATATCCGACCGATTTATAAGCGTCCAAAGTTAGAATACAAGATTGTGTATCAAAATATGTCAATATTGAGCTCTATTTATAAAATTTTGAAAAATATGAATTTTCATATTGTTAAAGATAACTTTAATTTTTATAACCACACAAATAATATCTAAAAAATTTATTTATACGAATAATATTATATCAAGTGTAACTAAAGTAGATTGAAAAGAAAAGAAAAAATAAGCAGAGGCCGAGGCCACGTGTCAGGGGCATGTCGGACTCCACTACTCGCGGCTCGGCCCCGCTTTTTCTTTTAGTTGTTTTTTTATTAATAAAATATACCCCCAACCCAGCCCCAGGAGCATGCTCCTGGTCTAGGGTACGGATTGGGTACGGAATACCACTATTCCGAACCGTTTGGAATGAAGACACGCGATGACTTTTTTGCAAACGCGCTAAAATATAGGGACCAAAATATAAAAAAATCACGCACAAACACAGGCCGGATACAAATGTCATTATCACATAACTGCGCATGCCAGTATCACATAACAGTGCATGCCAGTGTGATCTTTTTGCAAAAATGCTAAAACATGGGAGACCAAAATGAAAAAACTATGCGTGCCATTATCATCAACGGGGACTTGCCGTTCTCACAAAAACAAATGTCATTATCACATAACTGCACTTGCCATTATCACATAACTGCACTTGCCATTATTACATAACTGCGCTTGCCATTATTACATACTTGTGCTTTCCGCTGCAGTCCCCCTTCAGTCAAAACCGTCCGAAATCAATTCATTCATTCCGTACCCAATCCAAACCCCCTGGTCTAAACCCACTCTTTCATAATTTGCTAAAAACCATCATGTACCTTCTTTAAAAAAAATCACGTGGACTAGATTTTAATCAAGTATATTAGTATACTTGTGTTGCAACTTCCAAACCATTTAGCTGGTCCCAAACTAGATACGGAAATTGTGAAACTCGGTCCTTCAAAATATCCGATAAAATTAGAACGATACAGAGAACACGCAGAAATCGAGATAAGAACAGTTCTTGTGGAAAGATATTCTACTCATCACTTTATTGCAAGGTACGCGAAAATTCTTCTTTCAATCAGTCATTATTAGCATTCGAACAATTAAACTTGAAACTTGCGTTGTCTTACAAGCCTTTGACAGCCTCCTTAGAGCCCAAGTTTCCCTCCGAACTGGTAACCACCAAAAAATGCCATCCTCCCTCGTCGGCCACGCAAAGCGGTCAACCATTTTTCGACATGTTTCGTGCCGGCTTGAAGCTAAGACTGCACCAAGGCTGTGCACGGACGCCGTGTAACCGGCAGCCGAGCTTTGTATGGTCACCCTGTCCAAGTGGCCACGATATCTCTCATTCCGGATCGACTCTATAGGAAAAATGAATCAACCTTAGAAGAATTACACGTACCAGAAAGGACTTGAGACAGCGCAATGGCTTTATAAGCTCCTCTCGATGAACTCCCAAATTCTCTCTTCCATGTAAACCCTATCTTTGAGCCGGCGGGGCATATGACGTTCATCTGGGAATATTAGAAGTTCGTAAGGTTTCCTAGCAGCAGTTAAGGCATTGATCAGTCTTGCCGTGTGCCTGAAGTGCACGTTCTCGTCGATCATCCCATGCACCAGTAACAACTTTCCCTTCAAATTGTGTATGTGATGCATCACAGAGCTGGTCGCATAAGTCGAGAGATTTTTCGACGGTAATCCCATGTACTTCTCAGTGTAAAATGTGTCATATCCATCCCACGAGGTCACCGGAGCACCAGAAACAGCACAATAGAAGACATCAGGGAACCTGGCCAAGATTGTGGCCGACATGTATCCACCATAACTCCACCCATACACACCTATGTGGCCGGCTTTTGCCAATCCTAGCTTTATCAGCCATTCAGCACCAGTAAGTTGATCATCGGCATCGACACAACCAGAACTATACTTCAATGCACCCTCGAACTTTAGTCCGCGTCGAGCAGAACCTCTATTATCCAACTGCAAAGGGATAGGCAATCAGCTTTACTAGCACTTCTCTAAGACAAGACCATGTAAGAACACAAATGAAGCTTCAAATTTCAAAGAAAAAGGAGGAAATTTGACGTTGCAGACGAAATAAGAAGGATGGATGAATAACCAATGCAAAGAATGTCATCACAGAGTACACAAAGTATCCGGACTTAAAGAGGCGAGATGACAATAAAGGAAATATGCATCCATGTATACACCAAAACAAAGGGTATGCACCAAAGTTCAAATCAAATAATTCTTTTATCGATAAATTCACCGAAAATACTAACCTTCCAAACCAATATTCCCCTGCTCCGCAAATACTGTGCTCTCATGTCCACTGTATTTAACCAAGAATCACAAACAACCTGTAGACAAGGACCACCGTACACACTTATCACGGTTTTGTACGGTGGTGGACCATATTTTTTCTGATCAGGCTTATACATAGCCCCATAGAGTGTGGTCCCATCATTAGCCGAAATCTGAACTATCTCAGGGGGTTCAAGTTCAAGCTTTTTAAACCTTGGGATGAAAGATTGCTCAAACAAAGGCATTATTATTTTCCCATCAGCCAAGGAGCACAGGAATACCCTAGGAGGACAATCAAGTGAATCGTGAATGTCAACAAAGTTCTGTAGACAATGATCAAGTACAACGACATGTTTGCCCTTACCATGCGTCAATCTTACTGGATCCTGCAACGCATGGCCATCAACATATATTTTAGCGCAGTAAAGGTTAGACCCCAGAGGCCCGTCTAGAGTAGCAGTGAAATATACCAGTCCCGTAGCCTCATTTACCCCGGCTATTTGTTCAACCATCCATTCTCCTTCACTGATCGGTCCAAGGCATGAGCCACTAGCATCATACAGATACAAATGTCTGAATCCTGTTCTTTCACTGGCCCAAATAAATCCCTCAGAGTACTTAGTAATACCTTTGTCAAGAGGAGTGAAGTTGTCGTGTAAATTAACCCATGTTTCATTTTCTTCAATCAACATAACTTCTTTTTGTCCTGTCCTAATATCAAACTTATAAATCTTCAATTTAGACTGAACCCTGTTCAACACCTGAGCTGTGAGAATATTTCCATGGATCCAATTAACCCTTGCCAAGTATTCATTTTCGCAGTCCCCGTCTTTTGTTCCCCCGCATACCAAATCCATCCAAACAATAGGACCACCTGAGACAGAAACAACCCCAAGCCGAACTTTGGCATTTGAAGCTCCTGCAAAGGGGTAAGCATGGTCTTCCTGTGCCTCCTCACCCACTGCACTTTTACCTTGGTGCATAATTCTATACAGAGGTATGTCCTTTAGATCAACTTCTGTGAAAGCAATGAATTTACTATCGAGCGACCACCAAAAACCGTTCTTACGATCCATCTCTTCCTGCAATTAATAAACTAAGCACATAAACAAAGAGTAACTCGCAAAAGAAGGCGGAAGGAAAGTTTCACTTTCTCCCCATTCTTCCTATTCACTATTCATAAGCTGGGGGTTCTATTTCAACATACTTGTGACCCAGACCAAGCGGTACCCACCAATGTGCCATAAAAAAGCAAATCTCGAAAAAAATTTAGGAAAGAAACCATGTCACTTCTTGAAAATGGGTCGAGATGTAAGTAGAACAAGCATTGGATGTTACATTGATTTTATTGGTCTCTTGTAAGCTATTATTGTGAGGCAAGATGAAGAACTAAACCAGTTATCCCTCGTCTTAACAACATAGAAAGAAAGTGACACCTAAATATCTCAAAAGGAATGGATGGATAAAGAGAAGGTCCGAAAGGTTCTTACCTGAGCTATGTATTCAGCAAGGCCATGGGTCTGCAAGAGACAACAAAGAAGTTATACTTTCAACTTAAACCCATATATAGCCCAAGTCAAAGGAAAAACCAAGCTCCTCTTATAGAGCTTCAGAAGTAAAAACGTTGTCATCATAGGTTATTGTTAAAAACCACGGAAATGCTGCAGAAAAAAATGAAACTAGAAACCCATGAATGTCAGCAAGCAATATTCCTCATTACCCATGAATGTCAAAGCTTTGGACAAAGCAATATTCCTCATTCTCTACTTTCTAACTTGTTCGAGCAGTTCGAATAGAAGAGATTCAACAGGAATTCTGGATTCACAATCATTGACTTGGCATTATCACGTAACAAGGTAGAATACACAAGATAAGAGAAAATATTCAGATAAAATATGTAACACCACAGCTCTGGGTACAGCAGAGTTTGTGAGGTTAAAAATATCGGAGAACAACCAAAGGATCTAGAGCAGCCAACATTGAGCATGGAGTGAGTAAACCACATAATGAAACTTACCACAGAATGATCCTCTGCACCATGTGTTAACTGCTTTTGTTCATTATGCAAGAGACCCAAGACATGGAGCTCAGCATCCCTTGCATAAGCAAGCATGGTGCCATCAGGGGACAAATGTGGATCAATAACCGGGGAGTGTGGACTACTCGAAAGCTTGAGCTCTGGTTTAGAAGTAGATAGTTCTTGAAAATAAATCTGCAAATTATAAAACCGGTGCATCAGTAAGAGCAGAGCACAATGGTTTCAATCATACATATCAGTATAGTTGACAATTGAAGACAAATGAGTAACATTACAGTTAAAATCCTTCATGTACATTTATTAATGAGTAATGCTCAATCAGTAACAAAAGTGCCAATCAAGCATATCTCCACTCGAATAAAGGACACTCCAAAAAAAGTTCGGGTCACAGACCCACAGAAAGTCGTCAACTCAGCAGTAATCTCACAGAAGAACTTTCAGATAAATTTTCCTTTGCGGGGAATGGAAGGTGGCAAACAGGGTGAAATAGTAAAGACATTAAAGCACCACTCTTTCTTCCTCTACCACGCAGTTACGATTTTTAGTCCCCAGATGCATAACCAGAAGAAATCATTGAAGAGCCCATGATGCATCATTTCAGGAACCAGAAAAAGAGCAATGACAATAACAAAGATGAACCAGTCACAGAATATTATAGCAGGAAGGATGTTTGTACCCCTGCAGGCAAGGGCACCATCACCATTTTCTTCTTTGAACATGATTTCACCCACTCAAACCGTGTCACCCCAAGTCCACGCTCCCTTGATCTCTCCCTTCTCAGCTTCTCTTCAGGAGAAATATTACTCTCATCAAGCCCGCCATCCGGGGGACTAAAAACCACTTCCTGCTTCCCAGTCTTCACATCGAAAGCAAAAACCTTCTTGCTCAATGTCTGTTCCGGACTAAACAAGTACGTTATCAAGGAATCATCGGGGCTGAAGCAGATAGACGTTGGACAGGCGTATCCGGGCAACGGCGATTGCACGATATCTTCTACAGGAAACAAGATCGAATCATCGAGACTTTGCGGAGCAGTGTTATCGGTCACCGGCATGTTGCTATAAGGCGATTCGGACGGCTTCAATCTCTTGTTCTTAGTCTTGTCCTTGCTCTTGGTAGCAGATTGCATTACAGGTTGAACTAACTGCCCAAACAAATCATTTGTCGGCAACACAAAATTGGTCAACGCTTTTAAGACACCCAGCTAATGATTGCCATTAGTCCATTACATTACATCAACGAAGAGATAACTACTTCTGGATCCTTAATCACTGGTCTAAAACCCCAAAAAATAAGAATCAGCAAATTAAATTCTCAATCCATTCACTATAACAGTTCGTCCACAAAGAAAATCCAACTTCACAACCCAAAAAAATTGGAAAAAGCGAAGTCAAAGTAGCGAGAAAATATGTGGGGATCGAGGGTATTACCTGAAAAGGCAAAGATAATGATCGGCCATGAAACAGCTCACAAAGGGGGAAAAAAAGGGAAGATGTGGATTTTGGTGAAATATCTGAGAAATATATTCCTGGGAAATCGAAAAGGAGGAAACTTGGAAGTGGGTTTTTAGTTTCCAAGAGTGGAAGTGGGTATCTGGAGAGATTGGATGTTGGGGGGAATCGGGTACTCTTCTCTTTCTCCGTCTGGTCTGGTGGCTAATCTGGGATTCTGATGAGAGAGAGACAGAGGATGTGTTTGGACAAAAGTGTTTGTTGCTTCTATAATGGGTTTCCGGAAGTTTTAGATACGGATTAACTCACGCTCGAGTTGAATAAAATTTTAATTTGTTATCCGTATCTCGTGGTTTCCTAATTCAGTTTTTAGTTGGGTAAATTTTTTGAAAGGAGGCAAAATTATTCTAACAAATATTTAACAATATTTTTTATGATTCGAATTCGAAATATTTTGGTTAAGCTATAAAAAAATAATCACCAGTTAAATATTAACATTGCTTAAGTTATCAAGGGATCGAGCTCAAGACGACAAGAACCACTTTGAAAAAACAGAAAGTACGACACGTGGAAATCTCTGTGTTAAACACGGTGTTTGTGATAACCCGAAAATGATATGCTCTGTCTGAAAGCCTTAAGTGATTTGATTGGTACTAGGTGCACCTTCTTTTCTGACACACATTTTGAGAGAACTCCAAGATTAAACGCGTTTGGCCGAAAGTAAGATCAGAAGTTTTCCGGGATGCGTGCGAGTGAGGACAAAACACGCTAAAAAAAGACATGCGTTGGTCTATGGAGACAGTCGGTTGGATCACAGAGCGTTACCGTGTTGATAATAGAAATAGAAAATGCTTAACAAGCACATTAATGGTTTCTTTGTTTCAAAGAATAGTTATTTTTTTCCAAAATTAAAATTGAAACGATAGAAACAGAATGTTAACAAACAAAAAGTCAAAAACTCGATTGTTTGGATAACATAAATTGAACATTAAGATTTAGGATTTGGAAGAATTCTATTTATTGAATTGACAAAAACTCTTTTAGGTCATAAGGGGATAGAATGATTTCTTTTTCAGAAGGTGGTGCGAAACATATATTATAATAAACGAATTATAATACGGAAAGAGAAATACATAAACAAAGAATGAATACACTGACACAGAATACGAAACCAATCCGAGAGAAGACAAAGAGTCATGGGTGGAGGCGAATGGCGGACGAAATGATACAAGAGCCAAATGTCCAAGGCGAAAGCTGCCGAGACAAGCAACGGCTAACAACTACGATCCCGTGCGCATTTGAATGCATACGAGATGCACACAAATGAGAGCCAAGGTCGGACGAATCCAACAAAGACAAGGCTATCCACCTGCTCCAACTAGAAAAGTTTCGAGAACCAAACAGATCTCAGATCGAACATAGGTCGATCCAAGAAAAACACTTCAAGCAAACCTAAAAAACCAACAAACACATGTGGTTTGGGCAAACTAGTAATAAACATCGGCATCATACTGCAACAAAAACCAGAAAACAAACAGAAATAGATACAAGAAAAAAAATAGGAATTAAAAATACATGAATTAAAAACAGAAAGGACCGGAGGGTGGTCTGTAGAGACCGACCCCTCTGGTCGTCGCTGGGTCGACCCGAGTTGTCCTGAAGTTGGGCCAGTCCTAAGGAGCGAGGCTACGACCAGGACGGACGGAAACCAAACAGGCGGGCTTCTGGTGGACTGGCGAGGAAGGCTAGATGGAAGCTGCGACCGGCCACCGGCCTGTGAGAGGCGGCGGACGGCCTGAGGTTGTCGATGGTTGTAGGCAAGCTTCGATCTGGAACTCCTTGGCAAGAGGAGGGGAGGAGGAGGAGGAGTAGCTAGATGGTTGTGAGTGTAGGTTGTTGAAGAAGGGCCTTCCTGAGGAAGAGAGGAAGAAAACGGCGGGGTTCTAAAATCCTAAGACTACCAATCCGCAACTTGTCCCAACCTAGGTCATGGAATAAATAATTAATTTCTCTCACATCCACATCAACTCAACCCAATTAAATATTTTCCTACCCACATCAGCAACCTGTCCCAACCTAGGTCACAGAATAAACAATTAATTTTTATCTCATCCACATATTATCTAATATCATTTTTTATATAAAAATTATAATAAATATATGAAAATAATTATTCCGTAATTATAAACAGGAAAAAATTATGATTAAGTAATACAATTAATTACAAAAATTGGAATACAAAATTCGATAGAACTATTTCGAGTTATAAAGAGATGCCAAAAAATAAGAATTTTCATATTTTTTAAAGATAACTCTTATTTTTTTAACCACACAAATAATATCAGAAAAAATTTATTTATACAAATAACATTGTACCAAAGGTAATTAACTAGATAGAAAAAAAACACGAAAGTTGGGTCGGGGCACCTTTATCTTTCTTTTTTTTCTTTTTTTTTCCAGGTGGCAGGGCGTCCCTATGTCGGGGACGCCAATGCGGATGGTCCAAGGAAAAGAGAAAAAAAAGTTCCCAAAATTAAGAGAGAGAAGTCGCTAGGGGATAGAATGACTGAGAATGTCTAATTTCCCCCCTCTTTACCACGGTCATTTTTATTTTTTTTTTGATTTAGAACTATTTGGTATCTAACTTATCGGGCCGACTAATCCAAATTCGAACCGGGTATGACTTTTGAACGATCAACTTGCACTTACAAGCTTCTCTTCCATTCTACACTCTTTCCGCATACAAAAATGGCTAGTGCTACGAAAAACTTCATCACCAAGATCTCGTCTTTTATCCGGAATCTTTGTAGGATTCTAAAATTGCTCTAATGTATTTATATGTTCAATTATGAAAAAAAAAGTAATTATATGTTCACGTTGTCAAACATTGTTTCATGTCCTTTCGGATAAGAGTCGAACATTCTCATATCTTATATAGGAAACGACGTTTGATGTGACTTCAAGACCTCGTTAAAGATCTCAGATCTCTATCTAAACACTTACCTAATTCTTCATACGAATGGCAAACATATGGAGAACGCAACAAGGCAACATTTGAAGACATAATACATGGAGAAAATGGTAGTAATCTGATTTATAGTTTAACAAATTCCTCTTAAATTACAGAATTTAAAAAAGATATATCAAATTACAGGACACCCTAATTTTTCTTGTCTAATTTCAGCTCCTCTAATCCATATTTACACACACAAATATGCTGACATTTTGACAATTTCCAGCACCAAACCTTTAGTGACATCTCACATCATCAACTTTTCTCTTTGAAGTTCATCCCGCATCAACATGCAAGAAACAACTTACACCATGAATTCAGCACATAAGTTGGTTCCATTGATAGCCACCATAAGCTCGAATACCTCGTACGCAGCAGGCGAGGATCAGTTGCTGCAACTCTGCAATGAGAGTGGATACACAGGCAGTGGCCTCTAATAGCACCCCATTCATCCTCAGTTAGCAGCTAGCCAAAGCATAAATATTTGTCAGCTCAGGAGGGAGTCCCAAGAAGGATTTCCGTGATGCAAATAGATTGCGACCTGCAACGGCTCGTGTTGTAAGACGTAGCATCATATGCCGATCGGACTGATCTGCCTCCGGGTTTAGACTTCGGAGTCCTCGACTTCAGAGCTTAGTACAAAGCTGGGAAATGCCAATGTTATATCCCTGGAGGGCGTGGAAAATAATAAATTAGGATGAATGGCTATTATTAGCAGATGACCAGTCGGTGTGAGTATGTTTAGTAGCGGAAAGCTACAATGATAAAGATTGCAGTCTCAAACGATACTTACTTCAAATAAGGTAGTGTCATGTTCTTTATAAGAGATGGATACTTTGACACAAAATCCTTCCATTCTTCCATGTCAATCTTTCCATCGCCTTTGGTGTCCGCGTCACTGAAGGTCTGCATCTTATTTTGTTTAACTTAGATTCTCCGCGCCAGTTAAGGATGACACAAATGAATTGGTCGGGCAGGAAAAAAATGTACCTTATCCACAATCACCTCCACAACATCGTCCGACAACACAAGGTCCGATTCATGCAAAAGTGCTACTACCATCACCTTCAACTATTAAAGAAGTAGCTCAACGTCATAAATTCTCCGACCGATAAGAATGATCATGAAGGACCAAGTACCTCAGCTCAAAAGGCTAGTCTAATTCTTTGTGCAGCTTTATAATAGCAACATAAGATTGAGCTTAACAGTAGCACCACAAGAATCCCTATTTGGTGGCTAATGCATATTCACCAAAAAGAACTCCAGTGACACTCACCTCTTCTCGTTCGATAAAACCAGTTTGCCTAAGATCGTACAGTCTGAAAGCAACTGCAAGGATATATTTTGTACAGTTAGTAATGGTAATTAGAATCATCATGAGCAATTCGCCTCATGTTTCATGTGAACTATAGCTTCACAAACAGGGAAAGAAGAAGTGATCAAATCTTACACGCAATTTTGTCTCCCACAGGTGCATTGGGATGAAAGACACTCAATGACCTAACAAACTCTCCAAACTCGATGACTCCATTCCGTTTGACATCAAACAGATCAAATATCTATCAAAGAATTCCAAGTATTTTGAGTTAGAAAGTGCACGACTAAGAAGTAAAGTTGGAGAAGGGTTGACTTACAGACAAATGCAAAGGATTAGTAAAGACTTTAAGGTCCCGTCCCGGATTAAGGTCGGTGAATGGTGCTAGACCACATAACGAGTCTAGCCAGTCTCAAACATATTGTGATTTCGAAAATCATCAATCTCAAAGCACAAAGAAAAATAATTACTTTACCTTCTAATTACAATTCCAAAATCATATTTATTAACATGAAAACTCGATTAATGGAAAGAATAAGTATGTACTGATTTGTCTTTCGGCAAGGTCGAGCTTTCATAATGAATTTGGAATTGTAACTGAAAGGAAACTAAGCATACTTCTTGGTGTTTTGAGATTGATTATTTTGGAAATAAAATATATTTGAGTCTGGATAGACTCGTTATGTGTTTAAAATGAGTCAGGGTCTGCCGCAGGTTACTGACCTTAATTCGGATGGTGACAGACTTGGCATTAGCAACTGTCGACTGAAAAGTAAAACCAGAGGTAGCTTTACTTACCCGGTCAGCAAAAAGATTTCTTCTGTTCCTATTCCTGAAAAGCGCTAACTGGAATTCTTCCTGCTCGGAAGGAAAAAAGGAAACTTAGTTCATGTATTTCCTTGCTATCTAATAATGACATTGATGCCAGCTAATAGGAAGAGGTGCAACAACACATATTTGACGACTAGCCATTACCTTGTGGATAAGCCCGTCATCTATTATCGCACTACTTAATTTCTTGAACAGCTCATATAAGGCCTCTACTTCACTGACAGTGACTGCAACCAGAAATTTCAAATGAATCAGAAGCTATCCTAACCTGAAACCATTTCTATGATAGATATGGTTGTATATCTCATGTAACTACAACAATGAAATAGATGGCCAAGCAGGTTATATCCGAGCACATATCAGAGCAGCACTGCACTTTTACAATGCTGTCTACAATCTTGCATTTCCTCTTAACACAAACATGATCTGAGGTGAACTTCCACAAGAAGAAAAAGATCCAAGATTCATGATTGTCGAGAAATTCATTACTACAAGAAGCATCCACATCGAAGGAAAATTCTCACAGTACAACTAGCACATTGTAATACATTTATTGTGTTTGGAATAGAAGGCTATTCAGCATATCACAGCGGATAGCAGCAGATGCTAAATATCATGAAATTGCTATCTGAACTTGATTTAATACAATTTTCAACCAAACGAGTTAAAAACAGACTAGCTGAAATTTGTTACTTCAACATTTTCAAGTATTCTATGACAAACACAAACGAAAAGTCAAAAATAGCACTGTCAGCAGTGGCTACATTTGCATACTTACAAGGTGTTTCAGCTGCAAGAACAGTGGGCTCCTCGTACCCCGGCGTTTTTTTAGTCCCCTTGGAGCAAAAAGAACCCATCCAGACTAAGATTCTACACTATACTCCCATGGTTGTGAGATTATTAGGACCACACAAGAATTATCAAATGAGAATTCCACCTGCCAGAACCAAATATAAGATAGCAGCCCAACTTAGGTCTCCGAATTACAGTTAGTTGACAGATAGACAGGAGATAGCATTATAAGCCAAATTTCTCAGTAGAATTCTGAATCTGATTGCTAAAGTAGATCAAAATTCTCAGACACAAATGTCCGTAGTGTTTGAATTCATCTAATGCATGCAACAGCAGTATTAAAACAATCAAATTAAGTTCACCAAAGATTTTATCCAACAGTCTCCGATGAGTGGAAAACTCTTCAAGAATTCGAAAAGTCAATATACTCCCAAATGTCAATAAATCCTATGTAAGCAAATCTGGCAGAGCCCTGGCATTTCAACCAAGAACAGTTGTTTATGTCATTTTGAGATAGACTCAAGCTAAAGTCAAAACAGGTATGAGCTAAATTTATTGTTTAGGTACCTTCCAGAAAAAAATTAACTAGTTTTATATGCACTAAAATACAGAGACATCCCTGTCTAGAAGGATCGACCAAGTAAATAAAATCAGAAAATAACTCTCAAGCTCCAGCTGTATGTGACAAAATATTCCTTTCAGCTTTGATTATTTTATATCTAGGGACCCTTCAAGTGCCATTTTCACTTCCCTAAAGTAATGGAGAGAGCCCACCCCTATATTATGGCCCGACAGCGCTCGACTCTGAATATAGAATTTTCACCAAAAAGAAAAAAGCAATGGAGACTTCAAGGTCTGCAACTCTGCATTGCCTGGGACCATAGAAATTCAACATCAAAGTGACAAAATCAAAATGAAACATTTTCCTTTCTCCAAATATTGCTTTTCTTGTCCGATTCCGCAGGTCCCCAGAAATCAGATTCAATCTTTACATATTCCAAAACGAAAACGAAGGCATTAGCTTATCCAAGTTGCAAAAGATCGTAGATCTCTAGATTTATAGTTGAGCAACGTCGGACTCTACTTACGAGCATTGTCAATGGTATCTTTTACATTCGTTAAACTTGAATTGAATTCAAGACGTGAATTCAAGTCCTTTACCACTTCGACCACAACCGACAATAGACTGAGAGATTGTGAACCAGAAACAAATTCAAGAGGCAAAACATGCAAGGAAAAAAAAAATCAAAAAAAGCATTCATGTGATGAAAATATGCGAAGAACCCAGATTCATAATTATGACAAGACAAGTAAAATGGATAACTGACTAACCTTTATGTGTGTGCCCGTGCGAGAGAGAGAAAAAAGGGTAATTTAGGAAGGAGAAAGGATAGTGAGTTCGGGTTTAGGGTCAATGGTTAGTGTTTCCCGTCGGATACGAGCTATAATATATAGTGTATTCAGAGAAAGGGTCAAGATCACGTGCTTAAAATGGATAATTTTCTATATTCAAATATTTATTAAGTTAACTAATTTAAGTCCGAATTTGGTAACACGTGAAATCTTTTAGTAGAACTGCCGCGTTCCAGCCTCTTCTATCATTTCATTTAGAACTCGAGCTTCTATTTAAGGGTACTAATTGTTATCCGGCATTAATTTTCATCTCAAATGACACATGGAATACCAAAATATCTCTTCATCATTTTAAAACTCCAAAATTACAAACAAAAATGACATTTGATATAATGATTCAAGACGTATGATGATTTCACGGGGTTCAAAATTTAAATCCTCACGTAATGTGTAAATAGGTGTAAAAATTTACCTTTAATAAAACTTCAAAATTTACAATAAAACATACTAACCTTGCCACATGGTAAAAGAACTATGAGAAAGAAATATAAACCGCATGGAAGATCGTAATTTTTCTCCAACGAGAACCAAAGGCACCAAGTGGGATGAAGAGAGAGATTTATCGTTTAGGTTTAAGATTAATCAATTGAGTTGGATTAGATAGGTGAGAGTGACTTAATTTTTTTATGAGGTGTGTAGGGTTTTTATTGTGGAATGCAAGTTAGTGTATTTTAGGGTGATTCCAGAGTTTTAAAGTGATTGAAAGATATTTTAGTAATATTATATATCGCTTGAGATGTAAATTGAATCTACAGATTAATATGTTCAATTTCTCAAAATTTTGGGATTAATAAACTAGAGTATGTAATTTTTTTAATAAATAACTAAGGTTTGTACCTATCCGTACATTATATCAAAAGATTTCTTAATTTTTTCCCATGCGATGATAATGGATTTCCACTGTTCCCCTTGGTTTTTTAATTAGATGCATGAAACGATAACGCCATCTGTCCAAAGTTGAACGTTTCTTTACCTATTTTGACATAAGAACGTGAAGTATGTCTCGACCAAAGTTAAAATCGAATTCTCTTGAGTTTTTGAATTTAAATTTCACTGATATAAATTACATCAGCCTCCTAAATAGTTGTTGTACATGTCTTCGAGTTCCCGATGGCCGAATTTTTTCTCAATTCCCCTCCCGCTCTCTTAACTATTTAACCAACAATCAAGTGACACTTTACTAGGTCATAATTAACTGCGTCTTTAATCATTTGACCGACAATTAGGTCGTAATTAACCGCGCATTCGGTGAGATTTTGCCAACAAAATATAGAAGAAACTTATTACAGTAAAACCTCTATAAAGTGATCATTTGTAAAGTTATAATCTCTCTAAATTGATAAAATGTCTCGGTCCCGAGTCGAAACCAGTATTAAAATTGGAATAAAGGCTAAATAAACCTCTCTACTTGTTCAAAAGGTTCACATAAGTCCATGTACTTGAAAGTAGCTCACATAAGCCCTTGTACTTCTCTAAATGGGTCAAATAACACCCTGAGAACATTTTTTCGGTCACTAGCGACACGTCATCAACTGACATGGCGTCTTTTTCATTTAAAAATAGCCACATCATTAACTTACATAGTGTCCTTGTCAATTCAAAATTCCACATCATCAGGTATTTATTAGTTTTTAATTAATCTCATCTTCTTCCCACGTCCCCTTTCCTTCCTCTCTCTCATCTCTCTCCGGAGAAAATTCAACAAAAACCAGAGGAAAATCAATACAAAATACTCTAATTAAAGCACCTATAGGGCATAAAAAGAGACAAAGAAGTGTATGGTACAGTTCTAAACCCCACGAATTCTTCGGCTTCTTCTCTTCGTGATCCGAGTCCGACGAGCTGCCGTCGAACTTCTCCTTTATCAATTGACTCCTCCTCTGCCATCATTGCGTTTTTTTTATTTCTTATTTTTCTTCTTTATTAGTTTTTTAATATTAATTAAAAACTAATAAATACCTGATGATGTGGCGTTTTGAGTTGATAAAGATACCATGTAAGTTAATGACATGACGATTTTTAAATGACAAAGACGTCATGTCAGACGTGTCATTGGTGACCGGAAAAATGTTCTCAAGATGTTATTTGACTCATTTAAAGAAGTACAGAGACTTAAGTAAGCCACTTTCAAGTACAGAGGTTTATGTGAACCTTTTGAGCAAGTAGAGTGGCTTATTTGGCCTTTATTTCATTAAAAATTTAATAACTCATCTATTGTAATAACTAATACTTTTTCAAAAGACGATAGTGGTAAATCTCGGTTCCAACTTCGCATAAAGTGATTTTTTTAATAAATGTATATATTTTACGAATGTGAAAAATACTTTAAGATACAATTTGTGTTAGAATTGCTTGTTTGATAAATTTTATATCGTCATTCATATTCTAAATTATTTTCAAATGGTCATTGTTATGACTGTCTTATTGTTACAAAAAAATATTTCAATCAAATATTACATTTGAACAATGTTATAAGCCGAGATTTTAATTGACTTAAATATAGACAAAATAATTTTTTGATATTTATATATTTATTGATTAAAAAGTCAATTTTAATAATTTTGAAGTAAAAAATGTAAACCTTTCTTATAAGATGAGATTTTTAAAGTGATATTTTTCTTTGGTCTCACCATGTCACTCTAGAGGAGTTTTACTGTATTCTCAACGCCCCTCTCCGTACTTTAACCACTTGACCGACAACAAGTGTACAAATCTAAAAATCAACAGTAAGCGTACTCTTCCAATCGCCAAACACAATCATGGAAGAATAGTCTTTCCAATGTGGAAAAAATCTAAAAAATCAAATTTCATTCACAATAAATTAAGAAGACTGGCAAGAGATTAAACAAACTCACACGAGCTAAAACGGAAAACAATCAGCTACAAAGGTTTGGTATACACACACCAGCTTCTGTATTTTGCTGTTCCTTCCAAATTCTCCCTGTGACTCTCAACTTCAGTTCTTTCCGGTCCCCGCCCGAGAAGAAGAGAGCCATGTTTCTGTGGATGATGAGACCGTCGTGACTGTCCCTGACCTTCCGATGACTATCTCGAATGCTCCGTGGAGTACCTTCCCAAATGAGTTTCCTGCCGTTTGCTCCAACCTCGAGGCTGTAGCTGTAGCTCCGTGCGTCGTTTTCGTCCCCCATGAAACGAAGGAAGGCCATGTAAACAGGGGCCGCGCCTAGCTGGAAGGCCTCAAAGTGAAGGCAGAAGTACTGACCAAAGCAATGGAAAACCTGATTCAAGGGAAAGTTTAGTCATTGGCGATAAAAGGCATAAAAAGGATGCGCGGATGGATATTCAAGATATTGAGAGTAAGGTGATGCACTTATGTACGCACAGAAGCATCCACATTCATGCAAATTAGGTAAGGCAACAATTCATCTACATCATATCTGAGTTGCCACGATACAGTCCACAAGATGACGATAAGAGGTCCTATCATCCATCTGACCTGCACAACGAATATCTAAAAGAATACAGCTGATCTAATATCAAGCATAGATGCTTTCAAATTAGCAGAAGAATTCCCATTTCAAAAACAATAGGATGTATGGTATTGATTCCTTGCTCCTATGTCGCCCAACCTCACAAACAACAATAACCATTAATCATTCTAGAATCTCACATTTTGTTTGCGACCACACCATTATAACACTGGCACACTTACTGTCAGCATCCAAGTAGCGTTTTCTACTTCCCGGGGATTTGATTTCACATAGCGATGGTTGAAAGTACATCCTGTGTGCATGTCCACCTTGTGGTCATCCCTCAGATGAGCAACAAGGAAAGGAATATCACCAACAATAGCGCACTCTGATCCAGCATATGGACAACTATACGGTCTCAAGTTGCAGACAGCCTCATGCTTAAGTTTGCTATAATAAGGAAAAATCTCGGGACACCCCAAGTTGTAATATTTGCAGGGCAATTCAAGCGACTCGGCTACTTTTTCGAGCGCTAGACATCTAATATCTCCAAGCTCCTGCCTACAAGTTGGGCATCGGTTGTGTACCCTTTCTTTACAGGTGGAACAGAGTGTGTGACCATTATGGCACTGCAAAAATGATATTCAACTGAAGTCACATATATGGCCTTGAAGGTAAAAAATGCAGCAATCATAAAGCACCAGCAAGTGACAATTTACAAGTGAAAGACAGGGGGAGTACTTAATCATAAAACACATGATGGAGCGTTTTCTGCATCACTAAAACTATTGACAACAATGCCAATTTGACAAGTCTGCAACAAAAGAAACAAATACAAACTAACATAAGCATCAAGTAGCTCAGTCACTGGGACGAGAGGATAACCAAAATTATCAAGTGTACTGAATGTCGAGGTTCATCTGCATTCAGCATTGACATAATGATGCATGCTGTTTCCTTTGGTTCGCTGTTTCATAAGCAGGCTCAGTTTGCCGGTTACGAGAAAGCTCAGAATTGTCATCTCCATTAATGTTATTGGGTTTTGAACTTGCATTTCTCCTGTCCCAGGGATTAACAATGCCGATACGACTAGGATTTAACTCCGTAATTCAGCGTCTTTTAGTAAGAAGCATATATTGGCACAGGCATGGAAGGAAGGAAAGAGAGGACAAGGGGCAATGGCAATGGCAATGTCTACATGCAGAACAGCACCACGAAGTAGGAATTCTATTCTCGTACCACAGGAATACATACAACTCCAACAACGAACAAAATAAATAGCACCATTTCGAAAGCTAGATGCACAAACGACGCCAGAACATCCTAAATGAGTCACGTGCAGACAACAGGATTAACATCAAATGACCGTGACCACACACAAGACATTGCTCCTTGCCAAACACCCTTAGCTAATTTCAATATCATCAGTCAGACCAGCGATTTCGACAATGGCCCAACAACCAACTCCCAACACAGGATCAAAATCCATCAAACCCTCATCGAAACCCACCAATCAAATCCACATCCAAACACACCACCGAAAGATATACCGAAAAAAAAAAATCATTCAAACCCCAAAATTTTCTTCCAGAACCCACCTGGTGGATTGGAGGGTACATGGAGTTGGTGCAGACGGGGCACTCCAGAAGCTCGTGAACGCTGGTGGCCGTCGGCCGGACAATGTGGTGGGCCCCTCCCTTGGGGTACGGCTGCTGCTGCTGGTGGTGGGTCCCGCTGGGATGGCCATGGGAATGGATCGGGTGGGATGGGATCTCGTCTTCATCGGGGCCCTCGATGGACGACGACACGCACTCTATATTCGCCATATCCATGGTCACGATCCCCGAAACCAAACCCAGGAAACACGAAATGGGTCGCAAAAAGTTCCCAACTTTGAGCCAAAAACAACGAGCTTGTGTGTTGGGGAGGCGTAAAGTTTGGAACTTTAATGTCGTTTCCCGGTTTCCGTTCCGTTTCCTTTCCTCTCCCCCCGATGAAGAACAGCGAGAGGAGGAGGAGGTGGAGGAGAGAGAAAGGGAAAGGAAGAGGAAGGAGGAGAGAGAGACAGAAATTGCAATTCCCTTCTCCACTCTCTCTCCTGGCCTGTCTGTTATTTTTTTTTTCTTTTGCCGTTTGTTTGTTATTAGTTTTCTCTTTTGGAGGAGAGGGAATGCATTCAGCATTTACCAATTTTAATTATCAAATATCGAATTTATTGAATATTGAAATGCAAAAACAATTCTACCAATTTCGATTTCAAATATTATTCGGTGAATTTAGTATTTACCGAATTATTTAAGAAATTTATAATTTATCATTATGTTCAATCCAAAAATGCAAACATAGTTTAAATAAATACAAATTTAATCTAATAAATACAAGTCCATCAAATCTAATAAGTATAAAGTCTATTTAGAGCATTGATTTTTGACGAGGCCAAGAAATTTTTCGATAAATTATCTATAATTTGATATATATATTTATTAATATATTTGGTAAATTACTATTTTGGTAAATTACCATTTCGGTAAATTCGGTAAATATCAGTATTTATCAAAATTTATCGAATACTGATATTTACCAAATTTTTCAAAAATTTTCTATCGAATTGATTATCGAATACCGATTTACCAATTCAGAATTACCGATTACCAAAATTTTACAGAATTTATCAAATTCCAGTTACCATTTGTTCACCTTATAAAAGTGTTCAGAGAGAGACAGAGAGAAATTATAAAATTAACCAGAAAAAGTAACTAATTTATTTTTGGTGGAGAAAAGGACAACTAGTTAGTTAAAAGGTAAAAAATTTATAAGTTCCTTGGTTTGTGATAATGAAGTTAATGCATTAGTTAATTAGTTTTAAAGTTTTAAAAAATCAAACTTCTTTTTTTTTTGAAGAAAAATAAATTTTCTTAATTCTCCTGATCAGTTTAACATCACAAATAATACATGAGATTACCAAAATATTATCACTCACCTTAAAACTTCAAATCATCCTAAAACACACAAATCTAGATTTCAGAATAAAAAACCTATGCACCACATTAAAAAAAATTTAAGTTACCTACAACAACAAGAACCAACTCAATCGATTAATCTTATACTCAAATAATAAATCTCCCTCTCCACTTCACTTGTTAGGTTTATTCTAATGTGTTCCATTTTCTTGTTCTTTCAATAAATTTACTATATTGAAACTCAATATGTTCCCCTTAAAAAAACTTAATATGCTATTTATTCGCATAGAAATTCTCTTTTTACGGGTTCACACTGCTCTTTGTCCTTTGCCTGATGAGTAGGTAAACATCTCTTTTTATGGGTTCATAAAGTTCATTTCCGTCCTTTGCCTCACGAGTAAGTGAAATTTTCTTATTATTGGTTGATTTTTTTATGGTCTTATCTTTCTGTTCCTTTTTTTTTGGGTGATAATCTTATCTTTTTGTTCCTAAATCTAAATGATTATTTTTTTTAATGTGGTGGGTCGATTTTTTTAATGTGAGGATGTTAATGTTATGTTTTATCTTGATTTAAGAATTCTAAAGTGTTGGAGAGTTATTTTGATAATCTCATATAGTATTTGAGATGAAAAATGATCTAAGAAACTAATGAACTCTATTTTTTAAAACTCAAAAACTATTTAACTATTATGAACTAAATTTTTAAGTAGATTATATCAAACCTCAAAAACTTCTCAATATTTTTTCCTGGTTAAAATGCAGCGATGTTTCTTTAGATTAGACGTTGATTACGACTTACGAGCCATCTAAATTAAACGCGCACCACTAAAAACATCATGTATAATAACTGATTATTCTTGGCTCTAATTTTTTTTGTCGAGATGACGACTATATGTGACATCTTATTTAAATGAAATCAATTAAACAAATTTATCTCGTTCAATTTAAATCAGTCAGTGCACTGAACTAGATAGCAAGAGTATCAATCCAATCAATGCAAGAAGATAAGTCGCCCTACCAACAAACTATTCGACCATATTCGAGTCGAGTAAGACCTTTTGGAAAAACAAGTGCATCATCTGGTGAAGACATTATTATTATAGTTTATTGGAGCCTTTATGAACGTACACATCCACCTTTAATCTTGTGATAAGGAGCTCAAAGTCCACTTCTACTGTCATCTTTTTGTATTCATTTTTTCAAGCCAACTTCAGACCACCTCCACCTGTTTGGCCTAGAAGCACCATTGATGTTCAGTTTCAGCCACCTCCAACTGCATTTCTGAATTCTGCATAATGGGTTACCGGAAAAAAAGAATTGTCCAAGAGGACCACTTCAGTTCCGGCATTGAACTAAAACATTGGAAGGTGATTGGTTCTGCAAGAACACCCTTTCACAATTCTAACTTCTACCCACAACACATATTGGTCCCAACACACCCGAAACAGATGGTCTCCTCTCACATGCTCGAAAGATGACCAGTAACTTCGAGGATCCGCGATCACGATACGATCTGGACTCGAAAAACACTACTACTTGGATCATTTTTGGAGGGTCATGAACAATTGATAGACGAGAGTAATTGTGTTACTTGAATACACTGGACTATATATCATCCTTGGTTAGAAAACAGAAGGATGAGGTAACTTTTTCTTCCCCCTCCCAACTAAAGATACTCAGGGGAACAATAGTACTTATTATGATTGCTTAATTTGACGTTATTATGTACAGCCAAGGCTTACCAGAGACGTTGACAGTTATATTACATACTGGCAACTACAGAAGGAAGGTCTGTTTCCACCTCGGGCTCTACATCAGACCCTTCTGGAGTTATCTGCAGAAAACACTCGAAGAGTTGGAGCAACAGGATTGAAGCAGATAAATCCAGAGATAATTTGGAAAAGGAAGGTAAATAGTGCAGTGTATGCATACCTCTGCATCCTTTAGCTTGTGTTCAGCAAGGTAACGAGCCAAAGCTCCCTTTCCATAAAGGATTTTGGCCCCAGTTCCCCGTCCTTCCAGCCCAACAGCCGCTTTGTCCACAACAACAGCTTCTATAATTTCGTCACCGGTTCTGACATCAGGGATCTGCAGACATAGAAAGGTATCCTTGTCAGCAATTGATAGTAGCACATCTTTACAGGATATTAGATTGATTCTAGACTGGCAAGGTGGTTATTAACGATTAAGGTCAAGGGTGATTTACTTCTCTAACATCATATTGGATGCTTAAAAAGTACGGACCGATGTGGAAAAACAAGAGAACAAGAATCAAACAAGTAATAAAGTGGATATAAGAAAAAACAAACAAGAATCCAATCAATCCATAAGTGCGAGAGCAAATGTTTGGATCACTCGATCGGCCCTTTAGCCCTATTTCATCCTCTAACTACATTGTCTTTCATAGCAAACAAGAGCAGTAGAATATAACCCCATTTAACCTTTCACGTTCCCTAAAAAAATAGGTCCTTTTCAATAACTCGGGTGTCTGTTTTGTAGGACAAAAAGGATAAGAAGCTGGGTACAGCACCATTTTTTCAACTATTAGCCATAGAACCTAGCTTTCATCATGATGCAGCATCAACCCGCAAGAGGAAATTGACTAAAAACCACAGTCTACAAAATAATTAAAGGGAAAGTACATGTACCTCATACATCGCATCCATCAAGAGATTCTCCAATATGGAACGCAACGCTCGAGCACCTGTATTTTTTGCTATGGCTTTTTTGGCTATTAATCTCAAAGCATCTTCAGAAAATTGAAGCTTCACCTGTAAGCATAAACAGTAGAATTCGGTGTCACCCATGTTTCTCAAAAACCACACCAGATATACGCAATCCTTCCAAAAGATACCGAATGCATGGCAGACAGCTCGTAACAAATAACTCCATAAAAAGACTCTTACAAAAAAAACTCCATAGAAAAGATTAGACCTCTTTTCAATGCTTTGGCAATTTGAAACTTTCATTTAGACATTGTGGAAGTAGCATGAAATAAGGATCGATATGAAAAGAATAACTTACTCCATTCATTTGAAACATTTTCCTATATTGCTTCTCAAGGGCATTTTTGGGTTCCGTCAGCACCTATAGGGCATTAATGCTGGTCAGCAGAGACAAAGGAATCCAAGCAGAGAAGAGACTTTATTGGCAACGAAAATCTAAAATATGCCATCAGAATACTTCATGCAATCACATTCTACCATTACTCCCAAACAACAGTGTTGCATATCAACTCCATTATTTAAACGTGTATCGGATCAAATAATCAAATGAACGAGATATGTTTACCGGACTGAATATTCATTTCAACAAAAAAAATACCTCCACCAGCTGATTTTCGGTGAGAGCTGTCAAACTGACGAGGATGGGAAACCTTCCGACAAATTCAGGAATAAGTCCATAAGAGATTAGATCGCCACTTTCAACCTGCCACCAGACAAATAGTGGAGCAGTTTAAAAGGGCTGGTGGGTGGTAGCATTCTTAAAGATATTTTAGGCTTTAAGCCATAACTTGTTAATGGAAGACTGGTTTACACTTACAGTCTCCAACAAAGAAGCCGTCACAGAAGCTGTTGTGGCAAGCCCTGTTCTCATGTTTGCGCGTACTGATGCTCCAAAGCCAATAGAAGAGTCCTGACGCCTTTAGCAAATGCAGTCAAAGTTATCTTATACAGTTAAAATAGGATCACTAATGTTATCAAAGTACTCGTACTGTTAACTATAATAGGAACAAACCTTTCTGAAATGGTCTTCTCCAAATCAATAAAGGCACCGCCACATATGAAAAGAATATCCTTTGTGTCAATCTGTAAGAAGGCACCATTTCAAAGAAATATAAGCCAATTGAAGATCATAAAAAAAAACATTCTGAACAGAAATGAGTTGTTTTAACCCAACTTCATTACCTGAATATTGTCACCTCGAGGATGCTTTCGAGCTCCCTTCTCGGGAACATTGACAACCTAAACCAAGAAAATACCATGCGCATTACAGTTAGACAATTGGGAATTCACTGCTTGAATAAGTTGAGCACCCTGGAACTTTCTGCAGTCTGTCACACTTGACATGACTACAATATGTGCGACATGTGTAACTAACAATCCAAAAATCATTGCACCACAAAGATCAAGTTCTTTTGTGTTATTCTAAGAATCACTTGCTGGCTCCCCTCAGAAAAAAAGAAAAGAATCATTTGCTGGCAGACTACTAAAAGCCGCTATCCCCACCCCTCCAACTTCCTCACACATCCCTGTCTCGAACAGCATTGGAAATTTGGAATCCATACTGCTTGGCATAAGGCCGACTAATTGATCAAATTAACACAACTGAAAGCTACAGAATGATGATTATATCAGAGAGGAGCAATAATTAAGTCCAAGCAAGAACAAGTACTCACTGTGCCTTCAAGCATTTTAAGAAGTGCCTGTTGAACTCCTTCCCCGGAAACATCTCTACTAATGTTTATGCTCTCAGACTGCACATTACGAAAATCATTACAGAAAATACAAATCAGAAAAAAAGAAGGGAGGATGTAATAATTACCAAGAAGGAATAGGAAATTCCAGTGGATCCTACTAAATAAAGTGTCAAGAGTTACCTTCTTTGTGATTTTGTCAATTTCATCAATGTAAACAATTCCTTGTTGGGCAGCTGCCACGTTGTAATCGGCTACCTGAGATCCAACCGTACTACAGAATTCATCTTACAATCTATCAAGTGAGAATTATTACACAAAACTTTAGAATATGAATCATGCTCCCACTAAGGGAAGAGTGCAATACACTCCAAAAGATGGATTTAATCTGAAATGCTCGAAAACCGGTAGAACAATCCAAAAACACAAAACCTTCTTTACACAACCAATAAACAGAAAACAAGTAGGTATAGTGTTCAGCTATGCAGTATTATCGCAATTGAAATAGCTGGAACTTAACATTTTGCAATCGAAACCACTCCGTAAATTTGGTAGCACCAAATTCCAAGGAAATAATTTGGGTGTTTTATGCCAACCACGTATCGGAAACAGATACAAAACTCTCTAATGTAGAGGTTCAATGTCATTATTAACTTTTACATCACTATTCTATGAATTTGCAAGTCAATTTAGGTCCATCAATAATATGATACTTCTGATAGCATAATATACAATTACCATCAGTAGCTTGTATAATATAGACTCTACATCCTCCCCGACATATCCTGCCTGCAAAATGAAGTATTAGAAAATTGGTTAAGATGGCAAATGCACAAGTGAGAAATGCTCTGCCATCGCTTAGATGCCAGACCACTAAAGGAACAAATACGTTAACCAATGGTTTACTGTGAACTTGCCTGAGTCAAAGTAGTCGCATCTGCAATGACAAAAGGAACGTTCACAAATCTTGCCAAGGTCTTGGCAAGTAAAGTTTTCCCTGTCCTTGAAAATGAGAGCAAAAGTCCGTGCAAAGGTCAGGTATAACAATGTAGTTAATGTGAAACAAATTCTACAGACTCCATAACAACAGACCATATGTAGCGATACATGGCACCCCAAAAGAAATTTGGGAATACATCCAGAGTTGTTCTCTGGTTCTGGTGCAGCGAAGTCATCACCAGAAAAAACTTTTTAGGGGTGGATAGAAATCCGAACAGAACCCACTTGCCAAGCAAAAAGTAACCACTAAAAGAAACAGGAAGAGAGTAAGGATGGTCATAACAAAAGTCCAGAAAATTACCTGAGCCTGTTGGGCCCATCACGAGAATGTTACTTTTCTCAAGTTCCACTGCATCATCGTCATCCTTGGCATCTGCTCTCTTCTCTATATCTCCTGAAGACCTATTATTCAATGAAAAAGTTAAAAAGTAGAATTCCATCATAACAAAAAGAATGAACATCCGTTGCATCACTTTTCACCCAATGAGCAATCCAAAAGCCTGGTTCTTTAATCCGATAGGATGCAACAACGTGCAAACTCGAGGATGTATAACCACAATAACAAAATTCTTCAGTAAAAGCAGCCAACATTTAGAGCACACACATTACCAGGAACGAGTAAGAAACGAAAGCGAGAAAACATGAAGCAAATATATAGACTGACCACTTCTTGACGGACTCGTGATGAATCCTCATGTAGTGGTTGTAAACAGCAACAGACAGGACCTGCAGGTAAACACAAAAGGAATCATCTCTTCACTCTAAAACCAATTAGTCTTCTTTCAATGCAACATTCTAGCCTAAATTAAGAGACGAGGATCCATCCACAACAACAACTCGAGTGCGAATACGCACAAGAAATGCTACGTTTCATCATTCGACCACACGAATCTACTTACACTAGCAATCCCAACACGAATAAATAAAGCAATTCTCCCAAGTTCCAACCTTCTTAGCCCTGGCTTGCCCAATGACAAACTTATCCAAACCTTTACAAATCTGCTTGGGAGTAGGAAAGCTACTACCCAAATTAGACCCGCCCCAGTCGCCGCCTTCCTTCGAATTCGACCCGAACCCGCCCGCCTTCACGAGCCCTTCCCCCGGCGACTGCCACACCTCAGGCGGGTCTCCTCCTACTCCGCCCTTGGAGCAGTATCCGGCGCTGGGCAGCAGCAGGCTGTCCCACCACGTGGACCGCTTGCTGAAGCTTCCGGCGGAGGTCGCCACGCGGGACACGCCGTGGAGGTGGTGGTTGAGGACGACCAAGTGCCTCGCCCGGGACCGGAGAGCCACCGTGGCCATCGGAATCTGGGATAATTGGGGTTACTTTAAAATGGGTAAGAGCTAGATTTTTGTGGTAGTCCCGTATCGATGGAGAATTCCCCCCGGGAGAGTACAAAACGGTAGCTTTCGAAATAGAGCGAGAGATGGAAATTATCTTTCTTTTTTTTTTTTTGAAAGTAATGGAAGACGAAGAGGTGTACGGTACATGTACTTTGAGCTTTCGAGATAAACTACTGTTGTCTTGTTTGTGTTCTTCGAGAAATATCCTTATTCGGATATTTTTTACTGGTCGGTTAACTGAAGTTCGAGTTACATCTAATTTTGAAAAATTTTCAATTTTTTTGACAAATATTTATTAATGTGTATTTCAAGAAATTAAATTTAAAATATTTTGATTAAATTAAAATAAATTTTTGTCATGAACGTTTGATCTAAATATTCGCCGGTGATGAGACTGCAAGGATAGTTATCTATTCCTCATGGTTTCGTGCACGGCCTACGGATTTTCTTAGTTTAGCAGATCTGCAATTAGTCAAACTTTACCATTTCTTCAGAATCGTCACATAATTACATTAGAGATCTCCCTTCTTGGTAAAAATGAATTGGGATTCATGAGTTTGACTTGACTACAAAGAGAATTGGAATATCATACGCTAAATTCTGTTTTTACGAGTATCAGACTCTAATTATATGCTTGGAACCTTTTGCAGTTATTTTATTTGTCAAAATATGTTCTCAGCTTAAGCCATTGATAAACCCACTTATGTATTCTTTAATTTAAAGTCATGGAGAGGACGGCAATGAAGATTAAGCTTCCACACACGAAGGAGCGAGGGCTGACAAAAAGATCCACACATTATAGGGTAGACTATCTTTTTACGTTGTAGAAATATGATATATTGTTTTTGATTGAGTTGTAGATTTCACTTTTTAAAATATGGTATGGAATAGGGTATGAATATTATAAATTTTTGCCAATTTATTATTCTTTGACGAGTCACGATCTCGAGCGAACAACTCCCATAGAGGATTTTGTTCGAGAATTCAGGATCGAGATATCGGTAATCAGAATTGATTTCGGTTGAAAATTTTTAAGAAATTTGATAAATATCAACATTCAGTAAAATTTCAGTAAATATCGATATTTTACCGTATTTTGGTAAAATGCCGAATAAACCAAAGGACTAAAGTGTATGTATATAAACTACAAAACCTAGCTCTTTGAAAATTTGGGAATTTTCAAATCAAATTAGGGTTCCTGCTTTGTGATTCTTTATCTTCTCTAGACTCTCGCCCCCTTCTACCATGTTCATTTTGTTCGATTCAGGATTTCAATTTAGGAAAACCTAACTCGAACAAAATTTATGGATGAATGATGAATTCGAATTTTTGCCAACAATTTCAGTAACTTCAATAAAATCCTCAATTTACCAAAATCTGATTCAGTACTTAGTAGCCCTATCCTATGTTCGAGATTGGGATGACTTTTTTTAGAATTTTTGTATTCGCTAATTTTTTTTATATTTAGCGAACATACACCCGTATGGAGGAGTATTACGGTCAACTAACATACGTTGACTTTTTTTATTACATCTTAAAACCTCATGGTCGTAATTGACAAACGGAGATTACTCGTTTCTAGAAAAGCAACCAAGTGGTTGACTTGTTATCCAATTATGTGTATAATTTTTCATTGGATGTCCATGGCCTTTCTAGACCATCTCAATTCTTCAATGGACATAGCTGCCCAATAATTTTCCATTATCCCATTATATGGTTTTATTACATCAATTTTTTATAAAAATGTAAATCTAATACTTCAGTTACATGCGAGCCCTTTAGGCCCTTGCAAGCACTTGTTGAAAAATAGGCCAACTGGATAGTGTCCATACAAGTTGATGTAATAAAACATGATGTCCGCACAATGATTGGTCAAATTGTTTAAATAATCTGCATAAGGACATGCGAATTTCGCGAATGCATTACAACATGGAACCTTCGGGTAAGCGGGTGCTTTGCAATTTTTTATGAGACCCGAATAGCTCAAGGTCTTGAAGTGAATCGGACAATCTGCAAAAAAAATTGCATTTTGGTATAAAAATTGAAAATACGGAATAATTTCAGATTAGATAATGAAATTATAACATAAGATCAAAGTAGTTGATTTCGTACTCTATTTTCATTTGAAGAAATATATTGAGATTAACATGGTCTTGTAATTAACCATTATAAAGAAGAAGAAACAAGAGAGAACCTGTTTCTGGAAAACCAGAGTCAGCTTCAGCAAACATCGAGAACGAAAAAACACTCAGAACACACGCTAGCACCAATATAAGCACAAAGTTTGTAGCCTGGAATGCCATTGCATAAGCTAATTATGAATTCTCTATGTCTCTAAAAACCTAGTTATTGAATTGAGTATGTTTTAAAAAATGAACTAGTTTTCTCTCTATATATAATCTCTTGCACATGTAATGAATATGGTAAGTAATAATTGTCTATTGAAAATAGGAAATATATTTATTGTGGCTAAATACAATGCCATAATAAGAATTTAAAGTTTTGGTATTCCATTTAATGCCAATAAATTGTCTATAGACCCAAAAACGTTAACTAAATGACTAGGATAAGTAAGTGTGGAAGTAAAATCAATACATTGTTGTGGTAAAGGTACAAATAAATTCTTTCCTAAACAAAGTATTATAGTTTTAGAAAAAGAAATAAACCATTAATGAAATGAATATGTTCAAGTCTTATTATATTTTTAGTTTTCCTAAAAAGAAATAAAATCGACTATAAATAATTATAATAAAATATGCTATGAATTGCTACGCTGCAGTTTTTTGTGTGGAAATTGCTGCTGCAATTGATATAATGTTTTATTTTTAGGTTTTTCGGGAAAAAATTAAATATTTAACTACTATTATTTAACTATAACTATAACTTTTATTAATTTTTTATTAACTTATGATATTTTATCGTAAAATTTATCGAATTATTTTTTAACAATAATTAACATGCACATTCGAAATAATTTATGTGGAAATATAAATGCTTTCTTAATGAATCAATTTTTGTAGGAAAGCACTTCAAACCATGTTACTATCAAATGTACCATACAAATCGCATAGTAACTTATAATGATTTCTTTAGCTAATCATTGATTTTAGTTTTTTAGGAGAACTAAAGACTTTTTTCATACGAATGTTTATTGATAGAAATCTTTCATGATACAATCTTGAATAAACAACATATGTCTGTAATGATTGTATCAATTCTAGTCATCACCTTCTACTAACGACTTAATTATGTTTTCCAAAACTATAATACTTTATTTATAAAAGAATTTATTTGTAGCTTTGCCACAATAATGTATTGATTTTATTTCCATAATTACTTATCCTAGTCATTTAATTAATTAATTAGTTTGCAATACACTTGGCACTTATTGATTGTTAGATACATACTAAGTCATCATGTGACTTGGTGTGAATGCAATTAGTATCTTAAATTTGATTAACATAATACCAACTATAATTGGCCCTCTATAATTGATCCAATTACATTTTTTTCCAAGGAAACCTCCTAAATTGTTTGGCTATAAAAATACTTTTTGGTCTAAGCCGAATTCTAATAACGCCTTTAAGAGTGAATGGGAGACCCATTTATTGAGACAATGGTTTATGAAACTCTTCATGAGACCATAGTTTATCTCACCTTCTATTTTTTAACAAGTAAAATTTTATTATTCGTAAATACATACAGATCACCTAATCTATTAAGTCGAGATAATGATAGTGATTAAGACAGGGACAATCTCATCAAATATGGAAGGCTTGGTGCATGAGACAGCTCATTGTGTAGGAGACTATGAGTTTGGATGAATCCGATGCACACCTCTTCATATATTGCATGACGAAGAGCCGAAAAAAAAGCTGCTAGTTCATTCCATTGGACGTCATGTAAATTAATGATTACATTGGACGAATGACACTAATGTCATATGTAACTAATATCTTATGCTTTATTTGCATTCACTTAGTTAAAATTGATCTGAATTCTTATTACATACTCATGTAACTATTCTTACTAGTTTTAACTACACGACTATCATATGGATATACCAATTTTTGAAATAATAAAATTCACCTACTTATAAAAGAACACAGTGCTGTCACATTCTAGCGAACATTGGATGTGACACCTATTAGTGTGACAACAAAAAGTTGCGTCCTTGGGGAGCTCAAAATTTACATTTAACCTTTTCAAATTAAAATTCAAATTTGACGTGCTTAGATTTGGCATAGTACTATTCAATCTTTTTTAGGGGGAGTACTATTCAATCTACCTTAACTATTTCTCGGCGAAATTGATTTTCACCACCTTTTCAAGATAAAAATTTCCCTAATCATTAAATTTTTTAAAAATAATCATAAAAGATATATGAGTGTGTTGTGGAAAAAACTTGTGAGAACGTCAAAACGAACTTGAGAACAGATGAGAGTGGTCGTTTTAAAAGCGACTCGAATGAAAGAGAAAGGGAGAAGAAAATTGGTGAAGTAACAAGAACTTTATCGAGAATACATGAGAGAGTGAGAAGAGAAAACCGACAAGGTAGGTTTTAGTGATGTATAATTTTGTGTGTTTGTGTGGTGTCTTACTCCTATGCACAATCTCTTCTTATATAGAAAAAACTAACCTAGCCCTAGTTTAATGTAGAAAAATCTAACTTAGCTCCGACCTAACATGGAAAAACCTAAGCCGTATTTTGATTGGTCTCAACCACCCAAAGCCGATATCTATCGCTCGGGCCTTTCAAGCTCATTGTCTCCTCTTTTTCTGGATAAGCCATAAAAATTGTCATCTGCGCTGGTACCCAAATTGTCGAGACTTCTAACACGATTTTGAAACTCTTTCAAGCCGAATTTAGAGATGACACATAAATACATAATTACAGATCTACATCTTATCTTTCTGTAGTTTTTAGAATAACTTCAATCCAATCCTCAAGTAAAAAGTTACAACTATTTTATCGAGACAGAATCGACACGAATTTGCAAATTATTTTTGGCTCTCTGTTGGAGTGAATTTAGAAAAACGAAAAGGGTAAAACCTCTCTCTCCTTCCCTGTCTCAATCACCACTTCCCACCCACCTAGGGCGCCTAATTTTTTGTCTGGGTCGGGACTCGCGTGATATATTTAAATGAAGACGGCCGGTCACCTCCACTTGGATGACTTGCTTCACAATTCCTCTTCAGAAAGAGAAATCTCTCTCTCCTTCTCTCTGTTAAAACAATTCTTTACCTACTCTTAAGCTTCCATTTGAGCTAAAACCCACTTTTGTCTTCCCCCTGTCTGGATGAACTGGAGTTTCTCCATGAGATGGAAGTGAAGGAGAAGAAGGAAAGTAGAAGAAAATTCTGCAGGTTTAGTGCTGCAATTTTTTTCCCTTGTCAAATCCTGTAATTAAGTGGCAACATTTGTTCTATGGTTTCTACCACATGCATCAACATTAAAGATACATGATTTGTGTTTCTCGTTGGCTTGGCCGATGCTGTTATTTTTTTTTTGGTGAAATCTGTCACTCAAACATTGTCACAAGTTATTTAAAACGACTTTCTCAATTGTGTTTTTTTAAATTTTTAGGAAGACCTCCTTAATTTGCATTTAAATCTTACCCCTGAACTAACTTTCATTAATGTCCCAACAAATATGTTTTGAACATCTCAAAGTCGAAACATATTTGTTTAAGATTGACTATTCCGATGGTGGCAATTTGTCTACATTTCTTCATGCATTTTTTAGCATGTTCATATCAATATGCATGGCTTGTCCTTTACCCGATGTTTCTATTATTTTCTTTTAAAAAATGTTGCTATTTTTTTTTATCCTAACTAACATTCTTATCCCTGAAATTTTATTTTTTTCTATGCCCTTTTTTCCCCGTCAGTTGACAGTTGGTAGAGTAGTGATCATTTAGGCAACTACCGGAGATGGGGGGAAAGAGAGGTGGTTGGCTCTCGTCTGTGAAGAAAGTCTTCAAATCATCTCCCAAGGAATTACCAGACAAAAAGGTAATTATTCAATTCTATTCCACTTAGTTCTAAGTTTATTATTTTGGAATTACATTAACGCCTCGCCTATACTCAATCTGTGACGGAACCTTCCTTTTCTGTTAAGTTCTCCTTACTCCGAAATATTTGCTTTTAAGCTAAACTCAAATGATTTTTTTGAATGTTTGATGACAATTAGGATAAGTTTTGATCTTATTTAGAAGACCACTCCCCCAATTTAATGATCGCGTCTCAATGGTTTACAACAGAAATTATAAAATAGTACGGGTACTTCGTTTTTATTTATTTATTTATACCATATGATATGATAGTCATATCCCCAATAGACTGAGTAATTCAACTTTATGCGCATCTAAATCTCTGATATGAAGTTAATTTCGGTAATGTTTAACACTCGTTAGTAGAGTTTTATCATTATTTAAATATTTTGTCCTACTCGAATATGGATTAGTGTATGGATTAGTCTATGAAAGCTTAATCAACTAATATAATAGGACTACCACGTAAATTTTCACGGATCTCCAACAAGAACCCCATCACTTTATTTTATATCCTTCACAAGCTTCCTCTTTCAAATTTATTAAGGACTGACTAAATATGAGCTGCTCTTTTTTCTTGTATTAATTTCAATGATCAGAAAAAGGAATCCCCGTGGCCAATTGGTCCCCCCCCCCCCCCCCCCCCCCAACGACCAATGTTGGCCAATCGAAAGCGTAACACCAACGATACTTTCTTTTCATGCCACCAAATTATATCACATCACCCACCTTGCTTCAACATGTGAATTCTTTGTTACATCCACATCAATGCCCACACATGTACAAATGAAAATTTTACGATCCTCCACGACTACGCCTCGGTATATTAAATAGCTAGAATTTTAACAATTGTCGATTTTATTTAAAAATTACTAATTCAAATATTTTCAATATTGAAGGATTACCGTAAAATATCAAAAAAATATATCATATCCACAATTATTGTTTGATATATTGAAAAATCAATATTTTATGGTCATATATTGGTATGGACGGTAAAATATCAAAATAAAAATTCGATTCTTCTTTAAGGCAGCTGAAAAATAGATTATTCAAAAATCAAATTTGAATCTTCAATAAACAAATTCATTGTACAATAAAATGGATGAATTAATTTTCTACGACTTTTCCACTTTATCAAGAGTCAGATCCGATATTTTGACTTTTCTCAATACTTCAACTTTAAGGATTTAAGCCAATAATTGATTGGCAATAGTAACTTTTAGATTGAGACTTGAGTGTTGATTATTGATGACCGAACACAATTTTTCTAATGAGCAGTTTCTGATCTAAATATTAATTTTCAGCAAATTAAAATATATCTCAGGTACATTAAGAAAAAGTAAAAGCACAATTTATTATTGATTTGCATGAACTGCACATCACTATCGTTTAAAAATATTTGATAGAGTAATAGAGATTTTTTAGTTGATGTTCCACCGTATAAATAATATTTTTTTGACAAAACTACCCTAAGTATCATTAAAAATTGAGAAATATGAAAAAACAATTATAAAAAATACGAGAGGCAAATGAGATTTTCTTTTTTTTTTCTGATTTGTTTCACAAAATAATTTAAGATCAATTTTTAAAATTATACTTAGAGATATTTTTATTTAAAAAATCTTCAAATAGGGGCGTGTAAAGAAACTTTTTTACACTGTAAGGTTCCGTGATTTTTGGAAGTCACCTATCCTGATCGTACTCCCGGCCAAATACGTTTAATCTTGGAATTCTCTCAAAATGTGTGTCAAAAAAGAAGTTGCACTTTGTTGATATGAATAATACCAATCAAATCGCTTAAGCATTTCAGACAGAACATATCATTAACTGAGTATTACATAAATGGTCGGATATTATTAAATCACAAAATAATGGTATGCAATTCGATGCGATGAAAGTGGACTTTTTCCCAAAGTAAAATGGCTAACGATGATGATAATGCAAATGAAATTATCTAGACTTGGCGCAAAAAAGGAAAAATCTTCATCTATGATACAATTAATTTTAAACTTGACACCACATATGTGTTACAATAGATTCTAATTAATATGTTAATATTCGATCGAGAAGGAGAATTCTGCGAAGTGGCAACATGAGGCTCCAGAAGTTGTGTCATTTGAACATTTCCCGGCCGAGAGCTCTCCTGATGTTACCATCAACGAAGAAAGCACAGGGTCAACGCCGGCAGTCGGAGACAGAAATCACGCCATTGCGGTGGCCATGGCGACGGCTGCGGCCGCTGAAGCAGCGGTCGCCGCTGCTCAGGCGGCAGCCAAAGTAGTCAGACTGGCCGGGTACGGACGCCACCACTCCAAGGAAGACAGAGCTGCTATCATAATACAAGCATACTACCGTGGCTATCTTGTAAGTCTCTAACTACAACTTGATTTTATCGGAGTTCCTACCGAACTCGAAACTGGATTTAATTTGCGTAACGCAGGCGAGGCGGGCGTTGCGCGCATTGAAGGGGCTGGTGAGGCTGCAAGCGCTAGTGAGGGGCCACAACGTACGGAAGCAAGCCCAAATGACAATGCGGTGCATGCAAGCGCTAGTACGCGTGCAGGCGCGCGTCAAGGCTCGCAGGCTCCAACACAGAAACAACAACGAGGATCACCAACAAGACCATGGATTTGTTAGAGCCTCCGGTGCTGATCAAAGGAGGGCGCATGCTGCTGCAATTCTGAAGAGCCCTAGTTATAGGGTGGAATCGGGTCGGGGTGGTAGAAACCTTAGCCCAGAGATGGCCGGGGAGAGTGGTTCAAGGAGGCATGATGCTCTTGTTAGGAGGGAAAGGGCTCTTGCTTATGCTTATGCCTACCAGGTATGCTTATGCCTATGGTGTCAAGATATATAGTTCGTTTACCACCAAGTATAGTACGTAGATTAACTAATTAGACGTATTGAATTTGAACCCCTAGAAAAATAAGTTTTGTTGGATTTTCTGGTTCGACTCGAACATAATTTATTATTTCTATGAACGTCAAAAATGTAGATTTTTTAATCTTGATATGTTAAGAAATAGTCTTTCAATTTAATTACTCCAAGTGGATTAATTTGAGTGATTCAAGAGGTAGGAATCATGTGATTGCCATGTTGAAGTTCACGGGTCGAGTAGTTCAGGTGGCTTCCGTGTGGAAGGAAATCCAAATTCTAACCAACCGCTTGTTTTTTTATTGCAGGAGAAGCAGCAGCACCAGATGTTGGAGTCCAGTCCAAATGGTCCGGAAAAGCCCCAGTGGGGCTGGAACTGGTTGGAGAGGTGGATGTCAACCCAACCCTACCACGTACGCGAGTTCGGGCCCAATGAGGCCTCATACATGACACTGGCGACCACCACGACCACGACCACCACCGACGACATGTCCGAGAAGACGGTCGAGATGGAAATGATCACGCCTCCAAGCACAGTGAACGTCGACTTGGGGCTGTCGGATCCGAAACAGTTCGCATCGGACTACAATGTACCTAGCTACATGGCTCCAACCCAATCCGCCAAGGCCAAGGTCCGCAGCCAAGGGCCGTCGAAGCAGCTTCGGAACGTCCAACAGGGCCCAACTCTGCCCCAATGGAACCCATCAACCAAAAGAGGGTCCATGGTTGGATCAGGATGTGACTCATCTAGTTCAGGTGGAGGAACAACAGCTTACATGGCCCCAAAAAGCCCAAGCCCAAAGAGCAACAATGTTAATGTTGGGACGAGGCTCCAGTCTCGAAGGCATGAGTCTGGCTATAGCCCAGATTTTGGTGGCGGTGATGATTGGAGGATGCCTCCAATTGATGCTCATGTCTGGAGGCAAGACTTTGGTTGATGCAATTCTAGCCTTGTTAATATTCTTATATTTTGTTTGATTGTTGTTTTCGGGCAAGTGGTTTGTCTGGTTTGGGACGTTGCTTTTATGGAAATGTGTTTGATATTCTTTTCTTATGTCAATGTTGTAATGGAAGTGTATGGATCACCAGTATTTTATGCACAATATAAGTTCTTGTTTTTCTTTAAAATTGACAGTTTAAATTCACAAGTTACTGGAAAATGCTCACCATAGTGTGTGGTTTGACTTTTTTCTATATATTTTTTTAATTGACATTTTCGGTGAAAGATATTTGTCAAATTGATACTTTAGTGACAAATTTCTAACCGTTATTGATTTTTGGTACTCGTGAGGATTGTCATGTCCATGATACATCACTTTTTTTCTTACTTTGTTTGCGTTAACATGGCAAGTGGGACCCTCCCGGAATATACAAGCGCTTTACTACTTCCATTAGCTTGAGTTCTACTACCAGTGGGCGAAATCCCGAGAAATTTTAGTCGGTTATGTTTTGTGTTCGAGGAGGCGTACAAGAAGTACAGCGCGTGGGTGGTTCCCACGTACATGTTGATAGAGACGATGAGAAAAAAAATTAATGTGTCGTAGACGTGATCATCCACACAGACATCATATTGAAAAAATAACTATAGTTAGGAATTTGTTATTAGAAATATCATTTTGATAAATTATTTTCACTAAAAATTTTAAATTTGTGAGACTTCTGTCCCAAAAATGAACAACGGACAATTGATTTTTTCCATCTAAGGGATTGGTAAAATTTGTTAACTAACAATTTGTTACTATTCATAAGAAATCATAAGACATCAGAAGTACATAACAATTCATTGACCATCTAAGGACTTGTTTGTACTTCTCGTGTAAGCTCCAAAGGGAAAAGCAACATTCACCGCACAAATTGATTTTCCAATAATCAGTTGATTTGATCCGGGCTCACATGTGTTTGTTTACGCCCACGAAACAGCGCACCGTGAACATCCCAGAGCCTCACATGTCAGCTTCCGGTTTCCACAGCTCCTGCCCCACTACGTGTATTTCATCTTTTGTCGTTTCCCTTAAATATATGCCCGACACTGCCGACATGACTCCGGTTAAGTTAGATAGTCGTTTTACCACTTTATTCGAAATGAATTAGTCAATTTAGTAGTTTTTGGATAAACCACAAAATATATAACCCCGAAACAAAACTCATAAGCTCCAGGCTTAATTGGAAAAAGTTCACTGGTCCATTTTTGTTCGTGTAGTATTAAAAGTATTCCATATTCAAACTTTTAGTATAAAATATGAATTTTAAAAAGTAAAAAATAAACAAAACTAACGTCAAATTATACTATATATATACTAACCCCTCAAAAAAAAAATAATGTGACAATTAAAAAATGTTGCCCAAGATCCGTTTTGGGCTTTCGCGCTTTCCCAGGACTCTTTTATCTTTCCCAACAATTCAATACCTTTCTTTTCATAGTCAAGCAACCGTATTGCTCTCCTTTTTTTAAACAAACCCATCCCGAAATAAATTGTCTAATCCATATTCGAGTTAAAATAGATATCAAAAACTGCCAAAATTCTCCAACAAATATAAATACTTTTTCAATACTCAAAACATATTAAACTAGGCCAAGCTCTCTCTTTTGCCACCTTATGAGTCCTAAAGTACATACCTTTACTAGATTTTCTCTTCTTTAACCTTCCTGTCTAGCTTCTGATTGTGATACCTTCCTTGTCTTGGCTCTTTGTTCACGTGTCTTGGAATTGGACCACTGATCTTTTCCCCATACTTCTCCCCTCCCTCTCTGTACCATCTCAGTCTCTTCAATGGACTCTGTGAGGCTCAGCACCGGCTTCAAGGGGGGGCTATCCTCCGCCCAATCCTTTCCGGAAAAAGCAGGCGGCCACAGAGTCTCAAGGCCGTTAGGCCAACTGGGTTTCGGTTATTCTTGGAAGGGAAGGTGTAAAGGTACGAGCTTGACGCTTGCGAGGTACGATAAGGGCGAATCCAGACAAGGGTCGCCTGCTGTTGAAGACAACAAGGAGGAGGGGAAAAAAGGGCTCATCTTGGGGCCTGAGAAGGATGAGACTGGTTCTATTGTTGGGTTCAACTTGATTCCTCTATCCGGTAATGCTTGATTCCTCCTTGTTTCCAATGCGAAGAGTACATATATTCTGTGAGATGGAAGTTTTTTTAGATAAATTGAATTTTATATCTTCTTGAACTCAGTTAGACTAGGTTGATTTTGGTTTAAGAATGTTAATGGTTTATGCAAGCGATAGCCCCGATTTAGAGTGCGCCTGTGCTGGCAGTTTGTTTACCGAATTTGATTAAAAGGAAGTAGTAATTCAAGCAGGGGCTGAAAGGAAGGGTTATTGTGGTGTCTCTTTGTGGTACATCGAGAACCGTAGAGCTTGGTTTTATGCAATCGAAGGTGGCTGCTCTGCAGTTCAGCTGTTGGATACTGGTTTATTTGTACATATTTTCGATGTTCTTTTCTTGGTTTGCTTGCTGATTGCAAAATAAAATAGAAATACTACGAGTTTCGTCGCCATCAATTTCCAGCACCATTATTGTTGGGGTTGGGGTTGCTGAAAACATTTGCAAGTTGGCTTGATGCATGTGTAAGCTCTCGCATTTGCATCTCTTTTTTTCCTATGGAGGTCTACAAATTCATCTCCTTTTCATGGGCTAAGCACATTGAACTGAGTTTCATCCTTTGTTTTCTGTTGTTGACTGACTCTCAGCAACTGACAAGAGAATGTGAACGGGTGCTATCTAAGCTACACACTTTTGTATTTTCTTCAATAATGATTTAGATATCCTGCCACAAGTTGCAGTTACTGTTATTTCAAGTTGTCAGAATACATTTAGTTGTTATGTGTTTGGGATGTGGCCGGATGGATTCCTCTGATTAATCTGCATGTAGTAATCCTGGCCCACATCTATTTTTCAACTTATGTTTACGCTTTTGTCCTACAGGTGAATTTGATGCAGCTGACCTTCATGAAGGTGTAGCTGTTGATAGTAAAGAAGAATATGAAGATTCTGAAAGCACGGATAAGACCAAAATCAGAACGCAGTATAATATCGTTTTTGTCACTTCTGAAGCGGCCCCATACTCGAAAACTGGAGGACTGGGAGATGTCTGTGGTTCTTTGCCTATAGCTCTAGCAGCAAGAGGACATCGAGTGATGGTTGTCTCGCCAAGATATCAACATGGTACTCCTGCTGATAAGAATTATGCTAAGGCCAAAGACTTGGATTGTCCTATAAAGGTGTATTGTGGCGGAGGAGAGCAAGAAGTTGCCTTCTTCCATGAATATAGGCAAGGTGTAGACTGGGTAAGAAGTTGCATGTAGCTCCACCGTTTATATGCATTGATCTGTATGCTTGCCTTGTAATTCTGTTGAGTAAATTAACTTCGGAGCACTTTCGATGTTGTTAGAAAATGTGAAAGATATTAAGAATTTATGAAGAGAATTAGTGTGATTTCATATGCTTTGTTGCAGATTTTTGTTGACCATCCATCATATCATAGACCTGGAAATCCATATGGTGATAGCCACGGTGCATTTGGTGACAACCAGGTAGGCTACTTTTTGTACTACTTAAATACTTTTTGTCTTCCTTCCGACAATAACTGTTTCTTATATTTTCGTATGCAGTTCCGTTTTACTTTACTTTGCCATGCTGCATGCGAAGCACCTTTGGTGCTTCCTCTCGGCGGGTACACATATGGAGAGAAATGCCTGTTCCTTGCTAATGACTGGCATGCAGGCCTAGTTCCAGTGTATGTCCTCTGCTTGTCCATATATAGTATTCGATTGTCGGCAGAACCCGCACTCAGATTTAAGATTCTTAGCTGGAACTGACAGTCCCCGGCATTTTCTGAATCCAGGCTTTTAGGTGCAAAATATCGTCCATACGGAGTTTATAAGGACGCTCGAAGTATTCTTGTGATACATAACCTCGCACATCAGGTAGATGCTTCCTTTGTGCTTAGATTTGAATGCTTTGCCTTCTTCTGGTTCAGCTCCTGAGTTTCTGAAGAGAAGTTCAATTCCGGAAAGCTGTATAGATGCAGTAACTAAGTTGATATTGTGTCAGGGAGTGGAACCTGCTGCAACTTACGGGAACTTAGGACTGCCTACTCAATGGTACGGGGCACTAGAATGGGTGTTCCCGACATGGGCACGGACCCATGCTCTAGATACAGGAGAAGCTGTAAATGTGCTGAAAGGTGCAGTTGTCTCAGCTGATCGCATTGTGACAGTTAGCCAGGTAGTATTTGTGCACTAAGTTAAGGCTTCACAGCAATTTGCTTTCTTTCAAATTGTCAAAATCAAAAGACGAAAGAACGTAGTTGATTGATATGAAATATATTCCAGTTACATTGATTGTCTTTGCTCTTCTTTTTTTTTACTTTAGGGTTACGCCTGGGAGATAACAACGGTTGAAGGTGGGTATGGCCTACAGGAGCTCTTGAGCAGTCGAAGGAGCGTTTTGAATGGTATTTTCTTAAACTTTTTGGGCAATGCTTTTTTTTTGGGGAGTGAACTGGGATCGGACATGTCTCTAGGTGGCTTGTTGTTTCTGATAAAAGCTATTTAATGTTTAGGGATCACGAATGGCATCGACATTGCTGAGTGGGATCCATCAAATGATGCGTGTATTGCTGCAAGTTATTCAGCAGATGATCTGTCTGGAAAGGTTATTGGCTCTTAGTTTTTCTTCATTCAAAAGTGGTGATGCATGGTTCCTCGTCTGAATCCTTTACCTTTGCAGATTCAATGTAAGATTGCTTTGCAGAAAGAGCTTGGTCTTCCTATTAAGCCCGAGTGTCCGTTGGTAAGAATTTGTTATGTGCTTCTTGTACAGGACTTGGGAAAAGCTGAACCTTCTCTGCTGCTATTGATTGCGATTGTGCCTTACAGGTTGGATTCATCGGAAGGCTGGATTACCAAAAAGGAATTGACCTCATTAGGTGGGCAATTCCTGAACTAGTGGAAGACGATGTTCAATTCGTAAGTGAGTCTCCTGTTATAGCACATGTTGGGTACTTCAAGTTCAGCACTCAAAAGACTTATTCTCTGAAAGATGACTGAAATACCTTTGCAATTTCTAAGGTCATGCTTGGTTCTGGTGACCCGTTGTATGAAGCGTGGATGAGAGCTACAGAAACAACTTATAAGGACAAGTTCCGGGGCTGGGTTGGATTTAATGTTCCAGTCTCCCATAGGATAACTGCAGGGTACATGACACATCCGAATGTTTTTCCTTTAACATTGAAACATCTCGACAACACTGACTCTGACGTGTCTTTACCAGCTGCGACATTCTATTGATGCCATCAAGATTTGAACCATGTGGTCTTAATCAACTGTATGCCATGAGATATGGAACTATTCCTGTTGTTCATGGAACTGGAGGACTTAGGGTGAGTGCTAGCTCTCGGATATTCGATTACTGTTGCTTGAGTGCATCCTAACATTATT
The DNA here is from genome assembly GCA_963995505.1 of Hypericum androsaemum. Classification (NCBI taxonomy): domain Eukaryota; kingdom Viridiplantae; phylum Streptophyta; class Magnoliopsida; order Malpighiales; family Hypericaceae; genus Hypericum; species Hypericum androsaemum. The sequence goes on from OZ023182.1 coordinate 16,265,723, forward strand.
TCTCCATGTATCAGGATACTGTGCAGACTTTTGATCCTTATGCAAATGATGGGAAAGGGGATGGTACTGGGTATGCTACTATCCTCGGGCCTTTAGTTTTGTGCTAGACTTATTCGTTGGATGTTCCTTATATGATACTTTAGTGTGGAGCAATCTCCCTTGAGCCTTGCATTGGTTTGATCCCAATCTCCAAGTAAAATTTATTGGCTTTTAGTCGAACAGTGATATGTGTGCACACCTTGTGATGATGGCAGATGATACGCGAGCAAGCTGTTCATTGAAAGTTCCAAGGCTAGAATAAGGAAATATTACTACGTAGTTTCAGATTCCTCTGAAACTATGCTATGATGCAAACTCTGTAGTTAATCAACCTGCTAACCTTCTTTTACCATGTGAAGACAGTTTTTTTAACATCTGCTGCTAGCTCGGTTTATATACGTACAATGCCGGCTTAGTGATTGTGTGCACAATATTGCCTGGTTGAATTTTTATTTGCAGGTTCAAATCCATTTTCCATTTTGATCTTTATTTACTTTCATATACTAAATTGTTTTGTTGATGCATAACAGATGGACTTTCACTCCATTATCCAAAGAAAGCATGTTAGGGGTAAGCAAAACAAGACTTGAGTGAACTTTATATTTGATGTATTACATGTTGAAATGTTTTGCAATTCTAGATGCAACTTCAGCCATATTATATGCTTATCAATTTAAATGTAACTGAGACATTCCCTTTTCTTTTTGTAATGCCAATGTGCCCTTTCGATCTGAGGAACGTTATGTTGTCTTGGTCAGTCCTACTCTTGCCCAGTTCTCTCTTCTCAAACGAAGAGCTGACATCTGAGATAAACTTCAACCCTGAAAGACCATGAAATTAGTTCGAGGCTTTTTCCGCGCAAAGTTGCTTGCTAACTTGAGTATCCTCCTGCTCATGTTCAGCTCACATGTTCTTTTGGTTTCTGTTCCACAGGCATTAAGGGTTGCAATTAAAACTTACAGAGATCACAGATCATCTTGGGAAGGAATAATGAAGAGAGGGATGGTGAGGGACTACACATGGGAAAATGCTGCTGTTCAATATGAGCAGGTCTTTGAATGGTCTTTCATTGATCAACCATACATTAAATGAGCCCAGAAACACGAGCCACAGTTCCGACAACTTTCGGTTCGTTAAGAGTATGAATTTCACATCGATTATTATCTTTTACTTACTGTAATTAGGTATATATTTATATGCATCATCGAGGAGGACAAATAAATCGTCTTTCGGGGGTTTTTTAACTGTTCATTCGTTGTAATAATGCCTTAGTAATACAGAGATGGTTGTTGGTAATGATATGTTTCTCGTGACATGTCAATTTTGATCGAATTCGGATGATCATGAAATACCATCAAATGATCTGATTCAACTAGCTTGTACGTTCGTACAACCTTTTTTATTTATTAATCCGGACACTTGCCGTTGAAAGGTGTCAAAATTTTCCCAACAGTTTTCGGCTCTAGCCATTTCTACATTTCACAGATCTTTATCTCCCTCCTTGTTAGCTAGCTGCATAATATCTTGAATTAGGCTGATGAGGGTCAGGTCAGAAGACCCTCCCTCCCCTATAGCTTTTTTTGCTAAACCACTGAGCTCTCTAGCTCGTCCTCTCCTGGCTAGTCCTTCCTCCCCTCCCTCCATCAATGAGCTAATTCCTTTCCTGACATCTTCTTTCCTGGCCAGAACCCCCGTCTCCTTCTCCTCCTCGATTATGGCACGACGTTCCACTCCGACACTGACACCAATTTTCAGCACTTGCACCACAAGCTTCGCATTGCAAAATTGGTCCGCGAAGAGGGGCCAAGTCATCAATGGCACCCCCGCGGTGATCCCTTCCAGGGTCGAGTTCCAACCGCAATGTGTTATAAACCCCCCAACGGCAGGGTGCGAAAGTATCAACACTTGTGGTGCCCATCCGCGAATCACCATGCCTCTTCCTTTTACCCTTTCCTCGAATCCTGTTTTGGCAATCCACTCGTCGAGTTGTTCCAGGCTGCTGTTTCCCCTCAGGGCCCAAATGAATGGCCTCGCCGACGCTTCCAACCCGAGGCCGAGCTCCATCAGCTGCTCCGGTATCAGGTTACACAGTGAACCAAGGCATGTGTATACCACACTTCCGGTCTCTTGATAGTCCATCCACTTCATGAGGTCATTCGCGGAGGCCTTGTTACCTCTGTCTGCCTTGTCTAAGTTGTTCTCGTTGCATAGCGAAACGGGGCCGATGCACCAGACCTTCCCACCTCCCCTAGCCTTCTTGTACGCTTCGACGAACGTTGGCTCGAGCTCCCAAAAACTGTTGATGACCACGCCATAGGAAGCTAAATCAGCTTGTATCATCTTGTCAAGTCTCTCCCAGCGCTGCTGCTTTCCGTCTCGTGTTAGGGGAACCTGCTCCTTGGTAAACTCCATCGCGTCTGGCAACCCGGGAAGGACAAAGTACTGCCTCTCCGGAATGGCCTCCAAGAGTTCCCAGTTCATGTGCACGCATCGATCACAGAGGAGCGCGAAGCTGCAGAACCCGTGGAAGGTGATCCTGGGGATGTTGAACTTGTTTGCGACGTTCAACGTGTACGGAAGGAAAATGTCCGAGATTATGCAGCTTGGCCTCGGGGAGAGCCGCTCTCTGAATAGGATCTCAACTTGGCCTTCCAACATGGCGCAAGCATCGAAGAAATTGCAAGATAGTTCATAGAGGTTGGGGAGCATGTCATAATTCTCACATCCTTGGGGTAGGCCAGCTTCCACGGCTGGGAAGTAAAGCTCGACCACCCGGATATCGAGGCCGGAGTCCCTCGCTCGGGCCAGGGGCGACTCAAACCGGGCAGCATTCAGAGGAGTGGTTACTATGGTGATAATAGCGCCACGACAAGCCAAGAGCTTGGCGATATCTACCATGGGGATCATGTGTCCCTGTGCCATGAAGGGGAAGAGCACAAAGTGAGGCTTGCTTATCTCTTGTTGTGATAGAGAACCCATTTTGGTGATGCAGAAAGGAATTGTTTCAGAGGAAACGATTTTGCCTCTCCAAGAAAGTTACGTTGATTTTATAAATGGATGTTTTTTTTCCATGCAGTAATTACATTTCCCTATCTACCATTGCCAAAACAAGCTTTTCATTAATAAACCTTACCGAAACAAGAAACCTTTCCATATATACAAGCAATTATATATGTCATTCTCCAATCACATATATAGAAAGATAGGTGATATCATTGCTAGTTGATTAAATGCTTTCTAGTAAATGCCTTCTTCTAGAAAGTCATTATCTATTAAATCATATAATGTTTCAGGTTTAAAATTTGGCAAGGCGTAATAATTATTGGTGTAAAAAATTGACCTTATGAAAAAAACCGTGATGTGCCTGCCCCGGCCACATAGCTGTAACATTTCGCGACAAATTGTAAACACTAATTACATATCATAGACCCTTTCAAAGACATAGGCAGCTATGCAATTTTTTCACAAGAAAAACAAGTCAACCATACTGCAAGATTATCCAACTGCTTATTTGAGAGAATGTACTACTGAACTATCAATGCCATATGGTGAGTTGCTTAGAATAGACGAGAGTTAGTATACCTTTGTAACAAGCTCTTCGGATAAGGTGGTTTAGCTACTTTCTAAATGTATAACCTCACCTTAACCTTACTCCCATTACAACCTAATGATAAAGTTCTCTTGATCACAAACTCCACAGGACTCAGGGCACCACCGAATAGAAAGTAGGATATCTTGAGACCCCCGGACATGTTAGCGAGAGATAGGAAGTGCATATGTGTTCTTAAACTTCTAAACCTCTTGAGTGGTCAACCCGAGTTAAACAACGGAGGATGATGTCTCTATGCATTCCTGTCTTGGCGCTCGGGTAAGTACACTTCTAAGTCATGGGTGCAGTCTTGAAGCCTTAATTTAAAGTTTTGGGGGACTATATGAATGTTGAGGATTGCCAATTTTTGCCTTTTGTGTTTTTACTTGTCTTGTAATGTGTTTATAGGTGCCCATGCTTTAGTTTTGCTTAAGGACAAGCAAAGATTCAAGTGTGGGGTATTGATGAGTGTCAAAAATACTCATTCGACAAGGTCATATAGGAGTCTTTTTAGTGTATAATATCCTCGAGTCTTGAGTCTTTTTGTCCATTTTTAGGTTTGTTGCCTTGGTTGGACTTACTTTTTGTGTTTTCGGTCTTTTGGAGGTATTTGGAGCGGTTTGGGACCATTTGGAGTGAAAATGGGGAAAGAGCGAAGCCAAACAAGTTTGGGAAAGCTGCTCTGCCACACGGCGGGCCAAGTGCCGCACGGCACTCTCGAGTCTCGCGACCTTTGTGCTGTCGTCCGTATAAGGGAAGGAACATCGAGCTGCACTTTTGACTATACTGTACTAAAATGGACCTAACTATCTGTTCGAGCATTGGATTGAGGCAAATAAGGTACCGTTGAAAATCTGAGAAAGAGATCTACATTTCATCGTCAAATAGCCAAAGTCAAATTCTGAGTAGAAGGTGTTCAAAAATTAAGATCTTTATCACATGTCAAATCGACAGCGAGGACTGTCGCCCGACACATCCCCTGCCATGCGAAACTTACGAGGGGCAGTCCAAATAGACCTTTTAGGCCTCTCATTCATTTTGTCTAGTCTTTTAGGTGGCTAAAACCTTAGGTTAGCCAAAAACACCACACATCTCTCTCTCTCTCTCTCTCTCTCTCTCTCTCAAGGAAGGTAGCTAAGGAGCATTGAAGGAGGAGGAGGAGGAGGCTAGGAGTCCTTGAAGATCTCATTGAGCTTTCTAAACCCTTCTTTTTAATTTGATATTTATGACAATGGTTTATCCTTTATTGATGTTGAGTTTGAGTTTATGTATGTGTGAGTAGTTGTGTGTAGGTTGGGTGTCTTTGGATGCACCTAACGACCTAGGTTTCAAATGGCCTTTTACTTTTAGAGCGCAAATTGGTTGGTAGGCTTAACGCCTTTGGTTGGGTCATGTCAAATTATGGCCTAAACATACCTAATAGTAGTGTTGCATCCTAGTTCAAGCTCTAAACTCTTGAGAGAGAACCATTGAGGGCCTATTATTTAGCTTAATGGTCTAGTGAGTATCGTTAGTTAGGTCATTTAGAATTAGGTTCTAAATACACCTAATGGTAATGTTACACACTAGTTCAAGCTCTAAACTCTCTTGAGGAAATCATTGAGGGCCTATGATTTAGCTAAGTGTTCTAGTGAGGATCCGAAGTATGAAAGTGAAGGGGAGCCACAGAACTTGCCACTAATTGATTCCGTAGGGTGGCACGTTAGTGAGTCAGATTAAGGGTTAGAGTAGTCACTAGGGCGATCTCTTGGTGAGGATGACAACTCACAAGATGGGGTGCCCAAAGGTAGGTTACTAGATCTGTGAGCCTTCTTTGTGTTCCCTTAGGACCGCCACGAGCTTAGTAAAAGCCCATGAGAGACCTACTGAGGATGGTTATTTTCAAGTGGTTGCCTTGCCCGCTATCTCTATTCTTGGCTTCCTAAGTTAACTAGTTAGTTTAGGTTGTTTATATTTAGGTCTAGTTATTAAGAAATCACGCCTATCGTAACTACCATACTAGTCCTAATGAGTGAGCCGAATAGGTAGCCTAGTCACCGCTCCCTGTGGGTACGACAACCCTACTTATACTTTATTGCAAGGTGGACCTCAAAAATCCACCTCATCAATGCTTTCAATTTGTTCAAATATGAACCCTTTTCTTTCCTATTCTTTTTACTTCAATTTCCCCCTTTCTCCTGGTCGCATCCTCTCTGTTTTCTTTTCTAAATGTTCAGTATTTCGTGCCTAAATTATGTTCCAAATGAAAATTTCTTTTATATGCATACCAAGTAGCTTAATTATCTTACCATATTTTGCCACCCAGCCAAATCAAAATTATTTCTAAACTTCTTAACATGTTTTAATAAGTCCCAAAAAGAGTTATGCAAATAAAGTCACGTAACAAATTATTTTCACAAAACTTTCCAATATCGATGAATCAGACACATTTCAGAGTACCTTAAATTCTTTGCTCTGTTCTAGTCAAATTAATTCATATATCACAAATAACAAAGCACAAGATTATATATCTAAGTATTTTGAATCTACACGAGTTGGAGTTACCTCATTTGGAACCCGAACGACAAAATTCAACTTTTTTGCCAAATAACGACGGGCTACGCCCTTACAAAACCAACTTTATTATGTTGTAAAAAAATTGTTTGACGAGTACGGGTATCACAAATGTGGTGCATGTTAATAGTTTGAAATACAATCTGTTTAGCGTATCACAACTATGCAATATTTGCCAACCAACTGCGAGTTGCTTCCTATTCTGTATCGAATTCTTGTTTTGGACTCCTAAGTCAACCTAGATATGTAACTTGATGTACACAAATTTCTCTCTATATAAAGACATGGTATCCTAGGCGATGTATGGTACAAGTTGTTAACTTTGAAATACATGCAAGTCACCTATTAGTGTTAGTGTATTCTATATACTATTACATTACTCACTATAATACTAATATATTACTATTGTGTAACTACTAAGATATTGTGTATTACTATTTATACACAATAGCGTCACTAATAGCAGTATACAAACAATAGTACTACTATAGTCATTATAGTATATATTAGTGACTAATTACCTATTATAATAGTATTAGTGTGCTATCAATAGTATATAGTTACTATTAGTGTATTGTGATTAGTCACTAGTCACAATACTAGTTAACAATGATACTAGAATACTAATGTATTATACTAATAATACTATAGTATTGTTAGCTTGACACTAGAGTAGACTATTAATATATTAGTAAATAACACTACAGTAACAATAGTATTAAGTGACATTATAGTAGACTACTAGAATACTCAACTACTAGTATATTGATAGTACTATATACTATCAATAGTATAATAGTTTATGTATTGTTGCTATTAATACTAGTCACTACACTATAGTTACTATGGGTTTCTATTTTTAACTATTATACTAGTATAATAGTCACACTACTATCGTACACTAGTTTATTGTAACTAGTATAGTGTATTACCACTAGTATCAATAGCAGTAATATATAAATAGTCCAGTTAATAAACACTAGTATAACAACTAATATTATGACATAGTATATCAACTAGTCCACTATAGTGTACCTAGTCATATATAGTGTATTAACACTACTAGGTGATATAGAGTATATCAATATATTAGTAACTAGTGTAGAGTGCATTATTATCACTATAGTAGTAGTATACTATAGTATACTAACTAGTTGAGAGAGTGTATTGAGTAACTATTATAGTAACTATTATTAGTATAGTACACTAATGACTAGTATAGTTGGCATGTACCTTTACACTAGTAAATATAGCTACTAGAAGTAGTGTAGAACCTATAGATAACTAGTTAAATATCAACTACTATTGTGTACACTATGATAGGTACACGCTTTTTCAAAAAAAAATGATAGGTACACTATTATAGTACACTATATACTATAATATAGATATTGTATACACTATACTCTATTAGTGTATACTATTAGTATCTATCATAGAAGCCTATACATTATGTATCCTTATTACTATACTATCACTAATACTCAATAGTGATAGTAACAGTGTATTATTGATAGTATCACTAATAGTATAGCAACTAGCAGACTAGTATACACTATATACTATATTGACATTGACTAGTGTACTAGTGTGTCAGTATATACTATATAATAATTGTATACTCTAGTTAGTAAATACATTGTTTTATAGTAACTATAGTATACTGTAGTCAATATTAGTCCTTAGTATATCAACTATTAGTATAGTATTATAATATAGTAAAATAATAGTGACTGTCATAGTTAATATAGTTATAGTATAACTATATTACCTAATAGTTAGTGTATCATCTACTCTATTAGTACACTAATATTACTAGGGTACAATATTATAGTAACTAGTGTACTAACTATTTGTAGTAACTATTAGGTAATATATATATATATATATATATATATATATATATATATATATATATATATATATATATATATATATAGTATAATTGTAATATATTAGTATAGTATACTATTAATATCTAGGGGTAACTTCACTTTGTACCCCTGTAGTTTCACCCTTTTTACTTAACTACCCCGTGGTTTCAAAGTAAAGTTACCCCTAATATCTATTTACACTATACTAGTAGTTGTCTATACTAATAGATATTGTTATACTAGTACTATGAGTTTACACTAACTATATTATATATTACTAGACACTAGTATAGCAACTAGTATTATGACTAGTGCTTCAGATCATCAATCCCAACACAGGGAAGGGGAGAAATACATTATACAAACAAATTATGACAGCATCAAGACAATTTGCTCTAAAATAATTGAGTCAGAGAGACAAGAATGAGTAGATAAATAACTTATTTGTATTATATCTCAATTTTTAAAGCCTACATAGCCATAGCCATCTCGAATTCACCGACTGGATTAATCCTAGCCAATCTTTGTCGGCACCGGTACAAGTTATAACTTTGTAATACAAGTACATAGACATAATGATAAAGAGGAAGATGCTACCAATTACTGCGATCATTATTAGGATAATGTGTGCGACGCCGTCAACTTCTTTGTCTAGAGAAATTGGAAGTGAGTGGAATTTTTCGGACGTTCCTATCAAACAGAACCAAATTAGGAGCATGCACCTTTAGTTATGTTTAATCACTTAAAGCACTAGGTCTAAATTCCATCAGCACTCACTAACTAGAGTTAGAGCATAGGTTGGCCTTACTAAGATTTTGATGAGAAAAACCGGGTGGAATTTGGATTTGGCGATTTGTGAAAGGGTTGATTATCCCAATAACACTAAGAGTATATTCACATATTTTTAGAGAGTTTGACTGTGAAGTATTTAGGGTTTATATGAAGGGGGGAGGTGGATGCTGTGAGGGGTGGTTGAGTTGATATTTGGAGATTTTGATACTCCGGGAAACGACAGTGACCATTTGATAATTTTTCAAAATCTAGTTGGCATGCAAGTAAAAATCTGATATTATATGATAAATGGCCCGAACAGACTTCAAGTGACATGAAATAACATTAAATACTCAAGTTAATGTAATAAGCAAATTTTTTTAATAGAGCAACCATATTAGTTCTTATGTGTTCTAAGTTTTTTCTGGTAAAAGAAAGATAGATCCTATTTAAATAGAAGAGTCATACCCTATCTTTGGTTATTTTCTGTAAGGTTTCTAGTTTTTATATGGTTTCTAGTTTCTAACATAAATACGCGTCTTTGCAATTGCATGCGATCTTTTTTCTTCTATTTTCCAAAAATGATCAGAACAGTACGAAAATATGAACCAACGCATACTTATATTGGGAATTGTTAAGAAGTACCAAGGTTGGCGCTCATCAACTTGGTGGCGACCGCCAATAAGCAAAAACAGAATTTGGCGATGTTGTGGTGTTGGCAGACGCTAACCAACTAGTGGCCACCAGGTGACGGAAGTTGTTTCCTGTTTTGTATCAGATTCTTGTTTTGGAGTCGGAGCATAGGTAAATAACTTATTTTTATTATTACTAGTAAATATGCACGCGTGATGTGAGTATTGTTCTATTTCAAATTTTGTAAAATATATCGTTCATTGATTTTCTTTTTTAAGCTATACAAAAATAAACATAGAATGATATTCGGGGTCAGGGATTCCAGGGGTTGGGGTTCGTGGTCGAGGGGGGTTGCAGGGTCGGGGTCCGGAGTCAAGGGTTCCGAGATCAGGGTCCGGAGTCAGGGAGTCTGAGGTCGGGGGTCTGGTGGTCTATGATCAGGGGTCTGACAGTCCGGTGGTCCGATGGTCTGGGAGTCTAAGGGTTCATGGTTTGTGGCCCGGTGGTCCGGAAGTTCGGGGTCGGGGATTCGAGGGTTCAAGGTCTGGTGATCCAGGGTCAGGGGTTTGGAGATCTGGCGGTCTGATGGTCTGGGGTTCTAGGTCAAGGGTTTAGAGGTCTGTGGTCTGGGGTCGGGGCAGGCAGTCCAGTGGTCGAAGGGTCTATGGTCTGGGGTCCCTTGTCCAAGGGTCTGGTGTCCGAGGTCCTATGGTTTCTGGGGTCTAGCGGTCCAGTGGCCTGGGGGTGAGGATTTATGGTCCAGGGGTCCATGGTCGGTGGTCCAGCGGTCTGGTGGTCAGGGGGTCCAGGGTCTGAGGGTCTGACATTTTGGGGGTCGGAGGTCCCTTGTCCGGGGGTCCGGGGTCCAGAGGTTCTGGGGTTTGGTGGCCCGGGTTGGGGGTTTGTAGTCCTGGAGTCCAGGGTCCGAGGTTGGTGGTCCAGCGGTTTGGTGGTCAGGGGGTCCGAGTTTGGGGGTCAGGCGGTCTGGTGGTCCCGTGGTTCGGGAGTCCAGTGATTCGGGGGTCGGGGGTTTGTGATCTGAGGGTCTGGGGTCGGGGTCCATAGTCTGGTGGTCAGGAGGTTCGGTAGTCTAACGTCCGGAGTTAGGGTTCTTGTGGTCCGGGGGTCTGGGGGTTTGGTGGTCCGGGGTTTGGGGTCCGTGGTTCGGTGGTCCAAGTTTTGGGGTTTGGGAGTTTGGGGGTCTGACGGTCTGGTGGTCCGATGATTTTGGGGTTCGAAAGTTCGAGGGTCGAGGGTCCGAGTCTGGGGGTACGGATGTTCGGGGGGTTCGGGGATTTTTTTTTTTGAGGTTTGGAATTTGAGTTTTGGGATTTGTGGTTTGGGTTTAAAGTTTTAGTATTTATGGGTAGTTTAGACATTTCAACTTGTTGAACCAAACCGCCTAAAAATGATATTTTCTTTTATTATAGTAAGATAAGATAAGATATAGGTTTAACATATTTTCATTCTGAATATTATTTTAAAAATTGTGATTCGATCGACAGATCATTACCAGATACTAATATTGAGACATTTTTATTCAAAAATATAGAGGGAGGGATAAAAAAAATTTAGTATCCGTAAGCCGAAAAATCAGATGAGTATTCTTTGATTTGAAACACATCAATTGAGTCAAATTTTTTACAATTAAAATTAATTAATGGGCTGGCCGAAAGGCCCAGCCCAGCCTACTTCTTAATCCTTAATCACCCTCTCGATCTGCTTCTTGTTCAAATCCATCACCAACCTCTCTCCACTCTTCTTCTAAAAAAATCCTCTCTCCATTGTAAAACGAAAAAGACTATTACCCTCTCCACTAAAATTTTCACACCCAATCCCATCTTCAAAACCCTAAATCCCCAATTCTCCATCTCCCCTTCTTCTCCTCATCTTTTTCCTAACAACAACGCCATCTCCCGCGCCCTCCTCTGTTCCTCCGTCGATTTATTAGCCAAGAATTTTATTTATCTAATTGGCTGCAGGGTATCAATGTAGAAATTAGGGAGGGGTAGTTTTGACATTTCCACGTTATTAGACCAAACCAAAAAAAGATGTTTGTTTTGTTATAGTAAGACTAGTAAAGACGCACGTGCGATGCGAGTGTCGTTCTATTTCAAAATTCATAAAATATATCGTTCGGGGTCCGAGAGTCCGAGGGTCGGGGTACGGGGTCTGAGGTCGGGATCTGGGGTTCGGATATCCGGGGTCCAGATCTGGGGATCGGGGTTTATGTTCTTGAGTCGGGGGTCAGAGTTTGGGGTTTGAGGGTCTGGGTCAGGGTCCGGGGATCCGGGTCTAGGGTCTGGGGTCGGGGCTCCTATGTCCGAGGTCGAGGGTCGGGGCTCCATTGTTCGGGGATCAGATATCTGGGGTCCAGGGGTCGAGGGTCCGGGGTCCAGAGGTCGGGTGTCCAGAGTCCAGGGGCAGGGGTTCGTGGGTCCGGTGTCTGTTGTCCGGCCCCCTTCCTTTTCCCTGCTTTCATGCCCCCCACACACGCTCTTTTTCTCCTTGTTTCTCTCCTCCCAATAAAAACCCTCAAATAATAAAAACTTCCAAGTAAAAATTTAGTTGGCATGCAAGTAAAAATCTGATGTTAAAGACTTCCAAGTGACATGCAATAACATTAAATACTCAAGTCAATGTAATAAGCAAATCCTTTTAATAGAGAAACCATATTAGTTCTTATGTGCTAAGTTTCTTCCGGTAAAAGAAAGAAAGATAGACCCCTATTTAAATAGAAGAGTCATACTCTATTTTTGGTTATTTTCTGTAAGGTTTCTAGTTTTTATATGCTTTCTAGTTTCTAATATAAATATGCGTCTTTGCAATTGCATGAGATCTTTTTTCTTCTATTTTCCAAAAATGATCACAAGAGTACGAAAATATGAACCAACGCATACTTATGTTGGGAATTGTCGAGAAGTACCAAGGTTGGCGCTCACCAACTTGGTGGCGACCGCCAATAACAAAAAATAGAAGCTGGCGATGTTGTGGTGTTGGCAGATGCTAACCAACTGGTGGCCACCAGGTGACGCGAGTTGCTTCCTATTTTGTATCGGATTTTTATTTTAGAGTCGGAGCGTAGGCAAATAACTTATTTTTATTATTATAATCTGACCTTCAATAAGGCAGCCATACCTTACAAGTAAACCACTTACACAGTAGCCATAGCCATCTCCACTTCTTCGTCGACGGGATGAATCATTGCCAATCTTCTTCCGTGCTGGTACCACTTGTTAATTTCGAAATAGATGAGTATAGCCATAATGATTAAGAAGAAGAACCCCCCAAATTTGCTCCGATCACTATTAGGATAATGTGTGCGATGCCGTCAACTTCTTTGTCTAGAGAAATTGGAAGTGAATAGATTTTTTTGGACGTTCTTGTCAAACAGAACCAAATTAGGAGCAAGCACCTTTAGTTATGTTTAGTCACTTAAAGCACTAGGTCTAGATTTCTTCAGCACTCGCTAACTAGAGTTAGAGCATAGGTTGGCCTTACTAAGGTTTTTATGAGGAAAACAGGGTGGGATTTGGATTTGGCCATTTATGAAGGGGTTGATTATTCCAATAGCACTAAGAGCATATTCACATATGTTTTTAGAGAGTTTGACTGTGAAGTGTTTATATGATGGGGGGAGGTGGATGTTGTGAGGAGTGGTTGAGTTGATATTTGGAGATTTTGATACTCCGAGAAAAATCTGATGTTATATGATAAATGGCCCGGAAAGACTTCCAAATAACATGCAATAACATTAAATACTCAAGTCAATGTAATAAGCAAATCCTTTGAATAGAGCAACCATATTAGTTCTTATGTGCTCTAAGTTTCTTCCAGCAAAATAAAGAAAGATACCCCTATTTAAATAGAAGAATCATACCCTCTCTTTAGTTATTTTTGGAAGGTTTCTAGTTTTATATGGTTTCTAGTTTCTAACATAAATACACGTCTTTACAATTGCATGAGATCTTTTTTCTTCTATTTTCCAAAAATTATCACAAAAGTACAAAAATATTGGGGGTAGCCCCAATCTAAAACTGAGACTAAGATCTGTGAAAGAAGGTTGATCACCAGAACACACTAACTCTTGAAATTGGTATGTGTGGAGATTCTGGTTTTATCGTAAGGGGTACTTGGTTCAAGACTCATTCACCATAGAATCCTGATAAGGCTTTGAATTTCTTACACTAAGTTCAAATCCAAAAAGATACCTATCATTTATGTATCATGTTAAAATTTTCTTTGTTTACTATTTTAAAAGTTTTGAAAGTAGGAGGAGAATGTTGAATATTTTTAAATAACTTTGACATACGAAGTATAAGTCGCTATGACAGGGGGTGCCAGGGGGAGCGTAGCCCCCGTCCAAAATTGGGATTGACCTAAATGATACACATTATTTGAATTCGGAGGAGCTGGCGACTGCCAATAATTTTAGTCAAAGAGTTTTCTGGTGCAAATGACTTGTGTTGGCTGGCAAGTTCATTGGTGCCCGACATTATTTTTGGTCCGAGAATTCTTGGACCAAGTGACCTGTGGCCGCCACTTGATTGATGATGCAAGTCAGCCCAGACAGATCCAAACTTCATGCCCCTTGAATTTAAACTCAAGAGAAGTGACCCAATTCATAAGCCACTATTGAACTCAAGAGAAGTGACCCAATCTATAAGCCACCATTGACACTTGTTCCAGAGACATTTTCAAAATAGATGAGTATAGCCATAACGATTAAGAAGAAGATCCCCCAATTGTTCCGATCACTAGTGTGATGTTCCATGTGGCGCCGTCACTTTTTTTCTTTGGAGAATCACGAAGTGAGTGCCAATCCATTTTGCTTCCGACGATAACAAGCCTTTTGAGTTTTTTAAGATTCGACAATAACAAAAGGCTGTTGTATGAAGATCGGATGATAACAAGCTCGGGTATATATACTGAACTTTCTGGACGTCCACATCAAAAAAAACTTGTAGCAGCTGTAGCTTGCATTACTAGAGATTTAATTATGCATGCATCCAAGTTGTAGCAATACTCGATATGCAATTGTTAACTCATAGGGATCAAACACGTTTTTCCATGTTTAGGACAGATTGTGGCTTGTAGTAGAGATTTAATTATGCATCCAACTTGAGCTCAGTAGCTATATACAATGTCTTCAAAACTGCAATCCGACGACGGTCAGACCAGTCGGATCGTCACCCGGGAACAAACTCGGGTCGATTTTTGCCCCAAATCTAGGCGGTGGTTGAATTGGTCAAAATTAGGTCGGACTATCTAGTCAGGTACTTCCGGGTGACCCGGTTCGCCTAGATCGGAAAAAATAGTTTTTTTCTTTCTATTTTATCGGATTTAATTTAGAAACAAAACCTCTATTTCCATGCTCGGAATGTGTACATCACTTTTAGATCACAATAAACTTATCTTTTTACCAATTTTCGATAATATGTCTACTAAGTCAAATGAATTGGATTAATATGTCAAACAAGAAAACTTGTATAATCATCTTCTTGTACTTCTAGACTTATTAAATTGATATTTGAAAACTTTGTTTGGATAAATTGTATAACAAATTGCTAAATATTTGAATTTATTTAGTTTATTTATCATTTTTATGCTAAATTAAATTTATTAAACTTTATTTAATTTTATTAATATAAAAGAAGAAGTTACAGTCCGACCAATGGTCTGACCGGTTGTCTCAGGTGAACTAAAAATTTTAGAAATTTCTGGGTCACCATCCTGTCAGTTTTAAAAATATTAGCTATATATGTTGGTAATTAATTATCCCACCCACCCGCTCACCTTCGTATGTAAGTAAATATAAACAATAAAACTCATTTCCCACTAAAATTGCCGTTGATTTAGGAATAGCCAAAAATTCAAACAATGAGACACTAACCCTAAAAGGACTGATGGCAGTGATATACACGCTCATTAGTTTGGGAGATAAATTAATCTCGAAAATCCAAGAATGGAGAAAATACAAAATTAAATTCTCAATTTTGTACAGTTGATGGCCTCATTGGCCATGGTTGAAAAGCCAAGAGACAAACTTAACGTTTAAACTAGCTTCTCCCTTTTTCTTTATGTTTTATCGATGACTAAAAATAAATTAGCTGTTTGGAGTAATAATTGGAAGAGACGAGTCTAAGATGCATAATAGGATATTACAAAATGAATTGAATCAACCATCTATTTTCAATAAACCAGTACTTTTCAACATCGATTTTTTCTCCAAGTTTGACTATTCTCGAATCGTGTTATCATTCTTCACAACTTAAGAAGCTACTTAGGATTCTTGTCTTCTTATTTAGGTTCTTGGCTATTCCTAAATTAGTTCCAATATTTCGATGGGGAAGAAATTTATTATTTAGGTTTGGAGTTAGAGTTAAGTGATTGAATTCAGATCTATACGGGAAGAGTGAGATGAGACGGGTGGGAGTTATTTAAATGGAGATGAGTGTGTTAAGTTGTAACACCTCCGTGATTTAACCGACTGTTTATACAGACCAATACGAATCTTTTCCAGTATATTTTGTCCTCACTCGCGCGCATTTCGAAAAATTTCTCAAGAGGTCACCCATCCTGATCGTACTCCCAGCCAAACGCGTTTAACCATAGAGTTCTCTCAAGATGTGTACCAGAAAAGAAGGTGTACTTTGTTGATATAAATAGTACCAATCAAATCACTTAAGGCTTTCAGACAGAACATATCATTTTTGGGGTATCACATTCACCCCTCCTTAAATACGTGACGTCCTCATCACGCTAGACAGAACACAGAACATTCTCAGAATAGTATTTGCTCTGCTACCAAATATAACACCCCCGTGATTTGACCGACTGTCTCCACAGACTAATACGAGTCTTTTCCAGCGTGTTTTGTCCTCACTCGCACGCATCCCAGAAAATTTTTCATGAGGTCACCCATCCTGATCCTACTCCCGGCCAAATGCATTTAACCTTAGAGTTATCTCAAGATGTGTGCCAGAAAAGAAGGTGCATCTTGTTGATATGGATAGTACCAATCAAATCACTTAAGGCTTTCAGACAGAATATATCATTTTCGGGGTATCACATTCACCCTTCCGCAACATCCTCATCGCGCCAGACAGAATACAGAACAGTCCCAGAACTGTATTTGCTCTGATACCAAATGTAACGCCCCCGTGATTTGACCAACTGTCTCCACAGACCAACACGAGTCTTTTCTAGCGTATTTTATCCTCACTCGCACGCATCTCAAAAAACTTCTCAGGAGGTCACCTATCCTGATCCTATTCCTGTCCATATGCATTTAACTTTGGAGTTCTCTCAAAATGTGTGCCAGAAAAGAAGGTGCACTTTGTTGATATGGATAGTACCAATCAAATCACTTAAAGCTTTCAGACATAACATATCATTTTCGGGTATCACATAAGTGATGGAGGGGTATTTTTGGTAATGTTATATGACAATTTTATGATATTCAAAATAATAATTGGTCTCAAGGACTAATGAGTTCGATTTCTCAAAACTTAAGAATTAAATTACTTAGAGTTGGACCTTCTAGTATATTATGTCAAAACATAGGGACTTATGAGTATTTACTCCAAAATTTTATTGTTATTTTTAATTACAAGGACTAATGAATTCTATTCTTAAATTTTAGGGACTAAATCACTATGAAATGGACCGGTCATTACATTATGTGAAAATTTAAAGACTAATGAATTTTTTCTCCTTTTATAATTCCCAACTTGTAGCAATTACTCGCATGCATCCAACTTGTAGCAGTTGTAGCTTGCATTACTAGAGATTTAATTATGCATACATTTAACTTGTAGCGATACTCGCATGCGATTGTTAGCTCATAGGGATCAAACATGTTTTTCCATGTTTAGGACAGATTGTGGCTTGTAGTAGATATTTAATTATGCATCCAACTTGAGCCGAGTAGCTATATATGTGTTGGTAATTAATTATGCATCCAAATTTTCACAAAATGGCAAGAAGCTTGAGTGTTGGTTCAGGACTTGTTTGCTTGGCTCTGGCCTTGTGCACACGGCAGTGCCATGCTTGGCCAAGGATTATATGACAACCTTGCTCAGTACTTGCACATTAAATTCTTCGAGTTGACTAAAACTAATAATTTTAAGATAAGTATTTAGCATTTATACATTTTCTCGTGCTACCGAGAAATTTTGGTATTCGCACTTTATTTCTTCACAATAACAAACTGTTGTAGTTTGTAAACTGAACAAAAACAACTGTAAGAATTATTAAAAGATAAACCCTCAAAAAAATTATTAAAAGATATCCTAAATTTATACTCTTGAAATACTATATATTACCGAGGTTACTACTCTCCAATTTGAATATGTGGCATCAACCATTAAAGGGTGGAAAATGGCAGGGGAAAATTTTATTTTTATTTTTAATTGCAAGGATTAATGAGTTTGATTCCTCAAATTTTTAGGAATATATTACTATAAAATGGATCGATTATTACATCACGTGAATATTTAAGGATTAATGATTTTTTGTTCTTTCATAATTTGTATTCACCAAATTATAATTCAAATATGTTCAAGTTTGAATTCTCGCACGTATCTTGAAAAAATTTGAAGTTAAACGTATTTGATCTAAGATAATTTCAGGATGGGTAAGTTCCTGAAAATTTCAAAGATACATGTGAATGAATATTTTTTTTGTGAAGAAAATTTAGGCGCGTTAGCCTAAATCCCGGGGCTCTAGACGGCATTGATTTTTGTTCTCCTCCCAAGCAAAGTTTTGCCATTTTCGCTAGGGGTGGGAATTGACTCACCGACCCCTGAAAAACGAGACAGGACTCGTTACCATCCTACCCGCCTTGCGTTGGTCATGTGAATGAATATTTATGAAAATAGTGCGATCGGATATTTTTTTTCCGTTATCCCGTCGATCAAAAACACTATGGATGGCAATGGATAAGATCCGTGTATTCTATAGGACCTAGATCCTTATCCTCTATTTTGAAGGTAGACCGAGATCCTTGCCTTTATCCTCTTTTGGAAAAAAAATTCGGGTAAAATATGTGTCATAAAATACCAAGTAGGATCAGGATAGACCCGCGGATCCACAGTATTTAAAAATTGTTTACTTAAAAAAATTGAACTTACACAAATCAAAGTTTATACGTATTCCAAAATCAAAATGCACGATAGTTATTTATCTTTATAATTGTTTTGGGCGATATTTAGTGCTTACTATACTATTAGATATAATGTACTTGTATACATTTGACATAGCCTTTTAATAGATAATAATATTTTATTTATAAAAAAATGCAGAACTTACAGTAATATACGTGACGGTTATTTTTTGAGGGATACGTGATGGTTATACCAACAAGAGAATGTTCATCACTTTTGCCTTTTCGTGAAAAAGGTTAATGCCAATCAGTGCGCTTATAAAATATGCTAATTACCAACCATAATGAACAAAATTAAATAAATTGATACCTGGATTTGGGGCACGGGGCCGCCGCAGTCGACAAAGGTTTGGTCTTTTACTGGAGCGTTATATATATATATATAATTAATTCAGGTAGAATTTTTATAGGGCCATATTCATACTCTTATTTTTTCTAAAAATCATGATTCGAATCTACACCCGATCAAAACTTAAATTCGTCAGGTTTAGAACCGGATATACCCTCGAGATCCGGTTCTAATTCCCATCCCTAAAAAACACCATCTTTACCAAGATTTTCTCAAAACCCATATATTCTTGTCACCATTTTCGACGAAAGATCGGAACTTTCTATATTCTAACGCCCCCGATGGTCTGGAAACCCAACTTGGTCCTGTACGCTTGCGTCGCGAAGGGCCCCACCGTGCTGGCTTAGCACGGTTCGTCGCATGAGGGAATCGAATCGATAGCGAGGAGGTGCGTTGAGAGGACCCCGCCCGACCACTCGTGCTTCTCCCACACGGTAATGAAAAAGTCGTATACTTTCTTAATCGATGACCCATTTGCGTATTTCGTGGTTTGCCATGAGGATGTTGGTCTGGACGAGTCGCTCCGGTTCCTGGACCGGGTTAAGGGGGCTTTTGAGGGTTTCGTTGGTGGAGGGAGGGTGATAATGAGGTGAGTGATTTAGTGTTTGCAAGGGAAAAAGTGTCCCTTGTTTTGAGGATTGTTGATGGAGAGAGGTAAGACATTGCCATTGCCTTTGGTTTCGAGTCCGGGTAAGGTTACGATGATGAAGAAGAAGAAGAAGAAGAAGAAGAAGAAGTGGAGGTTTTCCGGTAGTGGTGGTGGGGAGGTGAATGTGGATCACCGCGGGGTTGGTAATGGTGGGGAGAATGGCAATGTGGGTTCGAGTAGGGAGTTGCCGGTTTATATGATGCTAAAAGGTGGCAGTGGAGCTGGAGCTGGAGCATATTTGGGTGAGGGGAGGCATAAGGCCAAGGAAATGTGGAGGAAGCATGTTTGGATTGTCTTAGTGTTGGACTTAGTTATTTGTGTGGGTTTGTTTGGAATTTGGTTGCGGGTTTGTAGAGGTTTTAAGTGAAGGATGGATGAATTCTTACAGCTCTGCCTGTTCGAGGGTGTTCCTTGCTCGTGGGTGCTTTTTGCCAGTATATTGGTTTATTGTCGTACCACTCGAGTTGAAACTCGGTTCTGCATCAGAGACATGTTTGGGAAGAGTACATAAAAGGGAAAGGGTTCACACGAGGGATTCTTGTTTTTTGGCATTTCTTTCTAATGTCGAATTGACATATTGGTATATGCTTGCAAGAGGATTTCTCTTCTGTTCATATGTTCAATTTACACAATATACCAGCTTATGCCATTCTCTCCTAATCTTTACTGTCTTCTGTCGCAATTTTCGTCCTTCCTTCATGTGAATCGATCTTTTCTTCTATCCATCTCACACAATATGTATATTTCATTGCCTTTTGATTGTCCATGAGGTTAGTTATCACAGAATTTCTCCTTTCCTTTTTAGTGTCACCGTGAATTATTAGTCTCAGGACAACTTCGTTTCATTTGATCTTCTTGGTGGTGCTGCTGGTGAAGAGTTGTATATTTCACAGATGAATATTACTGTACACCACAAGTCTATTTATACAGGTAATTACATAACTGTTGGGCTACAAATCAGGAAGGTGATATTCTCTAATAACTGCTGATCAAGGCAGATATGGTTGCTGAGATTATGGGCGTGATCCGAGGCCTGAGATTACGGGATGGTTGTGATCTCGTACAGCTGTTTGTGAATCATGGTTGATTAGGTAACTCTTATTACCCCCCCGCAAGCGAAGCGTGGTTAACGGTGAGCTTGGTCCTTAAGTCTTCGAACCTGCTTCGAGGTAGCGGCTTTGTGAGGATGTCAGCAAGCTGGTCTTTTGTGGAGATGTATCTGACTTGGAGCCGTTTTGCTGCGACTTGTTCTCTAACAAAGTGAAAGTCGATCTCCATGTGTTTGGAGCGACTGTGAAAGACGGGATTGGCCGAGAGATATGTTGCTCCTAGATTGTCACACCATAGAATTGGAGGGGGCTGTGAGGGCATGTGGATCTCACGCATCAGGGACTGTAACCACATGAGCTCAGAGGCCGCCGTGGCGAGGGCTCGGTATTCATCTTCTGTGGAGGAGCGGGACACCACTTTTTGTTTGCGGGAGGACCAAGAGATTAGGTTGGGACCAAGAAAGACCCCAAACCCTGTTGTAGATCGTCGGTCGACCGGGCAGCCTGCCCAATCGGCATCACTGTAGGCTGAAAGAGTAAGGTTGTTGCTGGGCTTGATGATGAGGCCATAGTTAGAGGTGCCTTGTAAGTAACGGAGAATACGTTTGACCCCACCCCAGTGAGCCGCGTCGGGGGAATGCATGAATTGGGCAGCTTTGTTGACAGCGAATGCTATCTCAGGGCGGGTGATGCCGAGGTACTGAAGACAGCCAATGAGTTGTCTGTAGAGAGCTGGGTCACAGTCGGAGGTAACTTGAGGTGCTGCCGTGGTTGCTGGCGTAGCTAGCGCTTTACACTCAGCCATCTTAGCTTTGTTGAGAATTTCCCGTATGTATTTGTGTTGGGAAAGGACTAATCCCGCCGTTGTCCGCTGCGCCTCGATGCCTAGGAAAAAGGACAAATCTCCAAGATCTTTAACAGCAAAGTGGTGATTAAGATACTTAATTAATTCACACAGGAGGGCGGTACTGGAACCAGTGACTAGTATATCATCCACATAAACAAGTGCAAATAATCGAATGTCACCCCGATTGAGATAGAATAGAGATGTGTCTGTCTTTGACCCATGAAATCCGAACTTACAGAGAGCAGCTTTAAGGCAGCTGAACCAGGCACGAGGAGCCTGTTTGAGACCGTAGAGAGATCGTCGCAGTTGACAGACATAGTCCGGATATTGGGGATTGACAAAGCCAGACGGTTGCTCCATATACACAGCTTCATTGAGGTATCCGTGCAGAAATGCATTTGAAACATTGAGTTGCCGTACCGGCCAACCGTGGGAGATAGCTAGAGATAGGATGAGGCGTACCGTTGCCGGTTTGATGACAAGGCTGAAAGTATCATGGTAATCGACGCCGGGACGTTGCTGGAACCCTTTTGCGACAAGCCGGGCTTTGTATCGAGCGATGGACCCATCGGAGTGATGCTTCACACGAAACACCCACTTATTTCCGAGTATATTCGTGGCTGTCGTACGTGGAACGAGGACCCAAGTCTGATTTTTTATGAGAGCATTGAATTCCTCCACCATTGCTGTTCGCCAATTTTGGTGTTTGACGGCCTGGGTGAAGCAGGTGGGCACTGCGTCGGGACTGGTGGCGACAAGGGCTACTGCTGCGGACTTGCTTTGGGATCGAGTGACCATGCCGTGGGTTCGGCCAGCAGGGACAGGCGGTGGAGGCGACTGGGTGGCTGGTTGAGTCGTGGGAGGCAGCGGTGGTGCGGCAGGAACTGGTGCTCTCGGCCTTCTGGTATAAACTCGTAGAGCTGGGTTTTGTGGTTGGCCCGATTCTTGAGACTGGTGGGATGGAGTGGGCCCAGAGGGTAATGGCAGTCCAGCGGCTGGATTAGGAGGTGGGTTGGGCCCATTCGGATGTGCTGGCCCAGTTTGTGTATGTGTCCCAGCTGGTTGAAAACTGAAGCTGTAGAAAAGTCCAGAGGAGGTAGCGTCATGGTACGAGTCCGATGCTTGGGCCCGACTATCTGAATATTTCTGATCTGTGAAGGGAAATACAGATTCATCAAATAGAACATGCCTGGATATATATATCTTTTGAGTGGAAATATCAAGACAACGATATCCTTTATTCTGACGACTGTACCCCAGAAATACGCACGGGGCGGATCGTTGCTCCAGCTTATGCTTAGTAATAGGGCGTAACCACGGATAGCAGAGGCACCCAATAACCCGCAAATTAATAATTGAGGGTGCATCTCCAAATAATTTCTCATACGGTGATATATTATTGAGAAGAGGAGTTGGCAGACGATTGATGAGATATCCTGCCGTATCAAAGATGAGAGACCAATATTTTAATGGAATCGATGCGTGATGCAAGAGAGCGAGGCCAGTTTCAACTATGTGCCGATGTTTCCGCTCCGCACACCCATTTTGTTCGGGTGTATAAGGACATGATACCCTGTGAGTGATACCTGTCTCAACAAAATACTTTGTTAAGGCTTGAAATTCGCCTCCCCAATCTGATTGAAAAACTTTGATAGGCCGCTCAAAGAACTTTTCTACTTGAGCCAGAAACTGGACAAAAGTTGCAAACAGGTCAGATTTCCATTTTAAGAAGTAGAGCCACACATACTTGCTATAGTGATCATAGAATACTGCATAGTATTGAAATCCGTCATACGAGGAAACAGGAGATGGACCCCATAAATCACTACAAATCAGGTCTAAAGGGCCTGATGCTTGGAATTTTGAAACAGGAAACAGGAGCTTGTGAATCTTCCCAACACTACAACCGTGGCAAAGAGACGGCAGAGTTTTATTTGAAAAGGAAATTGACTGCGATATGAGAGCAGCTTTGACAGCATGAAGATTGGCATGCCCCAGACGTTGATGCCAGACTTGGAGCGACGGAACAATAGCAGCAATATTAGCATGCAGATGAATGACTGGTGGAAGAGGGTAGAGTCCATCTTTACTCTGGCCGTGGTATAGGATCTGCTTCGTGACCTGATCTTTGACAAAGAAATGATTACCAACAAATTCCACAATGACGTTGTTATCCCGAGTAAGAGCGCTCAAAGATATCAGATTAGTGCGAGCATTCGGGACACATAGCACATTGGATAGATTAATAGACGACTTTGATAACGGAAATGACATAGACCCAGTATGTGAGATAGGAAGAGTATTTCCATTACCGAAGGTCACTTCTTCAGGTCCGTTGTATTCGGAGTGCAGTTGGAGATTGGACAGGTCAGAAGTAAGGTGGTGAGTGGTACCCGAGTCAAGCACCCACGGAGAGCTCTGGCCTTGTGGGGAGGTTGTGTGGTTGGCTCGTGGCTGTGTGGGCTTGGATGAACCCGAGCGACGGGCTGAGCTGCAGTTCCGGGCCAAGTGTCCATATCCAGAACAATTGAAACATTGGACATCATCTTCTTGGGCTGAATAAGGCCCATTTGCGGAGTATTGTTTCCGCTGCTGGCCAGTATTAGTGTGAGAGCCTTGTTGGGCCTGATACCCATAGAACTGATGTAGGCCGCTTCCCCCTCTTCCAGAGCGACCCCCTCCTCCTCTTTGACTGCCTCGGCCGCCATGTACTCCTCTGCCTCTGGCGGCGTAGTTAACCGAAGGAACCAGGGATGACGGCTGAGCGACGGTGAGACGGCGCAGGTTCATCTCCTCAATTTTTAGCAGGCCATGAAGTTCTTCAAGAGGGATGGCTTCCCCTCTAGCTTCGATATTCCGGGCAAACGGACGGTAGGTCTCATCTAACCCGAACAGAACCTTCTGAACGATATCATCATTCGAGACTGGTTGGCCCAGTGCTGCAAGCTGGTCAACGATGTTCTTCGCACGAAGAAGGTAGGCGTCGATGCTGTCCGAGCCTTTGGTGAGAACGCTGAGATCTTGTTTGAGACACAACATCTAAGCACGGGATTCGGTACCGTACGCCTTGAAGAGACGGTGCCAGACCTCTCTGGCGGTGGCGTAGCCCACTACTTGTGGCAGCACGGAACTTGACAGTGACGAGTTCAGCAGCGTTTGGATCTTTTTGTCATTCTTGAACCACTTGAGATAGTCCGGATTGGGAAGCGGTGGCGCGTCGGTGGTGACTCCTGCCTGATATTTCTCTGGTACCGGTGTACTCCCATCAACGTGGCCATACAGGTCAACACTCCATAGCAAAGGCTCGATCTGAGCCTTCCAAAGCAGATAATTGCTGCTGGTTAACTTCTCGCTGATTTGAGAGAATTGGGTGGTGTTTCCGGTGGTCATAGTAGCTGTAAAGGAATGGTTTTTTTTTTGTTTAAAAAAATTGGCTCTGATACCATGAAGAGTTGTATATTTCACAGATGAATATTACTGTACACCACAAGTCTATTTATACAGGTAATTACATAACTGTTGGGCT
Source organism: Hypericum androsaemum (assembly GCA_963995505.1). NCBI lineage: Eukaryota > Viridiplantae > Streptophyta > Magnoliopsida > Malpighiales > Hypericaceae > Hypericum > Hypericum androsaemum. The sequence goes on from OZ023182.1 coordinate 16,290,768, forward strand.
ACAAATCAGGAAGGTGATATTCTCTAATAACTGCTGATCAAGGCAGATATGATTGCTGAGATTATGGGCGTGATCCGAGGCCTGAGATTACAGGATGGTTGTGATCTTGTACAGCTGTTTGTGAATCATAGTTGATTAGGTAACTCCTATTAGCTGGAACATGGTAGTGTCGGTCCCCTTTTTCGATCAACAGCACAAATAACCACTATGCATAAAGGCAATATCAATCAAAACACTGCTCTATGTAACAGGGGGAACAACGTCCATCTAACGGATTCACATCTATATGTAACAGGGCCAGGGACATCGAGGAAGCATGGTGTACATCGGGGGAGATGACCAAGCTAACCAAGAGGCATCAACAACTTATCGGTTGGGATAAGCCTCCGGAGGGGTGGACGAAAATGAATATGGATGGTGCCCGACGTGCTACTTTGAATAGAGCTACATCGGGTGGCCTTATCCGTGACAACAACGGTGACTGGATTGGTGGCTTCGCGTGTAACTTGGGCGATTGTTCGAGTGTCGAAGCTGAACATGGGGCGCATACCATGGGCTCACTCTTGCTTGGAACATCGGTACTAGAAGGGCAATGCTTGAAGTCGATTCCCAAATCGTGGCGAATTACCTACTGTCCACGGAGAATCCCACATCATCCTGTTCACCAATCCTTCTGGATATTAGGGAGCTGTTATCGAGGGATTGGATGATCGAGATAAAACATATCTATAGAGAAGCGAACGGCGGTGCGGATTGGATGGCGAACTTTGCCTTTAGCATCCCAATAGGCCTCCAATATTTTGTGAGACACCTACTGTTCAGGGAGATTAGCGATGTTGCCTATCCCAGATCCGTTGTTGTTACTGCTTAATGTCATTTCAATAAAATAGGGGCTCTGCCCCTCCTATTTAACCCCAAAAAAAAAAAACCAACACTGCTCTTCCTCTTCCTAACCAGCTTCAGCCATACGTTAAACACATTGAGACAACGATCTCTTCAACCACAAGGTGTGAGTTTCTTGTTCCCTGCACCACGAGGGTTATAATCCTTCCAGTCGTCCCACCCTCGAGCCTTCTCTACCGCCTTATCTTCATCCTCGTCGTCTTCTTCGCCCATTTTCAACTTTGCATTGTCCTTGTATTGCATTGTCCTTGTATTGTACCACCCAGAGTTGGCCTCTTCCATAAATTTTGCATTCCTCTCTTGCTATGTGTTCATTAACTCCATCTCTTTCAACCCGGTTTCTTCTATACTCATTGTTGGCAACCTATGATAAGGAATCCATATTTCAGCATATCATCAGTTTGTGGGCTCGAAGCAAAAAATCGATATAGCCAATTTACCACAGATGAATAGGAGAGAACATACCTGTGGCTAGGTTGGGAGACCTGTGCGGCGATTCTCTCTCTCTCTCTCTCTCTCTCTCACTTGATAGGCTTCTGCCTACAAGACTTGCTGTCCCCAATATCATTGGCTGGTGCTTGTGTTCGTGCTTGTGATACTTTGGCTCTGCTTACTAGAACATCTGGAGCAAAAGTAGCACAAGTGAGGTTGGGCTGGCTATGTAAATTGTGCTCGTGTGGCAGTATTACGGTGCCAGGTTTCTGCTTTCTTGCTACGTTCATCAAGTACAGACTGAGAGAATTCATTCTCTCTTTCCTGAAAACTCAAGTGAAAAGGTATCTCTTATCCTCGCGCGATGTATATACAGGTCCTTTTGGCTATCCATAGGCTTTTTGGTTTGATCTTTTTGGTAATTCTGTGGTGTTTGTTCCAGATAGCGTTTATCACTGTGATGTGTATTGATAGGCATTATATGGTACTTCGGATGTACTTGGTAGTCTAATTTGGTGAAATACAATAATTTACTTATAAGAAAAAGTTTTCAACAACTATCGGGAAAACATTGACAACATTTGAGCCAAGAAAAAGGGGACCAGATTTTGTAAAGGAGTGACATGTCTAGTACGGTCCTGAAGAACGAATCATTTTATCATAACCGAGTGAACCATTTTATCCAACCCCTTTTATCCACGAAACTATTTTATCATAACTGAGCGAACTATTTTATCCAACCCTTTTTATCCTGAAACTATTTTATCATAACTGGGCGAACCATTTTATCCAACCTCTTTTATTCCGGTCAGGGTCCCGATTTCTTCGGGACGGTTCCATGAAACCATTTTATCATAATTGAGCGAATCATTCTATCATAACTGGACGAACAATTCTATCATAATATGACGAATCAATTTATCTCTCAGAATGGTCCTGGAATGTTTTACACATCTAAGATCGAATCCACTCCCGAGAAAAAAATCATTGTGAGCCAATTCCATCTGAAGTATAGACCTAGTCCAGGTCGTCTATGATGCTAATTTAAGAAATTGCTAATGAGGTATAGAAACACATTAAGATGGGCCCAATAGCTCATAAGCTTGATAAATGGGTCCCGATTTCTTCGGGACGGTTCCATGAAACTATTTTATCATAATTGAGCGAATCATTCTATCATAACTGGACGAACAATTCTATCATAATATGACGAATCAATTTATCTCTCAGAATGGTCCTGGAATGTTTTACACATCTAAGATCGAATCCACTCCCGAGAAAAAAATCATTGTGAGCCAATTCCATCTGAAGTATAGACCTAGTCCAGGTCGCCTATGATGCTAATTTAAGAAATTGCTAATGAGGTATAGAAACACATTAAGATGGGCCCAATAGCTCATAAGCTTGATAAATGGGAAAATGACGCAAGAATCAAATTAATGGGTTCCAAGGTCTGAGCCCGTCGATCTGCAAAGGAACCTTAAAAAATAAAAAATTCCCCTTTAGAGAAACTTCAATTGGTTAATACAAAGCATCAGAATATAAACTAACTAGAACATATAAACTAACTACAACATGAATTAGTAATTATGATTTACAAAGAAGGTGCATATTGTTATATAAATAGTCAAATTAAATCACTTAATTTTTTCAGACAGCACATATCATTTACAAGTTATTACATTATTCCTTTCACTTTTTTGTAAAATAAAAATCCAAAGATACATATCTGTGGTTTAATACTCATCTAAAATGTCTCATATGGTTACTCGGGTAGATCAATTTATGACTTCGACAGCCGTCCTTGATGAGTCGATGAAACAGCGCAGTTTGTGCCTATGTGGCTAGGTCAAAAAATTCAAAACAATCCCTAATTTGTTTATATTAGTTCAAAACACCCCTTTTCTCTCCCGTCTTTCTTTCTCCCATTTTCATCCTTCAGAACCGAAAAGCCACTCCATGTATCCATCAACCTTGAGCCGAAGAACATCTCCAAAAAAAAAACTTGAGCTGAAGAACCTACAACAAACACCAACACAACTCAACCAGATTACCAACCTGACCATCCCCTAAATAAAAAAGCATTATAATTCAAAAAAGTGAGATAAGAATAATTATTTTAAATTATCTCAATTTTTTCACCATCCACACTAATATCCCCAAATTAGAACTCCATTCCAAACCCTAGCAAGCGAATCTCCAAATTCTGACATTTTCCCTCTACTTGTGTTTTCATGTTTTATTTCCACAATCTATTGAAGCCCTAAATCTCCAAATAGGGAACATGGCTCCAAGTTGAAATCTTTTTTTCATTCTCGTAACAATGTGTCTATTTGGCAAAAAACGGTGTTGTTTCCATGACTCATCGAGGGTAGCTGCCGAGTCGTGATTTGTCATGTTTGGGAAAACTTTTTTGACAAATTTTAAATCACAGATTTATATGTGTCAAATCGTCAAATCATAAAATATTAAATTGCAGTTTCCTAACTATTTTTACCACAATCGTATACTATCAACTTCTTTGACTAGTGTAGTGGAACAACATTTTAACGGGATTAGCTTACTGCAAAATTAACTCCATTGATCATTTTGGTTTTTTATATCTGTTTTCAAGTACCCTTCAAAATGTCAATGGTCAAGTGGCAAGACTCAACGTTTATTAATTATCAATATGATTTTTTCTTTTGGAAAAAATGTAAAATTAAATTTGAATCAAAATAATAAACAATAAATTCTTATTTTATTGCACAATGACAGAAATATAGAACGCACCGAGAGGATGGCCGGTTGCACAAGAATAGTAACCTAGTCGCGAACAACCAGATTGAAAGTAGAAACCAAGCCGAAAAACAACTCAGCTCTATACACTCCCATGCAAATAGCACGGGTTAAAGTCGCTATCATTATTAAAATTCTTATTGTAAACAAATAACATGGAAGGAAAACCACAGTGGGAAGAATATATTTTTATTCTTCGGTGACATAACTTTATGTCACCAAACTAAAGAAGTTACCCAATTATTTTACAGTTTAGCACTTTTCCTAAATAGTAGAAATTCATATTTGAATTATCTAAATACATCTTTCAGCAGTGGCCCTTATTCTTTGCCTTCTTGATTATTTACTTATATAATAGCATGCGTGCAATCCACTATTCTAAACTTGTACCTCTTGGCAGCTATGATTTAATTTACAACTTAACAAGATGCAAATTTTATTGTAGCTCCAAAAAAGCCTTCCTTCCGTCGATGCACAAGTTTATTGTCCAAATCAACTTGTTTAGGAAGTTCGTTAAAAACCAAATTATTGTCAAAATTTCATAAGAAAATACTGAAGTCTTGAGACGTGTTCTGAACTTAATTGTAATGAAATAAAGATTCAAATTACCTTATATTAAGATTTAAAGCATGTATGCTTTTAAAAAAATTACTTCAAATTTATTGGGTCGACAAATCTTGAACTATAAAATTTTCAAAATATCCAAATTCATGGACCACAAATTTTTTTTTCAAAATCTCTCTAGTAGCTCATTTAGAACACAATGTTATTTGACTAATGAATATGTAATTCATTTATTATTTGAATGCTCTCATGCGGGAGATGCGTGGATTTGCAGTCCTATTAGCTTCAAATTTGATCATAATGTGCATGCAAGTTTTGCTTGTTGATTTATGGCTTTATATCATCCTTTTCAATCCTTAGCCACATTTGATCTCTTGTCGATTGCTATTCATCTATGCTGGGGCATTTGATTAGCAGATCTGCCATGCGAGCTGCGAGCACCATTTAATATGGCTTGTGGTTCAACTATACTGGGGCATTTGATTAGCAGATCTGCCATGCGAGCTGCGAGCACCATTTAATATGGCTTGTGGTTCAACTTATATGTATTGTCATCCTTTACCATTAGTGTACTTACTCAGCCTTTATTGACACCTATTTTGACTAATCTAATGAAATTCCTAAATAGGCGGTGCTCGAGCTACTTCCTTTGAAGTACTGAGCTTTAACGTTTACATGTATTATAGCTTGCGTGGGATATACTGTTGTGGGCATCTCTATCGATAGAATGAAAGCAACATGGCAGCTGGGATGAAACCTGCAACAACTTATAATATTTTATTCGATAAGTTAAAATTTTTAAATCTATAAAAAATTTGGTAAGTTAAAATGGAAATTCATTGTTGGAAATATGCAGGGAGCACTGGCCACCTCAGCGACGTTTGGTTTGATTATTTAGGTCACCCTGAGACGAGGTTCAATCTACACGACAATGTTCAATTCGTTGGCGTTGGTCTTCCTAGCCATCCTGGAAGCGATATTCCTTCATACATCAATCACCGTAGGGATGTACACATTCTAAATCATTCATTTCTGCTCTGAATTTGTTTTAAATTTTGGCTCCACTCTAACCTCAATTATAAATTTATAATGCATGGTTATCGGGATGACAATGATACTGGGGATTGTTTACCTTCTTAATTGGCAAAAACGTGGAAACGGAGAAATCGGAGATGGCGACACATGATGTTGAAGCAATTATTTACAACAGCCAAGAATGCCCATGGGCAAGGAGTGAAGAAATTCTATTTTGAATAGCAGCAAACAAGTAGCAATTTAGGCAAATACTAAATAATGAGATTGAATTTGGTGTTGGCAGCTAAAATGAAGTCTTACATAAACTTGAAATTACAAATAGTCTATCTTTAGTGATAAGGTAAATAATGCCAAATATGGATAACTTATTGTCTCTACTAATAATTTTTTAGTTATGTATGAAAAGATATAATTAAAGTGACAATAATTTAGCTATTTACCATAGAATATACCAAAGAATCATATTCAAGCGTAAAAAATCAAGGTTATGTAAGACTTCATTTTAAATAAAATGATAATAATAGAAATAAATTTTTTTAAATATTATATAAATTTATAGTCGGATTAATATCATAAGTTCATAATTCCTTCGCATTACAAATATAACTAAAATCTATTGGGATTATAAATTTATAAAGCATGATTATTGGGCTGATAATGATATTGGGGGATCGTTTTCCTTCTTAATAGGCAAAAATATGGAGACGGAGAATTTTGAGGTGGCGGGACATGATGAAGCAATTATTTAAAGCAGCCGAGAATGTCAATTGGCAAGAGATGATAAATTTATTTTGAATAGAAGCAACCATGCGATTAAGGTAAATAATAAAATAACGTGATTAGATTTGGTGATGGCAACATAACCTAGCAACACCAAACTAAAATGAAGTCTTACATAAAATTGAAATTACAAATAGTCTATCTTTAATGATAAGGCAAACAATGCCAGATATGGATAACTTAATGTCTCTACTAATAGTTTTTTGGTTATGTATGAAAAGATATAATAAAATGAAAATAATTTTAGCTATTTCATGTAGAATATACCAAAGAATCATAAAAAATTTAAAAAATTTCAAGTTTATGTAATACTTCATTTTAAATAAAATGATAATAATGAAAAAATTTATGTTATATAAATTTATAGTCTGATAACTGATAAGTTCATAATTTCTTAACATTACAAATATAACTAAAATGATTAATACAATAGGATCATACGTTTTTAACATATTTAGCAACACCAATCATGTTAAAATAAGTGTGCTATAACAAAAAATATAAAAAAAATTTAATGAATTTTCTCAAGATTGAATAAGAAATACTGAAGATTTAATGTGCGCACCATAGGTAGTAACTTCACACGGCCTAACAAAATTTCCACATATATATTTTAAATAATCTAAATCAATAATTTTTTGTGAATTAAAAAAATAAATTTATTAAAATTTTACTATTTAATTTTGTATTTTTTTGGTGTATGAAAAGTAATTTTTGTTAATATAATAGACTAAATATTTTCCTGATTTCAGGGGTGAACAACATAACTAATCTATAAATAATTAGTCGGGCCCATTACTGGTTTTTGTGTGTGTGTGTGAAAATCACTGGTCATCGTCTAAAGGAGAGACATTCTAAAGAATATATTCAAACAATGGCCATGAATCTATGAATCTGCGCAAGGACTTGGCCTTTCTTCCCTTAGTTCACTTACTGTGATCCATAGGGCAAAACACCAAGTTTTTTAAATTAGATTTGTAAACATTGAAGACGAGGTCATTTCTCAAGAAATTGGGTTTATGTCCCACCTACAAATTGGATGGCATAGCCTTCCAGTCCAGTTAAGGGGGAAATTAAAGTCTAATGAATGGGAAGTCCTCTTTGAAATCGTCCGCCCGGCAACTACCGCAGAATATATGCTTCTGGTTTTCCTATCTAAATATAAATCTCAATGATTTTACCTCTCAAACAAAATTTGAAAAGTAAATTATACCATGATTATAATTATCAATAGTTGAACCTCGGACTTTCCTGAAATTGTTTGTACACGCCTTATGCTATTAGACTACATACTCTTTAGCCTCAAAAGAATAAAGGAGAAGCTTTCGAATTTTTATAGCCTTTTTGCTTGATACGAAAGAATAACATTTATCGATGGAAGTTGTGTAAGTATAATGAATTTAGATTCACTTAATAAAGTCGTGGGTTCAAATATGACAAATAAAAAAAAATACTATTGGAAGAATCGGCTCCTAAAATAAGGCCTGACAACCCTCGACTCTAAAGTTCAGAAAATAGCATTTTTATCGAGTAAACATTCGAGGTTGACAGGTTCCTATTATTTTTTCGACCTATAACATTTAGAATTTAATAATGTCGGGCTATAAAAAGGAGTGTCTTTACAAATAATTTTTTCTACATGACTTAAATCTAATATTTCTTCAAATAAATCTAAATTTACTATTATTTACACCAACTGTTTCCCATAGTATATGTTACTATTATCTAACCTAAGGAAGCAAAACCATGTTGGAGAGGGATTCGGATTCCTGATTCCAGGGGCGAACAACATAACTAATCTGCAAATAATTAGTCGCATAAAAGGCCCACTACTGGTCTATTATATGCATCAAGTCATTATATTTATAGACACGATTTTTAATGACTGTGTAGACACGATTTTTAATAATATTTAATGATCTAAACAAAATTTCTTCAATATGAACGACTTTTATGTTGTCTCCAGTCAATCGTTAGAGAAATACAAAAAGAAGAAGTAGCTCTCCTTGGATCCACTAAAACTTGACTTCTTAGGTGGCTACATAATGATGACCGTAAACTGAAAGCGAAGCATTTTTTAAAGAGGTAAAATGATGCCCTTGATTTTTTTTGTCAGGGAATGATCATACAGTTTCATTTACTTCTTAGGCTACCTTTATTGGTGATCGCTGCCAAGCGGTCACCAGCAAACGACAAAGCCAAAATTAAAAAAAAAGAAAATAGGGGCAGTTTGGCCGATCTGCTCGGCTGGCCGAGTGGAGTTCACGAACTTTTTTTTTCTTCTTATCTTAATCTAATTCTAATAATACTTGGTATAATAATATTCATTAAAATCGATACTAATAGATATTATTTGTTTAGTTATTATAATTAATATTATCTTTTGATAAAAAATAAAATAAAAAAAAATTAATTTTCAATTCTCTATAAATAGAACTCAATGTAGGGATGTCAATGGGTAGGGTAGAGTAGGGTAGGCTATTGGTAGGACCCTACACATACCCTAATTTTTTTAGTTGGACCTATACCCTACCTTCGATCCTACAAATTTTTATTGTTAGATTCATACCCTACCTCCTGAAGACCCAAGGTCTGCAGGGTCCGACCCTTTAACATTCTGTATTTTGATAATTTTTAATCAAAAGTTAATTGGGAAAAGTCACTTTAGTACCCTGTGGTATCGCAAAAAATCAAGTCAGTACCCTGTAGTTTAAAACGTATCAATTGAGTCATACTTATTCCAATTAACATCAATTAGAGGCCCGGGCAGCTGCCCGGACCTGCCCGAACCAACCCGACCCCTGCCCGAACTACATGGCCAGCCACGTCACCCAATTTTGATGATGTGGCGCCACGTGGACATCCTCCTCCTCCCCTCCTCCTCCGCGTCCTCCTCCGCATCCTCCTCCTCCTCCTCCCCCCGCATCCTCCTCCTCCTCCTCCTCCTCCCCCCGCGTCCTCCTCCTCCTCCTCCTCCCCCCGCGTTCTCCTCCTCCTCCTCCTCCCCCCGCGTCCTCTTCCTCCTCCTCCTCCTCCTCCCCCCGCGTCCTCCTCCTCCTCCTCCTCCCCCCGCGTTCTCCTCCTCCCCCCGCGTCCTCCTCCTCCTCCTCCTTCTCCCCCCGCGTTCTCCTCCTCCTCCCCCCGCGTTCTCCTCCTCCTCCTCCTCCTCCTCCTCCCCCTGCGTCCTCCTCCTCCTCCTCCCCCCGCGTTCTCCTCCTCCTCCTCCTCCCCGCGTCCTCCTCCTCCTCCTCCTCCCCCCGCGTCCTCCTCCTCCTCCCCCCTCGTTCTCCTCCTCCTCCTCCTCCCCGCGTCCTCCTCCTCCTCCTCCTCCCCGCGTCCTCCTCCTCCTCCTCCTCTCCACGTGGCACCACGTCATCAAAATTGGGTGACGTGGCTGGCCACGTAGTTTGGGCAGGGGTCGGGTTGGTTCGGGCAGGTCCGGGCAGCTGCCCGGGCCTCTAATTGATGTTAATTAGAATAAGTATGACTCAATTGATACGTTTTAAACTACAGGGTACTGACTTGATTTTTCGCGATACCACAGGGTACTAAAGTAGACTTTTCCCAAGTTAATTTTTATATAAAATTTAAATAAATTCAAGATATCTACTACGTTACACATCAATATTCAATAGAAAATTGATGAAACATCAAATTTTACAATTTAATTTCAATAGTACAAGGTTTTCTTTTCGAGTTTGAAGTACATAAACAATTCAACAAAAGAAAAATATAGAATGTCAGCTTCTAATGATCTATCATTCACGACATTTTCTAAGCTGGTTGTGTAATAACATAATAAATATGTTAAAGTTAACCATAAAGTATATTATATATATTATTAATATGGTCTAATTATGGTCTAACTATGGTCTAATCAGGATAGAGTCTAAAATATGGTAAAAATGTATGGGTAAGGTCTGACTTACAAGGTCTAACTATGGATCCATACCTTACCCTAGACCCTACTTCTAAACATGGACCCATACCCATGCCCTACCCTAGACCCAGTCAAAGTCAACATACCCTAGACCCGTAGGTAAGAGTAGGGTCTGATCCTCAGTGTATGGGTATTTCTACCATCTCTAACTCAATGTTGATATATTTTGATACACAATATTATATTCTAATTTTGGATATTTTTAATGTATTATCGATATTCTTACACTTCGAATTTAGAAAATTTATAAACTAAAAAGTTGTAGATATATGTCTCACCTTTACAAAGCAACTTCAATCATATCAATTGGACTCCGGAATAAAAAGTTGTGGCTCCCCAACCGAAACTCGTCCTCGTAACTCGCTCGACTATTAACTTCAAACATATTTTCAATATTCTTACACTCTGAATTTGGGGAAGTTATAAACTAAAAAGTTATAGATATATGTCTCACCTTCACAAACTAACTTGAGTCAACTCAATCAGGCTCTGAAATAAAAAGTTGTGGCTCTCCAACCGAAACTTATCCCTATAACTTACTCGACTATTGATGTCAAACGTATTTTTGACATTCTTACACTTCGAATTTGGAGAAGTCATAACTAAAAAGTTGTAGACATACGTCTCATCTTGACAAAACAATTTGAAACAACTCAATCGGACTCTGAAATAAGAAGTTGTGGCTCCCCAACCGAAACTTATCCTCGTAACTCGCTTGACTATTGACTTCAAATATATTTTCGACATCTATTTGTAGCTTGATTTATTTCTTTCTAATTTTATTTTCTAACTTTTGTAATCTTAATTTTTCTTTGTTATAATTATGGATGTATAATTTTATATATTTATTGTAATTTATATGTAAACATAAATTAAATTATAAATAATATGTAGATGAGAGAGAAATTAATTATTTATTTGGCGAGCGGATAGGATGAGATCACCAATAAAGATAGTAAAAGATTGGGTTAGATTAAATAGTTATTTGATGAGAGATAAATTAATTATTTATTGCTTGTCTTATGATGCTACAATAATTTTACCATGTATCATACAGTTTCATTTTTCATTTTTGGGAAGAAAATTTTCCAATTAATATTTTTAATGAAAAATTCCAAATCATAGTTTTTTTTTGTCAATCGTCCCCGTGTGACAACGTCTGCAACATCTTATTTTTCTCTCTCATCGTTTGGATTAACATGACAAGTGCGTCCACCTACGAGCTCTGCCTCTTGCACGTCTTCCCGAACACAATATTGAACCTTCTCATTCTCATTCGGCTTGGGTATATTCGTTAGAGTCTTACTTCTATGTCAGCGCAAACGACAAAAGAAAAAAAGTGACGTATCGTGGACATGACAATCCACTTGGTTAGAAATTTGTCAGCAAACGTATCAGTTCGAAAAATCTATCCCAAAACAAAAAAATAAAGGGCAAATTATGCTCACGTTCCTGTAGTTTGGGTTTTCTCCCTATCGGGTCCCTAGATTTCCAAAATACATGTTGTCCCCCCAACTTTGGTTTTAGATACTCTCGGGTCCCTAGCTGATGTCAGCACCAACTTTTCTATTTTTTGTCATAGAAATGACTTTTATACTCCTAAACAAAAAATAAAAATAAAATTATCATCTTCAACCTCTTAACATCTTCATCCTTCTACCTATCAAGAAGAAAATAAATGCAGAATCCATGAAAGAAAATCAAGAAGAAGTAAATCATTTCATTTTAATTATCCTAAAAAAATCATTTCATTTTAATCATTTGTACTAGGGATGATAATGGGCAGGGTAGGGTAGGACCCTACCCATACCCTAGTTTTTTTAGTCGTACACATACTCTACCCTCGACCCTACAAATTTTTTATTGTTAGATTCATAGCCTACCCTTCCGAAGACCCAGGGTCTATAGGGTCTGTAGGGTCCGACTCTTTAACGTTCTACATTTTGATAAATTTTAATCAAAAATTAATTTTTATATAAAATTTAAATAAATTCAAGACATCTACTACGTTACACATTAACATTCAATAGAAAATTGATGAAATATCAAATTTTGTAATTTAATTTTAATAGACCAAATTTTTTTTAAAGTTTGAAGTACATAAACAATTTAACAAAAAAAAAATATAGCATGTCGATTTTTAGTAATCCATCATTTACGACATTTTCTAAGCTAGTTGTGGAATAACATAAAATATGTTAAAGTAACCGTAAAGTATATTATATATATTATGCAGGATACATCTGAGAAACAAATACTCTTAAAGGAGGTTAAATTGTCGAAGGCAAAGACGAAGCAAGCTCAACTAGAAAAAGAAAGGTGGAGACCGGTATCTGATTCAAGACACGCGAGGCATTCTCTGAGAAGTATGTTTGCTCACTACTACGCTACATCAAGATCAGAAAACTCGTTTAATGGAAGAGGAGCCACGCACACAGGAAATAGCAGCAGATCGCATGCTGATCCTATTCTAGAGGCCGAGTGATTCCCAGGCTTTGTCTCCCTTTCCATACTTCTATATGGTGGATAGAAATGATGAGTCGGGTGAGAAATAGGCTCTGGTGTCTTTTTTGAACTATCACTGCTAGAACTCTACACATATAAGTACCAATTGCCATTATATTACTTGGCAGAGGTGCTGTAACAGGGAGTGGTGTGCTGGATTGGTTGGTTGGTCTGAGGAGCGCAAGATGCATGTTAGATTTCTCTTTGTTGTACTTATCTGTCGAGTTTGTTACCTGTTATTGCTTTGATAATTGCAGTTGAGCAAGTGGATTCCAGTCTTTGCTCCGAGTCCGAGGAGTATGCAACTCCTCTACGTAAGAGAGGCATCAGCTGGAAATTAAAGCTTTTGCAGAACAAATGGGGCTTAATGTGAGGATGCAAGGGCAAACGAGAAAGTTGTAGGCATCTTTGCATCACAAGAACAGAGCCGGTTCGTTGAAAGGAAAAGGCTTCGACAGCAGATTGGAGCTCTTATGCACGAATTATGGACGCGAATGCTAAACTGAAAGAGGTGGAGTTGTCTTCACAATTTAAGGATAAAAGTGTTGGAAGAAGAGCAACATAAGAGAAAGGCCGAAAAAGTCGCGGAAGAATTGAGGTAAGCAGCAAAACGTGAAGCCAGGGACGGATCCAGAAAGTTTATACTACGCGGCCAAAATACTTATGTACTTCATGAAATTGACAAAAAAAATATATTCACGACATTAGAATATAATCTTATGTCAAGTAATTACAATATATCATAATTATTGTCATATTTTTTTCATGTTCTGAAATCTCTCCATGATCTTCTTTGTATCAATACTGTCAAAAATCTCCTTCTCCATGATCTTGTTGTGTCAATTTTATCCTTAGGCGATTTTGTCTTTTTTTCAATTGTGGAGGCAAATTAGTTAATATCATTAGGGACAAAATATTTTTTATTAAATATATACCCATAATTTTTCTTTTTGCCCACATCTTCTAAACTACATCCGTCTCTGCGTGAAGCAAAGGAGTATTCTACCGATATATGGAAGCAAAGGAGTATCCTACCAGCCAGCCATAATGCAGGAATAATATTAAAAACTGACGAACCCGGAGTACAAGATTCTAGCAACATGGTCCATGGTATGGTCAAGACATAAGCAAGAAAGTCCATCTATTTCTTAGAAGGGAAAAAGAGAGAGGAGAAGAAATGTCTAAGAATGAGCATACCAGGAGGAGGGATGGAAAACTAAGAAAAAGTGAAGCAATTCATAATCAACACATGTATTGGTTTCTATACAAATTGCTTAAATTATATCTACTGCCTAGGTATTAAGCAACATATTGCAAGCAAAAGATTGAAAAGAATTCCCGACAGCTGCTTTATCCTTTGATCACAGGCAGCAATTCCGACATGTCTTAATCTACAATGCAATTCCGACATGTCTTGACGTCCAAGTATTCCGAAGATCCAAACTTGTCCAAATAATTCAGAAGTCAAGCAATTCATAGTTCAAATTTGATTTCCCATATAATAAAAGTAAGTTTGGATGGTAGAATTTCGAATTCGGATTCATGCAACAAGCAACCGTCACAGCTTGTTTGATCTCTACTATTCTAAACTTGTACCTCTTGGCAGCTACGACTGAATTTACAACTTATCAAGATGCAAATTTCATCGCAGCTCCCAAATCGCATTGCATCAATCGATGCACAAGTTCAGAATAGTAGAAATCAGACAAGCAATTATGCAAGTAAATAATTTTGCCCAATACTTTAACGACAATATCTTCGGCTCCTTTGACCTGTTTAAGAAACTCGTCAAAAAACCAAATTATTTACATAAATTTCATAGCAAAACATCGAACTCTTGCAAGAGATGTCTTTTGAACTTAATTACAATGAATTAAAGATTCAAGTTTACATTACTTAATATTAACATGTAAACCATGCATGCTTTTTTTCTTGGGAAAAAAACCACATAATTTGTTTCGCGCCAAATTAACAACCAAGTTCTGGTTTTTCCATAAAGTTGCTCCTCTGTTCTTCCAACCTAAAAAGAGAGAGAGATGTATATATAGAGAGCTGTCGATTGGTGGGTTGCTTCTTTCAAAAGTTTATTTTGGTTGGGAGCCTTATATTTCTCTACTTCCTGGAATATTTCTTTTACTCTTATCTCGCGTGAGGGGAAAATAAGGGTAAATTTAAATATAATAAGGGGAAAAGAAAAGGAAGGGAAATCATAAGAGAAAAAGAAGGGGAAAACTATCCAAAACCAAAAGGGTTTCGTAGAGGAAAGAGACAACTTTTTTGTTAAACCATGTACTATTTGTCAGTGCAAACGACAAGAAGAGAAAAAAGTGATATATGGTGGATATGACAATACACTTGGTTAGAAATTTGTCACCAAATTTGTCGGTTTGAAAATTTTCTATCTCGAAAATGAAAAAATAAAACTACTTCATACTTGGTTAAAAACGTAAAACTACATATACTAAACTAAACTTTTCCCCAAAACGAAACGCATATCCCCATCTTTTTCTCTTTTAACTTTTCCGTCGAACCTTTGTATTTTACTAGGAGAATGGAGACAAAGCCACCAGGAATCTAGCTTCTTTGAGTCGGTCCCACATGAATCATGAACCCAACTGAAGAAAGAGAGAAAAAAAAAGGAAGGGCATAAAGGGTCTAGGGAATTCGAAGCTTGCCAACGGACGGAGATTAAGGGTTTAATCTTTGACATTATAACTAGATGTAATATTTATTTTTCAAAAAAAATTCTAAGCTACTAGACGGATCTGCTTTCCACTGAAATCCAGGGGAAAAATAACTTTTCTCTATTTCTTCCTTTTTTGGTTCAGTTGTCCCATTATAAGGCTGTCTCTTCCACGTGTGGGAGGTGTAGAAGGAATTGCTTTCGACCAATTCTCTGGCTTCAAGGAGAAGACTCTCACATTGAGTTCCCTGTAAGTTGAATTCAATTTCTGGGAATTATTTGTATAGTGGAGCTCTGAATTGTTGCTTTTGTCAGTCTTAGGTCATTGTTTAAGAAATGTCGGGATTATCGTATTGATAGTTGCAAGTGTGTGGTGGGCTCGTTTGTAAATGCGAAAGGTTCATCTGTTCTGGCCTTAAGGTTTTGGGTTGGATGCGAAGATTCTCACATAACCCAGTCAATTTTTGTTTTGATTTGTAGAATTAGTGATTAATCTGGCCAAGCGGGGGACAAAGAAGTTGCTGAGTAATGAGTGAACAGAAGGTTCCTGGTTCTTGGTGGCTGCCACTGCAATGCCGAGCGATGGCATATATCCGATGTACTTCGGGGTTTCTTGTGCTTTTCTTGCTCTGAATGTCTTGTCCAGACCTCAACATGATGACGGGAAATGGTCGGAATTGTGTCATAAGATGCTTCAAGGCAGTGCCCAACTCTTGGGGCTTCTTGTGTACAGAATCCAAAAGGAAGGGGCAAATGATGAGCGTGGTGAACTTCTTTGCAAACTTGAGACAGCGGAGAAAGAAATTGAAGAGCTCAAGCAAATCAGGCGCGAGGATGCAATGGCAAACGAGAAAGTTGTAGGCATCTTTTGCATCACAAGAGCAGAGCTGGTTCGTTGAAAGGAAAAGGCATTAAGTATGATTGAGAAAAATAAGGAAGAGAATATTATGGACGCGAAAACCAAGAAAAAGTGAAGCAATTCATAATCAACATGTATTGGTTTCAATACAAATTGCTTAAATTATATCTACTGCCTAGGTATTAAGCAACACATTGCAAGCAAAAGATTGGAAAGATTTCCCGACAGTTGCTTTATCCTTTGATCACAGGCAGCAGTTCCGACATGTCTTAATGTACAATGCAATTCCGACATTTCTTAACGTCCAAGTATTCCGAAGATCCAAATTTTTCTAAATAATTCAGATGTCAAATAGTTCAAATTTGATTTCCCATATAATAAAAGGTACTTTTGGATAGTAGAATTTCGGGTTCGGATTATTCTTCATGCAACAGGCGACCCTCGTTCTTTTCCTTCTCGATTGTTTACTTGTATAACAGCTCGTTTGATTCTACTATTCTAAACTTGTATCTCTTGGCAGCCACGACTAAATTTGCAACTAATCAAGATGCAAATTTCATTGCAGCTCCCAAATCGCATTGCATCAATCGATGCACAAGTTCAGAATAGTAGAATTCACACAAGCAATTATGCAAGTAAACAGTTTTGCCCAATACTTAACAACAATATCTTCGACTCCTTTGACCTTTTAAAGAAATTCGTCAAAAACCAAATTATTTACATAAATTTCATAGCAAAACATCGAACTCTTGCAAGAGATTTCTTTTGAACTTAATTACAGTGAATTAAAGATTCAAGTTTACATTACTTAACATTAACATGTAAACCATGCATGCTTTTTTTTCTTGGAAAAAAAACCACATAATTTGTTTCACGCCAAATTAACAACCAAGTTCAGGTTTTTCCATAAAGTTGCTCCTATGTTCTTCCAACCTCAAAAGAGAGAGAGATACATGTATATATAGAGAGCGCTGTCGATTGGTGGGTTGCTTTTGGCAAAATTTTATTTTGGTTGGGAGCCTTATATTTCTGGGTGCGGATTCGATCCTGGGCTTTGATTTCCGTCCAGAACTGTTCTGGATAGTTTCCAGGCCGTTGGATCAATCCGAAAAAATAGGACGTTGATCTGACAGGGCACGGATGGTCGGGGGTATTTTAGTCACTTTGTTAACTTAATTGATCCTCTTTCGTGAGCGCGTGAATACAACCGCGAAACCGCCCTCCCTCTCTTTTTTTAAAATTGCGTCTCCTCTGCTTCTCCAACTATACTCTCTCTTCGCGCTCTCTCTCCATCTGTCTCTCTATCCCCCCTTTCTCTGGTCGGTTCCAACTGACGTCGAGTGAACGAGGTGGACTACCGACGGAGCGAACGAGGCGTACAACCAACTACGATGTCTCGAGCGGGCCAGATGGACAATCGACGGCGAGGTCGAAAACCAAAAGCAAGGTCGACAACCGACGGCGAGGTCACGTACTTCTCCTTTTACTTCATCTTCTTCCACGTTATTATGGTTATTAGGGTTTGATAGTTATTTTTTTGTGTTATTAGGGTTTTCGGTTTTTGATTTTGTCGAGGGTTTTCTTATTTTTTTTATAGGGATTTTAGTGTTATTTAGGGTTTTCAGTTTTTGATTTGTCGAGATTTTTATTTTATTTTACTATTATTTAGGGATTTTAGTATTATTTTAGAGCCATGCTTTGTTCTGGAGTGTTTTAATTGTTTGATCTTCATTATTAAATATTTTGTCCTGTCATTATTGAATGGTTTAATCTTTATTATAAAATAGTTTCTTCTGTTGAACATGCACCTAGCTGTGTCCAAATCTGCTCGTCTTCATCGAAGCCAAGTTTATGGTTGTTTTTATTGCAGGTGGGTCCAGAACAAAAGTCGTGTGGGAGGCCGAGCTACATGAAGGAATTGAATTGTCGTTTGTTTGTTCCCAAAGTCACCCAGATGCTGCAGAACAGATACGTTTCATTAAGCAAGCTGGGTTTTCCTACCTCTTCAAAGTTGAAGAGGTTGATATTAAACCAAAGCAGATGGCTGAATTTGTTGCGATATGCAAGGATAAGGGGGCGCATTTGCGTACTGTTTTTGAGTTGTTTGTGAACAACAGCTATGGCATCCCAAATGGAAATGTTGATATTGTTCTAGATCGTGATGATTTCAGGGGGAAGGGAGATGGGAAAATGAATCTCACTGATTTTCTGGGTAGGTATTCATTAAAACGAAGAAAATATTCTTTTATTAGGCTCAAGGAAATGAGGGCGGTATTATTGTGTGATAAGCCAGTCGCAGATGTAGATTGGGCGCAATTATATATCTTGTATGGCATTGGGGTTTTCCTTGCCCTAACCACATCTGATGTGGTTTGCGATAAGCTTTATGCATATATCAATCCGCCACACCATTCAAGAAAATATAATTGGTGCAAGTATGTTGCTGAAAGGGCCAATGTTGGGTTGAGGCTTGGGCTAGATAGTGCTGCTACCACTGTAATCAAGTATGGTGGTAATACGCACTTGTTGATGAGATACCATACCCACCTTGCAGAGCTTGCTGCTGCTGGAAATGTCCCTTTCTCCTCAGATGCAAATGATGACCAATGGTTGTTGTTGCCAAATAAAGAGGTGCTTGTTTCATTTATTTCTTTATAGTGTATTGTGTTCTTAATAACTGATATTTAAATTTTGTGTTCTTAATATCTGATATTTAAATCTTTTTAATCTGTTGTTGCAGCTTCATGAAAAATTAGGGGAAATCGATGTTCGGATCAAAGACCTAAAATCCCTTAGAAAGAAGATCATTGCAGAGATTGATGATAGAAAGGGGAAGGGGACGGCAATGAAAGAGGACGGGAAGAAGGGAGAGGCTGAAGGGATAGAGGAAGTGGCAGAGGAGCAGGAGGGTGGGGAGAAGGGAGAGGCTGGAGTGGGTGAGGGAGTGGTAGGGGAAGAGGATGGTGTGGGAGATGGAGTGACAGGGGTAGAGGTAGTGATGGGGGAAGATAACGATGTTAAAAATGAGGGTGCAGAGGTGAATGATCAATTTCCAACAGCGTCACGTGACAAGCGTGAAATTGTGAATGATGTATTGTCAAGGTTGAGGGCAAGAAGGCGGCAGAACAAAAAGGTAATCCATTGTTAACAAACCATTTAATCATCACATAATAAATAATTTAATAATCACAGACCAAACCATTCAATCATAGCAAAACAAAATATTTAATCATAACAGAACAAGCCATTTAATCATAATAGATCAAACTATTTGATGATTACATAACAAACAATTTGTTGTTAATATATACTGTAACATGCGATTCATATGTGGGAACTTAGGAGAGGCAAAAAGTATGATGCAGATGACAAACATGATGATCGAGATTATGCGCCTACTCAAACTAGTGGCACCACTTCGAGTGAGGACATTTAGAGTGATGTTTTCGCATCAGTGTCAAGCATGGGTGAACACGCTGTTAGGAGTGCAGAGGATGTGTCACAAGAAGTTGTTAAGGGGGTCGAAGAGGGCAGGTGGTCTGATCATCATCATCGTGATGAGAAAAAGGATGATGCACCTCGTGTTGGTAATGATTTTGATCCTCCATCTTTCTCATTAGATTTTGAAGATCTTTTCGATAAATTTGCTGCCACACATAACGTTCACCAACCTGCTGGAGATGCCAACCAGTCCAAAGAATCTAATTCGCAGAGCTTGTTTAATAATCTAATTTTTACATAATTGCTTTTTGCTCAGGTTGACGAGATTTTAGCAAAGCTAAACGAATCTGATTCGCAGAGCTTGTTTAATGATCCAAATTTTACACATTTGCTTTTTGAACATGTAGATGAGGTTTCAGCAAAGATGATTGCTGGCAAAAAGGAGGAGATGGGTAATGCAGGTAGTGGTGATGTTACTGGTGCCCCGGGTATGATTATTTTGGATGAGCCGGCGGTTCCTGATGTTATAGGCAAGCGCACAAGGCATCATAGTAAGAACCTGAAGACTCCTTTTACGGGTGAGAATAAGAAGAAGAGGAAAAGGGGGGATAAGAATGAAGGAGTGACAGCTTCTGATGTTCCACAAATGGATTCTCCTTACCATTGTACGAGGGGGAATAAGGACAAAGGGTAGCAGAAGCTGATGTTGTACCAGCAATGGATCCTCCTCCTTGCTCTAAGAAGGTAAAAAAGGACAAAGAAAAAGAAGTTGAGTGGGCTGTTGTGCATTAGTTGACCCCTGCTGAGATTGAAGCACTTGAAAGGGAGGTAAAGGTTAACAACCCACCTCCCAGATACAATAAGCATGTTAAAAAATTTGTTAATCGACCAGAGGCGGCTGCGGATGCCAAAAAAGTGTTCATGGAGATGACGGATGATATGCATGATGTTATCTGGCAGTATGCAATAGGGAAGAAACCAAATATGTCGTAAGTTGATTGTGTGAACGTCATTGATATGTGGGTGGTTGTGCAATATTTCTTAGTTGCATTTTTTAAATAATTTAGCTGTTATGGCTTGCAGAGGGGAGATTTTTGGATGGGATGGTAATATTAGATTGATCGGGACGACACTGGATCTCTTAGCCCAATGATGTGGCTTTCATCAGCAGCTGTAGATTAGTATCTCAGAGGCATGAAAGCCCGTGGAAGAATATTGATCGTGTGATACTCCCTATTTGGGTAGCGGTGAGTATCATACAATTGAATAATAACATTGTAAACCATCGAATGATATCTGATGCTTTTGTATTTTATTTTTTTTGATAAATGGTTATAGGAAAGGTGGTTGAAGCCTGAACATCCAAATGTTGATGGAATTACCAACCCTCGTGCTCATTTCACAGATATTGAGATTACTGTTAATAGTTTTTTCCCTTTTCTGAGGAAACCTGAAGACAAGAAGCGCATTATATATGTAAGTTTGATTGCAGTTATTTTTATTTTTATAATTCTCAAGTTTTGTGTTGATTTTTATTTTTGTTTTTGTTTCGTTGACAGTGGATCTTCCCATGGTTCCACGTTGATCACTTTTCTGTGTTCGTGATCGATGTTGCCTCGAAAGGTTATTTTGTCTTAGATAGCATAAATGTTGAACAGAAGGAGGAGGAGTTGATCAACCACGCACAGAAGATTTTTGGTCTTTTTATTTACTTTCTGAGTGATTTCAGAGAAGTAGATGCTGAAGAATATGAATTCAGGATCTTGCATAATATTTCGAAGCAACCCGACACCCGAAGTTGTAGAGTATATGTGTCCCTCTTCTGTGAACTATACACCAAACGTTGGCCATTGAATGAGATTGATCCAATGTACACAAGGAATTGGGAGATAAGTGCATTTCTCATTGAGCACATGAAGAATATGTTGAAGACAATGGTGGTGCATCCTGATAATCTTGTCTTGCCATTGGTTGTGCAAGCCGCCATGAAATGGAGAGCGTCTAAAGGCAAGAAGAAGGGGGTTAAATGATTGTGATACTCCACGGTTGAACGTTGTTCCTATTATACACTTTTTTGGTCGAACTATTGTTGAACATGCACCTAGTTATTATGCTAAACATGACCACGGTTTATTCGAATTGATGGTTGATATTACAGATCTATAGATTTTGTGTGCTTCTGATGTAATATAGCAAACTATTGGATGGTGTCTAATCGTAACATAGCAAACCATTGAATCGTAACATAGCAAACCATTGAACCTTGAGAGAAGAAACATTAAATATCTTTGTTATGTTTGTTATTGGGCAGGAATGTTCAAGTCTATTGCTAAGTGTTTGTTCAATTCTATCCCTAAATCTCTTATCATTGTATTATAAAAAAGCCAACCATTATATCATCACATAGCAAACTATTGAATCGTAACATACCAAACAATTAAATCGTAACCTAGTAAACTATTGAATCGTAAAATAACAAACCATTGAATCGTAACATAACAAACTATTGAATCATAATACAAAAACTATTGAATCATAACATTACAAACCATTGAATCATAACCTAGCAAACCATTTGATTATTAAAGAACAGCCCACTGTATTAAAAGAACAGTAATGTCATTAATCAATGTATCCACAGTATCAGAATATATGAGAATGAACATAAACATATAAAAAATCTTGTTATTGGGCAGGATTGTTCAAGTCTATCGCCAAACATTTGTACTTTGCCTTTTTGTTCATCCGTCCGATCTCATTTTTACTCTTTATTCTATTCTTTGACTTCCTTGGATTCTCTCTCATCTTTAAAGTTTTTCCAAGTTGTTGAGATGTTGATGTCTGAAAATCATCTGGTTGCGCTGATTGTGTTTGTGCTTCGCTACGTTGTCGGATTTGATATCTCGCAGTAACAATTAGCTCTTCCAGAATATTGATATTCTGGACATCCAAATAAGACTTCATCTACCAACTCCAGTAGCTTGCATTTTATTTTATTGAAACTTTTGTTGTTTTTACTTTTCTGACTGCTTCTTAAAGTGAGCTCGGATTCCTCTAGTCCATCCTTTGCTTTTACTGTCCACCTTTTCATAACATAATGGTTAGTCCATCCTTTGCTTTTACTGTCCAACTGTTTCATACAAACGGCATGTGCATGTGAGTATCATTTGTAACTTGTGAACCTGCACCATTCTCTCATCTAGCTTAACTAAAGGGTCTTCCTTTGAAAGTGTGTAGATATTGTAGTGTCTAATGTGATCTGCACATGGTATTAACAAAGACCATCTAATCATCAAAGAATAAATTATTTAATCATGGCAGAACAAACCATTAAATCATAACACAACAAACAGGACAGTGATAGAGCATACCTGTGAGATGTTGGTTGTCCTATTGTAGCTCTATCATGTAGGCAGCAGATTGATCATATTATTCCTAAAACTTTTCATACACGCAATGTGTATAGACTTCTGCTGAATTTAGCAATTGGTTGCATCTATTTTTGTTATTGCGCCTCTTATCCTTGGAGTCATAGTCGGCCTTAGCTACTTCATGTCTTCTGCCATCCAAAAGATGGTTAAAATGTGTGAAGAACTGTAGGAGGTTGTATTCGGGTTGTAGATACCGCCTTATAATACTATTGAAGAATTCAACGACTTGTGTTGTGACCATCCCAGCGGTGAAGTGTTACTTAACCCATGCAGATGACCATTTTTTTCTTGATTTGTGTATTGTATTCAGCCATTTGTGTCCAACAGAGTTGAAACACTCTTGTATCATGAGATTCTATTCATAATTAAACTCTTCCTCATCGTCTACCTCATTTATCATATAAAGGAATGAATTTGCTACCTTTGATGTGTATAGACGGCTAAGATGTTTCTTTGCGTTCTCTAGTATATGCCATGTACATAGACAATGGTACGTATTTGGTAGCTCAGACTCGATGGCATTAGATATTGCTGCATTCTGGTCAGTGAAGATCGTTTCTAGTGCTTTGTCATTCATGCACCTTAAGAAAGTTTTGAACAACTATCGAAATGAATCTGTTGTCTCGTCAAATAGAAGAGCTGCACCGAAAATGTAGCCCATGCGATGGTTGTCATATCCAACAAATAGTGTTGCATGAGGTGAACAAACTATTCAATCAAAACTGAACAAACTATTCATTCAGAACTGAACAAACTATTCAATCGAAAAGAACGAACCATTCAATCGTAACTGAAAAAATTATTCAATCAGAGTTGACCAACCATTCAACATACCTAATGGCCGATAATTTTTGTTTGTTCGGTATGTTATGTCGAAGCAGATTGTATCACCAAAACATTTATAGTCCATCCTCATCCTTCTGTCAGCCCAAAAAATATTTGCAATTCTTTCTTCACAGTCCACTTCTATATCATAATAAAAAGACGGATTTTGGTATGCTTCTGTTCTGACATTGTCCTTTGTCTTCGACTGCCCAGATAGTATTTTAGATCCACGTGAAGGAAACTAAGATGTTGCTTACCTCCACCAGCTGCTGCCATAAGCTCATAAGATGATCTTAGTAGGATACCTATTTGATTATTTAGGTTAGCTATGTGTTACTGAATAGGATTGAGAGCTCTGGCTGATATGTGCATATGGGAACACGCCTCAGAGTGTAGCTCGTGATCATTATGTTCAACAACCCATTCTTTTATATAATAAGCTGCTATCTCTATCGAATAATGGAAATAAATCATTGCACGGCACCCAACTATTTCCTCTCTTTGATCATAAGACCGAGCATCTTTCTCTTTTAAATTCTTAGATGGCCGACGGAAACTCTCTTTGTTGCAGACATATTTGATATAATATATGGTATTCAGGCCATTGATAATCTGTCCTCTCCTATACTGAGTACGCACACCAAATCCTTTTTGGTGGGCGTAAGAGTAGTAAAATTGTCGCAGATCTTCAGGAATGGCAAACTATTTTTCTTTCCAGAATTCTTCTTTTTCCAGTTGTTCCAATTTTGAGTCTGCATAAAAGAAAAACTGAATAAACAACTTAATTATAAATAAACTATTAAATCATATTATGACGAACCATTCAATCGTAACTGAACCAACTATTAAATCATATTAGGACGAATCATTCAATCGTAATATATCAATCGTAACATAACAAACTATTAAATCATATCATGACGAACTATTCAATCATAAAATAATAATAACTACATCTTTAGTACGAAGACGAGCTACGAGCTACAGGCTAATAGTTACCTCTCTGGGATTGGATAGGCAAAGTTTTTGAACCGTGTTGATTTGAACATGCTATCTCGCCCGTTTGTTGCTCTGGATCTGCAAGAGTTTTAGATTTCGATGTTGATTTCAAAACGGATGGGTGTAGTTCGATGTAGGGGAGAGGGATCGAGGAGATCGACTAACCTTCAATGGTCAAAGTTTCTTGCTCTATAATTTGAAGATGCATTGCTGTCTTTTGTGTTTCTTCTAGGGTTGTTGCAGTAGTTTGTTGCTCTGTAATTTGAAAATTCATGGATGGTTGCAGTAGTTTTTGCAGTTTTAATCGCCGCGCCTTTTGGTGTGATCTAGGGTTTCTAATCTGCAGATGGCGAGAAAATGGGTGTTTATCCTTTTTTGTTTTGATCCTGATGAGAAAGGAGGAATTGGATCCCGAAAAATCTGCTTGTCAACTGCTTTGTCCGTTTTTTAAGCGGGGTTTTCCATTTTGAAATAGCCACACGTGTCGCATGTGGTGTGGATATTTTGACCATAATACCCTTGCCTGCTCCCGCATGCGTCCGGGCCTTATAAACGTCCAGGCCGGTTCTGGATAATGGGCCCAGGACCAAATCGCGTCCCAATATTTCTCTACTTCCTGGAATATTTCTTTTACTCTTATCTCGCGTTAGGGGAAAATAGGGGTAAATTTAAATGTAATAAGGGGAAAAGAAAAGGAAGGGAAATCATAAGAGAAAAAGTAGGGGAAAACTATCCAAAACCAAAAGGGTTTCGTAGAGGGAAGAGAACTTTTTTCTTAAACCATGTACCAATAATTACCCAAAAAGAAAATTAAAAATTTTTTATGAAAAAAGGTTGGAATCCAATCGATTGGTCTTCTTCTTCTCTTGAATTATCTTCTCCTCACATAACCCTTGGCTTCTTCTTATTCCAAGGAGGAAGATAGAAGGAACCCACGAGGGAAACTTTATAAGGAAGAGGAAAAACCTAAACTTGGTTGTTTATTTATCCCATGGATAAACATAGAACTCTTTTATTCGCAATATTATTTAGGGATAAGTTTATTTTAGTACCCTGTAGTTTCACCTGGAATACTGTGTGGTTCTAAATTGATATTTTAGTATCCTGTAGTTGACCATCAATTTTTCGGGTAAGTCCAGAGCAACTACCCGTCCAAACCCACCCGAAATGACATCTTTTTTAGATGACGTAGAAGACACGTGGCGCCCGACTTTTTTAAGTTAAAGCTGACATGGATCATGATAAATAACACATTCAGTCCCAAATTTGTTTTAAATTTTAAAAAAAAAAATTCTCCTCCCCTAGTCTTCCTTCATCTCGAACCTTCCTCCTCCTCCTCTCTCTCTCCTGCAAAAAACACATTACGATCAAAGCAAACTCCGCCTTCAGCGAAAGAAGAAGACTTTAGAGCTTTCCCCACCTCTTTTTCTCCAAGCACTCTTCACCTTCCTCGCTGCATCAAGCTTCTTAGATCCATTCTCTCTCTCTATCCCATCCCCACTTCCCCTCGTAATCGCCATTTTTTTTTTTGCTTTTTTCTGTGTAATTAACTATAAGTGAGTTTTGCAGGGACATTGAATTGAATTAGAGAATGGAGGCGTCTTCTTCTTGAAGTCACTTCCAACACCCTCCAGGATCTCTCCCCTACAATTGGTACACTAGGATTTTGTTAATTAGCTAATTTTTTCTGTATTTTCTAATGTTTGTTTAAACCTAAAAAAAATTAGTGTTATTCTGTCGGATGGGTCAGGAGAGATAGTTGAAAAGAATGTGGATTGATGTTTGTTTTCTTTTTGGGGTGGCCAAAGAAAGAAGAGAAGGGAGGGGGAGTTCGGTAGAATGGGATTCGTGTTTGGAGGCCGCTGGGGATGAGAGAGAGAGAGAGAGAGAGAGGTTGGGGATGAAGGAAGATTAGAGGAGAAGAAAGAGGGCTTTTTTAATTTTAAAATAAATTAGGGACTGAATATATAATTTATCACGACCCATGTTAGCTATAACTTAAATGACGTCGTTTTGGGAGGGTTTGGACAGGTAGCTGCCCTGGAACTGCCCGAAAAATTGATGGTCAACCACAGAGTACTAAAATACCAATTTAGAATCACATGGTACAACAGGCGAAACAGGTGAAACTACAAAATACTAAAATAAACTTATCCCTATTATTTACTATGTAAATTAATTGGAAAATTATTGTCAGGCCCTTGGTGTTTTGTATATTTAAAGCTCGGCCCCCTGTATTCTAGTAATCGATTAAAAATTTCCCGATGTTTGATTTTATTATACTCTCAGGTCTCTCGCTGACATTAGTGATGAGTGTGTAAATGCTCATATTTTGTCGTATATTTTGTATGCGTTTAGATAGGATTTTACTCATTTTTTCGTATTCAATAAATTTGTTGTTGGTTCGCATGTATTTGAGTCATAGAGTAGACTTCTACCCTTTGTCATGTTGTGTGATAGGAAGTGGAGCACAATGAAGGCCGTTGGAGAGGTAATTTCGAGAGATAATATTGTAAGAGCCATAAATCATTGGTCGAGGATCAGATTATAACACATGAGATATCGTTGGAAAGATAGAAGAGAGATCTACGTTTTATCTTTTATAGTCAAGGCCAAATTCGAAGTGGAAAGACATTTGGCTATATACATTCTTACTTAGGTTTTATATACTTTCTACTGTGATATTGAGACATCCTAAAGAGCTTAATAAAGTCAGGATTTCGTTGAGCTTCGTAGAGGAGATTGGCGAGGCTTGCTCGAACGACTAATCTTTCTCTTTCTCTATACTTATACTTTTCTTTATAATATTTTTTATTATTATCTCTTGCTTTGTTGCCATGCTTAGCGAGTAGATTTCCTTAGAGTGTGATGCCCTAATACGTGATTAATTATCTATGCGAGTTTATGGTTCAAATATCGTGTGTAGTAGTTGTTAATTGCTATGCTTAATGTTTAGCCTAACTTGATCACTTAAGTTATGATTAGAATTGATGAGAGTGGACCGAGAGGCACTCGAGTTAATGGAAAAACCAGTTAGTAAATTCTTAGGTAATAATGAGACGTCTTGATATCGTAAGAATAACCCGCTAGGAGCAATCTTTATAATTAGGATTAGTATAGTTCTAAGTCTAATTGATGAGCAAAAGCGTTAATTAGTAGCTTAGGTCTTTGCTATCTTGGTTTTATCTTTCTAATGAGCGAAAGCGTTAGGGGGATGCATTAGAACACTTTGGGTGCTAGTTAGAGCTTCATAAGAACCATAATCTCGTTGTAGGTAATCAATCCGTAGGGTATCGTGCTCGTTTGTCTCCATTGAATTTACAACTCTTTTATTTGCGTTCTCGATTTCGTTTACTTTCTTGCAATTCATTACCCACCTTATAAATCTTTTAATTTTCCAGCTTCACATAATTAATTGTTTCTATTTTGTGTTCCAACCCTCAGTTACGAATCTTACTTAATCACTATACTATTTATTTACGTGTTTAATTGCTTGTCAATTTCTCGTATATCAATTAGCGATCATTTGTTTCAAAGAAATGAATTTTCTACCCTTAATAAAAAAAGCCAACAAATTAATTAAATATCTAATCGACATTGATAAACCCTCGTTCTTGGACGCTGGAGTCGGTCCTCAAGCTCTCGTCGGCATCGACAACAGAGGGAAGCTCCCGTCGAACTCCCGTCCCGTCCTTCACTATCTGCGAGACTGTCAATGAGGGATTGGTGGAGGTTCCCTCACGATCTCCCTCGGGCCAACGAGTTTGTCTTATGGAGGAACTGAAGGAGCGGAGCCAAACTGCCAGATCGGCTCCTGGAACATCACCGATGATGGAGGGAACGGAGTTGAGACCGTCGTCACGAACGAGAATGCCGTGGAGACCTTGATCTGGTATATCCCAAGCACGAGCCACCACGAGCTGCAAGATCGGCTCCTGGAACATCGCCGATGACGAAGGGTCGAGACCGCCATCGCGAACGAGAATGCCATGAAGACCTTGATCTGGCAGATCTCGAGCGCGAGGAGGGATAGGTGAAGGAATACGCAAGGAG
Source organism: Hypericum androsaemum (assembly GCA_963995505.1). Lineage (NCBI taxonomy): Eukaryota > Viridiplantae > Streptophyta > Magnoliopsida > Malpighiales > Hypericaceae > Hypericum > Hypericum androsaemum. Next base: position 16,319,996 of record OZ023182.1, read on the forward strand.
CCTAGAGCCAACAGAGGGCGAGGGAGTGGTTGGAGGTGAAGGGGAGGACGAAGGAGTTCGGGACTGAGAGGAACAACATCATGTTGGTGAAGAGGAACGAACGGAGGCAGACCGATTCGAGACGGAGGTCGACGAGCATTGGTAAATTTTTGATTTGGCTTGACGAGTTCACCGACCAAGAAGACGACCTCAAGGAAGAAGATGACTGTCTGAATTTTTTTATTTTAATTTTGATTTTTGGTCATTGGGAAAAAAATTAGCCAGAAAAATGGCCGGAGAAGATGGCCAGAGATTTTAGTTGACCGGAACAAGGGTATAATGATCAAGGGAATAATAATATTTTGATTACTGACATCAGCGAGGGGCCTAAGAGTATAATAAAAGCAAACATCGGAGAGTTTATAATCGATCACCGAAATACAGGGAGCCGAGCCTTAAATATACCGAACACCAGGGGCCTGACAATAATTTTTTCAAATTAATTCCGTTATGAAAGAAAAGATAATTACTGAGAGGACCCAATAGTATAGTCAAATAGACTCTGAGGACCCTATAGTTTCCCAACTAATTGCTGAGCCACTGTAGTTTGGTTATTATTATACTTGCGGGTCTCTGGCTGATGTCATTGATCAATTTTTTCTTATCTTATATTTGAAATGACTGATATGCCCTTGCTCCGGTCAACTAAAATTGCTGGTCATCTTCTCCGGCCATTTTTCTGGTGAACACCAACTCATCTAAATAATTGGGGATAAATCCACTCGAGTAGGCCCCACATGTCCAGTTTCTCCCCCTTTAGCTCGTAGGGGAAGTCCTCGTCGAGCATCGGATCATCCTCCTCCTCGTCCACAACGCTCCCTTTACCGAGAAACCCGGATCTGATCTGCCCAGACCTGGCAAATCCCCCTACCCGGGCGGGTTCTGGTCGAAAGAGATGCACTTGGGGGCAGCGGCGGGAGACTCTGAGACGGTGGTGAGCAAGTTGTTTGTGTTACTGAAAGGGAGGGGGAGGACGAAGCGATGTCGTTTCGGAGCTCGGCCATCTCCAAGTCGGAGGAGACGGTGTCGAATCAGTCAGCCAAAGTAATTAATTTTTTTTAAAAAAAATTTGCAAGGGTATTTGAGTCATTTACTTAAGCCAGGGATCCGAAAGTATAATAATAACTAAACTATATGGGCTCAGGAATTAGTAGGAAAACTACAGAATCCTCAGAATCTATTTGACTATACCCTGAGATTCTCTCAGTAATTATCTCAAAATAAAATCCACTTCGTGTATTAAGATATTTCTTTCCTTATACAAAAAAAAAGACTTCTTTCCACGTTGAACTTCAATTCATTCCCACTTGTATATAAGTTACCAAATATTTCTAAACTCGCCGCATAAAGCAACTATAACGGCAATTCCCAGAGAGTTGTATGTAACTAAAGAAGAAGAAGAAGAAACTTCATAGGATCCATCTACGGGGAATGATTTAGTTGTCCAATCTCCTAACTCGGAGTTCAAAGAGAAGAAGGAACTTCCAGACCATAGTTCTCCACATGAGGACTGACTATACACGAGTGGGGGCGTGTTGAGAGTTCACGATCATACCTTGATCATGATCATTATTAGCAGCATAACATTACTTGTAATCAATGTCAGATTTATTACGTATGTTGCTGCCATACATTACAGCTGTACATTTGGAGGGTAATTAGCGTATAGCTGACTGTAATTAAGGCTTAGTAGTTGTTACTACTAGCCGTTAGTTTGCAGCTGTATAATGTGTTGGGAACCGAGTGGACCCAAGCAAACACAAATACACGAGCAAAGCCACGTAAGCAAGGAGAAGCACGAACTCACAAACCAAAAGGAACACACACCCACAAAGCACAAAGGAGACAAGATATTTGGTTACCCGGTTAGACGAGAATGTATACGTCCGGGGGAGAAGAAATAGGGTTTTTTTAATTTAAAATAAATTAGAGACTAAATAGATAATTTACCACGGTCCATGTCAGCTTTAACTTAAAAAAGTCGGGCGCTATGTGTCTTCCACATCATCTAAAAAATGACGTCGTTTCGGGAGGGTTTGTACGGGTAGCTGCTCTGGAACTGTCCGAAAAATTTGTGGTCAATCACAGGGTACTAAAATACCAATTTAGAACCAGATGGTACTCCAGACGAAATAGATAAAACTACTATGTACTAAAATAAACTTATCCCTACTATTTACTAAGTAAATTAATTGGGGAAATTATTGTCAGGCCCCTGGTGTTTGGTATATTTAGGGCTCGGCCCCCTGTATTCCGGTAAGCGATTAAAAATTTCCCGATGTTTGATTTTATTATACTCTCAGGTCCCTCGCTGACATCAGCGATCATTTTTTTCGAGGAAATAATTTTTCTACCCATAACAAAAAAAAGCTAACAAATTAATTAAATATCTAATCGACGTTGATAAACCCTCTTTCTTGGAAGCCGGAGTCGGTCCTCAAGCTCTCGTCGGCGTCGGCAACAGAGGGAAGCTTCCGTCGGACTCCCGTCCCGCCCTTCACCTTGTCCATCGTCTCCCGGCGCCAGGAGAAATCTGCGAGACCGTCGAAGAAGGATAGGGGGAGGTTCCCTCACGACCTCGAGGAAGAAGATGACCGTCTGAATTTTTTATTTTGATATTAATTTTTGGTCAATGAAAAAATGACCGGCGATGATGGTCGGAGGTTTTAGTTGACCGAAACAAGGGTATAATGGTCATTTCAGTAATAAAATAATAATATTTTGATTGTTGACGTCAGCTAGGGGCCTAAGAGTATAATAAAGCTAAACATCGGAGAGTTTTTAATCGATTACCATAATACAGGAGTCCGAGCCTTAAATGTACCAAATACTAGGAGCCTGACAATAATTTTCCCAAATTAATTCCGTTATGAAAAAAAAACTCTACTTCGTGTATTAAGATATTTCTTTCCTTATATCAAAAAATAGACTTCTTTCCACGTTGAACTTCAATTCATTCCCACTTGTTGTATATGAGTTGCCAAATATTTCTAAACTCGCCGCATAAAGCAACTATAATGGTAATTCCCAGAGAGTTGTTTGTAACCAAAGAAGAAGAAGAAGAAGAAACTTCATAGGATCCATCTATGAGGAATGATTTAGTTGTCCAATCTCCTAACTCGGAGTTCAAAGAGAAGAAGGAACTTCCAGACCATAGTTCTCCACAGGAGGACTGACTATACACGAGTGGGAGCGTGTTGAGATATCACGATCATACCATGATCATGATCATTATTAGCAGCATAACATTACTTGTAATCAATGTCAGATTTATTACGTATGTTGCTGCCATACATTACAGCGGTACATTTGGAGGGTAATTAGCTGTATAGTTGACTGTAATTAAGGATTAGTAGTTGTTACTACTAGCCGTTAGTTTGCAGCTATATAATGTGTTGGGAACCGAGTGGATCCAAGCAAACACAAACACACGAGCAAAGCTACGAACTCGCAAACCCAAAGGAACACACACCCACAAAGCACAAAGGAGACAAGATATTTAGTTATCTGGTTTGACGAGAACGTCTACATCTAGGGACATACCAAACCAGGAGAGATTTTACTATGCTCTTGGTGTTTCACTCACACTTACAAGCAAAAGTCGCACTTTGGCACTCACACTCTCTCTTAAGAGGCTACAAATGAGTTACAAGAGGTATATATAGAGCCAACAAACTTAGGAAGTGTTTTAAGTCGGGAGGGGCAAATTTGTCCATAAAAATATCACATTTACGGACTCATTGGCAGACTCCATAGCTTTGGTACTCGCCAAAGAAACCTACTACCTCCCTGGATTTCGGTGGGGTGGGAGTAAACATTTGAGGTTTACGGCTTCGTATTATTTTTTCAACCTATAACATTTATAATATAATAATGTCGGGCTATAAAAAGGAGTGTCTTTACCAATAATTTTTTTACATGACTTAAATCCAATATTTATTCAAATAAATCTAAATTTACTATTATTTACACCAACTATTTTCTGTACATGTTACTATTATCTTTTTTTAAGGGATTACTATTATCTAATCTAAGGAAGCAAGAGATTAATATATAGGGACATTTGCCCCTCTAATTAAAAAAAACAGTGTTGGAGAGAGACAGAGAGAAAAAGTAGCTCTCCTCGGACCCACTAAAACTTGACTTCTTAGGTGGCTACATAATGATGACCGTAAACTGAAAGCGATGCATTTTTTAAGAGGTAAAATGATGCCCTTGATTGCTCTCCCTTGTTTCCCCTAAAAATTAAGGTCCTAAGCAGGGTTTTTTATATACAGTTTGACCGATGGTCGGACCAGTCAGACCATGATTCAGTATAAGGAGCGTACCAGAATTGGCCCAAAAAATGTCAACCTTATGAACCGCCCAAAATTTTGTCGGACCGGATGGTTTGTCCAAAATTTTGGGTATGTATTTTCCGGTTGGTAAGGTTGGACCAAAAAAATATGATTTTTTTTGAAAAAACCAAAAAAATGATTTGGTCACTTGGTTTGGTCGGAAATTTTGCACAAATAAAAAAGGAAAGAGACCCAAAAAATTAAAATCGAGAAAACTTTATCAATCTCCATAGTTTCATCATGTATTTGATGATTTTTTTGAGGTGTATATGTGATTACATATGCAATTATATATATATTATTTTAAAATGGTGTTTTAAAAAAATCGGTCAGTCCGATAGTTCACCCGGTCAGACCGATCAACCCGGGATTCGGCCCAAACTCCGGGTCGACCTCCAGGTCGTATTTGAAAACCTTGGTCCTAAGGCACATAAAAGTCGCTCCCTTTATGCTAAAGCTAATACAATTATTGTAAAGATGCCTCCTTTCAGCAAATTACAAGTCTAAATGCCAATCTTTTCTTGGTCTCCTGTTTTTAGTTTACCAATTTCGTTAGACTTTCTTGTTGGTTTGCATTTTTTTTAAACGGGGTTGGGGTAGTGTTGGTGTATTAGGGACATAGACATGATCAGGTGGTCCAATAGATTATTGCAATACAGTGCTAAAACTTTTGCAAGTTGATCATGCCATCTAAGATATTGACCAATTGGTGAATAGTTGTTGAAAATTTACAAATTCATTCTTTTTGGAAATCCAACTTGTTACCTCTCATTATGATTTATAACGCACCAATTTATTAGTGGTTGGTGAGGGGTGTTTCTCGAAAATTCGGATGATTTCCTTTTCATTGTTGTTCTAATGACATCTTACCGTTGTACCAGAAAAGAATTGTGTGTCTGAAAGTTGCTGATAATAATTGGGAATTCTCATGTTGCTTTCCGAGCTATTAATTACTAGTTGATGACCGTCTTAATGATGCAAATGGAATATAGACATATAAGTATAACGACAAGAATACCACCGCTTTAATTAAAAAAAGAGAAAAGTTCATTTTAATACACATTGTTTAATGTTTTTTACCATGTATCATATTGTTTCATTTTTCTTTTTTGGGAAGAAATTTTTCCAATTAATATTTTTAATGAAAATTTCCAAATCATAGTTATTTTTTTGTCAATCGTGCCCATGTGACAATGTCCGCAACATCCCACTTTTCTCTCTCATCCCGAGCTCTATCTCTTGGGTATATTCGTCAGAGTCTTACTTTTTTTTAGGAAAGAATACTCATATATTGATTGAAATAACTGAAAATGTGGCTACATAACATCCAAAACTAGAACCTCTGAAAGAACGGGAGGAATAGAAGAGAAAAAACAGGACTCGCTATCAGTGACAAGGTTCGCCTTGACAAGAGTGTGAGCTACCCGATTAGCTTCCCTTCTAACAAAAGAAAATCTATGCTCATCTAGTTCCAAACCCCTGCAGCGGATATCTTCAAGAAGCATTGCGAGATCACTCCTATCTTGGCTATTACGCTGTAGAGCGAGAATAATAGGTTGGCAGTCAGATTCGAAGACCACCTTCTTAAGACCAAGTGAAATTGCCAACTCCATCCCAAGAAGAACTCCATACGCTTCAAGCAAAACCGGATGTTGAATTTGTGGAATCTTGCGCAGTGCAGCAGCAACGAAAATTCCAGATGAATCTCTGATTATTGCACTGACCTGACCCCCTCCAGCATCCCCCATACCCGCATCTGAATTAACTTTAAGCCAGTCCAGCTCCGGAGCTACCCAAACTGGATTACTTCTGTGTACCGCCGGTGAAGACTTGGGGTTTGCGGATTGAAAATCCACAAGGAATTTAAGAGCATAATTAACCTCTCCTTGCAAGCTGGTCGTAGCGTTAGGGCTAAACACTATAGAATTTTGATATTTCCACACCCCCCAGAGGCATGCCGCATATGTGCAGAGCTTCGATTTATCCCCAGCAGACATAATCTTGTCCCATTTGTCTATGAAGGTTGTCACCGGTAGCGAGCCAGGGTCTATACCAAACGAGTTCCACATCGGAGAGACATAAGAACAGTCCAGGAAAAGGTGGCTTATTGATTCTGGATGTTGACTGCAAAGAGGACAAATCTCATCAACATCAATACCTCTCTTCTTAAGATTAGCCCGAACAGGTAGGTTATTGTCCATAGCTCTCCATAGAAATATTTTGACTCGAGGCGGACAATCCAAACCCCTCCATCTAGACCAGAGATCTCTATAGTTTGGTGGAAGAGTAGGTCGGATCGATGAATTCCACCAAATATTGAAATCCCGATGGTACCCGCTTTTGACAGTAAAACATCCGTCATTTGTAAACTTCCATCTCCAAATATCGCGAGGTGCTCTTGGGCTCAAGTGAATGGATTTTATATGTACTGCTTCTTCCGGTTGGAAGGTATTATCAATGAGCTCCTCATTCCACCTCAACGGGTCCTTCTCTATTAGCTGCTCTACCCGCTGAAGATAATCCATCCCCGGCCTGAGGTAAGCAGGTCTGCCTGTGGGGGTATCCAAAATCCAGGAATCCTCCCATATATTGATTTCAGCACCATCTCCAACCCTCCACTCGATGCCTTCCTTGAGTAGCAGCAAACCCTCACGAACACTTCGCCAAACATAACTAGGGGAATGACCTTCCGGAGCCTGTAAGATGTGACATCGAGGATAATACCTGGCTTTAAACACCTGTGCCGCTAAAGATGTAGGGTTTGTGAGTAATCTCCAAGCCTGTTTTGCTAACATAGCTCGGTTAAAATTTTGGAGTCGTCGAAAGCCCATGCCACCATAACTTTTAGCCTGACACATTCGCTCCCAGCTCCTCCAGTGTAGTTTACGTTCACCATTGTTGCTACCCCAAAAGAAATCCCCCAATATCTTCTCAATACGGTCACAGGTACCTGCAGACATAAGAAAATAACTCATGATATAAGTTGGTATGGATTGGAGCACCGACTTAATCAGAGTTTCTCGTCCCGCTTTGGATAAGCAACGTTCCTTCCAGGTGCCCACTTTGTTACGGATTTGAGTCTCTAGCTCACTAAAAATCTGCTTCTTAGACCTTCCAACTAGAGTAGGAAGGCCTAGGTACTTGTCCCATTCTGAGCCTAGGCGCATATTGACAATTGCTTGCAAGCGATCCACTAAATCCGGAGGAAGATTTTGACTGTATGAGATGGAGCTCTTTGACAAGTTAACTTGTTGGCCAGATGCGCCCTCGTAGATCTTCAATACATTCAACAGACAACTAAGTTCCATTTCGGTTGCCCTAGCGAACAGCAAAGAATCGTCTGCGAATAATAGATGTGTGATAGAGGGGGCAGACCTAGCCACTTTGAGACCATGGATGACACCTGCTTGTTCATACCGTGTAAGGAGACCTGCAAGCCCTTCTGCACAAAAGAGAAATAGATATGGAGAAAGAGGATCTCCTTGCCGAAGACCTCTACTTGGTGCAAAGTAAGACCCCACTCTTCCATTTACCTGGATGGCATATTGGACAGTAGTAACACACTTCATAACCAGTTGAATAAAAGAGACAGGAAAACCCAATGATTTCATCATCCTCTCAAGATAGGGCCACTCGATACGATCATAGGCTTTTGTCATGTCTAGCTTGAGTGCACAATACCCTCTCCGCCCTTTTGTCTTCCTCTTTAAGAAGTGAAAAGCTTCAAAGGCAATATAAGAGTTATCAGTTATCAATCTGCCAGGCACAAAAGCGCCTTGATTTTCATGAATAATATCATCAAGAAACACTTTTAGTCGATTAGTAATCGCCTTCGTAATTATCTTCATGATGACATTGCAGAGACTTATTGGTCGGAATTCAGCACAGGTCGTCGGCTTCTTTACTTTAGGAATGAGTGCAATGATGGTTTGATTTATAAAGGTAGGATCCAAACCATCATTTAGTATTGCCAATGCCGTTGAAATGACTTCAGCTCCCACCGTAGGCCAGAACCTCTGATAAAATAGCGGTGGCATTCCGTCAGGTCCAAGGCACTTTGTTGGATACATCTCGAAAAGTGCATTTCTGATTTCCTCCTTCGTGTAGGGCCGAGTTAGTTCCTCTCCTATCTCTGACTTCACTCGTGGCTCTATCAAGCTGGTCACCTCGTCAACCTGTAAACAACCTGCAGAGGTAAACAGCGAAAAGTAATATTTCCTAAAAGTCTCCTGGATACCCCCCCACCTCACGAACAGTCTCTCCTTCCTCATTCCTGATCTCCGCTACCCAGTTCCTAGCATTCCTATGGCTGGCTTTCTGATGAAAAAAATGTGTATTCCTATCCCCCTCTCGAAGCCAGTCTACCCAAGATCTCTGCGCCCACAGAATCTCCTCCCTCTTCAATAATTCCTCCCTCTCCTTCATCAATCCCCCAATTTGGAGCTTTCGGTCAGCTGTTAAAGGCAGCTTTTGAATTTCGCCAATCTCCTCTTCAATTTTCTTCTTCCTCCGACGAACATTACCGAAGGTGTTCCGATCCCATGCCTGTAGCAGTTCCGAACACGCGGTCACTCTACTTGCCAAGTCGGCCTGCGGTAAAGAATAATGCCAGGCTTTTTCCACTTGGTTTTGAATATCCTCATGCCTTAGCCACATTGACTCGAACCTGAATCTCTTGACAAAAGGCTGAAAGAAAAAAGTGACGTATCGTGAATATTACAATCCACTTGGTTAAAAATTTATCACCAAACTTGTCAATTTGAAAAATCTCTATATCCAAAACGAAAAAATAAAACTAATTGATACTTGGTTAAAAACGTCAAACTACATATACTAAAAACTAAACTTTTCCCCAAAACGAAACGGATATCCCCTTCTTCTCTCTTTTTAACTTTTTCCAGTTGAACCCTTGTATTTTACTAGGAGAATGGAGACAAAGCCACCAGGAATCTAGCTTCTATGAGTCAGTGAGTCCCACATGAATCATGAACCCAACTGAAGAAGAGAGAGAAAAAAAGGGAAGGGCATAAAGGGTCTAGGGAATTCTAAGCTATTAGACGGATCTGCTTTCCACTGAAATCCAGGGGAAAAAAACTCTTCTTTATTTCTTCCTTTTTGGTTCAGTTGTCCCATTAAGGCTGCCTCTTCCACGTGTGGGAGGTGTAGAAGGAATTGCTTTCGAGCAATTCTCTGGCTTCAAGGAGAAGAAGACTTTCGCATTGAGTTCCCTGTAAGTTGAATTCAATTTCTGGGAATTATTTGTATAGTGGAGCTCTGAATTGTTGCATTTGTCAGTCTTAGTTCATTGTTTAAGAAATGTCGGGATTATCGCATTGATAGTTGCAAGTGTGTGGTGGGCTCGTTTATAATCGTCAAAAGTTTATCTGATCTGACCTTAAGGTTTTGGGTTGGATACGAAGATTCTAATATAACCCTGTAAATGTTTTGTTTTTGATTTGTAGCATTAGTGATTAATCTTGCCAAGGGAGGGGACAAAGAAGTCGCTGAGTAATGAGTGAACAGAAGGTTCCTGGTTCTTTGGTGGTTGCCACTGCAATGCCGAGTGATGGCATTTATCCGATGTACTTCGGGGTTTCTTGTGCTTTTCTTGCTCTGAATGTCTTGTCCAGACCTCAACATGATGACGGGAAATGGTCGGAATTGTGTCATAAGATGCTTCAAGGCAGTGCCCAGCTCTTGGGGCTTCTTGTGTGGAGAATCCAAAAGGAAGGAGCAAATGACGAGCGTGGTGAACTTCTTCGCAAACTTGAGACGGCTGAGAAGGAAATCGAAGAACTGAAGCAAATCAGGCGCGAGGATGCAAGGGCAAACGAGAAAGTTGTAGGCATCTTTGCATCACAAGAGCAGAGCTGGTTCGTTGAGAGGAAGAGGCTTCGACTGCAGATTGGAGCTCTTATGCACGAATTAAGGATGATTGAGAAAACTAAGGAAGATGATATTGTGGAGGCAAATGCTAAACTGAAAGAGGTGGAGTTATCTTCACAATTTAAGGATAAAGTGTTGGAAGAAGAGCAGCATAAGAGAAAGGAGTTAGAAGAGAAGCTTGCAAAGGCTGAAAGAGTCGCGGAAGAATTGGGGGAAGCAGCAAAACGCGAAGCAAAGGAGTATTCTACCGATATATGGAAGCACAAGACTGCTTTTTTGGAGCTTGTGTCGAACCAACGACAGCTAGAAGCTGAGATGAGTAGAGCAATGAGGCAACTGGAATCTAAGAAGCTTGAGCTCGAGTCGGCCATTGAGCAAAAAGAAGAGTCGGTCTCACTTGCGCAGAAGCTGTCTATGGAAGTTGTGAATATGAGGAATGATTTGGATCAAAAGGATAACATCTTATCAGCAATGTTGAGGAAATCAAAGCAGGATACATCTGAGAAGCAAATGCTCTTAAAGGAGGTTAAATTGTCGAAGGCAAAGACGAAGCAAGCTGAACTAGAAAAAGAAAGGTGGAGACCGGTATCTGATTCAAGACACGCAAGACATTCTCTGAGAAGTATGTTTGCTCACCACCATGCTAAATCAAGATCAGAGAACTCGTTTAACGAAAGAGGGGCGTCACACACAGGAAAGAGCAGATCGCATGCTGATCCTATTCTGGAGTATGAGAACCCTGACTTCCCGAGTGATTCCCAGGCTTTTTCTCCCTTTTCAGACTTCTATATGGTGGATAGAAATGAAGGGCCGGGTGAGAAATAGGCTCTGGTGTCTTTTTGAATTATCATTTTCTCTGTTTGCTAGAACTCTATACATATAAGTACCATTTGCCATTGTATTTGCATGTTATATTTCTCTTTGTTGTAGTTATCAGTCGAGTTTGTTATCTGTTATTGCTTCGATAATTGCAGTTGAGCAAGAGGATTCCAGTCTTCGCTCCGAGGCCGAGGAGTATGCAACTGCACTACTCAAGAGGCACCAGCTGGAAATTGAAGCTTTTGCAGAACAGATGAGGCTTAAAGACGAGAAACTGGAGGCTTTCCGCTGGCGAATGCTGAGCTTGGAAATAGAATCAAAGCGTCTCAAATCTCATGTTGAAGGGCTGACTCGAGAAGTGTCCCAGCTCAGGCATGAAAACATGAAATTGGAAGCCTTGTTATTGGATAGGCAAGGAGCACTAAACGAGTTAAATAATGAGTTTACCAGGCAAAGTGAACTGCAGAGCTTGCGGACTTCTAAGATGAGTCCCAATCTTCAAGATCCTGCTTTGATCCATGATCAGATAGGGTCCGAAGTCAAGCTTGCTGGGAGAAAACCGGTGGATAGGATAGACGAAGCAACTATAATGGCAATTCCCAGAGAGTTGTATTCAACCAAAGACGAAGAAGAAGAAGAAGCTTCCTATGATCCATCCACAAGGAATGATTTGGTTGTTCAGTCTCCCGACACGGAGTTCAAAGAGAAGAAGGAACATCCAGACCATAGTTCTCCACCCGAGGACTATACACGAGTGGGGGTGCCTGACCCAAGTGAAAATTTCATGTCACCTTCGCCAAATGCGCAATTGTCTAAAGCTAAGAAGTCAACGTGGAAGATGGATCTGCTCGCTCTTGGGGTTTCTTATAAGATAAAGAGGGTGAAGCAGCAAGTTTTAATGCTTCATAGGTTGACGGGAAGCCAAGAAAGTACCGATGACTCGAGAAACATTGATGACGAGCCAAAAGAGATGAAGGGCTATCTGGTATTGATGTCCATGCTGAGTAAGCATATAAGTAGATACGAATCTCTCCAAGAAAAGACCGATGCATTATGCAAGAGGATGGTAAGTAATTCTACTCCCCGTGCAGCGTTCGAACTGATTTTTACGGTGAAGCTCTCCACAACTTACTTTTCTTTAACTTTCAGCATGTTAATGATGCGGATAGCAACCGCGGAGAATCCAGTTCCACAAGAACAAAAGAAGATAGCAAGACATTAGAGCATTTCCTGGAGGAGACATTTCAACTTCAGAGATTTATGGTCGCAACGGGCCAGAAGCTAGCGGAAGTTCAGTCCAAGATCGTCACTGGATTCGTTGGGTTTGGCGAGGAGCTCGAAACGCTCGCCAGCTCCGACATGAAGCGGTTTTCAGACAATGTCAGGAGTCTTCTTCAGGAAATCCAGAGAGGCTTGGAAGTCCGAATCGCCCGAATAATCGGAGACCTAGAGGGAACCTTGGCTTGCGAGGGAATGACAAGAATGAGGCAGAGGTTGCAGGACTCGTGATATCAAAAAGTTTTCACAGAGATTAGTGAATCTTTACTTTTAACCTTTACAGGAGCTGATGATGAAATCTCTTCAAGCTGTATAGTGAAATCATGTCATTCATGTCCATGATTAAAAAAAGTCGATGTTTTTGACAACTGAAAGCATTACCATTTCGTATTTTAGGTTCAAGCATTACAAATATAAAAAGGATTACGGGAAGAGTCACTCCAAACTCAACGATGCTCGACTCTGAATTCCAATTATGTCACATTTCACTAATCATCGTCTTCATAAACTCTTTTGCGATAACCAACATGTTCATTGGTTACTTATAATTATCTCCCAACTATCTCAGCAGAATCCATGCGTACTGCACAATTTGACGGGTTCTTATAATAGCATTAATTAATGCAGCTCAATAGTTGATTCTGTTTACTTGCAAGCGAAAGGAATCATGTGCTAGGTGTTAGTCTTTAATAATGAGTAATTTTATGGTGATTAGACAATATCTTGGTCTTTTTTTTTTTTCTAAAACCAAGGAGAGGAAAATGTATACGATGCATTATAAAATTTTCACTTCTTAAAAAAGATAAGGAAGTGTAATAATTAAATCAGTCTTGGATCAAATGCCGACTAAATTCTCTCTGACGACATGATCTTGCTTTCTATTTCCATCAACTTATTTTAACTTGAACACGTATTGATCTAACGGTTTAATTTGGAAAAGCAGATGATGTCACTTTGTGTCGATGTAAAAATAAGTATGAAGAAGCAAAGCTGACTTTTACAATTTCATTTATAAAATGATTTTACCAAATCTTTTTCAAATATCAAAATTCCCCCATTTGAAGATTAATTAAATGGAGCTCTAATAAAGCATTAATAAAAAAAATTCTTCAGCTAATCTGTTGGTTACTTTTGGTTTAGGTTCTGTATGTTCTTTCATTTATAAAATGGTTTTGCTTGTTAATGATGAAGGGGGAAAAGATAAGCTCGATGGAGGGGGATGTGAGACGGAGAGGGACAGATTGTTAAGAGTTTGACACGGAAGGCTACGTTAAAATTTTCGTATTTGACTCAAAATAATAGGTATTCGACTTTTCGAACTTATAAATAAGACCGTCATTTATAACATAGTAGCTCGAGATAAATATTTATGAATGACAATGTGTAAATAAGATCATAAAGTATAATTAAATAAAACTATTTAGAGTTTATAGTATTTTTTTGGTGAGATTTAAATTGTTTTCACAATTTCGGATCTTAGACGGTCATGGGATTCGATCTTCTCACTTTATGCTTAAAGACTGACACCGTATCCATCAGATCATACATGAGTTGGTTAGAGTTTATAGTATTGAAGCTAGCAAATATGAATACAGACCGTCCCAAGCCAGCATTTCTCCAATATATTATTAACAATTTCAGTTGTGCTAACGTCTGAAACAACAATAAACATATTCCTTGACGCAAAACAACAGATATATCAATCAGCACTCCCCCTCCCTCGGAAAAGTGATGACTTTTCAACCGCCACAACATCCGTTTATGGTCGTTACTAATAATGCCAACCTATACCCAGAACCTAAATAAACATTATTTTCGATTCCTTATATGATTACCTTAATTAAGAAATTGTAAGTTTATAATATATCAATAGATTTTTGTCTGTCTTCTCTCAATTTAAAAATAAAACCCGGATAAGTCAGCCCATTGCGTATTCATATAATATAGCAAGTGATATAAAAATTAAAAAAACATGGTTGTGGGACCCTCCCTAGCTCGCCCATTATTAGCGTGAGTAACCCATTGACTATCTCGTGAAGTAGAAGCGCCAGGAGCGTTTCTTGCTCGTCAATATTTACATGACATTAGTACATTACCATCCACCAAACACACTTCCAATCTATAAAATCCCAACACAAACACTACCCCAATAAAAAAAAGACAAGACAAAATACACTTACTTGCTTATAATTACATGTAATAACAAAAGAGCACACACAAAAAAAAACATATATGGCTGCTGCTGGTTCTGATCAACAAAGCCCTACCCCTAAACTCTCCTTGTATTCCCTCCCCTTCAAGCTCATCAACCATGAGTCACCAGGGATGTCAACCCCACCGATCCATGCCCGAGCCGCGGTTCCTTTCGAGTGGGAAGAGGCTCCGGGGAAGCCGAGGAAGCCGCCTCGTGCTTCTTCCATTGATGATCGTGGTGATGGTGATGTTGTCAGGTGTTTGGAGCTTCCTCCTAGGTTGTTAACCGAGGCAGCTGCCAAGTTGGCCTCCAATAACCTGCCGTCTCCCACCACTGTCCTCGACGGGCCCTACTTCGGCCGGTCGAGGTCCCTGTCTTTCGCCAAGGGGCGGTCGTCGGGCTCCGAGAAGGCGGTGTTCGGGTCTACGAGGTGGTGGGGCAACATGAAGAAGAACAACGGTAACAACAGTAAGGAGCTTGTTGGGGTTGGTGTTGACTTTTCCTCGTTGAATTGTTATGACTTTTTTGAGGATAGTGGGAGTGGCGATAGCAATGATGGGAGTGGTATTAGTACTGCTAAGGTGAAGATTGGAAGGCTTAGGAGGAGATCCAGCTTCTTCGGTTCCACTAGCAAGAGATCGTCAAATGTGTTGGTGAGTATTTTATACATAATATTTATGATAATTAAGCTCCAAATTAATTTGATATTTTATTGGGTATGATATTGTTTTACGATGCTTTTTTTAAGAATAGTATTACATTTTTTTAAATAATTACATATCGGTGTAGTTAGTTTTAAAGTGTGCGTTTGGCTAAACATGGCTTGGTTAATTTGTTGTTAAAATGTTTATTATTTTTATGATCGATTATGTTTTTGAATTTATCCTATTTGATTGAAAAAATAGCGAATCTGTCGATTTCACGGAAGCTGAACTTAATGGGATTTTTTGGGTGCTTTTTGAGCCATTGATAATTTTGTAATTAAGTAGATAAATCAAGGCTAAACCATTATAAGGCTGAAAATTCACCAAAGAAATGATTATATTCAAAAGACGTCAGCACATATATAAAAATGGATCTCGAATTTTTCTCTGTCATCTGTATCGACACTCGAGTTGGCTAATACAAAATCTTTGATATAATGAACTATGATGCTTCATTTTTCAGTTAGCTACTCACTTGTATGATAGATTGCGAAATTATTAAATTCATTTTTCGTTTTTGAAAATATATTTGTAGATTGCGAACTTATTACATTAATTTTTTCCTTCTTGGAAATACATTTGAATAAATTTATTTTTCTTATGTTTATCTGATGATTCATATATTCGCACCCAGTGACCGATGGTTGAGATTTTTGGAAACTGACAAAATTCTCCACTACGTTTTCAAAGACTCAAATCCTAGACCCGGTTGTTTATGTGCTTGATTTGTTGACGATTAATGTGGGTCAGTCTTCTAATTACGATGTTAACCTTGATCAGGCAAGCATCTACGAGGGCTTGAAGCAAGTGGTCCCATGGAAGCGTCGGCGTGATAAATTGATGAGTGAGAATTAACTAGCTACCTTGTTGATCTGATCTTCCTCACAACTGACTGCCAAGTGGACGCTCTAGTTTCCACCTCGTCGTTGAATCTTTGTACAGTAGCAATATTATAAAGAATTTTGTGGGTCTGATGATTAAAATTATCGTAAAGTGTCTAGACTTTTCTTCTCCTCCTCTGACTTTGAACATTTCATTGTTAAAGTTGTGAATAGTACATTTTATAGCCGATGTTTTGTCAAAACATGAGCTTTCATTTTCTTTTAATTATGTTTTATTCTCGAACTTATTCCGTGTAAAATAATATCCGAAGTTGATCTACAAAAGTTAGGCGCTCAGTTGCCTGTCATACCGTTAGTTAGGAATTGCACCGTATGTTTTTTTTTGAAACGCTAAATTTTATTCCAAAAAATATCATAGATATAATAAAAAAATTTTGGGAAACCCAAATGAATCCTCATACAAAGAGTACGGAGTTGCAACTATCAGTCGAGAAACCTAATTAACACATTTTCTTTGTGTTGTTAATCAACCATCAGTTGGGAATGTTCCTTTGACTGTCCGACCTCTGGGGTCAGTGAAGATAGATTATGGAGTGGTCGGACTCCCCTCTGAGAATTAAATTTGGTGGGGACAGGCTTAGTCCCCAAGGATGGGGACTAAAGAGGTTCTGGTGACAAGTTAGATATTATTAAAGCAATAAGGGGTAATATTAGAAAATTAATAGAAACTAAATCAAACTTAAAAATTAGCTGGCGCACTTTTTTTTGAAAAGACTAAAAAGGTAAAAAAAATATAAACCAATCCCACGTGAAAAGAGGAAGGGACGCTTCACATTCTGGTGAATGAAGGACTCTCTCTCTCTCTCTCTCTCTCTCTCTCTTTAAATTATTGTCAACTTCAAAAACCTTACCAGCTACCAGGTATTTTTTTTATAACTAAACTCAAAGAACCAAAGAACGAAAATTCAATAGAAAACTAATATCACTACGTTCGAAAACTAATATCACTACATTTGGAAACCAATATCAGAACATTCAAAAATCAATATCACAACATTCGAAAACCAATATCACAACTTTCGCAAACCAATATCACTACATTCACAAACCAATATCACGATATTCGAAAACTAATATCACTACATTCGAAAACTAATATCACTACATTCAAAAATCAATATCACTACATTCAGAAACCAATACCATTACATTCGCAAACCTATATCATTACATTCGAAAACTAATATCACAACATTCGAAAACCAATATCACTACATTCGGAAATCAATATCACTACATTCGGAAACTAATATCACTACATTCGAAACCAATATCACTACATTTGAAACCAATAGTACTACAATCGGAAACCAATATCACAACATTCGGAAACTAATACCACTACATTTGAAAACCAATATCACTACATTCGAAAACCAATACAAAAATATCGCCAAGCTCTCGCATTCCACTTCACCAAGCTCCAGAACCTATTCTCTGGCCCGTCTCCCAACACCACCACATCACACAGCTTCGCGATCCGCCTGCAAAAAGCATCATTTGTGATCGAGTCGTTGCTCCCGCTCACCCACCTACCTCCGTGGAACTGCATCATCACTGGCAACTGCCTCATCTTCTCCCCAGAGGGCGAGTACCCGCGATAAGCACACCCTGTAATGCCCATATGTCCCCTCCCCCACCTCCATAACTGTTCCTCCTCGCCTCCTCCTCAACCCCGGCGCGGACGGTGTTAACGGAGGCCCCAATGGAGTTGCAGCGGAGGCTATTGTCCAGATCAGGACATAATTGGTGTCGGATCTTGGAGTTTAGGGTTAGGCATTTGGGGTCCGGGGGATGAAGTGCAGAGTCGGGAAGGAAGATCTGGATGGGGAGGCAGGTGAAGGGGTCGATGTGGATGTCCTTGGTGGCGATGCCGTCGGAGAAGGAGGGGTTGGCGAAGAGAATTTAGAGAAGATAAAAAGATTGATAATTTTGATGGGGTGTGTGAAGAGACGTCCATGTGTTAGTGACCACCTTAAAATTGATATCTTTCTTGGGTTAAAAAGTCAAAAATGCCCCTGATTGGTTATTGACCATTAGATTTAAAAATTTTCTTGTACAAACGAATCTGACGGCCCAAAATTTAGTCCTCACCTGGGGACAAGATTTTTTTAGTCCCCGCTCAATCCATTCCCCTCTTGTGGTCTATTGATCACAGGAATCCCCTCCTCGAATGTCCAGGATGTGGGGCCAGCGGGAGATAAGTTATAGGAAATATTTTGTACTTTTTCTTTTTATTTTATTTATGAAGATTTTTTTCTGCCAAAAAATTTGATTAATCATTACTCAACAGCTGCATTATTGAAGGAATTCATGATTACGAGCCCTATTGATAGCGTTAAATTAAGGAACATAGAAAGTTTTCAATTTGTCATAATCACTAATCAGTCCCGACATAACTAGATGGACAAGTGCCCCAAAAAACCAATGTATCTAAACAATTAATATGCAACTAATCAATAACCAATAGAAATAACTGTGATCTAAAAATGAAAAAAAAACTGTGATCTAAAAGCAAATCAAGTTTAATCAACCACGACCAGATGGTGCAACACTACATAATTCTAATATTAAAAAATTAAATTGGTGGATTTGAAGCCGTCAGGCGAGTCCGGACATGGATTTTCTTTTCTTGTAATTTGCTTTGAAACAAGCCTGCCTCAGCTTCTTGGTCCTATCTGTCAGCTCCATATCCGGCAATTTCTCCACAAGTCTTTTGTGCTCCTCTAGCAGCCTTATCTCGTTCTCCAATCCCAATTCCTGCGAGGGAGTTCACGAACTTTCATTTAAAAACAAGCCACGTAGATTAATTTTATATAATTCAAATTCGTATCTGTCCTACCTATTCGATTCTAAGAACAAAATAAAATTTTGACCATAGAACTCCGAAATACGATTAGATCAAAATAATCATTCTTGGACACATAAATGATGAATATAGAAAAAAAATTACAATTGTTTTTTACTCTATCAAAAATTATTCGATTTTTATGTTTACATATTCTTGGAGAGAATGGGAAATAACGTTTATGTTCGTTGGATTGGATATGACAATTTATGTACGGGAGGCTCTCCAAGTATAACGTTCCCCAAACCTTAAAACAAAGTACAACGTTCCCCTCTATTTACGAAACATTTTTCTAATCCAGAATTAGATCTAAACATAATGATACATATCCCTTGAAATTACTTTTTGTACGACATTGTGTATGAAGCATCGGTAACGGCTCATGATTAAATAAATGCATCTCCCAATTACATCACCACCAATTCCTAAAATAAATAGGTCTCTCATTAATAATGCCAATAGATCATGATTAATGCATCTGTATGAAGAGAAAAATGAATCCACTAAATATTGATTGGTTATACCAAATTGCACTCATTCGAAATATTACGGGAAAAAAGTCATGACCGAAAGTTCAATCCCAAAAAAATCGGAAAATGTAAAATGAAAGAACGACAAACTTACCATGACATTATTAATGAGAGACTTCAAGCTCTTAATCTTCCTATGAGGCCATCTCATAATGTTCAATTCTCGGCACCTTTTCTTCAGCACCGTAACACCAACATTCATCTCCCTGGCAGCTCTCGTGATTGGGACGTCAAAGTACTTTTGTATGTCCTCCAATTCCAAGGGCACCGTCTTCTTCCTCCCACATAAGCTCTTCTTCTGCTTCTGTTTTGCATTAACAACGCAATTCTTTTTAATCAAACAGCTTTAAAAAAAAATACTCATGACAAGTGACACAAAAACATCTATCGTATCCTATTGGGTGAGGCTATAAATGTTCATATCGTAAAATCGATTTTTGACATAATGAAAAATATATCTAGTAAAATAATAACTATAGACTACGACCCTAATCAAAATGTATACATTTGTCTCATACATTACATGGATGGTGAGAAGAGATATATTTTACATCTCTGAGTGGCCATAATTGGAAATACGTCTCTTTTAAATATATCTTTTTTAATTTGTAAGACTTAAAGAATAAGATTTGGTAGTACCTCACTCTTAACGAAGTTCCCACCGTGCCCATAAGCAATTGGGCTGACATTTTTTGCACCAGAAGCAGCCAATGGTTTTGCTTCAACCACTACGTAGTCATGGTGCATGGGAGGCACGACATAATCCGTAGGAAAATTCAAACTTGGAATTTCTCCCAAGTTATTAATCTCATGATTGGTTCCATTCCAATGATGGGTTGTTGCTGGTAAGTGGTGACCCGAATCCAACTCCAACAACGTGTCCAGACTTGGAAGTTCAGCGATTCTGAACAGGAAAAAGTTTTAAAGAAATTATAGTCATAAAAAATATGGAGATAATAAATATATAATGGGTTTTCTTAGCATATCTTACTTTTGAAATGTTTCTTCAATGTCCGCCCAATCAAGTTCAGCTGGGTTCCCAATGTTTGGGGCGTAGTGACTAATTTGGTTCCCTAAATAATCCATCACCAAAAGAAGAAATACCAACGTTGTCGTCTAGGTGAGTACGGAGATGGAGAGAAATGACATGCGTGCTTTGAATGAAGAGGGTATATATAAATGATTTGTTGATAATACTTCGTACTCTTCAACCAATCCAGATTCGAGTTTTTGGGATTAACGTTCATGAGAGTTACGAAATTAATCTGTGTTGATTAATGTATCAAGTGCGTGCATTTATTTATTACGATTACCAATCATATGAGTGTTGGGGGGGGGGGGGGGGGGGGTGGGGGGGGAAGGGGGGAGGGAGGGGGGGTGCACCACTCATCTGGTGTAATCTTGTTAATTAATGCCTAACTTCAAGGATTAATTGCTTCACATACATTTCTGTAGTCATGATTAACGCATAACTGCGGTAGTTTGACTTTCCAAGTAATCGAAAAAGGTATCTTTTTCGAGTTTCCCACTCCAAAAAGTTATCATTTTCTATTTTTTTTAGTGATCGATCAATTACTAGTAAATTGTGATAGTTTTTTTGTTTATAGTAAATTGTGATAGTTTGACTTTGGAATGCCTTATAGGTTTGTTTTGTACGGTTATAGTTATACGAAATATCAGGGTTTTTTTTTCATAATTTTCAGAAATTTTCACAAACTTCATTTAAATTGTCACAAATTATTTTATTTATAAACAATGAATAAATTTACCAAAAAAATAAAGAATTTTACCCTATATTTGGTTGTAACCCTGTATTTAACTGTAGAAGAATTATGATTTCATTATATTTATTGATAACTTTCATTCAAGAATTCAAAATGATTTCATAAATCACTCTAAATGAATTTCTATTTCATTTTTAAAAATATATTGTTTTTTCCTTGAAATTTATTTTCAAATCTATATAATTTGTAGAATTTTCTATAGTTGTAATGAAATCCACACAATTCAAAAAGTGAAATTTACAAATGAATTCAACAAATGAAGTTAAAGTATTCCAAAAAAAAACGAAAGTAAAGTCCGTCCGTACACGAGAGAAAAGACTAGTCTCTCGATGAAACTATATATATTTTTACTATTACAATTTCTGAACTTTGCTAATAAACATTAGTTTCTTTAATGCTGTATAGTGTTTCGAAATCTCATCTCAAACATCTTTTAAAAAGCATATGATGGAAAATAATTTTTTTCTTTAAGATAATGAAAAAAAATAAATTACAAAAGAATGATCTACCAATATGCATCACTAAAAAATCCTGACATGGTGTAAATATTTAGCTTTAAAAAAAAATACTATTTAAGCAAAGTGCATGAGCATTTAAAATTTCAATCTAAGTTAAAAAGGGTGGTTTTTGATTAAATGGTTAACTTTTTTAACTTTAAAAAAAATCTCAATATTTTTTAGAAGGCTCAAATTTTATTTATACTATAATCCACCATGCCACTTCTACACTACATTGTGGGAACATCTTATATGGCTAGTGATTTTGGAAGTTCAATTGTAACCCATTTTAAAATTGCTTAAGATAAATAAAGTCTAGTTCTTTATAAATTCTTGAATAATGAAATATAATTTATTTATTACGTTTCTGTTGATGTAGCTTGTTAGGTGGCCGGATAGCAGGAAAGAGGCTACACGTGTTACTAAAATATTAATGGGAAATTTGGTTTGCAATTCAATTTATTTTTTTATGATTTACGTAGCGTCGGGAAAAATGCCAAAATACTAAGAGTTCTCCGATGTCAATGTCAGGTCAGATTATTAAAGCAGAACATAATAAATTAAATTTTACTTTGGTGCCATATCGGGATACGACAGAAAATGCTCCTCTCACGGTTTGGTTAGGCCAGCAATTTGCTACTTAGTATGAGGCCACTATTGGCTTTGCTAATGGAGGATTGGACAATAATGAAATTATTTTTTTCTTTTTCTTTTTACTAATAAAGGTATCACTCATAAAAAAAGTTAAATCGGCAAACCTCAATGACATGTTTTAAACTATATACTATCAAAATCAAAAACGATAAAACCACATCGTAATAAAATCAACTTTTCTCATAAAACAAAGCTTCTCTCAAACCAATAAGCCCAGAATAGATCTTGTATACTGAATATTGAGCCTTGAGGATGCATGGGCTTTCTCAGTAAGAAGTGGGCCTCTTCGTGGCTTCAAAGAATCATTAAGCCTGGTGTTTATATAACCTTTGTAAAGTGTCCGACGTCCATTTTCTAAACAAATAAAAACGAAGGGATAAAATAAAATAATGTACTAATTGAACTGATAATTGCGTTATAAATATGGGTGTCAATGGAAAAGTCTGGATCGTATAGATTCAGATACACTTTTTTTAATATAGATCTAAATCCATTAGAGTCTTGATTTTAGGATACAAAACAAGAAAAAATTGGTTGAGATCCATGTATCCATTATTTTAAGAGCAAATTACTCTCAGATCATTGGTGTTGAAATCTATGTGGTCTCCCTCTTGCCTGTTTCAGATCTTCAATCGTGCTTCTTGGTTGTTATTTTACTTGTCGCCGGACAGGGAGGGCTCCGGAATCTGGTCGAGGTCCTACTCTTCGGCCGGTGAGATATTATAAGGGTATATAAGTTATTTACTTAAAAAATTGATCCCTCACGTCGGCAAGAGTTGTCGACTCAAGAGTATAATAAAATCAAGTTTAAGAAATTTTTAATCTATTACCATAATACAAGGACTGAAAAGTAAATATACCAAACTCCAGGGATTTGAGAATAATTTGCTCTTATTTTAAAGACAACATTTAGGGTAAATAGAAAAAACTATGGTTTTAAAAAACACGGTATGTCGGGCCAAAACTTGGGATCTGTTTCAACCAATGGTCAACAACATTGACTACCTGTTCAACTGGTAGAATCAGCCAGTTTTTATGCGATCCAGCCAAAAAAAAATTTCAAAAAGTTATATATTAAAATTTATTAGATTAAAAGTGATTAAAATATAATTTTGATATTCGTATATTGTAACTTTATAAATAAAATTAGATAATACTTATAAATATTTACTATTTAATACTAAATATAATAAATATATATTTTGTGTTAAAAAAAATCTTCTGTCCAACCAAATAATATCTTGTCCAAAATATAATACGTGTTTCCAAAGACCAGATACTGTATAATATAACGTGTATTAAAAAATAAGCGACTGATCCACTAAAAAAATCAGATACTGAAAGTAAGTTCCCACGCGAATAGAATCATGGTATGTACAATAATTCCAATTTGTTCACGGGACCCTCCTCCCACAAATCACGCCACCAATTTCAACTGCGAACAAGGATGAGGTTCTATTATATCATAGTTTTAGGGATTAGATTCATATTCTATGCGATATTAGAAAATTTTCAATATCGAATCCATACCTTTATTTTGAGAAGTTTGTAGAGTTCGATCTTTGAAATTTTACTTTCTGATATATTTGCACATAAAATTTTAACTCTTAAGTACACAATTCAAATAAGTTTACGACATTCCATCCATTAAATATCAATATTTAATAATAACTTTTGTAATTTAAGCTAAATGCTAGAAGGTTCTTCCTTCCAAGCTCTAATTATATAAAGAATTTAATTAAAAAATAAGCTTCTAGTGCGTTATCTTTTAACTTATAAGCTGATTTTTTAGAGCAAATTACTCCTTAGTCCCTGGTATTTGGTCATCCTCTCCCCGGGGTCCCTGAATTTCCAAAAATGATTTTACCGTCCCTCGTCTTTGGTTTTAGAAACTCTCAGGTCCCCGGTGCCAGAATATGTCATTTTCTTGTCAGAATTTGCCATTTTTTCCCACGAACTCCCACTTGAAAAGACAAAAATACTACTCCCACTTTTAAAAAAAAAATCCCTCCATTTATCTTCACATTCTCCCCCAATTTATCGTCAACCTCCAAACAAAAGATATATCCCTTCAAATTTCTTTAATTAATCAAAATCAAAATCAACAAAAAATATAATTTCAGCCTCAAAAATCAAAGCCGCGCTAATTTGTGCTACGGAATAATTAAAACCCAAACATCAAATAAAATACCAATAAAATTAGAAACCAATTCCGTTGTGACTGACGGAGCTGATGTAGACGAGGAGCGCGGCATTGGCTTCACCGTCCTTAGCAGGCGAGTCTATCTAGAGACGCGAAAGGGAATACCAGTGATGGAGGAGGACTTGGCTCCGGGCTTGGCATGGATTGTGATGGCACTGTGGGAAGTTGTGATGGCCACCGACGACGGCGCCACCGCTCTCAGCACCCGCGACCCCTTCCGATTGGGATCCCGGATCTCCGCCGCGAACTTCCCCCACGGCCGCTGTCTCACCCCCCGGTGTGCCTACCCTCCGATGCCTGAAGCTGCTCGTCCGGCTCCGGCGGGGAGATCCTCAGCGCCGGCTTCCTAGTCTCGAAGCTGTGTAACGACTTCCGGTTTGACCTCCACGAATCGAAATCAGATGCAAGGTCAACTCCGATTCCAACTTGGAGTTTCTGTGCCCAGGAAATTGAGTTTTATTAATCTGGATTTTCTGAATTTAATTTCCTAGTTTGAAGTTTGGAGGAAGAAGAAGGGACAAGAAAGAAAGATTTTTTTAAGTGGGAGGAGATTTTAGTCTTTTCAAGTAGAGTTTGCCGGAGAAAATGGCATATTCCGGCGCCAGGGACCCGAGAGTTTCTAAAACCAAAGACAAAGGACGTTAAAATCATTTTTGGAAATCCAAGGACTCCGGGGAGAGGATAACCAAACACCAGAGACTAGGAAATAATTTACCCTTTTTTATCAACATAATGAATAAATAAAAGTTCCTCATAAATATCTGATATAATAATAAAGAAAATCAGTTACATGATACAAATCGTTACTTAGATATTAATTTGTCTATTTTTACAAACAATATAGTCTCATTTATACACCCCTAAAAATAGTTAGTATATTAATGCAAAGTGCAAACGACGAAACCATTTGTATTTCTACGGAGATTTTAACAACTCCAAGTCCCAACCCAGCCCTATTCAATTTGAATCCACAGAGCATTTTTCTGTGAGCTTTGAGAGGGCCCACAGGAATTCCCCACCCTACAGAGAGATGAATAGTTTATCGCTTTTACCAAGAAAAATGGCCAGTGGGTCCGACCACCAAAGATGGCCAAAATGATGTAGGAAATAGGAATGTCGAGTGTTCCTTTGCTTCCGAAAAGGAAAGTACTTCAAGAATTAACTCGTAAAATGTTCTAATTCAACTAAAAATACTCTTCCAACTTTTAAGAACACAATCAAAAACTTAATCAAAGAATTTTATCATTTTTAAAAAAATTTACTCTACTCAAATTTAACTTAGTCGATTGAACGCGAACCATAAACATAAAAAGAGCTTTATCTAAGGTGGTTTCCGCTTTTGCTTTTCCAAAGCTTCATCTCAAGTGAGTTGAAAAACTTTACATACCCACAAATTTAATGCTTATTTGACTAACACTCGTTAGGGTCTCACCGAGTACAAATTTTTTATCTTCGTTAAAATTATTACAAAAGTTTTACACTGTTTAGAATTTAAATATTACAGTACAAAAAATTACTTAACAAAACGTGCTTGCCTTAAATTTGGACACCAAATTCGAAAATTTTAATTTCGGACTCCAGATTCGTAATTTTCTTTTACTGTAACACATACCCGTCTTCTTCGTCTTTAGGCTCTCTTTTTGTCAACTCTCTCTCTCTCTCTCTCTCTCTCTCTAAAGTTGCTGCCTTTTTCATGGTGGACAAGTGGGTCCTTCAATTTCCCCACTGGGGCTCCTCGCATTTCGCTGTTTAGTCAAAACAAAAAGGAAAAGAAAGGGCGGTGCCTCTTCCAATTCAAATACCTCTGCCTCAAAATTTTGGGGTAGGTTGTATTTGAGCGAAAAAGGGTCTTAGCTTCTGAAGAAGAGCATCTCCAAGTTGTGTTCTTTAAGCTGAATTAGGTCAGTTAGCCCCTACTGCAATAGCTCCATTTACTGAGGGTAGCTAGTTAAAGTTGTTTCCTTTTAATAATAGAATCGGATTCACGTCTTTTTGTATTCAAGACTTACGAATGACACCATTAGAAGAGTCGTTCGTTCTTTAGGACCCGATAGTGCTCGACTCTCTCAGTAACACAGATTTCACCCCCAAAAAAAAGCTTCCTTTTGCAGTCTCCTGTGTTCAGTGCAATTGCTACTAGCTGGAATTACCAAGTAGTTGGAGACTGCAAAAGTTGCAGTTTTTCATATTTCCTTGGAGAAGCACAGCATTTTCGGGTTGTTTGTAGTTAGTTAGAGTAATGCTGAAGATTTTAGGTTGGTGGGAGTTCTGCAGTGTTAGGGTTCTGTAGGCAATCTGATACATCGAAATGCTGCTTTAACTGTTTGATCCCGCCTTTACGAGGAGTTGTTGTTGTTGTTGGATTTAGGGCCATTTGTAAAGGATGACTGGGTTGTGTTACCAGCTTCAAATGCTTCGGTTTATCTGTTTCGAATCCGCGGGGTTTGAATTATGAAGCTGCGAAAGTTTGATGATGTTTTGATGCCAAACACTTGGAAACTTAGTTGCCTCAATGTCACCCTTTTGGACTTTTTCTCCTTAAGAGCTCAGCTGTTTGCCTCGTGATAAATTTTCAATGTCGATGTTTTCCTACTTCAGAAATTAAGGCTCTGCTAGTAGGTTGATGCTCTAATTTTTCACGAAGTGTCTTCTGCTTGTTTACGGGCCAGTACCTCTCAATTTCCCCTTTCTGATGATGTTCATGTTCTTTGGCTGCAGGATAACGGGATTGCTCCTCCATGGGGGCAACAACAGAATTCTCCATCTCTCGAGGGGGATCAAACTATGATGAGGTCTCTATGCAGCAGAGCTTGCTCTTCTCTGATAGTCTCAAGGTAGATCTGCTTCAGCTCTTTTAATGATCCAGACCTGCATTATCCTCCTTATCATCCTCGTCTGCTGATTTAGTTGGAAAGTACATTGTTGCCCATCTGCAATGCCTTGGATCCTGAAATAACATGTCACTATCGTTAAAGTTTTTGTAACCTCTTTTATTTTGCATCTACTTCTCTAAATTGCATTACGTTTGTTGAAACACTGGCCGGTTCTCTACATGGTAATCGATAACTAACCATAGAGCATTCAAAATCTTTGAAATGCTTTATCTTTCGAAACTTGAAGTTTCTTTTCGTCTTGTAATATAACAGGATTTGAAGAATTTGAGAACGCAGTTATACTCAGCTGCTGAGTATTTTGAACTATCCTACACAAATGATGACCAGAAACAGATGTAAGTTGCTTTCTTTCACATTGATCTTCACTGTTTTTGCCGACTAGGAATGAATATTATCTTTTTCTGTTATTTGTCTCTTAAAGAATGAAAATCTCCCATGGATGCAGAGTGGTCGAGACATTAAAAGACTATGCTATCAAAGCCCTAGTGAATACGGTGGACCATTTGGGCTCAGTCACATATAAAGTTAACGATCTTTTAGATGAGAAGGTTGATGAAGTTTCAAGCACGGAGTTCCGTGTCTCTTGCATTGAACAGGTAATCCTCAACTCCCATTGACTAGCCAACTCGTGAATTCTGCTCTTTATTGTGAAAAAAACTCTTTTGGCCATATTACATGATTAAAGTCTTTCTTGAACCTTGGTGCTAAAAGTTTGTAGAGTTGTGGAATTTCTAATTGTTTCGAATGTCACATGGCGAACTGTCTTGGAATTCTGGTAGGATTGGTCGGGGTGTCACTTGCTTAGACAACCTTTTCAAATGTTGAACACTGGGTATTGCTCGGGGTGCTTGGAAAAGATTGGAAAGCATAGAAGCAAAATTCTGGTAGGATTGGTCGAAATAACATGTTCCATAACTTATTGGTTTTGAGAAGTTCTAGAGTTTTGGTATCCCTGTATACTATGACTGAACTGAGGTCTCAAAGACAGAATCATGCCATGTTCAAACTTGTGACTGACTTTCCAGAAACTGATGTCTTTTTCTACCATTTTATGGACCCTGTGTTATAACCAATATGTGTATTTCCATGGAGGGTATAGCACACCTGAATGATCTATCACGTTTCTGGCCAAGGTCTCGCTGAAGAATTTATACTGACATTCAATGTTTCCTTAACATATAGAGAATGCGGACATGCCAAGAGTACATTGATCATGAGGGCATGACTCAGCAGTCATCAGTGATAAGTACTCCAAAGTACCATAAACGGTACATCCTGCCTGGTAATGATGTTTGTCATCTATTTTCTCTTTGCTCTTATCTTCCTATCTGTCTTTGCTTTCCACTATAATTTGACCTCCCTGTACAAGGACATTTTTTATTTGCGTTATTCATGGCCGTATTAACTTGTCAATTTATGTTTAGTTGGGGAGACTCTGCATGGAGCCAACCACACAAAATCAACATACTTAGGATGCAGCTTAGATGATGGAGATGACTGGCACCAATTCAGGAATTGTAAGGCCGCCAGCTAATTCTTGATTTCTATATGTTTACAGTATCGTGTCTGTTCTGATGCTTTCCTCTTTTCCATTTGTTTTCGAAGCTGTTCGAGCTACAATTAGAGAAACACCACCGTCTTCAATCAGGTAACAACTGTAAATTCTTCCACATTCATCAATGGCGCTATCATGCTTTCTTGGAAGTGATAAACAATGTTGTGGTTGGTGAAGAAAAGGGAATTCTGCATCTCCTTCTCCACGAATTCCTCAGAGGTCTGCTACATTTTCCTTCACGGCCACTACTCCGAGAAAAGAGATAGGTTTGTATGCAGTTACAATCACTCAAGCCGTCAAGACCTATCTGTTATTTCACTCTTTATGCCGCACCTCGTATGCTCGTTCGTTTTGAAATCGATTGGCGTCCATCAACTGATAATATCTCTACTGTTTGCAAGCAGAAAAACGAGCAGCTTCACCACACCGTTTTCCACTCTTGCGTTCTGGGTCTGTATCGAGTAGGTCAACGAGTAGGCCCACAACCCCCACTCCTAGGCCCACTACTCCTAGCTCTAATGCGGGAAGACGGGTGAGACATGATGCTCTCTCTCTTTCTATCGACAAGCTGTTGTTATGCAAATGTTTTTCTTGTCAATCTCCTTTTTCTAAAAGCTCTTCATTCTTATCCATTGTTATATCCTTGTAACAAAAAAAAATGGTTTTACATCCTTGATGAAATAGGTTGTAATCTCTTGCCTGTCTGCTTTTTCAGTACCCTTCAGAGCCTCGGAAATCAGTTTCAATGCGACTCCCAGCTGAAAAGGATAATTCTAAGGACATTGAACAGTATCCAAGCAAAAGCAAGCGCCTTCTGAAAGCCTTGCTTAGTCGCCGCAAGTCAAAGAAAGATGATATGCTGTACACATACTTGGATGAATATTGATAGAATACACATGCAAGGGAAAATGAACCAAGGACACTTAAGAAAGTGTGGACCTGGCCAAACCTGCTTAGTTTTTATTCAACTCTCACCTTGTACCTCAGTCAATTTTTTTTCTTTTCTTTTTCGTTGAATCGTTACTCCCACTTTAGGTACTAGATGATATAGCCATCTATGTATAATTACTTTCGTTTTCTGTGCAAAATCATTTGAACATCATGTTACAGTCTATTCCATTAATGAAAGTTGATATGTTTTCTGGTGAAATGGATTATGTTTCTATGCTGGATTAGAGGACCTGTTATTGCAGGATTCTTCTCTTCCTCACTGTTTTTTTTTTCCTTCTGTTACTCATTACCGATTGTTTCTGCAGAGGATGCAGGCTCCAAAAAGTTCAACTGCTGGATCAATGGAATCAATTTAAATGTTACTGAGATACATGTGATGGTAACAGCAGGATCGTTACTTTACACGTTCATTTATTTGGTAAAAGTCCCTTGCAGAGCCAATCCTATTGTTTAGTGGACTGGTGGCTTTTATTGTTCAAAAGGTGGATACATGATAGATCTGAAGATATATATATTGCGCCTTTCTGTGATCCATATGTAGCTATATCAGATAATTGAAACTTTCAATACCCTACTGGCGCGCTCCTTCGCCTGCCCAATCTATCCGCGCATGGGCCAACTATATGTTTGACTTCTTACAATTCACACCTTACTATTGATTTGTTGCTTTTGTAAAAAAATGCTCTTTGACCTGGCACAAGACGTGTCTTGGAGACTTTGTTAATATGTAATACCAGAAGCGTGTATTCCAAGGCAGAAAGTCAACTCTTGTCTGTCTTTCCTCTGCAGCAGTTGGCCTCATTTTTCCAGGTACAATTTTTAAGAGAACTTGAAGTTAATTTCTCACAGATTTAATGGTGTAGAATGTCAGATGCAACTATGATGAAGCCTTTCAACTAAACTAATCTCGATCAGATAGACAGCATCTTCTTTGGCTGTGATTTTGTGCTTGTGAAGGTGTGGTTTTGGTTTTCTGTTTTAAGTGGTCAATGGATGAGAAGCAATTGCTGGAGCTGTCTCCTGGGTTCCGGTTCAATCCTACTGATGAACAACTTGTGAAGTACTATCTAAAGAGAAAACTGTTGGGAAAACAGGTATCTGCGTTGCTTATTCCGGAGGTTGATATCTACAAGTTTGCACCTTGGGATCTTCCTCAAATGGCTGGGTGGAAAGGTGATCAGTCCAAGTGGTACTTCTTTTGTCCCAGAAGCAACAGGTACAATAGATCAAACTGGCGTAGTAATGATTTCGGGCATTGGAAAACCACAGGCAAGGATAGATCTGTTCGTTGCAACAATGATGTTGTTGGGAAAAAAAGGACTTTGGTTTTCTACAGAGGTAGGGCGCCTTCAAGGGAGCGGACTGATTGGGTTATGCATGAATATATGATGGAAGAAAAGGAGTTGGATAGCTGCAAACCTGCTCCGGATTGGTTAGTCTTGTGTGGGATCTTCAAGAAGAATGGACCAGGATGGAAAACCGATATGCCGTGGGATGCAACTCCATGGAAGAAAGAGGAAATCTGCAATGACGACGTCTTGTCCCAGGATTTTCTGACAACAGCAACGTCAGTAGGTTATTTAGTGCCTGCAACTTCAGCTTCCCTTGAGAACCTTTTCACGTCGTGTCAGATCGAGGCTATGCCATCGTCTCCAAACATCACGTCGGAGATCCTGGACATGGACATCAGCTCATTGGTGAATAATGCCAGTGCAGTTACGGGAGATACCCTTTCAAAAGAATTTATGGGTGAAGACTCATATTTTTTCCCAAGCGGGTTTCCAGACGGAGATACCTTAGATCTATTCTCTTTTGAGAACTTGTTACCAGGAGGTCCCTCGGAATGCAATGACAAAAAGACGAGTGAGGTATATGTTTCATTTTCGACGCTCGACTCCAAAACATAGTTTTTGATGTTTCTGTGGTAGGAGATGCTACATGGTATGGTTTCTCGTGCATTTGATTCTAACATTGGCAAACTGTTTTGTTCGCTCTCTTTCAAAGACCAAAAATTGGATGATCCTTTGTTCATGGATTGGTGAACAATAAACGATAGACAGAACATTTCCTCAGAATTCACATTCTTACTAGTTGGATTATCCGTTGTTCTTGTTGCAGCAGTATCTGGATATTTGGGGACCAGCAAGCTTCAAGAGCAGTGATCGATGGCAGAAAGTGCGGGATAATATCAAGAATCTCATTTATTTACACAGGTGTAGAAAACTTGATCTAGGGAACAAGAAGCCGATCATTCTATTCTTTAAGAGTTTATTTTGATTCATTATATAGGTTCTGCCATTAGCTAATTGAATGCCTATTTTGAACAGAGGATATCGAGGCCCTGTAAGCTTCAGAAGTAGTGCCAGTGATCGATGGCAGAAAGTGCGGGATAACATCAAGAAGCTCATTTTTTTACACAGGTGTGGAAACTTGATCTAGAAAACAACAAGCTGAAAATTCTCTTCTTCAAGTGTCTTTATTCTGATGCATGCTATAGCTTCTGTCATTAGTTAATTGAATACCTATATTGAATAGAGGATATCGAGGCCCCGTAAGCTACCAGAAAGCAAAAGATACATCCTTGCAAGAGCTAGCTTCACAAGCATATAGTTGGGACACCACAGTTTGTGATCCAATCCTCTCGGGAGATAGTGGGATATGCGTTTCTGCCGGAGCAGAAGAGAAACTCGTCAATTGCAGAAGGCTTAAGAACTCTGATTCCAAAACTGCTGATGACCAGTATTCCTTATTAGATTATTCGGCTGGGAGACTTCCTGCTCAGTACCTAAGTAAGCTTGTTAATCTTCTCCTGCTTCTAACTCCTTCAAGATCGCTTACTCCGAATATTCGTGCTGAATGTCTTGTGAAAGTCTACTTACCTGGTAGCCACAATGTCTTGCTTCAGGTAGGAACTCCTTCAATGTTCCGCTTTTACTTCTCATTTGAACATGGTTTAATAATGCTTGGCAACTTGATGGTGTATGTTTATTCTTTATTAAATTGTACTAATTTCTAAATGTTACAGGATCTTGTGAACCTGAAACATCTTGACTTAAGTTATTCAAGCTTCATTAAGATGCCAGACCTTTCGAGGGCCTGCAAGCTGCATAATTTGGATCTTCATGGTTGCAATAATCTGGTTGATGTGTCTCCCGTCCAATATCTTACCGAGCTTGAGTACATCAATCTGAAAGGTTGTACATCATTGATGAGTCTTCCAAGCCTAATGGCACTGAAAATCCTCTGCTCGCTCGATGTCTCGGACTGCAATAATCTAAGAAGACTTCCCCCGTCACTAGGGTGCCTTTCAAGTCTTACAAGTTTGGATCTCAGAAATTGCAAGAGAATTCAGAATCTTCCAAAGGGAATCTTGAGGCTGAAATCATTACAAACTCTATCCATCTCCGGGTGCTCAATGCTCATGGAACATGCTAGTCGAGTACCGACACCCACCTTTGTTAATCCTTGCTTCCTCCCTCCTTCATGTTCCCAATCAGGTAACACAGACGACGGTAGAAATTTTAGCTACATGCAACCTTGTTTATATTCAAGGTTTAATTGAAATGGTTGAGAGTCCTAAGTATCTCATAAAGATAATCAACCGAACCATATGTTCATGATTGTCAGGTCCTGAAGGGATGCTTATTGAGCATCAGGAGAATCCAAGAGTTCACAGTTCCTTGCATATTTCGGCTGCAGGTATAAACGTTCTTCTCAGTTACTTCGGTTTCGGATCATTCCTCAGGACAGAGTTTAAAGTTCTTTCCTATGCAGAAGTAACAGCATCATATCAACCTGTCGGTGAATATGCCTCAAAGATTACCTTACAGCAACCCCCGGAAGAAATAATCTGCAATAAATACAACACGGGATTAGAAGATGCAGCAAAACCATCCTCAACAGCCCAGGACCTCGAACGGGTACTACTTGTAGTAACTACATGCAGTAGAAATGATTTGGAACATGCCGTTTCCACACTTGCAATCATTTTGGTAACTTAGCCAAGTGTTCTAAACGATTTACTTGGTTTTTTTTTCCTATCATACTTGCAGATTCCAGTGCGTTATCCTGTCACTTCCCAATCTCTACCGAGTTGTGGCAACTCGGACACAACTCGCTCATTTGATTTATCCACGCAGCATAGAGAAGTGTTGAAAAGGTACATGAGCATGCCAGTGGAGGCGATTCACCAGGCGAATGCTTTCTATGAGGTTCAAAGAACTGTCGAGTCACTTAATCAACGGAGTTTCGATCTGCACGAAAGTGCAAGTCTACATGACATGTTGTATTGCTTGGAGGAGCTCCAGGAGAACGTTCCTGCAACGATGGCACGTATGCATGATGCCCAAGTTTCTAAATCATCCTTCAAAGTGACATTGGCGCACCTTGGTTCGAGCTTTGCCCGAGCAGAGGAGCAGTACAGCTTACTGGCGGCTCAGTTTTTGGTGATTTCTGATCAAGAAGAAGAACTGGATGCTGAGATTGAGAGTTTGTTGGCCAAGCGACAAGAGCTGATTGGTTAATGCAATGCAACTGTTAGTTGGTTGCCAAAAAAGGGTACTTGATTGATTGATGGATGGCATAAGACGTTTACGAATTGATAAAAGCTTAGTGTTCAATCCTTGGTCAGTTGCTCCTGTGAGCCATGGTCAAGTCTTTTGGTGGCTCTCTGCAGGATGAACCACTGTAGTGTCTATAAAATTCAATACAATTAGATGGTGCATCCCGAAACATCTGTCAGAATCTCTCTTTTTATTCTCAAACATCAGTCAGCTACAAGAGCTATACTCTATCTATTTAGCCTCCTACTATGCCAATGTAATCTCAGCCACCTATCTAGTAGAACCAAGGTTGGTTTGAATTGAGACAAATTTAAATTATAATTTATCGAATTTGAATTATGAAAATTATGATTCATGTTCGAATTGCCAAAGGACGAATTCGAATATGAATTCAGATTTGTATGAGCTTATCCGAATCCGATTAAATTTTTGACGAATTAAATTGAATTGAATCTAAATTGGATTCAATTCATGGTCACTCCCAACTAGTCGGATATGTTTGTGCTTTCACAGGAATATAAATTTACGTGAAACTTATGACTGAGATTTAGAACTAACATTTTCTCAAAAAGTATCACTTATTGCTAGGAGTGAGCAAATTATCCGATATCCGAATTCTGAATCCGAGTCCGAAAAAAAATTTCAGACTCGGACTCGGATAATTTTCTATTCGGACTCGGATTCGGATTATCCGAACCATTTAGTTCGGACTCGGACTCGGACTCGGATTCGGATATTAAAAATTTTAGCTCGGATATCCGAAATATCCGAACTAGTTTTGGGCTGGGCTTTGAAAATACCTCTGGGCTCTGGCCCTTTTACACTTATACAAATCTCTGAGTCCGAAAATAAATAAGGGGCAAATATATACGGTATACATGTCTCACACAGCCACACTCCTGTTGGGTTTTGAATGCATTTTTTAATGCATTTGGCCCAAAGTGGAAAGGCCTAAAGTGGAGGCCCAAAAGGGAAATGAATGGGGCAATACCACATTGATTAGAGCAAGGAGGATTTCCTTGTTTATAAGGAATTCCCCTCCTTGCCTCTCAACTTGATTGGCTACCCAAAAGGCTGACCCACCGCTAGCTGCCTGCGAGGACGGTGCGAAGCACGAGCACGCGCACGCGCTCGCGCTCGTGCACGCGCACGCGCTCGCGCTCGTGCACGCGCACGTGCGTGTGCGCATGGCGCATTGGACGCAGGTCGCAATGGGCGCTTTGTGGCGCACTTGGCACGTGCGCATCGTCGCGAGGAGCCTTAAGTATTTTGCCCGAGCCCGGAGGCAGCTGCGCAGCTACATAAGCGACGAGGAGCTGCGAGCGCCTTCAGGTTGGCCGCCGAAGAGGCACGACGGGGTGGAAAGTCCAGGAGACTTCCAGAAGGCCGAAGGGCTGCGAGATCCGTCACCGAAGGGCTACGAGCGCAGCCTGGCGCGCCTGGAAGGATCCAGAAGCCACCGAAGGGCCACGAGCGCAGCCAGTCAGCCTGTTGGCCGAGCGGACGCGTCCCTTCGGGGTGGCTGCCTCCCTGCCTCCTCCAGCCTATAAATAGGCCTGCCCCCCTGCCAGAATTCTCATCCCAGCAGCACATGCACCTCCTAGCATTGTTGTCTTCTCCTCTCCCCCCGTTCTTCATCTAGAAAAGAGTTCCGAAAGTTCTGGGTATATAAGGGTTCGCCCGAAAGTTTCGAGATACGTGTGCAACAGTCTTGGAAATGCCCTAAACAGTCGTTGTATCTTGGGGACGATTGCCGAAGCC
Source organism: Hypericum androsaemum (assembly GCA_963995505.1). Taxonomy (NCBI): domain Eukaryota; kingdom Viridiplantae; phylum Streptophyta; class Magnoliopsida; order Malpighiales; family Hypericaceae; genus Hypericum; species Hypericum androsaemum. Next base: position 16,356,394 of record OZ023182.1, read on the forward strand.
CGTACCGCACTGAAATATACGGGGCAATCTCGTCTTACGGAGAAAGTGTCCAACACTTGCCTCGACTGAAGTAGATCCTAATCAAGTACACCAACTCCGACGAACAACAATCGTAAGACGAGATTGTGTACTTGAAGATGGCATCGACAAGCTCAGCACCAGTGCCAGCGGTCCCAGGAACTGTCCACGCCGAAAGGCCGGCCAAGTTCAACGGTACCGAATTCAAGAGGTGGCAACAGAAGATGTTGTTCTACCTGACGACGCTCAACCTGGTCCGATTCTTAAAGGAAGAGGCTCCGAAGGTGGCGAAAAATGAGGCAGATCAACAGAAGATCAACGCCCTCGATGCATGGAGTCACAGCGACTTCCTATGCCGGAACTACGTCCTGAATGGACTAGACGACACGCTCTACAACGTCTACGCGGAAGCTAAGACCGCTAAAGAGCTGTGGAGTTCACTCGAGAAGAAGTACAAAACGGAGGATGCCGGGACGAAGAAATTTATCGTCGAACGATTCCTCGACTTCAAGATGGTGGACTCCAAGAAGGTCATCGACCAAGTGCAAGAGTTGCAGCTGATCCTTCACGAGATCCAAGCCGAAGGGATGCAACTCAGCGAGTCCTTCCAAGTAGCTGCGATGATCGAGAAGCTCCCCCCGCTGTGGAAGGACTTCAAGAGCTACCTCAAGCACAAGAAAAAGGACATGGGCCTAGAAGACCTGATAGTGAGACTAAGGATCGAGGAAGACAACCGAAAATCCGAAGTCAAGCAAGGCAAGGCCAACTCTGAGACCACCGTGCACCTCGCTGAGGGAAAAAGTGGCAAGAAGAGGAAGAAGTCCGAGGATAAGCAGAAGGAGCAAAAGCCCAAGAAGAAAAAGATCAAGGGCGACTGCTACAAGTGCGGGAAACCCGGACACATGGCTAAGGACTGTCGCCAGCCGAAGAAGGACGACCAAGGAAGGGCTAACCTGGCTGAAGACTTATCCCAGATGGATCTGTCAGCCGTGGTGTTTGAAGCCAACCTGGTGGACAATCCGAGAGAGTGGTTCGTGGACACTGGAGCTACCCGCCACGTCTGCTCGAACAAGGAGATGTTCTCGAACTATATCCCGATCACCGGCCGAAAGTTGTTCATGGGAAACTCCGCAACGTCCAAGATCGTTGGTCTGGGAAAGGTGGTCCTGAAGCTGACCTCAGGAAAGGAGCTGACCCTCAAGGATGTGCTGCATGTCCCGGACATCCGCAAGAACTTAGTTTCTGGCTCACTGTTAAGCAAAGCCGGTCTTAAGCTTATATTTGAGGCTGATAAGTTTGTACTGACCAAAGCGGGTCAATTCATAGGAAAGGGTTATCTAGAGAGGGGGCTCTTTAAGATGAATGTAATAACTGTACATCGCACCTTTAACGGTGAAAATAAAGTTAATGCTTCTTCTTACTTGACCGAGTGTTCTAATTTATGGCATGGTAGATTAGGACACGTAAATCTAAACTCGCTAAGAAAGTTAGTAAGTTTAAATTTATTACCGAATCTAGAGTTCAACCCATCCGATAAATATGAAGTATGTGTGTAGGCTAAAATGACCAAAGCACCTTTCCATTCAGTGGAAAGAAGTACTACGCCTTTAGAATTAATTCATACGGACACTTGCGATATGAAACACGTGCAAACTAAAGGCGGGAAGAAATACTTCATCACGTTTATCGATGATTGCACGAGATACTGTTACGTATATCTCCTAAAGGGCAAAGACGAAGCTCTTGATACTTTTAAGAGATATAAGAATGAGGTTGAAAATCAATTCAGCGTGAAAATCAAAATGATCTGAAGTGATCAAGGAGGAGAATATGTAGCTCCGTTTGAGGAACTCTGTCAAGAACATGGCATTATTCATCAGACGACTGCTCCATACTCACCTCAATCGAATGGCGTAGCTGAACGCAAAAATCGAACTCTTAAGGAGATGATGAACGCTATGTTGATTAGCTCGGGCTTACCCCAGAACATGTGGGGGGAAGCTGTGCTCTCAGCTAACCACATTCTAAACAAATTGCCACACAAGAAAGGGATAAAACCCCATATGAACTATGGAAAGGAAGGAAGCCTTCCTACGGTTACCTTAAAGTGTGGGGGTGCCTAGCAAAGGTCGAAGTACCTAAGCCTAAGCAGGTGCGAATAGGACCCAAGACCATTGATTGCATCTTTATCGGATATGCGCAAAATAGTAGTGCTTATCGATTCTTGGTGCATAAATCTGAAAATCCTGAGATAAACACGGGAATGGTCATAGAATCAAGGAACGCAACGTTTTTTGAAGATAGCTTTCCTAATAAGGAAAGAAAGGAAGCAAGTCCGAAGAAAAGGGCTCACGAGACTATGCAAGGGTCAAATCAGAAAGATGATGAACCTAGACGTAGTAAACGGACGAAGGTAACCAAATCATTCGGTCCGGACTATCTAACCTATACGTTAGAAGATGAACCCAGGACAATCCAAGAGGCATTGTCCAGTCCAGATGCTCCTCTCTGGAAGGAAGCTATCAATAGTGAGATAGAATTTATTATGCAAAACCACACGTGGGAAATCGTGGATCTCCCACCGGGCTGCAAACCTTTGGGATGCAGGTGGATCCTAAAAAGGAAATACAAAGATGATGGATCAATCGACAAGTACAAAGCTCGATTGGTAGCTAAGGGGTTCAAGCAGAAGGAGGGATATGATTTCTTTGACACGTATTCACCGGTCACAAGAATCACATCGATTAGAGTACTCATAGCTGTTGCAGCACTCTATAACCTCGAGATCCACCAAATGGATGTAAAAATAGCTTTCCTAAATAGAGAACTGGAAGAGGAGATATACATGGAGCAACCTGAAGGGTCTGTGGCTCCCGGTCAAGAGCATAAAGTATGTCGACTAGTCAAGTCACTATACGGGCTAAAACAAGCGCCAAAACAGTGGCACGAGAAATTTGACAGAACAATGTTGTCAAATGGATTTAAGATCAATGAGTGCGATAAATGTGTTTACATTAAGGGCACACCTGAAGCTTACGTAATTGTATGTCTCTATGTAGATGACTTACTAATTATGGGAAGCAATAAAGAGGTTATTGTGAAAACTAAGAACGTGTTAAAGAACCACTTTGACATGAAAGATATGGGTTTGGCAGACGTCATACTAGGAATAAAAATTTCTAGGAAAGCTAACGAAATTATCTTGACGCAATTCCACTACGTGAAAAGCGTGCTCAAGAAATTTGAAGCTTTTGACAAACCTCCGGTTAAGACTCCAGTAGATTTGAATCTACACTTAGCCAAGAATCGAGGGGACCCAGTATCTCAACTGAAGTATGCACAAATTATCGGGAGCTTGATGTATTTAACAAACTGCACTCGTCCCGATATCGCGTACTCGGTTAGTAAACTTAGTAGATTCACAAGTAATCCAGGAAAGGATCACTGGCTAGCTCTAGAAAGGGTTTTACGGTATTTAAAACATACCATAAACCATGGCACACATTATGCTAAATATCCAGCTGTATTAGAAGGATACAGTGACGCAAACTGGATATCAGACACTAAGGACTCCAAATCTACGAGTGGATACGTATTCACCATAGGAGAAGGAGCTGTGTCTTGGAAGTCCTCTAAACAAACGTGCATAGCTCAATCCACCATGGAGTCGGAGTTTATAGCACTAGACAAAGCTGGGGAAGAAGCTGAATGGCTCAGAATCTTCCTAGAGGATATTCCGTGCTGGAGTAAACCGGTGCCTCCCGTATTGATACATTGTGATAGCATGTCTGCAATCGGGAGAGCACAAAGTACATTGTACAACGAAAAGTCTCGACATATCCGTCGGAGACACAATACCGTTAGACAGTTGATCTCTAGTGGGGTGATCACCATTAATTATGTAAAGTCCAAGGACAACTTAGCTGATCCTCTTACGAAAGGAATCAATAGAGATCAAATGTACAACGCAGTAAGGGGAATGGGATTAAAATCCTCACACTAAAGAACGTCCATAGCGGTAACTCAACCATGATGAGTGGAGATCCCACAAACTTGGTTCAATGAGAAAACTAAGTTATGGAGGGTTCAGTTTAATCACCTGGAACCTATCTCATTCTCAGAAGCTGCCCAGGTGTTAGCCTGCAGCAGTGTGGTAAGGTTAAGCATTACGGTTTTAATAATTCCTATACCTTGATTAAGGTGGAGTATGGCAGGATACTCCTGATAGGAGATCACCTATGTAAGTATGAAGTGAGGCCGCTTCAAATGGGAAAAACACTTATGAATCCAAGATACGGTCCATGGCCGAAACGGACACAACGTGAGAACCTAAATATACTAGGATTATTATTGTGTAAATGTTATTGTCTTGGTTTACACCAAAAGCTGACGGTTCAAGACATCACGTTCATCGAGCAGCGAGTAAATCTGATAACATATTACTAGAGAAGGTTCAAACCCGCAAGCTACCTGTCTCGATGCAATAATAACACGTCAGAACTTTCGATTAGAGTCTGCATGCATTAATCATCATTCATGTGGGGGATTGTTGGGTTTTGAATGCATTTTTTAATGCATTTGGCCCAAAGTGGAGGCCCAAAGTGGAAATGAATGGGGCAATACCACATTGATTAGAGCAAGGAGGATTTCCTTGTTTATAAGGAATTCCCCTCCTTGCCTCTCAACTTGATTGGCTACCCAAAAGGCTGACCCACCGCTAGCTGCCTGCGAGGACGGTGCGAAGCACCGTCCGAGCACGAGCACGAGCACGAGCACGAGCACGAGCACGAGCACGAGCACGAGCACGAGCACGAGCACGAGCACGAGCACGAGCACGAGCACGAGTGACGTACGCAAAATTGACAAGCAATTTTAACGCACAAACAAATAGTATAGTGTATAAGTAAGGTTCTTGAACTGAGAGAGATAGAACATGAAAATTAAAACAATCAATCGTATGTAGCCAAATTGAAATAAGTTCGTAAAGTAAAGAATGATATGAGGTTGCAAGACAATAAGTAAACTAAGAAATGTAAATAGACGGTTTGTACTTTAATAAAATAAAGAGAGCACGATGCTTTTATGGACTACCTATCTATGTCAAGATCATGGTTATTTATGAAGTTCTAACTAGTACCCGGAGTGTTCTAATGCATCCTCCTAACGCTTTCGCTCATTAGGCCGATAAAACTAAGCTAGAATAGTTCACGAATACCAACTAACGCTTTCGCTCATTAATTAGATCGTGAACTAAGCTAAACTCAATTATAAAGTTAACTCCTCGTGGGTTATCCCTTAGTATCAAGATGTCTCATTAATACCTAAGAATATGTCAATTGATCCTTCCGTTGAATTTAATGCCTTTCGGTCCACTATCATCAACTAACATCATAATCTAAGTGATCAAGTTAGATTAAGCATTACGATCATCAATTGACAACTACTACGAAAGTTGATCAAACCATAACCCAACATAGATAAGTAATCACATAATTAAAGCATCGTACTCACAAGAAAAACTACTCACAAGTCATGTTCATACAAGAAGAAAACTTATACAAGAAAATGATAGAAAGTAACATTAAAGAGAGAGATAGAGAAAACTCAAGATGTGGTCAAGAGCTTCCTCAAGCATCCTTCTTCAAGCTCCCTTCTAGCATTCCTCCAATGGTGCTCCTCCTTGGTATTCCTCACAACTCTCAATCTCACAACTATATTCTTCAAAAACTAGATATCTCTTTGAGAGCAATTCCCTCCTCTATTTATAGTGAATGAGATGAGAGCTTTTTCTCCACTCATCCATCAAAAGAGAAGGTGGATGGATGAATATTCTCTCTTTTGAGTTGGAAAGCCTTTCTTTTGATGGTGGAAAGCACTTTGGAGGTGGAAAGCTCCACTTTGGAGGTGGAAAGCTCTTCTTTCCAACAAGGAGCACCAAGGAGAATTATTTATACAAGGCACTCAAGTTCCCAGCCATGTGAAAGAAAGAAAGGCAATCATGGTCCATAATGGTCCTTGAATTTTCGGCCAAATTTGTACAGATTGCTGGCAGAATTAACGCTCGACTTTGGACGTGATTTTTATCCCTTTTGGGCTTCGAATTTGAAGAAGCCCATCAGAGACAAATGTGTAGCCCAGGATGTCTTCTTTCCGGAGCAACTGAGTTTGCCTTCATCGGTCTTCGGATGAGAAAGTTATCTACATTTAAGTTACAGGAGGTCAAACTCGCCCACATCTTCGAGTGCCCGATCAAGCGTCAATCTTTTAGGCTACTCCGATAGACTTCAACACGAACCAATGGTGCACCAACATCCTCCCTCTCATCTCACAAGGGCTTCTAGCAATAAACATGAAAGAAACACAATAAAAATTAAGAGGTTACACGAAAACTAACATAATACGAAATAAGAGATATTAACATCAAATAACACGTAAACCTACTAGAAATGATAGGAATTCAATGCTAAAACATACGCAAACAATGAATGTTTTCACACTCATCACACCCCCATACTTGAATCATTGCTTGTCCTCAAGCAAACTCAACCATGGAATACTAAACAACATCACAAGAGAAATCAAAACGCAATAAGGGAAAGACTTGGCATGATTAATTCAAAATTTAACTCCCCTCAAAATCTCAAACTCACATCAACAGATCACCCTATAACCTAGCTAGTTCATTAACCAAAACACAAAAAGTAAGAACCGGTAGACACCTCACCTCTAGATTATTTAACCAAGTATTAACACTATGTAAAATACACTAGAAGGTTGACCACTCAGCGGTTCGGAAATTTTTCGCTCGCAATTTGTAAGTGGTTAACTTCCTATCTCTCACGTACATGGCCGATTTTTTTCAAAGTATCCGACGTCCTACTCAACAATGTCTCAAAGTCGTGAGATTGCTTATGATCAGGGGGACTTTCATTCGGGTTGTAATGGGGCTGAGGTACAGGTGAGATAAAATATCTGGATAGTAGTTAAACCACCCAATCCGAGGACATTGTACAAATGCAAACTAGTCACTCGTCTATTCTAAACATCCTCACCATAAATAATTCAAGCACACTCCCCAATTCACCCATTTCCTAAGACCGTGTAGATCGAGTCATGCCATCTTATTCATGCCTTATTCCATTTTTTTACTTCTCTTTTTCACCACTTTTCATTTCTTTTCTTCTTCTTCTTTTCTTTTTTTTCATTTTTTTTTTCACAAACTTGACATTTACTAGGCAACAACTCGATTTTTTTTTGCTCTCAATTATCCAAATCACAAACAGATTAAGCCCATATCAACACCAAGTTTTCAACTAATCCCAATACATATTATCCCCAACCTATGCGTCCACGGATCAAATGACCAAAAGTCGGGAGGATAGTAGGTATAAGGCTTAAAGTTGGCTTACATATAATATGATCAAAGAATGGCTAGGCTCAATGGGTTAAAGCAATGGATTCAAGGGATTTTCATCTTTACAGCTCTGGGCTTAATGTCAAAGAAATTTGCCCCCGTCATCCCACTAACGCACACACGACAAAGACTATGTCAAGTACTAGTCGGATACCTCAATCAACCGAACTCAAGTAGGCACCTCATGAATAAATGAAGACGGTTGTCTCCTCCTTCGGCTCAAAGTTCCTCACAAGGTCACTCGTCAACCCTCTAGTCAAATCTACATAGTGAGACCACAAGTCTAAACAACCGAGGGTGAAGTTTTTACAAGTTTCTAATCTTAGTGCTCGAGTTCAATCCCTAACTAGGTATGTGGCAATCTTCTAACATAAGTTTAATAATTTTGAGGGGGGTCAAATTTTGAAAAAATTATGCTATACTCATCAAATCATTTCTATGTGGAACCTCTCACCCCCACACTTAAATGACACATTGTCCTCAATGTGGGGGCAACACACAAAACGAAACATCACATTAAATAACACAAATGAAAATAAAAATAAAGTAAAACAAAGAGAAGTGGACTACTCCCTGAGGCTAAGGTGCGGATGGAGGGAGCAAAGTTTGTACTTCTCGAGCGCGCTCCATCTTGCTCCCTAGGTATAGCTTGCACCGCTGGCCATTGACTTTGAATGTTTGGCCCTCCAGATTCTTCACTTCAATGGCTCCATGAGGGCCGGCATTGACAATCTCGAATGGCCCGCTCCATCTTGATTTTAATTTTCCGGGGAACAGCTTCAAGCGCGAATTATAGAGGAGTACTTGTTGACCAACTCGAAAGTCCTTGGCTCCAATATGAGCGTCATGCCTCTTTTTGGTGGTGTCTTTGTAGAGCCGTGCACTTTCAAAGGCACTTGATCAGAGTTCCTCGAGTTCTTGGAGTTGCAGCACCCGACGTTCTCCCGCAAGCTTGTAGTCATAGTTCAATGTCTTGATTGCCCAAAATGCTCGGTGTTCAAGCTCCACTGGGAGGTGACACGCCTTGCCGTAGACCAGGCGATATGGCGTTGTGCCTATAGGGGTTTTGAAAGCAGTGCGGTAAGCCCATAAGGCATCATCAAGCTTACCCAACCAATCTTTCCGTGCTGAGCTCACTGTCTTTTCTAGAATTTTCTTCAGCTCCCTATTAGATACTTCAACTTGACCACTGGTTTGAGGATGATAAGGTGTGGCAACCTTATGAGTGACTCCATAGCGCCGGAGAAGCGTGGCAAAAGGTTGGTTGCAGAAGTGTGAACCGCCATCACTGATGATTGCACGAGGAACACCGAATCGGGCGAAGAGCTGCTTGAGGAATCGTAAGACCACCTTGGCATCGTTTGTTGGAGTAGCCCATGCCTCTACCCATTTGGAGACGTAGTCGACTCCGACAATGATGTACTTGTTACTTTTAGAGGGAGGGAAAGGACCCATGAAGTCGATCCCCCACACATCAAACAGCTCAACCTCTAGAATACCAGACTGGGGCATTTCATCTCGTCGAGAAATATTACCTGTTGGTTGACAACGATCACAATGCTCAGTGAATGCTCTTGCATCTTTGAAAATTGTAGGCCAATAGAACCCACACTCAAGAACTCGTGAAGCTGTTCTTGATGCTCCGAAGTGTCCAGCGTAAACTGATCCATGACACTCTTGGAGAATAGATGGTATTTCCTCGTCTGGAATACATCGTCGTAGAAGGCCATCCACACATCTCCTGAATAGATATGGCTCATCCCTCGCATAGAAACGCACATCACTGAGGAACTTCTTTCTCTGAGGGTAGCTCAAGTCTTCGGGCATGACTTCACTCACCAAATAGTTGGCAAAATCTGCGTACCAAGGAGGCGCCACTGCTTGGACATAGAACAAAGCTTCATCTGGGAAGTATTCGAGAATCCTTCCTTCCTTTTCCATTCCATCGTTGTACTCCAAGCGGGACAAGTGATCTGCGACCACGTTCTCCGTGCCCTTCTTATCCTTAATCACTAGATCAAATTCCTGCAAAAGTAAAATCCAACGGATAAGTCGGGGTTTTGCATCTTGTTTAGCAAAGAGGTACCTCAAGGCTGCGTGGTCGGTGTAGATGATGACTTTAGAGCCTAACAAGTAAGGCCTGAATTTGTCGCAAGCATACACCACCGCAAGTAGCTCTTTTTCCGTGGTGGTGTAGTTAAGTTGTGCTCCAGCGAGAACACGACTTGCATAATAGATGACATGCAGCCGCCCTTCCTTTCGTTGTCCGAGGACACAACCCAAGACATCATTGCTTGCATCACACATAAGCTCAAATGGGAGGTCCCACGATGGTGAAGTGATAATTGGAGCGGTGACCAATGCTTCTTGGAGTGTCCTGAAAGCACTTAGACAAGAATCATCAAACTCAAAGGTGACATCCTTATTCAAGAGGTTAGTCAAGGGTTTTGCAATAGAAGAGAATTTCTTTATAAAGCGTCGATAAAACCCTGCATGTCCTAGGAATGCGCGGATGCCCTTTACCGTCGTCGGTGGTTGCATTTTTTCGATCGCCTCGGTCTTGGCACGATCAACTTCAATTCCAGCCTTTGAGATCTTGTGACCCAATACTATGCCTTCTTCCACCATAAAATGACATTTCTCCCAATTAAGCACGAGCTTCTTCTCTTCGCATCTCTTGAGTACTCTATCCAAGTTGTGGAGGCAACATTCAAATGAATCTCCAAAGACAGAGAAATCATCCATGAAAACCTCCATGATGTCTTCATTCATCCCCCAAAAGATTGCCATCATGCACCGTTGAAAAGTGGCAGGAGCATTGCACAGACCAAAAGGCATTCTCCTGTATGCAAAAGTGCCAAAAGGACAAGTGAAAGTAGTCTTATCTTGGTCTCCAGGATAGATGAGTACCTGATTATACCCGCAATAACCATCTAGGAAGCAGTAGTAGGCATGTCCAGCAATACGCTCCAACATTTGATCAATAAAGGGAAGAGGAAAGTGATCCTTCCGAGTAGCGGCATTGAGTTTTCTGTAGTCGATGCATACACGCCACCCAGTAACTACTCTTGTTGAGATGAGTTCCCCTTCCTCATTAGTTTGCACCGTCATACCTCCTTTCTTGGGCACACATTGGACAGGGCTCACCCATTCGCTATCTGAAATAAGAAAAATAATTCCAGCATCGAGAAGTTTGATTACCTCTTTTTTCACAACCTCTCTCATGTTTGGATTTAGTCTTCGTTGACGATCGGCCCTGGGCTTTGACCCTTCCTCTATGTTGATGCGGTGCATCACAATGTCAGAGCTAATTCCATGGATATCAGAAATTTGCCATCCCATGGCCTTGATTCTTTTGTTCACCAGTGTAAGAACTTGCTCTTCTTGCTCCGGAGTAAGCTTGTTGGAGATAATTATTGGCAGCCTTCCTCCTTCTCTTAAGAAAGCATATCGCAAGTGAGGAGGTAACTCTTTCAGCTCCACAGCGGGGGCTTTAACAGTGGATGGTAGCGTAGGAGCCCCCTTGTAAAATGCTAGCTCCAATTTTTCCTCCTCTTTGTCTACTTCTTCATTTTCTTCGGCCTCTTCAACTTCGTGCACTTGTTCAAGGGTTTCTGCCTCTTCTTCCTCTGTCAAAGACCAGCTCCACTGTTCTTCAGAATAAAGCATTTCATCGGGCATCGTATCGATGCGCAGGCAATCTTCATCATCGCGGTGGTGCTGCATTGCTTTGGCCATTTGGTACTCTATTGTTTCTTCCCCAACACGTAGAGTTAGCTTCCCTCCATTGACATCGATTAAGGCACGGCTGGTGTTGAGGAATGGCCTTCCTAGGAGAAGAGGACAATTCTTGTCTGGGTCAAAGTCCAAGACTACAAAATCTGCTGGAACATAGAATTGCTCGAATTTGACTAGCACATCCTCCGCAATTCCATGTGGTCTCTTGACAGTCTGGTCTGCCAGCTGAAGACGCATCTCTGTTGGCTTAAGGTCTCAAAGTCCTAGTTGCCTGAAGATAGTTAACGGCATGAGGTTAATGCTGGCACCAAGATCACACAAGCACTTAGAAAATTCAACATCACCAATAAAACAAGGGATAGTAAAACTCCCTGGATCCTTAAGCTTAGCCGGCAAATCCTTGGAGATGAGTGAGCTGCAATTGACGGTTAGAGATATCGTTTCTTCTTTGTCCCACTTCTTCTTATTGGTGAGGAGTCCTTTGAGGAATTTGGCATAATGCGGCATTTGATCAAGCATCTCCAAGAAAGAGACACTTATCTGAATACCCTTCATCTTTTCAATAAAACCAATGAATCTTTTATCTTCCATTGGTTTCTTCTTGAGTCGTTGAGGAAACGGTGGAGGTGGAATTCTTGGTGGTGGAGGAACATAAAATTCCTCTTCTTCAATGGGCTGAACTAGCACTTCTTCCTTCTCTTTCTCCTTCACTTTCTCCTTCTCTTTGGATGTCGTAGAGGCTCCTTCGATCTCCTTGCCACTTCTTAGAGTAACAGCTTTGACATCTCCTCTTGGGTTAGCCTCTGTGTTGCTTGGCAGTGAACCTATCGGTCGTCGAGTATTTGCTGCAGCTAAGTTTCCAAGTTCAATTTCCATCTTTTTGAGTTGTGTTGCTTGCCCTTTAAGGAATGTCTCAATCTCTTGCTGTCGAACTTCACAACGATCCATCCGCTGCACAGTTATGGATTGTTGTTGAATAGACTGCTGGACTACTCCAACTAGCTGGTCGATCTTTGCGAAGACGTTGACTTGGTCGCCCACCAGCTGGTCGATCTTATCTCCCATTGTTTTGACTTGATCTCCCACATATGGTTTTCTGTGCTCTTGCTGAGTGCCAGTGTTGTATGGCTGCTTTCCAAATCGAGAGAAATTTGGTTGACTTTGGTTGGAGTAACCTAACCCTCCTGGTTGCCTATCAGCGATAGCTTGAATTTCTTCCAATACTGGACAGTCATTGGTGGGATGCTTTTCTTTGCAAAGTTCACAAACATCTTGCACTGCAGCTATCTTTTCCTTGCTTTTAGCCAGGTCTTCAAATCTTCTGGTAAGGGCCTCAAGCCTGGCTTCGAGCTTGGTGTTGCTATCCACTTCCAGTATCCCTCGGGTTGCTCCTCTGTGTGGTATTCTGGCAGACTCCTTTGGCCACATGCCATTGACTTCTGCCATCTCCTCCATCAAACGAGTGGCCTCGTCAGCAGTATTTCTTAAGAACACCCCTTGAGATGAGGCATCAATATGATCACGAGATGGGCCATCTAACCCATTGTAGAAGATCTTCATGAGGTTCTCCTGTGATATGCCATGTTGAGGGAAAGCTCCTTGGAGATCTGTGAATCTCTCCCAAGCTTCATAGATGCTCTCCCCATCTCTTTGGACAAAGGTGTTGATTTCTTGCAAGAGTTTGGCCGACTTGGCCATGGAGAAGAACTTTCGCAGGAAAGCATGGGCTAAGTCTATCCAACTCCTTATTGTCTCTCCTTTCAACTTGTTATACCATACACGAGCTCGATCCTTCAGAGAGAAGTGAAAGAGACGTAGCTTCAAGACGTCATCATCTATTCCGTGAAACTTCATGATATTGCATATATCCTCGAATCGAGAAAGATGGTCTTGAGGATCTTCACTCGGTAATCCATAAAACTGGACAGAATTTTGCAGTAATCCCACAATGGCTGCTGGGATCTGGAATGAGTGGGCTCCTATTGGTGGTTGTTGCAACCCATTAGGATTCCCATTCCATGTAGGAACAGATGACTCCAGCAGGGTCCTTCTTCGTGGCGCACCTGCAAGGGCTTGGGTTGCTTCCAAAGTAGCGTCATAAAGAGCTTGGGTCGCCTCGTCATTATCATCCTGATTTTGTGCCATGGATCTGGATTGGTCTCTCCTTTCACGCCTAATTCTCCTTTCAAGTATATTGATGTCAATCTCAGATAAGGCGTTTGTGTCAGGGCCAAGTCCTGCACTCCGGGTTCTTGGCATGCACTAAAGAGACTCGCAAAAGCGAGTGCACAAAATCAGCAAATATGCTGTACACAAAACCAATTACTTTTGGTTTTATGTCCTAAAATCTCAGTTCCGTGTCGACGGCGCCAATTTGACGTACGCAAAATTGACAAGCAATTTTAACGCACAAACAAATAGTATAGTGTATAAGTAAGGTTCTTGAACTGAGAGAGATAGAACATGAAAATTAAAACAATCAATCGTATGTAGCCAAATTGAAATAAGTTCGTAAAGTAAAGAATGATATGAGGTTGCAAGACAATAAGTAAACTAAGAAATGTAAATAGACGGTTTGTACTTTAATAAAATAAAGAGAGCACGATGCTTTTATGGACTACCTATCTATGTCAAGATCATGGTTATTTATGAAGTTCTAACTAGTACCCGGAGTGTTCTAATGCATCCTCCTAACGCTTTCGCTCATTAGGCCGATAAAACTAAGCTAGAATAGTTCACGAATACCAACTAACGCTTTCGCTCATTAATTAGATCGTGAACTAAGCTAAACTCAATTATAAAGTTAACTCCTCGTGGGTTATCCCTTAGTATCAAGATGTCTCATTAATACCTAAGAATATGTCAATTGATCCTTCCGTTGAATTTAATGCCTTTCGGTCCACTATCATCAACTAACATCATAATCTAAGTGATCAAGTTAGATTAAGCATTACGATCATCAATTGACAACTACTACGAAAGTTGATCAAACCATAACCCAACATAGATAAGTAATCACATAATTAAAGCATCGTACTCACAAGAAAAACTACTCACAAGTCATGTTCATACAAGAAGAAAACTTATACAAGAAAATGATAGAAAGTAACATTAAAGAGAGAGATAGAGAAAACTCAAGATGTGGTCAAGAGCTTCCTCAAGCATCCTTCTTCAAGCTCCCTTCTAGCATTCCTCCAATGGTGCTCCTCCTTGGTATTCCTCACAACTCTCAATCTCACAACTATATTCTTCAAAAACTAGATATCTCTTTGAGAGCAATTCCCTCCTCTATTTATAGTGAATGAGATGAGAGCTTTTTCTCCACTCATCCATCAAAAGAGAAGGTGGATGGATGAATATTCTCTCTTTTGAGTTGGAAAGCCTTTCTTTTGATGGTGGAAAGCACTTTGGAGGTGGAAAGCTCCACTTTGGAGGTGGAAAGCTCTTCTTTCCAACAAGGAGCACCAAGGAGAATTATTTATACAAGGCACTCAAGTTCCCAGCCATGTGAAAGAAAGAAAGGCAATCATGGTCCATAATGGTCCTTGAATTTTCGGCCAAATTTGTACAGATTGCTGGCAGAATTAACGCTCGACTTTGGACGTGATTTTTATCCCTTTTGGGCTTCGAATTTGAAGAAGCCCATTAGAGACAAATGTGTAGCCCAGGATGTCTTCTTTCCGGAGCAACTGAGTTTGCTTCATCGGTCTTCGGATGAGAAAGTTATCTACATTTAAGTTACAGGAGGTCAAACTCGCCCACATCTTCGAGTGCCCGATCAAGCGTCAATCTTTTAGGCTACTCCGATAGAATTCAACACGAACCAATGGTGCACCAACATCCTCCCTCTCATCTCACAAGGGCTTCTAGCAATAAACATGAAAGAAACACAATAAAAATTAAGAGGTTACACGAAAACTAACATAATACGAAATAAGAGATATTAACATCAAATAACACGTAAACCTACTAGAAATGATAGGAATTCAATGCTAAAACATACGCAAACAATGAATGTTTTCACACTCATCAACGAGCACGAGCACGTGCACGCGTACGTGTGTGTGCGCATGGCGCATTGGACGCAGGTCGCAATGGGCGCTTTGTGGCGCACTTGGCACTTCGCACGTGCGCATCGTCACGAGGAGCTGCGAGCGCCTTCAGGTTGGCCGCCGAAGAGGCACGACGGGGTGGAAAGTCCAGGAGACTTCCAGAAGGCCGAAGGGCTACGAGATCTGTCACCGAAGGGCTACGAGCGCAGCCTGGCGCGCCTGGAAGGATCCAGAAGCCACCGAAGGGCCACGAGCGCAGCCAGTCAGCCTGTTGGCCGAGCGGACGCGTCCCTTCGGGGTGGCTACCTCCCTGCCTCCTCCAGCCTATAAATAGGCCTGCCCCCTGCCAGAATTCTCATCCAGCAACACATCCACCTCCTAACATTGTTGTCTTCTCCTCTCCCCCCGTTCTTCATCTAGAAAAGAGTCCCGAAAGTTCTGGGTATATAAGGGTTCGCCCGAAAGTTTCGAGATACGTGTGCAACGGTCTTGGAAATCCCCTAAACAGTCGTTGTATCTTGGGGACGATTGCCGAAGCCCGTACCGCACTGAAATATACGGGGCAATCTCGTCTTACGGAGAAAGTGTCCAACACTTGCCTCGACTGAAGTAGATCCTAATCAAGTACACCAACTCCAACGAACAACAACTCCCAGTCCTAGCCAGCTGCTACGGCCTACGGGATATCTGTCCCAAACTCCAAACAAATATTGAAACCCTAAGGGGCTGCCGCTGCTTGCTTCCTTTCACTGCTCCGCCTCCGTTGGTAGCTTGCTTCCTCCCGCTGCTCCGCCTCCGCCACCGCCTCCGTTGATCGCTTGCTTCCTCCTGCTGCTTCTACATAATGGTAAGTTCATCTAGATATCAGTTGCTTCTTCGACCTGAGATCTCTCTGTCTCCCCGTGTGTTATCTTTGTTAATTTTTTCATTTGATGTAATGCTACTCTACATAATGGTAAGTTCATCTAGATATCAGTTGCTGCTTCGACCTGAGATCTCTCTGTCTCCTCGTGTGTTATCCTTGTTAATTTTTTTATTTGATGTAATGCTACTGCCATTTTGTCACTCTTGTGAATTTGTATGCTTTTTTAAGTTAGTTGGTGAATGAAATCGTGGATGATATAGTAATTCGGATAGTTCGGATTATCCGAGTCCGAGTCCGAAAAAAGTTTGGATATTCGGATTCGGATAATTCACTATTCGGACTCGGACTCGGATAGTAAAATTTTTATTTCGGATAGTTCGGACTCGGACTATCCGAATGCTCACTCCTACTTATTGCCATAGATGGGTTATTAAATTTTAATATTAGTCTCAATGCAGGACTAGGACCGAGACTTCTCGTTAATTTAGAAAGGTTATCACTTTAGAGAATATCGCTTTAAAGTGGTTTTACTGTAAAGTTTAATCTAGAGGTTTTGAGTTCGAGTATTTAATGTTAAATAATTGTTAAGAAATTTGCCATCTTTTAAAAATCGTACTCGGCTTAAACTTGAATTACTCGGTTACTATATATAAAAAATGTATGTTGGATACAAATGCATAAGAAATAGATGGTCAAAAACGTAAAAACCCTGGCGTGAGGGGCAAACTAAACTTGTGGATTCCACCCAAAAAAAAAAACTAAACTTGTGGAGTTGAAACTGTCCCAACTCATGAAACGCAAGTATAATAATAGGATATTCCAAAGGCATGTTCGGTGCGATGGTACTTTAATTCCATTCTTATGAAGGTATATTCCTCTCTATTTATAGAAAAAATGGAATTGGCACTAATTTAACTTATCTTTTTCTTTTTGGTCAAGAATATGAATATAACTTATCTTTAACACCGTAAAGGAATTTTTTTTATAAAAAGCCTTCCACTTCTCTCTACCCATGGGGTCATTTGCTCTTCCTCTTGCAACTTCAAAATCTTCATCCCCGTATCAAGGTACGAAGAAGAAATCCGTAGAAGACCCAGTTCATGATCCAACGGGTAAAGTGATTCGTTTAAGTTTTTAGAGTTGAATAACTAATTGATTAACCGACTCAGCGAGCACAAGTATATGTATATTAGTCTCCGTGCATATTTTTATTCGGGAGTTTCCTTTTGAATCCGAATAGAATTAAAGTCTCTTACCATTTAGAAGGTTAATTTAGAGAGGACGAATTTTCCTTTTGATGATGTTTAGTGCATGTTTGGCATAGCAGTTTGTAAGCAAATAGCTGAATACGAATAGTATCTGGAAAAACGCAGATGAAAGACAATAGATTTAGATCGTTGAACTTAAAAAAGTATTGTCCGAGATGAACAATTATTTGACGTAATAGTTTATAGCGGAGCGGATATTTGTTATATGCGTGTTTGTTGGTGAGCCAGTGATTACGATTAATTGGCATTATTATCCTTAATTAGGATGGCAATTGCTCCTAGAGGATCGAATCGAAATATCGAACAACGAAGGGGTATTGATAAGATCTTTTCCATTTTCAAGTTGCTGTTTCTTGAATAGTACGTACAGGGTGATGGAAGTAAGGTAGCTCTTGTCTTCCAATCTTTTTCCAGTCTGTTTCTTGCACAGGAGATGCAGAAACTTGGTGTTTAACAAAGTGTTGGCAGTTACAAGAGTAAAGGGCTTCAAGTATATCTTGGAAGGTGGCTCCCGACGCCTTTCTCCATGGATCCCGACGACAATGCGAGTTCCTCGCATTGTCATCGTCGAAGTCCAGGTGCGAAAGAGTCGCGCGCCGTTAGAGGTTGCGAAATCAATTAACCCTGCGTGGTCAATGGAAGCACTTTTAGATTAGAACTTGTTTCATTATATATGTACTAACTAACATGAGGAAGCCGGAGACAGGGTTGTGCTGGATTGATTACCTGATAAAAAGGAGGTTTAATTGATCTGGATCTCATGGGGATCAACTCTGACTGGCTTTAGTCTTCTGTGGACCCTCCCTAGGTACTCGAACAAAAATGCAAAGAGACTATAGATATACAACAGGAATATGTGCAGCTTTTCTACAGCACCGAATCGCTTGGAATCCGCGCTCTCCCTTCCAATGGCTATTTCTCTCTCCGAGGAACCTATAGGCAGAGAGCGCGGCAGTCAGTCCCGAGACAAGAAAGACGCAATATCAAAGTACTGCCGAGGCTTTGGGATTAGTCCTGTCAACTATGTCACTGCCTGAATTGAGTGAGCTACAGCCTTCTGAAATAGGCATAATGCTAGCTGTTCTCATAAAAATAGGAATAGCACTAACTATTTTGGTGATTCATAGCAACTTAAACCAACCTCGACACTAACCAGAGGTTTTCGTGGGCACGTTGGTCCAGTCAATTGGGCTTATCCCTTCTTCTGCTGCCTTAATCAACTCGATGAGAGCATTGTTGACCTGCAGCATCCAGATAAGAACGAATGAGTTACTCTTGGGACATTAAACGCATGTGCGAATTCTAGGATGGGGCGAGTATTTATCTAAAGCTCAGAGCACATGATTGGAATGACCGAATAGCAACTCCTTCAGGCAACAGAAGCAACTATTGTTGCTCAAGATTGCAAGAATTGCTTCACTTCGGATATTGCAGATTACTTTCCCAATCGAACCTGCATTCCTACATGTTGCTCATACAATCTGTTTTGCAGGCGTCAAATTTCCTACACTCTACCATATTGATTGCAAGTACTGTGAGTACCTCTTCAGTCCTCTCGTGACTGACGAGATGCCCACCATGGAGATCTACCATTCTAGCAGCAGGATACAACTTCTCCGCAAGTCTCTCTGCATAATACATTTGAGCGATGACGTCATACCTACAAGTTGAAAGGACCTCTGATCAGCCCTAAGCAGGTAAGAGCTCGTGAGCCATATCTATTTGTTGCCACATGTGTCAATAATATTCAAAATTAACATGATTCGTACTGCAGAAAGAGTGCACTAGTCTTCTCTCACCAAATTAAGTAGACAATGCCAGAATATGGTTTCCTTTTATCAAGCCAGGGAAAAATTATCTTATATGTAGGAACCGATGAGGAAATAAGCAGCTTTATCTTGACAAACTGAAAGTTCCATTCTCCAGACGGCGAGTACCCAAATGCATCGCATTCAATTTGACTTTTAAAGAGAGATATTAAACTTTGAAGGGAAAGAAGCAACTGTTGCTTCGGAGATTGTTGCTTAGACTATTCGTTCAAAGGCCATTGTATCTTCTTACTATGAACGCCATTATTAGAAGTAATGATTAGCAGCTCGGGATTCTGATGTTACAAGGGTTGAAATGCAAAACGAGAAAACTGAGCCTCTTTCGCAGGCAATCTTAAACAAGAAAACAAAGCAGAAGCTCTTTACTGAATACCTGCCATGAATGACAGACACAAGAAACCCAGCACCACGAATCTTCTCAATCTCTGGTCCTGTCACCTTATGCGTCCAACAAGCATTAAGTTGTCCTTCAAAACCATAACTAGACTGCATTCCCGTAGATGATATGCCTTTAACATATTGCTGCAATGAATAGCTTTAACGATTAGTTCATTGATGCACCCCAGGATGGAGAGGAGATTCAACAGCAACAGCACACCAATCTGGTGACTATAAACCGAGTCACTTAAACCTGAAGAGGCAAGATGCGTGCCAAGTGATACTAACTTGCATCCTAAGCATACTTGCACACACAGGATGATGCTATGCTATGATTAACAAGTATTTAGAATCTAGTCATCCAGAATGAGTTATATCTTGTGTATTGCCTATGGGACCAAGTGGATATATATACTTCTTGCAAGTTAAAAACAGGAAATCCATCCACAAATAGGAAGTTAATGAAACCTGATTTATTTACATAAATTATGGTAAAAGCCAGCTAAAAAGCTAATAATCCTGCTGTGCTTACTTCATATAAGATTTCTCTTCTTGTTTTGAGTCCAACATATTCTTCCAGATATTCCTGCCATCTTCACCAAGTTAGAACAACATACTAGCAGCAGTTTTTCTTGCCAATATAGAGGCAATGGGATGTAGGAAAGGACATGGTATTAACCTTGGAATAGTGAGTGTCCAAGTCAACTGCGGCCCTTTGTTCAGGAGTTTTCGCCTTCAAGAAGCGGTATGCAATGGATACTGTTACACGGTCAAACTGCAACGGTTCTCAAGTTATTCAGCATCCAACAGGTAATATAAAGACACAAATGGATTTGGCATTGCAGCAGTGGACACAAGAATAAGCATTGATCACAAAAGATAATTACAAAATCGGTCGCAAGTTCACTAGGGTACTACTCTTGAAGCCATTTAAATTGAGGGCAAGTCGATACCCAGTTGTTCCAAATACACGGTTCAGGAATCAAGGGAAGATGAGCTTGGTTATTAGCCGACATCCAAATTTAGTAACAGCCAATACTTGGTTTGACAACGAACAAGTCGTTCATCTGTGGCTTGTAACAGGGCCTACCTTATTCAACCATTTGACAAATTCCAAAGGAAAGAGGCTGACGTCTAGAAGTGGCTTTCAGCTAGAGTTATTTCCAATTATAAATTTCTCTTTCTAATAGTATTTAAAGCTGCTTCCACACTCTAACATAAGAACAAGAAACACGTAAACTACCAGAGGCCCACGTCTGATCAGAAAAACAACAGGTTTGATCTCCCATCAGCTCCCAATAACATACGTGTTCGTGTTGCAGAGAGCACTGGTAGGCTAAAAGCAACACTATGCCAACGATTAAAATTTAACCGACACTTGCTGTGCTGTATGTTGTCTGCCCTTTCAACATATTCACCAGGTAATAGGTAAATGGCCCAAAAAAACCAAAGGTAGAAGCAAGTTTCAACCGAGATTTTTTCGGTCTAAAGTCGACATAAGAGCAGTGAACATACAATAAACTTAGCACCAACCCCCATTTGATTTTTCTTTAAAAAAAATCCCATTTGATTTTAGTTTCCACCTCAGAGAAGAAGAAAGGTCACGGAATTACGCAATTATTTTCAAACTTGATGCAGAAAAGGTCAATGTTGATCAGCTGCAAAAACTACAGGGATGACTGCAGCGGATTGATACCTTCGGGAAGCATTCGAAACCACCTCCCGTCACATTGAGCAACGCCAATGACAGGACTCGCTCGGGCACCAATGCTGCCAACTTGCAAGCAATCATAGCCCCTGCAGAGAAACGAGCACTACTGTTAGCCGTCAAGAGAGGCGTTTCGAAAGGCGGGATTCACGCTCGCTCAACTCACCCATGGAATGACCAAAGACATGAGCTTTCTCCCAACCCAGATGATCCAACAAAGCCACCGCGTCCGTCGCCATTATCTGCGTCCTGATCGTCGATCCCCCCCCACCAAAAAGTCAACATCATCTCACATTCTAATTCCCAATCCACCATTCAAAAAGAAGGAACTCACGTGTATTCTGTTTTCTTGGTGGGGACGGAGCTCCGCCCCATCCCGCGATTGTCGAAGGCGCACACCTCGACCCCTCCGTCTCCCTCCTCCTCCCCCGCCGCGCCGCCTCCGTTGACCACGTCGGAGCCCGTCAGCCCCTCTATCTGCGGGCCCCACGAGTCGTGCGTCCCCGCCAATCCTATCCACACAATTTAAAAATTGGATTTTTATTTTTTCCTTTAAGGAGATAAATAAGATGATCGAGTATATAAGACGATACCGATGATGAGTAGGACTTTGGTGGGCCCCCTGCCGTAAGTCCGGTAGAAGATACCCACGCCATTGTCGGAACCTCCATCGCCCTTCGAAACCTCGCAGAACGGCATCGTTCCTTCCTTCCTCCCTCTTCTCCCTCCTTTTGTTGTTATTTTTTCCTCTTCGTTAAATTTGTGTCCCTTCTTGTTGGCCGGCGCGTTATGTGATAACTAAGATCAGCTAATAAAAGATGCGGCGGAAATGGAGGGAGATGTGGCAGGAGGAGGAATGATGGAGGTGGGGGATTTTTTTATTTATTTTAAGAAACGCTAATTTTCAGAATCGAACATTGTCGGCTATATTTTAGAGTTCGGAGATTCATTGTTTTTAGAGGTGGTGGAAGAGTGAGGTGGCGGATAAGGAGTGGCTAGGATATCCACGTAGGACTGGGTCGGCTGGCGCCATGCTGGTGGGAGGGAATGTCAAAAGTCAAACACGGCGCATGCCAACAACGTGGGGAAACGAAGACGCCGCGAAGCATTATCGTATGACTGGACGCGGGTAAAGGTCAGAAAAATCGTGGATTATAGTTTAGATAAAATTTATAAATCGTAATTTAATACGGAAATTTGTAATTAGGATCGTTGTTTAAAAATTAAACTGTCGATTATATGGGAAAAATAAAAATCGGTTTTATTATTATATAGAAATTTTAATGTAATTTTCAAAATTAAAGGGTGAATACAAATAAAAGATATATTTTTTTACTTTTATTATGTTATTAATTTTTCAGTTAAACGCCAGTTTAAATTGCAGGTTATTTTTAATTGATTGACTATCAGAAATACTACTAACTGTAACCGTAATAGTGAATTTATAGTTAAATTACAATTTGTTATCGTAATCGTGGTTAATAATTTTTAAACCAAAATATCAATTAACTTGTTAATTGATTACTTAAATTAATAGGTAAAAGAGTTGTTTTAACTTAAATAAAAAAATTAGAGAATTTTGTCATAGTTTGATATCAATGCCAATTAGTCAAGTGTCTTTTTTTAGAAGGAATTGGTCAATTATCTAAATACGGTAAAGTTGAATCTACTTTTCACTCTATATAAATTTAAGAGAGAAAACCTCCGCCATTCAACTCTCAACCACTCATGAGTTGGGTAATTGGGTTGTGACACCATCCTTATAATTATTTAGGGGAGACCACCTTTACAAACCTTTCCAGAGGTATTTGGCTCAATTTCACATGCGTTGATTAATAAAATTTTCGTTATTTTTAAATCTTACTAAAATCTTGACTTCCGAAAAAAACTGAAGTTCTTCAAGTAAAATTGCACAGTTAGTCGATATTACATCAGTTTTTTTCCTGAAATTTTTTAGTTCGTCTTTTTTAAAATGCTCCTGAAACTCTTAGTTCCTAAAGGTTAGGATATATATTTTCCCAAAGCACTAACTGTTGGCATTTATTCATGATTTACAAATATCTTAGACTAATTAGAATGTTAATTTTGAAACATGTGTAAATGAAATTTATAAATGGGATGTCAAACTTATTTAATCTATACTAATCCTTAATTCAATTTGCAATGGATTTCACAACATGTACATACCAAATAATTGTTTCAAAGCTATCTGGGATAGATCAAGTTATTGGCTCTCGTGCTTTGTCAAGGACGTTGGACATTGTACATCTTTTGCGTTGAATTATGAGTTTTGGTGTTGGGACTTGAGCTGGCATGAGAATGCGAATTTCGACATTTGTTGATTGAGGTTGATTCCTCCCTAATTCTACGCTGTGTTGGTTGAGATGTGATACGTATCCATAAATTGTCTGGTTAGTTGAGCGAAGGAGCTCCTCAAGCGTGGCCGGGAGCTGCAGATATAGAATATATGGAGAGAAGGGAATCTCGTCGCTCATACTCTATCCAAGCATGAATTGACGATGGGTTATGACTATGTTATATTAGATATTATGCCAGTTTATTGCCTCGATGTGTACCAAAATGATTTGAGAGAATTTTTTAGTAAGTAAAAATTATATTCACCAATCAAAGTTGTACAAATCTATCGATTATGTACAGAGAGTTCCAAAAGGAACGAGAACACCAAATGGACAATGCTTAAAGCAAAGTCACAAAAACCATCAAATCCAAGGTTTTAAAAAATGCAGTCCGTCCGACCGGTCAGACTACGAATCGGTGTGGAAAGCATTCCGGTTATAACCTAAAACTCGCCTACCTAACGAACCGGACAAAATTCGGTCAGACTGGGCGATTCGACCAGGTTTTTGACCCAGATTTTTCCGGTTCGTTAGGTTTTTCCCAATTTTTTTTTAAAAAAATCAAACCCATCTAAATTAAATGCTAAGGCCGACAAAGAGAGGGAGATGGAGAGTGGGTCAGACTTGGAAGTAAAAAAATCATGACTATTTCTTGGAAGTTGAATTTTTCTTGAAGTTTTTTTTCTTGGAAGTTGAAATTGCCTTTCCTAGGGAGTTGAAATTCAGCAGACATGACATGTAGTAGGTAGGAAAAAGTGGAAACATAATTGTTATATTTAATTATATAATAATTTTATATAATAAAAATATCCGGTCCGACCGCCGGTCCGACCGGTCGATCCAGAAAACGGGATAAATCCCGGGTCAGCCTCCGGGTCGTTTTTAAGAACCTTGATCAAATCCCATAAACAAACAGGGAGATGCATGCCTAAAAGAGACAGTCACTGAGAGCCAAAATACAAAAACCAGTGGCATTATCCATTTGATTCCAGAAAAATACCCAAGTCTTGATAAGCATATTGTGATGACAGATTCGACCACATGAGCCACTCTTGAATGTGGAAGAGCACCGAATGCAAGAGAAGCTCGTAATTAATAGAAGCTTCATTGAAGATAACTTTGTTACGAAGTAGCCAAAGCCCACAAACAACCACAGCAAATATCAAAATCCAGACCTTCTTCAACATACTGTGTCTTACCGGTCCATCCCAATGGTCGAAGGAGAAGTGAATAGACCCACTCACACACCAAGATACGCTCAACTTCTTTTTGAAATAACCCTATAGTCTCCATGAAATGGGGCAGTGTAAAAGAAGATGAGAGACCGTTTAATCATCCGTGCCATAAAGGGGACATAAGCAGTCCCACGCATCCAGTCGTCTCATACGAATCAAGTTATCCCGAGTTTGTAATTTTTCATGGATTGCTTTCCACAAGAAACACTCAACTTCGGATGGAACAAGATTGGTCCAACCTTTTGCTAGAGAGCTTGCAAAAGGCACACCCCTTCATCTCCGCTATGCTATTTGAGAATCAAAGCCTTAGTTGAGTAATTTTGATCACTTACATCGCTCCAAGTGACAGAGTCAGCTGCATTGGCTTGTGGGGTCTTGCTATTCAGCAAGGCGAGAAGCGAGGCCTCTTCTTCCATCTCCTAAGCACGTAATGGTCTTCTCCAAGAGAGTTCCCACCGCCAGGACTCCCCGCCCCATTCACGACAATCCACGACCCGTGCAAGCTGCTGAGAAGATAGGTTGAAGAGGCAAGGGAAGAGTTCAAAGTTCAAACAGTGGTTCACCTGAAAGCCATGGGTCTGACCAGAAAAAAAGGCAGCCACCATCCCCAAGCACAAACTGAAAGGCTGAGAAAAAGTCTCTGGTGAGGCGGTTGTCTTCATTTGCCAAAGCGCTAATATCCCTCCAAACACCAAAGCTAGTCGGAGAAGGAAAGTGGAGGGAATGCAAGGGGGTGAAGCCATTTATGCTCCAGATGGTTGCGGCCCAACCTGAATTCCTGTCCTTCACGAACCGCCAGATCCATTTTAGTAATAGGATTTGATTTTTTAGTTGAATACTTCCAACACCTAGGCCTCCTGCTTCTTTTGGCTTTTGTACAATGTCCCAAGACACCAGGGAGTTCCTGCGAGTCTCACTGTCCCCAGACCAAAGAAAGCGTCTAAATTTCTTTTCAATCTCCCTCAAGATTCCCGCTAGTATACGATAAATGGAGAGGAAGTAGACGGGTAAACAAGTCATCACTGACTTGATCAAAGTGAGTCTCCCACCAAAGGATATGGGATTAGCCTTCTCCCCGTTGTATCCATTTTGATACACCAATATGTGGTTAATAAATATTTGTGAGTTAGTTGTACTCCAACTTTAACCCAAAAAAATAACCGTTTCAAAGATAAAATTGAGTAAATTAAAAGAATTACATTTTGCACCCTTTACGTTTTTGCCAATCATTCTATAGCAAAACACAGAAAATTAAGGACTGCGCCATGCATTTATTAAATACAGTAAAACCTCTCTAAAGTGATATTGTTGGGACCGGAAAAAATTATCACTTTGGAGAGATTATCATATAAGAGGGATTTATATTTTTTTACTACAAAAAATTTATTGTGTAATTCTCATTTGACCAAGACCTCTCTCTCTACTACATTCCGACCAAACAAGATATTGTCGATACAATTTTGAATCAATTAAACAAAAAAACCAATAAAGTCACGAGATAACTTAAATCTCGGCTTAAAGCGTTATTCAAATACTACACTCGATTGGAATATTTTTTACAACAAGACGACGATCACAAAGACCATTTGAAGATAATTCAAAAGATGAATGATGGCGTAAAAATTATCAAACAAGAAAATCTAGCACAAATTAACATCTTAAAATAATTTTCAAATTCGCAAAGTACGTAAAAATATATGTATTTATTCAAAAATATTATTTTATGTAAAAATTGGGACCGTAATTTTATACTAAAATTTTCTGAAAAAGTACCAATTATTACGATAGAGGGGTTATCACATTTTAACACTGGTCCTGACTTTTTATCAGTTTAGAGATGTTATCACTTTAGAGGAGATCACTTTACAGAAGTTTTACTATAGCTATTTCGGCATTAAGGAAAAATAATGGAGAAGGCTATAGTAATTAGACTTCATAAATAAATAAATAAGGAGTTAATTACCCTTTACACCTTTTTTTATTTGTCGTTGGACAACAAAGGCTAAAATTAAAACTAAAAACTACTTTTTCCCCCTTCGAGAACCGATAATACACAGCCAGAGAAACACAAAAAATGAACGAGGGAAACAACAAAACACAGAAAAGAAATGGAAGCCATTAAATATTCTTGTGTCACTTCATTTCCTCCCTCGCCAATATTTCTCCATCGCCAACCCCTTGTCTTCTTCCTCCTGTCCGGAAAATGGACAGGGCGGTAGTTTACACCATCTTCGCTGCCGCAGTGTTCTTCCTCTTCGTCACCACCTTCTCGCCACCAAGAAACCACATTGACCACAACCCAAACCACAATGGCCCTTTGAGGCTCATCCTACACCGCCGTCTCGGTTACAAATTCCCCGTCCCGAAACTCGACCCGCTGATCCTTCAACAGCTATCCGAAGAGAAGCTCCGGGTTGCGAACGAGGGCGGATCGACGGGCTCGGGACACGACAGGGACGTGGAGTTCTTTTATGGTAATGGAAGGCTGAACATTACGACGAGGTTGCGTATGTTGTTCCCTTTGGTGGATACCTCTCCTGAGGATGGAAAGGTGAGCTTCGATGAGCTGGAGAGATGGAACAGAGAGCGAGCCATGGATGGGTTGCGTTATAGGACGCGAAAGGAAATGGAATCGCGTGATAAGGATGGTGATGGTGCAATTAGCTTCGAGGAGCTCATGCCCCAATTTTCCCCTGTAGATATTGGTATTTTGTTTTTTTTATAATTATTCGTTTATATCATCCGATACTCAAGGGTAATCAACGATCATTATTTGATTAATGTTGAATTGAATGTGATACAAACATGCAGCAAAAAATGGAATGGGTCACGGTGAAGCTGGATGGTGGATGGAGCAATTCAGAAACGCAGATGTGGACCATAATGGGACCCTCAACTTTGAAGAATTCAACAAGTAAACATTAAAAATATATATATACAAACTCTTTCTCCAATCTTTTTTATGCATAATACTATTTAATCTTTCGTCCCGGGTAGCTTCTGATATACATATATAATATGTTTGCTAAACGCAGTCTCTTGCACCCAGAAGAGTGCGACAACGAGGTAATCCAAATGAGGCTTCTGCGAGAAACGATCAAGTAAGTTATCACTATGCTACGTCACGTCCCAAATTTTTCGGAGGTCCGAGTACAACACGAATAACTTGCGTGAAAAAGTTGTTATTTTCAAAGATCATGCTAAAATGGCAATTCGAAGATCACCCGGAATATATTTCGCTCAATCGATTGCTGTTATTTTTGTAGTTGCTTAATTTTATTACTAATTACGTGTAGGATGATGGACGCTGACAAGGACGGGAACCTAAACCAAGACGAGTTCTCAAAATACGCCTATCCAGCTTACAAAATCTACGCAGAATTCGAAACCCCGAAAGCTGCCCAACTTCCCACCCAGGAACACAAGTTTTACGAACTCGACTTGAACAAGGATAGGTACGAAACCATTGTTTAATCTTATGGAACGAGAAAAATATAGCTCGAGTTCGAAATATCTTTCGTTAACGACTCTTTGGAACTTTTGTGAAGCAGATTGTTGGATGCTAGGGAATTGATACCTATGCTTGGTTACCTCAAGCCTGGAGAGTTGTCCTATTCTAAATACTACACGGGATTTCTCATGCATGAGGTAAGTTAGGCCAGGAAGAAGTATATACAGCACTTAATTTTATTTAACATTAAAATGAAAAATGACAAATAATTCGAATCATCCTCTAAATTTATTGTAAATTTTATCATTCAAAATCTTAATTTAATCAATTCCAATTCAAACAAAATTATAAAAATCATTCTTTTCAAAAAATATTTTCTATAGGTCAGATCTTGATCGATCGTCCAATCAAATTGACCATTAGTCAACTGCGTTAATCACTGATCCAGCCACCCTCTGAATTTGTGGTTAACCCGATTGGACTTTTAAACCACTGAATTTAACTAAGTACTGCAATTTCCTTTATTTGGAGACAGGCGGATGACGATGGGGATGGTTTTTTAACCATTGAGGAGATGCTACAGCACGAACAGAAGTTCTACGACACCGTCTACGGAGATAGCCAAGACTATGATGATTATTACCACGATGAACTGTAAAAGGGCGACCAGTCATTTTATTTTAAGTTTTTGGCAATTATTCACTTTTTTTTAATTAGTGGTAAGAAGATGACGAAACAAGTAATTTCTCGGAGTAGATGATTTAGGTGTAACTCAGATTTATTGAGAAATTAGTCTTGATTAGGGCGAGTTTAATGGTGCACTTCTTTGATGTCAGATATGAAGTTGACCGACAAATGTTTCAGTGTGTTGGGAGAGTTATTTAGAGCAGAAAAAAACTCATTTCGATATTTTTATAGTACAGGGTTGGATTCAGTATTGTTGGGGCCCCACCAACAATTTGCTCATCCAACGATACATCGTCTCCAGCGACAAAATATCCCATCGGCACATCATCCCAATGGCACATAAATTTTAACAGCAAATTATCCAAACGATACATCATCCCAACGACAAAATCATCCAAACGACACATCACCCCAACGACACAAAAATTCCAACGAAAAAATCGACAGCTCATCAATTTTCAAAAAATAAAGCCTTAATTCGTGTAGATCGTTAAATTCTCTTTCTGAAAATATATTATAGTAGCAAAAATTTCAAACGAATCAAAAATTATGATCCGTCGAAGTTTTAATTTTTTTATTAAAAAAAACTCAGACGCGCGCCAGACATGCAGCATGATAAAGTAGGTTTGGGAATAGTTTAAGTTAAATTTGTTTAATTATTGACGTGGCATGCCACATCAACAAATTATTGACGTGGCGTGCCATGTGTATGAAATTAACTATGTGGCAGGATAAATGTCACTTGGTTGCTAACTAGACGAAACATCAGTCACCTCGTAGACGAATTTGAAACCACAAGGTAGTGGTGTGCCAAAGGCTAAAACCACAGGATATGCAAGTGGACTTTTACCTATTTTATTTGGTGCAATTATGTGGGGTATTTGTTACCAAAGAAATTACAGTCTTTGAGGAGACCGTATCAAAACAAGAATTTCTTCTCCATTTTATTCTCTTCCGAGTTCAAGAATAACAACGATGGTCAAATTCGACCTCAAAATTAAGGGGCCAAGATTTGATACTATATCTAGAGTCCCCTGGGCTTTGATCCGCCCACTATGTCGCCTGGTTTGTTGGGTTGGAATTGGGTATTAATTTTTTTCTGGATTGGGCCTGGCCCATTTTGTGGACATATGAGATTTCTTGCCACGTTACTTATAAACAGCAAAAAAAACTCACTTGGGAAAGAAAACTAAAAAATGATTACCAATAGGAGTTGGTTTAACTAATAAAAAATTCAAACCTTATGTAAATAAACGATACTGATACTATTAAAACAAATTGTCTCCCAGATAAAAGTTGATAATGTTCGTTTTTCACCAAAAAAGCAAACTAAAAGATGATAATTCCACCCAAAAAAACTAAAAGATGATAAACAGCAAAAAAGCGGGGCCCGCTATTACAGCTGAAACTGGGTCCCAAATATTCGCGTCTATGGAACGTGTACCAGCCAATAATATTGGCCCTCCCTCCTGACTATTTTATGGAAAAAATCAAATCTATTTTTAATTCGGAGGGATGGCCCATTATTATTGGATTTTAATTATTGCGACAGCGAGAAAACCCCAAATTATTGCTAAATTAAATTAATAATACGCATAAACAACCTAAAAAAAAAATAGAGTTTTACGCCATTCAATTCAAGTCACTTCTCTCTCTCTCTCTCTCTCTCTCTCTCCCTCCCTCCCCGGAAACAAACACACACACACTGTCTCTCTCTTAGGGTTTCGACGCGCCGTTCTCCTCCAAAAAGGGGAAATCCAATATCAGAAAATAAAAAAAAGGACGAACCGAAGGTAAACCTTATTCTCTCTCTCTATTACGCCTGAAGATTAGGGTTTCTTCCCGGTCGGAGTAAGTAATCCACCGCCCGATCTCTCTTATATTCTACCTGACTGGGTCCCACTCGCTGATATTAAGTCTAGAGAGCTCGATGCGATCTCTTTCTCCCGATTGTTTTCCCCCTTGAACTGTTTGGTCTCCGAGGAGGAGGTTATATTCTGATCGGTTAGTGGGTCGGTGAATTTGATTTGTGTGCCCGGAATCGGATTCGATCTAGGGATTTTGTTCATGATCGGACGGATTGCTTATTTATTTTTATCGGTTTGGAATGATTTAGTTAAACTGCTTATTGAAAAAAGGCGAATCGAATACGAGTTGGAGTTGGGTTTGATTTTAGCAGGAAGTTCACTGTTTGTTTTTCTAGTTGTTCCCTGGGCATTTGTTTTTGTATCTTTTCGAGTTAGCTCGGCGGTGGACAGTGTTGACTTGGGATTGTTACCGTGGCTTGGACTTGGAAGGTAGTTGGAGGGGAAGTTTCTATGGATTTCGGGTTTGCTTCATAGTCGTGAATTTTGTTGGGGAGGATTGAAATTGCGGGATTCCATTTTTGTTGGTTTATGGGAGGCTTAGATCCAGTGCTGGAGTGGCTCGCAAAGTAGTTGGAACAAGTTTGTGAGGGTTATTTTTTTCCTTCCAAACTTTATTATTTAATTTGGAGTTTCAGATGCTATCCAACACCTTTCGTTCAAGTGGTTTATGGTTGTGTCTAACCTTTGTTGCATGTCTGCACTGACCGGAAGTTATTGTTCTTGTTGGTGCAACTGGGTACTGAATTGCTTCTGTTGATAATGTTGGTTCTTTTAGTTATTATCGGTTACTTGACTGTTGAAGTGCACTTCCAGGTACAATATGGCTATGGAAGTTACACAGGTGCTATTAAATGCACAATCTATTGATGGAAATGTGCGGAAGCATGCTGAGGAAAGTCTAAGGCAGTTTCAGGAGCAAAATCTACCTATTTTTTTGCTTTCTCTCTCTGCTGAGCTAGCTAATGATGAGAAGCCTGTTGAAAGCCGTAAGCTAGCTGGTTTAGTCCTGAAGAATGCCTTGGATGCAAAGGAACAACATAGAAAGCTTGAACTTGTTCAAAGATGGTTGTCACTAGATTTGAATGTTAAAGGTCAAATCAAGGCATATTTATTGAAGACGTTGTCTTCTCCTGCACCTGATGCTCGGTCAACTGCATCTCAAGTCATTGCCAAGGTTGCGGGCATTGAACTACCCCAAAAACAGTGGCCTGAGCTCATAGGATCACTTTTGTCAAATATTCACCAACTACCAGCTCATGTCAAGCAAGCCACTTTGGAGACTCTTGGTTACTTATGTGAAGAAGTTTCTCCTGATGTCATAGACCAGGATCATGTCAACAAGATACTTACAGCAGTAGTTCAGGGCATGAATGCAGCTGAAGGAAACAATGACGTCCGGCTTGCTGCCACAAGGTCACTGTATAATGCTCTTGGATTTGCTCAGGCAAATTTCAATAACGACATGGAACGCGACTATATTATGAGGGTTGTCTGTGAGGCCACTCTTTCGCCTGAAGTGAAGATACGGCAGGCGGCATTTGAGTGTTTGGTCTCTATTTCTTCAACTTATTATGAAAAATTGGCTCCTTACATTCAAGATGTATTTAATATCACTGCCAAGGCAGTGAGGGAGGACCAGGAACCTGTAGCTCTTCAAGCTGTTGAATTTTGGAGTTCGATATGTGACGAGGAGATAGACATCTTGGAGGAATATGGAGGTGATTTCACAGGGGACTCTGATATCCCTTGCTTTTATTTCATCAAGCAGGCGCTTCCTGCTCTTGTACCCATGCTGTTGGAAACACTACTCAAGCAAGAAGAGGATCAAGATCAGGATGAAGGGGCTTGGAACATATCAATGGCAGGGGGCACTTGCCTTGGTTTGGTAGCACGCACGGTGGGTGATGATATTGTTCCGCTCGTTATGCCATTTATTGAAGAGAATATTACAAAACCTGAATGGAGGCAACGGGAAGCTGCAACATATGCATTCGGCTCAATCTTGGAGGGGCCGTCTCCTGACAAGTTGACACCTATTGTTAATGTTGCTCTGAATTTTATGCTCACTGCGTTGACAAAAGACCCAAACAACCATGTCAAAGATACCACTGCTTGGACTCTTGGGAGAATCTTCGAATTTCTTCATGGTTCAGCTTTGGATGCACCTATAATCACTCAGGCTAATTGCCAGCAGATCGTAACAGTTCTGCTTCAGAGCATGAAAGATGTGCCAAATGTTGCCGAGAAGGCATGTGGTGCGCTGTATTTCCTTGCACAGGGTTATGAAGATGTTGGGCCATCGTCTCCTTTGACCCCTTATTTCCAGGAAATTGTTCATGCTCTTCTCACAGTTACTCACCGAGAAGACGCAGGAGAATCACGTCTAAGAACTGCTGCTTATGAAACATTGAATGAAGTGGTGAGATGCTCCACCGAGGAAACTTCACCGATGGTTCTGCAACTAATTCCTGTCATCATGAATGAGCTCCACAACACGCTTGAAGGACAAAAACTTTCCTCCGATGAAAGGGAGAAGCAGAGTGAATTGCAGGGTCTCCTTTGTGGTTGTTTACAAGTAATTATTCAGAAGATAGGGTCATCAGATCCAACCAAGCATGTCTTTATGCAGTATGCAGACCAGATGATGGGGCTTTTCTTGAAAGTTTTTGCTTGTAGAAGTGCCACTGTACATGAAGAGGCCATGCTGGCTATTGGGGCTTTTGCTTATGCCACTGGTCCAGATTTTGCAAAATACATGCCTGAGTTCTACAAGTACTTGGAGATGGGTCTGCAGAACTTCGAAGAATACCAAGTATGCTCTGTTACTGTTGGAGTTGTGGGTGATATTTGCAGGGCATTGGAAGACAAGATTTTACCTTACTGTGATGGCATTATGACACAACTTCTCAAGGATCTATCAAGTAACCAGCTTCATCGATCTGTGAAGCCTCCCATCTTCTCATGTTTCGGTGACATTGCACTGGCAATTGGAGAGAATTTTGAGAAGTACTTGATGTACGCCATGCCCATGCTCCAAAGTGCTGCAGAATTATCTGCTCATGTACCAGGTGCTGATGATGAGATGACTGAGTACACAAATTCTCTGAGAAATGGAATATTGGAAGCATATTCAGGACTTCTTCAAGGGTTCAAAAACTCACCAAAGACCCAGCTCTTGATTCCTTATGCACCTCACATCCTTCAGTTTTTGGATAGCATCTATATGGAGAAAGATATGTGAGTACTGCTGAACATCCTCTCATTTTTTGTAATACTATTTAGTAAATCAGAATTGTGGTTTATCGTGCATTATTTTGTTTTTTGTGCAGGGATGATCTGGTAATGAAAACTGCTATTGGGGTACTTGGGGACCTAGCGGATACACTGGGAAATCACGCTGGATCTTTGATTCAGCAATCTCTCTCTTGCAAGGAATTTTTAACTGAATGTTTGTCTTCTGACGACCATATGATTAAGGAATCCGCTGAGTGGGCCAAGTTGGCCATCACCCGTGCCATTTCTGTTTAAGGTTATTGCAGCTCAGCATGTCGTTTCCTTTTAGAAGTCCCTGCATGCATTTGGGTGTATTCAGTCATGGTCCCGGTTTGCATCTGTGTCAGGTATCTACCATTGTTGGATAACAGAAGTTATCGGTCTTCTGGTCATCACTGTCTCTTGCATCAGCATCTTGGGGTCAGTTGGTTCAGTCTCGTGTGGATCGGGTAGTAATTGTGCTGCATATTCAACCAAAGACATACTTCCTTAAACCTCGAGTCATAGAAGAGAGCATAGAGTGGTACAAGTGTGGGCAGCATCCTTTTTCTGTGAGATGATGGTTGGGGTATTGGTCATGAAATCTTCTCAGACAACCTGTATCATCTTGGTCTTCTCCGAAGCACATTTAGGTTGAGTTGGACTGGACACCTGCTGTGAGGTTGATCAAAGTTTTGTAACATTCAGACACCACCCCGGTGCCACAAATTCAGAAGACAGTTTTTTGTCCATGAATTTCCACCCCTTGTTCTTTTTGTTTGGTAATGTCTTGTACCAGCATCGTTTTTCCGCATGGTCGAGTTGTATTTGAACTGTTCCACCATTTTGGTATACATGGTTGGGGGTCTACAACACACACTAGTGAGGGTTTTTTACATTATGCATCCAATTATTTATTTTTCCTTACATTGTTCTATAGGTTTTGATGGCAAATGTTACATATCTTTCATTTTTTATATCCCTAAGCAGTGCCTTGCTGTCCTTCGAAGTCCCATGTCTCCATGTCCTCCTGTCTGCTCAATATTTCTGTGTACCTTTTGTTGTTGGACATGGCAGAAGGCCTTATATCAAACGTCGAGATTCCGGTTTGAAGTTGTTGGCTCTGTTTTGTGTAGTAGGATGTACTGCTCTGTTTACGTCGTCTCTCTCTGATTCCATGCCCGCAGCCGGTGTAAGGTTGAATTGATGCCATCCTTTCATGGATACTAAGCTGGACATGGCTTTTTCTTCTCTTTTCCTTCTTCTAGCTGTCAACTGTAAATGTTGTTGTTCGGAGGAAATATTGTTATTTCCAACTAAAGAATGTCACTTTTATTTTTCAATTGGAGATTGGTGTTTTGTGAGACTGGAAGTATGGTGTTTACGGGTTCATAGCCCTCGAAGTGGCGCTTTTTGAGAGAGATCATCAGCTAGCCTTCGCTGCTAGATGAACAAATGAAGCATTCCAGATCTCGGAATAGGATGTCTTATTAGTGAAAGATCACATCTTTACACCATTATACGACACACTTTGGACAGTTTATACAAGAGCAAGGCTCGTTCATCATCAAAAAATTACATCATGCTACCAAATCTAATTCAACACTATCTGGGATTATGATGTCAAGCCTCATCATGCGTTTGTATATGTCGGGAATTTCGGCACCCGCTTGCGTGCATATTTCAACCACGGCAGGCGTTTTGCCGTAGAATCTCTTGAGCTTGTTCTGTAACGGAGGCCCTTTAGGGTCTCTGACATGCCACACATAAGCGGGCGGGAAAACTTCATCGACGGTAGCATCCTGCCAACCATGCTTACCGTCCCTCCACTGGTGCTTGTGAGCTCCACAGAGCTTAACACGGTGGCCCCGTGGTCCTACGTGAACCTCTGAGCAATATCCACATGCCTTCACTGCATATTTGTTCATCAACTTCGTCAAGCCTGATCTAACCATGTCAAAGGCGTCCATAGTCTCCTTTGCAATCCCGGGCACTTCAGATTGCAAAGGTGCAGCATGGTTTGAAGCACCACATGTATCCAAATTGACAAGAACCGAAGAATTTCCATATCTATATGGCCTAGGGTCTGTTATAGACCCCCCTTTGTGTATCACCTTCCTTCCAATCATTCTAACTGGTTCTGTTCTTCGACGTGAAGGATACTCGGGTATATCCACACCAGCTTGAATGCAGAGTTCCATAATTGCTGGAATCCTATCATGGCCAAACCGATCTGCATGATCGATGCGTAGACCGAAAGGGTCATACATATGATACGACTCAATTGGAACTAGTATATCATTGACGGACGCCTTGACCCATGAATGGAAGTAATAACGTCTACCATTAGTTGGACCAAGACAGTCACGAATTTCATGACCAATCTCGGCAACATGAACCGCTGAGCAATCACTGCAAATAACATAGCTTTAGAGAATTAATGTCAATCACCAAAGACACCCATATAGAACTACTGCATTCTGGCATTTTCACAAACAAATCACAGGAAAAACATACCAAATTTACCTGCAAGCATACACGGGAATAACCTGCAGGAGTTGCGAGATGCCCCTTATTAAAATTTTCCAAGAATTCAATACATTGTGTGCCACAGGAACAAGATCAGGAACAAGCAAGCCATTCTTTGGAGGTTCAAGGGGTTGCTCTATGCCGCTGCGCTCAAGCTCTTTATTCTCCCGTCCAATTTTTTTCAACTCCTTGACCGGAACAGGATAAGGTTTCTTTTTCTTGGTTAGTACGGTGGGAAGATCCACGTTCTGAGGATGGTGCCTCAATCTCCTAGAAGATGGATTCTGACTGGGACTCTGGTACTCACAGATGACAGCCCCATATATAGGCCCAGTTCTTTGAACTCGACGCTGCAGTTTGAATTGAATGTGGTTGGTTGCAGTCAGTAATACAGCAAGATCAATCCAAGCCTCATTTTCAATAGAAGCATATTGATTGATACATGAGCGAGAGCACGACGATATCATACTATAGTAACACAAATACCAGGGAAAAGCTTTGGCGTAACAGTGACTTGCTTAATTGGCATCCAGCCGATCATAGATTCAAGACATGGAGAAAACCTATTAACCAAAATGAAATTTCGGGTACGAAAGCGGCTGATATTGGAAGTAAGTAACCTTATTGCAGAATTACAAAGGCAAGGTTGTGCACAAATGCCTGCACCCTATCCTATCCTATCCTACCCAACACCAACTCCGTCCAAGTCAACGCCCACGGGACGATAGACTAGCCAACATGAGTGTTCCTCTTCCCCATCAACCGAAACTCGGGCTAGGACAGTGAGTGCTTCATTGGCAGGCACACATTACCATTTCTAAAAGACGGAATACCCAATTGTCCATTCAAAACAAAAAAAAATAAAAAATAAAAAAAAATATATATATATATATATGGAAAATCAGAGAAAGAAGTGTAATTTTAGGACCTTGCACCTACGGAAATCTGAGCACCGAATTGGAGATTGGGGGTCGGCGCCAATCCAAAATACTCCTGCAAATCACCAAAACGGTTGGGTTAGCCCAAAACCCCAATCTTCCATCCATTTTTGTAATTATTTACCGATTCTGGATAAAATTCTCAGACAATTAACATACTGACCTTGCCCCCCACAGTGGAGCATCCTTCTTCGAGCCAAACCTAACGCTCCGAATCGGAAAGCAGCGAGTGTGATATGGTTGAATTTGTTAAGAGGCTTTTCGTCGAACGCCTTACCTTCAGTGAAAAGTTAAAATCGGTTAAGGAAATATTACACCCAGACCGTTTCAATATTCGATGATCGAGTAATATAAGTTCGGGTATTCGGTTTTCGTTATGGGATAGCTGGTCGGGTCGAAGTCCACCTGTAACTTCAGCAGCTGGCCACACAAACAAGATGCTTTGAAAAGAATGACGCGGGACTTCTTCTGGACCGTCGGAGATGGATAACAAATGCAATTGTTTTGACAATTTGATAGAAAGAGTTTATTATTATCTTTGATAGTTGTCGGCAGCTTAAAACTTAATTAGTTGGTTACATAGGTATTCAAATATCAAATAACTATTACCATTTAAAAATATATAATTTATAAAATTAGTTTGTTTACGTATGAGATTAGCTTAGCCTTCTTTTTCATGGTGTTATTTAACCATCTTTTAATATTGTCAAATTATTATGTTGTGAGCATGAATTCTTTTACCAATATGAGTTGCTTCAAATATAAAAAGACGACGTTTATGCTCATAAATAGATTTTCAATTTATGTCACAAGTATGAAAATAATACCAAAAAATTATATCTA
The DNA here is from genome assembly GCA_963995505.1 of Hypericum androsaemum. NCBI lineage: Eukaryota > Viridiplantae > Streptophyta > Magnoliopsida > Malpighiales > Hypericaceae > Hypericum > Hypericum androsaemum. The sequence continues at coordinate 16,394,824 of OZ023182.1, forward strand.
AATAAGACTCGACAATAATGGTACAACCCTTGACCAAATAATGAAATTAAGCATTGGTATCCTTTTTGATGTATTGAGCTAATGTGATGTAGGAGATAGGGACATTGAGAAACTGCAAATATTTTCCCCGGCCAAAAGAAATATAATTTTTATTCTGTAACTGAGTTAACAAGTTTATGTATACTGTGCTAAAAACGAGCAGAAGAAGCATGTTCAATATTTAAGATAATTTTTACACCATGATTATAATTGTCAGGGTTTGAACCCTAATTCTCTTAGACTCTTTGTGTCGTTAGGCTAAATATCTTTTGACGCAGAAGAAATATGTTATAGTTTTGTTCTGTGAACCTCTATATTAAGAGTTGAGTACTGTCGGTACTATTTAAAAAGCGGTTCTTGCAAATTTATTATTATTTAGATCAACTAGCATCGATAAGCATGTTATAGTTTGTATAATGTAAAGATGTCAAGTGTTTCATAACCTTTTTTCTCACTGTAAACCTGAGCTTCCAAGCATACAGGTAGAGACACATGCAAAGGAAAACTGTGTTGACATCTAAGCTGAGTTCATATATACAACGCCAGTACTACTACCAGATTTATAAAGGAAACTGAGACGACATCCATATGCCGAGCAAGACGACGCCAACCGTCGCGAATGCCTGCCCCAGTTCATAGAAGAAGTTCTGCTGCTGCACCGGGAGCGCTTGCCAATCCGTCCGCCTGCACCGATAATTTCGTGATAAAGAGAGTGGAGATCTCAACAAGGATGTTCTCAACAATCTGTCAGGCAGGAAAAAACCTTAACATTGTGTTGCAGACATGTACTTACCCCAAATCGGCAATAACGATGCTTATATTATCTTGTGAACGGCGATCCTGGAAAATTCCGGGGTTCTTGATCAGTATTGCATCAGAGAAAAATCAAATATTGTGGAAGAGTAGTTAGGACAAGTATTACCAAAGCAGTGTGAGCAAGTTCTTCGCAAGCTAACTGGAATAGAAGAACAGGTTAAGTTAGAAACCTCGGGTCTGGACAAATGCAGAGATTCTAGCAGGAATTTCGTACCTGAACATCTCCATGTTTTCGAAGTCGATTCCTAACAAAGTTAACCGCTTCAGAGCTGAAATGGACAATAGCATAGACGTTGAAGGACGTGATTTTTCTTCTTCTCTCAATGGCTAGAGATAAATCTAATCGAGGTTGCTAAATGTGCAGGAAACTTATAGCATGAAGGGCGGTTTCAGATCAAGTAAGATTAAACACAGAAGGATGACTAAGCTCAAACCTGTTTATGTAATCCCATAAGCCATCAGATGCCAACAATACAAATTCTGAATCTGACTCCAGAGGAATTTGATAAACATCAGGTGACGCGACAACTAAGTCACCGCTGAATCGAACTCTGTCAAGGCATTAATCCAGGCCACATTTCAGGCATAAGAGTTAGTTAGTCCAATATGTCTAAAATTATTTTCCAGTTTGACCGTGGAACTCAAATGAAGGCTTCGGTAGTCCTAATCTAAGACCAAAAGAGTTCCAACCTCGAAATAAATTTTTCAGACCATCTCCCTTCCAGGACTCCTTTCTGCAACATTCTGTCACAGAAAAGAGTATCACGCAAATTAGGAAGTACTACAAGTATTTGCAATATTGTAAGGATGTGGTGTATGTCTGTTGGTACTATGGTGCAAGTTGCATACTCGTTCTTCTTTGTCTTGAATCGGATGTCACCAAAAGCGCGGGATACAGCAATGTCCGCGCAGATCCTTCCATTATTGATCTACAGTCCGATAAAAATCATCATTATAACGAAAATGAAAAGCTGACTTAGCCTACGAGTATGGTTAGGGTCCTGTGCTTTTCGGATCCTACTCATCTTTAGAAATTTCCTTCATCAAGAGTGGTATAGTTTTCTAGAACGGATTAGGACAAATCCAGAAGATGGAAAAATATGAAGAACAGAAAAACACACCCATCCACCTGCTTCTCTGATTCTCTTAATTTCTTGAAGGGATGATTTGCTGCTCCCATATGGTCGATGAGGATCAGTCAGCACTTTTGCTTTTCCAGATCGGGATAGAACCTGCACCGACACATCTGCTGAGAAGAATCACAACTTCATGCTAACTTCTTCCGGAGTTTCTGTTACCACAAACATGTTCCCATTTCTCTACTCGACTTAATTGCAAGGTTGGTAAAAAAAATCGGCTTTCACTTACCACTGATGAATCACCAATATGTGCAACGATAAGCACATCATTTCCCATAAGAATAACAGTGGCAGTTGAACCAGATTCGTCTCCATCTCCAATCATTTGAAGCCTGAAACATACAAACAAACAACTAAACCTCAACAACAACAAGATCACAAGGCATCTGCTAAACCGAGGACGACAAGTGTTATATCACTGGTTTACCTATCTAACAATCTTGCATCAACATTTTCAAAAGCCTCTTTCAATGAATCTGTAATGGCATTGAAATCCTTCCCACTCAACAACAATCCACCTTGTAAAGCTGCAGCGCATTCCTTGTAAAGCTCCTCCCTGTGATTCATAGACAAACCCAATTACAAACTACAATCACACATATCTCCAGTTTTTCCATCCTCACTCACACGCATCCCAGAAACTTTCCCGGAGTCACCACCTATCCTGAAATCGCCCAGGTTTTAACCTTAAGAGTTGTTCCAAAATGTGTGTCAGATAGGTGCACCGTATTGATATGGATAGTCAAATCAAATTACTTAAGCCTTTCACACAGATGATATCATTTACGGGTATCACATCCCACTAATTCAGGTTCGGGTTAGGCAGTCACAGACTCGAACTCGCGATACACACGCATCATAACTAATCGAAAACCTCAACACGAACCTGAGGAACTTGACAGAAGACACGCCACCGTGACCATCCAGAACAGCAGCAAAGGAGAAGCCATCAAGGGCATCCACTCTAACCACGACCTCATCCTCCATCTCCTCCCTCAGCCCCTGCAAGCTGGTAGACCCCCACCTGATCCCGGCCAGCGACGAAGAGGTCGGGGCCTCGATCGCCATCGCGGAGCACTGGCTGCTCCTCCCTCTAACCGAGACAAGGCCAGTACCAGCGCTGCTCTTCCCGGTGTAGCTGCTTCTTGAGCAATGGAGCTTGGTTAGGAGGAACCTCTCCAACTGTGGGCTCAACAAAGCCATTGCTTCAGCTGGATGAAGCTCCGTGGAGGTGGTGGTTAACTTTATTTTTTTAATAATTTTTTTTCGAATTTTTTTAGTGTCTTGGCTTTCTCCTTTTGGGAGAAAGATAAGAGAGCGAACCTAAACCTCTTAACTGATTTTAACGATTAGATTCTGTGGAGGGACGAGTCTGATTCCGTGTGTAGGTTCCGTTAGGAACCTTATAGTGGGTCCCACTTCTGGTGGGCCATGTTATATGACGTGGCGGCATCCGGGCGTTAGAATATGCTCTAGTGGACGGATATGTGGGACCTCAATTGTTGGTTTTAGGAGTACGTGTACTGCAATTTCTGGTACAACTTTTTCTTTTGGTAAATTAAGTGACTTGATATATTTTTTTAAAATTCTAAAAAAATATCATGTGTTTTAAAAATGTCTGATAAGTATCATAGAATTAAAATTTTAAATAATAAATCAGAAAAATGTTCATAAGAAAAATATTAGGACAGAGATGAGTTTTTTACTATTTTCTGATTTAGTTTTAGAAAATTTAAAATCAGTTTTTTCCAAAATTATAGGTTGGGTGATTGTCCAACAAAATTATTCAAATACTAGAATGTCAACCAAATAAACATCTATCACCGAGTCAAACATTTTCAAATCACAAGAGTAGTGGTGTAGAAGTCGTAACGTAGTGATCTGATAGACTGTCTCTACAGATCAACACGAGTTTTTTCTAGCATATTTTGTCATAACTCACACGCATCCTAAAAAACTTCTTGGGAGGTCGTCTATTTTGAAACTACTCCAGACTAAGTTTGCTAAATCTTGGAATTATTTCGAGATGTTTGCCAGAAAAGTAGTTGCATCTTGTTGATATAGATAGTACTATCAAATTACTTAAATTTTTTTTAATATATCTGAATACTACAGAAGTCAATCAAACTTTTACATTTTTTTTATATCAATTTGTGGCAGAATTGGGAGATGGAACTTCATCTACGAGATCCGGCTTGAAGCGTCTGCGTCTATTAAGGATTTCAGCTTGCAGGTTTTCATTTTCCATGTTTGGTTATTCTTTGTTGGTGATACCTGCTTACTTTTTTATCTTGTTTGGAACCAAATCCCATAAAAAAAAGATTTCATTTCTAATTTTTAATAGAAATGGGAAGTGATTCAATTCTTATTTTCTTGTTTGGAACAAAAATTTAAAACTTAAGAAATGATTTGCTTTAATTACATTAAGACCCTTACAATTTACCACATCAATCACTAACACCTAGTAGTCTAGCTAAGTTATTAGCATAATTATATTATTTTTCTTTAATGCCTTGTGCAGCAACATTGCTGCAACTCTGCTGCACAATTTTGCAGCAGATTCATCATCCTATTATGCTGCACCAGCTGCTCAACACTAATATAAACTCTTTCGATAGCAGCAAATGTCAAACCATGGTTAGCCATCATCTTGATGGTCCTAATAAAACCCGGGAGAGCAACGTTCTTCTCAACACGCGGTATGTCATGCCAAGTGGCAACAACAGTTTCCCAAATGGTTCCAACCGCCATACCCATAGTGACAGCCTTCATCGTCTTCATCAATGGACTACCATCGTCCTCCAAGTACCTCTGCTCTGCGGGATCCATCGCTGTCTTCTAAGCTTCCGATGCGCAGAAGGAGATCGATAGTTTATGAGCAAAGTGGCATTCATCACCAAATGGGCAGTGACAAGAGATGTCCTACTTAGGACACAACTTGGTCTTCCAGTATAAGGGTGAGCAAACACCCCGGACCGGACCGGACCGGACACAGACCGGACTAGAAAAACTGGAACTGGGAAACAAGAAAAAATAAGAACCGAACTGGACCGGACTTATCACTAAACCGGACTGAAAACTGGATCATATTTCCAGTTTAAACCAGAACTGAACCAAAAAACCGAATTAAACGTGCATTGCCATCATTCTCGAGCTCATCAATCCGAAAATCATCAAAATTAAATGTGAAATCCTCGTCTATCAGAATTCACAGCCATTATTCAAAAAAACCAGTACCCAAAACCCCAATCAAGAAACCCACATCAAAAAATTCAATCTTTCTTTGCACAATCACAAAAAATACAAGCAAAGGAAGATATTGTCTTGAAACCAGAGAGCAATTATAAAAAAATCCCAATTTTGAAACCATAATTTAAGAAATTCTCAATTTTGAAACCCTATTTTATTTTTGAAATTTAGAAAAAGGGTGGCCGAGTCTGTCGGAGGCGTGGTGGTGGCTGAACGTCGCTGGTTGCTGGCGCCGGAGACCATCGGACTTCGGTGGTTTGGACTTTGGTCTTGCGTGGTAATTTGTTTTTGGAGAGTGAGTGAGTGTGAGATTCTTTTTTTAAGGAAAGAGTGAGAGTCTGTGTGGTTTCGAGGAGAGAGAAGAGAGGAAGTATATTAGAATTTAGATGGCAAATTTTCAGTTCGGTCCAGTTATTTCTAGTTTTGTGCAAAAAAACTCGGACCAGAACCGGAAACCAAATTTCGCACATTTGCTAGACCGGACTGGACCATTTTTGACAATGGTTCGGTTTGGTCCAGTTTTTTGAGTCTAGTTTGGTTCGATTTGATGATTTTCATTTAGTTTGCTCACCCCTATTCCGGTACATGTTTGCTCTAGCATCAAGACCAGGGTTGTTCTCGGAACTGTTAACATCACCAACAAGTACAAAAGAACCATTGTTACCATGTCCCGTGGGTGGCCCTGAAGTACCAATAATAATGGCAGCACTCTCCCTGGAACTCTCTATACTTTCCTGTTTCCTCCCTGAACTTGGACGGATCTTCATGCAGGAAGTTGCATCGATCACCATAAGGGCACTCCTTCCCATTATCAATGTAGCTTATATTTCAGCCCTTCTAACTGAAATTAAACCCCAAAGAACAAACAAGTTCTTCAATAAACGTGCCAACCATTCTTGAACATAATAGATATTTGAAATTTAGAAAAAGTCTACTTTAGTACCCTGTGATATAGTCCAAAATCACTTTAGTACCCTGTGGTAAAAAACTGACCAATCAAGTTATACTTATTCCAATTAACATCAAAAAGGTCCACGGGCAGCTACCCGGACCTGCCCGAACCGAGCTGGTTGAAACGACGTCGTTTTAATAATGACGTGGCATGCCACGTCAGATTTTCTAGCATACTTGTAAACACGATGATATACGAAAAATTGATAAGCAATTAAACGCACAACCAAATAGTATAGTGAATAAGTAGGATTTCGAACTGAGGGTTGAACACGAAATCAACGCAAATAATTATGTGAAGCGAGAGAATTAAAAGATTGTAAAGATTGCAGGTAAATAAATGAAATCGAAAACGCAAATAAAAGATGAGTTGTAAATCAATGGAGATAAACGTGCACGATACCCTTATGGACTACCCATCTATGTCGAGACTACAGTTTTTATGAAGTTCTAACTAGTACCCGGAGTGTTCTAATGCATCTTCCTAACGCTTCCGCTCATTAGGATGACAAAACTAAGCTAGAGTAGTTCATGATTAGTAATCAATATTTCTGCTCATTAATTAGACCAAGAGCTAAGCTAAACGCTATAAAGTTAACTCCTAGCAGGTTATCTCTTAGTATCAAGATTCCTCATTAATACCTTAAGACATGTCAATTGACTCTTCTATTGATTCTAATGCCTTTCGGTCCATTATTATCAACTAAATATCATAATCTAAGTGATCAAATTAGATTAAGCATTAAGATCATCAATTGACAACTACTACGAAAGATAATCAAACCATAGCTAACATGAACGAGTAATCACATAATTAGGACATCGCACTCACAAGAGAACTATTCGCTAAGCATGTTAACAAAGCACAATAAATTAATGAAGAACATGATAGCAATTAACATAAAGGTAGAGATAGAGAAAGCTTAGTCGTGATGATCAAGCTTTGCTAATCCTTTCCCCATAGCTAACTCGAATCGCGATTTTATTAAGCTCAAAGGGCTGTCTCAATGTTGCAGTAGTAACGTCCCTTTAAAACCTAAGAGACTAAGGCCTATATATAGCCAAAAGTCTAACACGAAAATAGAAAAATCTAGAGGAGGTTTAACCTAAACTATAAGTCTTGCTAGCCAAGTAATAATATAATTATGGTCCTAGGGCCAAAACAAGAGGCCAAGAGTCGAATACTTCTTAAACGAGTCAAATTTCTAACTAAATACGACGTCCGAAATAAGCTGACATCGGGCAACTTGCGGACGCTAGTTGACTTGCGGCTGCTAGTTGGGTCTTCAATCAACATTCTGTGTCCCCTCACTAGCGGCTGCTAGTTGACTAGCGACGGGGAGTTGCCCAGCTTTCCGCTATATCTGCTTTATCGTATCTTCATATTTTGTAGTTTTGGCCCTCTTCTACTTCGAATTTGGCTTCGGCTATAAAAGATGAAATATAGATCTCTCTTCAAGATTTCCAACGGTGTCTTATTTGATACAATCGGATACTCGAGCAGAAAGTTATGACTCTTGCAATATGATCTCTCGAAATCACCCCTCCAACGACCTTCATTGAGCCCCAATTTCCTACAAAATATGAAAATGGGTAGAAATCCATTTCCCAACATAAATATGCTAAAACGATTATAAGACTTGACATGACATGATAAATATAACTCAAAACTTGACTAAATACGCTCGAAATATATGACAAAATATGAGCATTTACACACTCATCACCCCCCACACTTATTTCCTTGCTTGTCCTCAAGTAAGGCGCATTAGACACACCCCACAATTCCAATCTTATTAAAAGACCATCCCACGACCGAGTAGTGTACGTACCTGAGCACAAGGAGTAAGAACGTGTAGACACTGCATCCTTGATGGTTTAACCCAGTTTTTGCACTTAGTAGATTATACTAGAAGGTTGACCACTCAGAGGTTCAGAAATTTAAGCTCACATATATGAGTAGTCAACTACCTATCACTCGCGTACACATCCGGGATCTGAAAGTTTCATACGTCTCACTCAGTGGTGCCTCGATAAATGCGGGGCTCATGATCAATGAGACTTTTCATTAGGTTGTAATGGGGTCAGGGTCAGGTGAGGATAAAATATGTGGGAAGTAGCTAAACCACCCGGCCGAGGAGCTCTCAAAAATGTTCTAGCTCTCGTCTACTCTAAATACCTCACACTATATCTAATATGTACTCACCCCAAGATTACACCTAAATCCTATTGACCACTTAGCTCGAGCCGTGCCATTTATTCACTTTCCAACCTCTTTCCAAACTTTCCACTTTTCATCATTAAACATTTGTTCCATTTCCAACTTTCACATTCCCTTTTCATCACCTTTTCACTTTTTTCTTCTTCTTTTCCTTCACTTCTCTTTTTTTTCACTTTTCACAACCTTCCTCAATCACATGAAATTCATCACATTACACATCAAAGGCAACTGGTCTCGGCTTCTTTGTTGGCCTCATTTCTACCCATTTTCCCCATTGTTCATTCCCGAGATATTCTACCAAATGAACCCTTACAATTATACCCCAAAGATAAAAACCTAATACATCCTCGGACCCAAGTGATCAAAGGTGGGTAAGATTATGGATATAGGGCTTATATTGGCTTACATATAATATTTCAAGGAAAAAGGCTTAAGCTCAACGTTTGTAAACAAGGGATATACAGGGTTTTCAGCTCTAAGGCTCTAGGCTCAAAATCAAAGACGGCTCACGTCCTGTCACTTACACCCACACCACCAAAACGGTACCAAGTGATGGCATAAAACCCAATGACCAGAGCAATGTAGGCACCTCATGCTATGCGAAGACGGTTGTCTCCTCCTTTGGCTCTAAAATCTCACAGGGTCGCTCATCAATGCCGCTAGTATAATTTACCAAGTGCAATCACTAACCTAAACAACCAAGGGTGTTGTTCCTACACGTCTTTACTCATCGTGTTCAAACTTGATTCTTAACAAGGTATGGGATTTAACTTCTAACAAAAGTTCAAAATTCGAGGGGAGAGATTCATCATCTGCTTTTGATAACACTTCATTCACATACACAAACAAACACACTCCTAAATTCAGACCTAGACTCGATCACATACACCAAACCGAAATGAAAATGCACGTTGACCCCCCCCCCCCCCCCCCACACACACACACACACACACTTATTAAATACATTGTCCTCAATGTAGGGGACACAAGCAAATAGCACATCATAGAAATAAAGACCACACGGACATAACAGACACTACGATAACATACAATAAGAAAGGGAAGGGATTGGTACTGCCCGTCAATCATCGGCGGGAGGCGGTGGGAAAAGTTGGTAGAGTTTTGCTCTAACTGCCTTTTTGCACAACAAAGTTTGTGTATGGACTGGCGAATTCTGCTGCAGCTCGATTTTTCTCTTTTTGAAACCTCCTGCAAAGGCCAGTAAAATACTAAATGAACATAACAATACTGAAATAAATACAAAATATAATGAAAAATTAAATACTAAATGTGCTAATTTAGAGTCGTTAGCTTGACTGTGTTACTCCCTTTGGCACTATGGTGGACGAAGACCTTATCGGTTACTTGGAACTCTATTTTATCTAGGCCTATGCGAAGAAGTTGCTTGCCATTGTGAACATCTACCATTGCATGATAAGTGTTGAGGAATGGACATCCTAGAATCAATGGACAACTTGCATCTACAACGTAGTCCAGCACTACAAAGTCTACGAGTATAAGAGACTTGTCGACTTTGATATGCACATCTTCCACAATTCCATGTTGTTTTTTCTTAGTGTGATCTGCAAGCTCTATCATCATAGATGTAGGTTTGATATCTACTAAATTGAGTTTCCTGAAAGTAGCCAAAGGCATAAGATTAATATTGGCACCCAAATCACATAAACAATGTAAAAACTGAACACCGTCAATAGTACAAGGAATAGTGAAACTCCCTAGATCTTTTAGTTTTGGCGGTATGTCATTTTCTACCAAAGGGGTCGTCTTGCCATCATTCCGCCTCTTCTTCCTTGCGATGATTTTCTTCAAAAACTCGGCATATTGTGGCTTTTTATCTAACATCTCCAAGAAAGAGACATGGATTTGAATTTCTTCCATTGTCTCTATAAATTCATGGGCCTTCTCATCGATCACTGCTACTTTCTTGACTTGTTGAGGTGACGGTGGAGGAACATAAGAATTTTTTTTTGCACTGATATAGGCTAGTTACTCCTTCTTCTCAGTAACTACCTCATCCTCTACGGCTGGCTTGATCGGTTCGGCATACTCTTTTGGAGAGGACTTGTTCTCAAGTGGTGGCTTTCTCCATAGTCTTTGCGGGAATAGAGGTGGAGGGACATAAGGTGGTGGAGGAATATATGGTTCATCATCCTCGTCCATACTCCTTACTGTGATGGCCATCACCTGTCCTCGCAGGTTTGACTCGGTGTTACTGGGTAGAACACATATTTCCCTTTGAGTATTTGATGCAGCCAAATTTCTGAGTTCGATCTCCATCTTCTTTAGTTGTGTGGCCTGCCCCTTTAGGTATGTCTCAAACTCTTATTGACACGCTTCACAATGATTCATCCGCTGCACAGTAATACTTTGTTGTTGGATGGACTGCTAGACCACTCTTACCAATTGATCAATCTTGTCACCCATTTCCTTGACTTGCTCGCCAAATATGGTTTCCTGGAGTTTTGCTGGGCACTAGTGTTGTGTGCTTGCTGACCAAATCGAGAGAAATTTGGCTGAGCATTAGCTTGTTGTGAGTAGCCCATTCCTGGTGGTGTTCAATCAGCAATGGCCTGGATCTCTTCCAACATTGGACAGTCAGTTGTGGGATGTGCCCCTTTGCAAAGCTGACAAATATCTTGCACCACAGCTGCTTATTCCTTGTCCTTGGTCAGCTTGTCAAGTCTTTTGGTAAGTGCTTCTATTTGAGCTTCGAGCTTCATGTTGGTATTTACTTCGAGTACTCCTCGGGCTGCTTCCTTACGTGGTTGCCTAGCACGTTCATTTGGCCACATACCATTGACTTCAGCCATTTCCTCCATTAAGCGAGCAGCTTCATCAGCAGTCTTTCTCAAGAACACCCCTTGAGAGGAGGCATCAATATGATCACGGGATGGGCCATCTAACCCGTTGTAGAAGATTTTCATGAGGTTGTCTTGAGTTATACCATGTTGAAGGAAGGCACTTTGGAGATCCGTGAACCGTTCCCAGCCTTCATAGATGCTCTCCCCATCTCCTTGGATAAACGTGTTAATTTCTTGCAAGAGTTTGGCTGACTTGGCCATAGAAAAGAACTTCCGGAGGAAAGCATGGGCCAGATCATTCCAACTCTCAATCGTTTCTCCTTTCAACTTGTTGTACCAAACACGAGCTCGCTCTTTCAAAAAAAAGTAAAAGAGGCGCAGCTTCAAGACATCATCATCGACATTTTGGAATTTCATGATGTTGCAGATATCTTCAAATCAAGATAGATGGTCTTGAGGATCTTCGCTTGGCAAGCCGCCAAATTGGACTGAGTTTTGCAGTAGTCTGACAATCGCAGCTGGAATCTGGAAAGAGTGGGGACGTACAGGTGGTTGTTGTAGACCATTAGGGTTCCCATTCCATGTAGGAACAGATGATTCTAATAGCATCCTTCTTCGTGGAGCGTCCCCTACAGCTTGGAGCGCTCCGTCTTCCGGATTTTGTGCCATTGCTCTCGCTTGGTCTCTCTTTTCACGCCTAATTACCATTTCGAGTACTCCGATGTCAACCTCAAGCACAGTATTTGTGTCAAGGTCCAGTCCTTCACTCCGGGTTCTTGGCATGCACTAGAGAATCCTGAAAAAGAAATCACAAAAAAATTCAGCAAGTTTGCCACACAAAACTAATTGCTTTTGATTCTATGTCCTAAAATCTCAGTTCCGTGTCGACGGCGCCAATTTGATATACTAAAAATTGATAAACAATTAAACGCACAACCAAATAGTATAATGAATAAGTAGAGTTTCGAACTGAGGATTGAACACAAAATCAACGCAAATAATTATGTGAAGTGAGAGAATTAAAAGATTGCAGGTGAATAAACAAAATTGAAAATGTAAATAAAAGATGAGTTGTAAATCAATGGAGATAAACGAGCACGATACCCTTATGGACTACCCATCTATGTCGAGACTATGGTTTTTATGAAGTTCTAACTAGTATCCGGAGTGTTCTAATGCATCTCCCTAACGCTTCCGCTCATTAGAATGACAAAACTAAGCTAGAGTAGTTCATAATTACTAATCAATGCTTCCGCTCATTAATTAGACCAAGAGCTAAGCTAAACTCAATTATGAAGTTAACTCCTAGCGGGTTATCTCTTAGTATCAAGATTCCTCATTAATACCTTAAGACATGTCAATTGATTCTTCCGTTGATTCTAATGCCTTCCGGTCCATTATTATCAACTAAACATCATAATCTAAGTGATCAAATTAGATTAAGCATTAAGATCATCAATTGACAACTACTACGAAAGATAATCAAACCATAGCTAACATGGACGAGTAATCACATAATTAGGGCATCGCACTCACAAGAGAACTACTCGCTAAGCATGTTAACAAAGCACAATAGATTAATGAAGAACATGATAGCAATTAACATAAAGGTAGAGATAGAGAAAGCTTAGTCGTGATGATCAAGCTTTGCCAATCCTTTCCCCGTAGCTAACTGGAATCGCGACTTTATTAAGCTCAAAGGGATGTCTCAATGTTGCAGTAGTAACGTTCCTTTAAAACCTAAGAGACTAAGGCCTATATATAGCAAAAAGTCTAACACGAAAATAGAAAAACCTAGAGGAGGTTTAACCTAAACTAGAAGTCTTGCTAGCCAAGTAATAATATAATTATGGTCCTAGGGCCAAAACAAGAGGCCAAGAGTCGAATACTTCTTAAACGAGTCGAATTTCTAACTAAATATGACGTCCGAAATAAGCTGACATCAGGCAACTTGCGGCTACTAGTTGACTTGCAGCCGCTAGTTGGGTCTTCAATCAACATTCTCTGTCCCCTCACTAGCGGCCGCTAGTTGACTAGCGACGGAGAGTTTCCCAGCTTTCTGATCTATCTGCTTCATCGTATCTTCATATTTTGCAGTTTTGGCCCTTTTCTACTTCGAATTTGGCTTCGACTATAAAAGAAAAAATATAAATCTCTCTTCAAGCTTTCCAACAGTGTCTCATTTGATACAATCGGATACTCGAGCAGAAAGTTATGACTCTTGAAATATAGTCTCTTGAAATTACCCCTCCAACGACCTTCATTGAGTCCCAATTTCCTACAAAATATGACAATGGGTAGAAATCTATTCCCGAATATAAATATACTAAAACGATCATAAGACTTGACATGACATGATGAATATAACTCAAAACTTGACTAAACACGCTCGAAACATACGACAAAATATGAGCGTTTACACACTCATCACACGACATGGCAAGATGTCAAATATCATAATAATTACTAATATTTGTGTAATATTTAAAAAAAATCCATCACTCTCGTCTCCTTCCCTTTCCTCCTCCTCCTCCCCTCTCTCTCTCTCTCCCCCCCCCTCCCCCCCCCCCCCCCCCCCCCCCCCCCATTTCCCCTGGATCTTGTAAACCAAACTGTAAGAGAAACGATGAACCACCCAAAACCGCAATTGAAATTCAACCATATGCAACTCTTTAACTACGAAAAAGGCTACAAATTTCACACCCAAAATATTAAAAAGAGTTCTTGTTGATAAAATTTCCTCATACCCATGAATCATTTTTTAAAAAGAAAAAAAGGTCAGAAAGGAGCTCAACTCACTAAAGCTACTTAGTCCACTGTCCACCCATGAACTGAGACTTGAGGCTAACGGCTTCAAAAATAAGAGATGGAAAACAATCCAACCCCTAATTTTTTCTAATCCAATTAGAGAAGAAAGAAACATAAAGGGAGTGGGGAAGAGGAATCTAGGGTTTGAGAAGGAAACAATCCGCCATCCCCGATCCCAATCTACACTCATTTTTGGTGACTTTTGCCATCCCCGATCCCGACCCGTCATCCTGCCTGCCCGATCTGGCTGTACCCCATGAAGAGAAGCGTCGTTACCCCTAGAAGCGTTAGTCACGCCACGTTTAGGGCTTGGCCAGAGGCATCTCGGAAAGGTCGCGAAACCCGAATCACAGAAGAAGAAGAAGAAGTCGCTGAGACATGTGGCGTCCGGAGCTGAAGATGTGTTGGGGAAGAAGGAGGAGGAGGTGGTTGGGAGCTTTGAGGAGTTGGGTTTGACCGAGGAGGTTATGGGTGCTGTTAGATAGTTGGGGATTGAGGTTGAAGTTCGAATTGAAGGAAGGAGAAGGGTCGGGGAAGAAGATTGTTCATGTGTATGATTGGGTTTTTAGTGATTATTTTGATATTTTACCTCCTTGCCATGTCATGTGTACAAGTATCCTAGAAAATTTGACGTGGCATGCCACGTCGTTACTAAAATGACGTCGTTTCAACCAGCTCAATTCGGGCAGGTCCGGATAGCTTCCCGTGGACCTTTTTGATGTTAATTTGAATAAGTATGACTCGGTTGGTCGGTTTTTTACCTCAGGGTACTAAAGTAATTTTGGGCTATACCACAGCGTACTAAAGTGGACTTTTCTCTTGAAATTTTGACCAAAAAGATGCCATCACGCCAAGATGAACCCAAGGGGAATCAACAATCAAAACAAAAATCATGAAACTGGAATGGACTCCACCAAAGTATTGGCTCCTACGGTGTCAACCACATCGGCCCCAAAACAACTCCAACAAAATCATATTGAAACAAAAAAAATTCAATTTTGAACCAGACTCGAGCAGTGAAAAGCTATAAGGGGGAGGAAGGTCGCCTCCGTGAACAAATGTTAAATAAAAACCCTAAATTTGAGAAAAAAGGAGAGGCATGAGACATACAAGGAAGGTCACCGGTGGGAGGAGGACGATCTTCTGCGAGGGAGGAACGGTGCCTGTGGATCGTCGTCGCCATTGAATAAAGAAAATGGTCGCTGCCCGAGGAAAATGAGAACAGAGAGGGAGAGCAGAGGGATAGAGACGAGGAAGAAATGGAAGAATAGAGAGACGGGGGGTATAAATGTCATTTTGCAGCCAATTCCGGTTTGGCCGCGGGAATTCTGACCTGTTTTCACGGGATTTCAAATCCAGGGTTTGAGATACAAATGGAATCACTTTCCCGAGTGAAATTTGTTCCAAACATAGTCACTTTTTTAAAACTCAGGATTTGGATTTTGATTCTTATTGATTTTAGGTTTCCAAACAGGCTGTTAAGGAAAAAGTCTACTTTATTACTCTATAATATAGCCAAAAATTACTTTAATACCCTGTGATAAAAAATTGACCAATCAAATTATACTTATTCTAATTAACATCAACAAGTCCACGGGCAACTGTCCGGACCCTTCCCGACCTACCCAGTCATCTAGACATGGTTTTAAAAAATACGGTCCTATCGGTGGTTCAACCGGTCGGACCACAAATCGGTAGCTATAGCGGGTCGTTTTTTGCCTTTGACCCAGGTTCCGTATAAACCGCTCAAAATCCGGTTAGACTGGATGATTTTGAGGTTTGTCCCGACCGGTCAGGAGCAGTTTGTACGGGGGCTTAAAAAAATTGAGCAAACAGTGTAGATTTTCCAACTTTTTTTCCCAAAGATACAGAAATCCTCGACACTCTTTACACTTTCTAGTTATCCCCTAGCCGTAAACTCGACGACAGCCCCTCACTCTAGAACAGAAAATGGAGGAGCGATTTCCCGGCCTTCTTCCAGCCTCTCGATTCCTGACTTCGAGCGGCCTCCGACCTTTAGCCCGTTCAGCCATCCCGCAGGTAACTCTTTCACATGCACATATGTTTTGGCTCTTATTCTTGGAATTTAATTTTTATTCATTTTTGGGTGGGGAGTTACATGGATGGCCGTGGGTTTGGAAGGTGAGAAAAGGGATAAGAGAGAGAAGAGAGAGGAAGAAGAAGAAGGGAAATGTCTCTTGGAAAAAGAAATGTAGGAAAAAGGAGGGAGTCTCGAGAAGGACAAAATTTATTGGGAAGGAAAAATATTGGAGATGGGAAAAAAGATGATGTGACCTATACCATCATCTTAATACACCATATATATATATATAGTAAATAAGAAAGTAGAAAGTAGGTTTACTGGGAGGAGAGGTCAAAGTCTACGTAACCTACACCATATATATAATAATATTATACACTTATTTAATAATTTAAATATTTAAAAAATAAAAAAAAGTGTGGTCCGACCTGCGGGCTGACCGGTCGGACCATTCAACCCGGAGGACTGGAGAAATCCCAGGTCAGCCTCCGGGTCGTTTTTTAAAACCATGCATCTAGACCCTGTCCGTCCAACTAAGCCAACTACATCACTAATTTTTGATGACGTGGCCTCTCTCCTCTCTTCCCCTCCTCTCTTCCTCTCTCTCTCACCAAAATCCACTGAAACGACGCCGTGAAAGGATTTCGAATAAATCCCAATTTCCCCCGAAATCCAGGCAAGAAAACAACAGCTCCGACGCGGCTACCTCCAACACTGTCGTCGCCACTTCGATGCTCCGGATGGAGACCCCGGCGAAGACCCTTCCCGGCCTCAACAAGCCGATAATTTCTGGTTCTGGATTCCCTATCTCTAATCCAGGTACTGGGTTGCTAACTCACGAGATCTAGTTTTTTAACTGAGCATTTTTTTATGGGTTTCTCTTGTTTATGTTTATTATCAGGCTAAGAAATCTCAGGATGATCTGAAGGAGATCACTAGTAAGGTGTTTTTCGATGTCGAGATCGCCGGGAAGCCCGCCGGTATCCCTGCCGGTGTTTTTCGTATCCACTCAGTAGACTTCCCCGTGGGACCCCGGGAAATGAAGAATGAGAATTTGGGATTTGCACTTGTTCATTGTTGTCACTTGTGTTGCTGTTGGCGTGTTGATCTTTCTGGGATTGGATTTGGATGATAACTGTCGGGATCAAACCCTTTTGTTGGATCAAGTCCAAGTTTTTCCGTTGACAGGAGGGGTGCCTACTTAGGGAAGGAGAGAGAGAAGGAGAAGAGAGAAGAGAGAAGATGAGGAGGAGAGAGGAGAGAGAAGAGAGATGAGGAGGAGGAGAGAGGCCACGTCATCAAAAATTGGTGATGTGGCTAGCTTAGTTGGACGGACAGGTCGGGAAAAGTTTGGACAGTTGCATGTGAACCTTTTTTATGTTAATTAGAATAAGTACTTGATTGGTCAATTTTTTACCATATTATTCTAAAATAATTTTCGGCTATACCACAGAGTACTAAAGTAGATTTTTCCTTACTTTTTATTCACCACCTTGTATTCGGTTAATAATAGGACCGACTAATCCAAACTCGAGTCGGTTAAGATTTTCAAAAAGTGAACAAACATTTGCAACAATTACATCTTAATGACACGAACATGTGACTTTTAGGTTAAGATAAAACAAATTTTTCGCTAATTGGCCCAAGTGCTTATTAGTGGTGATACCATGTTACTTGTAACTCATGATCTTTATGTTAAGTTACAATAGATCCTTCATACATCGATTGTTGGCTATAATACCAAGTTACTTGTACACCACTTAATAACAGGTTAGCCACAACAATTGAAAAATTTACATGTCATCCGGAATATATTGCAAAGCTCATATTCTCTGTTTACCTCGTTCCTCAAATAGGATAGGAAATTAGCTTGCTAAGTTAAATTGTTGTTGTACTTTTTGGGGTCACATTATTTGTTGATTTTTTTGTTGAGAAATAAGATCGAAACGAGTAAAACACGAGATACAAGAATTACGTGAAAACCCCAAAACGGGGAGAAAACTACGGGCAAAAGAGAGTCGTCCACTATGTGAGTCCAATCGGTTACAAGGTCTCCGTGAGGATTCTCTCTACCTCACAACTCTCAACTAGTACAAATAAGACCTAGGCATAGGCCGTATATATATAGGAGACTAGTACTCTATTCTGATCAGGAAATAGAGCCATACTCTAATTAGGAATTTGGAACAATCCCTAACAAATCTCCACCTTGGACCAAATTCTATGACTCCAATTTCAACGCTGATCCACCTTCACCACCAGCCCCTAAGGGCAATCAGCTTCGAGCATGAACACCTACCAAGTCCAAGCAATGCTCGAACTTAGTACCAGAAAGCGGCTTCGTCAACATGTCTGCAGGGTTGTCCTTTGTACCCACCTTGCTCACAATAATGTCACCTTGAGCAACATGCTCCCGAATGAAGTGGTACCTCACATTAATGTGCTTTGTCCTCTCATGATGCATAGCATCCCTCGTGAGATGGATAGCACTTTGACTATCACAGTACACTGTACCGACCTGCAGCTTCTCACAGATTTCACTGAAGAAATCTTTCAACCAGATAGCCTCCTTCACACCTTCAGTTATAGCCATGTACTCTGCCTCAGTGGTAGACAACGCCACTGTGGTCTGTAGACAAGCTCTCCAACTGATAGCACATCCTCCAAGAGTGAAGACATATCCAGACAAGGACCTGAACTTATCAATGTCTCTAGCATAATCTGAATCCACGAAACCAACAACTCCATCACTGGTGCGTCCAAACTGTAGACACACGCCCTTGGTACCCTTCAAGTACCTCATAATCCACTCCACTGCTCTCCAATGACCTTCTCCAGGATTTGCCATAAACCTGCTAACAACACTCACAGCATAGGCCAAATTCGGACGTGTGCAAACCATAGCATACATCAGAGAACCAACAGCATTGGAGTATGGAACACCAGACATATAATCGGCCTCAACAGCTGACTTTTCAATATAACTCTCCTGACTCAGAAATAATTTCCTTGCTCCTCTATCTCTGGCAATCTCCATGCCAAGAATCTTCTTAGCAGGACCCAAATCTTTCATCTCAAACTCGCTACTCAACAGAGCTTTGAGCTTCCTCACCTCTCCTTTGTCACTGGCAGCAATTAACATGTCATCCACATACAGGAGCAAATACACTTGGGAACCATCACATAGCCTTTTCAGGTAAACACAACTATCATACTTTGCTCCTCTCATAACCATGAGAAATCATAAAGGAATCAAACTTTTTATACCACTGCCTCAGAGACTGTTTAAGGCCATACATGGACTTCTTCAACAAGCACACATGGTCTTCTTTGCCTTCAACATGAAAACTCTCAGGCTGTGCCATATAAATTTGCTCCTCAAGCTCTCCATTCAAGAAAGCTGTATTCACATCAAGCTGTTCAAGCTCCAAATCCTGCATAGCAACAATACCAAGAAGAGAACGAATCGAGGTATGCTTCACAACTGGTGAAAATACCTCATTAAAGTCCACACCAGGAATCTGACTATATCCTCTAGCCACTAGCCGAGCCTTGTATTTAGGCTCTTCAACTCCAGGTATACCATCTTTCTTCTTGAATACCCACTTGCAGCTGACAACCTTCTTATCCTTAGGCAGCTTAGTAATCTCCCAAGTCTTGTTCTTGTGAAGAGATTCTATCTCTTCCTCCATCGCAACCAACCATCTAGAAGAGTCTTTCGACTTCACAGCATTTGAGTAACTAGACGGTTCTTCACAGCTATCAACTTCTTCTGCCACATTCAGGGCAAAAGCAACAATATCAGCCTCACCCAACTTCTGTGGAGGCCTGATAATTCTTCTGGGCCTGTCTCTAGCAATAGAATACGCTGGCTCCCTCTCAACTGTGCCAACATTCTCAGCTTCATCGGACAACCCACCATGAGTAGGACCATGGCAATCAACATCACGGAAGGAACTCGCTTTTGGATCAGCATCAAACTCTACCTGCACTTTTGACTTTTGCAAGTCCACACTTGGAGTACTCGGAACACCAGGTGAAGAAACATCCTCCCTCTTACTCAGCATGGCTGTCTCTTTGAAAATAACATTCCTACTCAACAAGACCTTAGACAGATCGGGACACCACAACTTGTATCCCTTCACTCCAGAAATATAGCCAAGGAAGATACACTTCACAGATCTTGGCTCTAACTTGCCATTATTCACATAAGCAGAGGCAGGACACCCAAATATCTTCAAAACAACATAATTAGGAGGATTTTTAGACCATAATTCTTCAAGTACCTTACCATCAAGTGATGCATGAGGTGAACGATTGACAAGGTGACAGGCAGTGGAAGCAACTTCAGCCCAAAATGACTTAGACAAACCAGCATTTGACAGCATACAACGAACTTTCTCTAACAAAGTTCTGTTCATTCTTTCAGCGACTCTATTCTATTGAGGTGTACCAGGGATTGTCTTATGCCTGACAATACCCTCATTCTTACAGAACTCATCAAACCAACTAGAGCAAAACTCTAATCCATTGTCTGTGCGGAGATGCTTGACATCTCTCCCAGTCTGCTTTTCAATCATAGTCTTCCACTGCTTGAAAGTGACAAAGACATGATCCTTGCTCTTCAAGAAGAATGCACACACCTTCCTCGAATAATCATCAATAATAGTCAGCATATACTTGGAACCATTCTTTGTTGCAACTTGAGACGGTCCCCAAAGATCAGAATGAACATAGTCAAGTTTTCCCTTTATAGTGTGGACACCTTTCAGAAAACTGACTTTCTTCTGCTTGCCAAACACACAGTGCTCACAAAATTCTAGCTTCCCAATACCCTGTCCACTTAATAATCCTCTCCTATTTAGCTCGGTCATGCCTTTCTCACTCATGTGACCAAGTCGCATATGCCACAATGAGGTATTCTCAGAATCTGTCAATGAGCCAGATGCAGTAGCAGCAGTCTCTTTAACTGTAGAACCCTGCAAAATGTACAGATTTTCAACCTCTTTCTTGGCCTTCATATGCACTAATGAGTTCTTACTCACACGAAAAACTCCACCTTCTCCGGTATACTTGTACCCTAATGTATCAAGAGTACTCAGCGAAATCAAGTTCCGCTTCAAATCAGGGATATGTCTCACATTCGTCAAGGTTCGAATGACACAATCATGCATTTTGATCTTCACTGTGCCAATACCAACAACCTTGCAGACAAAATTATTTTCCATGAGAACATTACCCTCCGCACGTTCATATGTTGAAAATCAGTCCCGGATGGGACACATATGAAACGTACAAGCAGAATCAAGGACCCAAGCAGCATCAATTTTAGACTTCCCATCAATCACATACAAAAGGTCTCCATCAGATTCTTCTTTCTGAGTGGTGGTGGCAACACTAGGACTGCCGCTATCAGAACTTTCTCCTTTCGGAGCACTGGACTTTTCGCCCTTCTTCTTGTTCTTCAACTCCGGACAGAACCATTTAATATGCCCAACCTTATGATAATTGAAACAAGTCTTATCCTTGTGCCTTGACCTTGATTTGCTTCTGCTCTTCTTCTTCGAACCAGACTTAGCATTCCTCTCCTCAGACCTCCCTCTCACGACCAAACCAGTCCCTTGGCTATTTTCAGAGGAACTCACAGTGTGCTTATCAATTCTCTCTTTCTCCAAGAGCGAATCATGAACATCATCCCAACTCAGAGTATCATGGCTGAACAACAGAGTATCTCTGAATTGCTGATAAGAAGCAGGCAAGGAGCACAATAACAATAAAGCAAGATCTTCATCGTCATATTTCACATTCAGAGTTCTAAGATCAGCCACTATATCCTTAAATTCATTAAGGTGGTCGTGAGCAGACTTATCTTCTTGCATCCGGATAGAAAACAGTCGTTGCTTCAAGCACAGTTTGTTGGTCAAACTCTTGGGCATGCACAACTTTTCAAGCTTTGCCCATAATGAGGAAGCTATTGTCTCCTTCAACACGTCCCGCAAAATATCATCTGACAGATGCAACTGGATCTGACTCACAGCCTTACGGTTCTTTGACGCCTTCATCGTAGCATCCCAACTCGAAGGCATCGACTTTTCATCAAGTAGAGTCTCATCGAGCTCTAAATGTGTCAGAATAGCGCACATCTTGACCTGCCACAGAAAAATTAGTTTTTCTCGTCAACTGAGGAATCTCGTACTTCATCTCCGAGCGGCGGACGGACGGGTCTCTCCGAGCGGCGGCGGCTCCAAAGGGTTTCAAAACCCTAAATCCCGATTTTTCCCAAATCGGTTACTGTTCACATTTTTTTTTTCGTATGTCAAATACTCGTATACTCAGATCCGACTTTGATACCAATTGTTGAGAAATAAGATCGAAACGAGTAAAACACGAGACACAAGAATTACGTGGAAACCCCAAAACGGGGAGAAAACTACGGGCAAAGGAGAGTCGTCCACTATGTGAGTCCAATCGGTTACAAGGCCTCCGTGAGGGTTCTCTCTACCTCACAACTCTCAACTAGTACAAATAAGACATAGGCATAGGCCGTATATATATAGGAGACTAGTACTCTATTCTGATCAGGAAATAGAAGCCTACTCTAATTAGGAATTTGGAACAATCCCTAACATCGGGGGTAATGGGCTCTCGAGCCCAATTTTGGTTTTTGGGTTTTGTTTGTTGCATCATTATGTTGCTGGGTGCTTCGAATTGTGACTTGTAACAGAATCTTGGTGGGTGTTTGAATTATGATTAGCCATCTGTCGCGGGTTTTTTTATTGGTTTCATCGCGAAATTTTTTGATGAGCCTCGCTTATACGAAGGAATTCAACATCGTAGGATGTACATATTGTAAATATTTACGATGGAATAAAAATTCACTTATAAAAAAATTTAAATTGTTGTACACCTACTAATGTTGATTCCTATTTATATGGCCACTTGTAATCAATCATTGGAACTATTTGTATGGCAATTTCCATTAATAAAGTCATTGATTATTTAAAACAAGGGTCTCTTTATTGGAGTAGTGGATTAAATTGAACAGGAAGCAGACTTCACAAAGTTTACGTAACATAAAAATCAAAACATTCTTTTGTAAAGCCGAGTTCGTTAAAGGCAAGAAACGGATAGAGTTGCCGCCAAAATCCGGAACCAGAAAAGTGACCATGGGAGCTTGTTTTTTAAGCACGTGCTATGTATGACTAAGCCACGCCAGCTCCCAACTATTATTATTATATTCTTTTTTGTAAATACCGCCAACCATTATTGGGTCCCAACTTTCAGATGTGGTCTATGTGTTGGCGGCCAATTCGACCCCCAGTAGCCTTGCTTAGATGACCGGCTGCTAGAAACAACCCCCCGCAATCGGTATGAGATCCTATTTTGAGACAATTCGAGTAATGACGGATTCGGCTGTTACAAAAAGAATCTGAAATTGGGTGATATAGAATGCTATTAACTTTTTAGCAAATATGTAATTTTTTTGCGAATTATTATTATTTTTAAATTTGAAGACGTGTTGCGTTTTAAGGTCGGATGGACACATGTTACGTAACAATGCAGATTTGATATGTGAGGTAACCTAAGGTTGAGAAATTCAAACGTGAGGTACAATGATATTTCCTTTAAAAAGGTACAATGATATATAAGACGTGCTTAGATTTAAGTATTAACCAACCATCACTAAAAAAATTTGTTCAAACGTAATTAAGAGATTTTAACGTCAAATACTTGTTAGAACATGCCCAACTTTTAAAACATTTTAAAGCTCATCTTCGACTTTTACGGTATTCAAATATCATGTATTGTATAGAAAAAGCAATATAAATAATCGCTAAAGAACTGCGTCAAAAAAATAGGGCAAATCACCCCTAATCTCTAGTGTTTGATCATCATCTCTCTCTGGTCCATGCATTTTAAAAACTGATTTTGCCGTCCCCAACTTTGATTTTATCAACTTTCGGGTTCCTGATACACGTTAGCGACTTTTTTTATTTTTGGTCATGAAAATGACCAAAATACCTTAAACAAAAAAAATTCACATTCTTCTACCTTTGACCAAGAACACCAAAAACCAAAAACCAACCCAAAAAAAAGATCAAACTAACCAAAATCAAGAATACAACCAAGAACACCAATCCAATCAAATAAATAGCCCCAAAACCTAACAACCCAGAAACTTAATTTAAAACCCAATTCATTGACCCGCCACCCATTAGACATCCTCCAATGTCCTCCTCCTCCACCGACCCGAAATCCCCGCCCACCGGTGCCGGTGCCAATTCTAGAGAAATCCACGCCCCGTTACGACGACGAGCGGTGCAAGAACACCACCACGTCCCCCGGGCCCCCACCCCGCGCAGGTCGTGGTGGACCCAGCGCTCGCCCGCACTCCGCCGTGTATATCAAGGGAAGGAGGGGTTCGACAAGCCCTGGAACCTGCTCTTCTTTGGCGCGGAGTTTGTGCTCTTACTTTCGTTATCCGGTGTCATTTTGTAGCGCAAGGTCGGGCTCAGGCGGGGCGTGGTGGGGTTGCTCCCACCGGAACGGGCTCAGACTTTCGCCATCTGGGTCTTTCTTCGTGGAAGTGCAAAAAGCTCTTCTCCACCCGGTTCCAATCTCAGAACAGAGGAGGATGGGATTTCTCTCCTGTTAGGAGAATAAGGAGGCAGCGGCGGTGATTGGAAACAGAGGCACTGGGTCAATTTCGAGGAAGAAACTCTCAAAACAGCGACGGTGGTGATGTTTGATTTTGCCGGTCGATTTATTTGGATTTTTTTATTTAGTTTGGTGTTCTTGGTTGTGTTCTTGATTTTGGTTAGTTTGATCTTATTTTTGGGTTAGTTTTTGGTTTTTGGTGTTCTTTGTCAAAGGTTGAAGAAGGTAAATTTTTTTATTTTTTGTTTAAGGGTATTTTGGTCATTTCTATGACCAAAAATGAAAAAAGAGCCGATGACGTCACTTTATTGGCGTAGGGACCCGAGAGTTGATAAAATCAAATACGGGGGACGGTAAAATCAGTTTTTAAAATGCAGAGACCCGAGGGGGAGGAGGATCAAACACCAGGGACTAGGGAGTAATTTGCCCAAAAAACTATGAATCGGTTTGTCTGATGACTATGTAGGTCTATTTTATGCATCACTCATACGTATTAATGCTATTTTTTGAAGATATCCGTGTTAATACTTGGTTGTACCAATAAATTGGTTTTGTTTGATGGCTACGAAAATTTGTGTTGCAACGGAACTGCCCCAAATAGTATTATCCGAATGTAGTCCCATACGGCTACCGGAAAAGGAGTTACCCCATCACAACGCAACCGTTTTTTAAGAAAAGAGTACACTTTAATGCCCTGTGGTATTACTGTGTTGGAGTGCGATAAATTCCACGACCTTTGGAGGTGAGCTCAGTTCAAGGTCCATGCCAATGGAGACGAGCTTAGTTCAAGGTCCACACCCATGGAGGCGAAGCTTAGTTTGAGGTCCATATATGTGGAGGTGAGGCTTAAGCTCAAGGTCTCATACCACATGGAGGTCGTGTTTGAAGTAAGGGATGGAAGGCATGTACAGTGGGAGGCTGAGTCGAAGTAAGGTCCCATACTGCATGGAGGTGTGAGTTGAGCTGAGGGAGTGCCCGTGCCATATTGAACTTAAGTCAAGATAGAAGGAGCCTGCATCATATGAAGCTTGATCGAGGTGTTGAAGAGATGACTCAAAAGGAGTGCTCACATTACACCGAGCCACATTGGGCGCAATCCACAATGGGCGCACACCACATTGGGCGCAGTCCCATGCCCATTGTTGGTGCATCAGCCGTAACATTTTACTCGATCATCAGAATGAGGTGATTCTTTTTGCCTTGGATAGCTAAGACATATATCTCCAACTTTGTAGTTTATGATATTTTCCAATTAGGAGCGAAAGGGAGACGAAATACCAATGGAATCCTGCCCCGTTTCTTGATCAAGGTAGGTTAGGAAGAGGCTTGTACCACATAGGCTAAGGTGAGAGCAATCTAGTATTTATGATGTTGGTGTCTAGGAAACCTTAGTTTTGGCAAAGAAAATGCTCGAAGATCCTAATAATGGCAGTTTTGGTTTGGTTACCGGATAGAGAAAATAAGAGAGAGTGGGGGGGGTACATGATAACAGAAATCTGTTCAAATATTCATTCATCATAATGTTTGTTTCCTTCATCTCCCACATTTATACTACTACTGCCTTTGGGCTTAGTTCATAATAAAAAGCAAAGGGAAGGCCTAACATAGTTCTTGGGCCACAACTTAGAAACAAAGGTAGTTGCTAAAGGGTAAAGCCCATTAAGCCAGCAACAGATGCTAGCTACGGACGACAGGCAACATGCAACGAACGATAGGCGACAGCTCCTAATTCCACGCGAACGACAAGCGAGAGACTCAAATATCCCATGCAACAATCCACACCGCTTGAGTTTCTTATCCTCAAGAAACCACGAGAACATCGATTCTTGAAGTCCAAGTGAAATTTCCAAAAGATGTCAAGTGGAGGTAATTCGAGCTGCTGCACCCAAGCTTGGATCTTCTCTCTTCCCGCTTCTTTTTCACACTATAATGCACAACGAGCGAGAAATCTTCTTCTGGATTCGTCCTTCTTAGAGTGGATGTGGCTGCCCTTGGTCGTGTTTGAAAACTGTGGTATTGTTTCAATGGAGATGTACAGGGACTAGAGTGCGCCTTCGCCCAACCTAGAACTCTCGAGGTACATAACATCTTCTCTCCTTTGTCAATTTTCTGGTAGAAACCCAAATAATTAGAGTTGAGGTACTGTGTTGTCTTGTCCAGCAGCGATAATTGACAACTTTTGTAAGGTGTTGAATTTACGAGAAGCTTGGACATGAAAAACTTGGTTGGAATCTTCCACCAAGAAGGTAGCCATAAAATATTAGCCTTGTTCCTTCTCTGGTCAGACACTTTATAAAATCCCAAGTACTGCAAATGAGCCTCCCTGTTGTTGAATAATTGGTAAATGTTGACTTGTTTATTACCTTTGCTTTCCATAACTACTGCATGTATGTACTGTCTAGACATGAGTAGTCTTGAGATGACACACTATACCACCTTGTACTTCACCACTTGAAAACTAAAAGGTATAGCAATGCAAGTGATGATCTCTGGTACCAGTAATATGTGCATGTCCTCAAATATGTTACTGACATAGCTTCCAATGAGAATATTCACAAGGAGAATTGTTGAGCTCTGACTTGCAGCAAAGGTAGCCACTGCCCTTATAACCCAACTAAGATAGTATAAAGTAGAGAGTAGGATACTTGATTCTGAGAGCAAAATCTCCATAGAACACTTAAGCAGGAAGTATTTTAGCAGCTGAACATGTTGAAAGGGAACACGATTGAAGTTGTTGCAAGTTTTCTGTGTAGGCTGCAAGTTTCTCCAATCCTTGAACTTGTAGCACATTTCCATATCTACTCAACATTGCTTCACTTTTGAAAACTTGCATCTGGCCAATAATTCTCATTATGCTGGATGTCTGCAGGCCATTGCTCATTTCCACATAGACTGAACAGTTCTTATAATTATCTCCGTCATACATTCGCAACCTTCCCACTCCAGCAGACCTACGAATCGTATCTCTTGCTATTCCCAACAGGTAAATCTCTTGACTCATCTGAAACTCATACTCTTGGATGCATTTTATATCAACCCAGTAGCAAAGTGCTTCATCTTCTTTCACCACAAACCCCATTTCCTGTCGACTTGGTTCCAAGCTTGTAGGCGAATGACAGCATGTGTAGAGTGGTACAAGTGGCTGTTCATTAGTCCAATCAAATATGTATGGTGAGTTGGGAGGTTTATATGATCTATATGGTTGTAGTTGACTTGGAGATGGTGTGTGTAGTGGCTTGGTTAGATGTAGGGGTTTGGAACTTTGTTTGTTACTTTTTCAAAGATCGCCAATACCAGTTTTCACAAATTCATTAAAGAACTCAGTCTCAAGATCCTATAATCCATGATTCCCAAACTTATCTCTACTTCTTAACAACTTGCTATCATTAGGATCTTCAAATTGTCAGGTTCAATCAACGCTCGCTTACTAACACAACTGTAGTAGTTAACTGACTCATTGTAAGCCACCTTGTTCAACCTATCATACTTAGACTTTTCATTGAACACCTTATGTGCGTCACTTGCTTCCCCATCCTTACTCAATGATCCAGCACACTCCAAAGGTAAGTCAGCCTCGAGTAGTTCATCCTCAAACTCTTCCAACTCATGTTTAGTATTATCAACATCATTGTCCATCTTAAGTAGCTCCTCTTTCGACACAAGTAGTCCAAATCTGTTGAAATACAAGTAGATCCAAGTGGAGATGTTACCTGGCCAGCCTCTAACTCGAAGGATCTCGCTTGTTCTTCATTAGATCTAGCTTGTGATAGCTTGTCAAGACCTTGGATCCTTTCATTTGTTGTTCGGATACTTGCAGCGATGTGTTCCATGGATTCCTTCATGTCATCCAGGGACTTGTTCATCTTCTGGACAAAGT
Organism: Hypericum androsaemum; assembly: GCA_963995505.1. Taxonomy (NCBI): domain Eukaryota; kingdom Viridiplantae; phylum Streptophyta; class Magnoliopsida; order Malpighiales; family Hypericaceae; genus Hypericum; species Hypericum androsaemum. The sequence continues at coordinate 16,423,445 of OZ023182.1, forward strand.
CAACGAAGAGAGCCACAACCTCTTCGCTCGCCTCTTCGTCATCCATTTCCATAGCCAACTCATCGTTCTTCATTTTTTTTTCCTTTTCTTTTTCAGGTCTCCGAGTCCGAGGAAGAATACACGTCCAAGGTATCGAAGGCTCTGATACCAATTGATGTCGGTGTCCAGGAAGTCTTAGTTTTGGCGAAGAAAAGGCTCGAAGATCCTAACAATGGCGGTTTTGGTTTGGTTACCGGATAGAGAAAATTAGAGAGAGAGAGAGAGGATGGCAGTTTCGGTTTCGGTTTCGGTTTGGTTTGGTTCCAAGCTTGTAGGCGGATGACAGCATGTGTAGAGTGGTACAAGTGGCTGTTCATTAGTCCAATCAAATATGTATGGTGAGTTGGGAGGTTTATATGATCTATATGGTTGTAGTTGGCTTGGAGATGGTGTGTGTAGTGGCTTGGTTAGATGTAGGGGTTTGGAACTTTGTTTGTTACTTTTTCGAAGATCGCCAATACCAGTTTTCACAAATTCATTAAAGAACTCAGCCTCAAGATCCTATAATCCATGATTCCCAAACTTATCTCTACTTCTTAACAACTTGCTATCATTAGGATCTTCAAATTGTCAGGTTCAATCAATGCTCGCTTACTAACACAACTGTAGTAGTTAACTGACTCATTGTAAGCCACCTTGTTCAACCTATCATACTTAGACTTTTCATTGAACACCTTATGTGCGTCACTTGCTTCCCCATCCTTACTCAACGATCCAGCACACTCCAAAGGTAAGTCAGCCTCGAGTAGTTCATCCTCAAACTCTCCCAACTCATGTTTAGTATTATCAACATCATTGTCCATCTTAAGGAGCTCCTCTTTCGACACAAGTAGTCCAAATCTGTTGAAATACAAGTAGATCCAAGTGGAGATGTTACCTGGCCAGCCTCTAACTCAAAGGATCTCGCTTGTTCTTCATTAGATCTAGCTTGTGATAGCTTGTCAAGACCTTGGATCCTTTCATTTGTTGTTCGGATACTTGCAGCGATGTGTTCCATGGATTCCTTCATGTCATCCAGGGACTTGTTCATCTTCTGGACAAAGTCAACGAAGAGAGCCACAACCTCTTCGCTCGCCTCTTCTTCATCCATTTCCATAGCCAACTCATCGTTCTTCATTTTTTTTTCCTTTTCTTTTTCAGGTCTCCAAGTCCGAGGAAGAATACACGTCCAAGGTATCGAAGGCTCTGATACCAATTGATGTCGGTGTCCAGGAAGTCTTAGTTTTGGCGAAGAAAAGGCTCGAAGATCCTAACAATGGCGGTTTCGGTTTGGTTACCGGATAGAGAAAATAAGAGAGAGAAGAGAGAGGGGTACGTGATAACAGAAATCTGTTCAAATATTCATTCATCATGATGTTTGTTTCCTTCATCTCCCACATTTATACTTCTAGTGCCTTTGGGCTTAGTTCGTAATAAAAAGCAAAAGGAAAGCCTAACATAGTTCTTGGGCCACAACTTAGAAACAAAGGTAGTTGCCAAAGGGTAAAGCCCATTAAGCCAGAAACAGATGCTAGCTACGGACGACAGGCAACCTGCAACGAACGATAGGCGACAACTCCTAATTCCACGCAAACGACAAGCAAGAGACTCAAATATCCCATGCAACAATTTAACATTGCTGCGTACCCAATGACTCGAACCTGAGATCTGGTTAAACTAGAATAACTCATTTGCCAATTAATCTAAGTATATGTTGGTTACACCTACTAATGTTGCCTACTAATGTTGATTCTTATTTATATGGCCACTTGTATTCAATCATTGAACGATTTGTATGGCAATTTCTATTAATAAAGTCATTGATTATTGGAGTAGTGGATTAAATCGAACAGGAAGCAGACTTCACAAAGTTCACGTAACATAAAAAATAAAAACATTCTTTTGTAAGCCAAGTTCGTTAAAAGGCAAGAAGCGGATAGAGTTGCCGCCAAAATCCGGGACCAGAAAAGTAACCATGGGAGCTTAATTTTTAAGCACGTGTATGAATGACTAAGCCACGCCAGCTCCAGCTCCAGCTCCCAACTATTATTATTATTCTTTTTTGTAAATACTGCCAACAATTATTGGGTCCCAACTTTCCCTCAAAAAAGCATTATTGGGTCCCAACTTCCAGATGTGGTCTATGTGTTGGCGGCCAATTCGACCCCCAGTAGCCTTGCTTAGATGACTGGCTGCTAAAAAAACCCCCGCAATCGGTATGAGATCCTATTTTGAGACAATTCGAGTAATGACGGTTTCGGCTGTTATTAAAAGAATCTGAAATTGGGTGATATAGATGTTATTACCTTTTTTTTTACAAAGTAAAATTTTCATTCACCACCAAGAGATCCGTCACAAATAATTACACCATTGATATCAAAAATATCGCATCTTAAGTATCAGATAACGCATATCAGACGTACAACAGTGATATACAGTAATATGGCCAAATATGTAAATCAGACGCACAACAGTGCTATTAACTTTTTAGCAAATATGTAAATTTTTTTGCCAATTATTTTTTTATAATTTGACGACATGTTGCATTTTAAGGTCGGATGGACACATGTTACGTAACAATGCAGATTTGATATGTGAAGTAACGTCAGGTTGAGAAATTCAAACGTGAGGTATAATGATACAAACGTGAGGTATGATATATAAAACACGTGCTTACAATTAAGTATTAACCAACCATTACTTAAGAAATTTGTTCTAATATAATAAAAAGATTTTTAGGTTAAATATTTGTTAGAACAATATTCAACTTTTACAATATTTTAAAGCTCGTTCTCGACTTTTACGGTATTCAAATATCATGTATTATATGCAAAAAGAAATATATAATCGCGAAAGAAGTGCGTCAAAAAAACAAAGATCGGTTTGTTTGATGGCCATGTAGGTCTACTTTATGCAACACTCATCCGTGTTAATACTATTTTTTGAAGATATCCGTATTAATACTTGGTTGTACCAATAAATCGGTTTGTTTGATGGCTACGAAAATTTGTGTTGCAGCGGAACCGCACTAAATAGTATCGTTCGAATGTAGTCCCATACGGCTATCGGCAAAGGAGTTATCCGGTCACAATGCAAGTTTTTTTAAGGGAAGAGTACACTTTAATGCCCTGTGGTATCACCTTGTTAAAGTGCAAAAAATTCCACGCCCATTGAAGGTGAGTTCAGCTCAAGGTCCATGCCCATCGAGGCGAGCTTAGTTCAAGGTGCACACCCAAGGAGTCGAAGCTTAGTTTGAGATCCATATCCGAGGAGGTGAGGCTTAAGGTCGAGGTCCCATGCCACATGGAGGCCGAGTCCAGGTAAGGGATGGAAGGCCTGTACTATGGGAGCCTGAGTCGAAGTAAGGTTCCATACAGCATGGAGGCCTGAGTCGAGCTAAGGGAGTGCCCGTGCCATGTTGAACTTAAGTTGAGGTAGAATGAGCCTGCATAATATGAAGCTTGATCGAGGTGTCGAAGAGATGGCTCAAAAGGAGTGCTCACGTTACGCCGAGCCACATTGGGCGCAGTCCCACGTCCATTGTTTGTGCATCAACAGTAACTTTTTACTCGGTTGTCAGAATGAGGTGATTCTTGTTGCTTTGGATAGCTAAGACTCATGTCTCCAACATTGTAGTTTATGACCTTTTTCAATTCGGAGAGGAAGGGGGACGAAATTCTAATGGAATCCTGCCCTATTTCTTGATCAAGGTACGTTAGGAAGAGGGTTATACCACATAGAACCTGATCGATGTAAGGTGAGAGCGGTCTAGTCCATATGGAGCTTGATTGAGACAAGGTAAAGAGAGACCATTCCACATGGAGCTTATTTGAGGTAAGAGGTTTATGAGCCGCACGAAGACCAATGCCGACTAAAGCCAGCATAAGGCATACCACATTGGGCGCAGCCTATAGCGGGCGCAGGCCTTAACAAATGTGGCCCATGATGGAGGGTTAGGCTCGGGTTTGATCAAGAACTGATTTTTCCTATTCTGAAGTCGGGGTTAAGATTTCCCTCATAAGAGCAGCTCGTTCCTCACGTTAGGTCAAATTCATGATGTTCTATAATGGCTCTTTCCTGGTTTGAAATCAGATCTCCTTGTTTTGGGAAGTCGGCTTAGGTTTTCCTATTCTAGGTCGGGTTAAGTTGGAAACGGCCTAGTGAGAGTTTTTTCTATTTTGGTGGCCGGGGCTAGGTTAAGGCGTTCTATAAAGGGAGTTCGGGCAGAGGAGCGAGGGACCCATCAACACAACAACAAACTCTACTTTACTTTTACTTTTGTATCACTTTTCCTTTCCATAGCTTAGCTTTAGCATAGCCTTTTTTCTCCCCTCTCCGTTAGGCCGACCTTGGGACGACCACTCCGGATCCGTCCTTGGTCTTCATGACGTTCTTGTACCCTTTTTCCCGCAACACACCGATTATCACTTAGATATCCTGTGGTTTTAAACCCATTCCAACTTATTTCAATTTTATCACTTAGAGGACCCCTGGTCCGGTCCGAGTTTTTTGGGCAAACAACGTCATTTTGATATCTACATGGAGATCCACCTGGTAGTGACCTGGATTAAAAAGGGAACTAAAATGTACTTTTTCCTTTTTAATATTATATAGGATTTTTGATAAATCATAAACAAATTTGATAATTTACCCATCGCCACATCAACATCGACTAATCCAGATCACTACTACATGACACTCTACGTAGGCGTCAAAACGACGTCGTTTGCCAAAAAATCCTGGACCGGACATGAGATCCTCTAATTGATAAACATTAAAATAAGTTAGACTTGTTTGATAGGTTTAAAACTACAAGATACTCAAGTGATAATCAGTAATACTACGTGATACTAAAGCATACTTTTCTCTTTTTTATAATAATAATAAGATAATTATTCGGCTTTTGAATACCGAAGATTAAGAAAAAAGCAACTGCTGAACTCTTTATCATTATCTTTAGGGAATAATATACATACCATTTACCTTTCCGGAAAAAAAAAAAGCAACCCCACGTTGGGTTTTTTTCCTGGTGGGGGTCGAATTTTCTGACAAATCTAAGAATGGGGTTGTCAGAAAAAGTTTTCCTTGTCTGGGGTTGGTTAGAAACCGCACAAAATGTCGCGGTTTTATTTGCAAAAAAACTGCACAAAATAGTGCGGGTTTTGACCAAAAATGCACTATTTTGTGCGGTTTTAGTTGGAGCCGAGAGATGACAAAGTTTTGAGCCGATGTGAGCCGAGAGATGTCAAAGTGGAGCCGGGGAAAAAGATCCAATAAAAATATAGTTCTCTTTGTTGTGATTCGAACTCATGACCTCCCACTTCTTCAATAGTTGCTCTAACCAACTAAGCTACGAGAGATCATTGTTAGGAACTTTATAATAAATTATATAATATAAAATACGGAGCATTGTTCTCATTTATAAATGCATAATTGCTAATGCATTTATACTTTTACACAATGATATTAACAAAACTAACCAACCTTTCACTCAAAAAAAATAATTAACCAAATATATATTCAAGTAATTCTCTACTTAGCTACGGAATTCGAACATATATTATTATTACAATGAATAGTATATTCTATATGAAGTTAATATTTTCCTAAAAAAATATGAAGTTAATATAATTTAATATAACTTTTCATCAAAATATAATTTAATATAACTTAATAGATGAGAACAATGCTCTCAATAATTTGTTCTTGTCAGTTTATAAGAAAATTATTACAATTAATGTTATATGATTATTATTATTAATATTATTAATCAAGAAAAATTAACAAATATTTTAAAACAAATAAATACTTATTGTCAAAGAAAATCATTAATATTTTAAAACTAATCAGACTAGAACTTCGACATCAAAGCAGATCGTTAATATTTATTTGTTTTAAAATATTTGTTAATTTTTCTTGATTACTAATATTAATTGTAATAATCATATACCATTAATTGTAATAATATTCTTATAAACTAACAAGAACAAAGTATTGAGAGCATTGTTCTCGTCTATTAAGTTATATTAAATTATATTTTGATGAAAAGTTAAATTAAATTATATTAACTTCATATTTTTTTAGGAAAATATTAAATTCATATAGAATATACTATTCATTATAATAATAATATATGTTCGGATTCCGTAGCTAAGTAGAGAATTACTTGAATATATATTTGGTTAATTATTTTTTTTTGAATGAAAGGTTGGTTAGTTTTGTTAATGTCGTTGTGTAAAAGTATAAATGCATTAGCGATTATGCATTTATAAATGAGAACAATGCTCCGTATTTTATATTATATAATTTATTATAAAGTTCCTAACAATGATCTCTCGTAGCTTAGTTAGATAGAGCAACTATTGAAGAAGTGGGAGGTCATGAGTTCGAATCATAACAAAGAGAACTATATTTTTATTGGATCTTTTTTCCCGGCTCCACTTTGACATCTCTTGGCTCAAAACTTTGTCATCTCTCGGCTCCAACTAAAACCGCACAAAATAGTGCGTTTTTGGTCAAAACCCGCACTATTTTGTGTAGTTTTTTTGCAAATAAAACTGCGATATTTTGTGCGATTTCTAATCAACTCCAGACAAGAAAAACTTTTTCTGACAACCCCATTCTAAGATTTGTCGGAAAATTCGACCCCCACCAAAAAAAAACTCCCCCACGTTAGCCAATACGTAGTATAACACAGCCGTTCCCAGCACCACCATCCACCCACCCACTGCAATAAATGTTATAATATGATATGACCCCAGCCGCCAGCCACTTGGTACTATAGCCCAATGATCCAAAATCTAATCCAGACACACCACCCTTCCCTTTTCCACGATCCTTCTAATATTAACCTCACTCCTTCCGCTTCCCACTTATATATATCCCCAAGAACCTTCCCCTTTCCTCCCCGCCTCTCACTCATTTCCTCTCCGCCTCTCCCCCTCCTCCGCCTCTTCTTTTCTTTTCTTTCTTCCTATTAATTAACCCTAAATGGCCCTAGTCCGCGACCGCCGCCAAGTGAACCTCAGCCTCCCGCTCCCCGACCGCCGTCCCCGCTTCCCCTTACCCCTCCCACCGACCAACGCCGCAGCCGCCCCTGCCCCGTCCTCGGCCTTCAACGACCTCGAGAAGCTCCACGCTGTCGGAAACGGAAACGGCGGGACGGTCTATAAAGTCCGCCACAAGAAGACCTCCCAGGTCTACGCTTTGAAGCTCGTCCACGGCGATAGCGACGCCGTGGCCCGCCGCCAGGCGGCCCGCGAGATGGACATCCTCCGCCGCACGTCAAACTCTCCGTACGTCGTTCACTGCCACGACATCTGCGTGAAGCCGTCCGGGGACATCGCCATCCTCATGGAGTACATGGACGCCGGGTCCCTCGACACGCTCCTCCAGACCAAGGGCCCGTTCGCTGAGTCGGACCTGGCGTGCGTAGCGCGCCAGGTCCTCAGTGGGCTCGGGTACCTCCACGGGCTCAAGATCGTGCACCGCGACATCAAGCCGTCGAACCTCCTCGTCACCTCCGGGGGCGAGATCAAGATCGCCGACTTCGGGGTGAGCAAGATCCTGGGTCGTTCCCTGGACTGGTGCAACTCGTACGTGGGCACGTGCGCGTACATGAGCCCGGAGCGGTTCGACCCGGACGCGTACGGCGGGAACTACAACGGCTTCGCGGCGGACATCTGGAGCCTCGGGCTGACCTTGCTGGAGCTGTACATGGGGCACTTCCCGCTGCTGCCCGCCGGGCAGAGGCCCGACTGGGCGACGCTAATGTGCGCCATCTGCTTCGGGGACCCGCCGCCGCTACCGGAAGGGGCCTCCGAGGAGTTCCGGAGCTTCGTGGGGTGCTGCCTGGAGAAGGAGTCCAGTAAGAGGTGGACGGTGGCGCAGCTGCTCTCCCACCCTTTTGTAAATCAGAAAAACGGGTCGGGGATCCGGTTAGGTTAGGTTATGGTCTCCGAGATGACCCGATTTGATCCGTGGGTCGGGTTAAAGTTCTTTGTAACTTGTACATATGCGACCAGGATTCAATCGGATTAATTTTGATTCTATTAATTTTATTTTTAATGTTAATTTCCCATCTCATCAGCCGTATATTATATATCCACCACTGAAATAACCTATGAATTAACGGAACTTTGCAACGGACATATTTGAAGTTCAACTGATCTAATATAATTAATCCACATCAGATAATTTTAAACAAATTAGCAATGAATTATTGCCTAGAAAAATGTTTATAGTTCCGAAGAAGGTTTTCTCTCAATAATTGCGGATGAGATGAGACCTGTTTTTTTACTTCAAATCCGTCTTTCAAGATTATCCTAAAGAATTAGATATTGTATAAAATAATCTGTATAGTGAAAGATCCTGAATTTTTTTCTCCGGGGCTCCATATTGGACTCTGGTTCCATTTCGGGGTAGGTCGGGGGCTTTCTGTTGTAGATACATTTAACTTTCTGTTTTTTTTTTGCTTCTTGTTTTTCTTATTTTAATAAAATTTTACTTATAAAAAATCCTGAATTGGAAATTTTTTACATGGAAAATATTCGCAGGCAGCAGAAGCCTATTATCTAAATAATTACTAACTAAACTGCTGCGACACTACTTCACATATATCTTATTGGCTTGTGTTGACGTATAACATTGACTTTGAACCTCTTAATTTCTTCTGTAACGAAGCGACCAAGAAACCTCTCGCATCTTGTCTAGATTCATAAACTTCGTTTGCGATTTGTTGAGGTTTGGACTTATTCAAGTATTTAAGTCATGAAAAGAGTAACAACTTCCGTCTTTAGGCAAACCAAAGCCTCCTCAAACATTTTTTTTATAAATAAAAGTATATTATTCTTCAAAAAATACCAAAGAAATTTACATCCAGATAATTATAACTCATATAGAACCGGATAAATATCTATCGACAGAGTACCTACCAGATTAATACTATCTAACTCTCTTAATTAAGCCTCCTCTAATATAGGAAAAAAATCTCTTCTATTCGTTTCCAGAGGTTGTAATTTCTGGACAGTAATCCTAAATTTTCTATATTTTTTACTTCAATTAATATTTATTCTTGTTTAGATCTGTGTAGATGGCTAATCTACATGGAATTAATGAAATAGAGTTGGTATTTCGTAATTATTTTATAACCTCTTTTACCAACTAAATAAAAAATATGCTCTTTTATTTCCGGGTCATGACTATTCAATCACTTGAATATTCTATAGACAAAAAAAAAGACTATTTTCTTTACTTGCCGTTAACTGCAATCCGGCAGCTGGTTTCCCGGTAGATTCCGTTGCCCCACCAATACCAACTTGCAAAGCACCCACCAAAAGCACGTGCTTTTTATGATATCGATGGACAAGCTGCACTTCTGCTTCATAAATAAAGTGGAGTGCTGACAAAAAAATATTAAAAATAAAGTAGATAATAAGACATACAAATAAAATTAGTAATATAATAAAATACGCTAGATAGCCTAAATAAATTAGATTCGCGTGTGTTACTTATTGTCAATAGGTAAATTATTTAAAAGTACGAAATAGTGATATGTTAAAATACGAAAACAACAATCTTTAAGAAAATAAAACAAAGTGGTGGGGGTCATTGATGGGTCACCAAATGTCCGTTCAACTAGCAACTTGCCAAATATGTCAATTTCAGTACACGCAAGTGCATGAATATGGCTGGCTCTTAGTGATTATTACAGAACAAAATTAGCCACCATCATGGATGACGATGTGTCACGACCAAGAAGTGACAAATATCTGAGGTTTAAAATATCTTGCTAGGCATCAGACTTTATTAAAAGCTAAAAACGTACTCAATAAATAGAAAACGAACAATTGTCATCAAATTCAAATTCACGCAGTCGGAAAAAAACATCCGCCTTTATTTTTTTTTTTGCAAAGAAAATAGTGATGAAGCATGCATGCAAGCCGAACCCTCTACTCCCGATCCCGGACCTCAGCGGAACCATCTGAAACACACACGACTAATGTGAGTTGATTAACTCAGTAAGTGAAACTAAAACGAATATAATTCACAACGAGATCAATACGCGAACATAAATACACTGAATACTCTGTGAAGCAACAAGGGAGCAAAAAAGGATCCCCTATCCGACTAACATACAAAGACTCCGGAGCCTAACATATTCATGACGGGATTCTCGGAGGCCCAGAAAGTACCCCTCCGTTCTCGCGTTGCGGGGCCAAAGGACGGAAGGGTATCCCTACGAGCCCAGATAATTTCTGCACTCCCTATCCATTTGATCACACGCACCTAGGGTTACTCGGTTGCCCCTTTGAAGCGCTGCGCACGAACTATAGGGCCCAAAAGGTACAAAAATAATCCCGCATGACGGAACATAACATAAAAACTATATCCACATTGAAACTTATACTCACATCCGAACAGAATTGGTTTCGTAAACAAACAAAAAAACAGAATCAGATCCATAAATGAAAACATAATCAGAATATCAGAATAAGTCAGAAACTTAAATTGAGCCATGTGTGTTCAGAATCATAAAACCCTCGATTTACGATTTCTACTTACCTAACGTAGCTCCTAGATCCTTAAACCTCCAATGATCCGTCTGAAGCCCCGTAGGTTCGTCCTCTTCACCCTTCTCGTGCGGTGATTCTCGGATGATTTCGTCCCCTCCTAGCACCTCCTCCCGGGTCAGATCTCGCTCCTCGCCTTTACAGAGAGAAGAGATTTGTGGTTGTTATCTCTGTGGTAGAATGGACGGCCTAAGGGCCTATTTAACATAGTTTTCGGGGCTACAAACCCTAATCTGCCCTAGTTACCCTAACACAGTTAAGGTTATGGGAAATTACCTTTTGCCCCTCAAATTTTGTTAGGACATGCCAATTGCTCCTTTAAACTTAGAAAATTATCACTTTAGTTTCTCAATTCTTACATTCTTTCCCCCTTAAAATGAAGTTTGTCCTCAAACTTACTTGTGAACTTACTTGTGCATTCGAAGAGGTAAGGGTACTTCTCCTTCATTTCCGAGCTCAACTCCCAGGTGGCTTCCCTCTCTGTGTGATTACTCCATTGCACCTTGACATATTCAATAGTCCTCCGGCGAAGCTGTTGGAGTTTAGCATCAACAATTCTCAGAGGTACCTCCTCATAGCTTACATCCGGACGAACCTCTGTCGGAATATCTTGTACTACATGTCCCTCCCTTGGGATGTATTTTCGTAGCATCGGCACGTGGAATACATCATGTACTCCAACTAAGCTCGGAGGCAAGGCCAACCGGTAAGCTAACTTCCCTATCCGTTGGATCACGTCAAATGGTCCAATATATCGTGGACTCAGTTTTCCCTTGACTCCAAACCTTCAAATTCCTTTGGTAGGTGATACCTTCAAGAATACGTGATCCCCGATTTCAAATTCTATTTCCCTCCGATGCTGGTCTGCAAATTTTTTCTGTCGGTCCTGAGTTGCTTGGATTCGACTTCGTATTATTGGTACTTTTTCAGTCAGCTCTCTGAACATATCCGGGCCAAGAATTTCCTTCTCTCCTATCTCGTTCCAACTGATGGGTGACCGACACTTCCTGCCGTACAGCACCTCATATGGAGCCATTCATATACTTGCCTGGAAGCTGTTATTATAGGCGAATTCCACTAATGGCAGATGTCCCTCCCAGTTCCCCCCGAAATCTAACACACAAGCTCTTAGCAAATCTTCTAGGGTCTGTATGGTCCGTTCAGATTATCCATCTGTCTGCGGATGGAATGCTGTGCTGAACTGTAATTTTGTCCCCAGTGCCTTCTGTATACTGCTCCAAAATTTGGACAAAAATCTGGTATCTCTATGTAGCCTCACTATCTCTCTTATGTACAGTTCTGCCATTTGCTCAATAGACATTCCTATCTTATATGCTAAGAAGTGGGCTGACTTGGTGAGGCGGTCTACTACTACGCATACCGCATCCTTACCTTGAAGGTTCCCCGGGAGTCCCATCACAAAATCTATTGTAATCTTCTCCCACTTCCACTCAGAAATCTCTAATGGTTGTAGGGGGCCGGCTAGTCGTTGGTGCTCTGCCTTAACCAATTGACATACCATGCAACTGGCTACAAAGTCGGCTATCTCTTTCTTCATGCCGGACCACCAAAAATTGAGTTTAAGATCTTGATACATCTTGGTCCCTCCCGGATGTCCTGCATAGCGAGCAGTATGGGCCTCTTCCAATACTTTATTCTTTAGTTCCTTGGCTGCTGGCACACATATTCTATTCTGGTAGTAGAGATAGTTATCGGCTCCAATATGGAAGCCTGCTAGTTCCCCTCGTTCAACTTGCTGTCTGAGGGCCATGAGGGTTGCGTCCTTGCGTTGTCCCTCACCTAGTTGAGTTTGCAATATAGGCTCTAGTTCCATGCTTGCCACTAGACTGGCTGAGTAATCAGGGTCTTCCAGCCCCAGACTTCTCAACTCTCGTATCCGTCCTTCTTGTGTTGTAAGCCCGTTCCCAACTTGGTCTTTCCTGCTAAGAGCATCCGCTACAACATTAGCCTTTCCTGGGTGGTAGTGTATCACAATATCATAATCTTTAATCAATTCTAGCCACCTTCGTTGTCTCATATTCAGTTCCTTCTGTGTGAAGATGTATTTGAGGCTTTTGTGATCCGTGTACATCTCGCAGCGAACCCCATATAGATAATGTCTCTATATCTTCAGTGCGTGAACCACTGCTGCTAGCTCCAGGTCATGAGTAGGGTAGTTCTTTTCGTATGGCTTAAGTTGTCTTGATGCATAAGCGATCACTTTATCCTCTTACATAAGTACACATCCCAACCCATTTCTTGATGCATCACTGTAGATAACATAATCCTTCCCTTCGCTGGGTTGCGCCTGTATGGGAGCTGATAGCATTCTCTTCTTTAGTTCCCGGAAGCTTTGTTCACACTCCTCACTCCATGTAAACTTTACCCCCTTTTGAGTTAACCGGGTTAATGGCATGGCTATCCTAGAGAACCCTTCCACAAATCATCGATAATAGCCTGCCAAACCCAAGAAACTATGCACATCTGACACGGTACTTGGAGGCTGCCATCCTACAACTGTCTCAATCTTGCTGGAGTTTACAGACACTCCTTCCTTGGATATAACGTTCAAGGAAGGCAACTTTCTCGAGCCAAAATTCACACTTCTTCAACTTGGCGTATATCTGTTCCTTCCGTAGTATTTGTAGGACCATCCTTAAGTGCTCTTCATGTTGCTTCTTACTTGGTGAATACACCAGGATGTCATCAATAAATACCACCACACATTTATCCAAGTACGGTCGGAAGGTCCGATTCATCAAGTCCATGAATATCGCCAGAGCATTTGTCAATCCAAAGGGCATCACCAGAAACTCGTAATGTCCATATCTAGTACGAAAGGCTGTCAAATGCACATCTCCATCCCTAATCTTTAGTTGGTGATAGCCCGAGCACAGGTCTATTTTGGAGAACACTTGCGCTCCCTTCAACTGATCAAACAGGTCTTCAATTCTGGGTAGGGGGTATTTATTCTTAATGGTGAGCTTATTTAACTCACGATAATCCATACATATCCTCATGGAGCCATCTTTCTTCTTCACGAATAACACCGGTGCTCCCCATGGTGAGACACTTGGTCTAATGAACTCCTTTTTGAGCAAGTCCACCAGCTGTATTTTTAGCTCTTTTAGTTCTGCTGGAGCCATGCGATAAGGCGCCTTGGATACCGGTCTTGCTTCGGGAATCAGTTCAATCTGGAACTCCACTTCGTGATCTGGTGGTACCCCTTGTATCTCCTCTGGGAATACATCTGAGAAGTCTCTAACAACTAGAATATGGTCTAATAAAGTCTCGCTCTGCGTATCCATGGTAGTAGCTAGGTAAGCTACGGCACCAGTAAGTAAGTGATTAGTGTAGCCTGAGAAAATAGTGAAAGATTGTGATTTCGTGATATTCTGTGATTGTGATTATTTCGTGGTGTTCTGTAATCGTGTTTTTCATGTTTACGATACGGTAATTATGTGCTTATCTACTTATATGCTCAGAATCTTGGTAATTTCGTGGCTGATCTTGAGATTCTGATTTCGATAGCTCTGAGATTGAAATTTTAAGATGCTTATGGCTTCGAGATTTAAGAAATGAATTAGTTATGAATGTAAATTAATGTCGTAGTAACAACCTATCAGGGCAGGAATTCATCACACCGCAAACCAGAAGTCGAGCATCCAGGAGACAAGATTCAAGACAGGGTGCAAATACTGGGCTGCCTCCATTTGCCGCCAGGAATGCGCAAGTTACCAATGCACGAGCTGCTACCGCCACTGAGGTGCCCTCTGGCTCAAATGCGCATGCTGACCCAAGTGCGTATGCCGAGTCAGATGCGCAATCTGCCACCAATGTGCATGTCAATGGCCCGGCTGCTCCTGGTCTGCACCCAGCAGGGTTAAACACAGAAGGTGCACTGTTGCAAATTCTGAACCTATTAGTTCAGCAATGCCAGCCGGCAGCTGCAGTCGCCGTGCCACAGCCTGTACCTGTACCTGTACCCCAACCCACCATAGGGGGTTACCGGAAATTCCTGAGAGTTAAACCACCCTCTTTCGATGGTTCAGAAGACCCAATACAGGTAGAAGATTGGGTAATTGAGATGGAGAAGGCCTTTGATATCGCTCACACCCAGCCCATAGAGAAAGTGAAGTATGCTACTTATGCGCTGAAGGGCGATGCTCGTAGGTGGTGGGAGACCTAGGACAGGATCCGTCGGGACAAGAGGGCGGATGAGGCAGCAGCGGAAGCAGAAGTGTATGGCCGGGAAGAATTCCTGAGAGATTTCAGGGGTCACTTCATTTTGTCGGCCAAAAAGAGAGAGAAGGCGCGAGAATTTGATCAGTTGGTGCAGGGGAACATGACTGTGTCGGAATACGACCGAGAGTTTTCTAGATTTTCAATCTTCAAGTCAATGGCTACTCTTGATGAAGAGGCTCAAGCTAGGAAATTCGAGGATGGGCTCGCAGATGATATCAAGAAGTTGGTGGTATCCTTCCTCTTGCCCTCCTATTTGGAGGTACTCCACAGAGCGCTGGTAATCGAACAGACGCAAAACCTATGCCAAAAGAGGGCAGAGAAGGAGATTGCAAAGAGGAAAGGGGGACCCGATATAGGGAATCAGTATACTGAATCAACCAAAAGACCCTACCACCCACCCCCTGCTAGAAACATGAACGCGTGGTGTGGGAGATACAATCGTGCGGGACACAATCAGGATCAGTGCAGGTGAATAGCATGTTATTTCAAGCAACCAGAATATTTGAACTTTAATTTAGGAGTGTAACATGTATTCTTATAGGTGGATTACTGGAGCATGCTTTCAGTGTGGGAAGATGGGACACCGATTGGCAAAATGTCTAGAGATGCATGCACGGGGCCCAACGGTGACCAACTCTAATGGCCGCACTCCTGCAGGAGGGAACCCACCACCGAGAGCTACGGCACGGGTGTACGCACTCAACCAGATAGAAGCTGGGCAACGGGGAGATGTGGTAACAGGTAAATACTTGCTTGGTAAATTATTTGTGTCGCTAAGAGAATACCATTAAGTTTAGGACCATATCGCAGGAAAATTTTTAGTAGCGGGCTTCCTTGCAAATTCAATATTTGATTCTGGAGCAATCCATTCGTTCATTGCTGAACATTTTGTGAGGAGACATAGATTGTCAAGGAATAGACGTAGGGAGGAGATGGCAGTTATAACTCTACTGGGAAAGACCATCATGATAGACCAGAGTTGTGACTGTGAAATCCTTATAGGCGACTAGCAATTCATGGGACACTTCCAAATTATGGGGATGATGGGCTTCGATGTCATCATGGGAATGGACTGGCTAGCAGGACAGCACGCATGTATTGATTGCATGTGTAAGTCTGTTATTTTTCGGCCACCAGGAAAGAAAGAATTTAAGTATGGGGGCGACAGTGTCAAAACCCCTGTGTCAATAATTTCTGCGGTGGAAGCAAAGAGACTGGTACAAAAATATACTACTGTAGAACAGTAATCACGATATGCCCATGAAAATCACATAAGTCCCTCTTCCTAAGGTCACTCAACCCCTTAATACAGGACTGGTAACGTAAAATTTCAAAGCCAACTCAGAATTCCCACGAAAATCACTTAAAATTTTTTGAACAAAACTTCAAATGGTTGTAACTTTCAAACGGCTGCGAATTAGCCCCCGAAAGTCGATCGCTCTGGCTATAACTTAAGTTTTTAGTGGTTTTGGCCACAAAAGTCACGAAATTTTGACACCAAAACTATGGTTTCAAAATGATTTGCACCGCCTCTTTACCACTAGTTATTTTTAGACAAAATTTTAGAAAAATAAGAGATATGTGCAACTTTTCAAGCAGCAATATGCAATGCCTATTCTGACACATTTCGATGCCATGCATGACACGATAAATCTGTGTAGCTTTCAAAAAAAAATTTAAAATTGGCTCTGATACCATAATATGTCACGACCAGAAAATAGAAGTGACAAATGCCCGAGATTTAAAATACCCCGCTAGGCATCAGACTTTATTAAAAGCTAAAAACGTACTCAATAAATAGAAAACGAACAATTATCATCAAATCCAAATTCACGCAGTCGGAAAAAAACATCCGCCTTTATTTTTTTTTTGCAAAGAAAATAGTGATGAAGCATGCATGCAAGCCGAACCCTCTACTCCCGATCCCGGACCTCAGCGGAACCATCTGAAACATACACGACTAATGTGAGTTGATTAACTCGGTAAGTGGAACCAAAACGAATATAATTCACAACGAGATCAATATGCGAACATAAATACACTGAATACTCTGTGAAGCAACAAGGGAGCAAAAAGGGATCCCCTATCCAACTAACATACAAAGACTCCGGAGCCTAACATATTCATGACGGAAGGGTATTCCTACGAGTCCATATAATTTCTGCACTCCCTATCCATTTGATCACACGCACCTAGGGTTACCCGGTTGCCCCTTTGAAGCGATGCGCACGAACTATAGGGCCCAAAAGGTACAGAAATAATTTCGCATGACTGAACATAACATAAACACCATATCCACATTGAAACTTATACTCACATCCGAACAGAATCGGTTTCGTAAACAAACAAAAAAATAGAATCAGATCAATAAACGAAAACAGAATCAGAATATCAGAATAAGTCAGAAACCTAAATTGAGCCATGTGTGTTCAGAATCCTAAAACCCTCGATTTACGATTTCCACTTACCTGACGTAGCTCCTAGATCCTTAAACCTCCAACGATCCGTCCGAAGCCCCGTAGGTTCGTCCTCTTCACCCTTCTCGTGCTATGATTCTCGGATGATTTCGTCCCCTCCTAGCACCTCCTCCCGGGTCAGATCTCGCTCCTCGCCTTTATAGAGAGAAGAAATTCGTGGCTATTATTTCTGTGGTAGAATGGACGACCTAAGGGCCTATTTAACATAGTTTTCGGAGCTAAAAACTATAATCCACCCTAGTTACCTTAACACAGCTAAGGTTGTGAAAAATTACCTTTTGCCCCCCAATTTTGTTAAGACATGCCAATTGCTCCTTTAAATTTAGAAAATTATCACTTTAGTTTTTCAATTCTTACACAATGCATCATATATTGTATTGTTTTTCTCCACAGCACGCCATAACATTCCTGGTCGACTATGGATAATATATAAAAGTCCGGCTCGCGAAATTGATATTATAACAAATATAACTTCTTCTTTTTTGCGGGGAACAAATATAACTAATTTCATCGTCTGACATCATGGTTTGAAATCATATTAACGAGTTATTATGTGTGTCTCTTTGGTGTCATGTCTATGTATTTTTGTCTCATTTCTTGTAACTTTGTTCCTTAATGAAAAACTTATCCTTAGCAAAAAGTTAGCTTCATACCACTTGGACCGATGATTAACCAACTGTTTTAATGAAATATGTAGTTTGATTTTTTTCATCGTCATAAGATCATATATATATAAGAGTTATAAATTTATTATCTAATTTAACTATTGATTAGAAATCTAACTTGATCATTATATAATTAATTACCAAATAACTATTGATTATGAATCTAACTTGATCACCAAATAACTAAGACTAAGACGTCTATATGAATATCACTTCTATTCCTAACATGTTTTTTACGGAACAGCGCATAGTAGCCACACTGAACTAACATGTTTGAGCGTTCACGCAAGTGACTAAACGTTAATAAGATCTAATAAACGATGAGGGTGAAAAATACATCCGTTGTAATAAATAATAATAGTGAATGAGAGTATTGAACTACGAGGAAAAATGAAGTTCGGCCTTAATCGAGTCTATCTACTTGTTTAAGATTCAAAATTATGACAACTGGAAATTGAGTACTAAAACACTAACGACACAAAACAAAAAGATATGTGCTCGGTGTCCCTTGCGACATCTCTGCTAATAATTTGTTTCGATGTTATTTCAGCTCTTACTTTCCTTTTTGAAGAAGTAAATTTTTATTATAATATTTACGTCGAAAGAACTCGCAATCTCAAATGTGTCAGTTTTTTCAAAATCCTGATACGGCAAAATCTACTGGAAAAAAATCGCACCAAAAAAAGAATATTGTCGATAGCACCACAAATACAAAATTATTTTTCGACCCACAAGTACGGAACACATTTCAACTCTTATTAGTACTCGAAAGTTTCACATGCATTTTCCATACATTTCCGCTTATTAGGGTGATAAATTGGAGTTTGAGAGGTATAAAGATATTAATCAACACTTTCACTCATTAACTAGACTCTAATCCTAATCCTAACCTAATCTAAATTGTATTCATTGAATGTCAAGATTCCTCGTTAACATCTAACCAACATGCTAACTAATTTTACTATTGAATTTAATGCCTTCTGGTCCACTTTCATCAACTATAAACGAAGTCTAGTTGACCAATCTAGAACGAAGTATTATGTGCATCAATAAACAACTGCTTCTACACATATTTCACCAATAACCTTTGATTGAAAAGATGCCAATGGTTTGGGCACCTCGCCTATTAAAAGACTACTCACACATCATCTTCAAAACAAACATCAATTCTATCAATCGAAACATGAATACAAAGCAAGTACAAAGGAGAGAGTGGCTCATGATGAGTCGATAGAACAACTTCAAGATAACGCTAAAACGACTTTCTCAACAGTTGATCTAGCTGCCTTGTAATAAAGCTGTCTAACTATCTAATGTTCACATATGTCAGCTTTATTTTTCTTACGAATTACATATGCAGTTTTATGGACCAAAAGTAGCTGCAAAACTTAACAGATTGAAGCTCATGGCAGCTCTTCCCTCAAATAACCTGGCGGTTTGTAAGGATCGGGTTCGTAGTAAGCTTCAGGGCGATTAAAGCCAGCATCATTCATGCGGTTACTAAGAACATGAAGTACGGCCTTTTTGTTGAAACCATATTCGTCTCTATTGTTGTCCACATACTTGGTAGCCTCTGCTGCCACCTCGTTGACGAAATCAAACCTGTTATCTTCTGAGAGCAACAACCTTTCAATATCACCTGAAATATGCTCTTTAGTGTCTTTTATCTTCCACATTCTCTCCTCCAGGAAAGGGACCCGTTGTAGCTTGTAACGCAGCATGTCATCCTTCTTGGTCTGATAAAAATACATCACGATGCCATGCCAGTAGTTAAAAAGGCAGTCTATTTCCAGTGAAAAACTATTGCAAGGTCAATTTTCATAAAATAGGAGGAACTTAGAGCACTCTAAAGACAATTCAATTAATCAAGTAAGACCTACTTTTGCCATTGGTCCAACGAAAGAAATATTGCCAAATTTAAATTTCAGAATTCGGTTTTTACTCCTTCATGATCTAAAGTGCCACTATTATGCTCTATGCAGATGCCTCTTCCAACTGGAAACCGCTAGAATAGAGAATGATGCAGAGTACATCAATCGGGCAGTGGGAACAGTCACGAGGCCAGATTGATGCAAATTACTTGAGGCACTTTTCGATGCAGGGCTCTTGAAACAGAAAAAGTTGTCGATTTCGTTATAAACTTTCCTATAGCATGACATGAGGGCATTGCCTCAAAGGTTGAAGGAGGCAGTCAGAAAGGCATTAAACATCTGGAAAGCAAGGACGCACAGACAAGAAAGCAGCCAATAACATCACTTCAGAAGCACTTCACCCTATCAAAGTTTGAAGAAAGTGAAGTACAAAAAAACAAATATAGAACAAGAAAAGGTAACGATAATGTTCATAGAGCCACTTATGCATAGGGTATCAGGTTACACCTTTCAAATTCATAAAAAGAGATGAGTAGAACCTCGGAAGAACTAAACTAACTATAATTAATAGTCCGGAGTAGTATATAAGCTATTAAGAACCTGGCCATTCCGAAGAAACTAACAGGACTGTCTGTAGGCAAGCTAGTGCGAGGAAAAAGTACAACAAAGAATAGCCTAAAAGTGGCATATAACTAATGATAGGGTTAGAGACAGTCCCCTCAAGAACTCCGTGATAAAAAGGTTGTGACATAGCCCAACGGCCGAACATGGCCAGTCACCAGGTCACATATCAACCCAGTAATAGAAATCTAAACAAAAGAAAACGACTATTAAGCATAGGTGTCGTATCAGATGTATCATGACAACCCTCTTGGGACTTGAGGTAATCAATCCAACAGAGAAACACGGCACACACTGACACACATTTCAACAGGAAAATTGAAATCAACATCGTAGTTTCGTGAATGTTTTGCACAACACATTGCTCAGCATATAGGATACAGAATTCAGCAGACAGCACAATAGCGCCATACACTATACCGACCAAAATCCGCTGTCATCAGTTCAAGATGTGCTACAACAGAATGCTTCCGTGAGTATTATCGCGGTTCATATACCTATTGACAACGGCTAACTACTTCCCTTCAACTTCAAAAGGAACACAAACAGAAACACAAAGTCTTTATGTTACCAGTATAGGGTTGATGGGTTTACCAATTTCCTCCGTCGCCACACCTTACGCCCGCCGCTGCCGCCATCGCCCCCCGACTGCGCAACTACCTGAAAGCCAAGTCGTCGGAGAAAGGAAGCAACTAACAACCAACCAACCAAACTAGACAAAGGATTCGTACAGTAGAAAGAAAGAGAGAGAGACCTGTAAGTGAACTGGACATGAACGGGCATGGTCCCGGACGGACACTTTTCCGGTCACCGGCGAAGGCAAGGAAAAACCCAACGGGAAACCACTGGCCACCCCCACCACCATCATTCTTCTTCCCTTTTTCTTCCTCGTCTCCTCCCTCTGGATAAGGTGGAAGGTCTTCAACGAATCTTCTCCTGGAGGCCCAATAGTACGACGGCCCAAATATATGTGGGCTGCGTCACTCCTTCATTGACATAAGCCCAATATAAGAAACTCATAATTTTTAGCCGGAAATGACGGACAAGCCTCCCCGTTATATAAATATGAAAATATAATATAATCACATTCTAAATAAATATCCTACCCCAAAATTCATAAAATATGTTAATATTTTTACTCTTCTCATGAGAAGAAAGAAATTAATGTTATAAATGTATGCAATATAATCAGATAACTAGTAGAAGAAGAAAGTAACAACACTTATTAATAAACAAATGTACATCAAATTTAAGCTTTAGAGTTCTCTCTCATAGAAAAAAAAAATTACATCTTATTGATATAAATACTACAATTAAATCATTTAATTAATAATTAAAATAAGAGAAGTGACAAACCGTGGTAATGGAGAAAATGCCACCAAACTAAAGTAAAAAATAGGAAAAAGTCCACTTTAGTACTCTGCGGTATCGCCCAAAATTACTTTAGTACTCTGTGGTAAAAAACTGATCAATCAAGTCATATTTATTCCAATTAACATCAAAAAGGTCCTCGGGCAGCTGTCCGGACTTGCCCGAACCTACCCGAACCCTGCCCGAACTACGTGGCCAGCCACGTCACCAAATTTTGATGACGTGGCGCCACGTGGACATCCATCTCCTTCCCTCCTCCTCCTCCTCCGCATCCTCCTCCTCCTCCTCCTCCGCGTCCTCCTCCTCCTCCTCTTCTCTGCGTCCTCCTCCTCCTCCTCCTCCTCCTCCCCGCGTCTGCATCCTCCTCCTCCTCCTCGTCGTCCTCCTCCGCGTCCTCGTCCTCCTCCTCCTCCTCCCCGCATCCTCGCCCTCCTCCTCTTCCTCCTCCTCCGCGTCCTTCTCCGCATCCTCCTGTCCGCGTTCTCCTCCTCCTCCTCCTGTCAACGTCCTCCTCCTCCTCCTCTTCTCCGCGTCCTCCTCCTCCTCCTCCTCCCGGCGTCTGCATCGTCGTCCTCCTCCGCGTCCTCGTCCTCCTCGTCCTCCTCCTCCTCCGTGTCCTCGTCCTCCTCCTCCTCCTCCTCCGCGTCCTCGTCCTCCTCCTCCCCGCGTCCTCGTCCTCCTCCTCCTCCTCTCCGCCTCCTCCTCCTCCTCCCCGCGTCCTCGTCCTCCGCGTCCTCCTCCTCCTCCTCCTCCGTGTCCTCCTCCTCCTCTCCGCATCCTCCTCCTCCTCCTCCTCCGCGTCCTCCTCCTCCTCTCCACGTGGTGCCATGTCATCAAAATTTGGTGATGTGGCTGGCCACGTAGGTTCGGGCAGGGTTCGGGTAGGGTCGGGCAGGTCCGGGCAGCTGCCCGAGGACCTTTTTTATGTTAATTGGAATAAGTATGACTCGATTGATCAATTTTTTACCACAGGGTACTAAAGTGATTTTAGGCGATACTACAGAGTACTAAAGTGGACTTTTCTCAAAAAATTATCAAATGAGGGTAAGATCGACACCGTTTCCAGCTCCCACTCGCCACATAATTGAGCGAAACACTCTTCTGAGTTCTGACCTCCTAAAAAGATAAAACAATTTTCCACACAAAAATAAAAAACAATTAAACAATTAAAAAGTAAAAGAAAATCATCGCTGAAATACGAAGAAAAGAGTGCAAGTCAGCTCAAGTGGTTTTGCCATTCCCTTCTCTCTCTACAAGAACGAGGAAGAGGTCGAAGCAGCAGGAGACGGCGCCGTATCGGAGGAATCGGAAACCGGAACGAGACAGAAGACGCGCGCCATTTTTCAATCTCGCGAGATATCGAGAGGATTGACTCGTTTTTTTTTTTAAACTTTATTTTGTCGTTAAAAAGGAAATAAATGGAGAGATCTAGATCGAAGCGGAGCTACCACTATCAGGACTACGAAAACGACGCCGTCGGCGGTGGAGGCCGGACTAAGCCCCGCTACAACAACAACAACAACTACAACAGTAACAGCGGCAATTACAACCGCTACCCCCGGAACCCTAACCCTAACAGCGGCAACTACGGGAACAGCTACAGGGGTGGGGGGAAGGGCGGCGGAGGATCTTCCGGCCCCGGCCAGGAGCCGGCGACGGTGACGACGAGCTACCGGATACTCTGCCAGGACGAGAAGGTGGGAGGGGTGATCGGGAAATCGGGGAGCATTATAAAGCAGATAAGGCAGCACACGGGGGCGTGGGTCAACGTGCACGAGCTGGTCTCCGGGGACGACGAGACGATCATCGAGGTCTCCGACAATCGGAGGCGGGACTCCGAGGGCAGGATGCCGCCCTACTCCCCCGCCGAAGCCGCCCTTATCATGATCCATGACCGCATTCTGATGAGCGAGCCCCTTTCCGGGGAGGGGAACGGGGAGGAAGGGGAGTTCAGGGGTGGGGGAGGGTACAATGGGAACTACAGCGGGAATGGCGGGGTGAGCAACCGCGTGGCGACGAGGCTGGTGGTGTCCAGGATCCACGTGGGCTGCCTGCTTGGGAAAGGAGGGAAGATCATCGAGCAGATGAGGGTTGAGACCAAGACGCAGATTCGGGTTCTTCCCCGGGACCATACCCTGCCGCGTTGTGTTTCCGCCTCTGAAGAGATTGTTCAGGTGGTTCTTTCGTGAACTTTCGAGGGGTCTGTGTTTGGGAATGAACTTTTGTTGAATTTTTTGAGGGGCACTTGCTGCATTTGGGATGAATGCATTGCTTTGATTAATTTTTGGGGCGGGGAAGAGAATTAAACATGAAACATTTGTGTGTTTGGAATCATAATTAGGGTGAGTTATGGGCGGGCACTAGTAACTGAGGTGCATTCTGAAATAAAGGGTGAGGATGTGAGGCAGTTATGCAGCGCGGATTAATTTGGGGATGAGAAACTGTTGCTTGCATTTGTTATTAAGAAGGAAGAACTAATAAAAGGATTTCTATATTGGACAGTTTGCTGCTGGGTATGATTTGGCTGATAGTTTCTTGCATAGATTCTGTCCATATTGGCCATTCCCATATAAAAGGAAAACCCGTCAATTGATGGAAAGGCCTGGCTGAGGGATTATGAGTTTATTTGCATTGCAGCCATGTGTAAGTAGTAGATTCATTTGAGTTGATAAAGTGATAGACTTGCGATACCTCTCAGGTTATAGCTTCTGACGTTTGTTTTTCTTCCTTATCTCTCTTTCTCAACCGTGCATTCTAGATTGATGTTGGAAATCTGGGTACTGATTTCTTTTGGAAATGAACACAGAGAAATTTCAAATTGAATTGAGACTTCTGTGAGCAAGAGTCACTCTCTCTAATTTTTATGCCATTCTATGGAAACTAAGTCATAGTTACAGAAAAATTGACTTTGTTTATCTTGCAGAAATTAAGAGTTGATCCTCGTATTTGTTTCTGAAATTGTGAAGTTCGTTTCCTCATGAATCTTGCTATATGGCAGGTAGTGGGAGAAGTAAACAATGTGAAAAGTGCTATTGAAATTATAGCAGGACGCTTGAAAGAGAGTCAGCATCGGGACCGCGGTAGTTTCCATGGCCGCTTACATTCACCCGAAAGATCTTTCCCTGAAGATGCTCCTCATATGAACAATGCAGCACGTAGGTCTTCCAGTGATGGGTCCTCATTTGGCTCTTGTTTATCTGGTTCAAACTACAGAATCAATAGCTACTCTTCGCGGCAATTGGGTTATTCGGCTGATGCTGGTGCAGCTTCCATGGTGGATGGCCCAGAAGGTTATTGTGCTGAGGACCTTGTGTTTCGAATGCTTTGCCCTATCGACAGGGTACAAAGAGTTTTTGGAGAATCAGATGGTATAGTAGAATGGCTTCAAAATGAAATCGGAGTGGATGTCAGGGTGGCAGAGCCAGTATCCGGATCTGATGAGCAGATAATTATCATTTCCTCTGAAGAGGTTCCCTCCGTTACCCTATGTCTAAGTGTGCATTTAGATATGTCCTCTTTTGTGCAGTATTGTTGTTGTGATACTTTGCCCACCGAACTTGTTTCCCCAAATTTGCTAGCTACTGCAGTTCATTCATCTCCTCTGTTTTGAGTTGACAATCTATTGGACCATATTTGTTATGAAACCTCTGTTGCTTTTCCTCTGCAGTCCAAACTGCCGTTCCTTACTCTAAAAGGTCTGGAATATCTCTTTGACATGCATCTCTTGTAGGGTCCTGATGATGAGTTATTTCCTGCTCAAGAGGCCTTGCTGCATATCCAAACTCGTATTGTTGACCTTGCTCCAGATCTCGACAATGTCATAAAAACAAGGTTACTTGTCCCATCTAGTGAAATAAGGTGTCTAGAAGGAAGGGATGGGTCATTGTTTGACGTGGAAAGAAATACTGGTGCAAAAATACATATTGTGTCAAAGGATAAACTTCCTGCATGTGCACCAGCGGCAGATGAGCTTTTACAGGTTTGTACTTGATATTTCTGAGAGGTTCTGGGGTCCCGATGTTCTTCATGATTGTTAAGATGATGTTTAGTTTGATACAAGTGGGTGATGGATTTTGTGGCTGTACTTGGCTCTTTTGGACTTAAGAATTCAGTCTGTAGTGCACGGCATAGATTGTTTTGCTCACAGGCAAATTCTAGCAAAGTTGAGAAACTGTGTATAAGTAAGCCAAGGAAGCTCCTAAAAACTGGGAACAAATGTTTTAACTTTTCAATGGCCAATTATGGCCCCATTGTTTCTGATAGGAAGAGATAGAGTGCTTTGGACTCTTTCAGACTTGATTTGAGGGTATTTCTGCAATACAGATTGAAGGCGAAATCAAAGCTGCTCGGGATGCTCTGGTTGAAGTGACTTCCAGACTAAAAAGTTACATTTACAAGGATTTGTTTCAAAGGGATGTACTGCCCGCTACTGCCGTGCCAGGTCCCGTAGTAAGTGTTTTGGGACAGGATACAGCATCTCCGATGAATGTGTCTCAAGGTCGTGATGGGCAGATTGATTTGGACCTTCCTCTTTCAACCTATCAGAATCTGAACACCCCAGTATCGTCACTGCCATCCAAGGTTATTCGTAGATTTCAAACTCTCAGTGATGTCATTGGAATGGATTCATATAATTGATTCAACAAAGACATTTTATCTTCTTTCTCGGTTCTTTATTTTGTCACCAATGATCGCTAGGTGATATTTCATCTGGTCATTGGGCAGACCCTTGTTGTTAACAACTTAATGCTGGTCACGTTTAATTGTCAGTCTATTCCCTGATAGCAACTTGTTAACCCCGACTAGAATAGTGTAAGCAAACTAGCACCTTGGATGATGTTGCAATACCCTAGAAAATATGCTTTAGGTTGCGAATTTGAAATTCTGCAGAAACTAATGAAATGTGCTGGACACCGGTTACCCCTGTAGTCTTTCCATAACAAAACAGACATAGATATGGATGACTGAAAAAAATTCAAATGGACTCAGATGGACTAGCAAAACATATGCTTTGACTTTCTTTGCTCAAGTCTTTCGACATTGAGGATTGTGATAGCTGTATGATTTTCTGTGGTTCCGGTTCTCCCTATCCCTTTTGGTTAAAAGGTTTGTGACCTTCATTTTTAGGATGCTGTTACATATAGCATGGAGACCTTGAAGCAATCTGCTCCGGAGGTGGTGAAGAAAAGTGACAGTGAGCGCCGTGAAGATCTGCCTGCTGCAGTTAATAGGTATATATTTGTTCTGCAGAGCGTCTGTTTTCTTTTACGAGTCACCTGATCTCTTGACTACTGTTTCGTGAAACAATTATTATCCCTCAGTTTCCAATGGAATATTTTCATTCTTTTGGTTAGGATTGCTGTACCACTTGTCACTCGGAGTATTCTTGAAGTTGTCATTCCAGAACAAGCCGTTCCCAAACTTATTACGAAATCAAAGAACAAGCTTGCACAAATAAGCGAGGTCAGCCTCTCTACCAATGCAACTATTTTACTTGCTAGCATGTGGTAATTTTGATGTACCTTGTGTTGTCTATGGATGCAGTTGTCTGGAGCCAGCGTAACCCTTGTAGAGGATAGACCGGATGTGACAGAAAAAATTATCCAATTATCAGGCACTCCGGAGCAAGCGGAAAGAGCTCAGAGCTTGCTTCAAGGCTTTATTCTGAGCAGTAAGCTTCTATCTCATTATTTCTGTTTCGACTGCCTTTGCTTGCTACCATGTTTGGGATGTTGATTAAAATGGCACCTTAAATACTTGTTCAATCCAGCACTAGAAGATGGACCTTAGATGAGATTCTTAAATGGGTGGAATTGGCAGACGGTTCTCGCGCCACCGAGCCTTCGCAATCCTGATCTCACAGACGTACTAAAGGCGTGGAGTGAGGAAATTTTTGTCCCCTGTTCAAATCAGGAGCGGTACGCTTTTCATTTTCGTTTAGTCTTTCAGCACCCTCGATCGTTATTACTAGTTATTGGTCCATTGTAAATATATTTTATCAGGATCTAATTTTGTTTTTTTCAGCAATTACAAGTTTTATCCATGGAGATGAGATGAGACATTCTGTGGTCCCTTTAAGCAATTGTCTCTACCATTTCCGTCCAAGTTTGTATAATATGGACCAACTTTGGCTAATGGTATACCCACTAGACGTTCAAATTTATGGTTTATGGCTAACCTCTGACCTTATATAAGGCATCAATGAACACCTAATGAGTTGGAGTTCAAAACTCGAAAGCATTGAATTGGTTCGTCGAGGACGCCAGTGGGGTGGGATTTTTCTGATCACTTGGGACATAAAAGGGAGAGACAATTGAAACAGCTCCAACGTAAAATAGCCCGTTACCTTATAACCCATATATCAGGCTTACTGGTCAAATCTAGATTTGAGTCGGATAAGATTTTTGTTGGGGCTAGCTCTAGGTAACAGTTTAAATTAAACTAAAGATTCAAGTAAATTGATCCAGCATACACTGGAATAGAAAAGGATGATTCAATAATTATGAGCTTCGTGCTCCTTGGGACGTCTAGCGACTTAGAAGTTTGAGGTTAACTATGCACTTACTAGTACCCGAAGGTTCGTAATACACCTATCTAATGTTTCCACTCGTTAGAGAGGTAAAACTAATGACATGACTAACTAATGCTTTCGCTCACTAGTTATAGACCCTATCACTAATAACCCTAATTATGACTTGCATTCCTACGAGTTCTTAATCAAATGCCAAGATTACTCATTAACATTTGATTAATATGCTATTTGATTATTCCTTTTTGGTCCACCATCATCAAATGAATATAAGCCCAAATGGCCAACTTAGACCTAAGCATTAATTACCGATTACCAACTACTACTAATTTCACCCCTAACGCCCAAGGGTCAAGCAACTAGCACATCAACTAACTACTCTTTTTGTTAATATTAATGAAATCCACATAACCCACTAGTCCAAGTTCAAACTAGGTAGGATCATTAAATGGCAGCAAAACTCTCTCATCGTTGCATCATTCTCAAGGGTTCAAAACTCAAGACCTTTTGGATAAGGTAGAATAATTTAACTTTTTTTTGGGGTGGTGGAAGGTAGAATAACTTAACTAATTACTCACTACTCATCAAAATTGCTCAAGAAAGAGATGAACAAAAGAGGCAACACGTAGAAGGACATAATAGGAAAAGAGAGAGAAGAATGGTTATGTGTTTGGACCATAGAATGATTTTTCCCTAGTGTATAGCAACAATGCTTGTAGACTATGCTGCTAATTGATGATGTGAATTTAGTACATTCACGTTTGACCAAACAGTGTAGCAGCTGTAGAAGTAGATTAGTACAGGCCTGAACTGAGAAACAGGACAATCACTACCATCATGAAAATCGGAAGCATTAGCCTTATAATGCTGCTCTTGGAGTTCTTGAAGGAGCTGACCTTGTCGATAATCATCGTCGCATACGGCACGAGTGTCTGCTTAAGTCTGTATCAGAGCTCTAGAAAATGATGCAACCTAAAATTTTGCAGCGGAATTAGTGAATGGGAGAGGCCAGTTACTTACCAGTCTGAAAGGTTCTAAATGAAGCAGCGGTTCCATGAACATCTCGACGTTCCTGATTATGTACATTAGATCCAGTCAGCGATTGAACTAAATTTGTGTTGTTGATGACATTGACAACAATTGACAGGTAATAAAAAAAGTCTGCAGAACTTTTATTCAAAAGTTGGCAAAAGAAATATTGGAAAGGAAACTGGATTTTGCAGACGTCACAAGGTATCTTGTTTCAAGTAAGGTCTCGCAGCAATATTGCATTGACATTGCAGGGAATTTCAGCTACTATGGATGCCGTGTTTACAACAACCACAATTGGGTTTCGTTTGTCAGACTATGTTGTCAATAGCCGATAGGATAGCGGGATGACCACTATTGCAAAAACTAAAAATTAGTGTACAAAGTAAACATAAATACTCAAAAATAGTAAAATACACAAAACTAAAGAGAACACCACACTTAATAATTATAATCAACTTTGTAAAAATTAAAGAGACCATCGTACTTAAAGAATTATAATCCAAAAATAATTGAAGATAAAAAATAACATCCATCAAAATGACAATCAGGTTCTAAGTAAGGGAGAGGAGACTTTTTTTGAAGAGTGAGGGAGAGAGAAAATTGAGATGAGTATAAATTAGGGCACCCATGTGAATTGAGTAACTTATTGAGGTGAGAAATGACCTATATATCTTCCATAAATAAATAAACATTTAAAAAATCAAGAGTATTTAAGAAATTTTTTGCATAAGTAAGATAGCTGACGCTATTTGGCTGCTATAGCGGCCGCTATGGCTGCTATTGTCATAGCGTTTAGCAGCAGCATATCGTAGCGGTAGGCATGAAAACCGCTACATAGCGCTATAGCGCATTATTGACAGCATAGTTGTCAGATCGAGTCGGTTATAACTATCCTACCCGGCAATCGGGGAATATGGGGCATAGTTGCTTGATGCATTACATTCTGCAAAGATATGAAAATGGGGAAAGAGTTCACCTGATTACAACTTTCCCTTGGTATATTTGACATATGTAGAAGCTGAAACCTTTTCCTAAAGGAATATGCGTATGCTTCCATTCTGCATAGTATAAAAATTACTCAAGCCCTCGTCTACAGTCTCGTCAGAAAAGGATGATGTACAAGCACAAAGTGTCAATTTAACCTAGCTTCCAGCGAACCCCGACGTTAAGGCCATCATCGAGCAGAGTTGGTTGTATGACAAACTCGACGTTGTTTCCCAGGATTCTTATAAGATAAGCAAAGAAGTCCAAAACTTGCTGCAACAAAGGAAACACTGTCATAATGCAGCTCTTGTACTAACTTAAAAAGGAAAGGGCATGAAGTGTTCCACTAGGTTCCAGCGTATCAACTTTCGTTCTTGAGATGAATGTACCTGCTTTCCTTCAAAGGGCTGGACGGATGAAAAGAAGTTGCAGATGCATCGGCATTCATCACCGATAATGTCAGATATGTCTCGAAGATTCTGGTTTTTGATTGCAGTATAGAGCTTGATAACAGTGTCTAAAGCGTCGTGGCTGTCTTCCCGCCTGGATCCTGTTGGCCCCGCCCCCTTGACACACGCCAGTGCGGTTGACGATCTCTTCTCAAAACCGAAGCTCGTTTTAATGAAAGATTGTTCGAGTAATCCTGTCCCATGAATAATTCTCTTCTTCCAACTGCTTGCTAGAACAAAATCATAATTACGGTTAATTGATCGTTTGGTGAGGAAACAGGGGGAGCTCAAGACAGATCTCATTCCAGTTGCTGACATGGGAAAAGAAGCGAGACCCAGTTTGCAAATCTGTAGGAATTGAAGGACAGGTAGTATAATGGTGAAGGCAAGAGACCAAACAAACATAAATAAAGCAAACATAGTAAAACATCACCTTGCTTCTTCAAACACGATAGGTATCTTCTTCAATAGCAACAACATTTAATAAAGTTATACCTTCCTCCTTGCGCCCGCTTTAATTATATTTGCTGTGCCCCCAGAAGCCCTTTCTAGCTCCATTTGCGCACAAGAAAAATTCTCCGAAGCCCCCTTAATCGCTCGTTTTACTTCAAAGTTTTCTCAGTTGGCCGTTCATACAAGTATCATAAGAGGGCCCTCCGTAGCCAAGTAACATCTGGTCCGAGCTAATCGTGTTACCAACTCGAAATTCGGAGACACGAAAGGCGAAGATGTGTTTCAACTCCATATCCACATCTATGATCTATGCTAAGCTTGCATCATAATCCGAACCGAGATGAGAGAGCTCGTGAAGAAACCAGACAAGCGCAATTATGATACACTGCATCAGGTGACTATGAGCAGTGAAGTTCAACCAGTACAAATAGCCATATACATTAATGAAGAATTTTGTCAAATGAATGCTAACTAAAAATACGGAGGGTCTCAAAATTAGTCAGTCTTTGATGCTACAGGTCGTAGACAAGGCCAGTCCCGATTACAAATGTCTTGTGCAGTCATGCCGTCATTGTCCCTCATGTCTGTGTCCGCGCTGTGGTTCACCAGAAATTTGGCGATGGCTTCTCTCTCACACACAACTGCATAGTGCAATGGTGTTTGGCCTTCATTGTCCTGCAATATAGAGAAGAACAGAAACACGTGACTAACAAAAGTATGATAAAGCCTGCCAAAGGAAAAGCTAAGGCGGTCATATATGTGTGTATGTGTGTGTAAAGATCTTAGCACATTTAAGAACTGCAACCAACATGGTGAATCTAAAGTAAAATAAAACTAATTGCCTTCAAGTGCTAGAATGAACAGGCCGAACAAAGAAAACATCCAAAGAAGAATAAGCATAAAAATACTTGGTTATTCCAGGATGGGTCTTGTAAACAAATGCTGATTGTAACAAAACCAATCCGAGAGGACACTGATACTTCTACGATACTTGAGAAACTATAAACAGGCCAAAACAATCAAGATCAATCGACAGCCAACAAATGAATATTATGTTACCATGGCATTAACATCAGCATTCTTGCCCACAAGAACTTCCACAATATTTAGGTGGCCACGATCTACGGCCCAATGAAGAGGAGTCTGACCCTGACTATCTGCCAATTATTGCAAAAAAATGAACAGTTCAGAAAAAGTTTACTACCCAATCAGCAATCACAGACAGCAACTTTGAACTACCCAGACCGGTATCTAATTTTTTACATAGCCAACAAGCTTCAGAAAAAGTTAGGAAGAGAGACTAAATTGTTGGGTAACACCGCATCAACCAAAATGTAAACTTTTTTTCTTTCAAGGAAGTACCACGCAAAATCGCTGCAAATACTTCTGTTGTCATTGAAGCCAGTCCAACTTCAATCAAAAACCACTAAACAAGAAAACCAGGGAAAAATTATAGCACTTAAGTGGGAAAGACGTTATCTCAAAAGATAAGTTTAAGAAGTTAGGGGGACTCGATGAGCAATACTTGTTGTTAATACTATCAAGAATCTAGGTCAAGCCACTTAAGATTGTGTTCCTGGCTCTTAGTTTCAAGTGCTCTACCTAGCAAATTTACCATGACTATCATCTTATAAGATCAATTCCGGAAGATAAATTACAAGCAGATTGGCCTCTTTGACCTGCATGCAATTAGGTCAACAACTTCACTGCAGAAGTTAACCAAAAGCTGGCTATTTAATAATAACCCCAAATGAGGGAACCAACCTTTCAAATTTACGGAAACTCCACTGTCAACGCATCTGAGCAAATTATCAAGTTCTCCTTCTCTAGCAAATCCATGAACGGCATCCATTATCCTGATGGCACAACGGAGAAGGAACAAGACCAAGGAAAAACTTCAGAATGCAAAGCAACGTCTACTTTCTAGTGCAATATAAAAACCAGATCAACAACCACCCATTGAACACTCCTATGGCATGACACCACCCGCAACATGTAAGAAGAAACTGGCGCAGCTAGTCATTACCAAGTAGAAAAGAAAAGACGGGAGAACGAGACTAACTATTCAGGATTAATAGCCTACACCAAATTCGCTTACTTCTTCACACTAGAAGTTGGGAGTATGGTGAATAGGAAAAGGTAATAGTGTTGAATCATAAGAGCATAAATCCGCTATTCCTTATCTGTAAGCATCATTTTATCACCACTTTCAAGCTTAAAATGAGCAGAACTGAACATCAAACTACACAAGCCTCACGTGTCATCTGCAGATTCATCTTCCATGACGAGAGAACTGAACACCGGCCCCATAGGCCCTTTCTGATCTGCACTATGCGTATCACCATCAACACCTCCTCTGCTCTTCTGGTCAAATTGCACACTCCCATGATCAAATAATCAAATCAAAGTGACACTTCAAACCACCCGATACAACAGCAAAATCTCACCACAGCGGAGCCCGCGGCCCAAGTCGGATACAAGTCAGTAACCATGTCAATGTACTTCAACATCGCGTCCTCGGGAGGGATGGCGCCGAGCTTCTTCCACGCTTGCCTGAGACACAGATAACGCGGTTAATGCTGCTGAGTTCCTAGGGCTTGGCGGTTAAGAGAACACGAAAGCGAACCTCACCATTTGGCGCGAGCGGTTAGTTTGAGAGGGGAAGGCTGCGATGTGCTACACGGTCCCTCCGTGGCGATCTTGTAGAGACCGTACAGCTGAAGCTGCGTCTCCGCGGGGACCTTCGCCTTCTCCGACGCCGCGGCCGCCACAAAGGCCGTCGCGGCGCTGAACGCCTCGTCGAGCTCCGTGCTCTCCACGCCCTCCCAGTCTTCGCTGTCTCCGTAGCCTTCATCGTTCCGGTCGCTGCCGTGTGCGGTGGCGGGGGGAGGCTGGGGTTCGACTTCGGCGGCGTCGGGGTAGCTGCTCCTGGAGAGGGAGAGGTTGTCATTTTTGAAGGAAACGACGACGGAGATGAGCTTCGCGAGTAGGTAGGAGAAGATGAGGCCGATTAGTACGGATTGGAGAAGCTGTTGCCAATCCCCCATTTTCACTTTCCCTTTTTGCTTTATATTTGTTGATACGCGTGAAGAATGAAACGCAGCGTTTTAGTGAGTCAGAGAAACCCTAGGCTAGACTAGAGTGGGAGGAGGAGGATGAGAAGGAGAGTACGAAGACGGGGGAAGTTCAGATTCTAGTCTGATATCACGATATTGAATAATTTAGATTCGAATCGTGAATTAGCGATTTTGTTTTCATTGTTAATTTTCTTTATTTTAGTAGTAACGTTCACTCTTTAAAAAAAAATTAGTAGTAAGTAGTAACGTTCACGTGGGTGCGACGCCGGGAGGAAGCAAGGAAGAAAGAGAGATAATTGGGAAGGGGATCGCTGGTTGCTTATTTAGATGATTTTTTCCCCAGCGGATTTATTGATTCGTGCATTTCCTAATATAATACTATGTGTACCAAGAAATATTTAAAATCATTGGTAAAGAAATTGTTTTAAAAAAATTAAGAGATTTTTGTTTAAATATTTAAATATTAGATTTTTTAAAATTTAACTTGGCATTTTTATCGTAAATTTCTACCCCTTCCACAAAGTAGAATATTGGCAAAAAATACTGACCTCGCCAAAAGAAAATAGTAAATCTTTCTCACAGTTTAAGACAAAATTACGAGTCCGAGTAGAATAGAACGATGACAAATTTATCATTTCCGGGCAACAAGCGACCTACACTTGCGATAGACTAGTCGACTCTTTGCCAAATATTCCTCAAGATGTGCCCTAAATTTATACGAACTGGCGACGTAGTAAGCGATGTCGTTGTGGCATTTCTCTCCACTGGCTATCAATTTGGCGCAACAATTATTGCTCACCACACCGTCCCTGAAGATTGAATTGAAGACTTCTGTCCCGCATTTTTGGCTACTCTTCTTGTTGCACTTTCTGATGTATCTGAATAAGTCGGGTCGTGGCTTGGGCGCAGCTATGGTTGTGTGACTTGTAATTCCAAGTGTTGGGGAGATTAGAATCACTAATCCAATGGCGACCACGACCATGGTTGAGAGGATATGGAGGTTACTGATCTTGGCCATGATGTGACAATGTATGTATTCGGATACGACTTGAGCGATTATTGCAGGTTCGAGCCTCGTCGAATTTGTATGCTATGATGATGATGTGATTGGGTATTTATAGGGAGGAAAAGGGTTGGAGTTGTGGCAATTGCATTGAATGCAACTGGTGGGTTTCGTGTTTGTAGCAAGTTACTATGCGTGTAGTAGGTTTCATGAGTTCATGCATTGGATATGGTACCAACATGAGTTATTCCTAATAATACACAGCTAGCGTTTTTTATTAAGCACAAAATAATACATCATTAATGTTTTTAATTCAGAATATCGGGTTTAATTGTCATCAATGAAACAAAACACCTGCCGAAAATTGTCGCATGTCGACTCCAATAATATTCTACTCTAAATCAATTACCAACGATTAATTAGTGAACGAATTGTTCTAACTTAACTAAGAAATTTCAAGTTCGAGATATTAAAAACTGACCAATATTAAAAATTTATTTAGAGAATTTTGTCACATTTTAAAGGTTTTATCAGCTCAAAAATGCATTATTTGTCTTAATGGGGTGGTTAGATGATATACACCAAAACAATTAATATGAGATGCCAAAAAAATACAAACTAAAAAGAAACTGAATTAACATAGAATATCGCCCTATTATAAATAAACAACTTTTATACATATATATATATATATATAATAAAAATAAAAATTTGCTATGACATGAACCGGAGACATAAAACCATATACTCGAAGCCAAGATATACTTGGCTACATATTTGCTAGCTAAAACGAGTTCAAGCTTGTAAATTTAGATGTAAAAAAATCTCTCTTCTGTTTGGCTTATGAGACAACAGTAACTTCAGCATCTGGACCAGTATTGTTTGAATTGCTCCAGCATCAATACTTACATTTTCCGTAGCCTGACACGTGAACCAAATTGAAAAGAAAATCAATAGCTCGTCAGCTAAAACAACACATAAAGACGGATACATGAAACTTAATCAATGGGGATTGACTCGAACATAGATTAGTCGGGCCAAATATTGTAATCCGTATACTTACTTGGATCCACGTTGGTGATTGCTCCAGTTTGCCTAAAGTCACAATCATTATCGTTCCTCCCGTAAGCTTGGTAGTACTTGTTCATGGCGAACGCGGCGTGAGCTCGGACCGTATTAGGCAGGAAGCACTCTCCACCTGGTTTAATAGGCCCACAGTCCACTCCCAGCCCGCACACATAATCAATGTTCCCCTGCAGATCATCAACATCTGCATCCGATTTGGGAAGACACCAAATCCTGCCCGTGGACCCTGCAGGTCGCGACCTGATCGGTGCAGCCATTGGCACGGGGGCCGGGGTGGATATTCCTGGCGCGGTGGCAACCGTGTGGCGGATGATCCCTATATTGTATACCGGTCTCATGTCCGGGTCGAACAATCCAAAGTTGCGCTCGCAGGTAGGCCCCGGCTTGAGGTCTTCGTTGAACAGCGCGAAAATGTACGTCTCGAACGTCCGGTTTGGCATCAGGGGTGTCCCGTTTCCGGATGTCACGTGCCTCATGAGGTTCATGTTGTACTGAGCCGCGCTTTGAGGATCCACGCCTAGTTGTGATCCGTCTCCTCTCGATGGCCACCCTGTTTCGGCTATGACTATCTCCACGTCTGCGAACCCGAGGGCCTTCATCGCGGAGTAGACAGCGTCGAGCTGCCCGTCCAGCATGTTTGTGTAGGTGAGCTCTGTGTTTTCGTCCAACACCCCTGCATTCGGCCTGAATAAAGCGTAGTCAAGGGTGTCCGCAGAGAACCCGAAGTACGGGTAAGGGTTGATCATGAACGACGAGTTTGTATCCCTTAGGAAGGCAAGCAACGGCTTTAGCACGCGGATGGCATATTCTTGACGGAACCTTCCCGTCGAAGGCGGGCTAGAAGCCGACAGAACGCCTAACGAATGAGGCGTAGACACCTTGATGTTCCGGTCCAAGGACGCATCCTTCAGGGCCATGTAAAGGGTATGCATTGCTGGTACAAGACTGGCTAACAACAAGTTGTTTCCGGTGGCCAAAACTTCGTTTCCGACCATGATTCGAACAATGTTCGTCGCGGGTAGGTACGGTTGGACGTTGGATTGCAGCCATTGCTTGCAGAAGTTGAGGTCGGTCAGGTGAGGGATCTGATCATTAGGGATGGTCACTGTGATTGCAACTCCGGAGTGAGCAAATGCTTGTAATATGTCGGGGTTAGTGTCGAAGAGCCTAACACGGTCGATGGAGGTGGACTTTGATATGAAACGTGCTACTTCTGATGGTGGAGGGAGGTCGTCTGCAACTGTCCCGTAGTTAACTCCGATTGATGTCCCTTCAATTCCAAAAAATGATGTTCAGATGTATGCATGGATTTGTATAATGCATAGATTAATAGTGTTAGGAAATTAGATGACAACCAGAACACATAACGCATAAAATTTACGTAAAAAATTTCAAGACGAGAAAAAAGCAGTACAGGTGCAATGGCTCTATGAAGTCTCACAACTCTCGACTACACACATAACACCAATGACATTTGTATGAGAAACTACTGGAGCTCAAGGTCCAATAACATAATTTGGGTCAAATACCCGGCAAGAAGTGATCGACTTTGGCGTTGTGGCTCCTACCTCGTGTGGTGATTGATGCAATTAGAAACAGGAAGCAATAGGTGAGTGTGGAAGTACGAACAAGTGTGAAGCTGTCCATGTTAGGGATAGGTGACGAATTGGAGGAAGGACGGCACACATGATGAAGAAGTTGATGTTGGATCAAGTAGTGGACCTCAGGAGATGCTTTTCTTTGCAAGAGGGCGACGTCTAAAGTGGCTCCATATTCCAGTATTTTCATTATACCTTGCTCGTTTAGATGGAACTTGCTTACTTCCTTTACCTTCTTTTGCTTTGCATCTTGTCTTTCTTCTTGTCTGTTTCTTTTTTGTTTTTTTTTTAAAAAATTTCTTCTCCTCCTGAAAAGCTTTGTTGGATGGAGTTTGGAGCTTTTGGTTGGACTTGGCTCATTTTATTTATAAAAATTCTAGTCCACTTTTTTGCCCGCCTAGTTCTGCGCCTGCTTCGAGGATCGCTTATTATTCTTCTGATAAAAAAGGTAAGATGTTTTCGAAGGTTTATCAAGGGGACGGGATAGGGAATTAGGGTGCAGTTTTATATATATATAAATAGATACCTGATCATCCAATAATTGACTAATTTAATTTTTGTGAATTCTTCCAAAAAATATTTAATACTATTATGTTCTAAAATATTAGAATATTTTTTGATTAAAATCAAACAACTTATTTATCCATTGATGCATATGCTGGTTAGGTGGAAATAGAGGTTGATTCAAAATGTTTGTTCATTACCTTACGGAGACTTCCGATTTGGTATGGTGAGCATTTTACTCCCAATATAACAGAGGCTATTTTTTAAAAAAAACATAGGGTTTTTAATTTTATCAGAAGAATATAAAAAAACTAGAAGGATTTCAAAAAGAACAACACAATTATTGATAAAACCTGAAAATGAAATTGCGCATCCGGGGAATCGAACCCCGGTCAGTACCGTGGGAGGGTACTATGATACCACTACACTAGATGCGCTCGTGTAGGTGTGTATGGCACAACTAAGTTTATTTCTTTAGTTTGGCACGGTTGAAGTTTGGGAAAAGTCCATTTTAGTAACCTATAGTATCGCGAAAACCTACTTTAGTACCATATAGGCTATGGTAAAAAAATCCATCAATCGAGTCAAAGTGCAATCAATTAACATCACTTAGGTCCACGGGCAGCTTCCCGGACCTGCCCGAGTCAAGCTGATTGAAACGACGTCGTTACTAAAACGATGTGGCATACCACGTCAGATATTCTAGCATACTTGTAAAATGACATGGCAGGGTGGTAAAATATCA
Organism: Hypericum androsaemum; assembly: GCA_963995505.1. Taxonomy (NCBI): domain Eukaryota; kingdom Viridiplantae; phylum Streptophyta; class Magnoliopsida; order Malpighiales; family Hypericaceae; genus Hypericum; species Hypericum androsaemum. The sequence goes on from OZ023182.1 coordinate 16,462,744, forward strand.
AAATAGTCACTAATATATTCATAACATTTCAAAAAACCCAATCGTACACACTATCATCTTTTTTATACTCCATATGAACATTTTTTATGTAGTCTCCATTGAATCCGAAATTCTCTGCTCTCCTCTTCTCTCTCTCTCTCTTTCCCTCCCCCACTCCCATTTCCCCCAAGACCTGAGTCAATAAAGTTACGCTCCAGAGAAGGAAAATGAGAAGGACCCAAAAAACCCATTAGAGAAGAGCACCGCCCACCATCATCTCGGGCTACGGCAACGACTGTCTTCGTGGCCGATACATCGCCTACGGCTCCAACCCCCCATCGTCTCCGCCACAGAACCGTCCACCATCACCGCCTCCCTCTCCTTCCTCCTCCTCCTCATCCTCCTCGTGGGAGCCAAACATCGACCGGCAGCGGTCGTCTCGATTGTCGCATAACCGTTTGATACGAAGGCGTAAGGAAGCGCTGGAAGACAGTGGAGGGGCGAATCGAGTAGGCGATTGGGGAATTGGAATAAAAGGAATTACGGGGGACAGATTCCGATCTCCGTCTCGTATTTCTCTCTCTTCTCTTTGTGTTTGTAACTCAAACTTGATTTGTCGTGCTGGCTTTGGGTTTAGGCGGTGGAGCCCAATAGAGTGTTTTGTGTTAGGAAGGAGAAGGGTTGGGGAAGAAGATGATTGATAGTGTACGATTGGGTTTTTTTTGAAATATTATGAATAAATCAGTGACTATTTTGATATTTTGCCACCTTGCCATCTCATTTTACAAGTATGTTAGAATATCTGACGTGGCATGCCACATCGTCACTAAAACGACGTCGTTTCAACCAGCTCGATTCGGGCAGGTCCGGAAAGCTGCCCGTGGACCTAACTGATGTTAATTGGTTGCAGTTTGGCTCGATTGATGTATTTTTTACCACATGGTACTAAAGTTATTTTTTTGCGATACCACAGGGTACTAAAATGAACTTTTTTCTTGAATTTTTTTAAATAATTATACCAACTATGAGTGATAATACAACCGCCCAATTTGTTTCTTAATGCGCTTGTTTCGTTCAAAGGCTGCATTTCACGGAAGATGAGCTTTTTAAAGAAAACACACTAAATTTTGAAATTTGTTTTGACAAGATAATCATTAATTCGGAACGGAACAACACAGCCTGAGCCTAGCTTGATATTTTAGTAACAAATTCCAAGTCGGAGTCTTGAGGATAAGATGACTCTATACATCACTGGGAACTCATAAAACATCTTATTACAGTGTAATGTTCACGACAGTATATTTTAAAGTTAAAAGTTTTCAGAGTGTAATTCCGAGTCACCGGCATCCGAGAGCGTCTCGTCCATCAGGGTTGATTGTGGTATTCGTGCAGAACTTCTGAAGGTCAATGTAGCCAATGATGGTGTCCTCAAATACAGCATCCTCGAGGTGAGCTTGTTCAAATGTCGAGCCCGAAAGTACCGTATTCCTGAACACGGCTCCTTGGAGATTGGCCTTTCCGAAGTTGACGCGATCCAGAACAGCATTTGAGAAGTCTGTACCTGTGAGTAGCAAGGAACGGTATTAACTCCCCGGCGATACGACACGCTAGTTCACCGGTGGATTTAACTCGCTGTTGAAGAAACATGGTTGCCCTACTCTCTCTTTTTATGCATTAAAATTTCCCTAGAATGTGTGAATCAACCATAAGTAGATGAGTTCAAGAAAGGTAAGTTGGAACAGAACATTACTACCTTTGAAGCTAGCTCCAACGGCATAAGCCTTGGACATCACAACTTCAGACATGTCGGCTCCATCGAACTTGGCGTCTGACATGAGTGCAGCAGCAAGAGACTTCCCCTTGAGATTTTTTTTTGGTCGAGTCCCCTTGAGATTTGATTTCTCATTTGTGAAGTCGCAGAAGCGAAGATCAATTGGTTTGTCATAAACACCATTAGCTTGACCAATTGTATTCCCAACAAAAGCCTTCTCACACCTGTTGGGCTCCGTAGATAATGGTGGAAGTCTCTGAAAGATGAAATCGGTATGAATGCTGACGCGGTTTGCGCTCAGTCGCATTAGAAAACTCGAGCACATGTATGCGCTTTACCCATTTATTCAAACAAAACTTAGTGGCCTACCAACCTGAGGGGCAGCAATTACAGGGGAGGCAGTAGTAGTCAATGCAAAAGCAGCAAGAATTCCGCAAACAACACTCATTGCTTCTTTCATCGGTAGCATGCTTTCTCCTTTACGACCTGTTCGATATAAGCACATAAAATGACAAGCAATTCCACATTCTCAACCCGCGACACACTCGCATCAGAAACAACTTGCCGATGGGCCTTATTATTATGCAGGCAAGTTCTTTGTATCATTACAAATTATCAGTAAGAAGTAACGCAAGACAAAGGAAACTTAGTAAAACGTCTCTGTAGACATAAACAGATGATAACTAGGAACAACCCATTAACTGTTTAACATGCTATCAAAGCACGGTATAGATTTCGCATTCGGCTAAAGCCGCTGTTGTGGGAAAAGTGGTACAAGAACGCAAGACTTCCCAAGACGGATCCGGAATGGACGTCCCAAGGTCAGTCTAACGGAAAGGGTGAAAAAAGTGCTACGGTCGACTAAAGCTATGCTACGGAAAGGAAAATGATACAAGTAAAAATAGAGTAGTTGGTTGTGTTGTTTGTTGATGATTTTGCCCTTGTACCCGTGCCTTTATATAGAGACGTCGCCGACTTAGTTCCACCTCGTGATGAGAAAATCCGAACCACCTTAGTCATGTCGATGGCGCCAACTTGGCTCCAGCTCACAAACCGCCTTAGTCGTACCCAAACCGCCTTAGTCATATCGATGACGCCAACTTGGGTCCGGCTCATGATGAGAAACACAAACCGCCTTCGTCACGTTGAGGACGCCGACCTAGCCTCATTTCATGATGAAAAACCCGAACTGCCTTAGTTAAATCGATGACGCCAACTTGGCTCCGGCTCATGATGAGAAACCCGAACCGCCTTAGTCAAATCGATGACGCCAAGTTGGCTCCGGCTCATGATGAGAAACACAAACCGACATAGTCACATTGAGGACGCCGACTTGGCTTTCTCTAATGTCTCCGCCGAATAGACGACACAAAATCGTGAACTCAGCCCAGCATCCTCAAACCCAACATCTTCCAACCCGGCGTTCTTCAACGCGGGCGTACGCTAGGCCCAACGCCATACGGGCGTTCGCCAAGTCCAGACGTGAGCGTTCTTAACTTTGCCAAGCCCAGGCGTTCTCAAGCTCGGAGCCCATCACGGGCGTTCTCCAACTCAGCCTAAAAGCGAGCATCCTCCAACTCAACCCAAAAGCGGGTGTTCGCGCCAGCCCAACATGGGAGGGCTTTCTCAGCCCATCGCAGGCATTTGCCCAGCCCGATCCAAAAGCGGGCGTTCGTGCCAGCTTGCCTTATCGCGGGCGTTCGCCTAGCCCGATCAAAAGCAGGCGTTCGCCTAGCCCAATGCGTCCTCGTCCAAGGTGTTCTCGTCCAAGGCGTTCTCGTCCGAGGCTTTCTCCAATGCGGGCGTCGTCATCCCAAGTAGGCGCTCGCCAGCCCAAGTAGGCGTTCGCCATCCCAAGTACGGGCGTTTGCCAGTCCAAGTGCGGGCTCCGGACCGGCGTTCTTGAGAAATGGCCCTTAACGCGGGTAAACTTTAGGCCAAATGGCCCTTAACGCGGGTAAACTTTATCCGAGCTCAACCCACACGGATCATCCGAGATCAACCAATCTGAAATCCGGCTCGAAGATTATTTTTAAGCCCCAACAACCGCATACACCTACTTTGCCTTCCAAGGCATAATAGGGCTACAACTTACTGACTTCTAAAGATTTTAGCAGAATAGCAGTTTCGAATCGTCGGTAGGTTATTGTCATAATAGTACTCGTATAGTATCGCTTCGAATCCTTTTTTAAGTACACATAGAACATCACTAGAGCAATGCACAGCATAATGTGAATCAATCCTCTCCTTTGCAATCCCCTAGTAACTCACCAGAATCTAAATCCGAATCCGAATCCAAAATCTATGACCCTCTAGTTTTTGCCAATTATATCTACGCGGAGTGACTAAACCAAAAAGTCTCAAACAATCTCGTGTCGTTGCTTTTTCAATGTGATAATTCAATACCGAATACTCTGCTGCTTAGGCCAACTATGAAATTCATATAACGAACAAGTCAATGTGTAGTACCGGAGCAGCAGTTGATTCTGAGAGGTGGTGGTTGTGTGGAAGGGGAAAGTTCTGGAACAGGGAAACTCCGCTGTTGGGGAAATAGGGAGCGAACGGAAAAGGAAACGGTCGCCATTTTTTATCCTCCGTAGAATTTCCTTCTCAAAATTGCTTGATCACCGTCGCTTTGCCGGTGTTATCCATTTTGAAGGTTCTAGCTTGTACATACATGTGTCTGACGTGGCACTGGATCGCCACGTAGAATGTTTGTCCCCCGAACGGAACTAGCATATATGGCCCTCTTTCTTCTGGGCCTAGAAAATTAATCGATTGGATTCTCTCTGTTTCTAAATCTTTAGATCATGAGAAAAATATTTTTTTGTTTTGACGGTTTTACATATATAATCTTTTCATTCAAAAATGACTAGAATAGTCTCTTTGAAACCACTTTGGTCAATCACGAGAACTGCTAAATTTTAAACCATATAATTATATATTTAAACGCCCTTAAAAAAATTATATATACTGCTAAATTTCAGGATACTGAAATAATTTTTTTCTTAGTATCATGAAGGTTCTAGATAGCATTCAACTAGAGTAACGGTTTTAATAAATCTCATATTTAATTTTCTGTATTAATGAGCTTTACCGTTATGAATATTTAGTGTAATTTATATTTTTCCGGTGAGGATTGGAAGAAGAGTATAACCTCCTTTCTTGCACTTTCTTTTCTCCGAGTCACTAACTATATGTATATGTTTCATATTGTAGTTATTGTTTCATGAGGCCATTTTCTTCTATTAAATTCCAGGGAACTGCATATTATAGGTGTGTGAGTCTTAAAGGATAATACAATCAATATGTTTCGAGATCGTTCCATTTTCGGATTTTTCACCAAGATTTCCAACAGGTGCCGGTCACAATCAACCAGGCTCCAGATACAAAGTAATAGTGACGTTTAGTGATGGTGAGGATCACCAAGTCTCCCTGCGAAAAAAGCAGCACCATGTGGAGTCCATCTTCATTATCACATGGGTAAAGAACCTTGCCCGAGCAATGTCCAAGCTAAGAATTTTTGTACAAAGTGGAAAAAACTTTATTTCTAGAATACCTACAAATTCGATGAGACACAAATAATTTACGAGACATACTTGAAGCTCTAATGGATTGTCAAGTTATTGACTCGATAGTGCTTAAACTAATCAAATAGAAATTTGTGCACGTATAATTTTAACGTGATTGATAATCACTCTATTTGAAGTGTTATTTACATCTATCGTATGTTACAAATGAGTTCCAGAAATTTTTAGGATTGCTTAAAAATTCTAAAAATTTTAAATAACAATTCTTAAAAGTCTATCTCTAAAACTAAAACCGCAATATTTTATGGTGGAAATCTAGGAAATTGAGAAGATAATAAATGATTGGACGAATTAAATGAAAAGAAAAGTATTTTATTTACAAGATTTCAATGTTACATGTTGAATAACAACGATGACGAAAGGCCTGCCACAGAATGCGAGACTTGGGACAGTCCCTAGGGTTATTTTCCGCGGTGGTATTGAAAATTATGACAATTCCGAAAATGGAGTTGTCAGTTAAAGTATTCCTTGTCTGGGGTTGGTTAGAAACTGCACAAAATATTGCGGTTTTGATTTGCAAAGAAACCGCACAAAATTGTGCGGTTTTGATTTGCAAAGAAACCGCACAAAATATTGCGGTTTTGATTTGCAAAGAAACCGCACAAAATTGTGCGGTTTTGATTTGCAAAGAAACCGCACAAAATATTGCGGTTTTGATTTGCAAAGAAACCGCACAAAATTGTGCAGTTTTTGGCAAAAACGTACTTTTTTGTGCGGTTTCTTGCACAAGCTGAATATTTGGCTCCGGTTATCGGCTCGGCTCGTTGTCTACTTTTTTTTCTGATTATTTGAAAAAAATTGTAATTATCTCGATTATTTGTAATGTTTATCTTTATTTTCGATATTTGTAATAATCTTGAACCCTTCTGTATATAAATTTTCTCTATACCTCGAATAAAAACACGTCTTTTTTAGCTAAAAATAGATGGAGTAGTATGGCATTTGATTCCTTCAGATGCTTAAAAGAAAATTATATGTCCATGACATGCTCGCGAATACGTACAAGAAACATGGACAATTACGTTCACATTAAAAACTTAAAACGCAAAAAAAGATGCATTTTTATTCGATGTACAGAGAAAATATATATACGGAATGATTCAAGATTATTATAAATACCGAAAATATAGATAAACATTACAAATAATCGAGATAATTACAATTTTTTTCAAATAATCAGAAAAAAAAGTAGACAACGAGCCGAGCCGATAACCGGAGCCAAATGTTCAGCTTGTGCAAGAAACCGCACAAAAAAGTACGTTTTTGCCAAAAACCGCACAATTTTGTGCGGTTTCTTTGCAAATCAAAACCGCAATATTTTGTGCGGTTTCTTTGCAAATCAAAACCGCACAATTTTGTGCAGTTTTTTTGCAAATCAAAATCGCAATATTTTGTGCGGTTTCTAACCAACCCCAGACAAGGAATACTTTAACTGACAACTCCATTTTCGGAATTGTCATAATTTTCAATACCACTGCGGAAAATAACCCCAGTCCCTACCGACACGAACAAGAGTCCCTCTTTGTCCAAAAGATATTTATCCTATCGCTACAAAGCCTTAATATATTTAAGAGTTTAATTATTGATAGTATAATTATTGTAAATTTGTCTTCAAAAAAAGCGTCTGTTTGGTTTTTTTATAATTAACCTGCCATATTTCATTAATTAATTAAAAAGGATAATTCTTATATAGAATAGTGCAAAATTTATTTAGTAGACGTAACTTTATCGCAAGCCAATTAACTATCTCATTAGCAAGAGTGGAGTCTATCCTTGGTTCGTGGCCACGTAATGGACACTCTCCAGAGGCCACCATATGCCTACGCTCTCTTTCCACATTAGCCATGACACTGGCTTTGTATTATACCCAAGCAAAATAACGTATAACACTATATGGCCGTCGGAAAATTATTCCGACAACGAACCAAGATGAATCCCGTGCAACCTTGTAATTGCAGCCATATTTGTCTTTCAACATCAACTACAACGTCTTATGTTACAACGAATCCAAGGTTTCCATACAAAACAGCATCTAAAGAAATCATGGGCAACCTTCCCCGTTAAGAGATCTTTCCCGTAACAATATTCGAACTATTAATCTTTGGATAAAATTTAGGATTAAAAAAGTAGACTTTTACAACCAACATAAGTTGAATCCTAACAATTGGATGTACAAAGTAATAATCGTAAAATTAACCATACTTGCATCAACTTGTGAGAAATTGTACTAGCTTAATCAGGTCTTGAGTGTTAAATACCTGTCGAAAGAATTTTGTCAATTTTCAAAAGTGTTACTCCACTCAAACCTGGATTCGTGGCCGAATAATAAGTTTATAAACCGAAAAAAAGGTAATAATAATTGTAAAATGACCATTTTTAAACTTTTCTTAGATACTATACAAGGATAATAGTTTTCTAGCCACGTAGGCTACAATTTTTATCCTTGGGCACCTTATCCAATTCCACCAAAAAGCTTGCACATATTTTTGTTCCTAATTTTGGGTGGAATCCGTACAAGCTTGAAATAGTCTATATTTTAAGTCTTATCCCGACACGAGCTGCTTTATTGGTTAAAAGGTAGGAGTTGGCCTACAAATAAAAATGGGCAAATTATTTTTACGTCCTTGATTTTTGGTCAGAATATACTTTTTTCTTCGGCGAATCTCCACGTGAAATAATCAAAATACCCCTTTCACTTAAAAAAAGAGCAAATTACTCTCAAGTCACTAACATTTGGTCACCCTCTCCGTAGGGTCCCTGACTTTTGAAAAATGATTGTCTCGTCCTTAAGTTTTGATGATGATAGACTCTCGGGTCTCTGGCTGACGTCATCGGCTTTTTTTTCATTTTTGATTATGAAAATGACCAAAATACCCTTAAACAAAAATATAAAAAAATTCACCTTTCATCTCCAAAAATTCACCTAGTCATGGAACACTATAATCATTACCAAAATAAAAATCAACCCCGAACCCCGTTACAACCTCGTCTCCTACCGGTGGGGCCATCTGGCGTCGTCTTATAGCACCGCCAGTGGCCTGAAGGTTTACTTTGTGAGGAGCATCGAGCGAGACTTGATCGAGAGGTTTACTTTGTGAAGCGAAGGAGGAGGCGGAGGAGGGAGAAGATGAGATGTTGCATTTCTCACCTCACCTCGCTGTCGTTCTCGCCGGTTTTGCCTTCGAGGCTTATCGCGGCCCTCACCTCACCTCGCCGTCATTCTCGCCAATTTTGCCTTCGAGGCTTATCGCGGCCCTCGCTACTGTTCTCGCCGGTTTCGCCTTCGAGGCTTATCGCGGCCCTCACCTCACCTCACTATCGTTCTCTTCGGTTTCACCTTCGAGGCTTATCGTGGCCATCACCTCACCTCACCGTCGTTCTCTTCGGTTTTGCCTTCGAGGCTTATCGCGGCCCTCACCTCACCTCACCATCGCAGAAATCGTCCAAAGGGTTTCAATTTCTGGGCTCATCAACCTCACCTCTTTTTGTTTTGGGACTTGGGTTCAATTGAAGTTAAGGTTTTTAATTTGCTGGGTGTTTGTAACGCCGCTGCAAATTGCCTTCATTCCGGCAGTAAACCCGGGGTTAATCAAAGTTAGGGTTCAATCGAAGATAGGGTTTTTAATTTGTCGGGGTTGATTTTAGTTTTTATATTGATTTTAGTGTTCCTCGGGGTTCATGTTCACCGGGGGAAGACAATTGGAGGGTTGATTATGTCGTATGATCTTAGTTGTATTTTTTATGTTCTTGGTTGTGTTATTGATGTTGGTTAGTTTGATCTTATTTTTAGGTTGATTTTTGGTTGTTGGTATTTCTTGGTCAAATGTTGAAGAAGGAAATTTTTTTGTTTTTTGTTTAAGGGTATTTTGGTCATTTATATGATCAAAAATGAAAAAAAGAGTCGATGACGTCAATCAGGGACCCGAGAGTCTATTATCATCAAAACCTAGGGAAGGGATAATCATTTTTTAAAAGTCAGGGACCCTAGGGGAGGGTGACCAAAGGTCAAGAACTTGAGAATAATTTTCCCAAAAAAACCCCTTCTTCCTTCCCACTTATCTTCTTCCTCACACCTCAACCAAAATCAAAACTTAAAATCAAAATCAATTAACATCCAAGCTTAAGGAGGCAAGCAGAAATGAAAAAAAAATTAAGAACAGACAAAATTAATTATCCAAGAATTTAATTAATCGACCCAGACAAGCCCTAAAAATTCAATTTTCCCTAAATTTAAATCCTTCAACGTCGGTCAGGTTCTTTGTCGGTGTGATTGAAGCTGGACCCATGCGGCGTCGGGTTCCTCGATGACTGCAGCGAGTTTATCTCTGCATTGGTGAGGTTTGACGGTCGTGGTGGTGGACGACACCCCCTGCGACCACCGCGAAAAGACGAGCCACGACAGACGAGAACGGTGCACAGTGACGTGGAGCTTCCCATCCTCCTCAGACGGTGAGCTCATCAACAATCGATAGGCGACGGTGAGCCGTGGCAAGCCATGGCAGACAAAGACGGCGAGCTCGTCAACAACCGATAAGCAACGATGAGGCACGACAGATGAGGACGGTGAGCTCTTGGGTATCGAATCCCAGCACCCGCATCAAAGTCGGGGTAGAGCTCGGTCATGATGTGGAGGTGGACATCGTCCTAGGATTCAATGAGTTGGGTATCGAATCTCGGTATGACGACGCTCTTAATGTTCTTAATTCATTGATTTTAGGGCCCAGGTTCCTAATTTTAGGTCTTATCCTCCTCGATTCAGTTGTTATGTGTTGCTGCAATCATGGTATGGTGTATGTGCTATTGGGAAATAATAATAGACCAGCAATCACTTTGAACAAAATTGAAACGAAAAACACGAGAGATTTGGTCACCCAGTTCGACAAGAATGTCTACGTCTGGAGGACTGCCAAGCCGCGAACTTTCTACTAGGTCTCTTGTGCGTCACTACACTTTTTGTCGCATATTACAATGGGTCTTATATGAGTTTATATAGAGGAGTAACCCTACAAAGAGTGGGGATCACAAAATAAACAAAATAGGAAACGAAAATTAAGGCTGTTAACCGGACCTAGCGGTCGCTAGGTCCTCAGCTTCCCAACATTCTGCCACCCCCTAGCGTTCGCTAGGGGCCTGGCATCGGCTAGGTTCTTCACTTCTCCTTTCGCTCGCCATCCACTTGGCGGGTGCTCGTACTCATGCGTGGTCTTCACTCGATCATCCAACACCTTCTCCGAGTACCAAACAGACTCCATAACTTAACAATCTCCCACCTGGAGACTGACCTCATCACTTGTCACCTTTCACTAAATGACCCTCTTCACTGTATTGGCACGCCAGGCCTCTTCTCAGTTCCTCAGGCTGACTGAAGCCATGTTCAGCTTCAGCTTCTCCAAGACAACCACCTTGGTCATCATGTCTGCATGATTCACGCTTCCTTTAATCTTCTCAAGTTTCAAGATCTTCTTCTCCAAGAGATACCGTATGTAGTAATACCTCAGCTCAATATGCTTAGTCTTTGAATAAAAAGCAGAATTCTTTGCTAAGTGAATCACACTATGGCTATCACTGTGGAGTACACTGTCTTTTTGCTCCTTCCCCAACTCACCCAAGAAATTCTACAACCATACCATCTCTTTGCTCGCTTCCGTCACTGCCACATACTCACTTTCTACAGTTGACAAAGCACTATCTTTTGCAACTTCGAAACCCAGGAGATCACTGTCCCTCCCAGCGTAAACACATACCATGTAGTGCTTCTTCTCCCATCAAGGTCACTGGACCCCAAGTTCGCATCAACATATCCTGTCAGCTTCACTTCACTGCCCTCGAAGCATAGGGCCTTCTCAGTAGTACCTCTCAAGTACTCTAAGATCCACTTCACTGCCAACCAATGCTGCTTGCATGGATTGCTCATGTACCTGCTCACCACTCCCACCGCATGTGTGATGTCTGGCCTTGTACAGACCATAGCATACATTAGGCTCCCCACTGCTGATGCATAAGGAGTCTTCTTCATCTGAGCCTTCTCCGCCTCACTCTTAGGCGAATCCTTGTTAGATAGCTTAAAGTGTCCACCCAAAGGTGTACTCGTAGGTTTGGCCTTCTGCATGCTGAACCTCTCCAACACCTTCTTGATATAGTCAGCATGCGAGAGAAACAGCTTTCCTGCTACTTTGTCTCGCTCGATCCTCATCCCTAGGATTTGCTTAGCCTCACCCAAATTCTTCATGGCAAATCTCTCAGACAATTGCTTCTTCACCTTACTCACTTCTCTAGCACTTGAGCCTGCTATCAACATGTCATCAACATAAAGCAGGAGGATGATATAGCTATTTTCCAACCTCTTGAAGTAACAGCAATGGTCTGCTTCATAATGCACAAAGTCTATCTCGTGCATGAATCCATCAAACTTCTTGTACTACTACCTCAGAGCTTGCTTGAACCCATACAAGCTCTTCCTCAACCTGCACACAAGTCCACTGTTACCTTCTGACAAGTACCCTTCTGGCTATTTCATGTAAATCTCTTCTTTTAGATCATCATGGAGAAAGGCTGTCTTCACATCCATCTGCTCTAACATCAGATTCTCTGCAACTACCATACTCAACACCATTCGAATAGTAGTTAGCTTCACAACAGGAGTGAAAATATCGGTAAAATTAATACCATATTTCTGTTGAAATTCCTTCACAACCAGTATCGCCTTGTAACGCTATGTGCCATCTGCCTCTTGCTGCCTCTTGCTTAACTCTATAAAATCACTTGTTTTGTAGTGCCTTTTTTCCTTTTGGGAGTCGGACCAGTTCTCAAGTCTCATTACTCCTCAACGACTCCAGCTCGTCATCCATTGCAAGCTTCCACTTGTGCACCAGCTCACTCCACTGTGCTTCTGCAAAATTCTCCGGTTCTCCTCCATCTGTCAAAAAGAGGTAATAGTTAGTAGGTGAATACCTGTCTGGCAACCCACGCTGTCTGGTGGATCTCCGCTGCAGAACCACTAGCGGTAGAGAATTTGGTTCTGCCTCCTCCTCGGCCCCTTGGCCATTCAGTACTTTCTTGCTCCCACCCGAGTTCGAGATGTCTAACTCAACCACCTCACTACTAGAACCCTCCGCATCAGATGCACTCCTCCTGTCCTTGTATAATACCTTCTCATTGAATATGACATCTCGACTCTGAATGACTTTGCGACTTCCCTCATCTCAAAATCTGAAGCCAAAATCCTCTCCTCCATACCCAATGAACGTACACTTCGTGGACTTGGCATCCAGATTGCTCCTCTCAACTGCATTAACATGAACATACCCAATACAGCCAAATACACGAAGATAGAAAAGATCAACCTCCTTACCACTCCAAGCCTCCTCTGGTATCCCACTCTCCAAAGGAGCTGATGGCCAACTATTAATCAAGAATGCAGCAGTGTTGACTGCATCTGCCTAAAACATCTTCGGCAGGCTACACTTCAACCTTATGGCCCTGGCCCTCTCATTGAGTGTCATGTTCATCCTCTAAGCGATGCCATTCTGTTAGGGGTTCCAGCTACTATCTTCTCCATGCGAATCTCATTCGCTGCACATTACTCCTTGAACCCTTGGAGCTCATACTCTCTGCCATTATCCGATCTCAAGCACTTCACCTTAAGACCTGTCTCTTTCTCAACTAGGGCTTTTCATTTTCTGAAGGCGTCGAAGGCACCAGACTTATGTTTCAGAAAGTAAATCCATACCTTTCTCGTGGAATCATCAATGAAGGTCATATGATATTACGCACCACCCAAGGATGCCACTAGTGCCGGGCCCCAAAAATTACTGTGGACTTCAAGCTTTTGCTCCTTTAGGGACTTGTCACCTCTCGAAAAGCTCACTTTCTTCTGCTTTCCAATGTCACAATGCTCATAAAAACTGATATCAACTGTCTTTCAGCCTGGTAGCTTCCCTTTCGAACAAAGCACATTCATCCCCTTCTCACTCATGTGGCCAAGTCACTATGGCACAACTCTGCATCGTCCGCTGCACCTACAAGACCAATGCTATCATGGGTGTTCTTCGTCATACACAACGTACCTTCCTTCAAACCTCGAGCCACTACCATAGCTCATTTGGTAATTTTCTATGACCTGTAGCCAAAGGTCACCGTATAACCTTCATCAACCAGCTGCCCCACGGAAAGCAAATTCTTCTTCAACCCAGGAATATGTCTCACCCCCTTCAACTGCAACAAAGATCCATTCGGCATGCTGATTCGAACATCCCCATTGCCCATAACATGCATCGGCTCATCTTTCGCTAGATAAACCTTGCCATAATCACCTGGGGTATATAACTCCATCATCCATGTGTCATTGCATGAATGGAACGATGCTCCAGAATCCAGCACCCACGCCTCCAATTGACTGCTCACACTCAGGACCACCACCTCCATGGTCATCTGTTGTTGCGTTAGCTGACTTGTCCTCCCTCTTTGGTACCGTACACTGATCCTGAAAGTGACCATACTGATCACAATTCTAGCACTGGACTGAGCTCTTATCCTTCCTCGAACCCTTCCTCGATTTGGATTTTGACCTGCTCCGATCCTTCTTCGAGTTCTCCCTTGACTCGGACCTCGCCTTATTCCCTGCACTCAAAGCTGCAGTCAAGGCTACTCTGAATTCTCTCCTGCAGATCTCTTCACTCATGATCAAATCTCTCACCTCGTCCAACTTAAGCTATACATCCCCGCTGAGGCACTGACTGCAGTCATAGTACCATTCCAGCTCTCAGGTAAAGAACTCAGCAAAATTAGAGCTTGTACCTCATCATCGAAGTTGATTTTAACTAACCTCAACTGGGCAATTATTGTGTTAAACTCGTTAAGTTGCTTGGCCACCATCGTACTCTCTACCATCTTGAGGTTGAACAACCTCCTCATCAGGTGCACCTTATTTACAGCGGATGACTTCTCTTACATCTCAGACAAAGTCTCTAGCATCTCCTTGGTAGTCTTTGATTTTACCATATGCAAAACAACGTTCTTGGACAATGACAAGCGCACCACGCTCATCGCCTTCCTATCCAACAAACTCTACTCTTCTTCCTTCATGTCTTCGGGCTTCTTCCCACCAAGAGGTAGGTACAAATCTTTTCCATACAGATAGTCCTCTATCTGCATCTTCTAGAACCTGTAGTCCATGCCATCGAATTTCTCCACGGGCGACTTCCCTTCACCCATCATGATCGCTCCCACGGCCCTCTAACCTTCAAGATCTGATACCAATTATTGGGAAACAATAATAGGCCAGCAATCACTTTGAATGAAATTGAAACGAAGAATACGAGCAATTTGGTCACCCAGTTCGATAAGAATGTCTACGTCTGGGGGCGTGCCAAGCCAGGAACTTTCCACTAGGTCTCTTATGCATCACTACACTTTTTGTCACATATTACAATGGGTCTTACATGGGTTTATATAGAGGAGCAACCCTAGAAAGAGTGAGAATCACGAAATAAAAAAAAATATGAAACAAAAATTAAGGCTGTCAGCCAGACCTAGCGGTCGCTAGGTCCTCAGCTTCCCAACATTCTGCCGCCCCTAGGAGGAGGCACCCCCATATCCTTGGATATCATGGCAGCCTACTTGATAACATTAACCACCGTAGCAGGCTCACCATCCCAATGAACACCAATTTTGACAGCTACAGCTCGAGAAACAGCGGCCATTTCTATTAAAATATGTTCTTGATCTTTTTTGGTGGCGAGAGAGTGAGAGATTTAATTGTCGGATTTGCTTGAGCCAAAAGATTTCTTAAGAGAATTGTTTCTGTTTGGATAGAAGCTTTCTTGTTGATTGAGAAGGATAATACCTTTGTTGAAGGCTTCCTGATACGCTGAGAGGTACGAGGCACCACTTTCGGAGAATTGAGCATCCTTCAGCCACAAAACCAAGGGAATCAGTAACATCAATTTGTTCCTGCCCATTCGCCAAGCATGAATTGACCTCAACATTAACAACTTGAACCTCGTCCACACCAGCACCTTCCCTCCCAGAACACTCGGCCTCTTTGTTCTTAGGCAGACTAGCCTTTTCTAACTGCTCTTTTCTCATGCATAACATGTGCCCGAGTAGTAGTAACTACAATTGCACCATATGGAGAGTTTGTATCATCATGCACTAGACCCACACTCTTCTGCAAATCAACAAACTCAACCGCCTCCCTAATCTCACCTTCCTCGACTTCCAACAAAGCATTGATGGCATTGGAAATCAGTACACCCCTTGGCTCAACCAAAGTAGAAGTTGGCAATGAAGAACATAGGCCATGAGTACTTGCTGACGTAGTAGTAGGAAGAACACTCGAACCACTCCTGCCCTTTTGGACCCAAAGTTTTTTACATCCTTGAGGAGCAGTCTTTTCACCATCGGGTACTCCCCGCTTATCCAAGATAGCCTCCGTATATCGCGCAATAGAAGTAGGTGGGTGTAACTTGCGGTATTTGTCCACACCGTGACCAAGTACTTGACAATGATCACAAAAGAGAGGGAGATCCTCGTACACCAGTTCTACCAAAACCTTTTCGCTTGTCAACTCCAAAAGAACCTGGTTCGGACGTGGTTGCAACATATCTATATCCACAAGAACACGAATATCTACCCCATTGAACATGTTCAGAGCCTCCAAATCCAATCGAATGGGGGAACCTGCAGCAGCAGCCAAACCAAAAATAATTTCCTGGGAGACATATTCCATACTTACCAACTTGACCCATACCTTAGCCGAAGTCGAAGAAACCTGAGAAGGCTTGAAGCTCGGCACCCAAGGCTGTAAATGCAGAGGTCTGTGTGAAAACTAAAGTATCCCCGTCCAAGCGGTGGCATCTTCCAACCGTGGACAGACCAAACCTTCATCAAGGCATTATGAAATTCAAACGAATAGCATGGTTTAGAACCTTTGGGCATAACAAGTTGACCAATAAGAGCAATCTTCCCAAACGATTCGCAAATAGCAGAGCGCTCCTCGTCCAACACAACAACTGCCAAGTTGTCTATAATCACAAGTTTAAGGAACTTACCCTTATCTGACCAAACCCTAGGCTTAGGGCAAAAAAGGGCAGCGAAGGAATGAGCCCGGGGTAGCTTGGCCTGCATCGGAGTGGGCTGGACCACCCCAACAGCGGGAGAGGTCGCTTTCGAAGGAAGAGGAGCAGCCACAGGATCCTCTGAAGACAACAAGGAAGGAAGGCTTGGACCTCCCTGATCTGTCGCCATTGTCAGAGAGTAGGTGGAGGTCATCGCCCCTGTGGCCGGCGAAGGCCAGGGCAAGAGCCCTCCGGCTTGGTTTACCGACGGCAACTCCAAGGGCTCGATGATTGAAATGGAAATTTTAGGGATTTTGACTTTTCTCTGAGAAACGGAGAGGGTTACGTTTCCTCACCTTTTTTCTGGGAACAATTCGAATTTTTGATTTTCATATATGATCCTTTGTTTAAAAAAACACACAAAATACGTTATTTACGAATGCAAGTGGTTTAAACGATTTGACACTTGGAGACTCGGGCATTTGTGCAAACTTCTGTGATAAAAAAGGCATCGTTTTGAAACTGGCATAGCCCTCTGGCTAGACAAGAGTTCCACCCGTAGTTGATGAGATGTCTTGGAGAAAAATTTTAAAACAATGCCATTTTATTATAAGTTTTCAAACAACCCCTCAAATTCTCCACCCACTATTAACTCCTTAAACCTTCTCCTCTAGAAGAATACTTATAGTGCCTCTCCCTCCAAACAATTTTTTTTTGTAGCTAAAGTCTGGATATCCATCACATCCACAGATATGCGTTTTTTAAATCACATGATTGAAAATCGACCAAAGTGAAGTTTTTCCTTTCTTTTATCAACCGAAAAGGAAAAAACTACCAAGCAACTAACAAGGACAGACGACCTAGTTTGAAGCGTCCTCTGTCTCTAACTTTTAGAGAGAAGTGTCCTCTCTCTCTCTGAGAGTTTTTTTTTTCCAAACCTAGGGTTTTATCACAACCGCCCACCTTTCCCAGATCTAACCTTACACCTCTTCCTCTCCTCCATGGCTTCCACTCCTCCTCCAGGGCTTCAAGTTTTTCTTCATCTCATCCACGGAGTTCCATCCACCTCCTCCTTGGTGGCTTGAAGCGCGACCGACCAAGATTTACCATAAGTTCGACCGGTGACCTTGGGCTCCGCCACTCCAAGGTCGTTGCTCACAAGTTTAGTCAGCTCCTCACCGTCCTCTGTCCCTGTCGTCCGGCCACTCCAGTCGTCGCCACCCGTTTTTAGGTCGGAGTCGTCTTCAACTCCTGGACTCAGTCTCATCCAGGCGCTCCGGGCCGTCGCTCAACCTCCGCTCTTCGCCTACCATCTCCACCTCTTCTTCACCTCCTCGACGCTTTCGGGAGCTTGCCCACCTACCAGAGTGCCAGTGCTGGCCTCGGTATGCGATCAGAGGGGTTGGTCACTATAGACCACCCCTCCGATCTACGTATGTTTTTACTATTTTTGTTTCCTGATGTTTGGTCTTCCGTAGTGTTGTCTTATGTTTTTGTTCATTTTATATTTTTGTTTAGTATAGTACTTATTATTTTGTCCTTGTCGCCACGAGCTACTGTACTTGTTGTTTTGTCCTTGTCGCCACGAGTTGCTAACTCTTCTTTGGGAGGATTCGTCCGACCAGATTTGCCTCCTTTATGAAGTTTCTTATTGTTCCACACCTTGTGTGTGGCTCAATTTATGTTATCTGACCTTGTGTTGACATTATTTCGGTCATGTCTTCTACCTCTTTTTTTTAGGGATCTCAACTCTAGTATATGCTAATATTACCATATGACCAAAGTTACAAACTGTACCACCCAGCAGTGTTGACTTTTGACTATATAACTTCTATCATTGTATTTCTTGTTATTTTATCTATGTATTTCTATCTTTCTCGTATTGTAACATATTTATATTAATATAGACTCCGAGCTATCATTAAAAAAAACTAACAAAAACTAACAAGGAGAGGAGGCTTCATCAAAAAAAAAAACAAGGACGGGCACCTCCATTGACGTAGTTAATGCTCTTAAAAGGCGCCCATATGCAGAGTCAGAGGCCTCATTAATGGAGTGTCCTCTGGAATGCGGACCAAAAGGGTGGCTAGCCATTACAGGAGCTCCAATGAGAGCTTCAATACAAACAAAAGAACGAATGTGGAGGTTTCCTAAATCACACAACACTCGAGACATTTGCACTGGATTTAAGGAGGAAATCACCTCAGAGGTTTATTTACACAAGTAAAAACCGTGTAATACACCCCCGTCTCGTGACTGGAAACCCCTTCGATATCGAGACCGAACTGTCGCGAGGACACGACCACCCGGGTGAACCAGCCGCTCATCGGTGTAAGATGTTAGCATACAATTGCGGAAGAAAATATACAGGATTGTGTTAGTGAAATGGCAGAGAGACCGTCGGGTTGACGGAGGCTAGTCAACTCTGCCTGCTGCCATGCACTCAAATCTGCAAAGCTTCTCTTGATAAGGCCAAGCAGGGGAAGGAATCCGACCACCAAGGGCTGACTTAGTAAATAACATACCATCAGCCCCAGGTGACAATGACCCTACCATGACGCCTAATATGGCAGACAGAAGAACTCAATCATTCGTCTTGTCCAAAAAGATATAATGGCAGAGTTCCCCACCATTTAAACCCCAAAACAAACTCACAACCACCATCCATGGATGACCTCTTACCCTTTTGGCAAGCCAGAGGTTCCTGGTAAGGTCCCACGGCCATCTCCATTATATCGAAGCATGCAGAGTGGTGCGTTAGTGTCAACAACTACCATATGAACTGCATATTTAATATCGCTGGCAGACAAACTGCTCGAGTGACAACAACGAATAATAGCATGAAGCCGGGTCCTCGAAAGCTAACCTCAGCCACTTGTCAATCCCAAGATGGATTTGCATCAAAAGGTATCAATGCTTAGCCACTCGTTGTAGCCAACTTCCACAAGTGTGTTACCCCATGATATCTAAAGATGGCCCAAACAAGATTGTCAGCCATCTGTCAACATTGGATTTTTCCCTCGAATATCCTGCGTAGACCGATAATCAACGTTCGATTTCTGCCCATGCAACTCCTGGTTTGATGCACTCAATCAACGGCGGACGTTGATGAGATTAATTACTGATTCTCCAATCACCTGCCACTGGAAATTTTAAACTGATGTTGGCAACCCGTAATTGTGGAACGATCTAATTCGTCCATCATAACCAGCAGTCACAATGACCAGACCCCAGGCATGAGAAGTGGCAGTGTTCTGACATGATGATTTCAGAAACCTGAACTGAGATCTATGAATTGACAGAGAAATTCCTAGTTTTGATGTAGGAAGCTTTTCTTCAGGCCAGGTCGCTGATCCCTTGGGAAAGGATTCCAAGAAATACTCTTTGCCAAGACAGAAAGCAGTTGAGTGAAAAGGCAGAACTTCGGGTGGGTTACCACGAGCAATGTCAAGTCCCCAATGATTTTCCGAGTTCCGTTGTCTAAAACCAGACCAGGGTATCGCTATAGATGCATCCGTGCCAAAACGTTCACAAGACTTTATGGTCTTTCCTTGGAAAGAAGTCCCTAGCTGATCAAAGTGGTTCCACATATATACATTTGAATCTTCAGATGCTGAAATAATGTGCCTCCCATCCAGAGTAAAACTCGCAGATAAGAGGTTTGATGCAGACTTTGAACCTAAACAAGCGGCATGGAAAGATGTAGTATTAAAACTTCCGCATGAGACATCCTTAATGACAAAGGTCAGGAGCTACATGCAATTCCTAAAATCTCACAATAATTAAGCAACAGGTGAAAAGAACCTTTTGGATGCAAGGGAAAATAATAATAGAAAAAAGTGCATACCCTTGTATTTGGAGACGACTTCATGTCCTTGAAGAACTCTAACTTGTGAATCAGCACAAGTCACCATTACTTTGGTGGAATCTTCGGGGGAAAACTGAGCAGAAAGCTAACGTCAATGAGAAAACAATAAAAAATTGGAAGAGAACAAGCTAAAAAGAGAGTAAGCATCATAAAAAATACCTGGAATCCAGTTATCCTCTTGCACGGTGACTTTTTTTTACTGTTCAGGCAGACCTGTGCGTCCAATTGCAGATGATTGTCTGAACCAGGTAAAACAAAAGTGCTTTCATCAATGAATATGACATTCTTCTTCGAGAATCATCCACAAACACAATTACAGTCTGTTTGCACCACCCAATAGTTAACGACGTTAAACTAAGATATCCCAACAGCTGACTACATTCCTAAGAGAAAATAATCAGAACTCCTTGACATTTTAACCGGAACAGAGAGGTAACAATTATGAAACTTAAAAGTACCTGACATGCTATAAAACCGACAATTGCCTTCCATGGAGCCAACAATTACCCCCTACAGGATTGACAAAGAAGCATTCTATCAGGAAAATAATATGTCAGAAGAGAACAACAGAACAAGAATGACACAATATGTAAGTGTAAGAGAAGACAAACCTGGCCATCTGGGCGATAGCACACAGCTGAGATTATATCTTTAGCATCTGTCCAATCAACAACTTGGCAAGTTGAAATTGCCCAAATGCGAACTTTCCCATCTATTGACCCACTTATGAAATAGTTGTCATCCAAAGGGTTAAATTGAACACTAGTGACTGCACAAATTTAAATGATAAAGGAAATGAGACAGGTTTTTGTCTGAAAAATGGAAGTTAGATGAAGGTTGGTGAACTGGAGATGACGAAAACGGCCTATACATGATCAGGTGATTAAAATGTTCAGAAGCATACCGTAATTGCTGTGGGAAAAGACCCCTAGACATTCATCAGACCCCACTCTCCATAGACGAATAGTCTTATCAATCGAAGCTGACAAAAGATGCTGCACCAAGAACATAGATTAATTGCTATTTAGTTGGGATGGTTAACAAAACATGGTAGATTTCTACTTTTTGGGAAAATTCTCGCAGTTTGCTGTAAAGTTGCTCACATTCTTTGTTGACCATGAAAGATCCAGTATCTCGGCCTTATGGCCATGGAACTCATGCAATGGCTTCTCCAATATCCTGAATACTTTTGGAGGGAACATAACACAAGCAGAATCCGATGTTTTCCTCAGACTCCTCAGTTTAAATGCTTTCTCCTTATCCAGAAAGTGAGGTTTGAGCTCTGAGAGATGATTCACAGTGAAATAGATACAGGAAGGATCTATTTCTGGAGTGTCGAGCTCATTTGACCTCTCGTCCTCCACCACTAGCCACAATCGTACCGTCCCATCCATGCCAGCACTTGCAAGGTACTGGCCATCGGGGCTGAATTTCATTGTCAAGATTGAACCTGTATGGGCCTGTATGTCCTGGCTCATATAGAGAGCTGAAAGTTCCTTCATCCGTTTCCCACTTTGGTGAACCTTGACTCTTTGTACCCTGCCCAAAGGGGCATCATCGTGCCTCGGTTTTTCAGCCTCATGTTGCTTACGTGCAGCAGCACAAGCCATGGAGCGTAATCTACACAGCCATTTCTTGAATCTTCTTGGCGTACTGATGGGTTCATCTTGCTGCTCCTGCATCAGCCAATGAGGTGATGGGGAAAAACTATTCTCAGATAGACTAGCTGCTTCTAAAAATTCTGATCCCAACTCACAACCATCACTAGAACTCTCTTCATGTCCAACTTCAACCAGATCATGCATCACCGCCCCATCTGCAGTACCGTCTCTATAGAAGCAATCCCTCAATGAAGTAGAGTTACCACCAGAAACGTGCGCCACCGTCGACTGAGAACAACAGAGCTCATCTTTCCCACCAGACTCTCTCAAAACTGCACCACTATTCTCTCCAAGCCTGTCTACCGAGCCCCCGTCCCCCCCATCCCGGTCTACCTCCACTCCGATCAAATGGAGGAAGCTACTCCGCCGCTCCTTAACACTTCCCGGGGTGTTAACCCACAAATCATAGAGCAGAGTCCTCCCATTTGGATCGTCAGACTTCCCGTCATCAGAAACCGATGCAATGTCCTCACAAGCATCAAAGAAAGGATACTCTTCCTCACCGCGGCTGCCCATTGTTTTCCTCTCAGTTCAACCCATCGGCCACCACCCCTTTTTAAGCTCCAAAACAAAGTGCAAAAACCTTGATTCCCCCAGCAACAAGCAATCCCAACACACTGAGAAACATTTAAAAATTTAGTAAATAAAAAAAAACACAAATTCCAAGACCACCACTAACATCTAATATATATCACACCCCTACCATAAAAAAAACACCCACCAAATCCCCACAAAGATCCCAATCCCTAGCCATTGAACCCAGACCCTCCAAATAAAAAACACAACAGAAGAAAGCCTCCAACTTTCACCATTTCCTAACCCCCCACAAAAAAAAAACATATCTTGGACAACTTTAACGCCATCATTAGTGAACCTAACCACCCCGAAATTTTAGCGACAATTTGAGTAACCCCTAGAAAGTAAAACAACAGAAAAGCAAACCCATTAACTGGTTTACGGTAAAAATCATCCATCCCCCCTGGATTACACCCATAATTGGGGACACCCCGAAACTATACCTTTTTTTTTATTGGAGAAAAAAAAAGAGAGGGGAAAATGATGTTAGATGCTTACGAAGGGTGTGGGTTCCTAGAAGATTTCTGTGAGACGGTAGAGAGGAGAAGAGATCAAACCGTCCATGAAAATTTCTAAGCTTTTTGGATTCTCTCTCTCTCTCCCTCCCTCCCTCCCCCTATTTATCTCTCTCTCTCTCTATGTTTCTACAGAGAGAGCAAAGAGGGAGAGACCAAAGCAGAAAACCAGATTAAAAAATGTCTAAAATAAGAAGCGGTGATACCATAGGAGATAGACTAGAGCAGTTTTATTATTATATTTTTCTGGGCGTTGGTCGCCGGAGGGAGGGGGGAGAGAAGTAAAGAACTAAAAATACACTGGAAATATCCTAGAGATACCCAATTATATTTTATTAGGTACTATTTTGTAATTTATCCATTATCACGTCAGCATAGAATAATTTTAGTTACTACCAACTGGACAATCCACGTAGGCTTCAAAACGGAAAAAAAAATTAGTCGTGTTGTATGAATTTTAAACTACATGTATCCAAGTGAGAATTTATAGTACTACTAGGTACTAAAGTGTATTTTTTGCTACTTTAATTTTACAAAATCGTAGGCCGGTGACGCATAAATTAAGTGATATCAACCTTGTCAACAATACGACGTGTTGAAATTTCAATCGTTCTAGATAAGATTTTGATATTTCAACAAGAACTTTGGCATTTGACTAGCATATTAAGTTGAACCGGGATTTTCGATTTGATGAATAAAACACAAATGATTAGTGATGTAGATCTGTTCGATAAATTCAAAAAAATGCGACGGAATAAAAGAAAGATCACTTTTTTTAACCAAAATAAGATCACATTTTTAAACCAAAATAATATGTTTTTATGGCTTATTGTTATAAAGAAATTTATAATGAACCATAACTCTTAGTTGGGACAAAAAATTAACCAGAAAATAAATTAAAAAGAACATAAATCCAAGTATTTTAGGAATGTAATAAAAGTGAAAATCTAGCATAATTGACGGGAACAAGGAATGGAATTGCTTCGTCGTAGGTATCCGTGAAAACGGGTGGCCCGAGTAATTGTAATTTATATATATACTATTATATAGGTAAATGATGTTTGTAAATGACTAAATATGCAAACTCGTGTGAACATTTCGTTCGAGCCATTAGGTCCGATCAGATTTTAGCTGATTAATAAGGTAACCGAGTTTAAGACCATACCTGGGACGGAAATTACTCTGATTAATGGTCTGATCGTTCAGACTATCAATCAAATCATATTTTTTTAAACGTTATTTTTTTGTATCAGCAAGTTTGGGTATTCACTCCATTAATTTAAATTTAAACTTGGTATAATATGTAATAAACGTCACCCAACAATTATTAATGTAAAGCTTTTATTGTTGGAAGGATTGATGAGGTTAGCGAAGAAACCAGAATTATAATAAAATTAAATATTGAGGAGGGAAAAATAATTTATTGAACACGAAAGACCTGATCAGAAATAAGACCAAACACGAGGGACCCGCCAGTAATTTACACTTTCTCTTTTCCTCTTTATTTTGGAAATCAATGTAGGAGTTTCGGATTGGTGATCTTCCCTTTTATCAATGTTTTCAAAACAGCGGTCCGACCGGTCGAACCACTACTCGGGATTAAATCCGAAACGATTTTTACATAAAACCCAAAATGCGGTTCGACCGGCCAAAATTTGGTCGTACCGCTCGGTCAGGTGCTTCCGGGTGAACCAGTTCGCCCAGATTAGAAAATTTTGTGTTTATTTTTTTATTTTATCAGATTTAATTTAGAAACAAAACCTCAACTTCTATTCTCGGAGTGTATATATCACTTTTGAATCACAATAAACTTATATTTTTAACAATTCTCGATAATATGTCAACTAAGTTAAACGAATTGAACTAATATGTCGAACAAGAAAACTTGTTTAATTCATGTTTGAAGACTTTATTTGGATAAATTGTATAACAAAGTTGCTAAATATGTGAAATTATTTGGTATTTTATCTTTTTTTACTCTAAATTAAATTTATCAAACTTTATTTAATAATATTAATATATAATATAAGTTCCGGTCAGACCGGCGGTCCAACCGATCAGACTAATCGAACCAAAATTTTTGAGATTTCCAAATCACCTACCGGGTCGTTTTAAAAACATTGCCTTTTATTGATCCGTCCATGGAATTTATTGCCGTCTGTTAGCTTTTGTTAGGAACTATGACCTCTCGGCCTTTAGGTGTGGCTTAAATGAGAAATGGATGAATAGTGAAAAGAAAGAAAAACTCACATTCAGCTATTCTTTCAGTTAGAATACAATTTCCCATTAAAATAGTGTATATGAAAATGATATCAAATTAACTATCTTGTTACAGCTCA
The DNA here is from genome assembly GCA_963995505.1 of Hypericum androsaemum. Lineage (NCBI taxonomy): Eukaryota > Viridiplantae > Streptophyta > Magnoliopsida > Malpighiales > Hypericaceae > Hypericum > Hypericum androsaemum. The sequence goes on from OZ023182.1 coordinate 16,488,100, forward strand.
ATTTAATCGGATCATTGATTTAAGATACCGAATAGTTTCGACTATATTTACAATAATGTACACATGGGTTACTTTTCGCTAAGAATTTGTCTCGTAGCATACAACAATAAATTGTAAGCACACGGCTTTTCGAAGTCAACATAGGTAAATAGTACAAATACTCAAACTAATTTTTCCAAAATTTAATTATTTGGCGGATATATTTATGTTTCTAAATTTTTTCGGTACTTATTGTATGTACGCTTTATTAGAAAAAAGTATATTGTCCCTTCTTAGAATACTTGTTTTTTAATTGGAATCTTTGGATTACTTGTCAGTTGTCACCAATTATTTACTGATGTTACACTGCATAAAATCTACAACATGGCTTCAAGGGACAACATCAAAAATTGTTGAATTTTCTAATGTCTCTTCCGAGAAAAGTTTGAGTATGACAAGGGAATCCACGGGAAACACAATTTTGGGCGCATATCTTTCTAACTATTTCTTTTAATACACTATTTTTATAAGGTAGTATTCTTTATTTTCTTATACCTCTTGGTAATATTTATTGGGTCGAAAAATGACAAAGTTAATCTAACAAGTATTTAACATTGTCGCTTTTATAATAGTTTGAATTTGAGACCTCTTGATTAAGGTTGAATAACTCTCTTTCTTTTTTATACGAGCTCGAAAAATTGTTTATTAGTAAATGATAATTATATTTTAATTCATGATCAAGACAGATAAAAAATTGGAGAAGTGGTGCTACCGTGTTGGTTCAGCGAAATATCAAACTAACGATCATAATTCATAATCCAGTCATTTTACACGAATCAATAATTTCATTATATGGAACAATAATTGTGATTATATGTTGTTTATAATGGCACGTCTCATGCCAATTATTATAGGGAATGTTTTAAGAGGACAGCCGATCGCTCGACAATATACATGTCTTTCAAAGGAACAATATGCAGGAATATTGTAGCAGCAAAACTATTGCAGTGGGCGAGTGAACCAACAAAATTAAATCACTTTAACAAGGTCATTAATAAAGTAAAAAAAAAAATTTCAAAAAAATTAGGGAAAAGTCTACTTTAGTATCCTGTGGTATCGCCCAAAATTACTTTAGTACCCTGTGGTAAAAAACTGACCAATCGAGTCATGCTTATTCCAATTAACATAAAAAAAGTCCTCGGGCAGCTGCCCGAAATCGCCCAAAATCACTTTAGTACCCTGTGGTAAAAAACTGACCAATCGAGTCATGCTTATTCCAATTAACATCAAAAAAGTCCTCGGGCAGCTGCCCGGACCTGCCCGGACTACTTGGCCAGCCACGTCACCAAAATTTGATGACATGGCGCCACGTGGACATCCATCTTCTTCCCTCTCTTCCTCTCCTCCTCCTCCTCCTCCTCCTCGTCCTCCTCCTCGTCCTCCTCGTCCTCCCAAAGTGGGCAAAGTGGGTGGAGAAGGACGAGGAGGAGGAGGACGAGGAGGAGGAGGAGAGGATGAGAGGGAAGAAGATGGATGTTCATGTGGCGCCATGTCATCAAATTTTGGTGACATGGCTGGCCAAGTAGTCCGGGCAGGATTCGGGCAGCTGTCCGAGGACCTTTTTGATGTTAATTAGAATAAGTATGACTCGATTGATTGATTTTTTACCACAGGGTACTAAAGAGATTTTGGGCGATACCACAAGGTACTAAAGTAGACTTTTTCCAAAAAATTTACAAGGCCCTCTGTCCTCGCTAATCCCTTACAATTACCAGAAGTCAGAAAAGTAAAAAGCTCCATTGTTCCCAATACATGAAACAATGTTAATTACCTAAAGAATGTAGTCTCAAGTTTCAACCGTGTAAAGAATCTTTATAGTGCTTGTGATGGCCATGGCAATAGAAACATCGGAACTCGTAAGCATTAAGTTTCTGATATAAGTCCGATAGTATTAGAATTCGGGTAATTCTTTTGAAGATGATTAAAAATATTTTATTTTATCCTTTTCCGACAAATATTAAAGAGAATAAGCCCTTGTTCAACTTTATGGAAATTTTAGGGTAAGTTGGATCCGACCACAATCCTAAATCTTGGAACTTCCCTTAATTATGCTTCTTAAAGTTCAAAACAAGTTTACTTTTGTTAGTTAAAGTGGGTGGCAAGGCCTAGCTCCAATGGATAAATAATCATGCGGTCGTTGAAATTAGTGAGTAAGATTTGATGATTACCGTTGAGGAATTAGCCAAGCTGTTCGTACTTATCATGGCCATTAGAAGACAAGTACACACATTAAATTATACAATAATGCAACCATTTTTTGTTGGCAACCTTTTCCCTTTGTAATCAATTAGGGCTACTCTGGTCACTGTCGAGGAAAGGACGCGACAATCCATTTCTTTGTAACACCTGAAGCACTAATCTCTTTCTATAAACATAGTATCCAAGTAGAATGAGATTTTGATTCTTAAATTCATTCTTGTTTTAAATTTTACAAATAAAAAAATATTTTATTTGGATAGTTGTTTCTAAATAAAATTTGATAATATTTAGTTTTGAAACATCGATATTGACGAAAAATATTTAACATTTTGAACGGCCATTTGCTGGTGCCTCCTGTACGGGCATGTAGATATCATAATTTAGAGGGTCGAATCTGAATTTTAAATATAAATGAAAAAAAACTTTATAATTGAGCCAAGTACTTAGGGACAAACTTTAGACTAAGACGGCCTATACGTGCTATCAAAATCTTGAGTCTTGAGGGTCAATTATATCAATCAGAATAAAAATATAAATAAAATCCAAACTTTCTAATTGGGTCAATTACTTACGGACAAACTTTTGGTTAAGATGGCCTATACGTGCATTTTTAGATATCAAAACTTTTTTTTATAAGTATTAGATATCAAAATATCGAGGGCCATTTATATCAATTAGAGTTCAATAATAAATGGAAAACATTATTTCTTTATTGTGGTCAAGTACCTACCGACAAACGTTTGGTTAAGATGGCCGATATATATGTCATCATCGAAACATGTTAATTCATTAATTTGTCACTTTGGCTTCCAATCACTAACCCATTAATCATTCACTCAAAAAAAATTAATCATTCACAACATAATGAAAAACAGGTTGTATCACGAAAATTAAGTTGTACCGCTCTAGATACCAATTGAAGGTTATCCGTTTGATTCAATTGCTATTTCGAGTTTAAATATTATGCAGTAGATATTATTAATAAATTAATTATAGTAATTAAATATACTCGACTCTAGAATAATTTTGGACAATTTTGACGCCTGCTACTAATTAATTTACCTCTACTTAGACATTATTTTTACCTCTATTTAGATATTAATTGATTAAATTAATGGCAAACAAATATAGTATGGTATACAAAATTAATTTTAAGTAGTCAATCTGTCGTCAATTATTGAAATCTAATTGACCGTTCATTCGGTTTTAAAGTAACCAACTTTGACTAGTTAAATTAATCAAAAGATTCAAAACTAACCAATTTTGTCTGGTTCAAATAATCAAAAATATCACCAACAAATACTTAGATCAATTGGTGGGTGATTTATTCTAATGAGTTCTCGAATTCGAATAATTGAGTATACACCAATATTAAATACTCATTAAAAAAAATTTCAAAAATTATAACCGACTCGAATATAAATTAGTTGGAAAAAAAATAATTCTAGTCTACCTATAAAAAAGTTCAGGTTATCAAGTAAGGGTATGGTCCCGTGGAGAAGAAGCTGGATAGTGTTTTCAATTTGCACGCAAACTTATAAATCTAGTAAGAAGTGTGATGTCGGTAGCCGATAATCCCGACCCTCATGCATGAGCTAACTTTGCCATTAAAAATTTACGGATATCAAATGTGGATTAATTGGTATTGATTTAGCGATATGCGGATATTAAGTAGTATTAGCAACAACAAAAAATTATAAGTAGCAATCTTCATGCATACGTGTCAAATGCTGCTTTAGTGGCTTTCCGTGATTCATGTTAGGGTGCCAAGGGATAAATAAGTTTGGAATATGATATCCGTTACTTTTTATAGTACTTTTTTAGTGTTATCGATCATCACAAAACCGAATAGATAAATAGAGAGCAACACTGAATATTTATTTGTTCATAAGATTAGAATTTTACAAATTATTCAGAATATTCGTCAATAGTATAAATTCGGCACTTGTTAAAATTAATTTTCCGGCATGACTACGCTCACATGATTGCCACGCGGCTTCCAATTTTTTTTTGTTTATGATGATTTTAACGCGTAATTAACGAGTAATTATATGTTAAAACCAGATTAATTAATAAACTAATTCGTTAAAAATAAATCACTTACTTGTTGAAGCAAGAGGTCCACAGGTTCGGGTCCACAATGTCTTCGTGCCAGTCGAATTACGATCACGTTATAACGGATTCGTGATTGATTTTTACGAGATTTCCTCTATTGAAAATCTGATCAAAACTCAGGGACTATTCCAGAGTTTTTTTTCTTATTGAGTAGTTGTGGGAAAACTTACAGATTGGTTCAACCGAATTTGCCTTTTTATAGGAAAATCCAGACAACCAGAACGTGCCACGTGATGCGCATGGCTGCCACGTGGCACTTTTAGGCCACATGTCCGCCACGTGGCACTTCGGACCGCATGTTCGCCTTTTGGCATGCAGCGTGGCACTTCGGGCCGCATGTCCGCCACGTGGCATGCCGCGTGGCAAAGCTACCCCTAGCTTTGCCACGCAGCACCACGTCAACGTGCCACGCGGGCCGCCAACTCTAGCGGCAACTGCGTCAGCACCACGTCACGCTGACGTGGCGCTTGCGTGGCCTCGGGCCGGTCATCTCTGGTTGACTGGCCCATTCCACCCAAAATTTGGGCCTGATGGACCTGGGCCCAATCAGGCACAATAATAATTGCATGATTGGGCCTTTAGGTCCAACAGTTTAGGAAAAAATGAACTTTATTACTACGTGATATCATCCAGATTTTCTAAGTGATAAAAATTAAAAATATTAGACTCATTATATGTATTTTAAATCACAAATAACAAAGTGAGAAATCAGGATACTATATGACAATAAATTACACTTTTTTCTTTTCTTTATTCCTTTTCTTTATTGCCAGAATCGGAATCCTCCGCAAGAACAAAGCTTGAAGCATAATGCGGATGGTGTAAGAAGAGCATCCACTAACACTGCGGCAGCTGGAGGGCTTATCAGAGACAATACAGATCGATAGATTGGGGGTTTTGCAACTAACCTTGGTTCCTGCTCCTGTGCCATGGCTGAGTACTGGGCAGCCCTCAGAGGATTCGAATTAGCCTGACACTTGGGAATTAAGGACCTGCACCTGGAAGTTGATTCTAAGTTGGTTGCTGAAGCCATTAGCAGCACGAAGAGTATTCCTACCACAGCCCCCACCCTTCTTGTGGACATCGCGGATATCTTGAGTAGACAGTGGACTGTCACGGTTACTCATGTCTATAGGAAAGGCAATGGCTGTGCTGATTGGATGGCTAATCACAGATTTACGGTACCTATAGGGATGCACTTCTTTGAACACCCGCCTGTGGAAATTGGTAGCTTACTGACTAGAGACATGTCTGGTGCGGCTTCCCCTAGACAAGTTGTAATAGATGACGGTGCAGGGACAAATTTTGTGATACACCAAACGTCAAGGGAAGTGTCAACTTTCCGAGGTACTCTTTCCCTACCACGGATTTTTCCCGCCGGATTTTCTCGTGGTAGGGTTTTGACGAGGCCAGCGGTCGCAACCTCAATGAGGCCGAGAGAGGGCCCTGCACTAAGTAGGATGTAATCGGCATTTATATCTATAATATAGGGGTGATTGCCCCTCCATCTCCACCAAAAAAAAGAATCGGTGCTATTGCCAAATGTTATTTTTTTCTAAATTTTTAGACTATGTTAGGTTTGAACTCTAGAACTTATTACATTCATACAATCTAAATGTCCTTTGGCGATATTATTTTTGTTTTAAGCATATATTCATGCAGTATATAAATACTAAATTAATTAATATGTGTATAATATGTAAATGATATACTTACTCATTTAATTATGTAACATGTATGTTTTATGTACAATATCAAAAACCATACATGATTCGAATCTGAGTAAATCATACGTTATCGAATTTGACCTTTATTTAAAAGTCTTGACTAACCTTTTTGCACGTCATGACATACGCAGTGGGGCAATATAGACGATGAACGTGAGTCGTAAGTTGGAGTTGTCTCTTAAAAAAAAGAGTCACTCATGCAAGTGATAATTTAATCAATCCAAGATTCCAAGCAGCTGCGTCTGTTCCAAGGAACAAATCTTTCTCCGCCTTAGAAAACTCGCACCGAACAAGATTCTAGCCTTAATAATTTCCTCATGGTTCGTGGTATATCTCTCTCTTCTTGTCTAGAAACATTACTAGATTCTCCTAACGGTTGACCCGTGATTACTATAATTCGCTCTACTTTTTGACACCGCACAGAGACATTCTCATGGATCGATATGCTAGGCCCCACCTCAAACCTTGTTTAAGTAATTTTTTCTATTTATGAGTTACTTTCTTAATTATATAGATTTGCTCTGAATCTGCATATCTGTCGATGACCAAATTTAATTCCAGATTAGTAGTTATCCTAAATTTAAACGAAGGCTTGGTATGTTACGAGAAACAGACCCAAATATCCTTACAACTCTAAGAGTTTAGGGTTTTTTTATTGAAAATATGATTGGGTGAACTAGTCATAGCTTGAACTAGTATTTAGCATTTTGTACAGATTTAGTATGGAGAACAAATGTCAATTTGTACTTATATATTGGAGATATATAAAAATAATTACTTTTAAAAAATATGAATTGCTAACCCATATTTATCTTTAAGATAACCATTCCCATGATTTTGTTTTTGACCTTTAATGAACTTGGTGCATTAATTTTCGTTTTTTCTTTTGCGAACATTGAGTTGACCATTAACGAACAGCAACCTTTAGATGGTTAGATTAATTAATATATAGAAAATATTAGCGAATACAAATTGTAGACAAAATTGGATTGTAGAAAATAGATAATCCAATATATACAACATTTTGCATACAATATTACGGAATGGTTAGTTACAAATAAAACCAAATACTTTAAGTGGATCATTTAGTCACATTGACATTTTACGCAACTGATCAAAATTTACAATAAGTGTCACAACTAAAACTTAGATAAGGAACTTAGGATTGCTAAAGATGCAAAAGTGCTAGTCAATCTTAGTGAGCGATTATAAATGCTAGAACAATTTTTTCGTAGTTTAAAAATATTGTTTTGTGTTGATTAATGAACTCGATACTTAGCTTAGCTTGACCACCTATGTTATGATTCGTGTTAACCAAACGATTTGAGTGGCATTAAGGAAAATTGGCCAATTAATCAACTAACTAGCTACTTATTAATTAGAGGTTTTGATTATTGGTTAGTAGTTCATTTGGTGGTATCTAGTACTTCTCTATTAGTTGATTTAGAGAGTGGTTAGTATGAGAGACTAGAGATTACTAATTAACTCTTTAAGTGTAACTAAGTACTAATTTAGACCAACTAGTATGCAATAGTACCAGTTAATTGCTTTAGGAATACCTGAATTATAACAGACGCCTAATTAAACAAAAAAAAAATAGATGACTATTAGATGTCTGGAAAGTACCCAAAATCATCTAGTTTTTTTCACTCAGCTGATTAATCAAAATTTGAATCGGATAAAACTGTTAAAATAATATTAAAATTCTTTCCAAAATGTATTTAGCATTAAAAACATCTATTTTAGGACAGAACAAAAGCATCTTAATCTGTTTCCGGTTAGAGCAGTACCAGGAGAGAGATGGGCTTCTCAACAATGTTCGTAATCTGCTCTGCAGGCCCCCAGGCCCGTACCCTCATTCTGCCAGTGGTCCAACTCCACCAAATCAGCTGAATCTCACTTTTTGGAGGACAACAGCAAGTTTTTTGAATAATAATTTTTATTTTCAAATAAAAAAAATTATCTTCCTAGTTCCATGATTTTAATTGAGAGAGAAAGAGAAGGTGCGTATTGAATTTCTTAGAGAGAGAGAGAGAGAAGCATATAAAATTTAATTGCGAGAGAAAAATATTTAATTTAATTAAGGAGAGGAGGAGCACGGAGATGGGAGGAAATATTTATGAGAATTTAATAGTCATAATTCGTGTTGGGGGTGTAGGTGCATCATTTTTTGTCCCGAAAATATCCCTACGTAGCATTTTTATGACATAATGATATTCGGACAATATTGCGTCGTCTAATTCAAGTTTGAACTAGTGAAATTTTTAAAAGGTAGTAAAGTTCTGTCAACAGTTTTTTTACACAGGTACGTTCTCAACTGAATGGTTCGAATTCGAAATTTTTTGGTCAAGATATGACGTCCTTACCTGTTAATCTAAATGTTTGTTATTGAAAATCCCTATGTAGCTATGGTCATTGATTGATGAAAACTTATGAGACGTAGCAGATCGGACAGCCACAGAATCAGGCGAAAGTGCTGAGAAAATGCTCCCTAGTAGGGGAACGACACCACACCATATTTGCGTACTGATCCTAACTAACAAAAGAGGGAACGACTGCTGGTCTGCAACAATTTTTTGCATAGTACAAATAGGACAGATCATTTTTAACCCAATCCTTGGGATCTGGTCTGATGATAAAATATCTCTGGCTACAAATTATTTATCAACTAACTCCCTCTGTAGTGATGCAATTTGGTCTTTGGTATACAACGAATAGCAGACGACACATAACGTAGAAAATCAACATGCCAATACATTGCTAACCAAAGGAATGGACAGGTAACATAATTATTTGAGATAATTAAGTTCGGGCTCCTATTTTTTGGTATATTCGGTGTTCAGTCTCATATTTTACGAAAATTAATTAAAAAAATTTTAAAGTTTGATTTTATTATACTCTTAGGCCTTTCGCTGACGTCAGTATATATTTTTTCTTTTCTTGTTATGAAAATGATAAAAATATCCTTAAAAAAATTTTAAAAACTATCTTCTTCAACCTATAGATCTCTCTCTCACTATGAACACCAATATCTCTCAATATCTTCTTCAACCTCTTCGTCACTCCTACCAAGCACTTCCACCCTACCAACAGCCATTGGTTTCAACTAGATGAACAAATTCGTCACGCCATGGGTTTCAATTAAATGTATACAAATAATATATAGTAACCATTGATAGTACAGAACTAGGAGAACTAAGCTCCAATTTTCCAAACAAAAAAAAGAAAAGAAAAAGGATCAGAAACCCTAATTTCTAAATTAATTTGAACACAGTATAGAGACATGTTGGGTTTGGAGATGTGCTCTGCAAAGAGGGCGAGGGTTTTGCACAATTATTTTTCGGGTCTTGTGTTTAGAGAGATGTGCTATGGCTTTGGTTATCAGGAGAGAGAAAGAGGGGAGGGAAGGGGACATTTGGGTAAGGGAGAAGGAAAAAATAATAATTTATTTCAAGATAGCTTTTTTTTTGTTTTGAAAGGGAAGGGGACATTTGGATCGATGGTTCTTTGAGAAATTAGACAAGGAGGACGAAAAGGTTGAAGAAGATAGATAGATATTTTGATGTTCACAGTGAGAGATGTAAATGTTAAAGAAGATAGATTTTTTTTAAGAGTATTTTTATCATTTCTATGGAAAAAAATATGCCGACGTCAACGAAGGTCATGAGAGTATATAATAAAGCCAAATCTCGAAAAAAATTTAATCAATTTTCGTGGGACAGGGACTGAGAGTAATTATCCCTAATTATTTTGTCGAAAACATAATGAGAGATTGGATTGGGGCGATCAGATGGATGCCATGCACCACTCCACTGATCAAGAGTGGTCCTTTTGAAATGGACTTAACCCAAGTTTGAGATTTTTCTAACATCTGCTATTCCAACACTCATTGAGTTGATTAATTTATGTTAGAGTCGGATAAAATATTTAAAAAATGACAAAATTATTTTAACAAGTATTTAAAACTAATACATTTTCAATAACTCGAACGAAAAAACTATTTTTTTTAATTTTATAAATATATTTTTGTCGTGACCATTATTTAAACCCTGGTTCAATCTCCACTCGACTCTTCCCTCATGTCATTAAAACATGTGCTCTTTGGTAAACTACAAACCTGAAGAACAACTCTACTTACATAAGACCATTTAAGTCTCACGAATGTCAAAAACATCATCGAAAAAATAAACGGTGTCCTTGATATACATGACCACGACAGAGATTAAAAAAAACCAAATTGCATGATATACAGGACCACGAGCTTTCTTGTGGGGGTGCATTTGATCCAGATCTAAAAGCTTTCCCCCATTGACTTGTTATAATTTAAACTGCCAGCTACGGTGGGTTACATATGTGCATGCCTCCCAGAATTGGACCACGTCAAGGTGGTCCTTATTTGTTTGGTTTATATCCTCTTGTATCGATCCGATCGGCTGATCTAGATTCGAGCTGGAAAAACTTTGAAAGGTGATAAAATTCTCCTAGCATGTATTTAGCACTGTTGTTGCGTTAATAAGAACTCAAACTTGAGACCTGATTAAACTAGAACAATGCTCTCGATCTAAGTACTTGTTGGTACAAGGTGATAAATATAGGTGGTCTTTATTTATCACAATCATCATATGTTTTGCAGGAAAGTGTGTGTGTTCGGACACTGTCAGTCCTTATGAGCTGCTGCTACTGTACAAATTAGTACTAGGCATTGGCATGAACTTTTATGCTTCCATCTTACATAGATTTGTGAAGTGACAAGTGATTCTTGGGAGATTGGAAAAGGCTCCAATAGTCCTAACCTTGCATGTTGCTTGTTTGGTCGAGATGAGACAGCGCACTGGCTGGACCTGGATGTTCCGCCCGATCCAGAGGCCTTTTCAGCTTTTCGGCCCGTTTCGGAAGTGCGCAAGCCCTTAAAAGAGTTGTTCAAATTTAATCAATAGTTTGAATTATTGGTATTGGGAAAAGCATAAACCAAAAAAAAAAAGTTAACTGTTTTACAATTTCATCCCCTGAAACAGTTTGTTTGATTAATTCTCTAGAAGCCCAATAATTTTACTTAGTTGCAACTTACAAAGAGGTTGAACATTATACCTTAAAGATTATCCATGTGGATATTTAACAATATTGATGTATGATAAACTGGAAACATCATGAATGATTTGCAAGAATTATCCTTAATGGCACAAGACATAAAAAATTTAATGAAATATGATTTTGGTGTTTTAATAATTACTTTTTTTAAAAATATCACGTAAATAACATAGACCCGAAATATTATCATTGTTTTCGAAGATACGGTCTGACTGGTCGGACCAGGAATCTGAGCCTTGGGCTAGTCAGAAAACCATGTATGTATGCTTACATAAAGAACCGGATAATTTCTGGTCAGACCGGATGGTTGGCTCGGATTTTTGACACGGAAAAATTTGGTTCGTTAGGTTTGACCAAAAATTTAATCAAAAAAATCTGAAATTCACCCAACCCAACCCAACCTAAAAAAATTTTAAAAAATCATATTACATTCTCAAATTTTCCAAAATAAACTAAATTAGCAAAGAGCTTAGCCTTTGTCTTCTTGGTGGTTGGTGCTTGCACCAGAATCATAGGATCACGGGTTCGATGCATCCATTTTCCCAAAAAAAATTAAATTAACAAGGATAATTATACCAAATATGAAATAAATTGACCAACATATCAAGAATATTAATTTTTAAACCTATTATTTACTCAATTTATATATAAAATAAATAAATACACTGTCCAACTATCGGTCTGACCGGTCGAATCAATTGATCCAAAGATCAGACCAAAATCCGGGTCACTCTCTGGGTCGTTTTTTAAAAGAATGAATATTATTACCAAAGTTAAACATAGTTCCTTTACATTACGGGCCGCAAAACCCAAGCCCATGTAATCGGAGGGCCGAATGCCCTTTCAATCCATCCTAGTACTTGATAATGAATTGTTTTCACTGCCAACTCCCTTTCTACATAGATTTTTTAAAATTATATTCGTAGCTGACCTACTGAATCGATTAATCTAAATTTGAATCGTGTTTATTAAAAAGAAGATCAAAGAGATGGGCTTCATTGCATTAATCAAGCAGCTCTTGTCGTTTGGCCAACAAGCGTGCAATCTCAGCATCCAGTTCTTCTTCTTGATCAGAAATCGCCAAAAACTGAGCCGCCAGTAAGCTGCACTGTTCATCTTCTCGGACAATGCTGGAACCAAGGTGCGCCAATGTCGCTTGGAAGGATGCTTTAGAGACTTGGACATCATGCATACGTGCCATCGTTTCGGGAACATTCTCCCGGAGCTCCTCCAAGCAATACAACAGATCTTGTAGACTTGCACATTCGTGCGAATCGGAACTCCGTTGATTAAGTGACTCGACAGTTCTTTGAACATCATAGAAGGCATTGGCCTGGTGAATCGCCTCCACTGGCATGCTCATGTACCCTTTCAACACTTCTCTATGCTGTGTGGATATAAGTCAAATGAGAGAGTTGTGCAGAGGTTGGAAAGTAACCGCTTAAATCATTTGGCTACATTTTACCAAAATGATCGTAGGAGAGTGGAAACAAAAGAAATTTTATGTTTGGAAGAATTTCTACTGTATATAAAAAGAAAAAGAAGTACCCGTTCGAGGTCCAGGGTTGTTGAGGAGTCGTAATTATTGCAGATTCTTTCTTCCTGGGTTTGGTGTAAGGTAATTTTTGTGGCATAATTACTGGCAGGTTGATATGATGTTGCTACTTCTGCATAAGAAAGAACTTTAAACTCTGCTCCTGATGAATAATCTGAAACCAAGGTAACTGAGAAGAAAAAAATATATACCTGCAGCCGAAATACGCAAGGAACTGTGCGCTCTCGGATTCTCCTGATGCTCAATGAGCATCCCTTGAGGACCTGTCAATAATGATGAAACATGTGGTTCAGTTGATTATCTTTACGAGATATCTAACTGAAATTCCTATTGTCGTCTGAGGGAGTAAGCTAGGATTACCAAATGTGGATGTCGGTACTCGACTAGCATGTTCCATGAGCATTGAGCACCCGGAGATGGATAGAGCTTGTAATGATTTCAGCCTCAAGATTCCCTTTGGAAGATTCTGAATTCTCTTGCAATTTCTGAGATCCAAACTTGTAAGACTTGAAAGGCACCCTAGTGACGGAGGAAGTCTTGTTAGATTATTGCAGTCCGAGACATCGAGTGAGCAGAGGAATTTCAGTGCCATTAGGCTCGGAAGGCTCGTCAATGATGTACAACCTTTCAGATTGATGTACTCGAGCTTGGTAAGATATTGGACGGAAGACACATCAACCAGATTATCGCAACCACGAAGATCTAAACTCTGCAGCTTACAGTCCCTCGAAAGATCTGGCATCTTGACAAGGCTTGAACAACTTAAGTCAAGATGCTTCAGGTTAACAAGATCCTGAAGATAGGCATTGTCGCTACCAGGTAAGTAGACTTCCATTAGACATTCAGGACGAACATTCGGAGCCCACGATCTCCAAGGACCGCAAAGCAGGAAATGATCAACAGGCTTCCTTAGGTACTGTACAGGAAGTCTCCCTGCTATGTAACCACCCAAGGGAAAGTCCCCAGGCGCTCTGCAATCGACTAGTTCCTCTTCCGCACCAGTTGAAACGCATACCACTCTGCCATGATCGTCATTGCTCGCATTACCCTGCGCGCTGAGGTTGCGAGACTGAAAAAACATCGACACGTCAGCCTTCGAGTCAGCACCCGTCCCCCGCGCCGCAGGCTCCAAGAAAATACGGCTCTCCCACATATCACACGCGCCGTTTCCATCCCTCCGAACCGGCCGTCCGGCAGGCCGAGATCAGCGAACTTGTTCTCTTCTGGGTTGCAATCAATTCTCGGCTCCCTGGTCGGCGTGTTTGGGTGGCTGATCCTCACTGGCCGAGGGTGGTTGTGGTCGCAGGAGTAGGTCACCACTAGCATGGTGGGGTCCACCTTGCTGCGCTCTACATGCTTCCTAGCCGGGCAGCCCTTGGTGCTAGTACACCTATAGTATCCCCTGCAACAAGAAACATCAAAGATACAACGTTATTGCTCGATTCGAACCCGAGTCGTAGACTACAATCTCAAATCTCCACCCCGCCTTTAAACTAGGTTGGCGTTACTAGTTGTAGGTTAGAATTGAGACCAATATAGGTAGGTGCTTTTTTTTATTTAATTACCTCGGGTAAGGGGAACCTTTGACGGGTTTCTGGCCGTATTTCCTCCAAGCCCAAGAATCGGACGGCGTGGTAGAGTTCACGCCCTTCATCGGCACCGACACCACTTTCTTTTGTATCCCTCTCTTGCTGGTACAAAACACATTTTAATAACGCAGTGTTTAAGTCACGACTTAACGGACTAATTTACAAGGGAAGTTCGGTTTGACATATACAATCAACAAATAAAATTCATATCGCTTCAGTGACTTGTGAGACAAGTAACCCGAAATCCATTCTCTAACATATATGTATGTATGTACCTTCTTTTGGGAGAAGAAGTAGAGGTCGTCTTCATGTCGTGGAGGAAGGTAGAAGGAGGAGGAGACTCATGGCCGCTCTCTGTGGTATTCTCGTGCTCTTCTTGGTCACTGATCAGTGGGCTACTGCTCAGTCTACCTTCCATAACTACAACCAATTAACTTGAAGATGTGTTATTTTCTGATCCTTGATCAATCTCAGGAGCCCGCGGAGATAAATATGATTTGGAGGGTCAATACAAATTAAGAGAGAGAGAGAGAGAGAGATTAAGGTGGTGTGCTTGGTTGGTTGGTGATATCAAGAGAAGAAAACAAATGGGAAGAGGGGGAGGGAGGGTGGGCGGGAGGAGACCGGATTGAGTGGGGACTAAAGAAAATTTGTCCACCGGTGAGAACTACATTTTGGGCCGTCAGATTTGATTATTTTTAAATCTGATGGTCAATAACCTATCAGGTAATATTGGTTTGTATGTGAAGTGATATTGGTTTGCAAGATGCTGGTTTACATATGAAGTGATATTGGTTTGGATGTGAAGTGATATTGGTTTGCATGTGTAGTGATATTGGTTTGAGTTAATCCACATAGGGCTAGTCCCAACCAAATCCGCCCCCGGATAGGAGAAGGTCAAATAGAGAGACGGTGGTCCTTGTTAAAATTGGCCGCCATGTTTGACAGATGAGCTTTTGTTTTTTTAATCCAAAACGTGCAAACTAATGTGAAATTTTTTTTTAATAATAAAAGTCAAATAATCTCTCGTATTAATATAGTACAATTAGTATTCTATTCTAAGAAATGGCACATATATTACTTTGTATTTCAAAAATTGAAACAAATAACATCCTCCCATCAATTTTAGTGACACATCATTATGTAGGTAGCATTTATTTCAACTAAAAAATGCCACGTAATCCAATTAGAAAAATAAAAATAATAAATATACAAACAATAATAAAGTGTTTCCTAACATTATTTTTCAAAATAAATAACAAAATACAGAAAACTTAAATGAAAATAATTAAGCAAGCTATCAATGCGCGAGGAGGACCGCAGCGGAGCGGGGAGGGACACGGTAGAGCCCGAGCTGGGGATGGTGCCGGTGCCAGTGGCGGCAATCACGGCGGGCTCGGCCTGTCGGAGAAGCCCCTCGATGGTCCTGCCGTCGGACTTGTGACCTAGCTCGCGGGTCAGCTGGAAAACCCTGTCGGCGCAAATGGCCGGCAGCCGGATCCTCCGTCCCCGCCCGTCGAACTTCGAGCGGTGGTCCTTGGCCGGCGTACTCTTCTTCGGCGGCTCTATCTGGGCGGTGGTGACGGAAAATGGCTTGCCATCTTTCTTCTCCGGCAATGGGAAAGGAAACTGGGGACGGCGGAAATGGTGAAGGTACCTTCCCCCTTCGCCTTCCATTATAGCATGTGAATAATAAATATGTGGGTTTCTCTATGGTTTTGCTGTTTATACGATGTTGTGCAAAGTACATTTTAATATTTTGTGTTTTAAAATTTAAAATTTTATTATTTCTAAATTCTCTAATCACGAAATAGAGATTTTATTGACTGATATTTATTAACTCTAGTTTATTAAATTATTTTGTGTACTATGTTGTTAATTTAACTTATGTGTTATGTTAGATCACTCATTTTATTTTATTTATATGAGATGTAACTTCACTAAATTGAGAGAAAATATAACAAATTCTATAGTATTTTGGATTATAATTTGGACAGGAAGGATGTGCTATGATAATATAATTATTGATACGATATGATATGTGACATTATATATGCTATGAAAATATGGAACTGGGATTTGTCAATACGAAGTAGTAAAATTTAACCTAAGATGTTTGTTGAAAATTTGGTGGGTGCCATTTATTAAAAAAAATGGTGGGTGTTTGGTGTTGTTTTTTTGGCAAATTAATCGTAAATCTATGTTATTTCGTGAAATCGTGATGAAGTTCCTGTAGTTCCAGTACTGATTTTGTTGTTCGTGTAGTTTAGTTTTATTATACTATGGGTCTCTCGTTGACATCATCAATCAATTTTCTATGCAAGATGACTTGTATACCCATTCCAAAAAAAAAAATTCTCCCCTTCCTCTTTCCCTTCTTTGACCTTCGAAAAATCACCGTCCATTTTCCCAACCCTGACGTCAACGGCGCCGGATCATCACCACTATAGAAACATCCCAGTCCCCCCATCAAGATCTTCCGACCAAAAAGGCAGCAACGACATCAAAGGCGTCAATCAATCTCTCAGAGGAGCCAGGCGGGCCCGTCAACGGTGTCGGAGTCAGCGACGTTACTGTTTCCGGCGATTGATGGCGGGAGAGGGTAGGTAGCAGCTTCTCTGTAATGGACGCCACTATGGTGAAGGCGGATTTGACCCATGGGACTAAAGCAAACCAATATCATGATCATATGCAAATCAATATCAGTAACATATAAACTAATATAACTTCATATACAAACTAATATTACTTCGCATACAAACCAACCAATATTATTACACGTGCAAATCAATATCACTTCACATACAAATCATTATCACCTGATAGATTATTGATC
This sequence comes from Hypericum androsaemum, assembly GCA_963995505.1. Lineage (NCBI taxonomy): Eukaryota > Viridiplantae > Streptophyta > Magnoliopsida > Malpighiales > Hypericaceae > Hypericum > Hypericum androsaemum. Next base: position 16,505,248 of record OZ023182.1, read on the forward strand.
ATCAAATTTACAAAATATTCTTTTACAATCGAATCTGACGGTCTAAAATTTAGTCTCCATTTGAAGACAAATTTTTTTAATCTCCATTCAATCTTATCTCCTATAAAGCAGAGTCTTCCAACAACAACAAAAAATCTATAAAGCAGATTCGAGGGAAATCGGCTTTAGATAAAGCAGAATTCCGAAGTAAAGAAAATTCCCTCCGACAGAAGTGACATTTAGGTTTGGTAAATGGACCCCAAATTTACTCCACAGATTTTTAGTTCCTTAAAATAGGGGTTTCTCTCTCAGGACCCAGAGTTACCTCGGTTACTTCCACACAAAAACAATAGATGCCTCTGCTATAAAACCACCAATTTTGTTTTATGAAAATTATTAATCTTAACAAAATCAGAAATAGACAGTTTATAGACTAAAATATTGTGGGTTGTGATTAAACTATCGGTCAACTGCAATCATATTAAAATTTTGACAAAATTCTATTAACCGACTATTTAATCATAGTAGTTTTTTTGTGTCGTAATATTATTCGTGAATTTAGTATCGTAATACGAATTTATGGCTGTTTTCGTGTCCTAATGTGAATTAGAAAATTTAGTTTCATAATACGAATTCTTTTTTTTGTCATACGAAATTTGGCTGTTTAATCACAATAGTGACATGGCATGCCAAAATAATGTGAATTAAAAACTGATTACGACTAAAAACTTGATATTTACGGCTGTTTAAAAACCGAATTTCACGAATAATTGTCAAGTCCTCTCTGCAGGTCTCAAAGCTATTCATTAAGAGCTAGTAAAATCTTAAATTGGGATTAGACAACCACTGTTTATTATTAAGTAACTATTGCAGGAAAAAAAATTTAATCTGAGACAGATCTGGAGTGGTCGTCCTAAGGTCGGTTTAATTATGCTAGGCTAGGCTACGCTAAACTATGAGCTACGGAAAGGAAAAATTAAGCAAGATAAGTAAAATTGTTGTTGTTGTGTTGTGTATGTTGTCTCCTCTTCCCGAGCCCTCTTTATATAGGATGCTTTGACCTAGCCTCCCATCCTCAAAGTAGAAAATTCTAAGCCGCCTTTATTGCTCGAAGATATCGGTCCCAAAATTTGATCCCGAGAGATCCGCCTCCATAAAGACTAAATCCTGTAAGATCCGTCAATTTGTGACCGTCCCAATACGGAGAGATTTAGCCCAACTTGATACAGGAAAGTTCTAGACCGTCGTCCAAACATAAGGAAACCGGTCTTAAAAGAAGCCGTGTCAGCCAAGTAACCCGACATTGAATAAGAAAGCCGCCACCAAAATAAGAACCCAGCTCAACTTAGGAAAATATTGGCAGACTTGACCCTCTCGAACCTTCTATGCAAAATCTCATTCCAAACCCGTCATTGTCCAAAGCAACTCCAAAGTACTCGTCCAGGCTACTTCCTCGAAAGTCTAAAGTGCCTATCGAGCTCCCGCCTTATGGGCCAAAGCAGAATTTTATCAATACGGCCTGCCACTTCTAAGTCCAAAACAGACTCGAACTACCATCAAGCCCAAAATGGGCAGGCTTGTCCAAAGCATAAGGGTGCTCACTACCAAGCCCGAAGCAGAACGACAACCACTTTCAAGCCCAAAGTGGGAAGGCATCCACTACCAAGCCTAAGTGGGAAGGACTTGCTGCCAAGTCAAAGTGGAAGGAACTTGCCGACAAGTCATAGTGGAAGGGACTTCCCGCCAAGTCAAAGTGGAAGGAACTTCCTGCCAAGTCCAAGTAGAAGGGGCTTGCCACCAAGGCCATGTGGAAGGTGCTTGCCACCAAGCCCAAGTGGGAAGGACTTGCCGCCAAGTCAAAGTGGAAGGGACTTACCGCCAAGTTCAAGTGGAAGGGACTTCCCGCCAACTCAAAGTGGAAAGGGCTTGTCGCCAAGGCAATGTGGAAGGTGCTTGTCACCACTCTACTTCCCGGAATGTGCTCCTCCTACTTTCACAATTAAAGCAGCCTTCCCACCTTCACACTCAAAGACGGTACCTCCCACTTTGAGTACCGAACAAGCCCCCACAACGGGCTCTTCCCAAATCCACGTCGGGCTTCGACTCCAAACATGAAATGAGCAGCCGTCCTTGAATCTAATCATCTTTACCAAACTCGAAACATTATTTTTGTGCCTCAATAATGCCCCTCATACGTTAACGCTTTGATACAACCAGGCTAGAAGCATTAACGTGGTCCTTCATCTCTGATTTGGCACCAGTCAGCTAACTTAGAATGGAATGAAGATGTGTAGCTCAAAGAGGTCTAGGCCGCCATCCGGAGGACATATTTGCCATCCTCAGGTGACAAAGTGTAGACCTCCAATCACCTTGTCACCTTGCCTACCGCTTCACTCCTCATAAGTAAAGGGGAGCACTTACCCCCCCGGGTGTGGCACTAATCGGCCGTTGGGTTGAAAGGACGTCCCGCTTGACTGAACTTGCACACTAGGCAAACCAGCCATCTATGTTGCTCCAGACCCCCGTTATAGGTATTATGGTCCTGTCGTAGAAGGCCGTCTCTATGGTTATGAACATGCCGGTCTGGCCGACCTCCTCCTTTATGATCATACCGGTCTGTCTGACCTCCTCCTTCTCTTTATCAAGGTCCCTAAGGAATAATTGGAGAAGCACCTTCACCACCGCAGCATTGTCTACTAAGACTTTTTTAATCAACTTCACAAAAATATGAGCCGTGGTATGAAGAGGCTTGAGATGTTTGCCCATCATCTATGTTACCAATGAAATCCTTCACTAAAGGTACGGCCAATGGCTTCTCTACCACCTGAAACTCGTTGCGGTCCTCTTCGATCACGTCGCCCCTAAAGTGGCTTAGTTGATTGGGTTCCTCCTTACTCTTACGGTCGGTCCCGTCCTGCCGAGGGTAATCCTTCTTTGGCGAATCTCGCTTCTCACCTTAGGTACCTACTTGCGGAATGACTTCCCACGTAGGTCAGTGGGTTCCTTAGGTCAAACCTTCCTAACGTGCTTGAGGTTCTTTCCCTCCTTTGAATTATCAACTTTGACCTCCTTGGCCCGGCCTCGAGTCGGGGCATCATGGTCTTTCATCCGTGGGTGAGCTTGAAGGGCATTTTGCTCCTCCAACCTAACCTTTTGCTCCATAAGTTGCCTTTCGAGGTCCTCAATGACTTGTTTCTGCTTCTGGACCTTCCTCTCAAGGCGACGCCTCTGGGTCCTGGTGAGGACGTCTCTTATTGGTGGCTCAGTGGTGACCCTCTTATCTCTAAACCGATTGAAGGTGTACTTGTATAGGTTTGACCCTTCTTGAAGGTCCACATAATACGGGAATGACGAAGCCTCCATGCCTCATTGGCTTTCCTCAGACGGTAGAACTTCTGAGTCTTTGGTATATTACTATTAGGTGGTCATCCTTGCGCCTCGAGTCTTGCCTCCCGGGTCTTAAGATTGACCTTTCCTTACTTAGGGTTCGACCATCCTTATCGCACGAGTCTTGCCATCTGGGTCTTAAGATCAGCCTTCGCTTTCTTAGCGTCTGGCCATCTTTACCACCTTTGTTTGCTTTAGCCTCTCTCCTTTTTTGACTTCGTTGGATGCCAACTATAGCAATAGAAGTACTTACGTAGGTATCGATTGTCGGTTGCCCCCTGAGATATTGATGTAAAGCCAAGCCTTTGGATTGAGAGGGTTGATGTTTTCCTTCTATCTATGAATGTTGGGTAGAACCAAACGCAAGCTGTTGGTTGAGTCATCCTCATAGAGCTCTTTTTCCCTCAATATCACGAACTGAGGAGTTGGGCCTAGAACGTCATCAAGCACCAGGCAGTTGTCAACCGCCACTGTCACATATTGCCCAAAGGAATCTTCTTGGTTCTCCTCACATGTGGAAGACTCTTGCACATCTAGGTAATCGGAAGTCTCAACTGATGGAAATCGGCTAGGTAAGCTTCTGAACTTCGGGGTCCCGGCGTCACGGTAAGATAAGGATCCCTCTTCAACTTGTTCTAGCATAGGCTCAACAGAGGGTGGTGACCCCATACCGAGACCTAATCTATCGTATAAGACCTTGCTCTTCGATCTCGGGATCGATCATCCTAGATAACTCATATTGTATTGTCGGGGTTATAGTTTGAGTCAAGTAATCGGCAAGACACAGAGCATCACCTTGGGACATTTGCTGGGGTGCTTCGTCCTCTTGTTGTGCTCCTTGGTTCAGGTCGAGTGTAGGCTGCTCAACAGGAAGCTAATGTGGGGTTGAGTCCTCCCCATCCTCGAATTCGGTTTGTTGCCAATCTTGCCTTATGTTGGTTGCACTAAAGGTTGTTTGTTGATTGACGGGGTGGCTTATGTCTCTCTTGTCCAACTCTATTTACCTTTGATGCATGTCCTGAGGGACCGAGGCAGAATTGGGACCCATGAGTCGTACAAAGGGTTCATGTGAACATCTCCTCTTTCGAAATAGCTCTGGTCAGTCGTAATCGTAGATGAGTATGGTCATTCTTGAGTTAGAGTCGGTTGTTGCCAGCCCAATCCCTTTTGGACATCTTGAGTTAGAGCTGGTTTGTACCAGTTTGATCCCGCTTGGGCATTGCTAGCCCTCTTCTTTGCGGTCTCATAGTATCCCAAGTGGTTCACTCCTTGTGTCCCCATCCCTATGTAAGAAGTTATTTGGTATGGGGGACTCATGGGGGTTTCGGCCATTGGACCATAGCTGAACACACGTGACGATGGCAGAGCCGCGATGAAAGGAATAAGACCGGTCTATAGTTGCCCAAAGGTTGGTTAGATGGATACAGCTGGTCCGGTGGATACGCCCATCCATTGGTGTTGATTGATGACCATATATGAAGACTCCTCATAATGCCTACAAGACTCCTCATAGAGCTTTTGAGCACAGAAGGCAGCATATGTCTCTATCGAGATGACGGGCTTATCAAACACTATTAGAGTGACATTTGTCTCAGTCAGCTCTTTAGGGAAAGCCGAGCTAGGTGAATTCCTCCTCCATGGGTACGAATGGGAGATGAAAGTTATCAAATCCTCGTAAGGAATCGGAGCAATAAAGTAATTAGTCATCTTAGTCAGCAAAGGTTAGATCGCCTTTTCAAATGTCTTCCTTAGTCCCACTAGGCGTGCCAAAAATATGTTGTTGGAAAAAAGAGAACAAGTAACCCGAGACAGATCCAGAGTGGTCATCCCAAGGTCGGTCTAACTATGCCAGGCTAGGCTATTGTTGTTGTTGTTGTGGATGTCATCTCCTCTTCCCGAGCCCTCTTTATATAAAATGCTTTGACCTAGCCTCCCGTCCTCAAAGTAGGAAACCTTAAGCTACCTCTATTGCTCGAAGATCTCAGTCCTAAAATTTGATTACGAGAGATCCGCCTCCATAAAGACTAAATCCTACAAGATCCATCATTTTGTGACCGTTGCCAATATGGAGAGATTTAGCTCGACTTGATTCATGAAAGTTTTAGACAGTCATCCAAATATAAGGCAACCCGGCCTTAAAAAAAGCTGTGCCAACCAAGTAACCTGACATCGAATAAGAAAGCCGCCACCAAAATAGGAACCCGGCTCAACTTAGGAAAATATTGGCCGACTTGACCCTCTCGAATCATCTATGTAAAATCTCATCTCAAACTCGTCATTGTCCAAAGTAACTCCAAAGCACTCGTCTGGGCTACTTCCTCGAAAGTCCAAAGTGCCCTATCGAGCTCCGGCCTTATGGGCCAAAGTGGACTTTTACCAACACGGCCTACCACTTTTAAGCTCGGACTACCGTCAGCCTAAAATGGGCATGCTTATCCAAAGCAGGAGGGCGCTCACTACCAAGCCCAAAGCGGAATGACTTCCAGTTCCAAGGCCAAAGCGGGAAGGCATCCACTACCAAGCCTAAGTGGGAAAGACTTGCCGCCAAGTCAAAGTGGAAGGAATTTGCCGCCAAGTCCAAGTGGAAGGAAATTTCTGCCAAGTCAAAGTGGAAGGGACTTGTCGCCAAGTCCAAGTGGAAGGGGCTTGCCGCCAAGGCAATGTGGAAGGTGTTTGCCGCCACTCTACTTCCCGAAACAGGCTCCTCCCGCCTTCACAATCAAAGTGGCCTTCCCACCTACACACTCAAAGTCGGTACCTCCCACCTTGAGTACCGAACAAGCCCTCATAGCGGGCTCTTCCCACCTCCACGTCGGGCTTCAACGCCAAACCTGAAACGAGTGGCCATCCTCGAACCCAATCACCTTTACCAAACTCGAAACATTATTTTTGAGCTTCGACAGTAACGAGCGACCGACGGTTGACACGAGATATAGAGGAAGAGGGCGACGAACAAAAAGGGAGGGAGGGAGGGGAGATGGGTCAAAAGAGGGAGGAAATTAGGAACTAGCTAATTATAATTAGGATTTTGTTTGGATAAATTGGGTTATTTTTTTAGGGGTAAATTCAGTTAAATTTGCTTAATTAATTATGTTGCATTCCATGTCAATATTGTATTGATGTCGCATGTCACGTGGGTAAAAATACGAGTCATGATGATTTAATTAACTAGAGTTAGTAATTGTCTCTTGGTTATTAACTAGGTCAAACTTTTGTTACTTGGTTAGACAAATCAAAACCACAAGGTACTAGTGTGTCAAAAGTTAAAACCACGAGGTATGTAAATTGACTTTTACCTAAATTCAATATTTTATCTAACAAAATCTTAACGTTTCACTATTTGTTTAAAACGATGGTCGAAAATTCTCTATCCTTGATTTATCAATAAAAGTTAAATATTCATCCGAGTACAACGAAACAAACTGACTTCTTTCGAATCATCTAGATTAACATCTAAGCAAGATGGGAAAGGGACGTCCGAAACTATACTACCCAAAGATTGGGACAAGACAATTTGGACAAGGCATTCACAGCTCAGTTGCCCTCCCTCGAATATGTTGTATATGCTTTTCTTAATCATGGTTGAGGAGGTCTTGTGCTCGTTGTATAAGGCTGGACAAGGGATGGCTATGTGCCACGTCCTTCCCATCTCAATGACCAAGCGTACAAATCTCAGTCACTGGTGTCATACAACAGCCAACGCCCTTGGCAAACTCACGAATCAAGTAGCCCGTCGCATCTCGAAGGACTGACTCCGCCTGTGCCAGAGACCCTGGATTGCTCAAAGAGACCCTTGACGAAATGTGGATATGTTCAAGAGACTAGGATCTGCTGCCAAAGGAGAAGTGGAATTCTGGCGTAACATTTCACTACTTTAACAAATGATACCCTTTTTAGATGATTATGTAACTTTACTCGGTGCTTCACTTGCGTAAATATCGAAACGCCAAATCCAACAAATTAGTTGATATAATATTTTTCCTAAATAAAACTGACAAGTTTTTATTACCAACACTAAAACTTATGACGCTATATAGCCTATGCCATGGGTTTCGAATTCAGTGTGGACTATATAGAAAATGTCCATACAGAGAGGACTAAGTGTGGGCCGTCAGATTAGATTAATTTTATTATTTATCCATCCAACAGTCCAAAGTAATTGAGAACGTTATGGGTTTTTAACCCACGAAACCCAAACCAGGGTTAACCCCCACCCACCAAAAATCCTATAGCCCTCTTCGTCTTCTTCTTCCACATTTATTTTTATTTTAAATCTATTTGAATTTCATTCTCACTTCCAAGATTTTGCCATCGACGATTCATTCTCTTTTCCAAGAGGAAGCCATCGATGGCTCCTTGAACAAGCCAACCGACCACATCGATAATACGTACCCGACCCAACTAGGTTTTAAACTCCAAAACTGACCCATCACCTACTAGGCCTAACCCCTTCGACTCCAATTTTGAAACTCCGATAAGTTAATCAGTTCTCCCTTTCCTTTCTCTTTTTCGTTACCAAGCCCTTGATTATTATTTTTAAAGGCGTTTGATTTTTTTGCGAGAGATTAAAGGTGGCTTCGGTTGGGAATAGGAAGAGTGTCACTTTCGCTAATAGAGAGATGGGTGACAAGAGTACGAATAACACAAGGTTAAACCCTAACTTGCATTTGTTCGTGTTTGTTTTCTGTTTCAGCGACTGTTTGATTTGATAATATGGATATTTGTATATTGGTTTGCCTATAAATTGATATTGGTTTGCCTGTGAATTGAAATTGGTTTGTCTGTGAATTAAAATTAGTTTGCATGTGAATTGATATTGGTTTTCAGGTGAAGTGATATTGGTTTGCCTATGAATTGATATTGGTTTTCAAATGAATTGATATTGGTTTGCCTGTGAATTGATATCGGTTTTAATCTGAATTGATATTAGTTTTCATTTTGGACAGTTAAGATGTTGTAGGTGTGAAGGCTGACATATTGATAACCAATGGGAAGAGGATCCAAGGTCTTGTTACCGATTTCTTGAAAACAGTTATAAGGATCGACATCAACAATTATGAATGGAAAATTCTACAAAATATTCCAAGACAAGAAGACAATGTTAGTTGCCACCGAAAAATTCTCTCAGAATTTATATCGGAGTGGTTCAAGACATCTGTCTTAAACAAAATGAGAAAATATATTTGTCTTGATTTAGTTGTACAACAAGATAACCTATTGCTGCCAGCTGTATTAGAGAGGGCATACGAATGGCAAATGTCCAAAAATTCTAAAGTTTACCAAAGAAAGGCGCAGAAATAATGGAAACAATGGTGTTGGTGTTCCTTTTGCATTTTAAGGCATGTAAAGACATTTTTATATTTGCATTATCTTTCGAATAGTAATGCCAATGTGTCTTGACGTTATATTAGTTATTAGATGTACTCGTAACGATTTTCATTTGTAGTGTCGTTAGTTTTCTGATTCAATTGCAATGATTTCTTCACATGCAAACCAATATCACTTCACATGCTAAGCAATATCACTTCACATGCAAATCAATATCACTACGCGGGCAAACCAATATCACTATACGGGCAAACCAACATGAATTCACAGGCAAACCAATATCACTACTTAGGCAAACCAATACCACTACTTAAGCAAACCAATATCACAACACATGCAAACCAATATCCCGATACATGCAAACCATTATCATTTCACATGCAAACCAATATCACTACACATGCAAACCATTATCATTTCACATGCAAACCAATATTACTACACATGCAAACCAATATCACTTCACAGATATATCAATATCAATACATGGGCAAACCAATATCACTATGCATGCAAACCAACTTCACTTCATATGCAAACCAACATCACTTCACATGCAAACCAACTTCACTTCGAACACAGCTTACAACTTTCATCGTACTGTGCTCAGTTCACCACCATAGAACTCGACAATGCATTAGATGCAAACCAATATCCTATTAGACGCACATCAGTGTCACGACACATGCAAACCAATATCTCTACACATGCAAACCAATATCAATCCCCATGCAAACCAATATCAATGGACTGTCAAACTAATTTTAATTCACAGGCAAACGAATATATCTACACATGCAAACCAATGTTAATGAACATGCAAACTATTATCACTACACATGCAAACCAATATCACTGCACATACCAACCAATATCATTTTACATTCAAACCAATAGCAATGGACATGCAAACTAATATAACTTCACATTGAAAACCATTATCACATCAGATGCAAACCAATATTACAACACATACAAACACGTATTACTTCACAATATGAATTATGGGTCTTAAACGTACAGATATACCATCCTCACGTGTATGATTTACCAATATGAATTATGGGGCATAAATGTACATATGAGAATCAAAGCAAAATCGAATAAAATTGAAGTCGACTGAGAAAAAAGACATTGAAACCCTAAGTTTTAGTTGAAATAAATAAATAGTATTTACCTCTAATTAATCGGATGTTATTTATTTTCCCATTGAAGTATTCATCTCTATTTTCTTGACTTACGTTTACTGTAGCCATAAAGGTGAGGATGGTATATGGGAGTAAACGAAGGAAAGGTTGAATGGCAATGGGAGATGAAAGGTTTAATAGTTTATGCGTTGGTGGGAATTAGAATGGGAGACGAAAGGTTACATAAGGAACGTTGGGTTTTTTTCTTCCTTTTTAATCTTTTCATAAACCTATTAACTCTAATTTGTAGATTAGTTAGGTTAATATTTTTTTTTTACTATTGTCCCTGATTATCTTATTACTCATTTTGATCAACCCTCGTCCCCACTGAATCTTGCCTGATGGCCATGGCATGGTACAAGAGATTACCACATATCAAATTACTTAAGTATTTTTAACATATTATTAACAGAACAATACATTCATCTCTTATTAAATACACGAATATTTTATAATGTATTTTTTCCTCGCTCATACTTATATAAAAAATTTCTAGTAAATCATACATCCTGAAATTATTCCAAGTCAAACTCCTTTCTTTTATTACTTTAATATTTTTGAATATATCATTTATACAAAATATCACATAGAAGCTGCTGTGAAAGTGACATTGCTTCGTCATCAGTTTCCTCAGCGCATGCATCATACTTCGAACCCAAATCAGCTTGCCAATGTCATTCATCTCTCATATCCCGAACATGTTAACGATAATTCAACTTAATATCTCTTACATTTAAGCTTAACAAATATAAAAAAATAAAATTGTGAAAATTGTTTCCTAAAAAAATGACAAATATCAAAAAATTATGGAAAAAACACATCCTTATTTCATTTAGTGATGAAAACACCTCCTTTTTTAGCTTTCTAAAAACAGAGATTTGGAAACATCTAATTATTATGTCTCTGTTTGGCACCCGAAGTACGGAACACGTTTCGATCTTCTATAGGAGATTCCATTAGAGGCCCTCCTCCCGATGACTCACCGAACACGGCACTGGACCGGCTTGGACTCGCCGGAGTCGGTATTTTTTTAGTATTTTTAAATAACTTTTGAGATCCTCTATAATAATGTCATCTTCTTTCCAACAAAAAAAAATATAATATCATCTTGTTCAATATTTTTAATCAAATTGGAAGAAGTGACCATTGAAGATTAGCGAACTGCAGTCGGGCGGTATTATAAAAAACTTTTGTGACTAGACCTGAAAAATACTTAGAGTTCAATGAGCAATCTTACATTATTTTTATGTCATATAGAATTCTTTGTTGTTCTTACGGATAATATATTAATTCAGAATGACTATAGCACATCCTTGCTAAGTGACTTAGATTTAGTTAAGGAAATTTTGGATTCAAATTTTACGAATGTAAAAAATATTATTAGCAGAATTTTCTTTAAATAGGATCTAACAATGCTCGAATCTGAATATAGAAATTTATCAGAAAAATAGTACGTATGCTCATTAAAAACAAGGGTAAAATACTTAGCGTCCTTTGAGCTTATTGAAATAGACACTTTCATCCAAAATATTTGAATAATAATGTTACTTGTCTATAAACATCCTTGGCATTTATGAAGGAGGAATTCTTAATTCTTTTTGTTCGGAGAATTTTCGATTTCATATTTTTTGTGTTTCGATAAAATATTTTTACTTGCATAGCTAATACTTGAAAAAATATCGATTATAAGTAAAATATTTTGGTTCATAGACCTTACAAATCAATTAATATCCATAACAAAAAAGGAAGACAAGTATCAAGAAGATGAAATAATTTCCTATATATTTTAGTAGTAAAGAGTGTAATAAATTAAGATCTATTTGTTCCAACAGTAAGATTTATTGATGTACTATTTCCAAAATTATTATAGTAACTTTTGTATTAGTTCAATAAATAACATTTTTCTATCATAAAAAGTAAAAATTTGAAGGCTAGTATATATGCATGTAATTATAAATTAAGAGACAAATACTCATAAATCCCTTCAATTTTTTATAATTTTAGTCCCGAGATTTAAGAAATCAGACTTATTTATATTTAAACACTTGTGAAATATTTGCAATATTCAAGAACTATCAACTATCCTTTTGTAAAAGTAATCAACTCAAGTCCGGAGCTGACAGTTCTGCCTTTACAGATCCACACAACACAAATAAGAAAGGTAAAGAAAACAGAGAGAGATTCCACAATTCTGAAGCACAGAGACAACCGCAAAGAATATTATGATTGACTATTGAGGCGAATATTGTCAGTTTAGTGCAAACAAATCGTCCAATTATCTCAAACAGTTGGTCTATCATTAATCAAAGGGTCTAAAATTCGAGTAACTCATAACTTACATCTTTTAAATATTAGTTGAAGAATTTTAACACTTTTTAAAGATTGTACCCGGCTTGAATCTAGAATAATCGACCTAATAGATATCCGGATACGAGTTCTTATCAATAAAAATAATAATGTCATTCGATAGAAAGGACGAAAATGCCCCGGACGTCACTCACCAGTCTTGCCCACTCAGTTCCTAAAGGTGTTCCACTTCTTTAATAAAGACCATCTGCTGGAAAAGTAGATAGGTATTTCTCAAAAAACAAAAAAAAACTCAAGAAAAAGAAAAGTAGATAGGTCATTTTATGCTGCTACAGAAAATTGAAGACCGTACCCACTACAGCGCAACCTTTTTTCCTCACTTTCCTTTGTGATCCATGGATGCTGGTCAGTGGGCACAGGTAACCAAAAGCTTAGCAACCATCTTTCTTCTTTTTTTCTCAACACATAATCATGATGTTTTCTTTTCCCTTTTCACCCCCTTTCTATAGTTTTTTTTGGTTGATAACACTTGGTATATAAACAATCATCGAGCCCGACTAATTTAGAATCAAACCTGATGCATTAGATATATTACTAATAACTTGAACTCGATAAAAACTTTTATTTAGAATACTATTTTTTTAGAATACTATTTAGAATACTATTTACTATATGGTTTTGTGTTCAATTTTTTCTCCTAAAGCTTCTGTACCCACTAGACCTTGGACTATTATCTCGGTTGCCTTTATAGACTCATCATCACCATCATCACCAACCTTTATTTGTTGGTAAAAAAAAAGTAGTACACGCTTAACTTTCTTTCTTTCTTCTCCTCCTTTTCTCATCGCTCTTTCTCACATGGCAAAAAGTACCCAGAAAAGTGTGTGTTGTTGGCTTTCATGCTGAGTTTGAAACTTCTCAAAGTGTAAAAGCAGCCTCTTTCCCCTTTGCATCCTTTGTCTTGTTTGTTTCATGTTAGCTCTCTCTCTCTCTCTCTGTATTTCTTTGTGTTGATGATGAAACCATGGCTTTTTACTGTCTCTTTTCTCCAACTTTTTCTTTTTCTTTTTATTTTTTCTTTTCAGGAGGTGAGATTGGTTAAATTGACAATGGAAGGCTCAAGGTCAATAGTAGAAAGGAAACCAAGGCCAGAAAAGGATCAGGCCTTGAACTGCCCTAGGTGCAACTCAACTAACACCAAGTTCTGTTACTACAACAACTATAGCCTGTCTCAGCCTAGATACTTCTGCAAGAGTTGCAGAAGGTATTGGACTAATGGTGGATCCCTTAGGAGTGTTCCTGTTGGTGGAGGCTCAAGAAAGAACAGGAGATCATCATCATCAACTAAGAATCTTCCTTCTCAAAACCCTAAGATCCATCATGCCCAAGACCTTAACCTAGCTTACCCTCCTCCTCTTCTTACAAATGATCATCATCATCATCCAGGCCATCGAAACCCGGTTACCTATCCATCGACTTCCTCGTTTATGGAGCTTCTCGAGCCTGGAACGAGCTCAACGGAACTGGGTTCTTTCATGTCCATGCCATTACCCAACCCAAGTGCAGGACACTTCTCAACTGCACTCCCCGGCCTACCCGAATTTAAGTCAACCTTGAGCTTTGCACCTGAAGGATTTGGAAGTGAATATGGGAACAGTACATGTCCTACCATCGGACAAGGGTTGCAAGAGAGTTCAGGTGCCAGAGTGTTGTTTCCATTGGAGGAACTGAAACCACAAGGTGTTCATGTGAAGCGTAGAGGCGCATCGTTAGCGGGGTTCGTATCAGGTGTCCTCCCGACTCCGAGTACAAGCACGACTATTGGGTTTGATGGGAGCAGGAGCAACAGTACAAGCAATGATCAAGGTTTTTGGAATGGGATGTTTGGTGGTGGAGGATCCTGGTAAATTAGTTAACTAGTGATCAACAAAAGTTGAAGAATTGGTATCTTTTGCTTTAATTTTTCTTGCCTTTTTATTTTGGGTTGAAGAGTGATGACTTTTTTTTCTTCTTCTTCTTTTGTTTTAGAGTTGATGATGATCAGAGCTAACTTAATTTTCTTTCTTCTTTTAGTTGTTACCGATTAGATTAAAATGTTTTCTCAATTTTCATGTAATCCATTTGGTTTCTAGAACTACCACATTTATTGTGTTGGTACAATTATAATTTCAATTACATAAATATATAAATTAGGTCAAATTGTCCTCGAGATCGTAATATATTAGCTTATCATTTCACGGTATAATGACAGTCGAATACCATTAAGACTTCAAAAAACGAGTAGATATATATTTAAGTTTGATATTTGCAGTGGGGTAGTGTAAATCAAGGTTGATCTTTGCACTGAGCAAGTATCATCATGTACTAGTAAACAAACTGATTTGTTAAGAGTTATTATTTACTATTTTTTAAGCTTATATAATTAAGACTGAGATTCGTTGGATGACTACTGACATATAGTAAGGTCGTGGACATGCCAAATATATATTTTTACTGTTGAAGTTGAAGTGGAGTTCACGTATTTATTTGTTTGATATTAAATGTCTGTGAGTTCAAATTTTTCGAAATGTATCAATTTAAATATTTGTCAAAAAAATTTTACCATCTTTTTAGGGTTATATTCTTAAATTAGAGTTAGTTATATATCATTTATCTAAATATGCTAGCGAGTTGTTTAATTTAAGTTTGAATCAAGAATAGTAATATTTAATGGTTTGAGTTTATGTTTTTAAAACTTGAATAATAATAAAGTTCTTTAATAAATGTTTAAAATCACTGTGACTACAGAATTTAAATTTAAAATATCTAATTAAATTATTATAATATAATATATATACACCAGTTTAATTTAAATGTTTGGTTAGTTGGAATTGGACTCTAAGATAGTCCTTCGATATTTATAAGGATTCTTTTTTACTGTATTGATGTATCTCCTTTATCTATTTGATCGAATAATTTGTTTTTCGAGGCGTTCGTTCACACTTCACACGTCAGAAGTGTCGAGTCATTGCAGCATCACTTTAGCCATTGAAAAAGATTATTTTCTTGCAACCCCATAATTAATGCTGCCATCACGAAGCAACTTGCCATCAGCAATGCTTTTTTTTTTAATTTCACAAAAAATATGTTTTTTAAAATAGATCTGGTGTTTTGCGGATTTTCTCCATTTTTATGTCATATTAGCTGGACCGTAGGTCGAGCTAAATTCTTTTTATTAAATAATTATCATAGTTTTAAAATATGAGTTTTGGTATGGGCCGGATTTTGTCCATTTTTTGGTTCATCTGGTCAGACCGGTCAGTTTTTATTAATTTTTTTACTATTATTCGAATAATATGTAGACAAAAAATAGTCAAAATATATATTTCAAAATTCACATTTTAGAAATATCAACAAATTTATAACATATAAAATCAATTTTTCTTTGTTGGTTTAGAGAAATTGAGCATATGATAAGACTTTTTTGTTTTAATTTTTGCTGATTTGGATAAAATTCTATCAGAACGGGTTGTCCGAGTAAAAAATCATTACAAATTGTCCGGTCTGATCAGATTTTGGGCGGTCAAACCGGAGGCCATTTTTATCCCTAAAAATGGACTGCTTTTATGACCAATTTATAGTCTGACCGGTCTAACCATCGGTCCGACCACAATTTTAAAACTATGATAATTATACTTAAATTAAAATATCAAATAATTCTATATATTATATAGTTTTATTACAAAATTTTATCATTTATAAGTATTTAAATTTAAAATCATAAGTTAACGAGATTAAAAAAAAATAAAAATTTGGCCAATTTAATTTGGACGAACTAATACAACTAGAAAAAGTGGCCAATCTAACCGGTTAAACTGGTGATCAACAGTCTATTAGTCTAAGAAGTTTTGATAAAATGAGACATTATTGATTTTGAGTCATAGTCCAACTGATAGGCCCCAAAATTTAAAATAATGGCCATCAGAATCCTAGTTTTTTTTTGTGGAGGAATGACTAGGTAACGTTGATTCATTATTTTTTTAGGCTATGTTTAGAAGGGTGAAAAATAAATCTGGCTGGAAATTTTGAGAAAAGAAGAAATGTGAAGGATATATATATATAATTATAAAACCAGACTGGCCTAAGGGATAAATCAGGAATACAGAAACAAAAACTGCAATTGGACCAGAGAATGCGATTGTATTATAAGGTCGCAATTGCATAGATCGAGCAAGCTCAAATTGACGTAACATAAAACCGATTAGTTCAAAAGCGCCGTGGAGAGCAACAAAAGTCCACAAACCACCTAATTAACACCAACAAGTAAAATTCCCTAAAATTACAGATAAATAAATTGAAAAAAATATGATAGAATATAATTAAGAGGAAATAAAACAACACTAAAGTGTCTGAAACATCTATCGCGAATTATCATCTATCACAAATTTTCATAATTATGCAGACATTTGCAGGTGTAGTGGTGTGCAAGTCGCTGAAGAATGCAAACATTTATTGATCCTATAAGACTAGACCAGTTGAAAGGAGTACGGTAAGAGACGATAAAGAAAAATGCTGCTTTTAAGAGCTTTGAGTTAGTCATAGCTAACATCTGCAGAATCTAAAACCTAGCATTTGGCATTAGAGGTTCATGTGGATTGCATAACCGCGAATCGGTTCTCTGTCGAATGAAGTCATCAACCTTCGTTATTCCCCCGTCGGCCAGAAAACCCGGCGGTTCTCTCGAGCTCGTCGATGAGAGAACCAAATGATGTAAGATTGTATTACCCTGACCCGGAACTAACAATCTGGAAACATCAAATGTATGCTTAAATACGTAAGGCGCAATGCCGCGTGAAGCTAGAAGCTAGAAGCCCTATGGGTCGTAAACTCCTTTTCCCGGGAAGAAGCAATGACGGTATCCGGGAATAAGCATGACATTGAGGCATGGCCAAATAACTTCGATAAATAATAACTAACGTGTAAGGAATGAGTTGAATACAGCATAAGTACATACATTCACTTACCTAAGATAGTACATTCCATTCAAGTACTTGGAATGCAGGACCACTACAAAGCAACCGAGAGAATTATTGGATACTGACAAGAAAAATACAAGATAATACCAATGCACCCCGGAATGTTCGTAGGACAAGCCGCGATGCTGCGCGGCTGATATGGGGTACCGAGAATAATAGAGGAGATCATAGTGGCAGCGCTCATAAATCTGAGAATACGGCAAAAATGTCGCCATTGATGTAATCGTTGTCGACCAAGCTCACCAAGAAGTAGCTGCTCTGGATCTGCACAAGGACATCAAAAAGTTGCTCAAAATGAAAACCTTTCACGTATGTCTCGGAAACAAGTTGTTCGTACGTGCATGCATCAAGAGACCTACATGAACGCGAACTAGTAACCTATACAAGTATAGCAAAAAAGTCTCACCTCTTCTAGCAACTTTTTGGCTGGATCACCTTCCTTGAACAGAGAAGCCCACCCTCTCGTCCAGATTTCGAAAGCTTCGTCCTTCCACACATGAAAGCTAGCAGGATCCACCACGGTAGGTTGAATTATCTCCTTTGCAGGGAACACCCCCCAGGTCACAGCATTCACATCATTTAGGACAGTGTTGGACAGCCAGCTGCCTCCTTTGTTGACAGCCATGTAAGTTACGTATGGGAAAGCCTTGCACTTGTCAACCAGAGCACTTAGCTTGTCCTTTGAGCAGAAGAACTCGAGATACGCCTTCTGATAAACATATCCTCCTGGCCCTCCCCAACCTGAACAACACGATCATCGGTCAAGTAGGGAAATTGACAGGATAACATCGAATTATCGAACATCGCAAGAGCCTAAACATCCAACATCAGTGGATTTAAATTGCAAATAGAAGTATTTGAAATTTGACCGAGAACGCTAGGACTATATAAGATGCTACAATTAATTACTTACCGACAGATGGGGAATCAGATCTCTCCCCGTTAACAGCTGGTTGACTGTTGATAGTTAAGAACCCCTTCAAGTTGATCTTGCCAAGTTGCTCGTTGATAATTTTCGTCTCTGGTTGAAGGTCTAATTCTGACCAGGGGCTACTTTTTAGCTTCCCAAGGCAGTACTCTTTGAATTTCTGTGAGAAAATCAAATGGCTTGAACTTCTTATCTATAGACAAAAAATGCAAATGTGTACAGTGCAAAATTTACCTCGTGAATATCTTCTACGCTTTCTATCGGAACAGCCCATTCTTGATGAAGTTTCTTGTCGCGAGCCCGAGGTCGCATGAACTATGCAATCCACCACAATCAATCAATTAATAGACCATGGGACTAGTTAAATCAAATCTAGCACAACAGGCAGAAATCAAAATCGCCTGTAAGAGGACATCCAAGAATCATCAATGAGCTGTAACTTCTACTGTAAATTGAAATTCGCATCACGTATGTGCCAAGTTGGCAAGAATGCAGGATGATACTGATCAAAATGGTAGTTTCCAAGATATACAGTATATGACTGTTAGCCCTTCTACCTGATAGTCGGATAAAGCACCATATGAAGGATTTCCAGAATCACCCCATCTGCCACGCGGGTATTGTTCCCATCCTATGGTCCTTGATATATAGCTCTTTGGACGGTTAGCCCTGAAAAAATTGGTGAAACATGTTAGATATCGGTAGCTGTAGTGATGAAGACTGTTTATTTTTTTCTCTTTTTTTAAGGAACGAAGACTTTCTTTTTGGAGGCAGATTTTTTTTCTGCGCAGGAGTAAAAATTAATATACTAGCTTCTAAAAAAAAAAACTAGCTGCTTACCAGAATATGGGACGGACATCTTCTTTCACGCGGAAGACATTTGTAGGGCGCCGCCATGGCAATGGCCTGGCAATCTTGGACTCTTCAATCAGACCAAGGTTCTGCCAGGATATACAAGACAAAGCATTGGGCATCTCTCTTCTGCTAAAATGAAAGGAAATCGATCTAAATTAAATTACGAGCAAGGAAAGAAGCAAAACCATAAGTATCGCTAATGCGGATTTCTCCATGTTGAGGGTATAAAGATGCAGGGTCTTGATGCCATGAGCCATAATATTTTTGCACATTTCTGTTCCAAGGTGGATTCCATATGCTCTAACTGCTTCTTCGTTGTCCTTGATAGGCTCCAATGCAGCAGTTATCTCATCAGGTATCTACAAGCAGCATCAGATATACATAAGAATGCAACAGTAGTTCCCAGAGAAACACAAAGTTATAAGTTACAATAAGAACCACAGTCCCCATGCATTTGTATACAATAAGTTCCATATGCTCTAACTGATTCATTTATGGATACCTGTGGCGGACATTTATGGACAGAAAGGCTAACATACAACTAGTTGTTCCATAGCTTAGACTGCACCACTTTGTTGACTACATAAATTGAAATCCCGTAAAAGGGATCTCAGAAATGCAATTAAAATAGGCCAATGCATCATAGGCTGGGAAGACGCAAAAGCGTGTGACAGAAGGAAATACCTTTGTTTTACAGAATCCAGTCATGCGTATGAATCCCTTGTAGTTGTTAATGGGCATAATTCCAGGAACAATGGGGCAAGTGATGCCAATTTGGCGGCAGTCATTTACGAATTTGAGGAATATATCAGTGTCGTAGAAGAGTTGTGTTACGATCAAATCTGCTCCGGCGTCAACCTGTAACAGAAATCATTGCCCGTCATCATAACCAGTAAAAGATAAAACTGAGCAAAGCTTCTAAACACTAGTATGCAACCATCCAGCCAAAGATAACGGCAAATTCGTTCCTGCTAAAGCAGATCTGGAGTCTGTAACGGAAAGGAACAAAAGGATCAAAGAAGAGAACCACCTTTTGCTTCAGGTAAGCAAGATCACTCTGGTAAGCCTCGGGAGTGGCCAACCCATCAGAGCCAATGACATCCGGATGCGCCTCTGCACCACAAAATCCAAACAATCAATCCTCGCTCTCCAATCAAACCAGAAACAGACACAGAACAATCAAACAACCTGGATAACCCGCCACAGTGATCCCAAAGTACTCCCCGTACTTGGATCTGATATGCTTCACCTGCACACAGCAATCAAACCAACACGCAATGTCACACACAAAGACACAAAACAAGAACAACAAAACGGTACGGTGTGGGGGTTAATGTACCAAGTCGAGGGCGCAGGCGAACCCGCCCTGGACCTGAACGAACTTGTCCTGGCCGTGGGGAGGGTCACCGCGGAGGGCGAGGACGTTCTGGATCCCGTTCGACTTGATGGTCTCGAGGGCGTGGTCGATCCTGTCGACGGGCATGTTGGTGCAGGTGAGGTGCATCATGGTCTCGACGCAGACCATGTTCTGCATCCGGTTCGCGATGTCGAGGGTCAGATCGGCGGTGGTCCCGCCGGCCCCCCACGTGATGTCGCAGAAGGTGGGGTTGTGGGCCACCATCCTCTCCATCCTCTCGAACAGGTTGTCCACCCCGTCCTCCGTCTTCGGCGGGAAGAACTCGAACGAGAACACCACCTTCCCGCCGCCGCTGCTCCCGTTGGCCTCCGCCGGAGCTCCCACTCCGCCGCCCGCGGCCTCCCTTATCTTATCTATCACCTTCATCCTTCTTCCCTCTTTCTGGTTCCGCGAAACAAGAAGAGGTCAGATTCCCGCCGAGGATTATAAATGGGAAAGGAAGAGAGAGAATTGCGGGTTACCAATGCAAACGGACACGGGTCGGATCCGGATCGAGCTAGGAGAGGATGGAAGTGAGTGCCAGAGATTTCCTAACTCGCTTTATAAATAGTACATTTGGATCCACCTACCAGATGGTTGTTTTAGAGATAATTACTCTCAGGACTCGAGGGTATAGTAAAATAGACTCCGAGGACCCTGTAGTTTCCATACTAATTACTGAGCCCTTATAGTTTGGTTATTATTATACACTCGGGTCCCTGTAGCCGGAATCATCTATTTTTCCGGCGAACTCCTCACCTGAAATATCTAAAATGCCCCTAGGCATCTTCCTCCTTCTCTCTCACATCTTCCTCCTTCATCCCCTCCTCTCTCTGCCCTCATCTCCAAACCTTCTTCGTTGCAGGTGCTCGGAATTGACGACAATGCCGTTGCAAGTACACTGTGGGCAAAGTACGCATGCTCCTCCTCGAGTACGCATCCTCCTCCTCCTCCTCCGGCTTCCCAAGGTGCTCGAATGGGGCCTTATTAAACGACGACGTCGAAGACACCGACCCGGCTGCCACTGACTCGGATCTAGGCCAGGGCACAAGCAACTCGGCTCTTGTGAACCCCACCGCCGTCGGCGTCACTATTACTAAAAGAAGAGTACCCGATTCTCCGGTCGGGCTCGGGGCGGAAGAAGTGGTGGGCATGAGGTTGGGCCCGGGCCCGAAACTCACAGTCGAAGAAGTCGGAGGCGGGAGGGGAGGGATTTCTGGATTTCATCATCGGGGAGAAGACGAAGATTGAGGGACGGCTCGAAGATTTGAGGGACGGTCTTATCCCTCTCGAACTGGCTCAGGTCGCGGCTGTCCGAGTTGTTCGTGGAGGCCCACCAGGAGCTCTCTGACGGTCCTTTCAAGGACCGGCTCAAATGGTCGCCACCGTTTTGCCTCTCGAGGCCGAGACTGAGGAAGGCATCAAATTTAATCCCCAAATTAAACTTCCCTCTTCGCTCTTCGCTCTTCATCCTCTTCCCATGAGAGAGAGAGAGAGAGGACGAAGGAGGAAGATGTGAGAGAGAAGGAGGAAGATGCCTAGGGGCATTTTAGACATTTCAGGTGGGAAGTTCGCCAGAAAAATAGACGATTCCGGCTACAGGGACCCGAGTGTATAATAATAACCAAACTACAGGGGCTCAGTAATTAGTAGGAAAACTACAGGGTCCTCAGAGTCTATTTTACTATACCCGAGAGTAATTATCTCTTTTTTTTAACCCTGCCCCTTGTGGATAACTTTAAAATGTGATAAAATTCTCTTATTTCACGTGTTAATTCAAGGATTCTAAAATATTTAGAAATTTTTTTTCTAAAATAACGCATTTGCTAATTGATCTAAATAATTGTTGGTACCTACCAAATAGTTATAAGTAAAAATTTAGTTTTTTTGGTTTTATATATGCATATTGATTCACTTCGTAGACTAATTCAGGTACAGATTTCAGTAGGTAAAACTTTCGTAACAATTAATTTTTAATAATATTGCATTCACAATCTCGAACTCGAGATTTTTGAATTACGATAAAAGAACTGTTGGGTTTTGATTGCATTTTTTAATGCATTTGGCCCAAAATGGTAAGGCCCAAAATAGAGGCCCAAAAGGAAAATGGAAAAGTGCAATACCACATTGGTTAGAGCAAGGAGGATTTCCTTGTTTATAAGGAACTCCACTCCTTACCTCTCAAACTTGGTTGACCACCCAAAGGCTGACCCACCGCTAGCTGCCTGCGAGGACGGTGCGAAGAACCGTCCGAGCACGAGCATGAGCACGAGCACGTGCGTGTGCGCATGGCGCATTAGACGCAGGTCGCAATGGGCGCTTTGTGGCGCACTTGGCACTTCGCACGTGCGCATCGTCTGGAGGAGCCTTAAGTATTTTGCCCGGAGGCAGCTGCGCAGCTACCGAAGCGAGGAACGTCCAGGAGGCTTCCAGAAGGCCGAAGGAGTGCGAGATCTCCCGCGAAAGGGCGCCAGCGCAGCCTGGAGCGCCTGGAAGGATCCAGAAGTCTCCGAAGGGTCACGAGCACAGCCTGGCGCGCCTGGAAGGGTCCAGAAGCCACCGAAAGGCCACGAGCGCAGCCAGATAGCCTGTTGGCCGAGCGGACGCGTCCCTTCGGGGTGGCTGCCTCCTCCAGCCTATAAATAGGCGTGCCCTCCTTGCCATTTCCTCATCCCAGCAACAAAGCATTCTCCAGCATTTGTTGACTTCTTCTCTTCCCCCGTTCTTCACTTAGAAAAGAGTCCGAAAGTTCTGGGTAAATAAGGGTTCGCCCGAAAGTTTCGAGATACGTGTGCAACGGTCTTGGAAATGCCCTAAACAGTCGTTGTATCTTGGGGACGATTGCCGAAGCCCGTACCGCACTGAAATATACGGGGCAATCTCGTCTTACGGAGAAAGTGTCCAACACTTGCCTCGACTGAAGAAGATCCTAATCAAGTACACCAACTCTGACAAACAACAATCGTAAGACGAGATCGTGTACTTGAAGATGGCATCGACAAGCTCAGCACCAGTGCCAGCGGTCCCAGGAACTGTCCATGCCGAAAGGCCGGCCAAGTTCAACGGTACCGAATTCAAGAGGTGGCAACAGAAGATGTTGTTCTACCTGACAACGCTCAACCTGGTCCGATTTTTGAAGGAAGAGGCTCCGAAGGTAGCGGAAAATGAGGCAGATCAACAGAAGATCAACGCCCTCGATGCATGGAGTCACAGTGACTTCCTATGCCGGAACTACGTCCTGAATGGACTAGACGACATGCTCTACAATGTCTACGCAGAAGCTAAGACCGCTAAAGAGCTGTGGAGTTCACTCGAGAAGAAGTACAAAATGGAGGATGCCGGGACGAAGAAATTCATCGTCGGACGATTCCTCGACTTCAAGATGGTGGACTCCAAGAAGGTCATCGACCAAGTACAAGAGTTGCAGCTGATCCTTCACGAGATCCAAGCCGAAGGGATGCAACTCAGCGAGTCCTTCCAAGTAGCTGCGATGATCGAGAAGCTCCCCCCGCTGTGGAAAGACTTCAAGAGCTACCTCAAGCACAAGAGGAAGGACATGGGCCTAGAAGACCTGATAGTGAGACTAAGGATCGAGGAAGACAACCGAAAATCCGAAGTCAAGCAAGGCAAGGCCAACTTTGAGACCACCGTGCACCTCGCTGAGGGAAAAAGTGGCAAGAAGAGGAAGAAGTCCGAGGATAAGCAGAAGGAGCAAAAGCCCAAGAAGAAAAAGATCAAGGGCGACTGCTACAACTGCGGGAAACCCGGACACATGGCTAAGGACTGTCGCCAGCCGAAGAAGGACGACCAAGGAAGGGCTAACCTGGCTGAAGACTTGTCCCAGATGGATCTGTCAGCTGTGGTATTTGAAGCCAACCTGGTGGACAATCCGAGAGAGTGGTTCGTGGACACTGGAGCTACCCGCCACGTCTGCTCGGATAAGGAGATGTTCTCGAACTATATCTCGATCACCGGCCGAAAGCTGTTCATGGGAAACTCCGCAACGTCCAAGATCGTTGGTCTGGGAAAGGTGGTCCTGAAGCTGACCTCAGGAAAGGAGCTGACCCTCAAGGATGTGCTGCATGTTCCGGACATCCGCAAGAACTTAGTCTCTAGCTCACTGTTAAGCAAAGCCGGTCTTAAGCTTGTATTTGAGGCTGATAAGTTTGTACTGACCAAAGCGGGTCAATTCATAGGAAAGGGTTATCTAGAAAGGGGGCTATTTAAGATGAATGTAATAACTGTACATCGCACCTTTAACGGTGAAAATAAAGTTAATGCTTCTTCTTACTTGGCCGAGTGTTCTAATTTATGGCATGGTAGATTAGGACACGTAAATCTAAACTCGCTAAGAAAGTTAGTAAGTTTAAATTTATTACCGAATCTAGAGTTCAACCCATCCGATAAATGTGAAGTATGTGTGGAGGCTAAAATGACCAAAGCACCTTTCCATTCAGTGGAAAGAAGTACTACGCCTTTAGAATTAATTCATACGGACACTTGCGATATGAAACACGTGCAAACTAAAGGCGGGAAGAAATTCTTCATAACGTTTATCGATGATTGCACGAGATACTGTTACGTATATCTCCTAAGGGGCAAAGACGAAGCTCTTGATGCTTTTTAAGAGATATAAGAATGAGGTTGAAAATCAACTTAGTGTGAAAATCAAAATGATTCGAAGTGATCGAGGAGGAGAATATGTAGCTCCGTTTGAGGAACTCTGTCAAGAACATGGCATTATTCATCAGACGACTGCTCCATACTCACCTCAATCGAATGGCGTAGCTGAACGCAAAAATTGAACTCTTAAGGAGATGATGAACGCTATGTTGATTAGCTCGGGCTTACCCCAGAACATGTGGGGGGAAGCTGTGCTCTCAGCTAACCACATTCTAAATAAATTGCACCACAAGAAAAGGGATAAAACCCCATATGAACTATGGAAAGGAAGGAAGCCTTCCTACGGTTACCTTAAAGTATGGGGGTGCCTAGCAAAGGTCGAAGTACCTAAGCCTAAGCAGGTGCGAATAGGACCCAAGACCATTGATTGCATCTTTATCGGATATGCGCAAAATAGTAGTGCTTATCAATTCTTGGTGCATAAATCTGAAAACCCTGAGATAAACACGGGAATGGTCATAGAATCAAGGAACGCAACATTTTTTGAAGATAGCTTTCCTAATAAGGAAAGAAAGGAAACAAGTCCGAAGAAAAGGGCTCACGAGACTACGCAAGGGTCAAATCAGAAAGATGATGAACCTAGACGTAGTAAACGGACGATGGTAACCAAATCTTTTGGTCCGAACTATCTAACCTATGCGTTAGAAAATGAACCCAGGATAATCCAAGAGGCATTGTCCAGTTCAGATGCTCCTCTCTGGAAAGAAGCTATCAATAGTGAGATAGAATCCATTATGCAAAACCACACGTGGGAAATCGTGGATCTCCCGCCGGGCTGCAAACCTTTGGGATGCAGGTGGATCCTAAAAAGGAAATACAAAGCTGATGGATCAATCGACAAGTACAAAGCTCGATTGGTAGCTAAGGGGTTCAAGCAGAAGGAGGGATATGATTTCTTTGACACGTATTCACCGGTCACAAGAATCACATCGATTAGAGTACTCATAGCTGTTGCAGCACTCTATAACCTCGAGATCCACCAAATGGATGTAAATGGATGTAAAAACAGCTTTCCTAAATGGAGAACTGGAAGAGGAGATATACATGGAGCAACCTGAAGAGTTTGTGGCTCCCGGTCAAGAGCATAAAGTGTGCCGACTAGTCAAGTCACTATACGGGCTAAAACAAGCGCCGAAACAGTGGCACGAGAAATTTGACAGAACAATGTTGTCAAATGGATTTAAGATCAATGAGTGCGATAAATGTGTTTACATTAAGGGCACACCTGAAGCTTACGTTATTGTATGTCTCTACGTAGATGACTTACTAATTACGGGAAGCAATAAAGAAGTTATTGTGAAAACTAAGAACATGTTAAAGAACCACTTTGACATGAAAGATATGGGTCTGGCAGACGTCATACTAGGAATAAAAATTTCTAGGAAAGCTGACGAAATTATCTTGACACAATCCCACTACGTGGAAAGCGTGCTCAAGAAGTTTGAAGCTTTCGACAAACCTCCGGTTAAGACTCCAGTAGATTTGAATCTACACTTAGCCAAGAATTGAGGGGACCCAGTATCGCAACTGAAGTATGCGCAAATTATCGGGAGCTTGATGTATTTAACAAACTGCACTCGTCCCGATATTGCGTACTCAGTTAGTAAACTTAGTAGATTCACAAGTAATCCAGGGAAGGATCACTGGCTAGCTCTGGAAAGGGTTTTACGGTATTTAAAACATACCATAAGCCATGGGATACATTATGCTAAATATCCAGCTGTATTAGAAGGATACAGTGACGCAAACTGGATATCAGACACTAAGGACTTCCAAATCCACGAGTAGATACGTATTCACCATAGGAGGAGGAGCTGTGTCTTGGAAGTCCTCTAAACAAACGTGCATAGCTCGATCCACCATGGAGTCGGAGTTTATAGCACTAGACAAAGCTGGGGAAGAAGCTGAATGGCTCAGAAACTTCTTAGAGGATATTCCGTGCTGGAGTAAACCGGTGCCTCCCGCATTGATACATTGTGATAGCATGTCTACAATCGGGAGAGCACAAAGTACATTGTACAACGGAAAGTCTCGACATATCCGTCGGAGACACAATACCATTAGACAGTTGATCTCTAGTGGGGTGATCACCATTAACTATGTAAAGTCCAAGGACAACTTAGCTGATCCTTTTACAAAAAGAATCAATAGAGATCAAATGTACAACGCAGTAAGGGGAATGGGATTAAAATCCACACACTAAAGAACGTCCATAGCGGTAACTCAACCATGATGAGTGGAGATCCCACAAACTTGGTTCAACGAGACAACTAAGTTATGGAGGGTTCAGTGAATCACCTGGAACCTATCTCATTCTCAGAAGCTGCCCAGGTATTAACCTGCAGAGGTGTGGTAAGGATAAGCATTACGCTTTTAATGATTCCTATACCTTGATTAAGGTGGAGTATGGCAGGATACTCCTAATAGGAGATCACCTATGTAAGTGTGAAGTGAGGCCGCTTCAAATGGGAAAAACACTTATGAATCCAAGATACGGTCCGTGGCCGAAATGGACACAACGTGAGAACCTAAATATACTAGGGTTATTATTGTGTAAATGTTATTGTCTTGGTTTACGCAAAAAGCTGACGGTTCAAGACATCACGTTCACCGAGCAGCGAGTAAATCCAATAACATATTACTAGAGAAGGTTCAAAGCCGCAAGCTACCTGTCTCGATGCAATAATAACACGTCAGAACTTTCGATTAGAGTCTGCATGCATTAAACATCATTCATGTGGGGGATTGTTGGGTTTTGAATGCATTTTTTAATGCATTTGGCCCAAAATGGTAAGGCCCAAAATGGAGGCCCAAAAGGGAAATGGAAAAGTGCAATACCACATTGGTTAGAGCAAGGAGGATTTCCTTGTTTATAAGGAACTCCACTCCTTACCTCTCAAACTTGGTTGACCACCCAAAGGCTGACCCACCGCTAGCTGCCTGCGAGGACGGTGCGAAGTACCGTCCGAGCACGAGCACGAGCACGAGCACGAGCACGAGCACGTGGCGCATTGGACGCAGGTCGCAATGGGCGCTTTGTGGCACACTTGGCACTTCGCACGTGCGCATCATCGCGAGGAGCTGAAGGAGCCTTAAGTATTTTGCCAGGGCCCGGAGGCAGCTGCGCAGCTACCAAAGCTAGGAGGAGCTGCGAGCGCCTTCAGGTTGGCCACCGAAGAGGCACGACAGACTGAAACGTCCAGGAGGCTTCCAGAAGGCCGAAGGAGTGCGAGATCTCCCGCGAAAGGGTGCCAGCGCAGCCTGGAGCGCCTGGAAGGGTCCAGAAGCCACCGAAGGGCCACGAGCGCAGCCAGACAGCCTGTTGGCCGAGCGGACGCGTCCCTTCGGGGTGGCTGCCTCCCTGCCTCCTCCAGCCTATAAATAGGCGTGCCCTCCTTGCCATTTCCTCATCCTAGCAACAAAGCATTCTCCAGCATTTGTTGACTTCTTCTCTTCCCCCGTTCTTCACTTAGAAAAGAGTCCGAAAGTTCTGGGTAAATAAGGGTTCGCCCGAAAGTTTCGAGATACGTGTGCAACGGTCTTGGAAACGCCCTAAACAGTCGTTGTATCTTGGGGACGATTGCCGAAGCCCGTACCGCACTGAAATATACGGGGCAATCTCGTCTTACGGAGAAAGTGTCCAACACTTGCCTCGACTGAAGAAGATCCTAATCAAGTACACCAACTCCGACAAACAACAAGAACTTTTACAATTAAGAGAAAAAAAGAGACCAAGAAAAAGAATGGCACTCGATTCAACTTTTTTCCATTATTAATTAGCATAAGGAGACTTGGACAATCGTGGGAAGGGCAAACTTGGTTTGGAGGGAGTTGGTGTTGGACATGTACCTACCACCAACAACCCTTTTGATTTTTCATGAAATTAATGAACATCTTATTTTATCTGGAGTGAGATTTGAGTTTCTTTAATAAATAGATTCTGTGATGAGATCCGAAAGTTGAAAGTCGTTAATAACTAATTATAAAATCAAACCAAAACGAACTTTGTTTTCTGAAATTAAACCGAAAAGAACCTAGTGAAGTGCCAATAGAGAATGTAAATGGAAAATAAATATATACATAATTCAAGATAAAAAAATTATATAATCTTATTTATGAATATTTTTCTCAATTATATTTTTTCATTCGTAATAAATATTCAATACTAACATCTACGAGTATACAAGATTTAAACCCAAATTAGCTTCGTTGTAAACGTGAAAGCCAGATTTGCTGTGACCCTTCATAAACGATTTGCTGTGGGATCTACACTTTTTTTTGGTCAGGTCTTTTAAATAATTTTTTTTGTCAGGTATGGGATCTACTCTTTGATTTGGAAACAAGAAGCAAAGTTATCGGTGACGAATTCCTACCCTCCGGGGTCCCACCCTTACCATTGGGTCCAACAAAACCGGCCCCAGGAGAGACTGAAACTGAGGGATTGCGAAGTGCTTAATTGGGTTGCTGGGTGGGACCACCTTCACCAACCCCATTTCCGCTCCGCCAAATTCATTGAAGAAGTCTGAAAAAAAAAAATCAGTGAAGAAGTTACATGGTACGATAATAATATCAGAACTTACAAAAAAATTATCAAAGAATTGATTATTTTCATCTCTTATAATTTCCATGCATAGTGCTATTTTTCTAACTATATTTTGTGTTATTCGTATTTCCACTTTGCATCGCCAAATTTTATACTCAGCAAAAAAAATCTCCACATTGATTTCTCCCGTACAATTTTCCAAATGTGCTTTGGGTGACTCAAAAGTTCAGTCCATGAGGTAACATAATGAGCTTCCACATGTATATATGACTCATCGTCAAATTGGTGGTGCATCGCATTATTTAAGATAAATTTATACCATTATTTAAGATAAATTGGTGGTGCATCGCATGTTTAAATATGATGAAGTCTTGTGCTGCTAAACTATATACTCTTAAACTTGTACATTGCATTTTGTTGGATATTTTCAAACATGTTATATTTGCATAATATGGTCGCTACGACATGCAGTAATGGGATCGACTTGTTTCGGGTCTAGGGGGCAGCGCCACCAGTGGGGGTTTAAGGAGGCAGCGCCCCCGCCCCGAAACGGTACAAATCTTTTGAATTCTGAGGAGATGGCGACCGCCAGTTGATTGGCGACCGTCAGTAGGGAGTTCCAGAATCTTTCTAAATCAAGGGACTTTCTGGCCAGACTGGCGATAAAGAAACTTTCTGGCCAAGGCGACTTGCGACTGCCAGTTAACTGGCGATCGCAAGTTGCCCCGGACATATTTAAAATTCGTGCCTCTTGAGTTTAAACTCAAGGAAAGTGACCCTCCCATTAGCCACATTTGAAGATTGTTTTAGGAACTTCTTGGGTGATGAAATGACATCAAAGGTGGTGCCAACTTCTATAAATAGTATCATTATGGTCTCATTTTAAAAACACGCTACAATCTCATAACATGCCTTCCTACTCAATAAAAGCATCATCAGATTTCTGTCACAAATGTGTTCTTAGTCGGGTCAAGGAAGTACACTCCTTGAATTTGACTACCGTGTTAAGGGCCTCATTCTATCCTGACGGTGTTAGTTCACAGGCTTGTTGTACTCGCAGATTATATCCAGAGGATCAATCTAAACGTCTGAAAAAATTGACAAGAACTTTGATGCCGGTACAACACCAACAATTCTTTCATCCTCCATTCCGATTTTCCAACACATTTGACGTATTGAATTCTATTTTGTCATTTCAATTTGGGGAAACGAGTCTTCCTTCACTAACATCAACAAAGACAAACTCACATAATTGAGTTATCAATGGAGTATTTTGTAATAGGCGTATTTTGTTATAGCCAATTAGGTTATATGTATAAGGGAAGGGTGGATTGTGGTAGGCAGTGATCGGAGGATTGATCACAACGAAAATCTATTTATAAAAAAAATTAGGCTATATGTACATATTATAAACAATTTACTTATAAAAAACTAGGATGAACTTAAATATATTAATGTAGGCCGAATTGTCCCCACACAAAAAATCTTTCTAATTAGATAAAAAAGAGGACAATTTTCCTCACAAAAAATACCTACTTTGTCCCCATTAACGAAAAATATCAGCAAAGCGTCCCTAATCTACCAACCCGTAAAATATGGCGATAGATTGGGTACTACTGGTGCTCGAACGACATTGTAATGCTCGCAAAAAATAAGGGTGTGTTTGTTTTAAAGAACGGAGCGGGCTTCGACAGTAATTTTTGTCCAATTTAGTATTTGGCGTGAATATAGGCCCACACATAACTTAAATTCTAGAGCAAATTGCTCTCAAGTCCCTCGTGTTTGCTTAAATCACTGTTTTAGTTCTTGCTGTTTCAAAATCGAAACTTCGGTCCCCCTAGTTTGCTTTTATTATATTCTAAGGTCCCTAAGAGTCAACTGCTGATGTCATCGGTCAAAATAATTTAAAAATGACAGTTTTACTCTTATAATAAAAAATAAAAAGTTATCTTCTCCGGCTAGGCTCCAGCGACGACCACCAAACAATCTTGTCATCTTCTCCGGCTAGGCTCCGGCGACCTCCAAAAACCAAGGAAGAATAAAACCCAGAAAAAGCCCTCGATAAGCTCACCGACCGCGTCGAAGACCGATTGAAGGACTTGCAGCAGCAGAGCAAAGCCCTCGATAAGCTCATCGACTGCGTCGAGGACCATTTGCCGAGATGGAGTCCGGCTTGGCCAAGAACCTCGAGGGGCTCGTCCTCTCCTCGCGGTTTTATTTACCGGAGAAGAAAAAATGGTTGTCGGAGAAGAAGGATGGATGGCCGGAGAAGAAGACTAAGTAATTTGTTTGATTTTTAAGGGAAGCAAAGTCATTTCAATGAATAAAATATAATAAATTAAATGATGATATCAACGAAGTTTTGATTTCAAAACAGCAGGGACTAAAATATGTTAGGTTGAATGCACTTTTAATGCATTTGGCCCAAAAATGGAAAGGCCCATAAGGGGAGGCCCAAAAGGAAAATGGAACAAGTGCAATACCACATTGAATAGAGCAAGGAGGATTTCTTTGTTTATAAGGAACTCCTCTCCTTACCTCTCAAACTTGGTTGACCACCCAAAGGCTGACCCACCGCTAGTTGCCTGCGAGGACGGTGCGAAGTACCGTCCGAATACGAGCACGTGCACGTGCACGTGCACGCGCACGCGCATGCGCTCGCACACGCGCATGTGCGCATGGCGCATTGGACGCAGGTCGCAATGGGCGCTTTGTGCCTACCTGCTGGCCGAGCGGACGCGTCCCTTCGGGGTGGCTGCCTCTTTGCCTCCTCTAGCCTATAAATAGGCCTGCCCCTTTGCCATAATTCCTCATCCCAGCAACTCATTGCATAAGTATTCATTAGCAATAGTTGTCTTCTTCTCTCCCCCGTTCTTCACATACAAGAGTCCGAAAGTTCTGGGTATATAAAGGTTCGCCCGAAAGTTTCGAGATACGTGTGCAACGTTCTTGGAAATGCCCTAAACAGTCGTTGTATCTTGGGGACGATTGCCGAAGTCCATACCGCACTGAAATATATGGGGCAATCTCGTCTTACGGAGAAAGTGTCCAACACTTGCCTCGACTGCCGTAGATCCTAATCAAGTACACCACTCCGATAAACAACAATCGTAAGACGAGATTGTGTACTTGAAGATGGCATCAACAAGCTCAGCACCAGTGCCAGCGGTCCCGGGAACTGTCCACGCCGAAAGGCCGGCCAAGTTCAACGGTACCGAATTCAAGAGGTGGCAACAGAAGATGTTGTTTTACCTGACGACGCTCAACCTGGTCCAATTCTTGAAGGAAGAGGCTCCGAAGGTAGCAGAAAATGAGGCAGATCAACAGAAGATCAACGCCCTCGATGCATGGAGTCATAGCGACTTCCTATGCTGGAACTACGTCCTGAATGGCTAAATGACACGCTCTACAATGTCTACGCGGAAGCCAAGACCGCTAAGGAGCTGTGGAGTTCACTCGAGAAGAAGTACAAAATGGAGGATGCCGGGATGAAGAAATTCATCGTCGGACGATTCCTCGACTTCAAGATGGTGGACTCCAATAAGGTCATCGACCAAGTGCAAGAGTCGCAGCTGATCCTTCACGAGATCCAAGCCGAAGGGTTGCAACTCAGCGAGTCCTTCTTAGTAGTTGCGATGATCGAGAAGCTCCCCCCACTCTGGAAGGATTTCAAGAGCTACCTCAAGCACAAGAGGAAGGACATGAGCCTAGAAGACCTGATCGTGAGACTTAGGATCGAGGAAGACAACCGAAAGTCTGAAGTCAAGCAAGGCAAGGCCAACCCTGAGACCACAGTGCACCTCGCCGAGGGAAAAGGTAGCAAGAAGAGGAAGAAGTCCGGGGATAAGCAGGAGAAGCAAGAGCCCAAAAAGAAAAAGAAGATCAAGGGCGACTGCTACAACTGCGGCAAACCCGGACACATGGCTAAGGACTGTCGCCAGCCGAAGAAGGACGACCAAAGAAAGGCTAACCTAGCTGAAGACTTATCTCTGATGGATCTGTCAGCCGTGGTGTTTGAAGCCAACTTGGTGGACAATCCGAGAGAGTGGTTCGTGGACACAGGAGCTCCCCGCCACGTCTGCTCGGACAAGGAGATATTCTTGAACTACATCCCGATCACCGGTCGAAAGCTGTTCATGGGAAACTCTGCAACGTCCAAGATCGTCGGTCTGGGCAAGGTGGTCCTAAAGCTGACCTCAGGAAAGGAGCTGACCCTCAAGGATGTACTGCATGTCCCGGACATCCGCAAGAACTTAGTTTCTGGCTCATTGTTAAGCAAAGCCGGTCTTAAGCTTGTATTTGAGGCTGATAAATTTGTACTGACCAAAGTGGGTCAATTCATAGGAAAGGGTTATCTGGAAAGGGGGCTATTTAAGATGAATGTAATAACTGTACATCGCACCTTTAACGGTGAAAATAAAGTTAACGCTTCTTCTTACTTGGCCGAGTGTTTTAATTTATGGCATGGTAGATTAGGACACGTAAATTTAAACTCGCTAAGAAAGTTAGTAAGTTTAAACTAATTACCGAATCTAGAGTTCAACCCGTCCGATAAATGTGAAGTATGTATGGAGGCTAAAATGACCAAAGCACCTTTCCATTCGGTGGAAAGAAGTACTACGCCTTTCGAGTTAATTCATACGGACACTTGCGATATGAAACACGTGCAAACTAAAGGCGGGAAGAAATATTTCATCACGTTTATCGATGATTGCACGAGATACTGTTACGTATATCTCCTAAAGGGCAGAGACGAAGCTCTTGATGCCTTTAAGAGATATAAGAATGAGGTTGAAAATCAACTCAGTGTGAAAATCAAAATGATCCGAAGTGATCGAAGGGGAGAATATGTAGCTCCGTTTGAGGAACTTTGTCAAGAACATGGCATTATTCATCAGACGACTGCTCCATACTCACCTCAATCGAATGGCGTAGCTGAACGCAAAAATCAAACTCTTAAAGAGATGA
Source organism: Hypericum androsaemum (assembly GCA_963995505.1). Taxonomy (NCBI): domain Eukaryota; kingdom Viridiplantae; phylum Streptophyta; class Magnoliopsida; order Malpighiales; family Hypericaceae; genus Hypericum; species Hypericum androsaemum. The sequence continues at coordinate 16,539,824 of OZ023182.1, forward strand.
TGAACACTATGTTGATTAGCTCGGGCTTACCCCAGAACATGTGGGAGGAAGCTGTGCTCTCAGCTAACCACATTCTAAACAAGTTGCCACACAAGAAAAGGGATAAAACTCCATATGAACTATGGAAAGGAAGGAAGTCTTCCTACGGTTACCTTAAAGTGTGGGGGTGCCTAGCAAAGGTCGAAGTACCTAAGCCTAAGCATGTGAGAATAGGACCCAAGACCATTGATTACATCTTTATCGGATATGCGCAAAATAGTAGTGCTTATCAATTTTTGGTACATAAATCTGAAAACCCTGAGATAAACGTGGGAATGGTCATAGAATCAAGGAACGCAACGTTCTTTGAGAATAGCTTTCCTAATAAGGAAAGAAAGGAAGAAAGTCCAAAGAAAAGGGCTCACGAGACTACACAAGGGTCAAATCAGAAAGATGATGAACCTAGACGTAGTAAATGGACGAAGGTAACCAAATCTTTCGGTCTGGATTATCTAACCTATGCGTTAGAAAATGAACCCAGGACAATCCAAGAGGTATTGTCCAGTCCAGATGCTCCTCTCTGGAAGGAAGCTATCAATAGTGAGATAGAATCCATTATGCAAAACCACACGTGAAAAATCGTGGATCTCCCACCGGGCTGCAAACCTTTGGGATGCAGGTGGATCCTCAAAAGAAAATATAAAGCTGATGGATCAATCGACGTGTACAAAGCTCGATTGGTAGCTAAGGGGTTCAAACAGAAGGAGGGATATGATTTCTTTGACACATATTCACCGGTCACAAGAATCACATCAATTAGAGTACTCATAGCTGTTGCAGCACTCTATAACCTCGAGATCCACCAAATGGACGTAAAAACAGCTTTCCTAAATGGAGAACTGGAAGAGGAGATATACATGGAGCAACCTGAAGGGTTTGTGGATCCCGGTCAAGAGCATAAAGTGTGTCGACTAGTCAAGTCACTATACGGGCTAAAACAAGCGCCGAAACAGTGGCACGAGAAATTTGACAGAACAATGCTGTCGAATGGATTTAAGATCAATGAGTGCGATAAATGTATTTACATTAAGGGCACACCTGAAGCTTACGTAATTGTATGTCTCTACGTAGATGACTTACTAATTATGGGAAGCAATAAAGAGGTTATTGTGAAAACTAAGAACATGTTAAAGAATCATTTTGACATGAAAGATATGGGTCTGGCAGACGTCATACTAGGAATAAAAATTTCTAGGAAAGCTGACGAAATTATCTTGACGCAATCCCACTACGTGGAAAGCGTGCTCAAGAAATTTGAAGCTTTTGATAAACCTCCAGTTAAGACTCCAGTAGATTTGAATCTACACTTAGCCAAGAATCGAGGGGACCCAGTATCTCAACTGAAGTATGCACAAATTATCAGGAGCTTGATGTATTTAACAAACTGCACTCGCTCCGATATTGCGTACTCAGTTAGTAAACTTAGTAGATTCACAAGTAATCCAGGAAAGGATCACTGGCTAGCTCTAGAAAGGATTTTACGGTATTTAAAACATACCATAAACTATGGCATACATTATGCTAAATATCCAGCTGTATTAGAAGGATAACGTGATGCAAACTGGATATCAGACACTAAGGACTCCAAATTCACGAGTGGATACGTATTCACCATAGGAGGAGGAGCTGTGTCTTGGAAGTCCTCTAAACAAACGTGCATAGCTCGATCCACCATAGAGTCGGAGTTTATTGTGCTAGATAAAGCTGGGGAAGAAGCTGAATAGCTCAGAAACTTCCTAGAGGATATTCCGTGCTGGAGCAAACCGGTGCCTCCCGTATTGATATATTGTGATAGCATGTCTGCAATCGGGAGAGCACAAAGTACACTGCACAACGAAAAGTCTCAACATATCCGTCGGAGACACAATACCGTTAGACAGTTGATCTCTAGTGGGGTGATCACCAATAATTACGTAAATTCCAAGGACAACTTAGCTGATCCTTTTACGAAAGGAATAAATAGAGATCAAATGTACAACGCAGTAAGGGAAATGGGATTAAAATCCACACACTAAAGAACGTCCATAGCGGTAACTCAACCATGATGAGTGGAGATCCCATAAACTTGGTTCAATGAGACAACTAAGTTATGGAGGGTTCAGTTAATCACCTGGAACCTATCTCATTCTCAGAAGCTGCCCAGGTGTTAGCCTGCAGCGGTGTGGTAAGGTTAAGCATTACGCTTTTAATGTTTCCTATACCTTGATGAAGGTGGAGTATGGCAGGATACTCCTGATAGGAGATCACCTGTGTAAGTGTGAAGTGAGGCCGCTTCAAATGGGAAAAACACTTATGAATCCAAGATACGGTCCATGGCCGAAGCGGACACAACGTGAGAACTCAAATATACTAGGGTTATTATTGTGTAAATGTTATTGTCTTGGTTTACGCCAAAAGCTGACGGTTCAAAACATCGCATTCACCGAGCAGCGAGTAAATCCGATAACATATTACTAGAGAAGGTTCAAAGCCGCAAACTACCTATCTCGATGCAATAATAACACGTCAGAACTTTTGATTAGAGTCTGCATGCATTAATCATCATTCATGTAGGGGATTGTTGGGTTGAATGCATTTTTAATGCATTTGGCCCAAAAATGGAAAGGCCCAAAAGGGGAGGCCCAAAAGGGAAATGGAACAAGTGCAATACCACATTGAATAGAGCAAGGAGGATTTCCTTGTTTATAAGGAACTCCTCTCCTTACCTCTCAAACTTGGTTGACCACCCAAAGGCTGACCCACCGCTAGTTGCATGCGAGGACGGTGCGAAGCACCATCCGAGCATGAGCACGAGCACGAGCACGAGCACGAGCACGAGCACAAATACGAGCACGAGCACGAGCACGAGCACGCATACATGCGTGTACGCATGGCGCATTGAACGCAGGTCGCAATGGGCACTTTGTGGCGCACTTGGCACTTCGCACGTGCTCATCGTCGCGAGGAGCTGGAGGAGTCTTAAGTATTTTGCCCAGGTTCGGAGGCAGGTGCGCAGCTACCGAAGTGACGAGGAGCTGCGAGAGCCTTCTAGAATGGCCACCGAAGAGGCACGATGGGCAGAAATGTGCAGGAGGCTTCCAGAAGGCCGAAGGGGTGCGAGATCCCTCGCGAAAGGGCGCCAGCACAGCCTGGGCGCGCCTGGAAGGATCCAGAAGCCACCAAAGGGCCACGAACTCAGGCAGCCTATCTGGTGGCCGAGCGGACGCGTCCCTTCGGGGTGGCTGCCTCTCTGCCTCCTCCAGTCTATAAATAGGCTTGCCCCTTTGCCATAATTCCTCATCCCAGCAACTCATTGTATAAGTATTCATTAGCAATAGTTGTCTTCTTCTCTCCTCCATTTTTCACATACAAGAGATTGAAAGTTCAGGGTATATAATAAGGGTTCGCCCGAAAGTTTCGAGATACGTGTGCAACGTTCTTAGAAATGCCCTAAATAGTCGTTATATCTTGGGGACGATTGCCGAAGCCCGTACTGCACTGAAATATACGGGGCAATCTCGTCTTACAGAGAAAGTGTCCAACACTTGCCTCGACTGCCGTAGATCCTAATCAAGTACACCACTCCGACAAACAATAAAATAATGGTTTAAGCAAACACCAGAGACCTGAGGGCAATTTGTCCTAAATTCTATCATGTCCAACTTCTTATTTCTGTCCCATCTTTTTATAAGAGACAAGAAAAATTGTCCTAGGCCTGAAACTTAATGAAATAGATTTTTCAATAATACCCTTGCTCACTGAGTTAAATGTCTGTTTATCTCTCCCTCCTCCTTCCTGCACTATCTTCATCTGTGGCCACCTCCAATCAAACAATAGCAATGGCTTTTAGTTTTCATAAATCAATCTCCTTTATAATCAAATAATAACGATGATTTCTATTTTTATTCAACTTCATCGCCACCTCGATTCTCAATTTGGACATCTTCCCCTTCTAAACTCTAACCTTCTTTGTTACACATGATTCTTTCATTTTCAGCCATAATCAACATGACCCATGCCCCCTCATATTTACCTCTTCACCCTTTACTCCCACAGCATCCCCTCTTAGATCGAATTGAAGCCTAGTTCTTTTCTTTGGTGCCTTAGGTTCATACTCACGATGCTCTTCTCTTACTCCAGATCTTGTTTTTTAGTGAGGGATTTCTCTTCATACTATCTAGCAAAGTTATTAATTTTATCTGATTATGAATTATTATAAAAAAGGAGGAGATAATATGGGTTAATTAGGATATTATAAAGAATCTGTTCTTGGGGAAGAGGTAGAATTGGGGAAGAAGAAGGATATTGTGGTCATATTTTTGTTACATACTGTTCAGGCTATTATTGTTCCCAAACATATGACGGGACAAAAAAAAATTATTCTGGCCCGTGCTAGCCAGTCATGTACTGTTCTATTCAGTTCACAATATGTATCAAACGCATCCTTGATGGAACAACATGAAAAAATAATGGTACAACTGAGACTTACGAAAAATAATTATACAACATGCGAAAAATAATGGAACACATTCTTTTTACATACAGAATTACAAAAATACTCATATGTAACATCTGATATTACAAGTTTGTCATTGCGCATGCAGGCTATCAGACGTACCGTGCGACCGCACCCCCCCATCTCCAATGACCTACAATCCAAATCGGATGGTGCTCCCCCTGATACACTCGCATCACCTAATCCAACCTCACAAAATACATAACAACTAGCCCTTATAACCATAAAAAAGTGATCTCATCGGCGTTCCAATCGTTCATATCATACGCGGGACCAACTCTTGGTCTTGTTTCACCTAAACTGGGATAGTGGTTCACTAGGTGGTCAATGGTATTGAATGACCGTTCAACCGATCAGACTGATTGGTTTACCTGGTTAGATCAACCAGTTGAGAGAAAACTCATTAAAAAAAAATATATTTCTAGTTTTTTTTAATTAAAATTGATTGATAAATTTATGAATTTAATTTTTGTAAATTATATTTATTTCAATAAAATTAGATAATATTTATAACTATTTAATATTTTAGTACTAAATATAATTAGTAATATACATTTTTTTTAAATTTTTTTTAGACCAACTAGCAACCTGACCAGTCAAATTGATTGACATGGGAAACAATAAATATCTCGGGATAACATATGAGTCAGTTTTTAAAAATTACTTATCACAACAAAATAACTTTCCCTTTCAAAGGGAAAATACAAAATCTTTTTGGTCATGAGGCGAAAATAAAATATTTAAAAAAGGACGCAACACCGACTCCAGATGGACTGACCAGTCTTGATCGTCATAAAGGACGATGCTACCACATTAGCATGTTCTTTGAAAGGGAAATCAAATATTGCCTATGTAGCTTACCCTTAGAACTTTTTGAAGAAGGTTCTATTTCAAACATGTTTACTTTGATTATTTAGATTCAAAGTCGTGCGTGCTCTACGATTTCTGTCACTTATAGTAAAATCACTCAATAAGGATTTAGTTTATGACGTAACACAAACATATGTATTTTTAAAATTATCTCAAATTTTAATTTATAACTTATATAAATTAAGATATGTCCTTCTGGAGTCCGGTAGGGGCAGAGAAAATTTCTGGTGGAGCGGTTAAATGCGTTGAGATCGGAAAGAACACCAATGGCGAAAGTACTCTGCTGGACCGACATTGACACTAAGAGACGAAAGCTAAGGGAGCGAGTGGGATTAGAGACCCCAATAGTCCTAGCAACTGAGCTATATCCCCCCGAGCCAAGGGGAGCACGCATGAAAGAATCAGATGCTTCTTCTATTCTTTTCTTTGACGCAGCTGTTATTATGGGATATCTCTTTTTCTTAACAACGAAATCAAAAATAAAATAAAAGATTTGTTTGGAATCTAAAGTTGATTTTATTTGGAATTGAAAAATTAAAATTTTCGAAATTCTGATATAAATCAATGAAAAAACTATTTAAGAAGTCATTCTCAATATAAATTTAATTTTCTCCAAAAGAACTTGATTATTATTTGTAGAATAAGTTATTCCTACCTACCTAATTGTATTGAAATAAAAAAGGTAAATTACCCCTCGTCCCTGATTTTGGTCATCCTCACTCTCGGGTCCCTACATTTTCAAAAAATAATTTTTGACCGGAAAAGACAAAGAGTCGCCGGAGAAGATGACCGGAAGGTTGGGTTTGTCTGAGACAATGACCAAAGGGGTATAATAGTCATTTTCATGATCAAAAATGAAAAAAGAGCCGATGACGTTAGCCAAGGACCCGAGGGGGAGGTTTAACCAAAGACAAGGGACGGTAAAATCATTTTTGAAAATGCAGGGACCCGAGGGAGAGGATGACCAAATACCAGGGACTAGGTAATTTACCCTAAAAAAATCTAAAGGGTCAAAATTCTTTGCATATCTAGAACCGCAAAACGACGTCGCCGTTCTTCTCTGCACGAGAAGAAAAGAAACAAACCAACCCAACACTTGAGATTGAGAAACCAAAACGCGCGCACTTGGCACTCCCTCCCCTTTCGTCTGTCGTCAGGTTTAAAACCCCCACCGGTGGAGGCCACCACTTCTCTCTAACCGCCAACCACCATCGCCGCTTATATTCCCTCCCTCCCTCCAGAAACGGTCGTCCGGTCGGCGCTTCCTCTAGCATAACCGCCAGAGAGTGGTCTCCCCCCCCTGTATTGAAGAATCTAATCCCTCGAAACGGCGTTTTCTCTCTCTGTGAACTTTCTCGGTCAGTGGCATACCCCTCTTGAGATTCGACCAGAAACGTAGGTCAGATAGGAAGGGCACGGAAACAGAGGGACTCGAGATTTCGCAAACCCTAACCCTAATGGAACGCGGAGAATAAGACAAGTTATGGTTCGGTGCCCAAACCCTAAAGGTCAACAGATGGAACATGGACTAGGAAACTAGAATGTTGGAGTTAGGAACCGGACTAACCCTTGAGAAGTAACAGTTTATAGACAGAGCCGGGGCTCGAGACCTCTCCGGTACTCTCTCTGATTCGTATGCTGTCCTTCGCTTTGTTGTATCGCTAGTTTGATTCGTAGGCGTGGTCAAAGGGTTATTTAGGTTGCTGCATTCCATCTGTTTGTTTATAGTGGTTATCATTACCGTTGAAGGTGCTGGTGGCGGTTGAAACAGATAAGTTCTTGCTTGAGATGGAAGTTGATTCGGAGTTTGGGAGATCGGGAGTCAAGTCTTCTTCTCAGGGCGAGGGCTCATCATCGATGCAAGAGGACTCCGAGGTACGCTGATTACTGCACACTGAAATCCAGCTTCTGTCTTAGATGAGTTTCCCTTGGTTTGGTATCTTATGTATTCTTGAGTTCTGCTCGGTTCATTGTTTGGGTTTATTTGTCTTATGCTTGTTGATTTGGTCTGTTGGGAGTTTTTTAGCAGAAGGAGGAGCTTGTTGAATCAATGGACAAACTTAATATTGACAAATCACCGTCTGGGAATTCACCCACAAATTTCCGGAGAAACCCATTATTGTCCTTGTTGTGGGAATGGCAGGTTAGACTTTTTGTCGTGTTAGTTGTATTTCAACGCTTACACAGTACCTGTGTGATTTCATTGCTACTGTTCTATGTCTTTGTAGAATTTATAGAAGTTAATGCTCATTTTGGTACTTGTATAGGGAGTGGGAAGACAACTTTTATGCATAGGTTGGTCTGCCACACACAAGCTTCTGGTATTCGGGGCTATGTGCTCAACCTTGATCCTGCGGTGATGATGCTCCCATTTGGTGCAAACATTGATATAAGCGATACTGTTCGATATAAGGAAGTCATGAAGCAGTTCAATCTTGGACCGAATGGCGGAATCCTGACATCGCTTAATTTGTTCGCTACAAAGTTTGATGAGGTAAACGTATTGTCATCTCATGCCCCCGAAATTGTATTTGCTTAGTATCTCCTCTGTTGCCGAAAGATTGATATGACTGTGACTCTAATTCAACAACGGATCTGTAATCTGTTATAGTTAAGTAGTCTTGTATCAGTTAATAGTCTGTTATAAAATTATTTGCTCCGGGTGACTTAGTAGCCCAGAAAACAAATAAGATTGCTGCTTTTAGGAGGCTGAATAAATGCCTGTTCAAATGGCATCACGTGAGGCATATTTGTATGGCTAACTTATCCTTGTCCTCAATTCTAATGTTCTTGCAGGTTATTTCTGTCATTGAGAAGCGGGCAGATCAACTCGATTATGTTCTTGTCGATACACCTGGTCAAATTGAGATATTCACTTGGTCTGCTTCTGGGGCCATCATAACTGAAGCGTTTGCCTCAACCTTTCCCACTATAATTGCATATGTGGTTGATACGCCTCGTGCCTCTAGCCCAGTTACTTTCATGAGCAATATGCTTTATGCTTGTAGCATCCTCTACAAGACTCGGCTGCCTCTGGTATTGGCCTTCAACAAGATTGATGTGGCTCATCACCAGTTCGCTTTGGAGGTATTACTTCATAAGCATTGGATAGCTAGCTGTCTTTTGCTACTTCTATGGAAGCAAATCCGTATTCAATGCTGTACTGACATATTCATCTCTTGCTGCAATCTAACTGGTTTAGTAGTAGTCCAGCAAGTGAATCGTATATGATCCCCTTCTTTAGGAACACTTAATATATTTTTCCTTTTAACGACCCAAGTTGGATGACGATGGTCTTAGAGAAGTAGTTTGCCCAATATTCTGAATCTTTATGATTGTAATACCTGGAGCCACATATTTTTTTACATTAGGCACATTTCGAAATTCTCTTAGGAGGATCTGAAGTAGTCTCGTTGGAGTTCTCTGGCTGTACTAATTGCCATACGCATGCCTTTTCTGCTCTTCGGTTTTCAAGTGTTGCCCTTCTCTGACTGAGCTACTACTGTTTGTAGTGGATGGAAGATTTTGAAGCCTTTCAAGGAGCTCTGAGCTCAGATCATTCATACATGTCCACTTTGACGCACAGCCTCTCCCTCGTGCTTGATGAATTCTATAAGAATTTAAAGTCGGTTGGGGTCTCTGCTGTTTCTGGAGTTGGGATGGGCTCTTTCTTTAAGGCTATTGAAGCTAGTGCTGATGAGTACATGGAAACTTACAAGTACTCCTTCAATGTCACGATTCTCAAATATCTATTTTCTCCTTTTGTTTCAGTCTAACTGTTGGTCGTGGTCTTTCAGGGCTGATCTTGATAAGAGACGTGCAGAAAAGCAACGTTTGGAGGAAGAACGGAAGAGGGAGAATATGGAGAAGTTACGGAAGGAGATGGAGAAATCCAAAGGCCAAACTGTGGTCATGAGCTCGGGACTGAAGGACAGAAAGAATGATGCGATGATGGAGGAAGATGAAGACGCTGAGGACGAAGACGAAGATCATGATCTTGCGAGATTCAGTGATGATGAAGAAGATGCTATAGATGAAGATGAAGATGAAGATGACGATGACGATGAAGAGATTACAAGGTTCTCCTTTTAATAAGGTTGTCGATGTAGGTGGGCGCTGCGGCGGATCGAAATTTTGTAGATGGTCAGTGGTAATAGGTAATAGCTTCAACGATCATGATCCGGATAGACAGCATTAAAGTTTTCCGAGGGTTCTCCGGGATCATGGGGTAGGGGTCGGAAATCCCTAATTTTAGGCAAACTAAAAAAAGGTCCCTGAAATCTGCGTATTTTTTTAATTTAGAGTCGATGTTTATAACTCGACACGCCTAAATATGTACTCTTTCGGTGCATATGTACTATTCACACGCCTAAATGTATAAACACAACTCGGAAAAATATTGGCATTTTAATTTGCTCAAAAGATCTGTTGAGATAAAATATTTCCTAAAACTTAACACTATCAGGAATCTAAGTTTAAATTTTATTTTCAGTCTATGAGAAAATGAATTTCTTTTCTTAGGAATTTGTTTTATAAATACAAACTGAGCCTAACCCAAATCTGGACAAAAGAAGAAAAACTAGGTCTTCGTATTCTAGGAGGAAGCACTGTTGGAAGTACTGTACACATCGCTCGCTTGCTCATTTCATCGTTATGGTATGCAAACCGCCACGTAGAGAGCATTATCTATAAAGTCTAATTACTTTCAAACTATATTATAAAACAAGCATTTTAAATGTTAGATTATCAATGGTAAATAATAGAAGTTCTTATTCGAAATAAAAATATGAATTTCGTGCCATATTGCATGCATGCATTATTCCTAGTTCTCATTTCTGAATCGTTCCTTAGTATCTGAAATATATACATCGTACATTAACAACGGGGACACATACACCACACATTCAACCATATAAGAAATCATACATTATATCATATAACAAATCATACATTATTCATAACAATGACCATTCAAATAAAGACGTACTCCAGAATTAAGTTCAATGTATGACAAATTTCCACGGATATGATCCAAGTGTGTAAGGAATTAAGCAAATAGGGAACAAAACACGCAAAGAACACGGACACAAGAGATAACATGGTTCGGCCTAATGCCTACGTCCACGGAGAGAAAGGAGAACTTTTATTGATGAATTTCCGAGCCACAAAGCCATACAAAAAACCTAGGGTAACATGTCTTTATATAGATACAAACCCTTGGTGTACAAGTAACCTATCTAGGTCAGATTAGGAGTCCAAAATCTAGTCAGAATAGGAATAGGAATATGAAATAAATCTTTCCTATTTCTCGCCATCCCAACAATCTCCACCTTGGCAAGAAATCATCTCGTGGAAGAACCATGAAGCTTCACCCGAACTTCAACAAACTCCACCTTGACAAAACACCACCCCATGAAGAACCATGAGATATTGCAAAACCAATCAGACTCCACCGACTCCATCTCGGACCATCGATAACTGTATCAATAAGACCATCTCAACTTTCTCTTCACCTTTTGTTCAATCACATGGAGCCAGCCCCCAAACTCGAGCTTCTGAGCTTGCTTGGCCTATTTTTTCCAATCTCCATTGAACCCCAACTACCAAGTCCACCTACTGAAGTAACCTTGCGACCAATAGACACGCCCTCTATTTTTTGGTCAGCCCCATGCTCCGTAACCTCGAACTGCTTTTCTGCTTAAACCAATGCTACAGGTGCACCTTCTTTTCCGGCACACATCCTGAGAGAATTCCAAGGTTAAACGCGTTTGGCCGGGAGTAGGATCAGGATGGGTGACCTCCTGGGAAGTTTTCTAGGATGCATGCGAGTGAGGACAAAGCATGCTGGAAAAGACCCGTGTTGGTCTGTGGAGACAGTCGGTCAAATCACGGAGCGTCACATTTGGTATCAGAGCGACCTCGGCTTGTACGGTGTGGTTCGGGGATCGAACGCATCTGCAATCGAGGGATTCTGAGACTGTCTGTATCTGGCGCGACGAGGACGTCACGTATTTAAGGAGGGGTGTATGTGATACCCCGATCTGTTCTGTCTGAAATAGTTAAGTGATTTGATTTGACTATCCATACCAACAAGGTGCACCTTCTTTTTCGACACACATCCTAAGAGAACTCCAAGGTTAAACGCGTTTGGCCGGGAGTAGGATCAGGATGGGTGACCTCCTGGGAAGTTTTCTGGGATGCATGCGAGTGAGGACAAAGCATGCTGGAAAAGACCCGTGTTGGTCTGTGGAGACAGTCGGTCAAATTACGGGGCGTCACAAGAACCCTCGACATGTCACGAATTCTACTGTTTGGCCTTGAGTGAGATACCCGATTTGCCCGTAGTGCTACCAACGGCTTCGCATTCCCCATGCAAAACTTACTCAACACCTTTGACGTGCACGTCCCTTTAGACAACCATAGCAGGGCCCAGCTAACAATGCTTCTCCGAGTCAACCATGGCTCCTTGCCAACCATGCCTCCACGAAACAACCATAGCTCGCTATCCATGTCTCTGCGAAACCTAACTCTACTCAAACCATTCATGTCAAGCCTTTGCTCCCTTATATGAACCAACCTCATATGACCTGAGCTTTTGCCAACTCCTTCAAACCTATTGATGTGACTCCATCTACAATAATGTGCCTCACTAACTTGTAGGTATTTTCTTTCACCCTGCATCCTTACCATCGCATCCTTCTCCACCTTCATTAGTATACCTTTATAACTATCATTGTTATAATCCAAGGTCCCCAATGAAAAGAGATTACCAGGATGCATTGGACTTGATAAGACAGAAAGCCAGTCACCATCCGACCCGTGTGAATATGTGGCCATGGTTGTGGATGCCAATCCCTCCTCATTATCTTGATCCCTAGTTCGTCCTAGATAAACCCCTTCATGTGCCCTTCTCCGCAGTTGAAACTACTTCCATTGAACTTCTTTGACTCCGACCTGGATCCTCTTCCACAACCCAGCTGGTGGCTCTTCATCATCCGCCAAGCACAAGCGAATCTTTGCTACTGCCTTAGCCTCCAACTCTTCCCACTCTTGCTCCTCCATCTTCTCGGGCTTCTTCTCCACGAGCGCGATGACCATCCCTTGTTGCACGAGGAGATCCTTGACACGTCTTTGCCATAACCTGAAATTTGATGAACCATCAAACTTCACAAGAGCAAACTTCGTGCCGTCCGACATCCTCCAACCTTAGCTCTTGATACCACTTGTTATGAATTCAGCAACTAGGGCGCAAAGAACACGGACACAAGAGATAACGTGGTTCGGCCTAATGCCTACGTCCACGGAGAGAAAGGAGAACTTTTATTGATGAGTTTCCGAGCCACAAAGCCATACAAAAAACCTAGGGTAACATGTCTTTATATAGATACAAACCCTTTGTGTACAAGTAATCTAGGTCAGATTAGGAGTCCAAAACCTAGTCAGAATAGGAATAGGAATAGAAAATAAATCTTTCCTATTTCTTGTCATCCCAACAAAGTGAAATACCCCTTTATATTCCACGGATCTAAGATATGCGCCGTGGGCCCAAAAGACGTAAGGGGTGCCAACTCCGCAGTCTCAAGTCAATCCCGGCACTTCCCATAGCGCGTAAAAGTCCAAGACATACTAGAAGCCCAAAAAATGTAGGAGAAACTCGTTCATAGACCCAAAATACATTCAAAGTTCATATATTGAATTATCCAACCATCAAATATCATTTAAAATACCACATTCCGAGAACAATGAAATACGAAGCCAAATAAATAAATATATTATCTTTTTTTCACAATTATATTATAGTCAAACTGAAGATAAATCGGTACACACAGTTTCGTTATGCCTACTCTTACAATGTACAAATAAATAACAATAATCCAAAAATCAAGTTCACAAAGATGCAATTCCAAAAAACCAAGTTCAAGAAGATGCAGTTCCATTATGATATATATCCTTTATATACGATTGCCAAGTTCTTCGACCAATAACTATAAATCTGAAGCCCCTATAAACAATAACGCAACACAAGACAAAATCGACTTACCAACTAAACTAGATCACCTAGATATCAACTAAACTACCAGCTAGGGTTAAGATTACATGTTAGTTTAACTTACTCCATCCAAAGTTATTTGTTCCTTGGAAGTACACATGCTGCTCACTTGCTCATTACATCATCCTTATGGTATGCACGTATTTGGCCTCTAAACTACATAATTTTCTAGTAAATAATTAAGATTCATTTAAAGAAATATTGAATAAGACTTACGAATGTAAAAGATATTATCAAAAAATTATTCTCTAAACAGAATCCGACAATACTCTTAATACCAGAGATTTTAACAAAAAAAAACATGTCTTCACCCCAAGTAGAGAATTAAATACATGAACTTTGGTCGAATGTAAAAACTAAAATATGATAGACAAATTCACGTATATACCTATTTTACCCTATATAATTTTGCAACTCGCAACAACAAATGGGGTGTGACAAATATAAAATACTCTATTAAAAGAATTATTATATATATAAAATAGAGTATAGAATGTGATATTCTAAATATCAGAGATTAAATACAAGTGTATGTTGTGTGCTGCACTATTGTATAACACAACTGTACAATTGTTAGCCGTGTGATATGCATTTCTTAGTCGCATTCTCGGCTATACATTGTTAGTATCGTGTTGTCCCATTATTAATGGCCAGCAGTACCATGGTGCACGAGTCAAGCCCAAGCAGTACCAAATCTGACCCAAAAAAATTGAGTGACGTCACTGGTAAAAGAGTTGAAGTAAAAAAAAGGGACAGCTTACCGAACACCGGATCCAATCGATGTCCGAGAAACTTGACAAGGAAAGGAACAGCAGCCTTTCCTCCCCCTTTACTACATCCCGTTCAATCCCTTCTGTCTTCTAACCCTAATTATCTATTCATTCAAGAAAACCCTATTTTGTCTCTCCGTCTCAATCTTCTCCTCTCGTTTTTCCCCTTTCCTTGCTCTCTGATCCAACGATCTGTTCTTCCTTCCCCTTATAAATACTCTCTTAGCTTAAATTTCGATTCCTTTTCGGTGGGTTTTAATAATAACACATGGCGGACGCTTACTGGAGGTACCCCGACGCGCCGCCTCAGCAGCAGCGGCAGCCGCAGCAGCAGCAGCAGCAGCCACCGCCGCCCCAGTCCATGCCTAACGCCATGACCGGAAAGCGCTCCCGCTCCGACTACGGTACCTTTTAGCTTTTCCCCCCTCCTAGCATTTCCTTTCGGCTCTCGAAATTAGGGTTTTGTGATACCTCCCTTCGGTAGCAATCCCGCGAGGTTCTTTTCTCGATTCCTTTGTGGGGTTCCTGTTGAATTGCGGGGTGGAGTAGGGTTTCGTGCTTTGCCTGTTCTTTTTTCGGGGTTCGCTCAGCTCCGTGAGCGGAAGACGGGGAAAGAATGGATTTTTGGCCATTAGTGATGAGGCAAGTTAGGAGAAGGATGGGAATTTACCAGTTTAGGAATATGGGAGTCGGTTATTTTTGTGATTTGGAGCTTGTCTGGTAGTAATTTGACACATTCTAGTCCTTGTCTTGTTCTTTCGCACTCGATTTAGTGCACAAGGATGCCTTAAGTTATATTAGGAGGAAATGAACTTCGAAGGTGTGAAAGGCTGGTGGTTGATGGTGTCCCAAGTTGAGGGGATGGAAGAGAGGAAGTACTCGGAGGGGGAAAAGATTCAAATTTCTCCGATTTAGTATCCCAATGATTATACACCAGTGGCCATCTCGCTTGTTAATAATGTTTATCTCTATGCAAGCAGCAAGTGAAAATTTGAGGTTTACCTTAGGATTAGAAATCCCAATTGGTTCATAACGTGCTGACGTCTGGATTATTAACCAACTATATAGTTAAATGGGCTGTCACACGTGGCTCCTCCTTTTGGTTTGCCCCTGGGCATTATCACAACACCTTAATACCTTTTGAGCCTTATCTTCATGGATAATTGAGTTATGGATTCACCATGTAGCATGGTATTCTGTGTGCATATTGCAGTCGTTATTGTTATGTCCAGTGATTGGCGGAAAGAGAACTCCTGTAAAGGCGTGTCTTTGCAGCTTACATATGAGACAATGCCATTTAAACAAATTGCCTTTTCTTTATTATGTTATGGTAAGCTTTTGTGTTTTATGTAGATGTTGCTGGTGGCCACGATCTCTCTGGCTTTTATCCTCGTGATGATGATAGAGGTCCAATGCGTGGAATTAGAGACTCAGAGTCCATTGGGGCTTCCTATGATCAATACCTGCGTAGTGGGGTAATAAGTTATTCTTGGTGGCTTTAAAGTTCTGTTGCAGGTTCATCTTTCTATGTGTGCTGATAATATTCTATGCTGCCCAACTATTAGCCAATGTCGAGTTTTGGTGGCGGACAGTCCGCTAGAACCATGAGTGGAGGGATGCCTAGTTACCCTGTCGATGATATGCGTGTTGTGGGGATGGGGGGCCTGGACCAAGGCATGGCTGTGAAGGACAGGAGTCTTAGAGTTGGAAGTGGGAGGCCTGAGATCTCCCTTCCGCCTGATGCTACAAATACCCTGTTTGTTGAGGGCTTACCTCACAGCTGTACACGCCGCGAAGTGGCCCGTATCCTTTCACCAGTTTCCATGTTTAGTTTGTTTTGACTTATCACTATTTATTTTGTTCTCCAGTAGCTTTTTTCTTTTACTTGATCCTCTTCAGATATCTTCCGCCCTTTTGTTGGCTACAAAGAAGTTAGGCTTGTTACCAAGGAACCAAGACATGTAAGTTTGTGTCTTTTGGCTGGATATAGCACATTATTTATTATTGTGCATTTTCTTTATGAACTTGTACGGAGGCATGTCTCTCATATTTGTACTTTGGGTTTCACTTCTGCAGCCTGGGCAAGATCCGCTGGTTCTCAGTTTTGTGGACTTCATCAGTCCTGCCCATGCGGCCACTGCGATGGATGCCTTGCAAGGTCCGCTGTTCTGCATACTTCGCTTTCCATTTTCACCGGAATCTGGGTTTCATATCTGTTTCCACACGAGGCCCTTCTGTTCATCTCAGCTCATTTTCTTTACTGTTTTGTTTTACCTGTTGTTGGAACCACGGTTTTATGTGAACTTATTTTTTCGGTTGTTTCATCATCCATACATGCAACTGTCCGCGTGTGTACTTGCACTTGCACATCTTATATCAATCTCTTGCTTTTCTTTTCTGGCATGTTGCTAATTAAGTGCGTATCATGTATTTCAAAGTCTTCAAGAAGTAAAAATAATCTAAATGAATCTTACAGCATCTTGCTTTATCTACTCGTAACAAAGAGTGTTCGCTGTTTGTATGACTGGGCACCGCGAGAACAAAAGCGAACGTCTTTGTGTTCGGGAAAGCAATGGGATACGCTTCTGATTGATGCACGTAGACTTTGATTTGATTGTCTGACTGGTGTAGTCGGGAGTTTATTAAGATGCATTTACCATGTCATAAATGCTTAGCACCACATTTGCCTCGCTCGTGGTGCTGTCTTAGCTGATGGCAAAGACAGAAGCCTATTCGGGAGTTGCCTAGGGAGAATATTACCCTACTTCTAACTTGTCGCATACCGGCGAGAGTTAGGGCAGAGTTACGTCAAATGTCTTACGCAGTTATTTTCCTTCTCGTGGTGCTAATTAAAACGTCTAGTTTGCTCTATTCTCTGGTACGTGATTCACCATTCGAAGTGTGACCAGTTGCGCTGCATAAAATAGTCCGGCTCGATTTTGCAGGTTATGTTTTTGATGAGAATGACCGAGACTCGATCCGTTTAAGATTGCAATTTGCTCGCTACCCTGGTGCAAGGTCAGGTGGTGGGCATCGTGGGAAACGTTGAATTATAATGTTTGGGCAGGTGATAATCGCATTTCGATTTATGAACTCGGCGATCTCTTTTTGATCACCATTCGATGCTGACGCATTCTGTACGGAAATTCTGTTGTATACGTGAATCAGGTTACGTTATCGGACGACGTGTGTAGAATTCGTGCGAACTGGGTGATTCTCGTTTTGACAGATGGTAGACAGCCAACAGTCTCGAGAATTATAGGAATGCGGCGTCTTCATTAGGGCGCTTTTATGTGTATTATTCGATATGACTGGACAATCGCCTGACAGTTGTAGGGTGCCTTTGATTTTAGAGACGTTCTGTTTATTTGCTTTAATTTAAAGTACTTTGTGTCTCCTTATACATTCAAATTCACATTGAAAAATGCTTGTTTCTGAGAGTGTGATTGGGTTTCTTCCTTAATATTGTCTGCTGGATTGTTGAACGCAATCTACTTGGAGACATTTGTATGGCTTCAAAGGTGATAGGTCTCTTCCTTAATATTGTCTGCTGGATTGTTCTTTTTTATTGGAGACAATCTACTTGGAGACATTTGTATGGCTTCAAATGTGGCATGTAGAAATGACTCCTTATTTGTCACAGGTTCAGGTATAGCTAACCACCTTGCTATTTATAATTTGTGTACTGTTACTTACTGTTGTTGCTTTAGACGACTACCATATTAGGTTCTGAACTGAAAACAATAGGACTCTGCTACTCTCTGCCCCCTCTTCAGCTGCTCGTTCATCCCTCTTGTTTCTGTTCCCTGTTAGAGCCTCATTGGCTCGTTGCGTTAGAACGTTCCGGTTCCAGCTTTTGTAACCGAACTATGATTTACCGGCAAACTTCTGCTTTGTGGCTGGCATGGTTAATCATAAAAGGACTTGGATGATTAACCTTGTTGCTTCTTTTTTGGTTGTGGTTGACTTGATTTGATGAAAGATGAAATATCCTCGGCTTGTCACCATCTCAACTCGATTGAGGTATTAGGGTGGCTCGTATTGTAAGAATTTTGCAGTGAAAGCAAGTTATTTATCTTTTCTTAGTGCTTCTTATCATGCTGGCTACTAGATTTGTAATTGTAGCTTCTAAGCTCCTAGACTCTACCAGTCTTTTGTTTCAGGATTGTTTTGTCTTCTTTTTTGTTATCAATTTATGGTCATTTTTCTTTATAATCAGTTTCAATCCGAATTCTGTTCAAACTTATAGCAGTCTAATTGCCCGAGGAAGCCATTGATTGACGTGGTTGTATTTTTGTTTTTGAAGTTTGTGGTCCTTTAAGGTTTTTTTTGGCATTAAAATTACGTTCCTGGCACATTTTAATATTTGTGGTCTGGAGTAGGGGTGAGCAAACAAACCGAAAACCGTCTAACCGGACCAATCCGGACCGAAAAAATTGGACCAAACCGAACCATATTTCAAAACGGTCCAGTTCGGTCTCGGATATATGCAAAATCCGGTTTCCGGTCCGGTCCGGGTTTATTTTGCAAGGAACCAGAAATAACCGGGACCGGACTGAAAATTTGCTAACATATAAATTATATCCTTTCACAATCACTTTCTCTCTCCCCGTAAATTATATCCCTTTCTCTCTGAGTCCTCCCGAGTCCCGACCCGACTCTCCTCCTCGTTTACTCTCGTGAGTCTCGTGACTCGTCTCGTCTCTACTCTCTCCCTCAGTCAGTCCCTCTGTCCCTCACAGGCTCACACACTCCACCGCCGACGGCCACCGCCGACGGCCTGACGACGTTCAGCCACTGCCGCCGGCCTGTCAGCCTAGTAGCCTACAGGTAATTAATATTAGGGTTTTCGAAATTATGTTAGGGTTTCTAAAATTGGGGATTTAAAAGTGATATGGGATTCGATAGGTGACATTGACGATCTGGGATTCGAATTTCGATAGGGTTTCTAAAATCTGGGATTCGAATTTCGATAGGGTTTCTAAAATCTGGGATTCCGTCGGTCTCGCCGTCGGTTATGTCATGTTCATCTATTCCCAGCCCAGCGATGTCAAGGTTCTTCGCTCTCACTAACTTCGGATTCGATCTTCCTCCGCTTCACATTTTCTTGTTTTGTACAGATTGGCTGAAATGATTATCTGTGATGAGTTGCCTTTCAAGCATGTTGACGGATGGGGATTTCAGCGATTTGTGGCCTCGTTAAATCCTATATTTAATATTCCTTCACGGTTTACTGTTCAACGTGGTGGAGAGTATATGCATATGAGGTGCTTCGCACATATCCTAAATCTTGCTTGTGTTGATGGCTTGAAATTGAAGAATGCACCAACATCTGTTCTTCGCATTCGTCAAGCTGTAAGATATGTGAAACACTCTCCTGCTAGATTAAAGCTGTTCAAAGAATGCATGGTCATGGAAGGTGATGAAAGTAAGGTAGAATTAGCTTTGGATGTAAAAACTAGATGGAATTCTACCTACTTTATGTTAAATGCAGCTTTGAAACATGAGAAAGTTTGGAAAAGGTTTGAAAAGGAGGACAGATGGTTTTCCGTCGAGATGATGTTGGAGAATCATGATAAAGTAGGAGTTCCTGAAGCAAGTGATTGGGATTACATTCGAAAACTACATAGTTTTCGAATGTTTTCTATGAGGTTACTTTGAAGGTATCTGGCTCTAAATATGTCACATCTAATATTTTCTACGTAGAGATTGTTGGACTTTTCTCCACTTTGAAGAAATGGATGGAGAGTGACGATGTTGAGATGGCTATGACTGCCAAAAAGATGAGTGAAAAGTTTACAAAATATTGGGGAAGTCCTGAAAAGATGAACATGTTGATCTTTATAGCTTGTGTCATGGATCCTCGCTACAAGTTGAAGTTTGTAGAGTTCTCAATGCATTTTTTGCATGCTGATCCTAAAATGGCTGCTTTGATGAAGTCGAAGATAAAAGAGTCTCTTTACAAGCTCTTTAATCATTACAAAGATGAAGTGACAGTTGATGATGATAGCTCACAATGTTCTTCGAACGTCACATCTTCATCTATGAGTGAGAGGAGTACAAACGGAACGGAACCTCGTGGCGACGGCATCGATGATGAGCTGGTAGACTTGTGCCGGCTTGTTAGCCCCGCTATTTGGGGTTGGATTGGGTACGAAATATCCCCATTCCGAACCGTTCGAAATAAACACGCAGGATTTTTTTGCAAAAATGTTAAACTACGAGAACTAAAATAAAAAAAGTCACATGCAAACATAGATCGGAAACAAATGCCATTATCACATAACTGTGTATGCCAGTATCGTAATCGGGATATGCCAGTATAGTAAACGGGGCATGCCTGCGAGATTTTTTTGCAAAAATGCAAAAATACGGGAACCAAAATGAAAAAAGTCACGCGCCCCAGTATTATAAATTAGACATGTTACTGTCAAAAAAACAAATACCATTATCACATAATTGCATATGCCAACGCCGTTCTCTCTTCAATTCAAACTCTCCGGAATGATTTTTTTCACTCTGCCCCGCGACTTCATCACATGGTAGTGCCCCGAGTCGCTCGCTGGGGATGACGGAGTGGGGGAGGAGGAGATGGTGGGACACATAGAGGGGCCGGAGCGGGTCGAGGAGGTGGAGGTTTTTCGGGGTGAATCCGACCGTGATGGTTACGCCGCGGTCAAGAGCTTAGAGGAGAGAGATGATTTGGCCGGACGAAGAGAACAGGTGGACGAAAGGAGGCTGGGGAGGAAAGAAACCGAGGAGGTTGCCTTTTCATCTTAGAGAGCTACTTATTAATTAATTTGTGTCTGTCTTGTTCCATGGTGCTTTAGATCTGTTAGTTGAACAGGTTTGAATATTTTTGCTTAATTGTAATTCGTTTACAGCTTATACAGAAACAATAGACTACCAATTCAAAGTAAAAAAAAAAAAACACTACTTTCATCAACAATTTAGCTTCTAAGCAAGCGTTGACTGAAATTATTGGGTCCTTACAGGAGATATTCACAAAGCATCAACAAAAGGTAGAACTAGATGCATCAACAACAAGTACTTATTCACATCAGAAAAGTGGGCAGCCTTCTACATGCACTCCTTTGGCAGTAGGACAACTTGCCAAAGGGCATCCATCTCCGTTGCTCGGATCGCTCCCCCACCAGTTGATCGAAATATTCGAGTAACTAAGCGTAAAGAAGATCAACATTGTCATGAATGCCGTGCCTGCGTCGAGTCCTCCAGAGAGCACATAGTTGTACCTCTTCCACCAGTTGTTTCGGTATCTGAAGAGAACGAATCCGGAGAGGAAGCCAACTATGATCCAACTGGTGTAGTTCACTGCAGTTGCAGGGGGCAACATCATTGTTGCACCTAACATCACGGGCATGTTGATTTGGCTGATCCATTTCTTGCTTGGAAACGCCTTGTGGGCTATCCAGACCAGCAGAGGGGCTACAGCTCCAGCGAGGAAGAACCAGTTGACGTTCGCGTACTCGCCAAGGTTCCCGAAGATCCTACGCGGCCCTACGAGCCCCCAGATCACCGAGGCGTTGAAGAACACTGAATCATTGGGGCATTTCCAGGGGCTATCTCCTGGCAACATGCTTTTGTCACAGAGGTGTGTGATGTGGCCCATCATCCACCATGCTGTTAACAAGTACACCACCACTGATACAATTGTTCCTACCACCTGCAAACAGAGGAAACCTTCAATGTGCATTTGGCTCGGAAAATATAACGTATAGAATGGATATGGAGGAGGATTACCTGAGCCATGAACATTGATCGGGGCAGAATCTTCATGTAGTGACCGAGCTTGAAGTCACTCACAAAGGTCAGAGCTTGAGACATGCTGATGTATCCATAAACCTTGAAGCAGATATTGGCAACCGGGTGTTCAGGGTATGCGTATCCGATGATGTACTCCGTGATGATGTTCAGACCGGGTTGCTGCATCAGATTACGAGAAGGCAACACAACAGCTACATATGTTAGTCAGTTCTTCGAAACAACGTCCACGAGATCAACAAGTAATCAGCCTGTGGAACCTGATTAGTGGTTGCATTGATGATCCCAATAGGGACGGTGAAGAAGAGGGCCACGCAACAGGCTATCAACACGCCCCACCAGCGCTACTGAAGCGCATCGTTGTAGTACTCGCAGGCGAAGATGCTTGCAGCGACGTTTAGGACAAGGATGACAATGAACCACCATGTTGGAACCTGTCTATATCTCTGCATAAGCTTTGTGTGTATGTCCATCTTCTTTTCCCTTCCAAACGCCCTCTTGCTTTGCTTCCATAAGTCGCTGCGAAAAGCCATCAATGAGATTAGTCCAGCAGGTGCTAACATGTTGAGATCAATAGCGATTTTACCTTCCATTGAAGAGCAGAACGTGGACGAAGGTAGCAGAGAGCGTCGCGAATCCAATCCCGTAAGTCAATGCGAACAATGTGCTAAGGTGTATAGGTCCAAGCTTGGCATAAGTAGTCCTATCAAGGTGAAACTTGGAGTCCACAATCTTGAGGATGTTATACTGCGAACCTGATCCCGCGTACAGTGACTGGGAGTATATAGGGAAGGTCTTGGCATTGTAGACATCGAGCCAATAACCAATTGGTGTCAGCACATACATGAAGAGCACAAATCCTACGGCGACATTCGCAGTGGCGAACCAGGGGCTTGCGAGCGGGCTTCCAAGCCAACTTGTAATGGTAGCCCAGTCGAAGCCAATGGCGCCTACGCCGAGGCCGCTCATGCCAGAGCCGATTTGGTGGACTAGAACAGACTTGGGAGCAAGCCAACAAACCCAAGAGAAAGACGTCAACAATGTGAACAGGTACCCGGGAAGGGTGTAGTAAGCAAAGCTGCAGATCATGACTAGGAGGAAGAACTGGTTCCGGGTCATCCCGCCCCTCGGCCTCTTCTCCCTCTCGTGTAAGGCCCTGCAATAATCAATCATCACATCACATCACAGCCATGGAGAAGTTAGTTAACACAAGCACACTGGCTATTTGAAATGATACTGCACCTGAAGAGTGAGACTTGAACCAAATTATATGGCCACCACATCTCCCCTGGCTCTACCAGATACCGGCGGAATAGTCCGGCCCAACCGAACCCGAGCACCTGCAGCCGTAGAGGACAAGGCCAATCCATGCATCAGAAGTGCAACCAACCACATGCCAATCTACCAACAATAGAATTATAGAAAGAAAGACTAAAACTTGGGAGGACTAATACTTAACCAACCTGAGTGGTGAGCATAACAAACAAGGCAGGAACGAAGGTGAGCTCCTTCTTGTAATAGAGCTTAACAGCACTGATGATATGAGTCGCATACACAGTCCCCGCTCCGGAATTCGCAAAGATGGTGATCAGAACATGCTCCTTGATGTTAAAAGGGCCCGGATTCATCGTGAACTCGAACACGCTACCCTCGAAGAATCTGCGAGCAGGCAAGGCCCGCGCCATCAGATGGCCGATCGGAACGACAGCAATCTGAGCAGAAATGGAGCTGATGAACATTGGCTCGGTCCTGTACCAGAAGAACTGGTTTACAAAGGACAGTAGGACGCAGGAAACCAGCCCCAGGACCCACATTCTGAACGTAACCACGGGCAACGTAGGATCGTCCGTTTTCGGTACCGTCACGTCGACTTGCTTAACGGGACACTCCTCCTCAACTTCCATTCCCACTGGATCGGTCCCGGAAGCCATTCTCTGTGTTTTTTTGTTGATGCTCTTAGTGAGGAGAAAACTGCAGCAGTCGGTTTGTTTTTTAAGGCGTTGGAACATTTACTATTTTTCTCAATATTGAATTTATGGTAATATGGAAATGTTTCCCCACATTATGAGATTTCTTTCTGTATAACGAATGATATTTTTATTAGTGATTGTTTTTATGGAATAAGGAAATGTTCCAGAAATTATGAGATTTCTATATAATCAAGATATTTAATTATTTATCTTATTTCTATTCATGATTGTTTGTATCTAATAAAGAAATATTTTTTAAATTATAAAATTTCTCTATATTTCTCTTATATTTCATTAATGATTGATTTTTAGAAAGGAAATGTTTTTTGTAATTATGAAATTGTTATATAATCAAGGAACTATTCCCTAAAGTTATCAAGAATATTTCTCTTTCGAAGTGTATTTAGTCCGGTAACTAGATTCTTAACCGCGATCAAGATTCCAAAAACTATTTTGGCTTACGACTTTGTGAATAATAGCCAGCCACGGGACCGGATTTGGTCCTGGAGGCCAAATCCAGCACGATGCTGGAGGATTTTTATTGAAGGAAACGCAGGGACTATTTTGCAAAAATGCAGAAATACGGGGGTGCAAAATAAAAAAAGCTCACAACCATTGAATCATAACTGGGTAAACCATTGAATCATAACTGAGTAAACTATTGAATCGTAACTGAGTAAACCATTGAATCGTAACTGGGTAACTGGGACGGACCCCGATTTATCCGGGACGGGAAAAAATAGACCATTGAATCATAACTAGGTAGACCATTAAATCATAATTAAGTGAACCATTGAATCATAACTAAATCAACCATTGAATCGTCCAGGACAGTCCTGGTTAGATTTGGCCTTCCAGGACCAAATCCGCTCACATTCAAGCCAACTCACCTATTACCTGTTGTCAATTACAATAAATTTAAATATTTGTATATTGTATCACAAAATATATGTTTGTATATTGAGTAATTTCTAACTATAATACACATTCGGGAAAACACCCAACTAAGTGGATTTTGATTTGCTAAAAACACTTATGCAACTTAATTTGACACATTAAGTATAAATTTAATCTTTAATTTATTTGTTTTCCCCAAAGAATTCTAAAAAACAAAAGAAATAAAAATTGAAAACAATTAAAAAAGCAAAACTGGAATTGTAGGTTACCGGAACTATCCTGGAATCTTATTCCAAAGTTCGAATATATGGTGAGTCATTATTCGCTACGCCATACTTTAAACAAAAAATTTTAATATTACTATATATAATTTCTAATATTACAAATTTACTATTTAATTTTTTATTATACTTTTGCACTTAGCAATACACCATTATACTTGTTAAAATTTGAATTCTAAAATTTATTGAAAATATACAATATTTTGTACCGCTATGCTAAATACGATTTGCCAACTATCACAGGTGTGCTACGAGTTTTATGAATGCTATTGTTTCCCTTGAAAAAAGGGCTGCCAATTTTTTCTAATGTGATTTAAGATTTGTCATCATTATTGATTGCGCCAACATTCAAGGGCTGCCAATTTTTTCTAATGTGATTAAGATTTTGTTATCATTATTAATTGCGCCAACATATATCCGATACTCCCAACTTCCAACTTCCAACTAATTCTGCTTAATAAAGTTCTAATTGAATTCAGGAATTTTTAGCCGAGACTCTTAAACCTTCAATTTTCTATAAACACGCGGTTTCTATTTCTACTGAGATGGCGTCTTGGTATGCACAGAATGGGTTTGCAAACTTTGCATATTCTCTGCAACTTGGCTAAAAAAATGAATCCGTTGGCCATCATCATTCTTTATTTGGGTAAAAAACACATGGGGTAATTGATCTTTTAAAAAAGGGAAAATTATCTCCTAGTCCCTGGTGTTTGGTCATCCTCTCCCTCGAGTCCCTGCATTTTAAAAACTGATTTTGCCATCCCCCGAATTTGGTTTTAGAAACTCCCGGGTCCCTGGCGCACGTTAGCAGTTTTTTTTCATTTTTGGTCATGGAAATAACCAAAATACCCTTAAACAAAAATAAAAAAATTCATATTCTTCTACCTTTGACCAAGAACACCAAAAACCAACAAAAAAGAGATCAAACTAACCAAAATCAAGAACACCAATCCAATCAAACTAATAGCCCCAAAACCTAACAACCCAGAAACTTAATTTAAAATCCAATTCATTAACCAAGAACACAACTATTCAATCCCTGCAACAATAATCCAATTCGTCAACCACCCACAATCCAATTCTAATCCAATTCTAATCAACAAGAAGATGCACAACCATGGTACTTTCCCGTAAAATTACGATCTCTGCGAGGAGAACGAGCCACGCCATCGTCGGAGCTCTCCACCTTCGAGATCCCCCTCCTCAAGAGTCGTGCCATCGTCGGGGCATATCTCTAGGAGAAACAGAACTACCACGGCCTCCACGAGGAGGTCGCAGACCACGTTTCGTGTTCGAGACCCGAACTCCACCCCCTGTGTGTGGAGCACCTCCTTGGCCAGCTCCGGAGGAGGAGGATCTGGCCGAAGCATTTCGCCAGGTCGGTGAGGTTCCGGTGGTTCAGGTTGTCTTTGACCTACAGCCAGTTCCCGAAGACAGGGACCGGGAGGGGTCCCGGCGAGAGCTTGAACTTCTTGCCGCAGATGGTGGACACGACGGCCGCCACCACCGCCACGAAGAACAGACCCAGAAGGGTCTTCTCTAGGAAGAGGAGGTCCATTTTCAGAGAAGAGATGAGAAGAGAAGGGAAGAGGTTGTGTGTTTGTTAGCTTAAGGAAGGGACAAGACACATAAGAGTATTGGCGAGCTGGAGAGGGAGACTGCGGGTTAGGAGGAGGACGGGATTTCTCTCCGGTTAGGAGGATGAGGAGGCAGCGGCGGTGATTGGGAACAGAGGCACTGGGTCGGTTTCGAGGAAGAAACTCTCGGAACAACGATGGTAGTGATGTTTGGTATTCTTGGTTGTGTTTTTGATTTTGGTTAGTTTGATCTTATTTTTGCGTTGGTTTTTGGTGTTCTTGGTCAAATGTGAATTTTTTTTATTTTTTGTTTAATGTAAACTATAAATTTAATCCATAAAATCAATATCCTTTTCTGATCTCTGCAGTCGCTTTAAGTATATATTCAAGTCAGATTAAAATTTCAAATCATACAGTTAGGCCTACATTAATTGTGTGTGTAAATTTCGCGGATCAAAATTAATTACATGTCTCCATCACTTGATGACTCATGGCTCCTCGTCGGAGATTTCAACATCATTTCTACGGGCTCAAATTCAGTGAGGACACGAGTAATCCTCACTGAAAGGGATCAAAGAGGATTCAATGGTAAGGAGAGGTAATATTGACAAATCAATTTTAACTAAATCAAGCTATAAATTATGGATGATATAGTTATGGAAATATTTCAAAAGGAAAGAAAATTCCAGCCAATTATCCCAAACCAAAATCACGTTAAATATATTAAAATTGACAGCAACAAAAATGCAAAAATCTGGAGGTAAAAATCGTATACTTACTCGAATTTAAATATTAGCATTATTTGTTTCGTTCTACTGTGATATTGGTATCCATCTAGTCTGATATTGGTATACTTATTATATGAAATTGATATACTTATTCTTTGATATTGGTATACTTATTTTCTTGTATTGGTATATTTCTTCTTTGATATTGGTATCCATCTACTCTGATATTAGTATTCATCTACTCTGCTATTGGTATACTTATTACATGATATTGATATACTTATTCTCTAATATTGGTATACTTATTCTCTGATATTAGTATACTATTAACAAAATTAAGCTATAATTTAGGGATAATATAATTATGAAAATAATTAAAAAGGAAAAAAAATCAGCTAAAATTATGGAAAATAATACAATTTATGAAAATAAAATTATGAGAATATTGGTATCCTTATACTAGGATATTGGTTTTCTTCATCTATGATATTGGTTTCTTTCTACTCTGATATTGGTGTCTTTCTACTCCGACATTGGTTTACTTCTTCTGTGATATTGGTTTCCTTCTACTGTGATATTGGTGGCCTTCTACTCTGATATTGATGTCCTTCTACTATGATATTTGTATCATTGTACTCGAATATTGGTTTCCTTTTTCTCAGATATTGGTTTCCTTCTTCTCTGATATTGATTTTCTTCTTCTCTGGTATTGGTATCCTTCTACTCTGATATTTTGAACAAACACACAATGCATACCAATATTATTGCATATACATATCAATATGATTGTAAATGCATATCAATTACAATACAATCACATACCAATGACAAAAAACATGTATACTAATTTTACCTCATAGTACAACCAATATCACTTAACAAATATACCAATATCACTTAACAAACACACAATGTATACCAATATGATTGCATATACATACCAATTTTCTTACAGTTACATACCAACCAAACGAACAAGGTATAAGAATTCTATAGACTCACAGTGTAAACTAGTAATTTACAAATCTCAAACACGAAGCAATGTATTTTTATGGGATCGGTCAATAATATGAGGAAATATTTTCCACATTGTGAGGGGTTGAAGATGGGAAAGCTTATTGGCCAACTCCAAAGAGTGGACGATTCTTTTGTTGCCACAGTAGAATCAAACAGAAAACTTTCATGACGATTTCGTGGCTAAATATGAATCAGTGTTTCACTGATTAATTGTTCACGTCCAAAAGATAATGACGATCTCATACGGGCCAATAACCTCTGAATAATAAACTAAGACCCCCTTCAACATTTGTCCAACCAATCTAACTAGGAAAGCTTAATGAAGATCTCATACGAAACCACACAAATCTTCCCAACACAAAGATAAACATAAAATGGAATTTTTGAATCATGACCCAGAAAAGCAGAGAAAAAATGCAAGTGCCCCACCTCCAACACTTCTTGCAAAGGAGAGGATTATAAACGAAGAGCACTAGAGAAGAAAAATGACAAAAACAGAAACAGAACAACAATATATTACCCGAAAAGAAAAGACAAGAGCGGGAGAATCCCAAGAACCAAAACACACAAAATTAGCAAAAAGATGAAAAAAGACCTGGAGCGACGGCGAAAGGAAGAGAGGGAACGAACCTGGAGCGACGAAACAAGGAATCGAGGGCAGGGATTTACAGCGACGAAGCGAGGAAGAGACACCGGTGGGTACCGTCGGACTGGTGTAACTTTCTCCACCCGATGAAGATGAAGATGAATATGTGGAAGCACATATAGGGGAGGAAATGAAGATGAAGATGAAGATTCCCGTAGAATACCAAAATACATGAGAGGAAATTTGTTCGTTGAAAGAGATTCGATAATGGGAATGGTGGGGAAGAAATCTTTTTGACAGGAATGATGGGAGAGAAAATTACGGGAATTGTGGGGGAGGGGAAGGAAACCTAGCTGTCAATTTTTTAGATGATATGGACTAAAATACCCTCTAAAAAATTTGGACCATTAGATGAGAAAATTTTCAATTTTTATCAAATCTAAAAGTCCAGATTTAGTCCATACCATGAGGATGATTTTTATGTAATCCCCTTTGAATCCAAATCCCATTTCTACGCCCGGTGAGAAGATGGGTTGGTATTTGAAGTTATAATGATGGTAATCATCATTGTTAAAAAAAAACGGTCCAAACTTACATTGAGAACAATTTTTTTAATATTAAAATTTGGAGGACGGTTGGATCAATTGTCAATACTATCACAAGTGGTTGGACAAGTTATTTAACTCAGTATACTTTTTCAAAAAATAATTTTAAAATTTTGTTAGATTAAAAATGAATTCTTTAGCTGTTTATCATTCTCCATCCAAACTGCAAATTGGATCTCCACTTTTTTCTGACAAAAATATTTTTACTTGTGTTATTGTAATTTTTTTGGTAAATTGAATATGTATATAAAAAGGGGCCAGCTCCAACCTCCACTTACAACACCAATGGAACATTTCAATTGCAATGAACCTAAAAAGGCATTGCAAGCAAAATCTCGCCAATGGTAAAAAATGAATCAAGAAACATTCGTTGACTCCAAAAGAAGAAGAAGATGTTGGTTGCACGAGCCTTTCAAATAGTTTGCCCAATTTAGCCATTCTTGTCCTCGAAATAAAATCGAGTTGATCAACTCTTTTCTATTGGCTCTTACCCCTTCAAAGACAATCTTGTTCCTATGATGTCATATGTCCCAAGTAATTGCACCAAAAAGCACCAGCCAAATCTTCTTTATCAGATCACTTTCTACAAGAGTCTCCCAAATAGACAATGCAGACTCCATTCTTAAAAAACTAAACTATTTTTGTCCGATCATCCTCACAAAGTAATTCCAGACTTGGGAAGAGAATGCACAGTGCAGTAAAAGATGATTGAAGGTTTCATCATTCCTCCAACATAATGGGCATAACAAATCCCATGCATCAAGTCTCCAGACCAGATTAGAACATCCCTTGTTCTGATTTTCTTCTGAGCAGCAATCCATAAAAAGTACGCAACCTTTGGTGGTAGACCTCCGTCCCAAATTTTCCTCAACTCGATAATGATGGGGGTGATTGGAATGATGCTGTCATAGTGACACGACCCGCTCTCAGGTCGGTGACCGGCGCTAGACTCCACGACAAATATCTGCAAATGTGCAATCTAGCAAGCCTCACACAAATTCATCAATACTCACATCATACAAACCTGAGAAAGATACAACACATGCAAAGATGGTACGTAACCATCAACGAAAATCTGAACAATCCATCTCCAAATGACAAATCCAAAATCGGACATAAACCAGGATCTAACCACTATGGAGCATCTATACAGATGTACAAGGAAGCACAAGTCTGGAGACCTCAAAAGTGTAGCCCTCGAACGAATAAGATGGCTCGAAATACAGACTTCAGAATCAACGCTACTATGGCACCTTGGAACCTGAGATAGATTAGTAGGGGGTAAGTGTTTGGGAACACTTAGTAAGAAGATAGAACATAACATATAAGTTATGTCTGAGATCTACGTGCCACAGAACTCAACCATGTTCGACGTAACTGAACTTGAAATGCATGATGACCATATGATGCACAAATTACCGAAAACAAAAATATAAACACACAGACACATAGAGCCATGAACAGGTTTTGAAAGGCCCCTTCCTCTGACTGCCAAGGGATATCCAAATGGCCAAACAAATCTCCGTCCACACAAACACAAAGCTAGCTTACATACGTAAGCTAGTGATATCCCTAAACTATGAGCTCATAGACTAACATCCCCGGTTAGTACGGGAAAGCCTGTTCATTTCTCTCACAAAACACATATCTTATCAAACATATGACCCAACGGTCCAGAATCATATATGCACAATCTCATCTCATAACCAACAACATATGCATGAGACGCACATCAATCAAGATCTGAAACATGCATATAACAAACACAACCAACATATCATGGTCTATCCGCTTACACAACGAAGATCCACCGATCACACTGATTTCTGAATCCAATGCCTTTCACTCAAAGCTTTTGAAATGATTCTCCTTCACCCCCACACCTTGCAGATATTCTGTTCACAATCCCAAATCAAAATAACGAGGTTAACCTCTGAATTCCTAAACCAAATCGCTGCCAATACTTCAGAACAACGGATAACGACATAATCACAACACATCGTCTAAACAAGCATCAAACATGTCCAAATATCTCAATCTCTTTCAATCCTTACTTTCTTGACAAATATACCACACGTGTATAATCTGTTTAGAGCCTACTCATGGTCATAAATGTCATCCAACAATCTGTTTTGGCAATCACAACACAAACCAAACACAAGAGAAGCTCAACCACTTCATCTTCAACAATTATCACATATAACTCAATTTCAGATCATAACCACTTTAAATAATACTTTACATGACTTCCCCTGTATGTCCTTGATATCTCACAATCCACATATTCACTGAAATTTCCAACCAAACCACTTACCAAGTCTCTATTCTTGACCCCCTTCAATCTGAACACAGCAGGCAAGTCCGAATTTCAACCAAGTCTTGAATAAGATTTCTTCATCCAAATAAGGCATATGATATACGGTTAGAAAGCTTATAGCGTCCTCTGTAAGCTGTCAAAATTTCATGTCCCAATTCGAAGCCTAAGTATGCTTACCGATCACGTTTTCCTGAACAACCTCAGCTGTGTGCTTCTTCAACGACAGTCTGATTCAAAACGAATTTCCCGTCGATTCCCTGATCCAAATTCCACATATGATATACTAAAAGAAAGGTATTGAAGTTCTCTACAACTCTCTTCAAAGGTTAAAAGTCTAAATCTGAACGTAAGTAGGCTTACCGCTTGATTCTTTATCCAGCAGCTTCTTTCTCTTTCCTTCAACTCTCTCTCTTCTTCTCTTAAATTTTCGTTTTATGACCAAGGAGATAAGTGTTCTGCCTCTTCATAAAAGTCTCTGAGATATATGAAGAGGTGGGTGAGGTCCAATAGCAATCAACTCACCTCTTCCTTTAATTCTAAGAAGCAAACAAAGAACTTGGGGTCCAATCAGATTCATTCACAAGCAAGCAGCTCAAATATGGCGGCCTTGCTCTGGTTTTTGTCAAATTGGATTGTCAACTTATTTGTTCCTCAACATCTCTAGTTTCTGAATCAAGTGGAATCACACCCTTTGAAGCCATATTGAAGAAGTTATGATTTTTTTACTAACCAAAGGTCTGTCTGTCCGAATTCAATAAAGACCTTCTCAAGCAAATATTTTCTCTAAGACTTGTAATGGTTGAAATGGAACTCCAATGATACCAATTCACATCTTGAACACTTACAATCACATATCTCATGTAACCATCTCGATGCGATGCATTCCGACCAACCATTTTTCCGAATGTCACAATTCTCCCCCCCTTATAAAAATTCGGTCCCCGAATTTACTTGTAACTAAGTTATCAAACGAAGAACTTACTTGGTTATTCAAACAGGTGCGGAAATCTTCCTCGTATATCATCCTCTAACTCCCATGTGGCTTCTGATGGAGAATGATTTTGCCACAATACTTTCACGAACAGTAACTCCTTAGTCCTTAGTTTTCTCACCTGCCTATCCATAATCTGTAGTGGCTGCTCATCGTAGGTGAGATCGTTACGAAACTCCACATTTGGCTGATCTAATACATGTGAGGAGTCATGTAAATATCTCCTAAGCATGGAGACATGGAATACATGATGTATATGTGAGAACGTACGTGGTAATGCCAACCGATAAGCCACTTGACCAACTCGCTCTAAAATCTCGAATGGTCCCACATATCTTGGACTTAGTTTACCCTTCTTTCCAAATCTCATAACACCCTTCATCGGAGATACTTTGAGAAATACACTTGAACCCTTTTCAAATTCAATGTCCTTTCTCCTTTTATCCGAGTACGACTTCTGTCTACTCTGAGCTGTCATTAGCCTTTTTTGAATCACTTTGATCTTCTCAACCGTATCATCCAAGAATTCAAGATTCACATTCTGTTTCTCACCAACATCATCCCACTATACCGGTGATCTGCACTTCCTGCCATACAATGCTTCATACGGTGCCATCTGAATACTACTCTGATAACTATTATTGTATGAGAATTCCATCAAAGGCAAATAAAGTTCCCAACTACCTCCAAAATCAATCACACACGATCGCATCATATCCTCGAGAATTTGTATTGTCCGCTCGGACTGTCCATCTGTCTGAGGATGAAAAGCTGTGCTCAAATCCAAACGAGTACCCATAGCATCTTGAAATTTCTTCCAAAATCGAGACGTGAAATGTGTCCCTCGATCGGAGACTATCGAGACAGGAACTCTGTGCAATCGAACAATATGATCAATGAACAACTGAGCAAACTTAGTAGTATCGGTAGGAAGTGTGCTGACTTTGTCAATCTATCCACGATAACCCAAACTGAATCAAATCCTCGTGGTGAAGTCGGAAGGCCTACTAATAAATCCATCGTAATTCGTTCCCATTTCCATTCCGGAATATCCAGTGGTTGCAACAAACCCGAAGGTCTTTGGTGCTCAGCCTTCACCTGTTGACACGTTAAACATCTAGCAACGAAATCCCCAATGTCCTTCTTCATACCATTCCACCAATAATGAATCTTTATATCATGGTACATCTTGGTAGAACCTGGATGCATGCTATAAATAGTCTTGTGTGCCTGAGCCATAATGTCTTTCCTTATGTCTCTTACATCACGTACGACCAACCGAGTACCGTAGTATAAAACACCATTTGAACTGAGATGGAATTTAGGCAATTTACCTTCTTCAACTCTTTCAATCATCTTCATCAACTCAGGATCATCTCTATGAAGTTCTACAACCCGACCACGTATAGTTGGTTGCAGATGTAACTCACCTAACATCATCGCTGATTTCCATCAAGCACTGTTGTCAACTCTAACCCTTGGTCGACTATCTCATGTATACTTGAAATCAAAGGCCTTCGCGTCACTAACATATGTGCCAAACTACCCGCTGACTTTCGACTCAAAGCATCGGCCACAACGTTAGCTTTACCTGGATGATAGTTAATAGTACAATCGTAATCCTTCAAAAATTCCATCCATCTCCTCTGCCTCATATTCAGATCCCTCTGATCAAAAATGTACTTCAAACTCTTGTGGTCAGTAAATATGTCAAACTTCTCACCATATAGGTAATGTCTCCAAATTTTTAGCGCAAACACAACTGCACCCATTTCCAAGTCATGTACTGGATAATTATGCTCGTGTTTCTTCAGCTGTCTAGAGGCATACGCAATCACATTCCTTTCCTGCATCAATACACATCCCAAGCCAATCCTAGAAGCATCACAATACACCGAATACTTTCCAGTTGCAGACGGTAAAGCCAAAATCGGAGCATTAGTCAACAAGTATTTCAACTCCTGAAAACTTCTCTCACAATCTTCTGTCCATTCGTACTTCACATTCTTTTGAGTCAATCGTGTCAATGAAACGGCCAAAGTGGAAAAGCCTTTTACAAAACGTCTGTAATATCCAGCCAAACCAAGAAAACTTCGTACCTCTGTAACATTGGTAGGAGTTGGCCAATTCACCACAGCTTCTATCTTCTTTGGATCAACTGACACTCCATCCTTAGAAATAATATGTCCTAGGAATGCCACACTTTGTAACCAAAATTCACACTTGGAAAGTTTGGCATACAACTCATTATCCAACAACGTCTTCAAAACCAAGCGAAGATGTCTCTCATGTTCTTCCTCAGTCCGTGAATAAATCAATATGTCATCAATAAAGACCACTACAAACTGATCCAAGAATGGTTTAAACACCCGATTCATCAAGCCCATAAAGAAAGCAGGAGCATTCGTAAGACCAAATGGCATAACCAAGAATTCATAATGCCCATACCGAGTTCTGAAAGCTGTCTTGGTCACATCTTCCTTTCGAATCCTCAACTGATGATACCCCGACCTTAAGTCAATCTTTGAAAACCACTTGGCATCTCGCAACTGATCAAACAAATCATCGATACGTGGAAGAGGATACTGGTTGCGGATCGTTACCTTATTGAGTTGGCGATAATCAACACAGAGTCTCAAACTTCCATCCTTCTTCCGAACAAACAACACAGGAGCACCCCATGGTGAAACACTAGGCCGAATATATTCCTTATCCAACAAATTCTGCAACTGAATCTTCAACTCTTTTAACTCAGCAGGTGCCATACGATATGGTGGTATCGAAATCGGCTCTGTTCCTGGCATCAACTCAATACAAAACTCAATCTTTCTCTCTGGTGGTAAACCCGGTAACTCATCTGGAAAAACATCAGAAAATTCTTCCACAACGGGAATATCATCAACAGTTACCTTTTCCATATTAGCCTCTTTAACAATAGCAAGGTAACTTATACAACCCCTCTGTAACAATCTCAAAGCCTTCAAACATGAAATAAGCCTCGGTGGAGTCAACATCCCATCACCCCGAAACATAAATTCTGGTTCACCCTCAGGCTTGAACTTCACAATCTTATTAAAGTAATCCACCGTAGCATGATAGCACGATAACCAGTCCATCCCCAAAATTACATCAAAATCATCCATATCTAACACATGTAGGTCAGTCAACATCTCATGACCATCCACAACTATCACACACGATGTAAGAACTAAATGCACATGAATGATATGACCTGAAGGAGTACAAACATCTAACGGCTCCCTCAATGACACAAGTGGACTATCAAAGGATCTAGCAAACTGGGGTGACAAAAATGAATGTGTCGACCCTGAATCAAATAAGACTCGAGCATTAGACAAGCCTATAGGGAGTATACCTGAAACTACATTATTAGACGCCGTAGCATCTTTCCTGGTGAGAGCATATACACGAGCAGGACCACCTTCACTCTGCTCCATCGGCTCCTTTCCTCGAAGAACCGAAGTCTCTCCCTGATGGCTCTGACTAACTGGACTCCTATATTGTTCTTGAGGTCATCCCGATAAGCTAGTAAGCTGCGCATATTCTCTTGCCTTAGCCACACGACAATCCTTCATATGATGTCCAAACTTACCGCATCCAAAACAAGCTCCCGATTGTCTGTAGCAAGGTCTTCCAGGATGTTGCTTCCCGCAACTAGAACAATTCACTGGACCTCCGAATTGGCCTCGACCTCCTGCTTGACCGCGAGGGCCATTTCCTCTCCCAAATCCTCTATTAAATCTTCCAAATGCTCCTCCACCTCTCGAGAAATTAGGTTGAAAGTTTGGCCTTTGCTGCTGTTGTCCGAAACTCTGGTTTGAACCATACTGCGGTGGCCTATCAAATCGCAGCACTTCAGCTTGCTTCTGCGCTGTAAGCCGCTCATTATCACGCATCTCCAATGTCCTCGCACAATCCACAGCCGCTGAATAAGATTGGAATCCACGTGGGTACATCACTTTAAACATCGCATCATCGAGTCCTCGAACAAATCTCTTCACCTTCTTCTCCTCAGTGGGAATCAAATGCTTTGCATAGCGAGAAAGATAATCAAACCTCTGTTCATACGCCATCACCGTCATCTCTGGCGTCTTCAACAATCTTTCGAACTCGAACGCACGAGCATCTCTCAGACTTTCAGGCAAGAAGCGATCCAACAGTGAATCCCTAAACTGATCCCAAGTCCATCCAGTTGATTCCATAGTTTGTAACCATACTCCCGCCTCACCTGTCAATTTAAATGCTGCTAGTTCCACCATTCTTTTACTATCACAATTCAGAATCTTCCACCTCTTTTCCATCTCATCAAGGAACAACTGAGGATCATCTCTCACACCAAAGAATATGGGTGGGTCTAGCCTCAGAAACTCTGCCAATGTATCATCTCTAGGTGTCATAGCGGTTTTCTTCTCCGCCTGACTTTGTTGAGTAGCGATAAACTTCTCCATCGCCATCATCACTCTGTCTACAGCATCACCACTCCGCTTTCTATGTCCAGAAGTGCCACTAACTGGTTGACCTGTCTCAGCTGGCGTGGCAGTAGCGGTAGTAGTATGCTCAACTGGATGTGTAGGCTCTAATGTAGCATCATCTCTAGCTCTATCAGAGCTCTCACCATGCTCCCTCATCGTAGCGTTAGAACTTTTACGTGTCACAGGCATATCCTTCCTACTAGAACAAGTCAATATTTAAGAGGCCAAATGAAAAGATTATCCAACAGAGGACAAAGACACGACAAATCCTATGCTCCGTAGGGTACAAACAAAACACATTCAACGACAAACCAAACAAACACAATCAAGCTTTGATACCAACTTTGTCACGACCCGCTCTCAGGTCGGTGACCGGCGCTAGACTCCACGACAAACATCTGCAAATGTGCAATCTAGCAAGCCTCACACAAATTCATCAATACTCACATCATACAAACCTGAGAAAGATACAACACATGCAAAGATGGTACGCAACCATCAACGAAAATCTGAACAATCCATCTCCAAATGACAAATCCAAAATCGGACATAAACCAGGATCTAACCACTACGGAGCATCTATACAGATGTACAAGGAAGCACAAGTCTGGAGACCTCAAAAGTGTAGCCCTCGAACGAATAAGATGGCTCGAAATACAGACTCCAGAATCAACGCTACTATGGCACCTTGGAACCTGCGATAGATTAGCAGGGGGTAAGTGTTTGGGAACACTTAGTAAGAAGATAGAACATAACCTATAAGTTATGTCTGAGATCTACGTGCCACAGAACTCAACCATGTTCGACGTAACTGAACTTGAAATGCATGATGACCATATGATGCACAAATTACCGAAAACAAAAATATAAACACACAGACACATAGAGCCATGAACAGGTTTTGAAAGGCCCCTTCCTCTGACTGCCAAGGGATATCCAAATGGCCAAACAAATCTCCGTCCACACAAACACAAAGCTAGCTTACATATGTAAGCTAGTGATATCCCTAAACTATGAGCTCATAGACTAACATCCCCGGTTAGTACGGGAAAGCCTGTTCATTTCTCTCACAAAACACATATCTTATCAAACATATGACCCAACGGTCCAGAATCATATATGCACAATCTCATCTCATAACCAACAACATATGCATGAGACGCACATCAATCAAGATCTGAAACATGCATATAACAAACACAACCAACATATCATAGTCTATCCGCTTACACAACGAAGATCCACCGATCACACTGATTTCTGAATCCAATGCCTTTCACTCAAAGCTTTTGAAATGATTCTCCTTCACCCCCACACCTTGCAAATATTCTGTTCACAATCCCAAATCAAAATAACGAGCTTAACCTCTGAATTCCTAAACCAAATCGCTGCCAATACTTCAGAACAACGGATAACGACATAATCACAACACATCGTCTAAACAAGCATCAAACATGTCCAAATATCTCAATCTCTTTCAATCCTTACTTTCTTGACAAATATACCACACGTGTATAATCTGTTTAGAGCCTACTCATGGTCATAAATGTCATCCAACAATCTGTTTTGGCAATCACAACACAAACCAAACACAAGAGAAGCTCAACCACTTCATCTTCAACAATTATCACATATAACTCAATTTCAGATCATAACCACTTTAAATAACACTTTACATGACTTCCCCTGTATGTCCTTGATATCTCAGAATCCACATATTCACTGAAATTTCCAACCAAACTACTTACCAAGTCTCTATTCTTGACCCCCTTCCATCTGAACACAGCAGGCAAGTCCGAATTTCAACCAAGTCTTGAATAAGATTTCTTCATCCAAATAAGGCATATGATATACGGTTAGAAAGCTTATAGAGTCCTCTGTAAGCTGTCAAAATTTTATGTCCCAATTCGAAGCCTAAGTATGCTTACCGATCACGTTTTCCTGAACAACCTCAGCTGTGTGCTTCTTCAACGATAGTCTGATTCAAAACGAATTTCCCGTCGATTCCCTGATCCAAATTCCACATATGATATACCAAAAGAAAGGTATTGAAGTTCTCTACAACTCTCTTCAAAGGTTAAAAGTCTAAATCTGAACGTAAGTAGGCTTACTGCTTGATTCTTTATCCAGCAGCTTCTTTCTCTTTCCTTCAACTCTCTCTTCTTCTCTTAAATTTTCGTTTTATGACCAAGGAGATAAGTGTTCTGCCTCTTCATAAAAGTCTCTGAGATATATGAAGAGGTGGGTGAGGTCCAATAGCAATCAACTCACCTCTTCCTTTAATTCTAAGAAGCAAACAAAGAACTTGGGGTCCAATCAGATTCATTCACAAGCAAGCAGCTCAAATATGGCGGCCTTGCTCTGGTTTTTGTCAAATTGGATTGTCAACTTATTTGTTCCTCAACATCTTGAACACTTACAATCACATATCTATGTAACCATCTCGATGCGATGCATTCCGACCAACCATTTTTCCGAATGTCACACATAGTACAATCTATGAAGTTCTTGGACAAAAAAATGATTCACCAAGGTCGACTTGCAGGATATTAAATCATTTCTTCCACGTCGTAGGTGAGTCACAAAATGCAACTCCATGAGGTCAACGAGCAGTTCTTCCTCCAGGCGAATAGGCTCCATCTCCACAGTAGGTTCCATCTCCAACCATCGTCGATCCAGCTGCCACACACATTAATCCTGGAGCATTAGTTAGCAGAAGCGGAGAACAACCTCCCAAACTGAAGCTTGAGGGGGGCACCGGCCTAAGGATCAGACCAGAAAAATAATAAACGACCATCTCCTAACTCAATATTAATACCAGTGAGGAAGCATTATTAAGAGCCGAGTCCTCGCCCATAGTGGCCACAATGCCAGCCCAGATATCTCTATTATCCCCAGTGACAAGGATATCTAGATTAGAAGAGCATTTAGAAGCATGAATTCCTAAAATAATTGAGGCCCAAAATGAATCTCTATTGGTGAGGAATCTCAAACACCATTTAATCATTATAGAGTTATTCTTGATTGTCAGGTCCTCCAGTCCCATTCCACCTAATGATTTTGGTTTGATAACGAGTTCCCACCTCACCAAAGTACTTCCGGTCTTCCCCAAGTTACCGGGCCAGAGAAAATTTCTCAATTTCTAATCAATTTTTTTGCAAACTCCTTTGAGGACCTTGAAAATGAACAGGAAGTAGCTTGGGAGTACTGACAGAACTGCTTTGACCAA
The DNA here is from genome assembly GCA_963995505.1 of Hypericum androsaemum. NCBI lineage: Eukaryota > Viridiplantae > Streptophyta > Magnoliopsida > Malpighiales > Hypericaceae > Hypericum > Hypericum androsaemum. The sequence goes on from OZ023182.1 coordinate 16,580,521, forward strand.
AATTGGCCTCCCTCCTAATGAAAGAAGGCTTCCTTTCTATAAGGCCAGGCGATGATCAATTGCCTCGATCACGAATTTCCAACTTTTGATTCTTTTCATGTCTTCCCCAAGTGGCATACCGAGGTAGTTGATGGGAAGATCCGATCTGATGCAACCCCATAATGAAGCAGCTTTATGAAGGATAGGCTCTGGGGCATTGATACCAATTAGCATAGTCTTTGCAGGGTTAATACAGAGACCAGAAGACATGCAAAAAATAATGATCAAGGATCTCAAATTCTCCAAGCTAGCACTATCTTGCGAGGAAAAGAGCAAGGTATCATCGAAAAATTGAAGAAGACTAACCTTATGATGCACGTTAGGGATATCAATGCATTGGATCAGATTCAAGTCAGAAGCTTTATTAATGAGGACTCTGAACCCTTCAGCAGCAATGTTGAAAAGAAAAGGCAACAACGGGTCTCCCTGCCGAAGGCCACGTTGGAGTTTGAATAGCTTGGAAGGAGAACCATTCACTAGAACGGAGGAGGACGCACTTGAAATGCATGCCATGATCCAGCCTCTCCATTTAGATCCAAGTCCCATTGCCTGCAGAACTTCGTTAAGGGAATCCCAATAGAGGGAATCAAATGCTTTCTTGAAGTCCAGCTTAATCAATGCCGCACTTCATCCATTGGAATTCAAAAAGCCAATGACTTCATTTGCCACCAGAACCGTCTCAGAGATTTACCACCCCGCGATAAAAGCAGATTGTCCATGGTCGATGATTTCATCCATAACATTCTTCAACCTTTCCGCTAGAATCTTGGCAATGATTTTATACAAGCAACCCATCAGGTTAATGGGCATGTAGTTGGATAGACTTAAGGACCCGCTCGACTTCGGGATCAAAGTGATAAAAGAAGAAGTAGTCAAACTATGAAGTTTGCCTGAGGAAAAGAAGTCAAGAACAAACTCGATCACATCATCACAAATAGTGTCCCACATAGCTCGGAGGAAGTTAAAATTAAAGTCGTCGGGACCGTGAACCTTGTGTCCAAGACAGCTCCAAACATCATTTTTGATTTTCTCTCTGGAAGGAGTCAATTTTAACAAAGAACTCGAGGAAGGGCTCAACTGCAAAAATAACTCAGCTCGAATAGAAGGCCTAGGGCCAGGTTGCTTGAGAAATTATTGCTTAAATTGATCATGAATATGCTCCTTGATCGCTGCAGGATCAGACAGTAATCTCCTATTAGCTTTCAAGCTCCCAATATGATTCTTCGACCGCCTATATGCCACTGTAGCATGAAAGAATTTTGAATTTATGTCGCCCTCTTTACCATAGCGTAATTTATATTTTTGTTTGCATATGGAATCCATTTTCATCCTCAAAATCGAAAGCTCATCTTCCCAGGCACGTCTCTTGGCAAGGTCCTCAGCAGAAAGAGCAGCACATTCTTCTTTAATATTCAGAATATGGATGTCTTCCTCTACCTCAGTAGTCCTATTATTGACTCTTTTCTCAACATTCCAGCCCTTGATCTTGGCTTTGAGAAGCCTGAGTTTATAAACAATTCTATGAGGGCTGAACGTAGAGGCATTGAACTCGGCCCACCAGACTTTAACCAAATCAAGGAATCCGGAAGCGTCCAGCCAGCAATTAAGGAACCTGAAAGGTATCGGACCCCAGTTTATAGAGGAAGATTTGAGAACCAATGGATGATGGTCGGACCTCCATTTAGGCAAAGCAATTTGAGTAAGATTTGGAAAGACTTGAAACCACTTCGGAGCAACCAGAAAGTGATCGATTCTGCTAGCTGATTCACCTTTCCTCCAAGTGAACTTCTGCCTCTCCAGTGGCAAATTGACCAATAAACTTCTATCAATGAAGTCCTTAAAAAGTCGGGTACCTCTACTGTTTAACTGGCCTGCATTCTTCCTCTCTCTATGATTACAGATGGGATTAAAGTCCCCTAAAATCATGAAGAGCGCAGAAGGTCTTGAACCTTTGAAGAGAAAAATTTCCTCCAAACTTCCCGAGGGGATTTCAGAGCGTAAATAGAAATAAGACAGCACTCCAGATCCTGATCAACCAATCTCCCAGAAATAGCCATCCATCTAGAAGATTTAAACACACTACAACTCCTCAAAAAATCCATACTACATACATAAATGAGACCCCCCAGACCTTCCTACAGAAAGAATAAAGTCCCATTCCAGCCTTTCTCTTCGCCACATACTCTTAATGCAATGCAAAGTAGGATTAATAATTTTAGTCTCCTGTATAGCCAGGAACCCAATATTCGACGACCTGATAAGCCTCTGAATAACAGCTTTCTTTTTGGAGGTGCTGGCCCCTCGCACGTTCCAAGAGGCTAGATTCATTTTGGCACAGAGGCCGCAGCTGACTACAAACCCTTTGTCACCTCACGAATGCCATGAATAATAATAGAAATGTCATCCTGCCAATCAAAACTAAATTTGCTGGCAAAATCCCAGGCCATCTCAGCACGTTTCCTCTGAATCTCCTGATGATCCACCTAGTAAGGAGAGCTATACGTCACCAATTGATTACATGGGGAGCTAATCAGAGAAATATACTCAGAATTTGCCAACAATTGGAAGCTCATCTTTCCACGGGTTGTACTGAGGACCAGGGCTTGGGCTTTCATAGTACGCTTCCTTTGGCGGCCTGGGGTTTTAGAGTAGACAGTAGGGGCCGACAACAGAGTCTTAGATTCAAAAGGCCTAGGAACAACATCAGCTTCTAACCCAGCTTCTAGCCCACACTCCTCTTCTTAGGCTGGGCACCCAGACCCATCAATAATCCTCTCCACTGGAGAGAGAGAAGGTTCAATAAACTTGGCAGTAGAGAGATCGGGCCCTCGTGGAGACCTACATGAGGTAGATGAACCACCCTTATCTCTATCGAATGTCGAAAAGTGCCCCAGAATATAGATCTGTAGAGTTGTTGGGACATTCTCGCCTCAAAAGCTGCTCTCAGCAACCTCAGAAGCATCGATACTACCCGAAGCCATCATTACCCTAGGAGGCAGAGGGCGTCCCTTAGAACCTGCCTTGATGGGACTCGAGGATGAGGCCTCTCCACTAGGACACTGCTCCTCCCTGTAGAGAGTCCCATCTAGAACAATTATACTGTTCACCTTCTCCTCCATCTTCATTTGAATTTCCAAGAAAGAAACAATGAAATTTTTCCAAGTAGCTTTCACTACGGAGCGGTGACAGATGATGTCCATTCGATTAGTTACAATAAACACCAAAGCCTCATCTAGTCTGGGCACCTCCCCCGAATGCTCGTGCAAGCCACTCAAAGAAGGAGTTAGACCAGACATGAGGAGGAACCCCCCGAATTTTAAGCCAAGTGCATCTTTTGTCTGGAACAAAATTTAGAGACCAAGGCATTAGTTTTTTGAAATAAGGTTTGTGTTCAGAAATTCAAATCTCCATCTCCGCCTTATCCTTAAAAATGATGAGCACCGAGTCTCCTCCAAGGCTTCTAATTTGAACGCCGATGAGAGCATGGCTTTCCAGATCCCGTTTGATGTTACACAGTTGCTTCACGTCGTAAATGACAGCAACCAAGCTGCACTCAAGCCACAGAGGTATTGAGACAACCGGTGAGAACTCCCTATCCTCCATCTCAGAATTACCGGTGAGAGCCATCGGAGGCCCGATGTTCTTCAGCGAGTCTAAGAAAGAGACGTCCTTCTTCACCAAGTAGCCAATTTTGCAATAATTCTCTTATGAATTACAACCATCACCTTCTTCCCCACCTCCCTAGAGAATTTTGCCAAAGACACAAAAAGTTTATTGCCCCCAATTTGATACCCCGACAAAGAGTCAAAGATTTTTTGAGGATCAACCTTAGATTTCACCCTAACAAACCCAAATCTTGAGTTCCTTCTGGAAAGCTTCGCCAGAACAAAATAATCCATCACCTTGGTGTACTTTGAGAAGAGATGTCTGAGATCTTCCCCTCTCCACTGGCGAGGGATATTGTCCACATACAAAGTTAAAGTCTCCGGACCAGCGATGCCCTTCCCCTTGTCCATTTTCCCCCTGGCGGTGCCGCTGGCCCTTCCAGCCATGGAAGGAAGGAGGGACACCGCCAACAGCAGTAGTCGAAGACCTAACCCGAGAGAGAGATTTTAGAGAGAGAATTTTAGAGAGAGTTTTATGTTGGTCCTCCTCTTTTCTGATCTGCACTTCAATTATATATTCTAAGTCATATAAAAATTCAAACCATATATTGATGCCTACATTCGTTGTGTACATAAACTTTACGGATCTAATTATATGTCCCATCGTTGATGGTTCATGGCTCTTTATCGCAGATTCAACGTCATTTCTACGCCAGATAAGAAGATTGGTGGTGTTAGAAGTTATAATCATCATTGTTCAAAACATGGGCCAATTGATCAGATGCGTTAAAATGGGCACGGGATCAACCCGCTCTGATACCATGTTAGAATCTCTATATCCAACCCAAAACCTTAAGGCAATGGAGGTGGATTTTTCACACTTATAAACATGCGTCCCACTCTTCTACTAAGCGATGTAGGATTCTCGGCAGATCGGTAATGTGTAGGAAATACCGTATTGGCTAAATGAGATATAGGGAATCTATCTTACAGCGGGCGAACACCCAAAGGCTTGATTTTTTCGGTCAATTTAATTTAGGAAGGCCTAAATTGAGATTTTAGACGGCGTTGAACTTTGTTCCTCTTTCAAGAATAGTTTTTTTATTTTTGCAAGGGTAATAATTAATCCACCGACCTCCGAAAGATGAAGTAAGAACTGTTGCCATCCTAAGAAAGATTATTGAGACCTGGACAAAATATCACATAAGAGAGATATATATATTTTTTGTTCGAAATTATTAAAATTAAATTTTTAGTTAACGAATACATAAATATCTATATTCGATTCACCTAAAATCTCGGTTTATAGTATTATTCAAATAATATAAAATTTGTCAAACAAGCACGTCTAAGACAAACTAATATCTTAAAATATTAAATAAATTCTTAAAATATATATATCAAAAAAATATCATTTTTGTGTGAAAGTTGGGACAAAAAATTTACACTAATATTTTATGAAAAATGGTAGTTATTACTATCAAGAGGTTCTTAAATTTTAACAGTGATCTAGGATCAATTTTTTTTAATCTATTTATAAAAGATCACTTTTTATAGAGTTTTATGATTGCAACTTTGTGAACCTCCAGATTTATTGCCTCGAACTATGGACCCACATGTATTTTACTCTATTTATGAATAAGTATATGTATTTTTGAGTATTGCTATTGTGGCGAATTGGAACTAATGCCAATAAAAAGCACAACCGGATCAAAATAATTTAATTTGTGGAACAATAAACAAAATATGGCAAAAAAAGGAGATTGCTAGCACAATTAATGAAAATTTTGGGAACATTTATAAATTTGTGTAGCAATTACAAATAATAACAGTTTTTTTTAAATGTCACAGATCTAAGGGTCGGTAGCCGGTTAAAATTTTTTTGGTGAAAGAATTTAAAAATGGCGGTAGGTGATGAGTGTGAAAATACTCGATCATCTGCGTATATTTTAGTGTTGGTTTTTCATTGTTTCTAGTATTTTTGTTTGTTATGTATTGATGTAGTGTCATATATCGTGCTTCAAATATTTTAGTGTAGTTCTTGTGATTTTCATTACGTTTCTTCGTGTTTATTGCTAGGAGACTTTGTGGAGATGTGAGGAGGATATTGGTGCACCTTGGAGCGTGTTAAAGGCTATTGGATCAGCCGGGAAGAATGGCGCCAGATCGGGACCTCGAAGACATTGGGTGAGACAGACCTCGAGTGACTCAAATGAAGATAACTTTCGCATACTGAGTCCGATGGAGACGAGTGAGACTTTTCTGGAAAGAAGACATATGTGGCTACAACTTTATCTCTAATGGTCTTTTTCAAATTCGGAGTCCAAGAGGGTAACAAATGCGTCTAAAATCTAGCTTCAAATCTGAGAACTTGCCTAGCCGAAATGTGCCGAAATTCATGAACCATTTTGGGCCCATTTCGGCCTTGTCCATGGCTGGAACTTTAGGAGTTGATTAGTTAGTTTTGACTTTGGAAAAGTTGTATAAATAGCCATTGGCTTTTCTTGCAAGCCAACTTAGATATTTTTCCAACAATCACTCACCAACTTCTCTCTCTCTCCTTTGGAAGAAAACTTGGCTCACCGTTGTTAAAGCTTGTAGAGAACTTGAAGGAGAACTTTTGGAAGCTTTGAAGATCATCTTGAGCTTTCTCTAACCCTCTCTTTTATGTTCATGCCTTACTTGCTTTATTTAATGGATGTGTTTAGTTGTGTAGTTGATATGTGTGAGTAGTTGATTAGTGGGTTTGGTGCCTTGATGGCATCTACTTAGCCTATGGTTTAGTGGAGTTAAAATGCTAGGTTTGTGAACTAGTTAGTGAGCTTAATGTACGATTAGTTCAACTAAGCTTAATTAATGATCGATTTAGACTAATTAATGACAGGAGCGTTGTTTAGTCGCTTTAGAAACACCCAGACCATAACACGAACTTAATAAACCCATAGGCCATTTGGTTATCTAGGTGTCATTGGTACCAAACCCACTCTTTCCTTTATTGTCAAAATCATATTTTAGTTTAGTCGTTGTAGTAACTAACTAGTGTGTGGAATTGACAAACTTATTACTTGTAGTCCTAAACTAGTGGTCAAGTCGTATTTATGACCTAGAACTTAGTCATTGTGGAACGATAATCTCTTATTTACTCTTTATTGCAAGAGGGGTGAAAATCCTTCCTTTCAGTTGGCGGTAGCAATGTTTTTGTTCCCGGTTAGTTAGATCGATGCGTGACATTTTAGCAAGAAAAGGAAATATTTAAAGCTGTATTTAAACACTTGAGCTTGCAATTTATATTTTCGTTCTGGCTTTTCATGATAAAACATATATTTTTTTGAAACGGAAATTTTTTTCTTATAAGTTATAATATGTATATGTTACATAATATACGTGCAAAAATATATTGTAGATTGGGTACGAGGTTGCGGCCGCTAATTTCACAGAAACCCTATAACAATAAAATCTAGTGAGAAAAAAAATTATTGTAGGGAAAGATTAAGAGTACAATAAGTATTGAAATTGGTAATGTGAAAAAAAAACCTGTGTTTTTAATTTAATTAATAAGCGTTGAGTTCGAACCTTTAAGAATGTAACAATGTTAATATTTGTTAGAAAAGTTTTATCACTTTTAAAAATTATATCAAATTTAAATCTGAATTAGTAGGTAATTGAATATCCAGATATTATTGTGTCGACATAAAACATATACCGAGATAGTTACTGTATATGTTCATTGTTTTAACATATATTATCTAATTTTTTTTTAGGAAAGCATATATAATCTAATATTACAGCATGTGGTGTGTATAGTGGAACTTGTCTCCGTTCTTTGTTTTATAATTTAGTATTCCAAAACCAGAAAGCAGAAATCTGTCATTTTGTGTCGTCTATAAACATTTTTTTTGGAGCAGATTTAGTCCTGGAAGACCAAATTCAACTAGGATCGTCCTGGACGATCCAAAGTTATGATTCAATGGTCTACTCAGTTATGATTTAATAGTCTACCTAGTTATGTTTCAATGGTCCATTTTATCACGTTCTGGATAAATCGGGACCGTCCCAGTTACCCAGTTACGATTCAATGGTTGTAGACTTTTTTTATTTTGCTCCCCGTGTTTCCGCATTTTTGCAAAAAAGTTTCCGCGTGTCCTTCAATAAAAATCCTCCAGCACTGTACTGGAGTAGGTCTCTGAGACTAAATCCGATCCTTTTTTTTAGGGATGTCGTCTATAAACTTATAATACTTTTTTTGGTGAGATTTAAATTGTTTTCACAATTTCGGATCTTAGATGGTTATGGGATTCGATCCTCCCACCTCATGTTTAAGAACTGATACCGTATCCATCAGACTATACATGAGTTGGTAAACTTATAATACTTTATCTACATCGTACGGGGTGCTTTCAAAATATTAATAGAGATATTTGGTCTTTCGTTGTGGAGGTTATATACTATATATTAAATAAATAGCCCTAGCCGCCCAGCGGTCAACGTCGGAAGTCTATGGCTCGGACGGCATAAAACGACACACAAAAGTATACATAAATTAAATTAAATGTATCTGACTAGATCTTATGATGGCTTCGAAATTATAATTTAAAATGGAGGATTTTTGATTGACCTTTCCCTATGATCCCTATCGCATCTAGCTAGCCAATTGAGTTAGATTCTCTCTTTTGGTTGAATAGTTTTTTTAGGGGTAAAAACAACATATATTATGTCAGAATAATCGAAATTTGGATAGCAAAAGGGGTACACAGATAATAGAACAAGACATAAGCGAAAAAAATAGAGAGGGTACATAGTGCAGAGGAACCGCAAAGGCGACATGACCACAAGAACTGAACGCATCTCCAAAGAGGAGAGTCAAAACAAACCAATGTTGGCCAAAGAGATAGCTAACAGACACAAAGTTACATCAGAAATGCAACGATGCGCAAACGCCTCCGAAGAGACCTTCGTTATACCCCAGGCATACCCGAAGAGAGGCTGGCCGAAACTAACCAAGATCGAATATGCCACGAGCCCATAATAGATCAGCACTAGTACCCGGATAAATCATAAAGCTAAATTGAAAAAATAGAGACTTATAACGAAATAAGCATAAATAAGATCATAAAAAAAGACAGGAAATCGGGGGGGTTGGCCTACAGTGACCACCCCCACCGGAGCTAGAGCGAGGCTTGCATTGGACCGCTGTAGGATGAGGCCAGAGCTCAAGCCACTAGATTTGATCTCAGTCAACGAGTCGGCGAGACAGCGATCGGACGGCAGTACAGAGACGTGTTGTTGGGCGAGCACGAGGGAGACCGGATCTGGACGAGTAAGCTCCGGAACAAGAGGGCGGGACAGCGACGGGTTGTTGGTCGAATAGTTAGCTAGCCACCCTTTTTCTTGTTGACCGGAGATTATTTTTTTATACAATTATGTAGTTAGAATCAGGTCTGGTGGGATAGAATAATTCTCTACCCTTAAAAAAATAATTGTCTAAATAATATTTTTTATATTTGTATGACTTGAATTACGATTTTCTCAAATGAATCAAAATTTTTTATCACTCGATCAATTCTGACGAATATTATTTAGCACTACAAGAATTTCCATGTTTACCGACGTTCCGAAAATAAAACGTCGGAAGCAAGACAAGTACGATATCCACAGTTGTGACTGAGCACTAGGTTTGAACCGAAATGTCTTGGATCCAGATAATTTAAAAAGCCGAGCCGAGAGGAGAAAATTGATGAGCGAATCTAGACCACGTAAAATGAAATAGCTCCAATCATAAAAAAATTATAATAAGAAATAGATCCAAATCTAAAAAACAGAACAACATAGTTAGTTCGGTTCGGTTCATAATTGAATAAACCAAATGAATGGAGTAAATAGAAGTAGTTACTGATGAGAAGCAAAATTGCTAATTTTCATGACAGTTGTATAGAAATAAGGTCATTTTTTGAAGAAGCGCAGACACGAAGACTGTAATCAATTAGGCGATTTTCCAAGCACATGAATGGCTGATTTGATTGGACTTAATAATCTTTTTGTGAGATAGCTGTGGGGAGCAATCAATCAGGCGATCTTTCAAGCGCACGAATGACTGATTTGGTTGGACTCAATTAGGGATCTATGTAACTAGGACCTTATTCTGTACTTAGAATCGCTATGGTCAAATTAGTATGAATTATCACACCTTGGTGTAGTTATCTCTGATTAATTTTCCTTGGATGTTTTTTAGGGGAACACAGGGGCTGTAAAAAGTAAATACTATTACTTATTATGAATAATAAATCTCAACTTATTAAAAAATTTACTCCTTGCGCGTACAAAATTGGATATAGAGTAACCGTAGATTTTCACGTAATGGCCATTAACAGTTGCTCCTCGAATAAGATATAGCGTAATATGTAAGGTAGCTTGATTATCAATGCAATGACGCATGAAGGGTTTGAGGATATTAAAGTCATGAAATATTCAGCGTAACATAAATAAGTTAACTAACTTTTTATGAGAATTATAAGTTAATTAACTAGTATCGCCATTGCTCGATATTCAGGTTCAGCCGAGGATCGAGCCATAACATTTTTTTTAAATTGAGGGGTAAGTCCGATATATAAATATAAAAATTAAATATAATTACATCTTAAATAAACATCTTATCAACAACTCAGCCTCATAACTGAAGGTATCTCTAGCTCATCATTGTGATGGCCATTAATACTCCTATATGACGTGCAATCTCATATTTCGAGGTTGTAGTCGTCAGCCTTAGTAAAACTCTCTTGCGGTAAAATCCAGTGGAAAAAACTCAGAGGAGGGAAAGAGCACCTCGGCAAGATAAGAATCCGCTTTGAAGTTAATACCGCTATACAAGATATCGCGCCATCTGAATTATTAGTCCTACGAGTACAACGAGAGAAGCTAATTCCCCGCAAGTCATCTTAATACACGTCCATACAAGAAGCTAACGGTACATCAAATACAAAATGGTCAAAGGAAATCTCCAAGACGTGCTTTGAAAGCTCGTCCACACTCGGTTGCTTTCACGTCAGGTGTCCTGAATTATTCAACCTCCAAAGTTCTCGCAAGCAACTCTCGAGCTCTAGAGGTCAGGGACACCAGGGGTAGTCTCGGCAACATCTCGGGCCACGTAGCAGATGGCCAGGGTCGAATCTACCTCCACCAGAACTCTGCGAAAAATTTTCTCCCAAATTAGCTCCAAATTGAGAATGAGCGCCCATATCTTTGTAGATAAAGAGGTGCAGCTCTCAAGCCATAACATGTTGTTCTCGAACATTGACCGTTTGGAGAGAATCTTTAATATGGGTTAGGGCATTAGAGGTGAAACGAGTCATGTCCTAACCTGGCGTAATAATGACGGAAATATATGCTTTAAGGCAAATATTATATGCTTTATTACTTGTAGAAGGTGACAAAGTAGGCGACTCAATCGCAGGTTTATTGTTAGAGACAAGTTGTAACAAGACAAAACGAGAATATAGCTCCGGAATCAACTGCTGCTCCGGGGATTAGCTATGGATGTCAATGTAAGACCACATAAAACTAAACATGGATAGGCTAAAACAAATACCCCAGATCTTATCAAAAAAATTCGAAATTAATCATTAATAACAAAGAGTAGTATTATAATGGGTAACATAACCATTAATGTACACATGTATATTGACAGCACGTACCATCGAAACCTTGGATACTCCATTTTGAGTGTTGAGGCTTCAAAGTTAACCCATGGTTCACGAGAGAGAAGCATACAAGAGTGATATTGATTCGGCTCGTCTTCGACTACAAATATATGTAGGATTTAAGATGAACCGGATCAATATCGCGCATGTCTACCTCTTCCAACAAATAATTGTCATGTGATTAATGGAATTCACGTACGTTCTTCTTCCTTCATCTCCTTAATTTGGGCAGTGGTTTAACTAATTCCAATGCTTAAGGTGGAGAGGATGGCTTCCTATAAATAGGGCGGAGGAAAGGGCATTTTCAATGATGATCAATAAAATACTAATTGGCTACCAGCCAGCTAGCCAGAGGGGATTTGACTCCCACACACTTGAAGCTAACTTAGGATAAGATTATTATATTATTATTAATATTATTATTTTTTGTTTACAAATATAGTATCCAGATATTATTTGGATCGATTAACTAGGTGTAACTTGTTGTTTCTAAAAAAAAACCAGGTGTAACTTGTATCCGGTGCCTTGGCGTTGTACTTTAGGTGATGTGGTCGAATAAAATTTATACTTTTACAAAAAAAATGGATCGATTAATTCAATTTTGAGCCGAGTAAGACTTTTTATATAAATAGATTTAATTTTCTTGATGTAATAATTTTTTTACGAGTGTAGAATTCCCATTCAAGAATAGTTGTAGTCTCAGACTTCACTAAAAATATCATTTTGATAAAAAACTCATCGGAAAAAATCACAACTGGAAAATAAGCACTGACATTGATACTAGATCGTGATCTAAGTTAAGTGGTCGTGAGTACTTGGGATAAGATTATATTGGGACAAAATAATGGCTTAGCATATGGAACATTGGTGGAGTTGGGAATCCCACTAAAATGTGAGACACTGTTTTGCACCTTTTTGTTTGTGCTGCTACCATATATAGAGAAGCTAAGCCATTGAATGGATTGAGTGGGGATTAAAGAAATGTTGTTCATAGGTGGGGAGTTAAATATAGGCCGTCAGATTTCATTTTAAAACAGTATCTGCAAATCCAAGAGCCATTAATCTATCAATGATACTTTTGACTTTTTACCCATCCCATACCAACTAGGGTTTCCACCCCCATCTATTTAAACTTTTTTATCTCCTAAATTTGCTATAAAAAAATCGTGGCCGCCTCTTCTTCTTGAAACAAAAGAAATCTCTCTTTTTCTTCCCATAAAAGAGAAACCTCTCTCTCTCCCTCTCTCTCTCTCTCAACGAGTAGTACAAGTAGAAGAAGAAGCTCCAATCGGCGAAACAGTAGGAGAGAGAGGAGATGGCGGTGCTAGAAGACCTCTGCCCCACGTCGAGGACGATCCTGAGATTATGGACGACGATGACGACGAGGAAGACCTCCGCCCCACCTCCTACGACGCGGTCGTCCTCCCCTCTCCACTGCAGCTCGACCGGAAGCCCCTCCCGTTGGACGAGATGCGGCTACTGTTCCAGCGGCTGTGGACCGACGAGGATGAGATCGAGCTCCTCTAGGGTTTCCTCGAGTACTCGGCTTGGTTTTAGTCTGTATGATATTGGTTTCAGTCGCTAATGATATTGGTTTGAGTATGTATTAATATTGATTTTCATATGTAATGATATTGGTTTGAGTACATACTGATATTGGTTTTGGTCTATACTGATATTAGTTTTACTCTGTACTGTTATTAGTTTCAATTGCTAATAATATTGATTTGAGTATGTATTGATATTGGTTTGAGTACGTAATGACATTGATTTTAGTCTGTACTGATATTGATTTTCATATGTAGTGATATTGGTTTTCATATGTAATGATATTGGTTTGAGTCTGTATTGATATTGGTTTTAGTATGTTGGTTTTAGTCTGCATCGATATTGGTTTCTGAATGTATCGATATTGGTTTCCGAATGTATTGACATTGATTTTTTACTATAGTAATATTGGTTTTCGAATGTAGTGATATTGATTTTTGAATGTGGTGATATTGATTTTGGTGACCTCTTTTGTTTGGTTTGAGTATGTAATGATATTGGTTTTTGTCTGTAATGATATTGGTTCGAGTATGTATTGATATTGGTTTAAGTCTGTATTGGTGTTGATTTTAGTCTGTACTGATATTGGTTTGCGTATGTATTGATATTAGTTTTAGTCTCTAATGACATTGGTTTTAGTCTGTACTGATATTGGTTTGAATATGTATTGATATTGGTTTTAGTCTTTAATGATATTAGTTTTAGCCTGTAATAATATTGGTTTGAGTATGTACTGATATTGATTTGAGTCTGTAATGATATTGGTTTGAGTAAGTAATGCTATTGGTTATAGTCTATAATGATATTAGTTTTCGAACGTAGTGATCTTAGTTTTCGAACGTGGTGATATATTGGTTTTCGAATGTGGTGATATTGATTTTCGAATGTGGTGATATTGGTTTCCGAACGTAGTGATATTGGTTTTCCGAACGTAGTGATATTGGTTTCGAATATAGTGATATTGGTTTCTGAAGGTAGTGATATTGGTTTGTGAATGTAGTGATATTGGTTTTCGAAAGTAGTGATATTGGTTTCTGAACGCAGTGATATTGGTTTCCGAACGTAGTAATATTGGTTTTCGAATTTAGTGATATTGATTTTCTATTGAATTTTTATTCTTTAGTTTTTCGAGTTTATTTAAAAAAATCTGGTAGTTGGTAGGATTTTTGAAGTTCACAATAATTTAAAGAGAGAGAGAGAGTCTCTTCCTCTTTTCACGTGAGATTCGTTTAAATTTTTTTTACCTTTTTAGTCTTTCCATAAAAAAGTGTGCCAGCTAATTTGCTATCTCTCTTTTTATTTTTAATAGTTTTTCAATTTTATCCTTAACTACTTTATTAATACCTAAATTGCCACAATCTCTCCTTTAGTCCCCAAATTTGAGGACTACCCTTGTCCCCATCCAATCTCCCCCCCAATATAAGGGGGGAGGATGCTTTGACCAATGCTCGTGAAGTTGAAGGATATGGCGTGCCATGTCATATTATGTCTTAAAGATGCACATATCAAGGGAGACTTGGTGACCTTTCTATTTCAGTACGGAAAACAATATTTTAAAAAATTGATTAATCAAGATAGTATAGTATTATTTGTTCCTAATATTTTATAAATCGATTGATTTATTATTGAATACAAAATTCGGTACTTTTTCCGACGAATCACATTTTTAAAGTGTAAAAAGTACTCTCAATTCATCTCATTACTCATCCTCTTAGAAATCCTTGTGTAAAACTCTTAAAAATGGCGATTAAGGCCAAGACTCTTCTGATCCGATTCCAATTATCATCCCCATTATTACCATAGATCAATCCTACATTGGCTAGCTCAATTAGGGTAATTATTGGCAAATGTTTATTTAACAAAAAGGTGCCGCTTAAAGAATTAGTCATATATTATTAAACAAAACAAAGACGCTACCACCAAATCTGAATAAAAGAGAAAATATTCTACTTAGCTCTGATGGAAATTTCAAAGTCCCTCGCTTTTTATAAAACTTAATTTAGTATGCATCCTAGACGAACGGACTTGGTCAAACCATTCTATGTGGGAGGCCATTGGTGGACATAGAAATTCGAATCTTAAATGTGGATTTCATTGACGCACACTCAAAACGTCCTTTGTATCTTCTATTAGAACCGACCCATATTGTGACAAGTGGTGTGCCCGAGGCATGTAAAAGTGCTAATAATTTCTAAAAAAAGTGAAGTGCTAATCAGCTGGCTATACATTTAGTATGAGAAGAACATTAGACACTTTCATAAGAATATATACTGTAAAACTTCTGTAAAGTGATCCCTTCTACAGTGATAATCCCTCTAAATTAATAAATAGTTTTGGTCTGAGTCGAGACCAGTGTTAAAATTTAATAACTCCTCTATTATAATAATTAATATTTTTCAGAAAATTTTAGTGTTAAATCTTTTTGTATAAATTGATATTTTTTAATAAATACATATATTTTTATATATTTTATTGTAAGACATTAGTTTGTGCTAAACTTGTTTATTTGATAAATTTTACATTATTATTCATTTTCTCAATTGTCTTCGAATGGTCATTGTAATCTTCATCTTGTTGTAAGAAAATATTTGAATCGGGTTTATTATTTGAATAACACTTTAAGTCAAAATTTTAGGTAATTTATATATAGACAAAGTAATTTTTTGGCATTTATGTATTTATTATTCAAAAACTCAATTTTAATATTTTTGGAGAAAAAAAATGTAAACCTTTCGTCTAATAATCTCTTTAAAATGATATTTTTCTCTGGTCCCAACAATATCATTTTAGAGAGGTTTTACTGTAGTAAAAAGGGAATATATACAAAGAAAGCAACTTTGTTTCTAGAGTACATTTATCTCCTCGTTTGTGCTGAGAAGTAGAATTCACACTGTAAGCATCTTCGAATTTAACATTGAACTCTCAGAACCGCTCGTATACCTCACTTGAGGAGGTTATGTAATTTGTGCATAGTTTGGGAGGGTCTCACTTGAATGTTAGCACAAATGCGGGGGTTGGATTCAGTAGGACGAGACTTATCCTTACTGAAATGGATCAAGTAATTATACCTATAGATACAGTTTTTTATGATTGTAAGATCTCTAGACACGATTTTTAATAAAATCTGATGGTTCAAACAAAATTTCCTCCGTAGGGACGACTTTTATGTTGTCCCCGCTCAATCCAAAACCCAAATGCGGATAGAGAAAAGTGA
The DNA here is from genome assembly GCA_963995505.1 of Hypericum androsaemum. Taxonomy (NCBI): domain Eukaryota; kingdom Viridiplantae; phylum Streptophyta; class Magnoliopsida; order Malpighiales; family Hypericaceae; genus Hypericum; species Hypericum androsaemum. Next base: position 16,596,621 of record OZ023182.1, read on the forward strand.
CATGCCTCGAATATGGCCATCTAAACGGGCAATCAATTGAGAAATGAAATTAGGGAAAAGTCCTATTTAGTACCCTGTGGTTTCAGACTTTCAGAATTAAGGCCGTGTGGTTTCAAATTGGGACTTTAGTACCCTGTGGTTTACACAATTTTTCCCGGGCAGGTCCATTGTTTCTGCCCGGCCAACTATGGTCGAAACGGTGTCGTTTTAGTATCCACGTGGCTGACACGTGTCAAAACATGGCTTATTTCGACGATTACGTGTCGTCTGGTAAATTATATTTTTGATCCCAAAGTTTTTCATATTTTTTCAAAACCCCTTATTCGAATAATATAAAAGCCATATTTCTCTCTCCCCTCTCCACTCCTGGGTCACTTCGTCTTCGTCTTCGTCTTCGTCTTCTTCCCCTTTCCGGCTCCTGGGTCTCAAAATCATCACCTTCGCCCTCTTCCCTCATCGAATCGCCTTCTATATTTGTCCTTCGCTCCTCCCCTGCCATTCCTCCCCTCTTCTGCCCACGAATCCTCCCCATGCCGCGAACAATGTCTCTCCAGGACATCCATTTAAAACCCTAGACCCGACAGTACACGACGGTTTCGTTTCTTCGATCCGCGACATAACCCGACATTCTGTTCAAGGTATATGGGCTTTCGTTTTCTCGTTTCCTTTGTACATTCTCCTTAGACACATCACATTTATTTTGTTGGTTTTGTCGACTTAGGGATTTTGCTGTCCGATAATTATTATAATTTTTTGGTCTGTTAAATCTGATACCAGTTATCCCCTGACATTTTTGTTGTGTTGTTCATCCTCAGGTGTGTAATGGATGACCTAATTTACATTCGCTTCAATTTTGGTGGAAGGTGGGATGACGGAGGTACTAAATATGTTGGAGGTGAAGTATTCGAGATGAGTGTTGGATACGACGTTGACAGGTTTGGTTTTTGGAACATTCACAACTTTTATCATAAAAGCTTGAAAATTGAAACTGTCCGTCTATGGTATAAGAAAGGCGATGTTAGTGATGATGGAGTAATTGTGGAAATTGAAGACGATATATCAGTGATTGAAATGATCAGGATGCAGCAGAATTATCCATTGACTGATGTGTTCGGCGTGGAAGTAGGTGATGATGCTGCTAGTCTTGAAATATTGAAGTCGAGGCTTGAGGTTGCCTTAGTGACGGACAAAGATCTGCAAAATGAACAGATGTGTCCTCAATTTGTAGACGAGGATTGGAGTGATGATAATGAAGGCTTTGTGTGTGCGGAAAAGATTAAGGGTGGGGATATTGACAGTACATCGTGGGAGGAAAGCGATGATGATGATGATGAATCTTATGTTCCAAGTCATGATGAGGATGTAAATGAAGACGAGGATCCACTTCCCATGGATGCTGAAGTAGATAAAGAAGAGGTTGATGTTATGGACAATGATCCACTACCCACAGCTGCAGACGAGGTTGATGTTGTGGATAATGAACCACTGCCCACGGCTGCTGCAGTAGATGAAGATGAGGTTGATGATTTTGATCTTGTCATTTTAGGTGACACGGAGTTGTTAGATGTGAGACATGACTCAGATGATGAGGGTAGAATTGAATACCCTTGGTTTAATGGGGAAGTCGATGCAAACGGTAAGTTGATTTTAGGTGTTGGAATGAAGTTCAAGAATGTGGTCATTTTAAGGAGGGCTTTGAAAGAATGGAGTATAAAGAGCGGGTTTAACTATATTTATACAAAGAACAACAAACAGAGAGTGAGTTTGGCATGTCCAGAGCGATGTGCCTTTAGAATCCATGCCTCTGTGATCAATGATGAAGGTGTATTCCAGATCAAGACGTGGAGTTCGAAGCACCAGTGTCCAAGAAAGTGGGACAATAATCTAGTGACTGCTAAGTATGTTTGAGTTATTTACATCATTGTTTATTTGTTTAATTGATAACTTGGCTATTTTTTTATGCATCATACTGTTCGCAAATTATTTTGTAGGTTCCTAGTTGACAAATTCATTGACGACTTCAGGGATAATCCTGATTGGAAAGTGGACGCCATGTTCAAGACATTGCAAAAGAAGTTACAAGCCAAAGTGTCTATTAAACAATGCTATGCTGCAAAGAGGCTAGCAAAGAAGAGAATTCATGGTGAGGCTGCAAGTCAGTATTATAGGTTACGAGACTATGGCAGTGTCATTCTAAACACCAACCCAGGTAGCCGAGTTAAGATAAGTACTATAGAAGGAAGCCCAGGGTGGATGAAGGCAAAAAATTCTGAAGCTGAGCGTCCTTCACTGGCTCCACTACCACCGGTGCCTCTATTTCAGTATATGTATATCAGGTTTGCAGCGCAAAAAGATGCATTCTTCTCGGGCCTTAGACCTTTTGTTGGCTTGGATGGCTGCTTTCTTAAGGGTGTCATGGGAGGTCAACTCCTATCTGCTGTAGCCAAAGATGGGAACGAGACCATGTACCCTTTGGCTATTGCTGTGGTGGACGCTGAAGATAAAACATCATGGCTATGGTTTTTGGAGAATATCATTCATGATTTTGGTCATCCGAGGGACACAGGGATGGTATTTATGTCTGATAAACAAAAGGTATGTATATTAGATTAATATCTTAAAGATTTTGGCGAATATCAGTGACTTCATATACTATTTTATTGAAGGGTCTTCAAGAAGCAATGAATCTGCTAATGCCCGGCGTGGAGCACCGGATATGTGTCAAGCACTTGTACGAGAATTTTAAAGGAATATTCAAGGGTCGCGAGTATAAGGTTGAAACAAAACCTATCTTTTTTCATATATCATGTATGGTAATCCTACTTCAAGATACATGGCTAATGAAGAATCTCTAACTTGATAGGAACTTTTGTGGCTTGCTGCGGGTACTGGAAGTAAATCGAAATGGCAGTTCTACTTGGAAAAGATGAAGAAACTTCCTATGGGTGAAGAGGCAGTTCAATTCTTGATGAGAAATGACCCACGATGCTGGTCTAGGAGTCATTTCAGTCCACATTGCAAGTCGGACCTCATCGTGAATAACATTAGTGAGTCGTTCAACGCGTCGTTATTGCCTGGGAGAGATAAGCCTATTATGAGTATGTTGGAGTGGATTCGAAGGAAGCTAATGAAGAAAATTCATGAAAAGAGTACCAAAATGGCAGGCTATAATGGGAGCATATGTCCAAACATTGTGAAGGAGTTAGAACACAACAAGGAGTTGGCTAGTAATTGTTTTGCTACTACGGCTGGTAACTTACAGTTTGAGATTGACTGTGGTGGGACATCTAATGTCGTGGATATAAATGCAAAAACCTGCACTTGTCGAATGTGGGAGCTAAGGGGCATTCCATGTAAGCATGCAGTTGCAGCTATTTATGAAAGCCGAATGCAGCCCGAGGCATTTGTTGATGGCTGTTATTCAAAAGTAACTTACATGGAAGTGTACAAGCACTGTATCGTTCCACTTCCAAGTTCAGATGAGTGGCCAGTGACTGAAGAAGCTGATGTACACCCACCTATTATCAGGAAGCCAACCAGTCGACCAAAAAAGAAGAGAAGAAGACAAGTAGATGAACCTCAAAATCATACCAAAGTTACTCGAGTTGGAGGACAAGTGCGGTGTGGCAACTGCAAGATGGTCGGCCATAACGTTCGAGGCTGCAGGGCGACAGTTACGGGTGAGACTCCTTCTCAAATGAGACAACGACTAAAGCATGCGCAACAATCTGAAGCATCGGCAAGTACGAGCAAGACATCTAAGGTAATTTAACTTAACATTTATTGCACATTTCTTTGATAAAGTGGCATACTTACTAATACAATGTCCTCTTTTTGTAGCAAAAAGTGAAGAAAAAGACAATCATGGGAAGTCAGCAATCTGTTGGGTCACATGGGTAAAGATGCTATCGGAAGTGGTAGTTGAAGTTGAACTTAGTAATCTGACGGATACTTTTGGATTAGCACATATGTAGATCTGTAACAGGCTGTGCTAAGTATTTTGGGCTACATGTTTTTGATACTTTTGATCTGTAATCAGAATTTCCATTTATGAACATGTTTTGGACATCTTTGAATGAACATGTTTTGGGTCGGCATTTCCTTGGAGTTTGATTGAACTTGATATATCTCGTTTACAAAGATATTACGACTAAATGATCCAAATACAAAGCATTACAACTTTAATTGAACTTGGTATCTCCCAATTACAAAGACATTACAACTAAAAGATCCAAATAATAAACACGCTAATAAGAACGATAAATATTACGTAACGACGATAGCAATGACACTTCTTCTCACTCTTTTGTAATTCTGACTCCAACTGATAAGCATTTTCTTTAGCTTTTTGAAGTTTAACTTGCAGTTCTTCGACAATTGATGAGAGGGCTTCAATGCGTTCCTTTTTTTGCTTGATTGACTCTAAAAGTTTTGGCAACAACTCTAAACCTCGTCGACAAGTCGGAGGATCCTCCCATTGAAAGAAATTGCACATTTCTTTCCCGCAATCGCCATATCGACCACAACCATAAAATCGTCTTCCCGGGTTTTTTTCGGTCCTAGCCATTTGCATAATTGAAGGAACACCACATCTGCAAAGTTTGAGAATCTTTGATTTATCCGTACGACGCGATGTGCATTCCGAAGACCAGCTGCTAGTCATTCTGCAAAAGCCACAAGTCGGACCTCATTTTGGATACCTCACGCGTTCTACAGCCCGTACAAACAGAGGAGAAATCAGATTTAGGGTTTTAGGGCTGGCTTACATTGGAGCTTGAAAAAGATGATGAAGACCGTGGGGAGCTTGCCAGGGCACGTCGATGGCTTGGGGGAGTAGTTCTCCTTCTTCCTAGATGACCTCACCGTGAAATGAGAGATTCTTCTTTAAAGGAGCCGGGGAGGATTCGTGGGCAGAAGAGGGGAGGAATGGCAGGGGAGGAGCGAAGGACAAATATAGAAGGCGATTCGATGAGGGAAGAGGGCGAAGGTGATGATTTTGAGACCCAGGAGCCGGAAAGGGGAAGAAGACGAAGACGAAGACGAAGTGACCCAGGAGTGGAGAGGGGAGAGAGAAATATGGCTTTTATAGTATTCGAATAAGGGGTTTTGAAAAAATATAAAAAACTTTGGGATCAAAAATGTAATTTACCAGACGACACGTAATCGTCGAAATAAGCCATGTTTTGACACGTGTCAGCCACGTGGATACTAAAACGACACCGTTTCGACCATAGTTGGCCGGGCAAAAACAATGGACCTGCCCGGGAAAAATTGTGTAAACCACAGGGTACTAAAGTCCCAATTTGAAACCACACGGCCTTAATTCTGAAAGTCTGAAACCACAGGGTACTAAATAGGACTTTTCCCAAGAAATTAATCAAGATTAAGATCTTTGCATAAAAATGTCATTTTGGAAAATCTATGTCATTAAAAATGTCAATTTTGGGAATATCTATCTAAGAACTAGTATCATAGATCATGTTTAATAATTATTATAGAAATATGTAAAGTAATAATTTAGAATTTTGCCCATAATTTCAAGGAGAAATCAAAACCAAGAGAGGTTTCAAAGTCTAAAAAAGGGAAAGAGAATGGGCCTTTAAATGGATCCAAGCTTCCAAACCATAAAGCCCACAAGCCTAAGTAATCGGCCCACCGGGGAAATTCCTCCGGCCTATCTCACAACGGAGAGGGAAGAAAGAACGAGAGATGACTCGCAGCTGATCCCCCTTTCTTCTCTCTCTCTCTCTTCACACCCTCCGCGTCGGATCGCTATTTTATCTCGGCGACGAGACAATCGGAAGAAAAATTGATGAAAAAAGAGGAAGGCGCAAGTAAAAATCCCCAAATTTGACTAACGAAGAGTTCAAACAGAAGGCGGTTACACCTTCCTTCTGCCTCGAAACCGGAGATGGGAGGAGGAGGAGAAGAAGAAAGCGGAAGCGCGAGGGGACAAGTGCTTTACGAGACGAAGCGTCACGCTTCCGGCCCTTACGCTTCCAATTACCCTCCCCAGTTCTCTAAGGTCCTCCTCTTCTATTCTCCCTAGTCTCAATCTCCGCTCTCCTGCTTATCTTTTAATCGATTTGATTATTGTGATTTTGTGTGTGAACTCAGGCGAGTGAGATCGGTGGCGGCCGGTTTTCTTCTTTGCTTTCGTTCCGAGGTACCGTTGGCGTGATCCTAATTAGTTATCCGCTCTTCTTCTTCTCCTCCTCCTCCTCCTTCCGAGAATGTAGATTTATGAGATATTTAGGATTGCTTGCAAGAAATTTATCGGATCTTATTTATGGATCTGGAGTTTCTGTGGTCTTCCTCCATTGTTGACACGTTTGTTTGTGCAATAGTTTTTAGCCAGATCAAGGCGAGATGGGGTGGAATGAGGGACACCTCAAAGGTAAGCAAGAGTACATCCTTGTTCATCTCTCCTCATGGTGAGTACGTGGCTGTTGCTACTGGTAGTCGCATCACGATACTGCGGAAAGAGGATGATTACCAAGAGCCATGTGGAGTTTTTATCAGTAAGACATGCTTACTCATATCTCCGTTTCATTCTTGCATATGGTGGCATGATTGCCGTTATCATATGAAATTCATGTTAGATAGATTTGACTTCGACTTTATATTAGCACCAGGATAGAAGCTTGACGATCGCATCATACATACACCTGCATGTTCATGCTTTTGAGAATTTAGCGACAATAAAGGTGAGTGTTATGCAATGAACTTATGATTGATGAACAGGTAACTCCGAAGAGGTGCTCAATCAACAATTGATAGGTATAGCAAAACGATAAATTTTTTAGTGTGAATTTTCGTCAAAGTTTGTCGCGTGCTCTCCAGTCACTGTGCTCGGTTTCTGTTCAGCACAAATATATTGATTTTTCCATTGCACCATTTCCTACCTCTGAATAGTTTTTCTTATTGTTAAAGCATATACCACAGAGAAGATGTCTCTGGCTGAGCTCAAAATTGGTGTTATGAAACTTTTTGCTACCTTCTACTCCTACCTGAATCCTATCTGCTTGTTTTGCCAATGCTCCAGGTGGCACTCTTGGCTTTTTTACTTGGGGTGCTTGGTCTGAAGCTCATGACATTCTTGGACTTTCTGATCACCTCGATACATTATATTTTATCAAACCGAATGGAGAAGAGATTACAAGAATTGCAAGGAGGCAATTGAATGTGTCTTCTCCTATAGTAGGCCTTATTCTGAGAGAGGAAACTAAAACACGTGAATCTTGCTTGTATGCATCTCTCTCTCATATTTTCTGCATACTAAGACCTCCTAACAGATTGAGACGTCAACATCTAATTGTAATATGTCCAGGTGCATCGTTCTTGCAAGGGATGGTTTTCGGCAATTTGAGGTCAGTCGAAGGCCAAATGCATCTATTTCCTCCATGCAATCTAGTTCCTCAACTTCGAAGAGCAAGTTTCCCGATAATGTTTTCTGCTTTGACTACAATCCAGAACGAGATCTGCTAGTCCTTGTTAGTGGTGTTGTCGACACCTTAGGGACTGCTAAAGGCAACGCTGGTACGACATCTTACTCATGTTCTTCTTTAGATGATGACTCAAGGCTCGCATAAGATAATAGATCTGGTTATTGGTTTATATTTCTATGGTAAAGTCTACCTGGTGGCTGGTTCCACACTTCCACCCTCTAAAACTAGTTATTTCGTATTTGCAGTTCTCGTGAAGGTCTTATCAGCATTGTTTAGTCTTTCTTGGTTAGTCTTGTTAAATGATTGGAATTTTCAAAACAGGGTCTATTGAAATCCTCTAACAGCTCATACTTGTTGAGCTTTTTTGTCAGAAAGATCTGTTAAGAAAGTGTTTCAGCTGATTACTGCTTTAAGGAAACATGATTGGGCAAGCTTGATTACCTTTTGATGTGCATAGTTGATATATGTGTTTGTATGTAGTCTTGGTGTTATGGATGCATACCAGATATGCCACTTTCTTTTACTTAACAATGTATCTAATATCTATATTGTCCAGGTTCATGTCGTCTTCATTTGTGGAGTGTTTGTCGGGTCTCAGATCCAGAAGAGTTGTTCTCCATTCAATTTGATGGCATATATGTCCAACCGGATGAATATACAGGCCAACTGGCATATCCCAAGGTACTGATGTCACCGCGTGGCAATTTAGTTGCTACTTTAGATATAGTGGGATCATTGCACATCTTTGAGCTAGATAGAAGCAGCCACAACCTCTCTAGCTTCACTGGCAGAGACACGCTAGGCTCACAAACTAGCAACTTGTCAAGTCAATGGAGTGAACTTGTCAGCAATGTAGCTGATTTCACTTGGTGGTCCGACCATATCATGACTGTTGCTAAAAAGAGTGGAATGATTGACATGCTTGATGTTCTTACTAGACTTCAACTTGAAGAGAATGGTTCCGTGTATTCAAAGCCTGTTATAGACAGGGTACAACTACTTACTGGACACATTTTTCTTCTAGAAAGTAAATCCTCTGAACACATGAATTTGCCAAGCGATCGTAGGAAATCAAGTGATTCTGAACATATGCAGCAGATCTCTGGAGACACATCTAGCCAATCAGAGTTGCATTGGACATTGATATCATTGTCTAAAAGATCTGTTCCTGAAATGTATAAGATTCTAATCCACAACCATCAATACCGAAAAGCCCTGGAATTTGCTGATCGTTATGGGCTGGATAAAGATGAAGTTCTGAAATCACAATGGTTGCAGTCTCTTCAAGGAATTAATGAAATCAATATGTTCCTACGAAGTATCAAAGATCATAGTTTTGTACTTTCTGAATGTTTGGAGAAAATTGGCCCAACAGAAGATTCAGTAAAAGCCTTACTTGCTTATGGTATGCGAGTAACCGATCAGTCTCAGTTTTCGCAAGCAAAAGATGATGATAGGAATCAAATTTGGGATTGGCGCATGAATAGACTCCAGCTGTTGCAATTTGGAGACAGGTTAGAGACATATTTAGGAATAAACATGGGCAGGTACTGATTCTTGTTCTACTGTCGACATATTTTTTCATATTCATGTTTTTTTAGCCTTTTTGTTATACGTTTTAAAGCCTTATACCAAAGATAAAAAAAGTGTTTATCAATTTTTGAGGTACTTAGTTTCCTGTAGGACAGTCTTTATTTCCATTGAAAAAATGAAAAGCCATCTCAGTTCTAATGGATCGTTGAAATAAAAAGCCATTTCAGCCTAACGAGTTTGACAACCTTGGCTTGACGCACTTTATGCAACTTCTGATGAGTCACATGAAATTGCCTTTCTCGATTTCTATATGGCTTTCATACCGAAGTTCTGAAATTCTGATACAATATAAGTTGCTACCAGGTGGCAATTTATGTAACTCTTTTGTGAATCACGTGCCATAAGAAGTAACTCTTTTATCCTGAATAAGATTTTATCAGAGATATTATCTCATTGCCGAGTTAGCTATTTCAGGGAGAAAATAACTTCAGCAATTATCCGGATTAGAAAGATTTCTATGCTTTTTATTTCTCATGCATCAAGACTTGTGTTCTCAACACCTAACGGCAAGATTCTTCTGCAGGTTTTCTGCACAGGAATATGGAAAATTTCGGGTTATGCCACTTAAAGAAGCTGCTCTTACTCTTGCAGAAAGTGGGAAAATAGGCTCTTTGAACCTCTTGTTCAAGCGACATCCTTATTCTCTGTCCACGTGCATTTTGGAAATATTAGCTTCTATTCCAGAAACTGTTCATGTACAAGTATACGGGCAGCTTCTTCCAGGGAGATCTCCTCCTGCTAACGTTGCTCTTAGGAAAGAGGATTGGGTTGAATGTGAAAAGATGGTAAGCTATATTAAGAAATTACCTGAGAAGGATGAAATAGCTGCTCAGGTGAGAACCGAACCAATTATCAAGCGGACCCAGGGGTATATGTGGCCTTCACCAAGTGAAATCTCTATGTGGTACAAGAACAGAGCCTTAGAAATGGATGCATTCAGTGGGCAGCTGGATAATTCTGTTTCCCTGCTCGATTTTGCGTGTCGAAAAGGTATATCAGAATTAGAGCAGTTTAAAGATGATGTTTTGCATTTGTATCACCTGATTTATTCTGACGAGGGTAGTGGACAAATATTCTGCAACATGAGCCTTTCTGTGTGGGAAAAACTATCTGATTATGAGAAATTCAGAATGATGCTCCAGGAAGTCAATGAAAAAAATGCGCTCAAGAGATTACGCGATAAGGCGATTCCATTCATGAAAAATCGGTTACATTCCAAAAATTCTGTCCTTGGCTGTCAGGTTATGGATGATCATCATATTGAAGAATCATTTTTAGTTAGATGGATGAAGGAAAATGCTTCAGAGAACAAGTTGGAATTATGCCTGATTGCTATCGAGGAAGGATGTAATGAGTTGGAAACAAATGGATTCTTTAAAGATGAGAAAGAAGCAGTTGATTGTGCATTGCAATGTATATACCTGTGTACTGGTACAGATAAATGGAACACCATGGCTTCTCTACTGTCAAAGCTTCCTTCTAACCATAGTAAGTTGTGCATCATTCATATATTTTCTTTAGTCTATCACGTTAGAGGCTATTCTTCCATTTTCTTCAGATTATGCTTTACATGCATACACTTGTAATATAATAGGTACGCTAGGTTTGGGATGGGAAAACGGGATTTGTAATTTTTTTTCTCATAACTAAATAACTGGATTATGTTCAATAGAAAGCTATTGATAGGAGTTGAGGGTCCTAGTTTGCAATTACTCTGTGCACGTTGAATAGGTTTATGGTCAGTTTAGATTTCATTTTGCATTCTCCTACAATGTCAGAACTTCATTGTTGGCACTGTGTACAAATGATGCAGATGTTGAAAGGCAATCTTGGGGTGTTGATAAAAGACTTAAAACTGCAGAAGGTCATATAGAAGCAGGGAGACTCCTTGCATTTTACCAGGTACGTTATCTCTTTTTTGAACAAAGTTCTGCATGCTGGTTGGTGGTTGGCTGTTGACTTGAGTCATGTACTTCCGATGTTGAGACACCTTTATGTTGCCTTAGCTATCGATTTTTCTTTGATCTTCAGTTGCTAACCTTTCAGTTAGCTCGATGAGGAAGAGAGCCTTTCAATTTGTAATCATCAATTGCCTTAACATCTTAGTGCCGGCCCTATGTTTTTCATTTTATAGTTCATATGTCCACGAAAGGACCTTGCTTTGGGTTTTATGAGTGCTGTAGGATACGTCCACTGACATGATTTCATGTGATGAGTCTGCAGAGTGCACTTTATCTCATTGTTTTCTTACTCATATCCTTCCCAGGTTCCAAAGCCAATAGGTTTTTTCCTTGAGGTGCATGCGGATGAGAAAGGCGTAAAACAGATTCTTCGTCTCATACTCTCGAAATTTGTTCGGCGGCAGCCAGGTCGCTCGGATACTGACTGGGCAAATATGTGGCGAGATATGCAATTATTAAGAGAGAAGGCTTTTCCTTTCCTCGATCCGGAGTTCATGTTAATGGAATTTTGCAGGGGACTCCTCAAAGCTGGGAAATTTTCTCTTGCAAGGAATTATCTAAAGGGTACAAGCTCAGTTGCTTTGGCATCAGAAAAGGCTGAAAATTTGGTTATACAAGCTGCAAGGGAATACTTTTTCTCAGCCTCAAGTTTGTCTTCCTCCGAGGTATCTATTTGTGACAGTATTTTTCCCATTGTTTTTTCCGCTTAGGTATATGATTTCTTTTCTGCATGTGGAGTGCTTCCATTACTATCAGTTGAACATGTATATGTGTGTGGTCTCGTTTTCTTCCCCGGGTCTCAAGCCGTGTCCCTGGTTTTATATTTGACTAGAATAATGTTTCTTTCTTTCTGCTCCACTGTGGTGTCAAGTGGTAACCAATTCTCTAACTAAATTGACTTTCTTGTACTGTGAGCTCCATTTGACACTTGGTGTTTCTGAACCTGTTCAGATATGGAAGGCCAATGAATGCCTCAATTTATTTCCAAATAGCTCCAATGTTAAAGCTGAGGCTGATATCATAGATGCTGTCACAGTGAAACTCCCAAACCTTGGAGTTACTCTTCTGCCAATGCAGTTCAGGCAAATTAAAGATCCGATGGAGATCATCAAAATGGCAATTACTAGCCAAGCTGGATATTTAAATGTTGACGATATTCTTGATGTGGCTAAACTTCTGGGGATGAGGTCTCCTGATGAAATATCAGCTGTTGAGGAAGCTATTGCTAGGGAAGCTGCAGTAGCAGGTGACCTGCAATTAGCTTTTGATCTCTGCCTTGTCTTGGCTAGGAAAGGGCATGGTGTTATTTGGGATTTATGTGCTGCAATGGCAAGGGGTCTTGCCCTTGAGAACATGGATATAAACTCGCGGAAACTTCTCCTGGGATTTTCTCTTAGTCACTGTGATGAGGAATCTATTGGTGAACTTCTCCATGCTTGGAAAGATCTTGACATTCAAGGCCAATGTCAGTCTTTGATAACATCAACTGCGACCAGCCATGATACGTTCTCACTCTATGGTTCTTCATCTGCGTTTTCAGCCAATCATACTAATGCTATGCATGACTCGAAAAATATCTCTGAGTTTCATAGGATTAATACTGATGATCAAGATGCTTATGTCTGTAGTGTAAAGGAAACTCTTGCTTCTGTCACTAAAAACTTACCTGCCCAAAATGGAACTGATATGGAGTCTATCTTAAAAGATAACGGAAAGGTTCTATCATTTGCTGCTTTCCAGCTTCCATGGTTGCTTGATATGTCTACAAGAGAGAGAAATGGTGAAAAAAATGTGACGTCTGAACTAACACCTGGTAAACCACATCTGAGGTTTCAAGCACAAGCCACACTATCTATCTTGTCCTGGTTGGCACAAAATGGTTTTCCTCCCAAGGACAATGTCATTGCTGCACTAGCAAAGTCAGTTATGGAGCCACCTGTTACAGAGGAGGAGGACTTGGTGGGATGTTCTTTCTTGTTGAATTTAGTGGATGCCTTCAGTGGGGTAGAAGTGATTGAAGAACAACTGAATCTAAGGACAAATTATCAGGAAATTTGCAGTATCATGAACGTAGGGATGATCTATAGTGCATTGCACGACTTAGGAGTTGACTGCAAGGATCCTGCTCAGAGGAGGGAGCTACTGTTGAACAAGTTTACAGAGAAGCAAATGCAGCTTGCTTTCGGTGATTTGTCATAACCTTTAATTAACAACAATTATTTCTAAGTTACAGAAATATTTCTTGCGCAAAGAATTGTCTATTTACTAATAATATTTCTCTTGGTCCCAGATGACATACGCAGAATTGACAAAGTACATACAACCTTTTGGAAAGACTGGAAGCTGAAATTGGAGGAGAAAAAATGTGTAGCGGAACGATCTAGGATGGTGGAAGAAATCATCCCTGGTGTTGAAACTGCACGCTTTCTCTCTGGCGACTTGAAATACATCGAAAGTGCCATTTTCTCTTTAATAGAGTCGTTAAAGTTGGAAAAGAAGCACATTATCAATGATGTATTTAAATTGGCTGATGCCTATGAGTTACATCATCAAGAGGTAGATCAAAAAGTATTTTAAATCCTTGATGGGAGCTGTCATGCTTGTTAGATTAACCAAGTAAGTGAAATGACAGACTATTGGGATTTTTTTTGTTTTGCAGGTATTGCAACACTATCTGTGTTCAATTCTTATTTCAGATGTGTGGACTAACGAAGAAATCATGGCTGAAATATGGGGATTCAGGGAAAAGATTGTTGATTATGCCCATGAAACAATCAAAAGTCTCTGTACAGTTGTATATCCTGCTGTGGATGGACGTAACAAACAGAGGCTTGCTTTCATATATGATCTCCTCTCAGACTGCTACTTGTCTCTGGATGGAACTAAAGGCTCATTACCAGCTAAACTCACTGGTTCATCTCCTTTCTCACCCCTTGATTTTGCTCATTTCTATAAAATTCTGGAGCAGGAATGTCGCAGAGTATCCTTCATCCAGAATCTGAATTTTAAAAATGTTGCTGGATTGGATGGTCTAAATTTGGAATGTTTTAGCAACGAAGTATATGCCAATATTGATGAATTTAGCTTGGAAGCCTTGGCAAAGATGGTACAGGAACTAGCCAGTGTTTATACTGGTCCAGTTTCTGAAGTTTTAACATCGTGGCAAAATGTCTACAAACATTATGTTCTGAGTTTGCTATCATTGTGTGAAAGTAAAGTAAGAACAGATTTGGGTGAGAAATATGACAGAAACCCTGAAAAGTTTCAGGAGTTGATCTCTATGCTCGAGCAAAATTACTGCTCCGTTCGAAATTATATCAGGTTTTTAGCACCATCAGATGCTTTAGAGATCATGAAACGTTACTTCACCATGATCGTATCTCTGTACGGTACTTGTTGGAGCATTCAAGACAACTCAACGTGGCAGGACTGCCTCATTGTTCTCTTGAATTTTTGGATTGGATTAGCGGGAGAAATGGAAGAAGTTGCATCTAGTAGTTCACTGGATAAGCTATTGTTTGATCCGGAATGCCTGTCTACATGTCTGAGGGTTCTTATGAATTTAATAATGGAGGACAGTGTATCGCCGAATCAAGGCTGGGGCACTATCATTCAGTATGTTAGTAATGGTTTAATTGGTGATATTACCTTTGAGATTCAAACTTTCTGCAGGGCTATGGTGCTCTCTGGTTGTTGGTTTGGAGCCATTTCGGAAGTGTTCTACCAGACAAACTCCCAGTGTGCTGCAACTCTGTCTACAAGGGACAAGGTTCTGGATCTTCCCCATCTCTATATAACAATGTTGGAACCTATCCTGGTAGACTTGGTCAATGGCTCAAATGAGCACCAGCTATTGTATCATTTGTTATCTTCACTGGGTAAGTTGGAAGGTAAACTAGAGGATTTGCAAAGAGTCAGGAATGCGGTTTGGGAAAGATTGGGTCAGTTTTCCGATAATTTGCAGCTACCAAGTCAGGTACGAGTTTTTGTTCTAGAGGTGATGCAGTTCATTGCAGGGAAAAACATTAAGGGGTTCTCTCACATGCTAGAGTCCAATGTATTGCAATGGGAAGGATGGGATGATCTACTCTCTACCAACAAAGAGAGTGAGACTACTGCTGATCATGGAACTCAGGATCACAAGGAGAGTTCAACTAGGTATACAAGTACACTGGTCGCCCTCAGATCCTCTCAGATCATTGCAGCCATCTCCGCCAATGTAGAAATTACCGCAGATGATCTTTCATCTGTTGATTCTGCTGTATCCTGCTATCTGAAGTTGTGTGAAATTTCCAGTACAAGCACTCATATGCATGCATTGATAGCCCTCTTGGAAGAGTGGGATGGGGTTTTCTCAACTAGAGGAGATGAGGTAGGTACTACCGCTGAGGCAGCAAATGTGGAAAATGATTGGGGTAATGATGACTGGGATGAAGGATGGGAAAGCTTTCCCGAAGAGGAAGCTATTCCAAAAGAGAAGGCAGAGAACTGTCTTCGTCTGCATCCTTTACATCTATGCTGGACGGAAACTTTTAGAAGTCTAATAAAGTTGTCCCAATTCGATGATGTCATTAGACTCGCAGACCGAGCTTTAGAAAAAACTAGTGGAACATTGCTCGATGAAGAGGAAGCGAGGAGCATAGTTGTGCTTGCTCTGGAGGTGGATTGTTTTGTAGCTTTAGGTCTTTCATTGCTTCTTCCTTATGAACCAGTACAGCGTCATTGTTTGGATGTACTCGAAGAAAAGCTTAAACAAGGACAAGGCATGTCGGACAGAGTTCTGCAGCACCATGCATTCTTGTTGCTCGTGTTGTCTTCTGGGATAATATCAAGCATCTTAACTGGATCATCATACAGAATTACGTTCTCGTTCGTATGTTATGTAGTTGGGAATCTTTCTCGCCGATGTCAGGAGTCTGAACTGGCCAGTCACAAAAAGCTGGGAACCATCGAAGCTGCAAACAGGGAGGAAGCTTCCCTGTCGCTTTTCAGAAGAGTTATGTTTCCTGCCTTCATTTCGGAGCTTGTGAAGGCTGA
This sequence comes from Hypericum androsaemum, assembly GCA_963995505.1. Taxonomy (NCBI): domain Eukaryota; kingdom Viridiplantae; phylum Streptophyta; class Magnoliopsida; order Malpighiales; family Hypericaceae; genus Hypericum; species Hypericum androsaemum. The sequence continues at coordinate 16,612,660 of OZ023182.1, forward strand.
TCAGCACGTCCTGGCAGGATTTCTGGTGACAAAATTCTTGCATACGAATGCTGCCCTGAGCCTCATCAACGTCGCAGACGCTACCCTAAGCAGATATTTGGAAAGTCAAAGTCGAGCACTAGAGAGTGACAAGGTTCTGCAGGAGCAAATGGGTACATGTGAATTGAAGAATGCAGCCTGCAAATTAAGAGAGACATTAGGAAACTTGATTCAATCTGCATCGGGATCCCTTTCTACAAATTCTAGGTGAAGAGGGTTTGCCGGTCTGTTCAAATGATAGAAAGCGGTAGACTTGCTATTAGGCTCGCACAATGGTAGCTCCCGGACAGAAGATGGGATCTGCAGTTTGTCGTTGCCGTACATAGATGTACATTTGTTCGAGAGAAATGTGTTTTTGAAGCTTTTAAGGTATAACATCAGTGAAGTAAAAAAAATGTCCGGTTTCGTTGCCGAAGGTGTTTCAACCTTAATCAGGCAGGGAAAGTTGAGATTCTTTAAGTTTGCCTAAAGCTGAAGTCTCCACTGGATAAGTGCCATATAATTTCTTTTTCCTTTTGTAAGAGATAAAAGTGCTGCATATGAAGACTTGAATTTGTTTTAAAAAATTTAAAGTTGAAATTTTTGGAATAAAAAAAATTATCATTTAGAGAGCCAAACTCGGAAATTCTGATCGGGATCCTGAAGATGTTTAGTTTATGAGTTTGGATGGATTATATATCATACAATACCAATTTATTTTTATTTTTTTGGGGGATCAATACCAATTTACTTTTGAGGGGCCATTGTTCGCTTCCCTTGCCATTCCCGCTAGGAACTTGTTCGACGATTACGCGGTAGAAATTCAAGACACGTGGCAGTAACCACCAACGGTCAAAGGAGAGAGATAAGACCAAACGCCAAATGTTTCGCCATTACGTTACATGTCATCATGTCCACTTGCATTATCCACCCTGTACAGACCCATAGAAAAAGTTTCAGCTCCTTTGGTTCCAATTAAAGTACCTCTGTCTCTCTCTCTCTCTCATCTCTCTCTCTCTCTCTCTAGGAAAGTGAGTTGTGTGGTAAGATAATTTTCTGTCTGGGCATGGAAAGCTTGCCAACAGAAGTATGTCTGAACATTTTCTGTTGGTTGGATCACCAGAACCTTGCAGCTGCTCATCAAGGTCAACACCTCAATATTATTGCATCACTTCTCTGTTTTATTTCTTTGAGAGAGAAACTTCTCTTCTCAATTTTGGATGGATGTTCAATTTTTTTGACTTCTTGCTTGCCAAAGATTGCATCTTTCTTCCTTGCTTCTCTTGTCCCTGACACACTTGTTGATGGGTTCTGCAATTCCAAGTTTTGATGATGTTTTATTATGATCACTTTCTTGCCAAAGATTGTATTTTGATGGGTTCACTGTTCACCCATTTGCTATATCCATCAATTTTGCTTCTGTTTTGTCCCCTTTTCCTTCTATCAATTTTCCTTTGTTCTTAGTTTGGATAGGTAAGGGTCTTTATTCTGAAAGTTTTAAAGGGTGTTGTTTTGGTTGAATGTAAACTCTCATACTGGACTACTCTGTTTTGATTGATTTGTATAAATCACTCTGTTTTTTCCTTTGTCCATGTTGATGTTTTTCTTCTTTCGGGTTGCGAGTATATATTATCTGACCTTGTTGATTGAAATTGGGTTTGCTGAGTGGTGAATTAGTGGGATGATGGTGATGGTAGGACTCCATTTTGATCGATCTGATCGATTGATGACGAAAACAAGAAAATTTACCAGAAGGCAGAGTGAATTTAAAATTTCTGAAGTTGAATTGAGGATGGTGAACCACATAGAAGTGATTGGATCACCTTAGCAAAGATGATGTTCTATTGTTTCAGAGATAATTTCTAGGATATCTTTCTAAAGAGTCGCGGGTTTTGTTGCTTCTGCGGGCTACTGTTGCTGCTGTCCTTTTGATCATATTTGTATCAACGTCAACTAACTCAAGTTTATAATTGTGAAGTTTGCAAGAAGTGGAACGTCTTGGCCTCGGAAAACACTCTGTGGTCTAACCTTTTCAAGGAGAGATGGGGTCACGACCGTGCAGCTTTCTATACGCCTGGTGACTCAAAACCATGGAAACATGTCTATGAAATTCAAGACCGTTGTGATCGTGTCGGATTGTAAGATTCCATTCCTTTTTATGTTCGCTATTCAAGTATAGTATCAAGTTGACTACTTCTGGTGAACAATCAAACCGGCATGCTATTTTGGTCCCAAACCTCTAAGCAGAAAACACATTTATGTGCGTAATATAGGATATACTCGTCAAAGTGAAGCTTAAGATCTTCCTGTAATTGTACCCATACCTGTGTTCCAGGAGTTCTGGAATCAACGATTCGGTTGGACAAGTTCTAGCAATCACGCTGCATCATTGGAATCGTTTACTAAGAGCCTAGGCTATTGAAGTAGGAAATATAGTAGTTCTAGCTAGGTAATTCTTAACCCTTCCGAGCTCCTAGTACTACCATTCCGCCATTATACTAATAGCAACTTAGATCAGCTCACCCCAGAAGTTCGTGCTTCACTTACCCTGGTGGTATGTAGGGGGCTCAATCCTCATAAGGAGTTCATGCAAGTAATTATCAGTCTCTTGTCTTCGGACCAAGTATGGGCAGTGAACTGATGGCAAACAATGGCACTACGTGCGTGGTGTGACTGAGAGTTGCTCGTTTGAATACAGGGGACTGAAGATAATCGGGGAAGGTGGTGACTACTATCTTGTTCACCAAGGTGAAGTTCAAAGCTATCTGGGTTCCAGAAGACAGAGGAAGGGAATGAATATCAATGTTCCAGACACTCAAGGTAGTGCTACGCAGGATGTTTCTTCAAAGGAGGGAGAATTAGGCCAAGGCATTCTAGACAGGATACTTTTCTTCATCGGCGACCTTGAAGTTGCCTCTACAGACGCTAAACGCCGCTGCGTATCTTAACGATAGCACTGCAGTATGCTATGTAGATATTGTTGCAGAATAAACCTGACTGTTGTTTGTATAACATGATTGTGAATAATTTGCTATTATTCTATAGGTTGAAGTTTCCTTACAGTAAATTAATTTTCTGGTTTTTTTGTTTAGCCATTGCAGAACTCTGTAAACTGTCTCAACAATTCAGTAAATCATCGTCCTTCTCGGATAGGGGATGATACCCTAATAGTATCTGCTCTGTTTGCTTAAAGAAATCCGAGTTTTTTACAATTGGTATGTCTACTTGGATAGACAATGCCATGATACAAGTGTGCTTTAAGCAGAGAAGAGAGGAAATGTCATCATTAATCTAAGGGGGAGGTGGGGAGGAAGTAGACAAAGCTTCTTAAACTGAAGGAGGTTATTTCAAGAGAAGCTACGCTGCTTGTTGTTATGGTGGTTGGTGTCCCAAATGTCGGGAAATCTGCTCTGATTAATTCCATCCATCAAATTGCAGCTTCTCGTTTTCCTGGTATGATGTTATTATGTTCTGCTTTTGGTATACATATTGAGGTTGCACTTTGTCTGTGAAAGTTATCTAGAATTGATTGGTCATGTTTTCCATTAGTTATGTGTGTTGCACATAGTGCAGGAGAAAACTAAGCGAGCTGTCGTAGGCCCTTTGCCCGGAGTTACTCGAGATATTGCAGGATTACAAGGTGGGGGTATTACATGTATTGACCTACATGCCATTCACTCAAATGCTGATAATAGCATCAATTCTCTCATCTAGTTTTAGGAGATCGTTAGTTACATGTATTGATGCTTGTGTTGTCTTCTGGGATGATATCAAGCATCTTAACTGGATCATCATACAGAATTACGTTCTCGTTCCTTGTTTCTGCAAATTCTAGGTGAAGAGGGCTTGTCGGTCTGTTTCAAATGATAGAGAAGCGGTAGATTTACTAATAGACTCGCATCCCAGACAGAAGATGGGACCTGCAGTTTGTTGTTGCCGTACACAGATGTACATTTGTTCAGGCGAAATGTGTTTCCGGATTGGGTGTTGTTGGGATCCAGCAGGTACTACACAAAAATAGAATAGCTGGACCCACGCGTATGATGGTGTTTTTGTAAATTTGGTGAACAGGCAGGGGCATTCTGAGAATGCGTGCGTCGTTAATGTCTCTACAAAGTCAGGCATTGGTTAATCAATTTTAACATTTTTTTTGTTCATTTTTTTTGTTAATGAAGAAATATTTTAGGCGAGTATACATGGGGAAGAGAAGAATGTTCTGGACGTGTACATAATTAGTTCTCCACCGTGAAACCTTTTTTTTTGTTGGAATCGTGAAACCCTAACATATGGTCAGTGTTTTGTTTGTTCTTGAATTGGCTAATTAATCTCTTGAACAATATATTTATGCGTGCGTATGCGTTTTTTGTGTTAATTTTTGGAGATGAGAACAATCAGATTTATTCTTTCCTGTCCTCCTGTTGAGATTGGATGGCTGTTTGGTAATTCGCTCCGACGTTAACTTGGCTTTTTGGGTTTCTAGAGGAGGTTAGCGGGTGAAAAATTAGATCGTAACCATTGTTTTTAAAGACGCAGTTCGACTAAATCGGAAGGTTTAGCGTCTCAAAAATGTAGGTAAAGACATCAACCTAATGAACTGGCCTTTTTTTGGTTGGACCGGGTAGTTGGACTGAAAAGGTGACCCGAAAAAATCCGGTTCCCCAAAGAACTTTTTTTTTTGCCTTTTTCCGATTTTTGTTCCAAGTTACAACTAGTTTTGGGATTTGCCATTTTCGTTCCAGCTCAGCAACCCTTCAATAAAAAAAAACCCAGCAACCCTAGAACACCTTCCCAAAAAAATCTAAAACACAAAAACAAGGCCACTGGAGGAGGAAGGTCGCCGAGAGAAGGGAGGAGGAGGAAGGCCGATCGGGTGAGTTGGTGAGTGTTGAAGGCGTCGATCAAGGTAGTGGGTTGCTCCTTCAAATCCATGTGAGAGAAGAGGGATGAGAGGGGGTGGGGAAGCCGAAGAGTTAGCTATGTGATTTAGGGTTTGGACTTTGGAGGAGGGAAGAAGAGGAAACGAAAGAAGGTGACTAGGGATGAAGAAGATGTTGATTTTAATTTGGAATGAGTACTTTTGGGTTTCGGATTCAGTAGGGACTATATAAAAGATGTCCATACGGAGGGGACTAAATTTAGGCCGTCAGATTTGATTGTCTTTAAATCTGATGGTCAATAACCTATCAGGTGATATTGGTTTGCATGTGAAGTGATATTAGTTTGCATGAGACTAGTTTGCATGTGAAGTAATATTGGTTTGCATGTGTAATGATATTGATTTGCGTTAGTCCCCATCGGTGGGGACAAGCCGAATCTGACCCCGTATTTTTGGTCTGTTTAGAATTTTGGTTGGGGAATGAGTGTGTAGAATTTTGGGTGGGGAATGACCGTATTTTGCTCAAGGAAGAGGGGGTACGCCAGCAAGCATTTAGCTCCCCCACCTCAAATATACTTGATAAAAAAAATACCAGACCAGTTTGGTCAGTGGTCCAATCGATCGGACCAGTTGAGATGCAACATGAAAAGAAAAACGGATCGTTCTCCGAGTCATTTTTGAAAACAATGATCGTAACGAGAAATACAAGACAACACACGAAATTAATGTGAAAAATTTTAATTTCGTATATTTGATGGTTATATTTTTATTAATACCATGTTCTACATACATAATTTACATTCTCCTATAAATTTTACTGAATGCTAATTAGTCAAGTAATTTACTACTTTGTATAACGTGGATATTGTAACATTGCTCGATGAAAGGGTCAACAGATAGTATCAAAAAATTTATAGTGAACATGTGTCACGACCCGAAATCGAGGTAACCGCTGTGCAACTAGAAATTGCACAAGGCTCCGTTCTACTATCAAATAAGATATATGGAATACTATACTTTAATTCTCAAGCCCAACCCCAAAGAGTCTTCAATGTTCTTGAAAAATTACGTTGCGAATTTGGGTGAGTTACGCTACTCAGTAAATTACCAAAACAACCAACCCGAGGCTATGCCCAAGCAATTTCAAAATAGTTTACAATTTCAAACATCATCTTTAGCAGATACAATCAACAACAGGATAATACAAATATAACAAATTGTCTTTCAACATATTGACTACCCACTTCATCAACATCACACCTTAGTAGCAACCAAATGAACGTGAACATTAGTGAACATTTATGGAATGTATGCAACACGACAATGCAGGACACCCTGATGCAGCTAGTCATGATACATGAAGACAGGAATTCCGGAGCCCTCCTAATGAGGCTATGCCATCGTATCACCCCCAATGGCGGGGTCCTGGTGTATACCCCCGCCGTTATGGGGACCATCATATCACCCCCAATGGTAAGGTCCTGGCGTATCACTCCCGCCGTTATGGGACTTATTAATAACCTCACTAAGCCCTACATGATTCAAACAATATCGACCGAAACTCAATCGCCACAATTCCGATGTGCACCACAATTCCAATAAATCGGATCAACTAAATCACTTCGCATGAAATTTTCCAACCAAAATCATGCCATCAACACATTTCCAAGCCAATCATCCAAGCCATACAAAACCAGTAAACCATCAAATTATCAACAGCAAACCAAGTAGCCATATCATAAAGAAGTAAAATCAACGCAAGACAAGAACAAGAACAAGATGGTCAATTCAATCACCAAGTGCCAAGCCCAATTCATGAAAAGTACGCATCTAATTATACACCAAATCACCAATTTATCATACACTAATTCACCACAAGAAGACAAGACCAGAAAAACCTCCCTTACGAAACTCAAGCAACCATCATCAAGAACGAATACCTTTTTAATTACTTGGCCCAAACGTAAAATCGATTAAATCAAAAGTACCTTCCATGAACAACTTAGCTGAAAGCATTGTACTCCTATCGATGAAGTCGTAAACTATCTCAGGCTTGGAGATCAACATTAAATGATTGACCCTAAGAAACTTCACGTCCCACGAGGCTTTGGAGATTTTGTGGTCCATGAAGACAGTGTAATGACGAGCAATCAGGTTCTTGACACTGGCAACTTAGAATACGAAGCCTTGAGCCTATTAGCGGACAATGCGATACCTAAGTTCTGTGTAATTAGCTTTAAGGATTTTATTTTCTAAGAAAAGGGATGTATAATGGAAGTTAGCTAAGTTGTTATATTAATGTGCCGAAGATATTGGCAGAGAGGGTAGGGCGTTGGGGGAGTGGCTGGCCAATTACAATTAGGTCACCGGTTAATTGTACTTATATTTAAAATATCAGATTTTACATTATATATGTGTGTTTTGATCAATTTAATTTACTAACTCGTAAATTTAAAATACCGGGTTTTACAACATGAAAAAGGGCCATTGAAAAGGAAGGGGATCGATGCAAGCTGAAGCACATTGGTCTGGATAAAGTTTGTCCAAATTCGCAAGTCAAACTCAAAACTTGCACAAGATACTCATGATTGAGAGCGTTCTTCTCCATCTATTTCTTAAACAAGAAAAACATGTCAATTTAGAAGTAAAAGCCGACGTCCCCTTCAAAGAAAGTGAGAAGCCCACATGGAGATATATAAACTAAATCTCAAGCATCCACAGCAGTTCTTCCGTCTCCAACGTTAATCATGATAGAAGGAAGAATTAGGAATGGTTGCAAATCATGATAGAAGGAAGGATTAGGAATGGTGACAATAGAAGGGGGGGAAACAGTTTCTACTCAAGTCTTTAGAAATAATGAGAAAAAAAAAAGAGTTCGGTGTAGATAATAATATTATCACATGAGCGATCAGCAATCTCTGATGAAGCTAAGCCGACTTCCTTATGGTTCGTTTGTCAATTCAGCAATCTATGGATTTAATCTCCTGAAAAAAAAAGAGATGAAGTAAGTTAAATTAGTGATAAGTAAAAGATACTAATGAAAAATCAAAACTATCGACAGATTCCAACTACAACTAGAGGTCCAACTGGTCGTCGTTTCTGCTCAACATGAAAACGAGTAACTGCCACGGAAACTCTCAGACAAGACAGGTGGGGACAGAGGATGTTACTTTTTCCGGTCAGTAAGCCAGGGATCATCCATTCATCTCATAGACAAGCCAGCCATTAGACATATAATAGTACAAACAAATAAATTCTAACAAAAGAACCCCAACAAAAACATGCACACAAAGAAAAAGAAGAAAAGACATCACCTCCTGAATCAATTTGAGGCGCTTGTCCTCCTCGTCAATTCTGGCCAGCTCGGCCTGGATGAGCGCCTCGAGCTCCAGCTTCCTGCGCTCAATAACATCATCTACGGCGTTGTATGCAGCCAGTAACACGTCCTCGCCCTCCTCCTGGGACATCTTGGTCTGGGGTGGGGTTGTGAGGAGAAGTGAGAGAGCTAGTTAGGGTTTGTCGAAGGAGGAAATTGTGGTATTTGAGCTGGTGTTAAAGTGTTATTTTAAAGAGGTGTATGGGCTTATTACTTATGTAGGCCTTGGGCGGCCGAATCTTTTCTTTTATAAAAAAAAAAATCCATTTTCCTGTCCAGATGTGCCATTTTGGTCATGTATTTTGTAAAGTCAATACAAATTTGCAGATATAGAATTAAATATACATTTTCACCATCTACGTAGCCTAACTTGTAATCATTTATTTTTTTTTTTGAAAACTTGTAACCTGCCAATAATTGTGTAAATATTGTTGGTGGTACATGTAGATTTTGTCAAACAAACAAATAAGCATCTCTGAATAAAATTTTTTTCTTTTTTTGTCATTGAAATAACAAAAATACCTTTAAAATAAAAAAAAATTGCTGACATCATCTCTCCTTCTACCCACCGCCGATGCATAAGGAGTCTTCTCCATTTGAGCCTTCTCCGCCTCACTCTTAGGCGAGTCCTTTTTGGACAGCTTAAAGTCTCCACCCAAAGGAGTCAATTTGGGCTTGACCTTTTGCATGCTAAACCTCTTCAATACCTTCTCAATGTACCCGGCCTGTGAAAGAAACAACTTCCCTTCCGCCTTGTTCCTCTCAATCTTCATCCCAAGGATTTGCTTAACCTCCTCCAAGTCTTTCATGACAAATCATGTATAAAACTAAACTAATCTATGAGATACAAAGCAAACCGGTCCTTTCGGTAATAAAAAAATCTATTATTACTAATCTTTTATAAATTTTAGCTTATGGTCACTAACTTATTTTTTGTTTTTTATGATCACTCATCTATGTTAAGTCATCTATGTGTGGCCACTATAACTAATTGTAAAACTCCTCCATTCTTTTTTATGTTCACTATTTGAGTATAGTATCAAGTTGACTACTTCCGGTGAACAATCCAATCTGTGTTCAAAGCAGACTCCATGCCATTTAGGTCCCGAACCTCTAAGCAGAAAACACATTTATGTGCGTTATATAGGACATACTCGTCAAAATGAAGCTTTAAGATCTTCCTGTAATTGTACCCATACCTGTGTGTGTTCTAGGAGTTTTGCAATCAACGATTCGGCAGACTACCTTCCTTGGACAAGTTCGTTCTAGCAATCACGTTGCATCATTGGAATCATTTACTAAGAGCCTAGGCTAATGAAGTAGGAATATAGCAGTTCTAGTTAAGTAATTCTTAACCCTTCCGAGCTCCTAGTACCTCCATTCCACAATTATACTAGTAGCAACTTCACCCCACAAGTTCATTCTGTAGCAACTCTGTAAACTGTCTCAACAATTCAGTAAATCATCATCCTTCTCATATAGGGGATGGATGATACCCTAATAGTATCCGCTCTGTTTGCATGGCTCGAATCTGAAATTTGCTTAAAGAAATCCGAGTTTTTTACAATTGGTATGTCTACTTGGATAGACAATGCCATGATACAAGTGCTTTAAGCAGAGGAGAGAGGAAATGTCATCATTAATCTAAGGGGGAGGGGAGGAAGTACACAAGAAATCATAGTTTTCTATTTCCTTTTGACATAATTTTGGAGTTTTAACATATATAACAGAGTAGCAAGCTGAGTTAACTCGTAACAGTTGCTTGGCCTAAACGGTGGGCTGATGGAGACGAACTAATAGAGCATAAATATCCTTGAGAAGTAGAGAGAGATCATAATTCCAGATTACAGAAATAATAGCACGAATTGCTCTACAATGTAAGAGATCTGCAACCTACCACAAATACTAGTGAAAAGAATAGGACCAAAGACAGCTAGAAAAAGAATCATGATTTGAGAGTTCAGGTGACCCTATTTTCCGTTCCTTCGAACGTTTTCGTCATCCGTCTGGAAGTGGTAACAGTAATTGATTTACTCCATCTTTGATCCACCAAGAATCCCAATAGATATACAGAATATTTCCATTGTTTTGCAAAATTGTAGGGGTGGCAGCTAAATACCGTTCAAGCGTTCAACGGATCAGACTCAGAGTCTCTTTCCTTGGATGGCAACCAGTCTTCCGTCTCTGTTAAAGAACATAGCATGAACACATGAACGTCAGCTTCAAAGACCAGTGACATAGACGAAGTATGATATCTTTTTAGAAGGTAAAGGGAATTTGTGAAATGGAATGAGTAGCATACTTGGTTTCTCAGCAATCACCAATAGCCTCCTCTGCAAAATCGAGGCTACAAAGAGGAAGATGGAGCACATGCCGAACATGACTGTGATAGGGAATGCGTTCACCTTCAAGCTCAAAAAAAGGGACCATAAGCTACAAAGACAAACTAAACAAGGAGGTGCAGAAAAAAGAAGTTCAAAGTTCAGCATGTGACAAACCGATAAAACCGGTCTTTGGTTTCTACAGTATAGTCCTCAAGGTGTGTGCAATAAGTAGTAGTTATCTATGGCTTATTAGTTGTGCTACAGGTAGAATACTGAGGAAATTGCAAGAATAAGCATCCAAAGTTGAAAAACAAACTGAAATGTGCTAGTTTACCAAAATTAGATGGAGTCAAATTTGTGAAGCAAGTTAAGAACACTCACATTATATAGGACAATGCAAACAAAGATATTTAGTGGAATGCGGAAGAAATTCATAATGGTGCTTCTGGCTTCCTCGGGAATGTACTGAGATCTCATCTTCATGATGGACGGCCAGAAAATTCCTACACAAGATTCAAAGGTACAGAAGCCGAGAAGCTGGATGCATCCCGAGAATGAGATGCCTCCACCTTTTACTCCAGAAGATGCTACAAAAAGCTGTTACCACACGAAAAGGCTAGATTACTTGCATATCAATAATGCAATCTGCTTGAAGTTTTCAAAGAAGGGGGGTGATTCAACATACGCTAGTAACAATGGGAAGCAGGAGAGCAGCTGAAGAGACAACAAACACTATCTGCATGTAGCTCTCCACTCGAAGGGAAGAGCGGGCCATCAGCCGAGATGCCAAAGAGCTACCCAACATGGATGCCAGCATAAATGTGGCAAAAATGAAACCATGGGGGATTTCCTCATCATTTGGGCTCAGAGCTGGAGTCCATAGAAATACAAAGGTATACATAGAACCTTCGAACAGGGACTGAATGGCACCAAGCAATGCAATCTTCTCATCTGAAGAGCAAACAATGTTCATGATTAAGAGGTGACCCAATAATCAAACCGGGAAGAGATGGTGTATTAAGTGATACATCTTCACCTATGGAGGATATATCACAATTAATGTATCTCAATATATAGACTATGAGCTCCCAAGGAGCTACACAGCCGGTATCAATCTGTACCAGATGCAATGGCGACAGCAGCATTCTTAAATTGCGTAAGCAAGTCCTTATTATCTGAAGAATCTCCAAAGTTCTCTGACCATGTTGATAAGATAATAGCCATTCCAATTGCAAGAAAGCACGAGGCAGCATCAAATGGGGAAACAGGCCCAAGAGAAAATGTATCAACAAGAACATTCCCAAACAATCCAGCAATTATTGCAACAAGGCCATTTCCAAGGAATATTGCTTTTGAGAAGGTTAATGACAGCCATTGTTGTTCAAAGCCCCTCTGCACATATTAAAGAGTAGATGACAAGAATATTAGATTATGCACAAACTTGACTGCCACACTTCTCATATAATTAGGTGGGAAGAAAATAGACGACTTTTCGATAAATCTAACCACATCGAGTAGCAATATTGTTTCATCAGCAAATGTCTCAACTGACGACAAGTTATTGAAATAGATAAAAGAACATGCATAAACCGCAGATCTTGAATAAGTTTGATCACGTGGGTGCCTGAACTTCTAGTTTAGCCACTAGTGGGCATGACGTGGTCTGATTGCCATAAAAAACACAACTAATCCAACCAGAATTAAGTACGGATACTTAAAAATAGAAGAGGATAGGAGCTCGGCTTCTACCTTATTGTGTTCAGCAACTAACCATGACTCAAACGCTGAAAATAACAGAGAAGTCGCAATGCCTCCCAAAATGCGGCCAACCATTAAAACTCTGTACTGCGGAGAATGTTTGGTTATGCAGCTGAGTATATAGGTTATGCAGTATGTCACACATGCCCTCTTTCGTCCCCTGATACATGAATCGATCACCAATTCAGAAATAAACCAACAAAGAGAACGGAATACCAGATAAAAGTAACACGTAAAAATAAACCATACTGTTTGTCAGCAAGCGATCCAACGATAGTCCCAAACAGCATGGAGGACCCAAATCCGGCAATGAAAAGCTGTCCGATTTCTCCTTTTCCAAACCCATAGGTGCTATAGAGAAAGTATACATATGGACCTTGCAACCAGTCCCCAGCTGTTCAAAGTACATCAAATCTTTTTTCAGACAAGAATGCCAAACTTTCTCAAAGGAAAATTCAACAAATACAGGGGCCAGTACGTAGGTTAGGCACATGAGATTGTGACCAGAAAATCAAACTTCGATTAACTGACAAAGATCACTTGGAAAAAAGAGTACATTTTAATAACGAAGAAGTGATTCCCACAACGATAAGAGCAACTAGCATATATATATATTTCAAAGTAGCAATGTCTTTCTACAGTGAATCCCCATTCCACGCATAAGTTGTTAGACTACACAACTCGCCATGGATTACACACATGAAATAGCTTTCCAAAAAACAAAAGACGAAGATCAACCAAATAAGTAGTGTTCAAAAGTGTCTCTCCTCTCCGTCCTCCACATTAAGAAAGCCATTCTTAAATCCTATTCGGTTCCCCGAATAGAAAAAGCTGCTACTACCAAATTGAACAAACTCACTCATTGAAAATGGATTTATATTCAACAATTTGGTTCAACATTATCGTCAAGCCAAACACAGAACAAGTACAGATCATCATAAGCAAAACCAATATCAGTAATGCATCACCAAGCTTCCGACACCAGATCAGATTCCTCCCGACAGAAAAAAAACACAACCACCGACAGGAAAAACAACGACCCAAGTGAGATCCAATCCAAGAAACACAGATCCACCTCCTTCCCCACATAAAAAAGCAACCAACTTTAAAGCAAAGATCGCATTTTTTCACTAACCCACAAAAACAAAAAGGAAATCGAAAGGGACCCAGTACCCATCATAAGGGAGTAAACGACGAGGTAATTGTTCTTGAAGGAATTGAAAGCGGGAGAGGTGCTGATCTTGTCCTTGTTGTTCTTGCTCAGCTCCAGAGCCGCCACAATTGCCGATAAACCACCAAACACCAAATAGTAAAACGCCTCCATTTTCTCCTTCCTGGAGATTTTGTGAAGAGGGAGGGTTCTTCTCACTTCTTAGCTTTGAAGAGAGAGAGAGAGGGAGATTGGGATGGAGAGGGTGTAGTTATATATAGTTCGTTAGGAAACTGTTACCTTATTCAGTTTGAGGTATTATCAGCTGTTGCCCGTTTTACGTTAGTTTGGTAAGGGAGAAGAGAATTGCGAGTCTTTTTGGGATAATAACTAAATAACTTCAACATATTGATTGTGGATTGAGATCATTTGGTACTGTATATTATAATTAGATACTATTTTAGTTTGTTGTTTAGTAAAAAAATCTACAATGTTTTAGATAGTATGACTAAAAATATTTGAATTACAACATGTAACTTATTATAAATTTATAACTATTGTCAATAAGAAGTGGTACCGGTGGTAAAAAAAATTGGTTTAACAAGTCGACTATGAATATCAAGATATTTGAAATACCTTTTTTTTCCTTCATTTACCACTGGTATCAGGCTATGAGCACCCAAAGTGGTTGGTCTATATTTAGATTGTTAAGTATGATTTAAAATGATTTTTAGTTTTAGCTTAGTAAGTTTAGTTTAGGGGTCCTTTGGGTTTTTTTTTGTTATAAAGGGGTCCTTTAGTTATGTTGATTGAATACAATTGGTAGTTGGTGCTATGGTTGATTCTGATATATGATAGCTGATACTAATTTTTTTATAAGAAATGGTAATTGGTGCCGACTAAAAACTTGTATATTTGGTAAAATAATGTGTCGGTAACTATTTTGAATTGTTAATTACTATTGGACAATTCCATATAATGGATTGTTAGAGTTGATGTTCCTTTTCGAAGGATAGAATCATAGTATCGAATATCTTATTGAGTAGTATCCTTAACTAGTCATGTATAGGGGTTGTCCTTTTTTAGACACACCCCTATATAAGATATCCCACAATCTGCGCATCTCTGTATATATATCGCCGATTATGCGCTAGTTACATAAGTTATATCCTTTATTTAGTGTCGTTATTTTTGTTTACTTCTTGAATAAAGTAGTTACTTTTGTATGTCCTTAATATATCCGAAGATTTTATTAGAATTCTGAAATTAAATACTAGGATAGATTCTTTGAACACTCATGGTCACTAATCTTTGATAAGTTTTTGTTCATGGTCACTAAATTATTTTTTTCCCTTTTATGATTACTAAACTATAATAAGTCACCCTTGTATGGTACTCCGGTCACTTTTCGTCAAAATTTCTGATCGGACGTTAAAAAAAATAAATGGGCCCCACCAATTTAGCAGGAAAGACCACTTTTTGGCGCCAGAGAAAAGAAACCTAATAAACCAAAAATCAAACAACCCACTAACCAAATCTAAAAAGTGAAACCATCCTCTAAGAATGACGAAATCCACTAACAAAATCTATCCCAGAAGCGACTCCTCCATCACACTCCAAGTCGCTCTCATTGCTGGAGAAATTTTTTAATTTATTTTATTTAAGTGAGGAGGATTCCACCAGGGGCGGTGTCGATTCAACAACCCGGCGACATTGATGGGGTGGCGATGTCCACAAGGGAGACACCGTTGGGGGCGTACTTGAGCTTGTCGTTGACATTATTGGCGGTGTTCAAGCTTCTTTCCCGCCGGGGAGACCGTGAAACCTGACCGTCTTTAAGGAGCTTCAGATTCGGACCAACGCCACCAGCCAGATCTTGTTCTTCCATGACTGGCGGAGAGAACGGGAAGAGAGAGAATCTCTGATGGGCGGAAGGGATTTTCTTCTATTGTTTTGTTGGATGATGGACTTGGAGGATATGCCTTGTCCATTCAGCTAGAGGACGGTGGAAGGGGTTCAAGCTTGATGTTCTGATGGTAATATCTTTGCTTTTATTTGACGTCCGATCATAAATTCTGGCGAAAAGTGACCAGAATATCATACTAGGGTGATTTATTATAGTTCAGTGACCATAAAAAAAATAGTTTAGTGACCATGAACAAAAGCTTATCAAAGGTTAGAGATCATGGATGTTTTTCACCCCAGAAAATTCGCATGAATCACCAACTTCCTTATGTCGTTACCTTTCGTCTAAACCTAATATTACGAGATGCGCGAGAAGGAGCGGGAGACGTAGGCGCGGAGCAGAGGATTAGTGCTCGGAGGACGCGGTTTACTGGACACGTGGCAAGATCCTGATTGTCGCATGTATTTCGAAGTTATTTACTCTGTCGGTGGTTCAATGCGTACGTTGGATCCCATATGGCACGTCTACGGTACTTCGCTTTGCCCCAACATCCGGGGGGCCCACCTGTCCAAATCTTGTGGGACCATCCTCCAAGTCCAAAGTCAGTACACAGGGGCAGGGCACCTTGTGAATTTTCATATTTATGATCATGTGATCGCAATAATTGACCACTAACGAATTTTAAAGTGCACCGCATGTAGGTGGATAATTTTATGATTATTATATATATATATTTATTTATTTATTTGGGTATCTATAAAATAAAACTGATAAATCCAATTTCGAGTTAGTAAAATATTTGAAAGATGATAAAAATTTTCGACAAATATTAAATATTGTTGCTTTTTCGAACTCGATAGCTCGTGATTCAACTAAAATAACGTCTTTGTTTGTTGGTTATTATATATTTATAGGAAGATTTAGATTAATAAAACTTAATAAAATTTGACAGGAAAACAAGTTCGTAAAATATATATGCATTTAATATACTAAGATAATTATAAATAATTATAAACTAGAGTAAGCTCACTCTTTGTTTCTACGATGCGATTTGCCAATAAACTTTTTCAACACTGATTTTTTCACTAAGATCTAAAATATAAGGTATTAATTTTTTCATTCATAATTTATTATTTCTTTTAATGCATGCGGTCCAAAATTATTAAACTTTAGTCATAAATAATATTAAATATTTGTTAAAAAATTATCGTCATTTAAAAATTATATTCTATCTTGTCCTTTGGAGTTTTGTCGCGAGGATTGATACGATTCATTATACCAACTTCTTTATACCAGCTATATTCATTGTACCATATTTAAGTAGTTTACAGAAAAAAACTATAAAACTTTTTTTTATAAGTTGGGTGATTTTTTTTATAAGTAAATTTACATGATCATTACACATGTCATGAATTAAATTATGTACCTCCGTAAGTTATTTATTCCACCATCCGGATGACACATCTTTTCTCGCAGAGTATGAATGTGCCGATTTTTGAGTGAATTTATAATTTGTAAATACGATAGCAGATGATATCATAGAGGAAAAGAAGATTCATTTGTTAGTGGTTTTTAGCCAATTTTCTGTCTAGCGAGGTTCACATTATGTCTAGAGAGAAGAAAGTCAAATAAAGCTAATCAAAAAGAGATTTCCTATGTCTATAGGAATTGGGCGTGGAATTATTGAGCAAGATTTTCTAATAGGAATATAGATGTTCCAAAGTGATACAAGAAGTAGATTTAGTTTTTTTTTAAATATATATTTTATTAATAACAAATGTCAGAAGAAAAAACTTGTGATCTTGCAGCCGTTGATTTTCTTAAAACCTTGATACGACAAAATCCATCAGGAAAAAGTCGGGCCAGATAAAGACGTAAATTTAGTTAATGAGATTTTGGGTTCAAATTTTTAAATGTAAAAGATATTGACAGAATCGTCCTAAATAAGACCCGAGAATATAATACTTCAGATATTTTAAGAAATGTTTGATATGTTAAAAAAAGCTCAGATGCACCTTTTTTTTTTGTTAAACATCTCGAGAGATCCAAGGTTAAACAAGTTTGGTCTATGATAATTTTAAGATAGATGATCTTCTAAAATAGTTGATCAGATCACGAAGTATTACACAATCAGATAGTACTTTACTTTTTCTCAAAAAAAGATATGATAGATTCCAAAAGTTATATTTTTCAGTTCGGACCATATATTATAGTCTATGAAGAAACTCCTATTTTAGAACATGTTGCATATTAAATATCAAGGAACAGACAAGTTGTAACGCACCACTGCTGTTTTTTCATTGACTATAGAGCAGCACGTACAATTATTTATTCTAGACGGACATGGGTTGAATTCAATTACGTAAAAACAAACTTTGTGGATCTAAACCGACAAAGGCCATTATCTTAAAAAAAACCTGACAGATACTCTGGTCAATAAATCAACCGAGCCATAGTAAACCAGTATTCGTTGCTCTTCATAATTTTCATTCAGTGTTATATATTATTAGGAGACTCGTATTTTAATTAACTCAAAATTATATTTAGGCAACTTGATAATTATATTAATTAGACTGCTATCTAATTAATCTATTGGACGAAGTCTACAACAGTTCGGCGTCCTTTGTGATCTCAATTTGCAAAGTGGCTCACCCCTCGAGCCTTTATCAGACTACTGGAAAATTTTACTTGAAAACAAAGGTACCAATAAGAAATTATCCAAACATTTTTATTAAAATTGGACAGAAGGAAGGATGTCCTCATCCGAATAGAAAAGACAATTAAGAACATGAGCCACAAGTTGAGATTCTTGATACAGGAAAAAAAAAATATCCACACTCGCTGGCCTATCAGGACCAATAACACTTTCAGCTTAGCAGCCATGAGCTCAAAAGAAAAAAGGGTCAGACCAGTTCAACTTGTAAGAGTCCTGAACATGGCGGCTCTTGCTTCAATAAGCTCTCGATCATCATCCAATGTATATGTGTCACGTGCCTAGAAGTAGCACGTAAGTGGCGGGAAATGGGTAGATGATGTGGCAGAGCAAAGGCGGGAAGCTCATAACCGTTGTAACTACCAAAGGGACTACTAGTATAGCTATAAAAGGGAACTAAGCTCTCTGTAACGAACTATCGAAGATTACATCAGTAATAATACCTTCTCCTTCTACTTCTACTTCTATATTCTCTCTCTCTCTCTCTTTCTTTCTCTCCCTAAACTATTTTCTTGGATTTCTACGTGAGTTCTTGAGCTCTTTCCTCAAGGATCATCACAATATGCCTATTTCCATGTCACACCGCTAATATTATCCTCCGGAAATAGTCAGAACTCTTGTACAGGGACGTTCTCTTCCGGATCAATAAGAGGATTAAGCAGAAGTTGGTCCTCTTGTTCAGCTTCGAGGAGGCTAAAAGTGATAAATGCAGCGACCAAACCTGCAAGATCTCCAGGTTGGTTGCTCTTTTTCTCACTAATCTCTCTTTCAATTGGAGTATAGGAAATGCACTGAATAAGAGAGTTGTATCTAGCTGAAGAAGAATGGAAGGTTAAGAGAGAAGTTCTACTACAGAAGAAGGCGCGTGCGTCGATCCATCTCCCCTCCCTTTATCTCTTCCAAGTTCATCCATGCACGCTGTTGGATAACGAAGATGATATTAGCCTGCTTAGATGATCCCTGCATAAGTTTAGTCGGGAACAACAATTCGAACCCTTCGAAGATGAAGTGACCCTTAACTACCGTTTAAGGCCCTAGAAGTTGAGCAAGACCCTGCAGAAGTCCTCTAAGTATGACAGACGTGCAACATTTTGATAGCATACCGATCCGTTAAATAGCAACCAACGTAGCCATCCACTACCTTCGAAATATATGTTGTTGATTGGCGTTGGATGGGAACGAGTAAGAGTGATACGGATACTTGACAGTTCAAGGTGTGCAGGTGCGAAGTGTGGATGTGAAAGAAGCCCTCCGCCTTCAACAAGAGAATAATTTTGTGATGTAAGGCCGGAAGCAGAGTTCAAAGAGGTTAGTGTTTGAAAGCACACTAGATACATGCTCTAAGATTAGTCCGGCTTAGTGTTAGTGTCTAATATAACACAAGAATGGAGGATGAACCGCTGTATTCATGGTGTAGGCTCATCCACCAGGTGCGATCAATGTACAAATCTATCGACTCATAAAGGAGTGGACAGCTTGGGATATCGCTAGGCGCGCGGCATTCGCCTTTTTCGGCATCTTTGCTGGAACAGAAGAGAACCCTGAGTTCATCCAAAGTACCACTTGTTCTACCATGTGTTTTTTCATTTTTTGGTCCTACCCGATGACTTTGCTCATTTCTTGAAAGCTGAAGGTTATTGCTTGTTGCATCAGCTGTGGAATCGAAACTCGATAACAACGCGAAGATTATAGCAGCTTGCTCATCTGGAGGAACGATGAAGCCGTCGCAAAGTCTCCCAGAAGTCAATCAATCCAGGTCATTCTACTTCTTTTGATTCTGCAATCAATGTGTTCTGCTTCAGTTCTACCTCGCTAGTCTTTTAAAGTTTGAAAACCATACTTGCTCGCTTTCGGACTTCCTTGGGATTCAGTCCCTTCAGGAAACACAGTGCAAGCCTTCTAATGATGCAAATGCAAAGTTCATATCTATGTTCGAAAGTGGAACAGACAAGAAGTAACAACGACCAGATAAAGTTGCATGTTCAAGCAGATTTGCAGCTAGTAGAAACCCGAAAACTACCCAATGTTCTCCAGTTTGTTCTTTCATCTCCGCGACGCAATTTCGGAAACACAGCATGTTGATTCTTGAAAAGCTTTTACAAGATTTTGGTTGCAAGGATGACTGACTTCTGCTGCTCGGTGCAGATGTGTTCCACTTGGAAGGACGACTTTACACATGGTCCAGGGAAGGGTTATCAATCTCTGAAGAATGAAGCTTCATGAGTTTTAAACTACTTATTTCCAGAGAAGCCAAAAGTTTTGCCTCCAATGAGATGATAATTTAAATAGGTTTGTGCATAAGCTTAAACTATGTTCTGTATCAATCTAGTAATCAAATGAATGCGACGAATATCTGTATCAGCTTCTTGTTAGCTTACCATCTTCAAAGAAGCTCGAGCCGTTGCCGGTCTGTCCGAAAGAAAAAGTTTGATCAAAATGATCTACTCATAGGCTGAACTCACATGGTTTGCTTGTTCTATGAAGGATAATTCAAGTTCTGCAAAGTCTCCTTTGCCTGTAATGTCAAGACAGTGGTAACTACAACTAACTGGCTGTTTTGGCGGCTTTATTTCTAAGACGACAAGTTTCAAAATGGGAGGCATCTATTTTGTAAAGAAACTTGACGAGGAATTCAATTATCTGAAGTTATGAGTTCAACTACCTGTAAGGTTCTATAAAATTTCCTAAAGCTTGTGAATGAGTGGCATTTGATGGACTAATGCAAACTTCTTTTCTATCAAGTTGGATAATAATACAGATGTTGTAAGAAACAAGAGAATTGGAGGGGTAAAGGCACCATATCGACGCAATAAAAAATGAGTCGGTTTGGGCTTAAAGAAGTCAGGGCAAAGGCATCGGTGGTTTCCATCGGGAGAACTCAACCAGGTTCTTGTTCACAATAGTTCCATTGTGCAACCAGAACGTCTCGGCAGATTGGTGAAACTGCCTCACTTTTCTCTGCAGTTCCCACAGTATTCCTAGCATAGCAGAACAAGGCTCCGACTCCGGTGCATATACCCATAAACACCTAACTTGTCTTCCATTGGCAATCATCCTTTCGATATCCTCATCTAGAAAGCAAACCAAAAGATACTTTTATGACCGAGGGGACAAGCGAAGTCAGGAAAGGAAGGAACTCAAAATACCTGGTATTGATTCTAGGTACTCCAGAAGCTCAGGTCCTATTCGGGTGGATGGCCATTTAATTGAAATCTTGGTGTAATCAATCACATTTTGGAAGGGGAACTCAGCTTGATCTGACAATATAACTGGGACACACTCCTATATATCAAGAGAGATATTGTTGAAATAAGCGCAAGGAATAAGTCCACGTGCGCTTGTGTGTGTGCATACACGTGTGTGTGAGAGACTGAGAGAGTACCACAAAGAATGATTCATAGAAGCGCAGCGTCCAGGAGGACTCCCCACGAGGAGCAAGGCAGAACTTAGCGTTTCGCAAGTGTTGAAAATACTCCGTCGGTCCATACTTTTCAGTGCCAGTAAGCTTCAGCTCTGGAGATTCCAACTGTTTATGATGTTATTATGCAGAAGCTACAGCTTCTATAAGTGATCCAGCTTGTAATTAAAAAAAATTCAAATAGATGAATTGAGAAACATAAGAGTAACATTTTCAGCCTGATGGAATATGAAACATGTCAAGCCTGTCTGCAAATCATAGATGAACCTAATATAACTGACATGGCAATTGGAAACCTAACAGTCCACATGCAATGGAAAATTAAAAAAGCAGAATAGCAAGCCATTAGTATCTTACATCACAACTATAAACATTTTGTACAACAACGAAGCTGACAACCTCAACAGATTCCAATCATCACTGTTCAAAATAAAAGTATGCTTCTAAAGCGATCTGTTCCAACATAAAGAAGGTACCAGTTTTAAAGATGATAACATCTTACCTTATTTGGATACTGTTTTGCAAGCTCAATCAGCTTCAGGCGACCAACTTTTCCTTGTGCACGACCCAGATAATTTGCTAGATACTTCCTCTTTGACAATGGCAAAGGTTGGACCAAGGTATTTCCCTTTTTGGTCATCTCATCATTGATATTGCCGGGAATGATAATATCCTTCCATGTATTGAAAGCTGTTGTGTCTTTCTTGTCAGTCCGATCCCCCTATACAAACACAAAGGTGGCAAGATTTAAGTACAAGTGTGGCAATTTCCAGATAACAAGAGCAGCTTCAAGAAAGTATAGTTCAAGCATAGCCATGATCATCAGTGAGAATACGTAACACCATGGTTGCTTTAGAATTGGTTGTATCTTCTTCCAGCTAAACAGAGAAAAACCTATATAGGATTAAACATTACTCTGGCATTTGACAAAAACCGAGGAACACAGCAGCCCTTTGCGCAGCAGACCGTTATATAACAAACATCGGGATACAGGTATCCATGAGAAAAAGCCTAACACTAATTGAGCTTCTGTAACGATAAAAAGTTAACGTAGTAGTACGGTAGTACCTCGGGTGTAAGAATAATTGAGCGGTTGATAAACGTCGCCCAAGATCTGAACAAGTGAGCTCCTGCACCACTGCATTCGAATAAAAAAAAGTTTGTCCAAAATCATCAATCAGGAAAAAGGACAAGTTTCCCGGAGTATCATCCTAACCATCAACCTTCGGAACACATGAGACGACACTACAATATAACTCATCAGACCACACCCGCACCTACCCACCTTGGAAAAACAAAGACATGATCCCGCCCGCCGGATTTCCTAAAGTGCGGCATTTGGCTCAACACCTGCAAAAATTCACTTCCACCCATTACAACAAACACTTGAAAGTATAAAAACACACATCACATTCTCTAGAGTAGGAGAATCACACCTGAACATAAGTCTGATTAATCTCCTTGTCATTTAAACCGCCCTTCATCCGAACACACTTGACATAAGCCGGAACAAAAAACAAATCCGCCTCGCCTTTGTCCCTCGTCCGGAACCTCGACTCGAGCAAGAGCCTATGTATCTTCACCTGTATTCCCACACGCACCAAGTGTTCGACAAAATGACTCAACCAAGGAAACAGGAAAGACAGATGCTTAGCGAGCGAGTGAGCGCGGAAATTACCTGGGTGCCCCACTGGCCCTTAACGCAGTCGTCCGCGGAGATAGCCCCGTCGTGGCCGCGCATGAGCTCCCGGAGGCCGGCGACCTCGGCCTCCTCGTAGACGTAGATCTTGAGGGAGAGGCGCGGGCCGTACCCGCGGTGGGGCCAGTCCGGGGGGTCACCGGAGAGGGAGATGGGTGAAGGGAGGGCCGGGGAGCAGGAAGTGGAGTGGTCGAGGAGGCGGGTGAGGAAGAAGGTGGCGGAGATGAGGAGGAGGGCGCCGATCTGGTGGGTCCGCGTGCAGAGTGGGGCCCCGTGATGATGCCCCATTCGAAGCTTGTTGCTAATGCTTCCCATTCTCTCTCTCTCTCTCTCTCTCTCTCTCTCTCTCTCTCTCTGGAAATGGCGCCTTGTCTTCTTCTTCTTCTTCTTCTTCTTCTGTTTTCTTTTCTTAGTATTTTTTCTCTCTTTTTTTTATGGCAGTATTTTTTTTTTCTGATGTCGCTTACTTGTTTAGTTATATTTAAATCCAAACTATGATCATAATTATGAGCTTCTATTAACTGTGACGGTTTGAGGATTTTTTTGGGTCGAACTAAAGAAGTATTTATTTGAAAACCGTCAATTAACAATTACCGTCAAATTACTAGTTAACTAACGGTCTAAGCAGAAAATTACAAAAGAAATAAAGAAAAGATATATATATATTTATATTTATATTTATAACTTTAAATTTTTAGAATACATGTTTAATTTTAAATTCACAATCATATTCTTATTTCATTTGATTTTATATACAATAAAAATTTTAATTTTTTTAAAAAGTAAATAATATAACTTGAGGATTAGCTTGCTTCCATAGATTCCTTCCTCCCCGTAATATCATTACCAGAAGGTCTATTAGATTACATCGTTGTTAATAAGTATAAAAAACTCACTCGTGTATATGAATACATAAAATTACCGTGAAAAGTTCTCATTGCGAGAACCATGAGGGTTTTTTCAGAAGTTTTTTTATTTAGTATAAATTTAGATATTGTACTTTATTTTGGATCCAACAACAATTTTGACGAAAATAAACTTGCAATTTCGTGAACTCCAATACGAAATAGTGCTACGATTATTACGAGCTCTTTAGCCAACAAAATGTTGCCCAGATATATTGAACAGAATATGAAAAAACATAAAGTGATTTCGTATAATAAATAGATAGTAATACTATGGGGAAATATTTTCTTTTTGAGAATTATACTATGGGGAAATTGGGTGTAAATAAATGTAACTAAAATTTAAAAAGACTCAAAGCACGTGCATCACACGTGAGAGTAGAGCAGAGGGAGAGACGGACTCGTTGGCTTGGCTCCCTTTCCTAACCGTCAAAACTAAAGAGAGCATCGATCAAATCAAACAACGACGCCGTTCTAGCTGCGCGGCTTCTCCGAAAATCCCAGGTGCCCTAAAAGTTGGGGCTTTCCCTGATCCTTCTTCATTCTTCACTCTCCTCAGATAAAGTTGCTACCTTTTTTTTTCTTTTTAATTTTCCAAGCCTTTGTTTGTGACCTGCCAAAAGTCTTCTCTTTGTCTTCGCTTTAAAATTTTCGGTGGGTTTTTTGTTCTCTGGTACTCATTTATTAAGGATTCATTTCTAGCTGTTTGATCCGAGGATTTAATTTGAGGAAGGCAGGTGGTCCAGGGACCGGCTTCGAAGCGGTAAAAATGGTATTAAAAAAAAATCTTCCCTTTTTGCTATTTTATGGATAGTTTTTGGCTAGGGCAAGATGACCTAGATTGGCTAGTAATTGGGAACTGGGCACTCTTTTGCTGTAGAATTACATTATGGGAGCTTTCAAGCCGGCGTGTAACGTCTCGATCACATTCAACGATGGAAAGACTCGGAAGCAGGTAATTGGAGCTCTGACCTCTTTTGGCGATTCGCCAACCGCTATGTAATTTGTGACTATGGGTGAATGTGTCTTTGGGTTTGGGCTGCGTGATTGGTCAGAATTGTGCACAGCTTTAGGTTGCTCGTCTTTAAGCATGCGATCCGACTGCCATGAGTGACTTGTTACTGGCTGTTGTGGCTTAGAACGTCGCGTAAATTGGCCTTAGTCTCTGAAACTGTCTTGTTCTGTGTAGGTGCCGATGAAGAAGGAAAATGGCCAAACGTTCTTAGTTCCACTTTTCCAGAGTCAAGAAAATATTGTTGGGAAGGTAATGTTATGATCCCCGCTGTTTCTTTTCCTTGTTCATTGTGTATTTTGGCTGCTTAGGATTCAGAAGAAACCCGTGTCAATTGGTTTGAATTCAGATTTCCGTCGAGCCTCTCCAAGGGAAGAAGGTTGAACACAATGGAATCAAAGTCGAGCTTCTTGGCCAGATAGGTGAGCCTACCTATTTCAGGTCCTTGTCTATGTTTTTAAAGCATAAGTCGTACGTCTAGAGACTGTATGATTCAAGCAGTTTCAGTTACATTCACCCAGTTTATTGTTTGAGAACCATTAAAGCTGCTATTATTCTTTCCCTTGACCTTAAAAAGAACTTAAACAAGATTTTTACGGCTTTTGCAGAAATGTACTTTGACCGAGGAAACTTCTACGATTTTACTTCACTTGGTGAGTACATTTAATTGCACTTGGAAGATAAGCAGTCTCATCTGCTTGAGCTATTATTGTTGCATTGCGGTGTCTTTGAATCTGCTCTCGTAACATGACGATCTTATTTAGCAACAATGAATGTAATCCTGTGTTACCACATGAATTAAATCTGGTAGATATATGATCTAATATTTGTTATCTCCTTCACCAATCCTGATGAAGCCAGTTTTCACAACCTTGGTCTCTTTTGTCAACTATGCTTATTGTTGAACCAGTCAGTCCTGAAATTGTCAACAACTAGGTCAGTCGAAGCTTGTGCAATTAGTAATATTATTATGTCAGCCTCTTATATTGTTCTCTTAAGTTTCCAAGACACTTTAATAATCAAGTTATTTGTTTCGCCTTCTGAATTTTCATGCACAATTGTGGTCATGAAATTTCCAGTTACATGCCAATAACTCAATTTATCAATCTTAATTTGCTTGGGCAGTACGAGAGTTGGATATTCCAGGAGAAATTTATGAGCGGAAAACGTATCCTTTCGAATTTTCTACGGTTGAAATGCCATATGAAACATACAATGGGGTTAATGTGAGACTCAGGTACTACATTTATTAATGTGGCTATTTTCACAGTCATCGTTGTCATTACATTTTAAATGGTGATTGCAGTGGGATTCTTATATTATCTGCACTTTGACAGCGAAAATCTAGTCGAATGAATATAGTTTGTTGTTTAACATGGAATTAGGAGTGCTGGTAAATGAAACATGATTTTCTGCGGCTTCAACAGATGTCCTTCCATGTTTGTGAGAATACGTTCTGACACAAAGGAGTCCTCTTTCAAGGCTAATGAAAATGAAGTATTTTATCAAAGTTAGTTTTGGCCTGCTGTTTTTGTGAAATAAAAGTCATGCTGACTCACTTAATGCATATAATTTTTTGTGTTTTGTTTACTTTAGTTTGGACTTATGACTTGAAAATCTGGACCAGTTCCATTCAAATGCCATTGTCCTGGGTTTTTAACATGATTGTTTCTGATTTTTTTATATAAAAAATTAACGATCGCTTGATTTAGTGGCATCTTTGTGTGGACTATAGTCTACCTCCTCTTGTAAAGCAGAGTTCCTGTTTGATAGATCACTAATTAAGCTGAGTGGAAAGAGAAGTATCTAAGCCCATCTCCTGTTAAAAGAAGCTTCTTCTGTTTAATAACTTTGGTTTCGAGTGACTGATTTTATAATTGTTGTGCATCTGGTTACAATTGAGGAATAGATAGATCCCAATTTCAAAGGTTTGGTTCTGTATGTTTTGCAGGTATGTTCTGAAAGTTACGGTAAGTCGAGGCTATGCTGGAAGCATAATTGAGTACCAGGACTTTATGGTAATAATTCTTTGTTCCTTTCTTACTTTGCAGTTAGCCTTGTACTTGACCATTGAGTAGTGTAGACTTTGATGATATTTTTGCAACTTTGACATCTAGTATTGTCTACAATATTTAGTTGTTTTTTTCCTCTCAAAATTGTTGTTGGAAGTTGATGAACTATGGGCCTCAAATTATTGATTGAATGTAATATAGATTTTGGACCATCCTGCTAATTCTGCATAGTGGTAAGCCATGTTCTCTTATAACACCTTCCTTTTGGCAGGTTCGGAATTATGCTCCACAACCTTCCATCAATAATAGTATCAAGGTAATTATTGCAGGCCTGTGAGCGTAATCCCCTATTGAATCGCATGTGGCTTTTATTTGTGTTTGAGCCTTTTCTTGCTTGTATGATGACTCTGCAGATGGAAGTAGGAATTGAAGATTGCCTGCACATTGAGTTTGAGTACAATAAAAGCAAGTCAGTCAAATTAACTTCATCTGACCTGTTCTGTTGTGTATTTTACTTGATGGTTTATCCCCGCATTTCGATTTGGTTTGGATGTTATCCTTAAGTCGCCAGTCTACAAAATCTGGATCTGCTGACACGACCTTGACTTTTTTTTCTGAAAGAACATTGATCCTTCTCAGTAGTTGCTAATAGTGTAGCAGGTTGGATCACGTTGCTACAATAAGTATAACCCATTTGGGAGGACATCCCAGGTTCTATGAATATACGGCTTACTTTTGTATGGACTCATGAAGGGCTACAACATTCTATTGCATACCGAGCAATATCTTTTGATCTATCAGGGAGCATTGCCACTGGCTCAAGAGAAGTTTTAGGTCCCTTAGCACAGCTTCTTAAGAATCCAAGCTCAGAGGTTCACTTGATACATAATACGAAGACAGTTTAATGGACTTCCAAAAAGCATACGATTTTTGTTTCCTCTTTCCAAAACCCCTGAGATGTGCATATAAGTCGGTTCATTTAAAACCCATGATAACATGTTTTCCAAATGTTGCTTTCATTTCCAAATAACCCATGTAGCGCATGAACTTTAGAAGTTGATTAGTGGTACCCTTATGGCGATCACAAGCATGTGATACTAACAATATACGCCTTTTCTTTTCCTATAACAAGAGAGCCACTCTTGATTCTTGATAACGAATCGCTTGCTGTATTTGGAGCAGCCAAGATACTTAAGGATAACCGCAATATCTAAATCGGTTACTGGCATTTCTTATAGCTAGTCTTTAATTGTTTGGATGCAGTAGATCAGTGATGCTCATCTTATATGTAATCAGATGTTGGTTTTATCTGTTTTTTCTTGGAAGTGCTCATCTATGTAGGAGCTGATGATAAAGTAATTATGCAGGTATCATCTGAAAGATGTGATCATTGGCAAAATATATTTTCTTCTTGTTAGAATCAAGATAAAGAATATGGATCTTGAGATCAGGCGTCGAGAGTCAACAGGATCTGGGGCCAATACACATGTTGAAACGGAGACATTAGCCAAATTTGAATTGATGGATGGAGCTCCTGTCAGAGGTATGCGTATCTTTTTTATTGACGTTCTTGCCTGTAAGGAAAACTATAAAATCTGCAATAAGTTTTTGCACCTTCACTTCATTTCAAGCTTAAGGTTCATTTCAATTTATGTACGAAAATCATGGCTTCCTTCTCCCTTGTTTTTTTTGACCGAGGTTGTTACTCGATCATCAATAAGTGATCAAGAAGGATTTTCAGAAACTAAAATATCGATTCGCCATTTATTGCAGGTGAATCGATTCCAATCAGACTCTTCCTTAGCCCATATGAGTTGACACCTACTCATCGCAATATCAACAACAAATTCAGTGTGAAGTACTATCTGAACCTTGTTCTGGTTGATGAAGAAGACCGACGCTACTTTAAGCAGCAAGAAATTACAATATACAGGTTGCAGGAAACTTCTTAACTATCTGCCAAGAGTAAGTGGGTGTTCAGTTTGGGAGCTTGTAAAGCTTCCAAGGTTGAGTTCTCGGTCAATGCTGTACGCTATGCGGATCATCCTGGTACAAATTTTAACCACTCGTCCTTCAGTCGATCCGGGCACTCACTACGCTTTTATTGCACGAACACTTCAAAATCTAACACATGCTCTTTAGAATTGTGTGAAGTTTTTCTTGTGTGGGAGTTGTCATGGATGCTACCCATCCCTTGTATTTTACAGTGCCTTTATTGTTCCTGAGTCGGTGCCTTTATAGTAAGACTAGTTTTTGTGGACTAAAATTTTTCCATGTGAATAAACTTGGTGTCTTCTGCTTGTATTTGGTCCTTGAATTGAATTAAGACCGATGTGTTGAACGCTCCATCTGGTCCCTCTCTCCGACAGTTCATGCTTTTATTAATATGTTTCGTTAAACGACACTTGCCCAAATAACACGAGACCTAATGAGTGCGCGGATAGTAGTAAGAAGAATAAAACGGTACTGGCCTTTTTTTTACCCTGGTGTGGACCAACCTTCTGGTGTGTACCAACCTCTAAAGCGAGACTCGCCGGCCGTGGGCTAAAACTAGCTAGCAGGCCACGACCCCCAATGCCTAGTTGCTATTACGCTGACATAACAAGTGACAATTTTGTTAAGGCAAAATATTACCAGCTCCTTATCTTTGATGAATTTGTACTTACTGTTTCAAAAATTATTTACACACTTGAAGTCTTTACAAACAGATTTTTTTTAGGGTTAAAGAAACTTAGGTATCCTGTGTTATTAGAAATACACAGTTTATTCTCGTATTATAAAAATACTCATAAAAGATCTTGAGTTTTCAAAAAAACTAAAATTATCAAGTTAAAAAATCTATTATACCCTCTCCCCTTTTCCCCTCCTACATCCCCCCACCGGGTGAACAAACCACTGGGTACTGCTCCGGTAAAGCCCGTTTCTTTGAACCCAACTTCTTGCCTTCTGGGGATTTAACTGCCGACGAACGTGGAGACATCGAGCTGGACTGCGCCATATTGGGGTTCTCGGACCATAGGGGTTTTGCTTTTGTTGATTTTTTAAAAACTAAAGGGATAAGTTCATTTTAGTACCCTGTAGTTGCACCTGTTTTGCCTGGAGTACCTATGGTTCTAAATTGGTATTTTAGTACCCTGTGGTTGACCACCTATTTTCCGGGCAGGTCCAGGGCAGCTACCCATCCAAACTCGCCCGAAACGACATCATTTTAAGATGACGTGGAGGACACGTGGCGGATGACTTTCTTAAGTTAAAGCTGATGTGTAGTATGGCAAATTACATAATCAATCCCTGACCTCCTCTATCCTCCTCCTCCCTCTCTCACCCTCTCCACCCCTACTCTCTTTCTCCCCCTCGACCAGATGACAACAAAAATATTCAGTAGGTTAAAGATGCAGCCACCCCCCACAACGCAGCCACCGCCCCAAAAATCCTAAACCCATAGCTCCACCGGAGCCAACCACCCCACCGGATTCCGCTCTATTTTTGAAATATGATGTCGGACCCCAGTGAAGGACAACGAGATGCTCCTCCTCCCCACCGGCCCCAAGGAGCGCTCCGCTGAGGAAATGCTGCTCGGCCGTCTCGGCGGCGGCTTCTTCAACTTCTGGGCCGCATGTCCGCCCGGGGCCCACGACAGTGCTGCCACGTGGGCCGCCAACTCTGGCGGCAACTGCATCAGCGCCACGGCACGCTGACGTGGCGCTGTCTGGTTGGGCCACGCAGCCCGCGTGGGCCCCGGGCTGGTCAACGCGGGTTGACCGGCCTGTTCCGCCCAACACTTGGGCCTGGGCCCAATTAGGCACAATAATAATTGTCTGATTGGGCCTAGCATGTCCAACAATGATAAAGGACTTATGAATACAACAGTTTAAACTATTAAGATATGAAAATAATAGCTGGGACAAAATCATATATGTCGTCAAACACTTGGACCCGAGAGTAATAGAACCCTATTCTAATTTTTTTTACATGTTCTTTAATAATTGATCTCGTATTTATCACATAACAGACATTCCATCTTCTTTTCTGTTTATCCAGAAGGGAATAATATTACGTTATACATTCCACCGGGAGATTCCTCGTCCGACGCACACGCACAGAGCACACAAGCCGATTTGACAGTTATTTATACTATTTTCGGTTTATCATACTCTTTATATTTCAAATCTTATAAATATAAAAAATATGTATTTATACTACTCTCGATTTTTCATTTGACAATAAAATTGACAATAAAAATGATAAGAGATTTATATTTATTTAAATTCAAATCTTACTAATATAAAATTCAATGTTAAGAAAGCGTTATTAGTATAAATTTTCATCATTGGATAAATTATCTCGAGTGTTCCATTGACCCGGTGCTCGTAAAGTCCAACTGACTTGTTCAATGTTAATGCTATAGCATTAAAAGTAGGTTGACAGATTCATATACATGGTCCGCCTTTTGACTACGAAACATCGTCCCTTGATACCTTTTCAAATGTTGTTCCATAAAAGACAAAAAAAAACCCTTTCAACGCCCAACCATTGGTGATGAGATTGTTTTCTTGCGGCCCAGAGATATTGACAAATCTGCCGTGATTCTTACCGGAAACCAAAAAGAAATAGTCGAAAATACCGTAACGTAAAAGTGAGAAAATAAACTAACGAGAGAGATACAAGTGAAAGAAACTTGGGGGCAGTTTTGGGTTAGCCTTATGCTGTAATATGTATCGGAAAAGAATTTTGTCTTCGTGGTGCTCCCAACCTTCTTTTTCTGATACGGTTTTAGTCGGATCAGAATTTTGACGAGATCGACAGTCACGAGATTGCGAATTCTTCTTCCTACTAATATTAATAAAATTTACATATAAAAAGTGAAATTATTATATCAGTTTAATGATAATTGATTTCGAATCTTACAAATATAAAAGACATCATTGTGAGAGCAACATTTTTTTATAGTGCTCGATTTCTACTAGTATAACCAAAAAAATGAAATGAATTAATCAGATGAAGCTGATCATTAATGTCTAGAGCCGTCTTTGCTATTGCCACTACTGCTTTTATCTAAGGTACCTGCTGCCGCCGCGGCCGCCGCCATATCCATGTCCTCGGACTTTCTCCGCCGGCTTCCCACCCGCAACAGCCCATACAACTTCCTAAACTCCCTAACCGTATGGACACTCTCCCTACAATACACCCCTCCGCCTCCGCCGCTTCCTCCCGTCATCTCGTCCTCCCCGCCCCCGGACGCCGACCTCCGGCAGCTGTTCCGCCTCCCAAGGGCGGTCATGACGGTCTTCAGGGCACGGCTGGGGGACCCGCGGTTGGACATCATGATCTCGCCGATCTCGGCGGGGCTGATGCTGGCGCCCGTGTTGAAGATCTCCTCGATCTGGGGGAACAGCTTGTGTTCCTTGAGTCCCAAGTAACTGCTCGCGAAGGTCTTGAAGGTGGGGAAATTGTCGCACGTGGGGAATTCTATCCTGACGTCGATCCTCCCGGGCCTGGTAACCGCCGGGTCCATCTCCTCCAACAACGAGTCAGCCTTCCGGAGGCTCGTAACGGTGAAGAAGACGAGCCGCTCCTCCCCGCAGGAGGCGCCGATCCCGTCCATGAAGCTCATGAGCCCCGGGAGGCTGACCCCGGGGCGGCCGGCAGGCTCGTTCACGTACCGGTCCAGGCCCTCAACGAGGATGATTGAGCGGCGCGTGGTCTTGAGGAGGAGCGTCTTGAGGTCGGCGTCGTCCCTGACGCGGGACAGGTCGAGGTCGTAGACGTCGAAGTGGAGTAAGTTGGCCGCGGCGGCAACGAACGTGGACTTGCCAGTGCCGGGGCCGCCGTGGAGGAGGTAGCTCCGCTTCCACACGCGGCCGAGGCGGTGGTACTGCTGCTTGGACTTGAGGAAGCTCTCTAGGTCAGATTTAACCTTCGCTTTGAGGTCCGGGTCCATGACGAGCGTATCCATGGTCGCCGGGTGGTGGAATGGCACCTGCACCCATGCGGAAGACCGGTCGTCCGCCCCGGAGCTATTGAAGTTATAGAAGAGGTCCTTGTGCTCCTGCGCCGCGGAGAGGATCTTCTCGAGGTACGGCTTCAGGATGCGCTTTTGGTCGTCTTTCCTGAGAGTGAGGACGAGGGAGGGGGGCGTGGTCTCGGTGTGGGCCCAGGAGAGGCGGGCGCCGAGGAAGGAGTCGCGGATGGGGCGGGTTGGGTCCGGCTTCAGGACGATGTCGTTTTGGGCTGGCCCGGAGAGTAAGAGCGTGGAGGATGGTGCGGCGTCGTTCTTGAGGGAGTCGAGGTACGTCCGGATTTGGGCGTAGAGGGGGTTGGGTTGGTGGTGGTCCCCGCTCACCTGTGGGACCCGGTAGGAGGCGTACACGTGGCACCGGTCTAGGAGGGACCTGGCCCGGGCGAGGAGGATCCGGAGGAGGGAGGTCCTGGCGACCAGGAGGACAAGGAGGAAGGCGGGGATTAGGAGGAGGAGGAGTGGTTCCCCGAGGGTAGTCATATTACGACGTCGTAGTAGTGCACGGCGTGGTCGTTTTCGTGTTTCTCGGTGGTGGGAGAGAGAAAATATGAAGAAATATAAGGAGAGAGTATGGGGACGAGATAGCTTATATATATTTGGGAAGTGAAGAATTTTTTTTCTTTTTTTATAGAATGAAGTGGAGAAAATTGATGCCTTGATTGAGCCGGCATGCAGCTTCCGCCTTTTTTTGGTCAAATACAGCTACCGGATGAAGTCATCACACGAGGCTTTTCTCATCCGTTATTTCATTAAAATAAACTATTTTTTTATGTTGATATATTCTCACATTATTCAAACCAGCTATAATTTTTAAGAGATGATAAAAAATTTTGAACAAATATTTATAATATTGTTGAGTTTCTAAAGAAAAGACCCATTTAACATGTGCTTTTTTTAAATCACAAAACTCAACTTAGATTTATGTAGATATACTTAAATAATAACGATTTATTGAATTCCCACTTCAATATTATATATGTGGGTAAAATAAAATAAGTTACTATAATTTTAGTCATAGCCAAACAACCGATGAAAACACTACTTATAGTCTCCTGATTTTAATTGTTGTTCAAAGTGAAGATCAGTGGCCGTAAAGTAGGACCTCTTGGACTAGTACATGTTATGGGCTAGTATAAAATCGGTTGCTAATTAATTTTACAATACAGTCGTAGCGTGTGTTACGTCTAGTTTCAATTGTGTTGACTTGAGTTGATCTATTATGGGTTCTCCCGGGGTGAGCAAATAGACCAGACCGGATCATACCAATTCGAACCGAACAATGATAATCGAGAATTATTTAAGAAAAAATATATTATCCAGACATGACTATTTCCTAATTGGTTCTGGACCAGAATAAAATAATTTTTTTTGGTTTAGTCCGAGTCCGAGTTCGGACTTGAGAAAGTAACGAGAGACAGTAAAGAAGCCGAGAGGAGATATGCCAATTAGGATTTGACATTTAGATTTGTTGTTGGGGATGTCGAGCACTCATAAATTATTTGTCATTGTACTGTGTGAGAGAAAAATATTGGTTGTGTGACCTTGTCACACGTGGGCATTTTTTATTCTTGTCTCAAGAAATTATGGTTTGGTTTCGTTCTCCATAGTTCTTTCTATAAAGATCTGAACCAGATCCGAGAACTATTTTTTAGCAAACAAAGAACCAATCCGGACTAATTCTTTTTTGTTCTAGTTCTGAATCTGAATGTTGATCTGGTCTGGTTCTGTGATTTGCTCACCCTAGGTTCTCCTTAGCTTTTCTATTTTGACCATGGAATTCAATTGTTCTCATCCTCTACATTATGTTCATACTTTATTCAGCTTAATTAATTGACCTTTAATATTCACAAGCACAAGTTCTTTTCATGTTTGTCTTTTCTTTCAAGCCTTTGAAAATCTCCAAGCGATTACGTTTATTGTCTCCCAAAGGTATGGTATGCTCCCGCATACAACCCATACGTTTTCTATTTGAAATGGTCATATGACATATACCTATTAGATAAAAAATAACAAAAACTATTAAATAACTATTAGATAGAAAAGATAACAAAAAGATATTGGTACGGGTGGGAGCAGGTTGAGAATATATATTTATATATAAATAAATTGTTATAATATTATACAATCTCGTATCTACATTTCTCAAATCTTAGATAATAATTTATCGTTGAATCGTCGCTAAACATATGTTAAAAATATATAACATAATCCAATCAGTCAAATAAAAGTAGAATTCGAATTTTGCTAATGAAACGAGACTTAATCTCGTTTTAATATAATAACTTATCTTATGTGAAAATATTTTTCAAGATTTTAGCAAAATTTTAAAAGTTATCTGAAGATGAATTATGATGTCCATCTGTGGATTTAAAGATATATATATGTACTTGATTTGTCAAGTTATAATTTAAATACTAATATCAATCTGCCCAAGGAGATGAAAAGATCAAGTTTCATCTCCGGTTCAACATAACTGTCTATATCAGTCTGACATGACTGTTTATACCATTTTCAATAAAGTTACAAATCCATCATTTTTCTGACGTAAACATAATAGCAGTTAAACTAAGATGCACTAGTTGCATCTCGAAAAGGATTTATTGATATCCCACTTTTGTATTATATATATGGGCAAAAGACAAAAATAGTTACTACAATTTTGGTCACAGCCAAATAACCGATGAACACACAACCGATGGTCTCCTGATTTTAATTGTTCTTCAAATAGGGGGCTACAAATTTTTTTAGAAATCTCATACCTTTTTATTTAACTTCTCACTCCTTGAGCTTTTATTGATAAATAGATAGATTTTATTAGTTTAGATAGTTACATCCCAGGGAGTTCATCCCAAAAAAATCCCCACACTGTAGCAACCTAATTACATTACCTAAAAACTCTACGTAGAGCGAAAAATTTTGGCGCGCCAATTCATTAGAAGAGTGTGCCCAAGTATTTTTGAGATTGAGGAGGCATGGGAGGTGGCTGGAGCAATGAATGGTAGGCCACGGATGCACGATGAGCTCGTCGGCTTGGACAAACCCCCTCCGAGATGGGTGAAGCTCAATACTGATGGTGCACGAAGAGGGACAACAAACAAATTTGCTGCGGGTGGCCTACTGAGGGATAACAATGGAATGTGGGTTTCCCAGCAACGTTGGTACCTGCTCAGTCGTCAACGCTGAACTCTGGGCTGTCTTACAAGGATTATAGATGGCCTGGAACCTTGGTTTTAAGAGAATAACGCTGGAGGTGGATTCACACAGTTGCCACCATGCTCTCGGAGTCAAATTCCACAAAATTCATCCTGCGTTTCAACGTTATTGGATATCAAACGTTTCTTGGCACAAGATTGGAGAGTTGAAGTGAAGCATATATATCGCGAAGCTAATTCTTGTGCCGATTAACTTGTTAACTACGGATTTACGATGCCTTTTAGATCCCACCAGCTAGGTAGACCCCGAAGGGGTTAAGAACACTTTTGTTGAGGGATATGAGTGATGTAGGTTTCCCTCGTGCCGTTGTAATTCCGGACTAAGCTATCAATGAAATTTAGGGGCCTAAGCTCCCTTCTAATTAAACAAAAAAATCGGTTGCTACGAATACCAGAAGTTTAGAAATTTCTATTGGCCTTGAAAGTGAAGATCAGTGGCCGTAAAGTAGGACCTCTTGGACTAGTACACGTTATGGACTAGTATAAAATCGGTTGCTAATTTATTTTACAATACAGTCGTAGCGTGTGTTACGTCTCGTTTCAATTGTGTTGACTTGATTTTATCTACTATGGGTTCTCCTTGGCTTTTCTATTTTGACCATGGAATTCAGTTGTTCTTAGCTTAATATTGACCTTTAAAATATTCAAAAGCACAAGTTCTTTTCATGTTTGTCTTTTCTTTCAAGCCTTTGAAAATCTCCAAGCGATTATGGTTAATGTCTTCCAAAGGTATGGTATGGTCTCGCATATAACCCATACCTTTTCTTTTTGAACTGGTCATATAACCTATACATAATGGACAAAAAATAGCAAAAACCATTAAATACCTATTAGATAGAAAAGATAACAAAAAGATATTGGTACGGGTGGGAGTAGGTTGAGAATATGTATTTATATATAAATAAATTGTTATAATATTATACAATCTCGTATCTACATTTCTCAAATCTTATATATTAATTTATCGCTGAATTGTCACTAAATATATGTTAAAAAAATATAACATAATCCAATTAGTCAAATAAAAATAGAATTTAAATTTTGCTAATGAAACAAGACTTAATCTCGTTTTAATATTGTAACGTATCCTACTCCCGGCCAAATGTGTTTAACCTTGGAGTTCTCTCAGGATGTGTGCCGGAAAAGAAGGTGCACCTTGTTGATATGGATAGTCAAATCAAATCACTTAAGCATTTTAAACAGTACATATCATTTATGGGGTATCACATTCACCCCTCCTTAAATACGCGACGACCTCGTCGCGCCAGAATCAGTCAGTCCCAGAATCCCTCGTCTTCCAGTGCGTTCGATCCCTGAACCACACCGTACTAGCCGAGGTGATGCTTTGATACCAAATGTAACTCCCCGTGATCCGACCGACTGTCTCCACAGACCAACACAGGTCTTTCCCAGCGTATTTTGTCCTCACTCACACGCATCCCAAAAAATTTTCCAGGAGGTCACCCATCCTAATCCTACTCCCGGCCAAACGCGTTTAACCATTGAGTTCTCTCAGGATGTATGCCAAAAAAGAAGGTACTCCTTGTTGATATGGATAGCCAAATCAAATCACTTAAGCATTTCAAACAGTACATATCATTTATAGGGTATCACAAATATAATAATTTATCATATATGAAAATATTTTTCAAGATTTTAGCAAGTTTTTAAAATTTATCTGAAGATGAATTATCATGCCCATTTGTGAATTTAAATATTTTTTTTGGTAAGTAGATTTAAAGATATATATGTTCTTGAATTGTCAAGTTATAATTTAAATACTAATATCAATCCGTCCAAGGAGATGAAAAGATCAAGTTTCATTTCAAATGTTTGCTAATGGTTTTATTGGCATCGAATTGGATCCTGATTTCAGAAGACCAGTATGTATCGTTCTGGACAAAAGCGGAGCTGTTGGATCAGGTCCAATAAAACTCTCACGAATCTGACAGCCAATATTGAGGCAGAGTAATTTTGTACTTTTAACACAAACTTGAATATCCAATATCTGCGGTTGGAAAGAGAATATGCGAAAAAACAGAAACCATCTCCGAGATTTTGTCCTGGATCTTCGACCTCCCTTTTGATTTGATTTTCAAATCACTCGCCAAAAACTTCTCCCGCTATTCCTCTTCTTCTCACGATCTTCTCATGTTCTTTCTTCTCGTCCACATTTTCTTCGGAATTATTTTCTGTAATCTTTTGGGGTGATGTTCCGTTTAATTTTCAGTAGAATTTTAGGTTTTGGTTTTTTTATATTTAGGATTTATGCAGTTTTTTAACAGAGATTTAGGATTCATGCACGAGGTTTATCGTTATATATTTTTTTCACTTTGCTCTGTCTATTAATAGGGATTTATGGTTCATGCATGAGATTTTTTGTTTGGTACTCGTCTTTGGTCTGTTCTTGTTTACTCATTCAAGCTAATATGACATAAAAAGGTATCTCTGAGTCGTGAAAAATAGGCCAAACCATAAAACTGCATATTCTGTCATAACAGAGCATGACCATTCTGTCATAAATAGTTCCTTATAATAGGACAAACCTTTAGTATGTCATTATTTTTTGTCATAAAAGTGCATACCATTCTGTCATAACAAAGCATGACATTTTGTGTAGTTTGATGCCACTTTCGTATGAACTGATCTACAAATTTATGTGGCATACCATTTGAATTGATCAAGTTTGCCTCTCTTACCCAGAGATTTTATTTGTGTTATGCAGATGGCCCCTCTGTATAAGGTTTCCTCCAAACCCAGCTGTATGATACCTGTAAATGACACGTTGTTTGTTAGCAGCCATATGAGTGGTGCAGATTAACGAATCAGGTTCATAAATGAAGCACGGTTTGGGTACCTGCTTGAACTTCAAGAGCAAGATATTTCCACCAACGGAGATGTCATATTTTGTTGTGAAATATGGGTGAGTACAACAACTGCTTATTCCTGCATCATATGTCAACGAAAGCTATGGCAACCCGTTTAGTGAGCGTGATATCGATTTAGCTTCAACTGTATTCAACGAAGGAAAAAGGATGGTCAACTGCAAGCATTTCTTGGAAATGTATGGATTAGATTTCAATGCCGTACTGCATATCAACCTATCAGATATAAAGGACATATCGTTGGGTGGATCAGGTTGTTACAGATGTAGATTGGGTGAAATTCTACATCCTCTATAGCATTGGTATTTTTTTTTGGCCTGGCACATCTGAGGTGGTTAATTGCAAGTACTACACCTACATTAATCCATTGTCTGAGTCGATAATCTACAACTGTAGCAAACTTATTTCCGAAAAGGCAATTCATGAGTTTAGCAAGTGTCTCCAAAAGACTGTTGGAGTTATCAAGACTAGAGGTACTGTTCATATGTTGATGGAATACGTCAAACACATTGAGTTGGTTACTGCTGGTGGTACTCACAGCGCACCTTCTTCTTCCCGTGCCCGTGATGGCTGCCAGTTCAGTCCCTCCAAACCTCGATAGGCAAACATGTTTGTGAGAAAGGTGATTCTTACATGTAGTTTTAAATTTCTCTTATTGTATTATTTCCTTAATATTTAATATGTTCGAATATGTTAATTACTTATTTTGACAATGCAGTTGTATGAAGAATTAGGTAAAATCCAAGTTCAACTTTATGGTTTGAAATCTAATACAAGGAGGATTAAAAAAATGATTCAAAGAAAGAGTAAGGGGAAGGGAGTGAAAGAAGACGAGGAGGAGGAGGAAGAGGGTGAAGAAGATGACGAAATTTATGAGGAGAAGGAACAGGAGCAAGAGTATGATGATGAAGAGCCTAGCTTACATAAACAATCTGATAACGAGGAGGTGAATCATCAGAACAAAAGGAAGAAAGGGGCAAGTATGACTTTTTGTCTCTGTTCCCTCAAGGGTGAGTAATTCATTCTAAATACAATTATATAAGCATGCCATATTTTTAGTGTCATACCTTTTTGTTCCTTTTATCATGACATACAATTTTGCTCTCTTTTGACAATCTAGAAATGTAATTCAGTCCAAAGATTATGATTCCCATCGCATCTTTGATAATTCAAATTTTGTCAAATTATGTTTTGTCGTAATAGATGAGGCCACAGAATATTTTGCTGAAAAATAAAGGAATGGGATAATTTGATGGCCATGATATCACAGTTATTTTGGGTGTGAGTGTAGCAGATGAGCAGGTGCTTCCTGATGTGCCTGTACAAGAAGTGAAAGCCAATCATCCAAAAAAAACGTAGCAATTTGCTTAAGACTCCATATAGGGAGGGGAAGGTGAAGAGGAAGAGGGGGCAAATGAAAATCTAGCAACTGCCATCGAGAATGCAGATGATGAATCACCTTCTCGTCTTAAGAGGGAGAATAATGGCAAATGAGTTCCAAATACAGATGATGTACTATCTGCTGTTGATTGGAATTCTGTTACCGAGTTGGACGATTCTGAGTTACAAGCGCTTGAAGAAGAGCCCATGCTTAGCAAATCCACCAGATACAAATAGCAAGTTGAGGGAATAATTAATCAAACAGAAGCGGCTAAGGTAGCCAAAAAGTCTACCTAGAGTTGACTGATGGTCAGAAGGATATTATTTGCAATATGCCACCGAGAGGAGATCGAAGACACTCATGTAAGTTACATCTTATGTCATGAATTCTTTTATTTTTTAGAATTTGTATGTTTTGTAATATTTGATGATCCTCTTTAGAGGAGAGATTTTTGGATGGGATGGACATCAACAATTGTTGCGCACTGAGATAAAATCTCTACTCCTAACGATATGGATTTTGTCATCCGTTGTCGATTGGTATCTAAATATTTTCTCAAAGGTAAGGCAGTCTGTGGTGAAAGGATTGATCATGTAATCTTCCTAATCTAATTCGTTGCGAGTATTCTTATCCTTCATATGCAAAAGTATTTCTAATATCAACCGTCATGTTATACCATTACATACCATTTTGAGTATTTGGTGTATACCATTTTGTATATAGAGCACATAACATTTTGATCATCCACTGTATAACATTGAGACTATGTATGATACATCAATTGTGATCATTGCACATAAGATACCAATTTGATTATCTGATCATTTTTGTATATATCAATGTAGCTTAAGTGTTTGAAGTCTTCCCGTCTCTTCATTGACATAAATCCTAAGCAAATATTTGGTCACGTAAAAGATATTAGAGATTACATTGATGCAAGTTTCCCTTTTATCAATGAACGCAAGGCAAAAAATTATTATTTAAGTGTCATAGTTTTATATTTGATTATGTTGGTGAACGGGATCTTTCCATGGTTCTATGAGAAGCACTTCATTATGTACATCATTGATGTCGATGCGAAAGGATGTTTCATCCTTGACAGCTTACCTATCAGTGAAAGAAAGACAGAGTTGCTAGTCGATAATGGGAGGAAGATTATGAGACTTTTTGTTCACTTTTTCAATAGATTTTGAACATTACACATTGGTGTGTACCAATTTAAGGGATTCTGAAGCAACTTAATGGTTGCAGTTTTGGTTTTTTTGCGTGCCTCTTTTGCGAATTCTACACTTCTGCTTGGACCAAAGGTCTGATCAATCCCACATATGAAGAAGAATGGCCAATAGTTGTATTTATTATCAATTTCAGGAAGAATATGTTCTTTGAAATGGTGGTACATCCAGATAATCTCATCCTGCCATGGACGTTAAAAAAGGCCACAGAAAGAAAAAAGCGAAAAGAGATGAAGAAGGCATGCAAATGAGCAAAAGAAGATGTCATGTGGGTCTTTGTGTTTTGGGTTTTTGTGTTGTTGAACTTATGAACATGGTAATTTTTTGTAACAGTTTATATTAGATGTAATTTGTGGGGAATAAAACTATGGATGATCAGTAGGATGATTCGTGTTGTGCAATTTGTGTCCAATTTTTTTCTTTGTGCTTAGGATGTGATATTATTGTAATTTTTTTTTCAATTATACTTCTTTCTATGACACCATCTTTTAGGTGGTTATAAGCAAGATTACATAGTTGATTCTCAAGAATTGTGTTATGTGTGTTTTAAAAAATGTTTATGCTTTGACATGATTTTTTTTATTCTATTGTGATTGTCGTATTTTTTTCGTGCAACCTACGTAATCATTTTCTCTATTTTTACCTTATATGCCATGCAATAACTTTTATCTTTTTTTCAGAAAGGGAGTAGGTTGTGGGTATAATGTTGAGCTACTTACAATATTTCATGATAATTTTTTAAAGAATCAAAATGATAATTATTTGGGTTTATACTTGTATAACTATTTGATCAACTATCTCTATTGATTTTTTCAAATTCGAGTTCAAAAGATTAGAATTTTTTTATTTTTGTTTATAAAACAAAATGTCTCGGGGCTCATTAAGCAATCAATCACCCACTACATAACATAAATTATGTCAACTCCTAAATACATTCTAACAGTTGGATACCATAAAGAAAAAAACTGTCATAACGAATCTAGCACCACACAATAGTAAAAAAAATGTAAATTGCTAAAGAAGAAATGGTTTGTAGTGGGACTAGTAGACCACTTTCTATCCTTCGGAAACAAAGTGAAGAAATAGTGTTATTCTCGACATTTATAACTATAACATTCTGAAAATATGAGACGCGAATTGAGATGTTTGCTAACAATATGATATAATAAGTTTTGTTGAACTCTACTACTAAAACCTAATTTACTCTTTATTT
Source organism: Hypericum androsaemum (assembly GCA_963995505.1). Classification (NCBI taxonomy): domain Eukaryota; kingdom Viridiplantae; phylum Streptophyta; class Magnoliopsida; order Malpighiales; family Hypericaceae; genus Hypericum; species Hypericum androsaemum. The sequence continues at coordinate 16,655,769 of OZ023182.1, forward strand.
TTCATTCTTGATTAGTTTTGTAATTATGTAAATATTTGATAACTTTTTGTAATAATTTTTCAAAATGTTTGCTTTTTTTGAAACAAATCTCATCATCTAATCTTAATATTTTCAAGTTTATCACAATCTGTTATACATCTTTCAACGTCAGAAAGCAACACAATCACATTTGTGAAAACTGAAACGACAAGTAACCACGAAGTATAGAAATTGTCACACCCCAAAAACTCGAATGACATGGAAATTTTAGAGGTCCATAGAAATTGTCACTTGATTGCTTTTCTCGGGATGCATTTCGTCCCTAGTAATCATAGTCATGGTCACGACTTTTTTGTTATACAGCAATACTACATATCTTCCGCTAGAGGGCTTTCGAGGTTGGTGGGAGTCTACAAAGCCCCATGTAGCCAACATTTTGCTAAAACTATTTGAGGGCCAATGACCATTAGAAGCTTCGATCAATAATCAAAATTCTACGAAACAAATATGAAGTTATCTTATGCATATTCTCGGCCCAAGTTCTATATTGTTGAAGCAATGGAATGGCTTTGCTTCCGCTTAGATATCTTTTCCACCATTACTTTTGGTTTCTCAGTATTTTTCATAATTTTTTTCCATAATGGAATTAATCCAGGTCAGTAGTTCTTTCTCATTAAATTATATTGTGCTACATTTTTTTCCTTTAAGTTGCTTCTCCCTGCTTGCCATTCATTCTGAAGCCATCACTGGTTTAGCCGTAATCAACGGTTCGACCTCCTCAGCCTAATCTACGTTCGACCTCCACAGTCGGTGACAGTGTCTAGTGACCAAATGTCTCACCGCATTAGCTGGCTGAATGTGGGTTTTTCTGGGTCAATATTGGAGCTCCCATATTAGCTGCTCCTAATAAGGAACCGCCTTCTCCTCTTATAAATAGTTTAGGATCAAGATGTTTGCTTACAATAATGATGTATTACGTTTTGTTGAATTCTATACTAAATCTAATTTTACACTTTTTTTTCATTCTTGATTGGTTCAATAACTTGTGCTTCAAAAAATGTAGGTTGCACAAATTCTTATAGAGCGTAGAATATGAAAGAATGAAAAGTTGGACTCTTGATTAGAAAATTTAGGCAAATTTTAAAAAGTATCTTATCCTGAATTATGTGAAGCATCTATGGATTGATATATCTGTAATTATTCTTGATTCATGGTTATGGCCAAGATATTAATATCAATCTACTGTAGAAGATTAAAAGATCAAGTTATATTTCACGTATTTGCTAACAGTTTATTAGGAATTTATTTTTGTTCAAACTTCTTTTAGGCCAAACTTTTGTTTTCGTGCTTATGATGTGATATTATTGTATCTTATTTTTTTATTATATTTTTCTCTCTATAACAACATCTTTTATGTGGTTATAAGAAAAATTATTCAGTTGCTTGACAAGTTTTTAGTCTACGTGAACGATGTCATAAAAATTGTTCATGTTTTGACAAGATTTTTTTATTTTTCTATTGTGTTCATATTTTTTTCTTTCATGCGACTTGTGTAATCATTTTCTCTCTTTTCACCTTACGTATCATGGAATAAATTCTTGAGTTTTTTTTAATGAGCTAACATGTAGGTATAATGCTAAGCTATTTATAGTATTTTGAAGTAATTTCGTAAACAATATCGGAAATTGTAAATAAATGATAGACATGCCGTGTAAATGTTAATTTTTTTGGGTTTGTAATCCTTAAACTAAGTAAACATTTGATCAACGTTCTCTAATGATTTTTCAAATTTAAGTTCAAATGAATAAATTGCTCGCTTACAATAATAATATAGTTTGTATAAATTCTATTACTTAATCTTATTTTGGTAAATTACTCTCATGTCTCTAGAGTTTGTAATATCGCCTCTCGAGTTTCTCAATTTTCAAAAATATTTTTTAAGTCCCTCATTTTTTGTTTTATTATACTCTCGGGTCCTTACTGACGTCATCAGTCATTTTATTATTATTTTATCTTTGAAATGACTTTTATATCCTTATCCGACCAACTAAAATCTCCGGTCATCTTTTCCGGGGAACACTACTTCCGGTCATCTTCTCTGATGAACAACATAATATAATTCAAAAATTCCTTGCCCAATTGAAGTTATTTTTAAATAAAAATCAAAAAATTCATGTTTTTCAATTCTCTGTAAATACAGCCAAATATTGATATATATTCCCAAAATTATCCACATTTCAATCTTATTTTAATTCTCAATATTTTTTCAATTCAAGAGATTATCCAAACTCTCAATATTTTTTCAATTCGACATTAGTAATTAAATATGTAATTTGAATCTTCTATATTTCTAATTTATCATTTCACGCATCCATTTGTAGCTTGATTTATTTTTTTAATTTTGTATTCGAACTTTTGTAATCTTAATTTTGTTAATTAATTATAATTTTTCCTTGTTATAATTACGGGCGCATAAATTTTTTTTATTTATTACAATTTACATGTAAACATTAATTGATTATGGATAATATGTGGATGAGAAAAAAATTAATTATTTATTTGATGACAAGTTCACGGTAACACTAGCCGACGAATTTTGAACATAAATGTGTGTCCTAAAGTATGGACATGTATCAACAAGTACTTAGATTAACTGGTAAGTGAGTTGTTTTAGCTTAACAATGTCTCAGATTTGAATCCTTAGGAACGCAGCAGTGCTAAATACTTGTTGGGAGAGCTTTTCCACCTTCAAAAGGTCCTACCCGGCTCGAACTTGGATTAGTTTGTCCAGTAGGCCAGATACCAAGTGGTCTAAACCAAAAAACATATATCGACATGTCAAATCAAAAACTCCCACGTATGTGAGAAATTTTTTAAAGAACTCATGCACGATTTCATCTGTATTTGTAATGTGTTTCCATAATTATGTTAACATCAGTTCTCTAGCAAGCCCGAATTTGGTGCTGCAAGACCTCCAACAGCATGGTGCGGATAACATGGGTCGGTCTGCGCGCGTGATGGAGAACTTATAATATCATATACTACATAGGAACATTTTATAATTTCATCTGTAAAAAGTGTGTTGTGCCACTGTTAGCACGTGTTGTACAATTATTAATTTCAGTTGTACGATTGTTATTCGCGTGTTGTACCATTATTAGTCGCAAACATATTGCTGGGGCTCTAACAACACTAAATCCGACCCCTTCTCTGACATAGGAAAACTACAGGGTGTTGCTACCTTACGAACTTTGTGTCTATAAAGTCTACAAAAAGGACTATATCTCGTTTGGTATACATGCTTGTGTTTGGTATAAACGTGTCCAATTCTAGTGTCTGGCATAAAACTATTGGCAAATCTATAAATAGATACATAAACAGGTTCCTTTCTTCATCGAACCTTTTCTATGAAATGAACAAAGCTACAGATCATTAATCTCCTTCATATTAGTATAGATGTCTTAGAGACAATCGATATAAGGACATTATACTTGATGACATTCAGTTATATTATTAATGTTTATTAATAATGTTCGGCATTACATAAATAAATATAATGTTTGATTGTTTACATATATTCATGTTTATGTTCCCATGAACTAGTGTTGTCATTGAGAATGTGAGATATCAGATGACTATACACGTAGTTCTTAAAGAGCCACAATCAATGATCATCGAGAATGAGATATCGATGATGCGATTGAGATTGGTGTGCGATCTGCATCATATCCTTAGAGGATGTAGTGGTTCTCACAACTACGAGATACTAGGTATTTCATGATGGATGCACAGATACTTTGGAGAGTATTGGCATACCCGACCGAGAAACTGTTTGGTGTATTCTATTTACGTGTCTACGGGAATATCGGTTTGTGGAGTAGTGCAATAGTCCTCCGACTTGAGGTCAATACGCACGACATGTATGGAGTGATGGACTTTGACCATGACCAAAGCTTACACTCCTGACGGGATAGATACGGCATGTGTTGGGTACATCACGAAGTGCATGTGCGTGGTAGTTGAGCCAAGAATAGGATTCATTCCTCAAATAGACTTGGAGAGAATACTTGTCTTCTCATAACTAATTGGATCGTTAGTCATTGGCCAATGCACGTCACTTTTGGAATGGTGTCTAAAAGTGACAATATGATCAATTAGTATAATGAGATAATATAATTAAGTTATTTGAATAGACACTTAATCATATTCTAGACTTAATCGAGTATTCGCGAATGAAATGACCGTACCACTATGAGCTTCACATTACAGGTAGTTGTAGTATCCTCGCAACGTACCTCATATGTTGAGATTGTCTGGTCTATTGTCTAGGGTTCGACTAAGACCATTAGTTCGACTAATCGCTTGGCATGTGAGGGCCTATGGATCACACAACAAGTAGTATTAGTTTACGAATTGAAGTTGATTAGATTAAATATTGATTTGATCAAGAATATTTAATCTATGGAGAAATATTATAATTCTATTAGATAGAATTATAATTATTTAATTAAATTAGATTTAATTAATATATAGTAAAACTAATTAAGTGTTGGACTATTTGATTGGATCAAGTAAATAATTAAATGGGCTTCTAGGCCCAAATTAATTATTTGAGCAACCAAGGGCATATTGCCTTGATGCCCAGGAAGAACTCCTACATTAGGAGTTGCTTTGGCCATTAGTTTTCTATATAAATAAAAGTATTGCCTAGGCTTAAGGGAACGACTTAATTTGATCTAGACATACAATATTTCTCTAGCGATCTTTGGCAAAAAATTCTCCTAGCGAATTCTCGAAGATATCAACTGTCAAGAGTTCGTTGACAAAGACTACGTGAATACCATAGTTGAGGATTTGATCTACAACGTACTGTAAGAATTCTCTAACTATGTTGTTATCTTGATTTTATGTTATATAGCCATGATCAGATTCAGTGTTGGTGAAAATTTTAACTTCCGCTGCTGCGAACCTAGGATTCGTGTTTATAAAACTCAACACTTCAATCATAGATCGAGCAGTTTCGAGCTTCATTACATTGGTTTTCATCAGACATCCGTAGGAGCGACATGCAAACATAATCTGTACAAATGCGAGTTCAGAAGGTACTAAGAAATGTGACCACAATCACATTAAAGAGTATGTAGCAAGAGTAGAACTGTACAGAAGGTCAACCCAGATTGCATTAGTCACAGGAACTGGGCTACACCAAGAATTTGGATATCCAACTAGTCAACGCACGTGTGAGAGGCTCAGAGTACGCAATCAATTACTATATAATCTTCAACGAGGAAGACTTAACAAGTGTTCCCCTCATGCTAGTACAAAACTGATTACCGAAAGGGAGTGTAGTGAGGCTGAAGAACCTCACAGGTCTTGGTTGTCCGTCTGAAGGTTCATGATCTGGGAGACGACGAGCTTGGAGAGCTCACTGATTGTTGCTTGCACCTGGTAATCATCAGGCTGTCTGGAAGAGCCTGACGACAATGAGCTTGATCGGGTGTATTCGTTTGCAGCAGTAGTCGTCTTTGTTGATGAGCGCAGAACTCTAACCAAATCTGTCTGGCACAAGGGTCTTGGAGCCTACCGATTAAAGAAGGAAAAAAATGAGTTGAGAAAGCCAAATAACAAAAAAAAATCTATCCCTTCCAACCCAAATATATTTTTCCACAGCAACATACTCCGTTTCAAACTACCTACAGAACAAAAGCAACCATATTTCCCTCTATCAAATTATCCTATAAAATCCATTAAAAAAGATACCACAAAGGGACAGGAGATGCAATTCAATCAAAGAGTACTAGTTAGCAACTTCAAGCTCTCGGGGACCTCAGCAGCAAATATGTGAACTGAAACAGTGGTAGTTATTGCTTATTTCTACAGTTGCCAACAAAAATAATTTGCAGAGACTATGGCACGAACCAAACACGGGTTGAGTGGAAATAGGTATAATATACTCACACTACATTTCTTTCCCTTCTTCTCCTCATCCAGTAGTTCTCTGATAGGAAAGTAAGCGGCTTTCTTGCACAACTCCAGAAGATCTGATCCTGTGTAACCTTCACATAAACCTGCTACAAATTCGAAATCAATAGCATCATCAACCCTTTCACCCCTCAGAACAACCTTCAGTATCTCAGCTCTCTCTTTGCAATCAGGCATCCCAATCTCAAAAGCCTGTGGAAGACGCCTAAGTATCGCTTCATCAAGTTCTGATGGACGATTTGTTGCAGCAAGGACCATCACTCTTGCGTTTTCTGTTATCAGTAATGACATAATAAGACAGGCAAACATGTTAAAGAAAGCAAATTACTAATACTGGATTAAGCAGATACTTGTGTGCTTAGTAGGAAGGGAAAAAGTATGTCTCTTTAATACAAAAGATAAGTCATCGAGTAAAAAGGCTATTAATAATCAAAGAGCCCATGCTTAGAGCTGGACTGACTGGAAATAACCACTATTCTGTTAGACATGTGAGCATACTACCTCTTCCCCTCCATTATTTCATCCCTTTCTCTCTTATGAACAACATTCCATTCATATACAAAGAAGGGTGAATTATATACTTGCAAGTCGATATGATTTGCTGTAGTAATAAATTGAAGGACAAGATGCAAGTTAGCATCGCAGAATCAAGTACGCTCACAAGCTCAGCTAATGGGAGAACTTACGATCTGTTGTAAACCCATCCCACAAAGCCATGAACTCAGTCTTCATATTAGTCATTGCCTCGTGGTCTGTGTTTCGTCGCTGACCCAAAAAACTGTCAACCTCATCAATGAATATAATAGCTGGCTGAAGTTTGTAAGCTAGACTGAAAACAGCAGCCACTGCAAAAAGATAGAGACAAGTAAATTGATCGGCCGGGAGGAGCCTCATAACAAAGAGAATATGCAAAATTCAACGAACCCCCGGATAGATGTTCAAAAAGCTTCCAAGACAATAGAATAATAAGATCATTATGAAGCCCATCACAAAACTTTCCGAAACAATTACCTCAAGTAGGAGAGGAGCAGAGAATTCAAACACTCACCAAGTTTCTGTGCATCACCAAACCACTTGCTCATAAGATTGGAGATTTTCACATTGATAAAAACAGCTCCAGACTCCTTTGCAATGGCCTTGGCAAGCATGGTCTTCCCGGTCCCTGGGGGCCCATATAACAGGACCCCTTTCTGGGGACCAAGAAGCTTCCCGTAGGAAAAGAGTTCAGGTCTGCGCAAAGGAAGGATCACCAATTCATACAAAGCTTGTTTTATTGCCTCCAAACCTCCGATTGAATCAAATTCAACATCAATGTGATCAGGATTGATGACATCGCACGCAATTATATCCTGTCCAAAAAAAGAAGAAAAATGTAAGGCACCACTTTCCTTACGAATTACTGATTCCAGAGGCTCATTTACATGATAAAGACAACAGCCTTAAATACATGTATCTAATTTTGCAACCCAGACCATGAAAGATACAAAAGGGTGACCAACTTTTGGTATGTACAACGCAAATAACTTTCTTCTCCAACAAAGAGTCAAGACCGAGACATGCCAATAGTTTAATCACGTATTGGCTGGTGGCTACATCCTGTTCAGAGTTCACTCTGCCACTATGTCTAAGCCCAACACCTATAGATCACTAATTAAGAACAGCTACTAACTGCATGGACTGCCCTAGTTGTGGCCAGTGCCAACAATATACAGGTTAGCACTTGATGAAGTACAGCCAATTAACAAGGCAAGGACTAGTACTAGTTCGACTTAGCGCAGAGTTTCAGTCACACTACAAAGCCAACGCAAAATGTATAAGACTTTGTAACGGAGCAGCCAAAATGAAACTACTCCATATGATATCACTACAGAGTAACACGCAAGAAGAACAAGTTGGCAGACACTGCCAACACCTGAATCATTCATAACCATGTGAATGCCACCAAGCTAGAGGGTTAAATAATTCCAACATCGAGCACCCAATGCAATCCCTAAGCAAAAAGAGACGAACAAAATACAGCACGAAACGAACAAGCTTGCAAATTTCGGTACATGGGGCCTGCATTATATGCAACCACAAGAAGGCACCCCCGGGCTAGAAATGACACTTGGTGTCCCACAACAAACAATCGCCTATAGCTCAAACAACCACAAAACCGGAGTGCCTTTCTACCCGGAAACCAAAATCCCATCCTAAACCAAAACCCATATCCATAATCCACCTCCCCCACCAGCATCAATCTCCTCACCACCAAACCAGAAAAAAAAAACCTAAATTTCACAATCTTCACCCCAATTTATCCAAACCCTCGTGGGGGTACCTCGTAGGGATTGGTCTGGATGAGGGGGCGGCCCAAGCGCTTGGCAATCTCCTTCTTGTGCTCGAGCGCCTTCTTCGAGGCCTCCCGGTTGGGGTCCAGGTGGCGCAGCCCCACGAACAAAACCAGGCAACTAAACGCCGCGCTCGCCGCGTACAGCATCAGCTCGTGCACGAACTTTGTCTGCGTCGACGAACTCCCCATTTCTCCCCCAAAGAAAGAACCCAACTTTCTAATCTCGCGCGCCTTGTGAAGGCAATAAAAATGAGGAGAAGAAAAAAAAAAGGGTTTTGTTTTGTGGGTTTTCTTGGGGAGGAGGAGGAGGAAGGTTAAGGAAGACGAGGGGTTTTTGGGAATTTAATTGATTTTCTTCGTTTGGAAGATAAAATTAAAATCCAGGGTCGGTCGGTCTACTGTACGGATTGGGCCTGCCGTGGGCCCATGAAATTTGGCTTCTGTTCCGGCCTCTCATAACATTTGTGTCTTTTCTTAAAAACTGAAATCGAGTTCAGCTAAAAAGTATTTTATTTATACCACCTGGCTCTGTTCGTCTAGGCCTGACCTGCCCACGATTTCGGAACCGGCGATTTTGCGATCCGAAAATATGGAACATAAAATCGAAGCTCTCTCATATATTTTGTGACGGTTTATGAAATAATCGGTTATGGTTGAACTAGCAGTTCAATTTTTTTGAACAAATAAAAAAATTCCATGGTATAGTTCAAAAAATCAAAATTTGGTTTAGTGGTTTCGAAACCACTGGTACCACGATTCTATGGTTACGACGACTTTCTAATAGTCGAAATCGTAACCAGAACCTTATGGGATGGTTCATGGAACCTTGGTCACGATTCAAGTTCTGAAACAGCTAGTTGGGCAGTTTTATTCGAATAAAACTTTTGAAATGTAGGAAAATTGTCCGAACAAATATTTAACACAACTACATTTCTAGAATAGAATGACGACCGTAACAGATGTCTGCTCAATCCGAAGGAAATTATGAAAAATGAGCCCCAAAGAAAGTTCCTTACTCCAAGGCTTTTTTTATTTTTCTCCTGATTTGCTACTTAGGGGATGAATATTGTGGACTTAAACCGTCATTCGTTCGCACTGTCGAAGGAGGTTTTTTCCTCCGACTGCCACCCCGCCAAAAAACACTACAATTAAGTCTAGCAGTATGCTGCCAGTAGTCAGAATTGCTATTTTTCCACCGCGTTGTGTATTTCGCGTCATTGTCCGGCGTCTTACCTCTATTTGTCTAGATGTACTCTAAGTGGGTTCAAGTGCCTGAATCAAACAATTTATTATAAATGAATAAATCTCTAATATTATAAATTACTAGGAATATGTATCTAAACTTAGATATTTTGGGACTGAGATTGTGTAATGCTTACTCTGAAGCTTTACATAATTATTATGAAGATATGCGATTGATTAGAACTCAAAATATCTTAATTAAATTAGAATAATTTTTGTAATTGATCTAAGTATTTTTTTGGTGAGTGATGCCAAAATTTTATTACAATGGAAATCTACGGAACGAACATGTTCTAAACAAAGACCTTTCCACGCTGATTTTCAAATATCATATTTTCATCTTCTCTACTAGATCTTCATTTATACGTCGTCATTTTATCTCTAAATTCTTTCGAGAAAAGGAGTATACCTCAAGGAAGGTAAATTCTTATTGGAAAACAGAAAAGTTTCTCAAAAAAGAATCTATATCGTAGATGGAAAATTAAATAGATTTAGGTGGAATCTTACCTACAAAAGAGGCCTACAGGCTACAGGAGCCATTGTTGACCAAGGGACGTGAGATTTTTAGAAATTTGGCTTTCTTTCTTTTGGATGGCACACGCAATCTCTGGCAATGATAATAAATGCCGATCTGATACTGACCACTGTACCTTACACACACTGCGGTTCGAGGTCCTCGAGAATCTTAACCGGTGGATGAATTGATTCAGAGGACACATGTTGTTTTTTATGTTTAATATTGTCTTTTATATGAATTAACTAGATCGATTAATCTAAATTTGAGTTAGTAAAATTTTTTAAAATTGACAAAATTTTCTTAACATGTATTTAATACTGCTGTTAATCCAAAAAATTTGAGTCATAGATTTGATTAAACTTGAGAACGCATTTATCAATTGATCTAAATGATTGTTTGCAAAGACTAAGAAAAAAGAGAACATATATTGTTGTAGTTGATATAGCACATGATTATAAAATTTTCTAATTCAAATATAAATCTTATAAAACTTTAAAAAAAATTCAAATCTGTTACAATAAATATTTAAAATTAATCTGTTGCAGAAACTCCAACCTAAGGCCACGCGCGCCGGAAAAAAGAAACTACACTTTCATCTCCGAACAGAAAAGACGTGACGTTATTGCTTCATCCCTCCTGGATTCGCCTCTCCTTCAATTATTCTTTTCTGAAGTGGCCAAGTATTCAAAATTCGTTACGGCTTTTATGTGCTCTCTTTAATTTATCTCCGCCGGTTCAAGTCGAGGCATCCATTCCTCTAATACTTTTTCCGTACTTGGTTTCTGGCAATTGTAATTAGCTCTTTCCATTTGTTTTTTTAAGTAAATTATTACACTATGATATTGCCAAGGTTTGAACCTTAGACTTCTTAAGTATTTACAACGTCTTGTGCCGTTGGGCTACAAGCTCTTTCCATTTGTTACATATAGATAAATAACAAGTCGTTATTTAATATTTACCTTAGTAAAAACTATTTTGTTTTATTTGTAAAATTTAATTCGAAGGTTTTAAAAAATGATTCAGAAATCGACCAGAATTTCTCCTAATCCTCTGGGTTGACCAGTCCGACCATAGGATTGATGGTCAAACCAGACCTTTTTTTTACTATTTTAAAATAATAATAGACTAGTCTAAAAATAGATTTTCAAATCCATATTCAGAAAATTGCTCACCAATTTATTTCATCTCTAGTTCACTGTTCTTTGTTGATTTGGTTTTTTTTATTGATTGGAGGAAATTGAGCACGTGATGCAATTTTTATTTTATTTAGTGTTGTTTTGGGACGAAATTCGATTAGACCAAATGATCCAAAGTCAAAAAATATGATCAAATTACTCGGTCTGACCAAATTTTGAACAATTTGTAAAGTGTTTGTATCAACCCAAAATTCGATGCATCCAAGTGTTTGATTCGCTGTCCAATCTTTTAAAACATTGCTCGAAATATATTTATTTAACTATCAACAACTCTGCACAATTATAAACAAACCATTTGATACCATGCCCATCAAAATTCCGTGAAAAAAAATGTGCACACTTTTTTCTATTCGGAATCAATAGAATCCTATTTAAGAACTAACCCTTATATTTTTGCAGTGTTTTAAAAAGCGGCCCGAATATTGACCCAAAATTTGGTCTGATCTTTGGATCGACTAGTCTGACTTGTCAGATTGTTAGTCGGACCAGACATGTTTATTTTTGGTAGAAATCGAGGGGCGGGTGTCCACTAATCTTTATTAATCACGTGCTAAAATACTATAAAGAGTACAACGAGGAAGGTCAACCCTCTTCATATCCTCAAAATACACATCAGTGCGAAAACTAAATGGAGTATCGAAAAGGACATAATCATATCCTATGGTTAAAGCATGTTTAGAGAGAGAGTCCGCCATCCGATTTCTCCCCCCTAAAGACGTGATGTATCTATGTCGTCTAGTCCTGGCCAAGTAAAGCTCGTGCTCGACTAATCAGGTTGGCCTGCGGGTGCTCCCTGACACAGAGGAGAGCTAGGGAGGAATCAACTTTAGCCACAATCTGTCGATAATCACGCTCTTATGCCAGCTCAAGTCCCAATACAAGAGCTCAGAGCTCAGCAACTAAAGAACTATATCATCTGATACCATTGGCAAAACCCCATAGCCAACTACCTGCTGCATCTCGAATAATCCCTCCTACACCTGATGATCCCGGGTTGCCAGTTGAGGCTCTTTCAGTATTCAGCTTGACAATGCCAGGTAGTGGGCGTGTCCATGATACAAATACCTCGCGCCTCGGAGGGAATGAAGTATTCTGGTTAATCATAACTCGGGAAAACTCATGTGCATGTGGAGATATAAGAGGGGAGGAGGGGAGAGAGAGATGGGTGGTCCTGTAACAGGCCTGTTTTGGAAGACCATGACATTTTACCACTCCAGAGCTACCAACACTTAGTAACAAAGATAGTCGCAAAAGTAGGGCCCTTGATATTTCGATATTTCAAAAATCTGTCAAAACATACGCCCAAATCTAATCTCTGCAGTCCATTTCATCCAAAACACTCGGTCGTCCATGTGGCAATAGAGCTCTCCAGACCTCCTGCGAGAACCTGCAATCGCGGAAAAGGTGCATCAGATTCTCCTCACCATTAAGGCATTTTGGACAGGTGCTTCAACTAGTCTAATGTCGTCTAAACCGCTATGTATTCGTCATTAGCCTGCTTTGAAAGAAGAGCCATGTAAAAATATGAATACGCTCGAGAACACCCAAAGACGATATCCTAGACCAAGAAACCTCCCTCTGGGTAGGCATCAACCCTCTATGCATCGCCTGGTACAACAATTTTATAGTAAAGAGGCAATCAAAAGTAGGCCCCCAAGATAGAGAGTCTGATGCAGTCGGCATAGTAGAAAGATCTGTAGCGACCAACAACGCCATCTGCGAAACCTGTAAATATTATGTTGGAATTAGTTGTTAATTAATGCCAAGAGGGCCCAATGTGGGAAGGCCCAAGGTTGGAGGGAAAGCAATCCCACATCGAAAAATGGCACAAATATTTCCAAGTTTATAAGGAGGAGCTCCAAGCTAGTGTAACATTAAATGTTCTACCTAAAGGACCGTCAGAAGCTGGTTACGAGGATGGTGCATAGCACCATCCGAGCACGAGCACGTGCATGCGGATGTGTGCAAGGCGCAATGGATGCTTGAGACGCATTGGACATTTTGAGGTACACTTTGTACTTCGCACGTACGCATCATCGTGAGGAGCCTTAAAGTTTTGGCAAATTCTGGAAGCTGGGTTGTAGGGACGCAGCGGATTGTGAGCCTGTCCGTAAAGGGACGCGAGCCAGCTAGCGAAGGGAGGCGAAAGTGACCCTTCCCACGAGAGGACGCAAGCTACTCCGCGAAGGGTTGCGAGCCAGGCAGCGGAGGGATGCAAACCAATCTGGACGGCGAAGGGTTGTGAGGTTCCCCGCAAAAGGATGCGATCCAGGCATCATGTCACATTCGTGCCTCCTCGGAAGTACCTGCGTCCGTAGCCAATAAATAGGTCTCTCCCCCTCACTTGCAAATCACCCCACTGCAACTTGCATAAGCATTTATTAGCAATTGTAGGATCTCTCTCTCTCTCTCTCTCTCTCTCTCTCTCTCTCTCTCAGAAAAGTTTTGAGTATCTAAAAGTTCACCGAGGCTTCGAGAGTCATTTTGCTACGATCTTGAAGTGCGAAGTCGAACGATTGCCATAGTCCGTAAGCACTGAATACGGAGCAATCTTGTCTTACGGAGAAAGAGTCAAACTCTTGCCTCAAATTAAATCCTAATCAAATACACCATTATCCGGACAAACAACATACTCAGCCAAACAAGTCAAGTCCCAACCTCCAGTAGAAAGCCAATAGTCAACCAGACTTGTTTATTACTTTTTTACTATTGTAAAATAATATATAGACCAAATAGTCAAAATATGGGTCTCAAAATCTAATATTTAGAAACGCTGACAAATTATTTCACATCAAATTCATTTTTTTTGTTGATTTGGAGAAATCGAGCATGTGATACTAATTTTTTTGTGTTGGTTTGGAAAAAATCCAGTCGAACTGAACGGGTCGAGTCAGAAGATAAAGTTGCACCACCCGATCCGGCCAAGTTTCGAGCGATTCGTAAAGTAGGCAAGTTAACCCCGAAACCGAGAACGAAAAAGTTCCCAATTCGTTGTCAGACTCGGACCACGTTTTTTAATACCTTGTATTGTTCAACTCAATATCTTCCAACTCAAATTGAACAGAACATTGGGCATGTTGAGGGATGTCAAATCCGCTGACTTTATTACGAAATCGGTATAGAGTGGAGAAGAGGTGAAGTCAACTTGAAGGGTCGGAAAAGGTGACAAGTGTTTAAATCTTTGAACAACCATAGTTGGAAGTCAGAAAATTCAACTCTCAGAGTACTAAAAAATACAAAGCCGACGAAGAAGAAGAAAAAAAAGGCTATGTACTACCAAATTACTGCACCCCAAAGCGTTGTACTTCTTCTTTGCAGTACATGGCGCATTCGTTTGGTGGGTTTGGTGTCCTTTTCCACACCCTCCATATTATGTTATATGCAAGTCAAACAGGTTAGAGACCTTGCCTTTTTATTTATTTGTGAATTTTTTGTACTTATAGTCAGATTTTGCGTATGATTCTTGGTATTATAAAATTTGAATTCAATATATTTTTTTAAATCTAAGTCTCATCTTTGCCTTTGCATTGAAATTGTGTCATTTATAGGTACAGATGGCTAGTAGCTGTCTTAAACTCATTGAACTAGTCTTAGGATTTTGGAGGGGAATTTTCCAAAAGGGGGTTAATTTCCCCGACAATTCCCTGAATGGGTTTGTCAGGGGATGTTTTCCTTGTCTGGGGTCGAGCTAGAAACCGCTCAGCGGGGAGCATTTTTCCTTCGCACGAAACTGCTGCTCGGACAGCGTATTTTTTGTTTTGCCAAAAACCTCTCCATCGGGAGCGGTTTTTGGTTTGCCAAAAACCTCTCCACCGGGAGAGGTTTTTGGTTTGCCAAAAAAAACCCAACCTCCACAATTTTAAATAAGCACTCTAACCAACCAATCTACAAGAGCCTATTGACTTATAACTCTATAATAAATAATATATTACTTATATACGATTTCTATGAAATATGTAATATATTACATAAATAAGGGTTCCAAACAAAATTACCCAAAGCGAAAGAAAATTACCGGGAAAATATTTTTTTTACCAAAAGCCGCTCCGCTGGGAGCGTTTTTTGTTTTGAAATTTTTTTTTGTTTGGCCTAAAACCGCTCCGCCGGGAGCATTTTTTGTTTTGCCTAAAACCGCTCCGCCAGGAGCGTTTTCTTTTTGCCAAAAATCGCTCCGTCGGGAGCATTTTCTTTTTTTATCAATTTAATTGTCTCATTTAAACCAGAACCCGGTCTTAACCATTATACAACTTGTTTATTAAAAATAAAGAGGAAGTAATGTTTATTAAAAATAATAATATTTTTGAATTCCCTTTGACAAGGTTGCAATAAAAAATTATATCTTGAAGTTAATATGAACAACTAATTTCGTAATATAATACACCCAGCTAAATACAAAAAAAATAAAGACTTATTTCATAAATACATATTTCATAAGTACATATTTATTAAATAAATAATATATTTCATACGTATTTATTTAAAAATAATATATTTCATAAATATGTATTTCATAAATACATATTTATTTAATAAATAATATATTACATAAATACAAATATATATAATATACATAAATAATAATATATTACATAAATATAGATAATATATTACATAAATATGTATTTCATAAATACATATTTATGTAATAAAAAATATTACATAAATATATATTTATGTAATAAATATTATTTTATATAAATATGTATTTATGTAATATATTACATATTTCATTGAAATCGTATATATGTAATATATTATTTATTACAAAGTTATAAGTCAATAGGCTCTTGTAGATTGATTGGTTAGAGTGCTTATTTAAAATTGTGGAGGTTGGATTTTTTTGGCAAACCAAAAACCTCTCCACCTGGAGCGGTTTTTGGTAAAGGTTGAGTTTTTTTGGCAAACCAAAAACCGCTCCAGGTGGAAAGGTTTTTGGCAAACCAAAAACCGCTCCCGCTGGAGCGGTTTTTGGCAAAACAAAAAACACGCTGCCCGAGCAGCGGTTTCGTGCGAAGGAAAAACGCTCCCTGCTGAGCGGTTTCTGGCTCGACCCCAGACAAGGAAAACATCCCATGACAACCCAATTCAGGGAATTGTCGGGGAAATTAACCCCCTTTTGGAAAATTATCCGATTTTGGAAGAGAAAAGACCAATGTGGTCGGTCCCCTAAGTCTCTTTCATGACGTGGAATTTAGTGCCTCTGTCATAGCATTGGAAGATTAGACCCATCTTTTGTGGGGTTCTCAGCGGTCGATGGCTTAAGTTTTATTTTGGTTGACGATTTTTTTACCAAATATTTATAGTTTTTATTTTCTTTTCTAGCAATAGATTTGTTGACATTTTTAGTAATAAATTTCTGAAATATTATTTTTTTGCCAATTAGTACTCAAATGGATGGCACCATATCTCAATTTCCTCTCCTTTTTTTTCCGCTCAGGTGACAAGTTGAATTCACCACATACATCTTGCACGCCTCCTCGAACATTGCATCTAAACTCCAAGGGACCTGACCTATTAGTGGTGGTCATTCACACTTGCACCGATTGCAAAAAAGATGAACCATAGTTAGATATTTGTCTGTCAAAGTGTTAATTTATGAAACCTTTGATCTTAAAATATGAAATCAAATGTTACCTAGTAAAAAATAAAGGTAAAATCAAAACCTAGGCGACTTCCACTTCGAGTCTACTTGGTCATTTATTGGTGAGTCAACTTATGTAAGGAGAATCGTCCTTTATGCAGATTTGGCCTGTGATGACACTTCATATCCATGTGGGAGCATTTTTTTTAATAACGGGCATCTCAAGTGGTTCACTTTATAAATAGCCAATACTTTGGCCATTCTTTTATAAGTTTATGATCTTCTTCTTTTTCTGACCGACTCACAAGTTTCTGGTCTGTGTAATTCCGTCTCCATCCCTTCCAAGCTGAAGAAGACAGCAACATCAAATATATATTAGAATAACAAGAAGAAGAATAAAAGGACTTTAAGGTAAGAGCTTTAAATGAACTCATCTGCATTAAAGTCTTGTCCAGCTGTAGTATCTTCCTGACCCTTGAACATGTTTGATGATAGGGAGTTTCTACTTGGTGCTCCAATGGGAGAGGAGGAAACTAGGGAGATAGATTGGGAGGAGGAGATGGAAAGGCCAGAGGTTGTGAAGAGGATAGCTCCATGGACTAAGCAGATCACTGTGAGGGGAATTGTTGCAAGCATCGGTATTGGGAGTGTATACAGTATAATAATCATGAAGCTCAACTTAACCACTGGACTAGTTCCCAACCTCAACGTCTCTGCTGCTCTGCTAGCCTTCGTCGTGCTCCGGACATGGACGAAGATCCTCAAGAAGGCGGGAATTATGTGCAAGCCTTTCACCAAGCAGGAGAACACCATCATCCAGACATGTGCTGTGTCCTGCTACAGTATTGCTTTTGGAGGTTGGTTGGTGATCGTGTGTTTTTGTGTCTGAAACAATTCTGGGTTTTGTTGGTCGATTGTGACTAGGCAGGGGAATGCATTTGCAGGTGGTTTCGGATCGTACCTACTCGGTATGAACAAGAAAACTTATGAGCTAGCTGGGGTTGATACTCAGGGAAACACTCCCTCTAGCATCAAGGAGCCTGGGATTGGTTGGATGACTGGCTTCCTCTTTGTGACCAGTTTTGTGGGGTTGTTTGCATTGGTTCCTCTGAGGAAGGTATTCTTAATTTCGCTACGAATTCATTATCGGTCGGTTGTTGGTTTGTCTGATTTCTTTGGTTGCCTTGAATCTTTTAGAGTGTTTACTTGGAACACTCAAGTTTAGTCTGTGATCATACATTCTTTGTCTTTGTAGATCATGGTAATAGATTACAAGTTGCCTTATCCTAGTGGAACTGCAACTGCTGTCCTCATCAACAATTTCCATTCTCCCAAGGGAGATTCTATGGCCAGGTAAGCACCTGGAGTGTGCCACACTATTAGCTTCAATGCGAAAAACCAATCGGATGTGAAATGACTCGAGCAAACTCGTATGCTTCTCGCAGGAAGCAGGTGACCGGCTTTCTGAAGATCTTTTCTGTTAGTTTCATTTGGGCGTTCTTCCAATGGTTCTTTGCTGGAGGGGAGAAATGCGGGTTTGTCCAGTTCCCCGTGTTCGGATTGAAGGCTTGGAAGAACACGTGAGCGTTTTTAAAACCTCTTAAGTATGTTTATCTGCTGCATCCTTCCTGCTTATGATTGATCCTTCCATTGGCATCTGCAGATTCTACTTTGATTTCAGTGCAACTTATATCGGAGCTGGAATGATCTGCTCGCATCTCGTTAATCTGTCGTTGCTTTTTGGCGCGGTTGTATCGTATGGGATCATGTGGCCGTTGATCTCTGGACTTAAAGGAGAATGGTACCCTGCAACTATAGCAGAAAGCAGCATGAAGAGTCTAAATGGTTATAAGGTCTTCGAATTGCATTTTTCGACAATTATCACTTAAACCGATATGATTCTGTTTAATTTCTTAAAGCTGATGGTGGAATGCCTTGCAGGTTTTCATTTGTATTTCCCTGATCCTTGGAGATGGACTCTACAACTTTCTTAAGATAATTTACTTCACTGCTGTGAACATAAGTTCCAGAATGAAGGCAAACGCTGCCAAAACATGTAGGTTTTGGAATGTTTGTTTTCGCTCGATCGAATAGTCCTGTATGCCGCAGTTAGGTTCTCGACTAATTGATCGTTGTTTGATTCGTGCAGATCCGGAGAAGCACGATGAAATTGCTGATGATCTTCAAAGGAATGAGATCTTCATGAGAGAGAGCATTCCCATATGGATGGCTTGTATAGGGTACGTCGCCTTTGCAATCCTATCTATCATCGTCGTCCCCTTAATATTCCCCGAGCTGAAATGGTACTACGTAGTCGTCGCCTACATCCTCGCGCCATCTCTTAGCTTCTGCAATGCCTATGGAGCTGGCATGACTGACATCAACATGGCCTACAATTATGGAAAGATAGCTCTCTTCATACTCGCAGCATTGTCCGGAAAGGAAAACGGAGTGATGGCAGGGCTCGTGGCGTGCGGCCTGATCAAGTCCATCGTTTACATATCCGCGGATCTGATGCACGATCTCAAGACAGGCCATCTGACTCTCACATCCCCTCGGTCCATGATTCTTAGCCAGGCACTCGGTACAGCCATCGGCTGCGTGGTAGGTCCCCTGTCATTCTTCCTATTCTACAAGGCATTCGATATCGGGAACCCCGACGGGGAATACAAGGCTCCATACGCACTCATCTACAGGAACATGGCGATCCTAGGCGTCCAAGGGTTCTCCGCGCTTCCCGAGCACTGCCTGCAGCTCTGCTACGGGTTCTTCGCATTCGCGGTGGCCGTAAACGTGGTTCGAGATCTGTCCCCCAACAGGGTAGGGAAATGGATGCCCCTCCCTATTGCCATGGCAGTGCCTTTCCTTGTAGGAGCTTATTTCGCAATAGACATGTGTGTCGGAACCTTGGTTGTGTTTGTATGGCAAAAGATGAATGCCAGAGAGGCAGGTACGATGGTTCCAGCTATTGCATCTGGTTTGATATGTGGGGATGGGCTGTGGATTCTCCCTTCATCAATCCTTGCACTGGCTGGAGTTCGCCCTCCAATTTGCATGGCCTTCATGAAAGGCACTTAGGAGTTTGTTTTAATATGAGCAATTAGAGAAAAAGAGCAAAAGGGTACTTGTATACAAATAATCAGAAGCAGAAGATATAAACCGAGGAGAATTTTGCCACTTTTCGGAGATCTTACTAAAAAAATTGTGTCTTTTTCTTTTTAAACTGATTGTAATAGCGTCGTTTCGGATACGGATCCATAAACGAATGCGTTTGCAGATCTTGTCTATGTTGTCGTTTCGCACGAGCAACCAAGTACCAAAATTATGATCTTTTCCCTAACAAAGGTATCTGGTTTAGACAAGTCAAACAAAGAAGTTTAAACTACATACTATCTATAAAGTCTTTACAAACTTAATTCATAAAAAATATTGTACTCGACTTTGAATATTATAGATTAAAAAAAAACTAGCTTTACTTTTTTTTTGGGACAATACATCATCTCACCCATAAATTTTGCCCATCCTATCTTAAGTTGCTATGCCATGTTAGAATCTAGGACGGCCGGAAGTTAGCTAAAATCCTCCTCCCTCCCTAACCTACACAATTCACGTTGGGGTGGTTGCCTTGGGAACATAATTGGAGGGATGGGGCAATAGTTAGTTATAATTAAAAAGGTTTCTTCTTTGTTGGTTGCCATGTTACATCGTATACAAACCACCATTTTTTATTGGCAGTTAGTTTATGCTTGCTTGCAGCACTGAGTATCCAACTCCGGCCTTGAATACATTATTCTCTCGGATACTATTTTAAAATGTGGCTTTTGTCTTTCTTAATAGTATATTTTACATTTGTAATTTGAACTCAAGATCTCTTTCATTAAATTTAAATCTATTTATCACCTAACTCTTATCTTTAAGATGAGAGAATAATTTGACAATGCCGCTGCGTGTTAAAGTGGCTAAGTAGCAACGACCGCAACCACTTGCCATTGGCGTTCTCGATGAACCTTAGCAACTGCAAGCTCTGGGCAACCCTCAATTTTTTTTGAATTATTAGGTATTCCGTTGACAGTTATTGATCCGACTTATTAATGAATGCACAATTTTTAAATAATACACATCCGCAATTCTAGCTGACGGTTTTGACGCGTAATTAACGAGTAATTACGTGTTAAACCCGTTGAATTAACAAACTAATTCGTTAATAATAAATCACTTACTTGTTGAAGTAAGAGGTCCACAGGCTCGGGTCCACGATTTCTTCGTGCTGGTCGAATTACGATCACGTTCGAACGGATCCGTAATCGATTTTCACGAGATTTCCTTTAATCGAAAATCTGATTAAAATTCTGGAACTGATCCGGAATTTTTCTTTCTGAGTGAGTAGTTGTGGGAAAAGTTACATTTCAGTCCAGCCGGATTTCCCCTTTTATAGGGAAATCCGGACAGCCAAAACGCGCCACGTGGCACGCCACGTGTCGCCACGTGGCATGCCACATGCCACATGTCCGCCACGTGTCGCGCCACGTGGCAAAGCTACCCAATAGCTTCGCCACGTGGCGCTTTGGTCCGCATGTCCGCCACGTGGCAAGGCTACGCATAGCATTGCCACGTGGCACCATGTGGGCGCGCCACGTGGGCTGCCACATGTGACGTCAGCGCCACGTCACGCTGACGTGGCGCTTGCGTAGCTTGGGCCGGTCAACGCGGGTTGACCGGCCCATCCAACCCAACTTTTTGGGCCTAATGGGCCCGAGCCCAATTAGGCACAATAATAATTGCCTATTGGGCCCAAGGTCCAACATCTCCCACTCAATTATTATTGACCTTGATCAACAGTTATCAGATTTCTTTAAAGGATTTCGTGCGACCAGCACACGTCGAGTATGTTAAGCCAAATTCAAGAGCACAGACACTCAGGCTACTTGAATAGTAGCATCTCGACAACCTTCTTGTTTAATGTATGCTATTACCCCAGGACTCATGTCACATTCCATTGTTCACATCAGTGATTTCAAACAATTATATTCGGGTTCACTATTGTATTTTTCAATACAATTGGTGCACCTGAACCACGAAACTCAGAATGTGATGAACAGAGTTCCTTCTCCCTTAACTATATTCCTTTCATAATGATACAGCCTGCTTTTCTGGTCAGCCCTGCCAGGTCGAATCGCTATGCCATAACCTTTTCATGAACTTTCCAAGCTAGCAGCACTGGATCATACTTCCAGAATACGTTTAGGATCTTAAGGGTAGGTTTCGGGAATCACAATTCTCGAAAATTGGTCTCACACCAGGGATTGTGAAATCACTCAACATTTTCATCCCATCCAGTGGTCGAGTAGCACACATGATACTGATCACGTGTTACAGTGTACTTTCTTTTTTCAAGGAACACATGTCATTTAACACCATACTAGAGTATCAGCCTTAGCTTAACTCTAGGCTAATAGGACAGACAGTATGATAAGTTCCACTTATATCTTATCATATGGATTGTAGAAAATCCAAATGCAGCAACTTATTCCTGCATCCCATAAGGAAACTTGTTCTTAAGCAAGACGGCATTCCGCCATAGGACATGCACTTATGAATGTCCAATAACTGCCTCATCTCAGCCAGGAATCAACTTCTTAACTCCCACTGAGGTAAACACCCGTGTGAGTGGGCTACTTCTCTGTCCGACATGTTTCACATTTAAACTCATATTGCCAAATAAAAAATTCCTTTATTCTAACTAATTGGATTACAAATGAAACCGTCGTAAACCCAGTGACTTAACATGTTTCTCGAACACTTCTCGAGGTAATGCTTTAGTCATTGGATCTGCGACCATATCTAGTGTAGATATGTGTTTCATACACAGTTCTTTATATTTTATTAAATTTCTCACAAAGTGAAATTTAATATCTATATGCTTAGCCCTGCTATGGAATCTAGGATCCTTAGCATATGCTATAGCTGCCTGGTTGTCGCAGAATAGACTCACTGGCTCCGTCGAGTTGATCAGGGAGAGATGGCTTAAGAATCTCTTCAACCATACCGCTTCTTGTGCAGCATGAGCTGAAGCTACATATTCTGCTTCCATTGTTGACAGGGATACACATGTTTGCTTCTTACTGCTCCATGAGACAGCACCCCCGTTCAACAAGAAAACAAATCCAGATGTAGACTTTTTCTTATCCACATCACCTCCCCAATCAGCATCAGTATAGCCACTCATTATCAGGTCACGGCCTTGATAGCACAAGGAGTATTCTGCAGTAGTATTCAAATATTTCAAAATCCCTTTGACAGCCTTCCAGTGAGCACTGCCTGGATCAGACTGATATCTGCTTGCTATCCCAACAGCATAGCAAATGTCAGGTCTAGTACACAACATTGCGTACATCAGGCATCCAACTGCATTGGCATAAGGAATCTTCTCCATGTCCCTACGTTGTTTAGTTATTTTTGGGCACATGTCCTTACACAAATTATGACCTTTAACCAATGGGACATACTTTGGGTTACTGTGATCACAATTGAAACGTTCTACTACTTTGCGAATATATGTCTCTTGTGAAAGAGACACTATTCTTTTCGAACGATTCCTCGAAATCTTAACTCCGAGTATGTAATCTGCTTCACCCATGTCTTTCATTTCAAAGTTGGAAGATAACCAATCTTTGATTTCGATAAGAAATCCCATGTCATTTCCAGCTAAAAGTATGTCATCAACATACAAGGTGATGATAACAAACTTCTTTCCTGATCGCTTAACATACACACAGTGATCTTCGTCTATCATAATAAAATCATGCTGCATGATCGTATTATGAAAGCGAATATACCACTGTCTAGACGACTGCTTAAGGCCATAAATTGATCTATTCAATTTGCAAACTTTATGTTCGCAGCCTTTTTGAATGTAGCCCTCAGGCTGAATCATATAGATTTCTTCATCCAATTCTCCGTGGAGAAAAGCAGTCTTTACATCCATTTGATGTAATTCTAGATTCATGTTAGCAACCATAGCTAAAATGACCCTAATTGACGTAAATCTAACAACAGGTGCAAAAATCTCCTCATAGTCTATCCCAGCCTGTTGTTTAAATCCTTGGGCAACCAAACGCGCTTTGTATCTTTCGATACTGCCATCTGCATTGCGCTTGATTTTGAGAATCCACTTATTCCCAATTGCCCTACGCCCTTTAGGTAGGTCAACCAGATCCCAAACCTGGTTTTTGATCATAGAAGACATTTCTTCTTCCATTGCATTCATCCATTCATTTCGTTTTGGAGATGACAAAACTCCAGATACATTCTTTGGTTCATCTTCATCCTGCAGGATGGCCAGAAGAATTTCACTTGGACCACCAAATTTCTTTAGTGATACCAATAATGCATTAGCCTCGCCTTCGATGTCAAATCGTCGGCGTGGTATGCTAGTTCTACTAGACCTACAAAATTCCCGGTTTTGATAAACATCTCTAATATATTCATCATATCCAGGAATCGCACTCCTACTGGGTGGAAATACCGTACTCCCACTGGAATAAGGCATTACCTCCCTTTCAGGACTCAGATCACGACCTTCCGGATCAGTTTGAGTTGGAAAATCTCTATCTTCCTCCTCAATTCTCCCACTCGGAAGAAGTGATCCAGATGAATCTGGTTCATCTGTCTCATAAAGGGTAAGGTCACTACTAACCTCTCCCAACTTTGGAAATTCATTCTCCAAAAATGTGACATCACGTGATTCAAATTCTGTTACATGTCTATTGTCCAGTTCACCCACGAACACGTACCCTTTAGATACCTCTGGGTATCTTATAAAGATACTTTTTCTACCTCTCGGTCCTAATTTACCGAAAGTACTTGAGGTAGAATGGACATAGGACGCACACCCCCACGGCTTAAAATTGGATAGATCGGGCTTCCGATCTGTCCACATTTCGTAAGGAGTAGCTGTAACAGACTTAGAGGGAACACGGTTTAGAACGTATGCGGCAGTCAGGAGAGCATCTCCGTAGAATGATATAGGCAAACTTGCCTCTGCCATCATCGATCTAACCATATCAAGAAGGGTTCTATTCCTTCTTTCAGCAACTCCATTTTGCTGTGGTGTATAAGGAATGGACAACTGATGTTCAATTCCTTTTTCAATACATAGAGCTTTGAACTCATCAGAAAGATATTCACGGCCACGATCAGTTCGTAAGGCCTTTATCTTTCTATCATTCTGATTCTCAACAAAACTCATGTATGTCATGAAGCAGTTTAAGGCTTCAGACTTGTGAGAAATCAGGTATATCAGACCATATCTAGTATAGTCATCAATAAAGGTGATGAAGTAATATGCTCCATGCCTTGCCCTCACGTTCATTGGACCACATATGTCAGAATGGACTAATTGTAGTGGAAATTTGGCTCTAGCCCTAGTACCGAAAGGTTTTCTAGTACTTTTCCCTTCTAGACAGGATACTCAACAAGGTAATATAGATTTCTCTATATGGCCCAACAGTCCTGCCTTAGCTAGACGGTTTAAACGATCCTGACCGATATGGCCAAGTCTAGAATGCCATAGTTTAATATCATCCTCTGATGAATTTGAACTAGTGACAAAGGAAAAACTTTCAGAAGGATCAATATCCAGAATCAAAAAACCTTCCGATATATATCCAAGGCCAAAATAGGCATTATCCAAAAACAATCTAATGGTGTCGTTCTCAAATGACAACCGGAAACCTAAAGACATTAAGGCCGAAACTGAGATCAGGTTCCTTCGTATGTCTGGAGCAAACAACACGTCATGTAAAAGAAGGGCACGACCACCATGAAGGTGTAATCTACAAGTGCCCAGGCCTTTCACATCCACGCACGAGTTGTTACCGACAAAAATAGTTTTTGCTCCAGCCGGCAACCGCCTGTACTCAACGAATGAACTACGGTCTCTAGCTATATGGTCTGTCGCTCCTGAATCAATCACCTACACAGAATGTGATTCAGTTAGAGGGGTACAAGAGGATACATACAATTTACTCACACTTGAGTTTAGATGTACCTGCTTGGGCATTTTGCAATCTTTTGCAAAATGTCCCTTCTGTTGACAGTTAAAACATTTCACTTTTGAAATGTTAAACCGCTTGTTCTTTTTAGCCTTGGAGCCATCCAACTTGGTTCCATGGCTTTCAGCCTTTGGAGTTTGTTTACACTTACCCTTCCCTTTACCTTTTTTCTTTTTCCCACCACTCCCAGTCGAACAAATCGAATGGGCTTCAGGGTGGGATTTCATAGCTAGGAGGCGATCTTCCTCCAGCTCAAGGTGTCTGGCAACATCATCAAATATTACCAAATGATCGGAATGGGTAAGATTCATCTTCATCTGTTCCCAACTTGGTGGTAGAGAACGGATGACAGCTTGAATCTGCTGCTCGTTGCTGAGTATGTGACCGGCCTCTGCCAGTTCACTGATCATATTGGACATCACTCTCAAGTGTTTCCTCATGGGAACCTCCAGACGCTTTTTAAAGGTATCAAACCTTATGGTCAAAGCACGCAGCTTCGACACTGAAAGCTTTCCGAATTTCAGTTTGAGAGAATCCCATACCTCTTTCGCATTGTCATGCACGCGAAATTGTCTGGTGATATCATCATCATGGAACTCAACAAGATCAATCGAGCAGTAGTGTTTTTCCTCTTCCAAATAACATAAGCTTCCTTATCTTGCTTATGTTGAGCAGTTCTGCCTTCTTCAGGCTCATCCATTATGACATGTTTGTGCTCCAGAACTTCTTGTTCTTCAAGCACATATTGGATTTTCATACTCCAATTGTCATAATTTTCACCGTTGAGTTTTAACTCACGGTTTAGCTCAGCTATAATGGATCTAGAAGCGACTGACATTTCTATAGGGATTTTTAATATGAGAACATATTAGAAATTTGATTTGGCAATATGATTCAATTTATTAATCACTCATAACTTTTAACGATATGGAGTTCTTGATTAATCTCAAAATCGAAGTGGGTCGTGGGCATGCTTCCCCTCACCATTCAAGTATTAATCTTAAACTTCAACCGTTTAAAGTTCATTGACAGTAAATTCAAGTGGAAGCAATTAAACAAACATCTTTATTTAATTACATGTTTGACACATGCATTTGTACATTCTGAGTGTGCTCACACATGCACAAAACCTCAGACAAGGTCACAACCTATTGTACAAAAGTCCCCCAAAAGCAACATATGTATATGGGGACAGTTAAACATATAATCACACAGGGATCGGATGTCCAGGTGATCCGGTAGGAGAATCCAGATACATATCTGGATCTGGCTCCGGAGACGATCCGGTGGGGGCCGGGTACGAGGACGATCCGATGAGAAGTTCCAGAGTACTTTCCGGAACTGGAATTGAGTCCATGATCCAGATGATCAGGAGCGGAGGAAAACTATAATAGTAATCCTTAGCGAAGTAGCGGTTCAAGATCAAACCGCTTCGCAACTCCAGAACAGGAGAAGGTATCATTTCTCTGCGTAGACCCTTATCCTTAAGATAATGGATCAGACCATAGAGAGCATCTCTATGGGTATTGAACTCGGGTGCCGAGAAGACACTCATATCTTCTCGAATTTTCATCGTGACCAGGAGGTCTCGAAACATAGAGGGCCAGTCCTCTCCATGATCGTAACCTCCGGCCCAGATGCACTCTAGCATCTCCCGGTGAACAGCCTCAATGTGCTCAACAATGACATACATGTCATTCTTGGGCACACGCAGCGGTAAACGGCGCTTCAGAATCTTCTGTCGAAGTTCTGTTGCACAGAAGTTCAGATACCTGTCTCCAGTAGCCATCAAATCTTGCAACAATTGCAATTAAATTTCGGGTTAATACTCATATTGTCCCAAAATATGATTGAAAAACTCATTTTCCCATCTTTTGATGAACATTTTATGGATCAATTTATGTGATTTTAGTTTAACTTTTACATATCTCGGAACTCGTTCCAAAATATTTTCTTTTTAAGTTTATTAAAATATAATTTTAATAAACCTAATTGACAAAAATTTCTCAAAATTTTTATCAATTTATTGGATTTTAATTGAATAAAAACTGATTTTATCCAAT
The DNA here is from genome assembly GCA_963995505.1 of Hypericum androsaemum. NCBI lineage: Eukaryota > Viridiplantae > Streptophyta > Magnoliopsida > Malpighiales > Hypericaceae > Hypericum > Hypericum androsaemum. Next base: position 16,683,714 of record OZ023182.1, read on the forward strand.
TAAAAGATCGACTCGTCTCGGCCTTGCGATCACGGCCGTAGCGGCGTCTTGGGCCGTCGTCCAGCCATTCTCCGCCGCGAAGCTCTTCTCCATTCGGCGCCTCTCCGCCGTCGTCGTCCTCGATCTCACGATTCCGGCGACGGTGATCCACAAACGTGGTATCGGGACGTCGGGGAGAAGCCGAAGAATCGACTATCGTCGATCTCTGGCGTCGAAATCGTCGGATTTCCGACGAAATCGACGGATTTCGTTTTCGGGCGAAAACGCCCAAATCGCCCGATAAGGGTTGATTTCGATTTGGGGATTTTTGGGAAAATTTCCAATTAATCCCCAAGTCTTCCGAAAATTGCACCGAGGTCCATGACATGCAGGTGCCACGTAAGCGGTCAAAATTTCAGATTGGTACCTTAAGGTTTCGCGCGTGCGCGAATTTGCCCGCGTCGTTAGGCAAAATTTAATTTAGTCCCGCTGGTTCCAAATTAATTACATTAAAGTCCAACAGATTATGATTTTTCATAAAATCAAGATTAATATAATTTTTAACTCAATAAATCACATAATTACTTGAATTAAAACATCATATTATCATCAAAACATGGTTTCAACCATGCTCTGATACCAATTGACGGTTTTGACGCGTAATTAACGAGTAATTACGTGTTAAACCCGTTGAATTAACAAACTAATTCGTTAATAATAAATCACTTACTTGTTGAAGTAAGAGGTCCACAGGCTCGGGTCCACGATTTCTTCGTGCTGGTCGAATTACGATCACGTTCGAACGGATCCGTAATCGATTTTCACGAGATTTCCTTTAATCGAAAATCTGATTAAAATTCTGGAACTGATCCGGAATTTTCCTTTCTGAGTGAGTAGTTGTGGGAAAAGTTACATTTCAGTCCAGCCGGATTTCCCCTTTTATAGGGAAATCCGGACAGCCAAAACGCGCCACGTGGCACGCCACGTGTCACATGTCCGCCACGTGTCGCGCCACGTGGCAAAGCTACCCAATAGCTTCGCCACGTGGCGCTTTGGTCCGCATGTCCGCCACGTGGCACGCCATGTGGCAAGGCTACGCATAGCTTTGTCACGTGGCGCCATGTGGGCGCGCCACGTGGGCTGCCACATGTGACGTCAGCGCCACGTCACGCTGACGTGGCGCTTGCGTAGCTTGGGCCGGTCAATGCGGGTTGACCGGCCCATCCAACCCAACTTTTTGGGCCTAATGGGCCCGGGCCCAATTAGGCACAATAATAATTGCCTATTGGGCCCAAGGTCCAACACTAGCCATGATCTTGCCATGCAAAAAAAAAAAGATTGTGTCTAAAAATATAATTTAAAAAAAGATACGAGTCGATCTGAGTCTACCTAAAGAAAGGGTAAAATCTGGAACATGTGGATCTTGCATGTATACCACAAAGGCATCAGACTTGGAGGAGCAAGCATAGTGAGACTTCTTAAAAAAATGGGAGTCAAAATTTTAAATATAAAAAACTTGAATTTTTAATCTATAAATTTTTTGAGTGTTTTCACGGAATAAATTAAGATGTCACGTTTAAATCAACCACAAAAAAGCATGCCATCAATTTTATGTATTTTGAACCTTATAATATGGTATAAAAGGTTCAACTTGCTCTTTTTATTTTTGCATATCTTGATCTTGTAATATCTTTGCCCCCTCCCCTCGTATTTGTTCAAATTATAACACTTTCGTGTCACTATTTGGGAAATTTTGGGTTGTGCATGAACAATTTATAGTGGATGCGGAAATAAACTATATTTCTTCGTGATGCTATCGACGACACTCTTTTTCTAATGTGAAAATTTTTTTTATTGAGTTTTAATGCATTAGAATTTTGAAGAAACCGACGGCAGCCAGATCGCGAATTCTATCTTCCGTCGTAAATATTATAAATAAATTTTTATTTCTATAAAATATTTAGTTTCAAGCTGGATAAGACTTTTGAAATATAGTAAAGATCTCTTTACAAGTATTTAACAATGTTACTTATCTTAATTAAGATAGATCATGATGATTAACTGTTAATCTAAGTAATTGTTTTGCTTATAATATTTGATTAAAGTGAAATTTTGAAATGTTTCTATTTATGGATATGAATTAATTTTTTTGGCATATTGGACATACCAAATAAATTACAAACTGTTTACCAAATTTGACTTGCCTTGTATGAGAGAGGTAAAACCCAAGGTCGCCACGAGCCAGGATACTGATCTTCCCAAAATGCCCTCAGTACAACAACTGTTACGCCTCTTACAAAACTCCCATAAACCAATAAATGTGACCAAACTTAAGAGGGCCGTTTCGACATCATCAAAATTGGACCACGCCAATAAAATAAAAGGCTCGAGATCCAAAATCCAAAAACACAACCCCAAGATAGAGAGAGGGAGAGAGAGGTGTCGTGTAGTCTTGTATCATCTCTCTCTCGAAACCAAGTAAGTGACAGCAAATTGATTCCTCCTACTCTTGATTTAATCTCTTTTGGTCCTAAACCCATTTTTCTCTGATGAATTTTGGTTGGCAAACTCTCTCTCTCTCTCTTGTTCGTTTGTTTTGTGTGTGATCAACTAGTTCCTTGTGGGAATTCTCTTACTGGGTCTATTGGATCTTCGTCTTTCTTGCATAAAGTTGCGATCTTTTGGTTGTCGGCGGATTCTCTCTTTCTGGGTTTTTGACCATTTATTTGGGCGTTGACTGATTCTTTGGGGTTGGTGGTGAAGTATCAAGTGAGAAGCGATGGCGAAGGTTCACAACTTTGAGGAGGTTGCCCAGCACAACAAGACCAAGGACTGCTGGCTGATTATTTCCGGCAAGGTCAGATCTTCTTGGCCCTTTTTCAGCTATTTTGTTTTTCAATTCCTTATCTTATGGTCTGAATTCTGTTTGCTCCTGCTTTGTGTGGTTGGATTGGAGTAGGGGTTTTGAGATCGGTGGATACTTATGGGCATTTATTGGATTAGTTTGTTAATTGCTTGCATGCTTGATTAATTCGGTGGAACAGTAACTGTTGGTTTCGGACAATTTTGGTCGTTGCTATAATTGTCACCGTAGGTTTTGAATATCCAGGTCTAGAGAGTGAGTGATACACCTGGTGCAAGGTGTGAAATTGTCATGTATTCGACACGGAAGCGCAGTCCAGTTTGTTCAGGAATTGAAAGTTAAACCAATAGATAGGTGTATCATCTGCTTATTTGACTTTTTGAAGGCGATATAGAGTCGTTCACGTTCACTACATTTTGCGCCAACCCTATGATGTGACATTGATTTCATTTAATCCCCATTGGTGACAGCAATCCCTGAACTAACTTTTTTGAAGGAAGTTCCTGAACCAAGTGGAACATCTATTCTGTATTTTTTTTTTGTTGAAAAGGAACCTATTGTCCCTATTTGTATCTTCTTCTTGTATGCAATTTAAGATGAAAACCTCCGATGGCGACTCCAACTGTTAGACTAACTTGAGTGATGTCCTTAGATATCTCACTGTCTGTATTTGTGTTCATTATTGGGTACTAGCTTATGTCTCTTTCTTTTCATTAACAGGAAAATAATGACAACTATGATCTCGTTACTTTCAATTTGGAGCTAGTATTTTCATAATTCATCTATATGTCTGCATATCATCTTCTATCTGCAGCATCCAAATTGCATTCTATATGCGTGTTGATTTGATTCAGCTCGAGCTTTATCCTCTGCATCTGGCTGCAATTGAACTCCACGGGTGAAGAACTTTGTGTATGATGAATCTTGCCATGTAGAAGTGGGAATTCCAAAATTTGCAGCATATTCTCTTTTCACATAGATTGTCCGTATAATCTGCTGACTGTAGTCTTGATTCATCTGAAATTCAGGTTTATGATGTCACCCCATTTATGGACGATCATCCTGGTGGAGATGAAGTGTTGTTGTCGGCAACTGGTAGGGCGAACAATATCATTTCTCTAGCCCTCAAGTATCTGTTAAAGCCAGGCTGTTTATCTCGTCATATGTAACACACGAGGCTAAATCCAACTTCTTGCCTGAAATTCACAGGGAAGGATGCCACAAATGATTTTGAAGACGTAGGCCACAGCGACGCCGCCAGGGACATGATGGCCCAATACTACATTGGTGAGATAGATGCATCGACCGTACCGGCAAAGCGCAGCTATATTCCAGCGCAGCCAACCACCAACAACCCAAACAAGTCCTCGGAGTTTGTGTTCAAGCTCTTGCAGTTTCTTGTGCCCCTGTTGATCTTGGGCCTAGCCTTTGCTGTCCGAAAGTATACCAAAAAAGAGTAAGCAGTAGCATTCACAAGGATTCCCCTTGCATTGCCATAATTTATATCCAAGACACAGAGACAAGACGAGACTTTAGCTTAATGTTTTCTTAGACTTGGTACGTGTGTGGTTAAGTGAAACATCAGTGTCGTTTGTTTGAAACGTTTGTCACTTTGCACAAGATATAAAATGATCGGATGATTCGGATCACAAGTTAAGCCATGATCAATGGCATCTGTTGCTGTGTGATCTTGAACCTGCCTCTATCGGATCCGATTCGATTAAGGCTCTGTTGCTGCATGTGTCATGAAATGTCAGTGCTTTGCATCTTTGCTCAATGTCACCATCCTCGGGAACATCTTGCCATGGTGTTTCTATTCCCTGTTCGTCAATTTGACAAGAGAAGGGTAACAGGTGGTCTTCAAGATTGGCCAAGCTCAAGTGCCTTTCCCTTTTCTTTCTGTAAGCAGCTTTTTCTTCCTGTTGAGTTGGAATTTTCATCGTTGCTTACTCAAAACCATACTATGTTTCTTCGGAATATTTTATTTTAATAGCACGTGGTTACAAATTTGTGATTAAAAATCACCGATCGAGTAATTAGAGATTGTCTTACTTAATTATTAGGTGACATCTTGACTTTTACTTAATCTTTAGGTCAAAACTACTCATCTCTCGTATAAAATTAATAGTTAAAATTTAAGTAGCAACAAAAAATTACTTCTCTCAATAAATCCAATAGTTAAAACTAGCTATGCCATGTAATTACCACAACTCCCTAAAAAAATGTAATTACCACAACAGTACCAACTAAATGAGGAGAGGAAATGGGAGAAAGAAACATAATGATAGAAAAAAAATATTTTTTTTCATTTTTATTTTAGGATGTTTTGAACCTTTGAACCACAAAATAGTAGTTTATAAATATATCTAACCATTCCACTCAAATATATATGTATATATATATATATATAATAATATAATAGAGTTTTATTTACCTTTCCAATATATATATATATATATATATATATATATAATAGAGTTTTGAGAAATTGCCCTTTGTTCCTGGAGTTTGCTTAAATTATTATTTCGAAACCGAAAATTTGGCCCCTAATTTATTTTTATTAAATTTTAAAGTTCTTTGCTGATGTCATCCGGTCAATATTATTTTAAAATGATAGTTATACTCTTTTAATAAAAAAAACAAAAAATACTCCTTGGTCGAGGCCTCGTCGTATTCATATACTTTGTCGAATTCTTCTTATTTTTCTTCGTTTTCGTCTTCGTTTGATGGTGGTAGACGGGAAGGTTGAAAGAAGGAGTATTTTTTATTTTTTTATTAAAAAGGTATAATTATCATTTTAAAATTATGTTGACCAGATGATATTATTGAGAGATTTTAGAATTCAATAAAAATAAATTAGAGAGACCAAATTTTTAGTTTCGAAACAGAAAAAGCTAAAACTATAATTTAAGCAGAGACTCATGGCAATTTGCCCTAGAGTTTTTCATGGATCGTATCCTATATTGACAGGATTCACAGGAATGCTTTTCGTTTGCTTCTACTACCAAATTCAGCTGCCAATAATGTAAGTATTTAGCAAGTTGGAATTGGTTATGGTTGCTAAATTGCAAAATAACGCATTCGTTTTTTACTTTATAGTAATAATATTTAGGGTCAATAATTTTCGAATTCTATTTTTGTTTAGACTATCTGGTACCGGACATCACTGTATCGACCAAATCAGTTTCGAGTCGGAAAGAATCTTTCCCATTTTTAGTGGTATTTTTTTAAACAAGATTAAAATTTGAGACCTCCTAAAAATAATCATTTTTTTCACTTGAACTAACTCATATTAGTTAAATTATAAAATTACTAACATGAGGAAAGTTAATTTCATTCATGTACCAATAAGGGGCATAGAAAATAATAAAATTTTGATAATGGATGTTTTGACCTAGTGTAGCACAGACACAAAAAAAAACGAATTCTACTTTTTGCTAATCTATTTCGCCAAATAGGATCATTGTTTATCTCCTTGATTGGTAATTTATTTAATTACAAGTGAGGTAATCAATTGTGATAGTTTCAATTCCATACTTACCCCATTGAACAGGAAACCTGCCTGAAAAGATTGTCCGGAGTCCATCAGCTATCGGCTGATTTCCAACAGCCAGCCACACCAGACAGCCACGAAATCAAACTGAAAAATTGAAAGAAAAAAAAACAATTGAGATGGGAAAGATTTTTGAAGCTTAATAATTGGAACTTGGGTATTCTATTTCCTTTTTATTCAATTCTATCTATTAATAACTTAATAGTTGTGTCGCTTCCCGCTTCCCTGCACATGTAAGGTTGGCTGATGTTATGCGCAGATTGATTAAATAAAACTATAGTATAACTTTTGGCTTAAACCACGGCAGTTTCTCTGTACAAATTCCAAGATCTCAGTACTCCACGTGAAAAAAATAATTTAGGAGAGAGGATACATTTTGGATTATATTGCTGGACAATGCAAATATGTTTTAGGAATTAGTATAATGTCCCAGCAAAAAAATGCAGGTGTTAGATAAGAATTTTATTTCATTCTGATTTTTTTAGTTTTAATATCCATGAAATACTGACGAACTTTATTTTAGGATAACTCTTCTATCATTTTACAGAAAGTCTTCTTTTTTTTTTTGCATTTGTAAGGTTTAAATTCAATACTTCATCCATGTCTTTATTACTTGAATCAATTCCTTTGTATTTGTGTTACCAAGGCCAGTTAATGTTTTACTATTCGGAAGATTCGAATTCTATATTTTTAAAGCAATCCAACTTTTATGAACTCGAAGCCATTTTAAAAAATCCAATTTTTTTTACAATTTAAACCATTCGCATCAATTTGATCTTTGTTTTTAAGGAGAAGGTGAAATTTTATCTAATAAATAAATCTTAACTGGATTGCCAGCCAGCTTAAATAGTTGTACAAAATGAAAACAAGTCTCATCCCTATCGTGGAGAAGAAGCTCCACTCAAGTTCAGTCAAAAGTACAAATAAGATCATCAGCAGGTCCCAGAGCTCAGTCTTTCTTATAACACAGTTTCGCTACCTGATGGTTTATGAGTTGGGACGAAAATTCTGGGGATGATTCGGTATTCAATCCTCTCATTCGTCATCGATACGGGACAATCACTGCTGATATAATTCCAAGGGCAGTGTTCGGAAAACCCGGACCACGATGCAATGACAAAGGAGATTGCAGAAGGTACAGCACGAATCGACATGCTGCATGACCTGCAGCTCGAGCATGCTGATGTTGTTTCGCTGATCTTCAGGATGGCAGCAGATGTTTTTTAGTCGGTGTTTGAGCTTAGTACCGCCCTATTGGAAAGACGGCTCAATCTTGTCGTGCAGATTCATTACCAAGTCGTGAGCATCATCCAAGAGCTTCCATACGTCAAGCTGCCCGGACATGCTATTGCATTCCCTCAGAATCTCATCCATGCTGCTATATTTTTCGCTTATCAATTTCCTTTTCTGCAAGACAGAGGCCGCAATAGCATAGAGCAATAAATCATCTGTTGGTGGCGCTCGCTGCCTAATCCTACTCCATGCCGATTTTCCAATGCCCGCTCTTATTGCTGCTTGATCTGCCCACATCACTTCCCAGAGACAAATCGTCTGTTCAAAAGTTAATTCCCTTCTAAATAGCACCACAACCATCCTATAAACGAAAAAGCAGTCCTCAGCCTGGAGCTTCTCCAAGTATCTGAAAAAGTGCGAGTCCTTGTACTTGATAATCTTCGAAACAATACCCAACTGCCTCCTTATCCCTACTTCGTCAAGTCTAAAATTGTGCCGAGCTTTCTTCATAAAGCCAACAAAGCACCAGAAGGCTTCATGATCTTCAGTAATCACAGTAATTATTGGAGAAAGTAAGTCACTCATCCCCTGGCAATAACCAATTTCTGGGTCATACAGCGCATAGGCTTCAAGAATAGCAACCAAACGAGCAGCATGATAAATTCTGCTAGGTTCCAGGTGATCGAAGTCCATCAAACCCACAGTCTGAGCTGAGCGCCGTGCTCTGCTTTCAGATACCACTGCCTGAGATTGAGAGAAAGATACCCATTCTGGATTATCACGCACTGCATCTACGCGTATTATGCGTTGCCATGTAGCAAAATTTTCACTAGAACACAATTCTGAATGGAGTTCAGTCCTTGCAGGTGAAACACTTTCTTTTGTTGGCACATCATCATCATTCTCTTCCCTTCCTTCTGAAATAGAAGAAACTTGAATGGCATCAGGTTCTTCGGACGATTCAGAGTCAGATGACTCGGAGTTCAAGGCAGAGTCATCATTGATTGAAATCTGTGTTGAATCATTATCGCCTTCCAACAACAAGGCAGTAGAAGAATCGTCAGAATCTTCAACTTCGGGACTCCTTTCCTCACTGGAAAGAGACTCCCTGGCACTAACAACATCATCGGAACTTGAAGAGTCCAGATCTTGAACACTACTTCTAGCATCATCCTCGTTATTATCTCCACTTAGGTAACTCATATTAAAACTGTAGCTGCTGTGCTTAAGTTGTCGCCGGCACTGTCTTCGAAGTTTTTCATATTCCTTTCTGAATGATATGACCACAGCAAATCAACATAATAGTAATAATAAAATCCAATGTGGTCAAATTAGAGAACCGATTGTCAGAACCCACTGAATGAAATTATCAGATCGACATGCTAAAAGAGAGAAACTCAAACTTCTAGCAGAGGCTTGACAAAGAAGTACCTTTGTTTGGTTCTTATGACCTCTCTTTCTTCTCTGGTGCTGTTTAAATCATAGCTGTTGGATGGTAAATAGAAGAAAGATCAGATGTCATGTTTAGGCATAGAAATGATCAAAGACTGATTTTGGAATTATCAACAACTAATGACTCAGCCAAATTATCAAGGACGAACATGCTAACTAATTAATTCTTGAGACTCCGAGACATCATGTCATTATATACCTATCAACGAGTAGTATTCACTTACTGTACTCTACTGGTGGAAGCTTATAAGAAACATAAATTTGGCCATCGATAACAATAGTGAGTGCAAACAAGGTCATCATAAGAAACAGAGTTGGTGAGCACTCATTCTTTCTTGGACAATTCGTTTTGCTTACATAAGCATTTTCAAATAGAAGAGTATAAATCGATGTAAAGCAACCACAAACATGCCAGTATTGTAGTCGATTGAATAAACTTACACTCCAAGAAGGAAAGGCCAAACTTCTGCACGAATACTTGAATCAACACCCTGTATATACAAACAAAAGATGATTATATCCAGGAATCTTAGCATGGCAATGTAGACAGACTAGACACCACTATGTACTCACTCCGCTGCGAACTTTCTTCAAGAACTTAACACCACCACCTCTAAGTCTTCCCTCTGATGTGAACAGACTTTTCCATTGCTGAGGAGAAAGAGTACTTTTTCTTTTCCGGCGAGACCAAGGCGACTTGAGACGAGCCCTGACAAAGAAAGAAAATAAATCAGGACTTTTAATATATAAAGAGAGTTGTCAGCAGCCATTTATTAAAAAGAAAAAATTAAAGCAAAAGCAAAAGCGATGCCGGGAACACGAATACAGCAGCAACAGTAAATGTGGACGAACACAAGCAAGCCGCTAATTATGTAAAAAGAATTTATAACACTGTGGCCTAAGCAGATCGAAATACACAATAAGTGACACCTAGTGCCAGTCCAACAAGATCGATACACGGCTGCTCAAAGCCGAAGAATGGAGCTGGAAAACAGGTACTACGAATGATACCCACCATTCCGACATAAGTACTCTACTTCTCAAGCCGAAAAGAGAGTACTTCGAACTGATTAAGTGAGACTGAAAAGCTCAAGCAAAGCAAACCAAGCAGAACTCAATATGTAAAGATCTAAAGCATTAACCAAAGCACCCGGGAACTGGATCCAGATGGCAGGATCTGATCTTGTTTGCTCCTAAAAGAGCTAAACTAAACCCCAAAACCAGCAAGCATCAAATATTGACATTAAAAACACCAAAAGCAGCGAGCTTTAAATAAATATAGGCAGCAAAAAAACGAGGGCTCACCGATCGGAAGAGATGGAGGAGCAAGAGGCCGGGGAAGATGAGGTGACGACGAAGAGGGCGGAGCGCAAGTGAACCCACGAAGACGACGACGTAGGAGGCGAAGACGCGTTGCTACTACTTGACGAAGTTTGACTCCGTCTTAGCGCTTTCATCTATTCTTTCTCCTAATTAATTAGTTTTTACTGGGACCCAAAAAAAAAAGCGAAAAAAATACATAAAAGGGTCACTGGGTAAACTAAGCCCGGGCCATTTCCACCATCTGGGAAGTTAAAGTTTTGATCTTTGAAGGATATGATCCCAAGGAAGAAGGAGGCCGAGACCACCACCGGTACCCTCCTCCGCCTCCGCCGCCGCAGAGGTGGATTCCGACGGGACCACTTTCGCTTTCAGGGTTGAACATCTGTTGGGGGAAAGAGGTAATTACCAAATGCCCCACCTACCCACTCTCTCTCTCTCTCTCCTCCTTCTCCTTCTCCTTCTCCTTCTTCTTCTTCTTCCACACTTTCTCTCTCTATGGCTTCTCCAGACTTACTTTCTCTCTCTATGGCTTCTCCAGACTTGAGTGGAGAAGGAAGGAAGGAAGGGTAGGTTGGAGTTAAAAGAAAGGGGGAAAAGGGTAAAAGCCAACCGAAAGCCAACTGCTTAGTGAACTTGTTGGCTTAATTTTCTCTTTTTCTTTTTCTTCTTTTTGTTTTTGCTTTTTGTTTTTTGGGTTTTTTTAGGAGGGCTGCCTGTCTTTAATTCACTTCTTAGTTCTTAGTTTTTCCCCTCTTTTCCTTTTTGAACTTTTGGAACTTTAATCACTCTCTCTCTGGTCCAGGAGCCAAGATAAGTAAAATAAAACAATAAGTAGAGAGAGAGAGAAAATCTCTGATATTTAAATTGAGTGGATTTTGTTTTACAAATAATTTTTAATAATATTTTTTTAGATTCGTGAACCTTGAACAAGATATCTCGAATAAATCCTTTTGAGAGAGGTGTCTTTATGGGACGAAGGCGAGGGTGTCTTTGTTTTTTAGCCTAGGTCTTGCCATGATTGGATTTTAATCACGAAAAAATTAGATAATTAACTAACGATCACAATTTTTACTATTGACTACAATAGTTTGATTTTAACAGTGAAATTGTGTGAAAGTTAATTGACAGTTACAATTTGAAATTCATTAACCGTCGTTAATAGTTGATTGCGAGTTCTCGTTACGATCAAGATTATAAGTATCAGAAATAGTTAATTAACGATTAAGGGTACATCGTTGATTAATTGACATTTCAAACGGGAAGTTAATAGAAAAATTATAACATGTATATTCTATATGTATTTTATGACTTTAAGCTTTTAATATATAGTTTAATTGTAAACTTTAAAACTAAAAGCATATTCTTACCTATGAGATACACCTTTTAACTCTTGAAAATGTAGAAAAATATTATTTCGTATTTTTTAAAAGAATAAAAAGTATGTATTAATTTAATCGATTTGATTCAATCGCAATCGAAAATTTTAAACCGTAATCCTAACTTTGAGTCTTAGTTAGACTAAGGGTGTACGATTTTTATAAATTATAACCGAGGATTTTTCTAAGCGTATCCAATGATTTGGTAACTTTGGTCAAGTATATGAAGATGTCTATTGTTAGGAATTCAGCAACTAGAGAACAAACGCACAAAGAACACGGATACAAAAGATAACGTGGTTCGGCCTAATACCTACAACCACATGGAAAAAGAAGAATTTTTATTGATGGATCTGAGCCACAAAGCCGTACAAAACTCTTGGGTAACATACCTTTATATAGAGGCAAACCCTTGTACATCAAGTAATCTATCGAATTAGGAGTCCGAAACAAAACAGGAAAATAATTTCTCTTTACTTATTTCCTCGCCAAACTCAACAATCTCCACCTTGGCGATAAATCATCCCGTGGACAAACCATGAAGCTCTATCTGAACTTCAACAAAACTCCACCTTGACGACACACCGCCCCATGAAGAGATGAGATCTTGCAAGACCAATCCGACTCCACCGATTCTACCTCGGACTATAGATACACCCGCCATCAATAAGACCATCTCAACTTACTCTCCACCTTAGTTCAATCACTTGGAGTCAGCCCCCAAGCTCGAGCTTCCGAGCCTGCTTGGTCTATTCCCTCCAATCTTCATTGAACCCCAACTAGTAAGTCCACCTGCTGAAGCAACCTTGCGACCAATAGACATGCTCTCTATTTTCCAGTCAACCCATGCTCCGCAACCTCGAACTAATTTTTTGCTGGACCTTCTTGCCTCACACTAATGCTACTTGCCATAGTATACAGCAGGCAACCTTTTGTTCCACCAAGTAGAACCCTCGACATGCCTCGAACTCCACCGTTCAGCCTTGAGTGAGATACCCGATTCGCCCGTGGTGCTACCAACGACTTCGCATTTTTCATGCAAAACCTACCTAACACCTTTGACGTACACGTCCCTTTAGACAACCATAGTAAGGCCCAGCTAACAATGCTTCTCCGAGACAACCATGGCTCATTGCCAACCATGCCTCCATAAAATAATCATAACATGCTATCCATGTCTCTACGAATCCCAACTGTACTTAAACCATCCATGTCAAGCCTTTGCTCCCTCATACGAACCAACCTCATATGACCTGAGATTTTGCCAACTCCTTCAGACCCATTGATGTGACTCCACCTACAACAATGTGCTTCAGTAACCTGTAGGTATTCCCTTTCACCCTTCATCCCTACCATCGCATCCTTCTCCACCTTTATTAGCCTACCTTTATAACTATCACTGTTATAATCAAAGGTCCCTAACAAAAAGAGATTATCAGGATACATTGGACTTGATGAGACAAAAATATAGTCACCATCCAACCTGCCTGAACATGTGGCCATGGTTGTGGATGCCGATCCCTCCTCGTTGTCTTGATTCCCAGTTCGTCCTAGATAGTCCCTTTTATGTTCCCTTCTCCGCACTTGAAGCCACTTCTATCGAACTTCTTTGACTCTGACCTGGATCCTCTTCCACAACCCAGCTGGTGGCTCCTCATCATCCGCCAAGCACAAGCGAATCTTCGCTACCGCCTTGGCCTCCAACTCTTCCCACTCTTGCTCCTCCATCTTCTCAAGCTTTTTCCCTGAGAGCGCGATGACCATCCCTTGTTGCACGAGGAGATCCTTGACACACCTTTTCCATAACCTGAAATTCGATGAACCATCGAACTTCACAAGAGCAAATTTCGCGCCGTCCGACATCCTCCAACCTTAGCTCTGATACCACTTGTTAGGAATTCAGCAACTAGAGAACAAACGCGCAAAGAACATGGACGCAAGAGATAACGTGGTTCGGCCTAATGCCTACGTCCACGGAGAGAAAGGAGAACTTTTATTGATGGATCTGAGTCACAAAGTCATACAAAATTCTTGGGTAACATGCCTTAGAGGCAAATCCTTGTACATCAAGTAATCTATCGAATTAGGAGTCCGAAACAAAACAGGAAAATAATTTCTCTCTACTTATTTCCTCGCCAAACTCAACATCTATGTTTTTTTTTTTGGACAGGGAAGAGAAGGGATATATGTCTATACCTGACGTGGCATTATGATAACGAAAGGGGGTATATTTGGCAAGCTGGAATTTATAAATGTACTTATTATCTTTTTTAGAAGTACTTTAACGCTATTTACTTAGAATTTGTTGTTTTTCAAAGAAAAGTACACTAAGATTTGTCGTTCCTCTTGGACAGATCCACGAGGAAATTTATTGGCCTCGTTTGTTTGACATGCTGGCGGATAGTATAGATAACGGATTGAATTCGATATAAAGCTCTCTCTCTCTTTTTAATGAGTGGTACCGTATAAATATAATTTCACTTGGTTAATAAATTACAATGTACATCCTCTACCGGGTCGGCGAATGGTTTCTTTGAGTGATATATTGCGAACGATTTCAAGAGCCAATATCCTATTTTGTTGTTAGAATTTTATTTTGAGGGGTGGTATAGCTAACATCTTATGCAACTACTCACCTTGGGTTGTAATTATCTTTAATCAACATATAAATACACATCTAATTATTAAAAAATAACAATGTACGAATCACAATTGGCCCTAAAAAACAAAGGTTGAATACGTTTTCTTACTAGCACGGCTAATTAGAATTAGATGTATTAGTATTATTTTTTTACCTAGACGAATGTGCTTACGAGCATATGGTTGTGATAATAGCAAATGCAACAAGTTATTTTTTAAAAGTAAATTTGTATACCATGATTACACATTGTTATCATAGATTTTTGATAATTCGTTAACACATTTTACCATTATGCTAAATATTTTTTGGTAACAACTTGTTATTTGACATTCGACGCAATACAAAAATGGTCGGAGATCCTTGATTGTTTTTTGAGATAATTACTCTCAGGACTCCAGGGTATAGTCAAATAGACTCTGAGGACCCTGTAGTTTTTCTACTAATTACTAAGCCCCTGTAGTTTGGTTATTATTATACTCTCGAGTCCCTGGCTGATGTCAGCAGTTATTTTTGCCTTTTTTGTCATGGAAATGACCTTTATGCCCTTACACAAAAAAACAAAAGAAAAGCAATAAACCCATCGTCTTCCTCGCCGGTCCAATCGGACCCTGACCCGCATGCTTGTCAGGACCAACAGGGCCACGTGTCGTCTTCTGCCAGGACGACGGGCTCGGGGGCGTCGTAGCAGGTGGACCCCAGGCTCGAAAGCTCCACGATCTCCCTGAGCTCCTCCTCTTCCTCGGAGGAGAAGGATGACGTGGAGGAGAGCTCCAAGGTGGGGTCCATGTGGGCGGCGCGGGTGGCGGCGGCCTGGACGTCGCGGGGGGAGGAGGAGGCGGGGCGGGGGAAGGAGGGGGCGAGGTCGGGGAAGTTGAGGTCGGGGAAGGAGGGGGCAAGGTCGGGGAAGGAAGCGGGGCGGGGGAAGGCGGGGCAGCGACGTCGTGGGCCCGGGCGGCCATCTCCGGCGTCGGGAAGGTCCCCAGCCAAATGCGGGACTTCTTCCTCGACTCCCTTATCTCCGACACCCACTTCCCCCAGCTCCTCATCCCCACCCCCTGGTACACCGCGTGCTTGTCGTCGTTTTTCTTCGGGGTGTCGTCTTTGTCTTTCAGGACGGCGTCGTCCCGAATGCGCTTGGGGGGTGGCGGTGATGACGTGGAGGAGTTGGACCGGCGATAGGGGAAAGGGGATTGCTATCATTTCTGGACCGGCGAGGAAGACGATGGGTATATTGCTTTTTTTTGCTTTTTTTGTGTAAGGGCATAAAGGTCATTTCCATGACAAAAAAGGTAAAAATAACTGCTGACATCAGCCAGAGACCCGAGAGTATAATAATAACCAAACTACAGGGGCTCAGCAATTAGTAGGAAAACTACAGGGTCCTCAGAGTCTATTTGACTATACCCTGGAGTCCTGAGAGTAATTATCTCTTGTTTTTTTTATGACTAGAGATCCTTGATTGTAAACTATATAAATAGGTTTTGTTACTTAAGCGTTATTCATAATTGACATTTTCTAGCAAGTTATTCATGAACACGTTCAACTACAGTGTATTTGTCATAGATTATCATTTTTCAAATAAATTTATTGTCGAAATTCAAATTCGAGTATTAAAAAATAACGTGGTAAGAATGTGTGACATTGATGTGTCACAATAGACATGAAAAAAAATTCACATTGATTATAGGGACGATCTCTTCGTTGTTTGTTTCCACTTTTATTCTTAAATAAACAAGGGGATATCATATAACCTTATTTTTCGCCGCCTATTAGCATGATGATGCACATGCCATTAATTAATTATGGAGGACTAGACATGCTCAATTACTTGCAATGATTTGACTTTGGGCTTTGTTCATATAAAAGGTAACAATAGTGGACCATTGATTACTGGTGATATTGACAGGATGAACGAAATCCACATTTTTCTTGTTATTGTTAATTTTGTGCAACTTGTTTACCATCGGCTTAGACAAGTTAGTCGTCTTGGATATGCATCTTACATTCTGCCTCCATCAACTTGTCAACTTACCAACCGATTGGTTTCAGCGTGACCCGTCACCATTTGTTTTTTGACATGATAATTTTTTTTTTTGGTAAGTGGATGAATTTTATTGAAAATACTATATTATCCAAGCAAGACAATAGCCAGTGATCTAAAAATAATATTTTTTTATACGTAAAATTTATTATCCACAAAAAAATATTGTCAAATGTGCACGAGTGCATTATACATAACTAAATCACTACGGGTACTAAATTAGGTAAGACTTAGGTCTTGTCTCCAACTATTCACCCAATTGCACTAAAATGCAGTAAAAACTCTTCGTTGTATCTGGTGGCTTGGAAAATCCCCTGATTTATCTGATTCTATATTTTCCACGCACCAAACAATGCACATGATTATTATTAGTTATCATGGTAATTTTCCGCTTTTTCTTTATTTTTCTTTGTGTGCGACTGTTCGCCGGATTAGAATGATGCTAATCCGACATTAACTAACTTTATAAACACGTTACATAAAGAGAGTGAGCACCCCTAAGTTGACTTTGAGGTGAATGATGAAGTATCGCATCTTTCCTACGTCAAATACTATTGCACCAATACTATAAATCAAAAAGGGACTTGTAGCCTGTAGGCCAAAAAAACAGTGTAAACAAGTACAGTGAATAAGAAGAAAAATCAACAGGAATTGCACGGAGTAATAAAATATTTGCATTTTAAAAATATGATTTGTTGTTATGTGAATGAGAATTGCAAAATTGCCAAAAAAAACTATCGATTTGTTGCTAGCTTTGGAAGAAGCAATTTGTAACCGAGCCAGATATTAAAAATAACGAAAAGTTTTATATCTAAAGCCATCTTTCAATAGGCTGCTCCGGTTTTAGCAAAAGTTACTCTCCATGATCGTATCGATTGATTAAAAGAATCGAAAAAATGTTGTTCTAAGTAGTATGATCCCTATAGAGTACATGGCTTAAGGCAATATACAAGCATTCTTTGAAAATAAAAAAAGGAAGAATTTATTCGTGACCGAAATGAGAGATTTCCGATTTTGGAAATGTATATATATTTTATTTATGAACACAAAAGTTACAATGCGGCTCTTACAAGACCGATAGCACAAGTTGCTACCAGGTCACAGCCAACCGGAAGAAAACAGCAGCAAGTACACAATCAAAAGGCAGCCGAAAAAGTAGAAAGAAAAAGCATCTTGTTGGTGAGTGTGCTTGGAGATACCCGCCCAGTAGCACCTGTCATGTAAGCATCTAAGATTCCAACCCGCCTCAGATTATTGATCCGACCACAAGGAAGCAGCTGACTTTGAACGGGACCAATTTAGCTAGCCCGTTTCGGAATAGAGGAGGAGCAGAGATGGAGGAGAACCCATTGAAAATGGAGACATACAAGCTTTTCGTGCATCGTGATCAAGGGCCCAAACGAAAGCATCCGGAGGGCCAGGAATAGCAGCGAGAAGACGAAGGAGGTTGGCCTCAGACTCCTCCTCCCACGCCCGTAGAGTTCTACGCCATTTGACGTCCCAACTCCAGATATCATTATTCAACCACGAGCTACACTCCCGATGACGTGGTGGGCGAGAGAGGGGAGGGGGCCGACTAAATTTTTTTTAGGGTTTGAGTTTTTTAATTAGAGTTAGAAAATTTGAGGTTTTATAATTTTGCCACTTCATCACCACTTAGTATAGAAAAAATACTATATGTAGATGATGTGGCACTGATGTGTATGGTCCGATTGAAAAAATTAACTCTTGGTAAAAATGTGTCACCAATGATGTCACTTTCAGAAAACTCTCTCAACTGAAAAAACAAAGTCAAACCACAGAATACTAAGAGAAAAAAGTGTGAAACCACAGGGTATTTTAGTGAACTTTTTCCTAAAAGAGAACCATATGAAGAGAGAGAGGGTGTTTATATTTTGTTCCTAAATTTCTTATATTCAGTGTCGAGTGAGAGTGAGACCCAATTTTAGGAGTTTTTTTAATAATATTTTTACATTCGTGAGACTTTAATTTAAAATCTTCTCGACTACATCCAAATTCTTTACGAGAGAGGGTGTCTTTATGGGATGAGGGCGAGGAAAAGTTTACTTTAGTGTCATCTGATTTGGGCATTTTTTGCTTGTGTGGTATGCCGTTTAAAACAAATCAAACTAGTGCCTGAGGTTTGAACTTTTTAGTGACACAAGTAGCCTCTTGCATATTATCAGGCCACCTAGTACACTGATCCGACCGACTGTCTCCACATATCAACATGAGCTTTTCTCAGTAAAGGAAGCACGTTTAACATTGAAGTTCTTTCAATATGTTTGCCAGAAAAAGAGGTGTACGTTGTTGACATGATAGTTCAATCGAATCAGTTAAGTCTTTCTAAACACACTTACGAGTTATCACAACTGCACCATATTCAATTTTAATCGTGAAAAAAATTAACTCTTGTTAAAAATGTGTCACCAATAATGTCACTTTCAAAAAACTCTGTCAACTAAAAAAACAAAGTCAAACTACAGAGTACAAAGATAAAAAAGCGTAAAACTACTGAATATTTTAGTGAACTTTTCCCTAAAAGAAAACCATATGAAGAGAGAGAGGGTGTCTATATTTTGTTTCTAAATTTCTTATATTCAGTGTCGAGTGAGAGTGAGACACAATTTTAGGAGTATTTTTTTAATAATATTTTTATATTCGTGAGACTTTAATTTAAAATCTTCTCGACTACATCCAAATTCTTTACGAGAGAGGGTGTCTTTATGGGATGAGGGCGAGGGAAAGTTTACATTAGTGTCATCTGATTTTGGCATTTTTTGCTTGTGTGGTATGCCGTTTAAAACAAGTCAAACTAGTGTCTGAGGTTTGAACTTTTTAGTGACACAAGTAGCCTCTTGCATATTATCAGGCCACCTAGCACACTGATCCGACCGACTGTCTCCACACATCAACACAAACCTTTCTCAGTAAGGGAAGCGCGTTTAATATTGAAGTTCTGTCAATATGTTTGTCAGAAAAGGAGGTGCATGTTGTTGATATGATAGTTCAATCGAATCAGTTAAGTCTTTCTAAACACACTTACGAGTTATCACAACTGCACCATATTCAATTTTAATCGTGAAAAAATTAGATAATCAACTAACTATTACAATTTAAAATTTTTTGATTAAAATAGTTTGATTGTAACAGTGAAATCATCAGGCAGTTAGTTGAAAGTTTAAACTGTAAAATTAATATAAGATTTTAAAAAAATAGTAAATATTTGTATTATATAATTATTTTATAACTTTAAAATTTTAAATTATACATAATTTGATTTTAAAGTTTAAATCTAAAATAATATTCTTAAAATATAGGATATAATCATATTTTATATTTTATAAATTGTAATCGTAACTGTGGACCTGATAAAACTAAGGTTAGACTAAGGTTTTACAGTTTTCATAAATCATAATCAATGATTTTTCTAAACGTAAATGATTTTGTAACTCTGATGAGGTTTATGGTAAATGTCTTTCTTTATATATCGGTACTTGACGTGGCATTATGATAAAGGCTGGTATATTTGGTAATCTGAAATTGGTTTGACAGAAATGCACATACTCTTACCCGGTGAATCTAGGGTATGTTGATTTTGACTGAGCTTAAGGTAAAATATGAGGGGCCAGGATTTGGCACAGAGATGCATTTTTCATGCGGTACGAGAAACATCTTATTGGTGACATGTGTACGGAGAGAGGGAAGTGAGTTGGGATGCGTCGTGGGAGTTCACCTCCCTCTTTTAAATTTTTTTTGTCATATTCTTATGTTATACAAAAATAAATAAAACTGATATATTATTTAATTAATTATTAAATTTTTATCATAAGTATTAATTAATATTAATTATTTTGATATAACAGGTTATGCTATTTTATCATAACTGAACGTGCCATTTTACGTAACCACACATGCCATTAATCGTGATGGGACCTGTCATTTGATTAATTATTTAATTTATTATAAATTTTATTAAATATTAACTCTACATTTCATTTGACATAAATTGGGCATGCCATTTGACATAACCTGGGTTGCCATTTGACATAATCTTGGCATGCCATTTGACATAACATTGGCATGCCTTTTGACATAACCCGGACATACCATTTGATATAACTTGTGCATGCCATTTGACATACCTGGGCATGCCATTTGACATAACATCGGCATGCCATTTGATAAATCCAGGGCTTGTAACTCGGTCGACTATTAACCTTTAACATATTTTCGACACTCTTACACTCCAAATTTGGAGATGTCATACAAAGTTGTAGATATACGTCTCAGCATTGCACAGCAACTGAATCACCTTAATTGGATTCATGAGTAAAAAGTTGTGACTCCCAAACGAAATCAGTCGACCGTAACTCGATCGGCGTTTGACTTCAAACAAATGTTTGACATATTTACACTTCAAAAGTCATAAATCACAAAGTAGTAGATATACATCTTAGCTTGGCACAACAACTTGAATCATCTCAATCAGAATCTGAAATAAGAAGTTGTGACTCCCAACCGAAATCAGTCGTCCGAAACTCGACCGACTTTTAACTTTAAATATATTTTCGACATCCTTACACTCCAAATTTGGAGAAGTCATAAACTAAAAAGTTGTAGATATATGTCTGAGCTTTATAGAAAAACTTAAATCACCTTAATCAGACTCTGGAGTAAAAAGTTATGACTTTGCAATCGAAAAATCAAAACGAAAGAAAAATAAGGGAAGAGAAAAAATGACAAAGTACTCTCAAGTCCCTTGGATTTGCTTAAATATACTAAAAATTCCCTCCTATTTACAAAATATATGCCGAGATCTCTCGTGTTTGATTTTATTATACTTTCAAGTCCTTGGCGCACGTTAGCAGGTCTTTTTTCATTTTTGTCAATAAAATGATTAAAATTCCCTTAGAACAAAAAATAAAAAATCGATGACATCATCTTTTCTTCTTCCTCCGCTCTTCCTTCCTCCCGTACCCAATTCAACACAAAATCAAAATCAAACAAAATCAAATCTAAAACCACCATTCCGTTGGAGGGGGAGAGAGAGAGAGAATAAGGGGGAGGAGATGAAGAAGCGAGCATTCGAAGTCCTCGATGCCTCGCCATTCCCGTTCAGAGGAGGAGCAGTGGTCGCCCCAGATTTCCAGAGCCGATGTCGGAGAAGCGATGCCTCACCACAGGCAACTAGGTCAGGGGCCCTCGTGCGGCGGGTTCTCAACGATGTTCTTGAGGTTGCACGATTTGGGTTCGCCTATATTGGGCTTCGTGAGGGGTCATCGCGAATGAGAACACTATGGTCGATAGATTTTTTGAAAGCCAAAATAGTGCCATCGACGAGCTTCGTGAGCGCCGAGGAGTAATCAACCTTGACGTCCATCGAGCTCCTAGGTTTTGCCTGTCTCTTTCATTTTTCTCTCTAAATTTGGGCGGAATGGGAAATTGGGGGCTCAAGGGTTTAGCTCTGCTTCGGGTAAAAGAAATTGATTTTAGTTATTGAATCAATGAAGAAATTGATTTTAGTTATTGGTCGGTAGGTCTTCTTCTTCGAGTGTTAAGGAAGCGGTGGATGTGGGTGGAGGAGAAAGAGGAGGACATAGATGGGGTTTCTCTTCCTCTTCTACTTCGGCTTCATTGGTCTCTTTCTCAGTGACGTGGGTACAGATCTGCTACTCTTTTACAACGACATTAGCCTCGATCTCGTTGAACAACTTCACCGAGAGGATCTAGTCCCGGACGCCGGCGCCAGGGATGGGTCGAGATGAGATGACCAACTGGGCCTTCGATGGGGAAGAGGTTTTGACCGGGGATGCTGCAACCAATTTGTGTGTGTTGACCGTGACTTCGGTTAGGGACAAGGCAGGAAAGGGGATGTAGGCAGTAGCGGTGGAAGATTTTTGGGGCTGTGGTTGGAGAAGAGAGGGTGGAGCTTGGGTCTTGTTATCCTGGATCGTTTGTTTGATTGGCCGGAGAAGACGAGATGATATAAGAAAAAATATAATAAAATCAAATACAGGGGACGTCAGCGTGTATTTTACAAATAGGGAAGACTTTTGAGTATATTTAAGCAAATTCGAGGGATTTGAGAGTAATTTTCTCAAAAAAAAACCTAAAAAACTTTGAACACGCGCGCCATTTCATCTATCTGATATGGGCCATGACATGTGGACACCCCAGATCTTTTCCCGCACCGCACGGAAGGACCCTATCTCTATCCGTGCACAATCCAAGCGCAAAATATGAGTTGGCTCCAGGTGGGCATGAATCCTATGAATATTTACCTTACATTACCCTTTTAATCTACTTTGAAACCTACCATAACTAGACTCTAATTATACCACTTTATTTTTGGACTTTATTTTTTTACTTCTAAATTGTATTAGAGTCCTCAAGTATTTTACAGTAAGCTTTAATAATTCAGTGATTGATGATATTGACTCTAAAATTAAAAATACACATAATTCTATTTTTTTTATTACTAAACTAGATATTTCATAATTAATCTAGACATATTTATTATGTTTATGTATTTACAATTTGAAAAGAAAAATTTTCTAATATTTAACTTAAATTATAAAATTTGATATTTCTTTATTTCTTTAAATTTGTTTTGAATGTTGAATACTTTGTACGGGTACTTTGACGCTATTTACTTGGAATTTGTTATTTTTCATAGAAAAAAAAGTACACTAATAATTGTCGGTTCCGCTTCTTTTGGATGGACCCACGAGGAAATTTATAGGCCTTGTTTGTTCGACATGCTGGCGGAAAGTATAGACAACGGATTGAATTCGATATAAAACTATTATTTTTACGAGTGGTACCGTATAAATATAACTTTTTAAGGGAACCGTATAAATAAAACTTTTTTAGGGAACGTATAAATATAATTTCACTTGGTTAACAAGTAACAATGCACATCTTCTCTGGGATCCGTGAATAGCTTTTTGGGTGAATATTGTCGGATATTCTTGATTTAAAACTATGTAAATCAGTTTTGTTACTTACGCGTTATTCATAATTGAACAAGTTATTCATAAACACACATTCAATTTCAGTGTGTTAGATTATATTTTTTAAATTAATTATTGTCGGAATTCAAATTCGAGTATTCGAAAATAACATGGCAAGAATGTGTGACATTGATGTGTCACAATAGACATGAAAAAAGATTCACGTTGATTATTTATAGGGCAAGTCTCTTCGTTGTTTGTTTCCGCTTTTATTATTAAATAAACAAGGCGATATGATATAACCTTATTTTTCGTCGCCTACTAGTATGATGATGCACATGCCTATAATTAATTATGGAGGACTAGACATATTCAATTACTTGCAATGATTTGACTTCATATAAAACGTAACAATAGTTGACCATTGACTCTACACAAAAATATGGTGGTGATATGGACAGGATGAACGAGCTCCACACTTTTCTTATATTTTTATTGCTAATTTTTTGTACTGTTGATCTACCCTTTTCTTTTAAAGTTTTTGTGTGTTAATGTTCGCTGGATTGGAATGATGTAAATCCAACATTAATTAACTTTATAACATCATTACATAAAAACACTGAGCCCCCTAAGTTGACCTTTCAGGTGAATGAAAATGTATCGCATTTTCATATTTGAGGTACAAGTGCAATAGAGTTGTTTAGAAGAATCGAAAATCTACTGACACATTTTCTTAATTTTTTTTTGGATATAGAATACACGACATGATATCAGAGCTGCTAAATTTCTCTATTTATTGCCACTGGCACGATCCTCGTGATATAGCTAGTTGAAAGTACGTGTTGAAATTAGAGTAGCGAGTGTTGAATGTACCAAAAGAAACTAAAAATCAAAACACAAGTGATAAACAGTTTGCATGTTTTAAATATGGTCTTTAACTCTCTGTTACCAACATAGTCACAAAAACCTTCAAGTACTTGTTTGTTAGTCTGAAGGAATAAGTATTACAGCTTCCACAAGTTTCAGGCATTGATAGCCATTTCTTATTTATTTTTTATAAGTGCGAGCCATTTCTTATTAACGGGACACGAGGGTAGCAAGAGCTGAGGTGATCTTGCGATCTCACTTTTGCAGCTTGGAAGCTGCAGCTTTGTCCAAAATCCACTTATACTCGATCTCAGGTGAAACCATTTGAGCAGGTAGCAAATTTGCATGATCACTGTTTCCTAGTGCTCTACGCACTGCATCAACTTCGCTGGGACCACGCATGACCATTGCAATGTAATCAGATGAATTGATCACAGGGAATGTGAAGGTGATCCTCTCGGGAGGTGGCTTAGGCGAGTCCTTGATGTAAGTGACCCACCTCTGATTTTCCTTTAGAAGCGGATGCCCCGGAAAGAGGGAGGCTACATGCCCATCTGGTCCCATGCCGAGAAGCATTAGATCAAACTTGGGAAACCCTGTTGTTGGAGATGTCCGCAGGAGTTTGGCTTCAACCAGATTCTTGAGACAGGCCTCATAATCTTCAGCGGCGCGCTCGGGCGACAGGGGTGGCGCATCATTGATGGCGTAGATGTTCTCCGAAGGAATTGGCACCTTCAAAGAAATAGAAAGGGCATGGATTCAACAAGAACTCGCGCCAGCTATATGATACAAAACAATTCATGGCATCTCCTTATCTAGCTGCCCGATAAATCCAACCCGATAAGCTGGAGGATATCAACATTTTCATTCATGAGAAACGCTCAGTTTGGAAGATTTAAGCGCGGATTCCCTCATTCATGGCTCCCTAAAAATCACTCTAGACTACAAATCAACCATTACTTCGCAAGTCCGAGACAAAAGCACGCGAATCCGACAAGCAATTTTGTGCAACATCCCCAGCGGAGGCTCTCAGAAGACAATCCGGGCAACGATCACTGGAAGGAAGAAGGAGAAGGTTTACATACCTTGGAAAGAAATCCATCGAGGGCTAGCTTGTAGTTGCTGTCCTTGTGATCTCTAGGGACAACCCTTTCATCCAGCCAGAAAACATGCCACTTGGACCATTCTACCGACTGGACGTAGGGTGTTTCGGTCAATTTCCTGAAAATTCAATCACCCCATCGGTTCTAAGATAGCGAAATTCTTTGTCGGGTAAGTTTCGACATCCACGAAAGGGTTTACATGTACCTGAGGCACTCGATGAGATAGCCGCCGGACAAGACCACGGTGAAGGAACCTTTCTCCTTGACGTACTTTTCAGACAAAAGGACGGTGTACTTGGCGACGGACACAGCGAGATCCTCCTCGGACTCGCACACCTCCACCTTCTTCTTCCCCTTCTCCATCGTTAGCGAATTGGGTCGCTGAGAAGTTGCGTTAAAAAGCAGCTGGGCCAAGGGATCCAATGTTAATGATCAGTTGGGGAAGTGTCCGAAGGCAGACAAAGTGAAGTGGGGCTCCTTTTTATCTGCCAATGAGTTTCTAGCACGCAATTGTTAGAACCCAGAAAGGATAAATTCTGAGACTGGCAATACTGACTTGTCGCTGTCCAAAAATTCACTCGAATGTCGCTGCCACAACCGATGAGTTTTTCCAGATTCACGTGCAACTATTTAACTGGTAGGACTATAACCCGGTACCTAAAGCGGGTCAGGTTAATCCCAAAAATCGAAGAACGGGTGAATCTGGTTGGATCAACATGTCCAGGTAATTAACTAAATTTTTTTTGAAAAAAATTCTAGAATTTTGTTAGA
The DNA here is from genome assembly GCA_963995505.1 of Hypericum androsaemum. NCBI lineage: Eukaryota > Viridiplantae > Streptophyta > Magnoliopsida > Malpighiales > Hypericaceae > Hypericum > Hypericum androsaemum. The sequence goes on from OZ023182.1 coordinate 16,709,872, forward strand.
TACAAATGATTAAATTAACATGTAAAAGATAATTTTTTAATCAGAAATAGAGGGATTTGGATTGGGTACGGAGTGAAGGAATTGATTCCGTACGGTTTGGATCGAAGGGAGACCGTAGCGGCAAGCGTAGGTATGTAATAATGGCAAACGCAGTTATGTGATAATGGCAAGTGCAGTTATGTGATAATGACATTTGTTTTTTGAAAACGGCAAGTCCCAGTTGATGATAATGGTACGCATAGTTTTTTTCATTTTGGTCTCCCATGTTTTAGCATTTTTGCAAAAAGGTCACACTGGCACGCACTGTTATGTGATACTGGCATGCGCAGTTATGTGATAATGGCATGCGCAGTTATGTGATAATGGCATTTGTACCCGGTCTGTGTTTGTGCATGACTTTTTTTTATTTTGGTCCCCGTATTTTAGCGCGTTTGCAAAAAAGTCTCCGCTTGTCTTCATTCCAAACGGTTCAGAATAGTGACATTCCGTACCCAATCCATACCTAGAAATAGAGAACATAGCGGGTCCTGACCAACAACACCCAGATCCGGAGAACATAACATGAAAGACTGCAGCACATACGTGGGATAGCCAATAAAGCTGCTTGACCGAGCTAGCGCAAATCTGATACCAACACGCAAACCGCATCTATTTAACCAAAGAAATCTGATACTTTGGGCAACCACACAGCCAAAGTATCCATTTTCCTCTTCTACGTGTACAGATTTTAGTTCTACTAAAGCTTTGAAGCTGCTCCTTTGTCCAAGAACCATTTTAACTCGCCTTCCGGGGAAACCATCTGAACGGGCAGCACTTCGGGGTTATGGATCTTCCCCAGTGCTCTCCCAACTACATCAGATTTACCCGCACCGCATGCCACCAATGCGATGTGGGAAGGTGAGTTGATCACTGGCAAAGTAAGTGAGATCCTCTCCGGGGGTGGTTTCGGCGAGTCCGTGATGTGAGCAACCCATTTCTCTTTTGCATTAACAAGTGGATGGCCAGGGAACAGTTACCGAGAAACCCGCTGGCTGGCGACGTGTCGACTACCTTGGTGCTGACTAAATGCTTGAGGCAAGCTTCGTAGTCTTCGGCTGCACCCTTAGCTGACAGAGCATCGTTGATGGCATAAACATTACAGGGAAGAATTGGTACCTGCAAGCAAACGATAAGAGAAGGGAAGAGAAAGCTTCAAGCTAACTGAAACCTAACATTTTTTTTTGTCAAGAGGGAGGGGCTATGGCGCCCCGATGTAGCACTTTATTTAATCAAAAACAAGGGATACAACCATTCTTGGAAAAGAGACGTCACTCAAGTCCCTTTCCAAAAGTTTGCCAACACCAGAGGGTGGGTTACATAACACATGAGTACCTAAAGGAAGACTAAAACCAAAATTAGCTAACCAATCTGCGCAAGCATTTCCTTCACGATAAACATGATCCACTCTAACCAACCAATCCCTATTGAGAACCTCTCTGATGTCCATAAGGATGGAGGAGTGGCTGGAGTCGGTTGTGATGTTGTTTCGAAGCATGTTGGCCACAATCAGCGAGTCTACTTCTAAATGTATTTGCTTCCATAACTCAGAGCCAAATCAATTTCCATAGTATTCAAGATGCTTGATCAACCAGTTCTAGGAAGTTCTGATCCCACCCCAATACACACAACTCAAAACAGGCCTATCTGCAAAAGTTGAAAACAAAAGAGGGATTCACTCCAACATTGAATTGAATTGAACTCGCATTTTCGTTCAACATTCCCCACAAACCAGCCCAACAGACTTCTGTTGGGTTTGAATGAAAATTTAATGCAAGCCCAAAGTGGAAAGGCCCAAAGTGGAGGCCCAAAAGGGAAATAAAAAGTGCAATCCCACATTGGAAAGTGGCACCAACATTTCCTAGTTTATAAGGAGGAAATTCTTGTTGACTAGGAAATAAGTTGATCACCAGGAGGGAAAGCCAACTCGGACTACGACGAGGATGGTGCGTAGCACCATCCGAGCACGAGCACACGCATGTGCGTGTACGCATGGCGTATTGGACGTAGGTCACAATGGGCACTTTGTGGCGCACTTGGCACGTGCGAGATCCCTCGCCAAAGGGCGCCAGCGCAGCCTGGGCGCGCCTAAAAGGATCCAGAAGCCACCGAAGGGCCACGAGCGCAGCCAGCCAGCCTGCTGGCCGAGCGTGGCTGCCTCCCTGCCTCCTCCAACCTATAAATAGGCCTGCCCCCTTGCCATAATCCCTCACCCCAGTAGCAAGTGCATCCATAGCATTGTTGTCTTCTCCTCTCCCCCCGTTCTTCACTTCAAGAAAGTCTGTCCGAAAGTTCTGGGTATATAAGGGTTCGCCCGAAAGTTTTGAGATACGTGTACAACGTTCTTGGAAATGCCCTAAACAGTCGTTGTATCTTGGGGACGATTGTCGAAGCCTATACCGCACTGAAATATATGGGGCAATCTCGTCTTACGGAGAAAGTGTCCAACACTTGCCTCGACTGCCGTAGATCCTAATCAAGTACACCACTCCGACAAACAACAATCGTAAGACGAGATTGTGTACTTGAAGATGGCATCGACAAGCTCAGTACCGGTCTCGGGAACTGTCCACGCCGAAAGGCCAACCAAGTTCAACAGTACCAAGTTCAAGAGATGGCAACAGAAGATGTTGTTCTATCTGACGACGCTCAACCTGGTCCGATTCTTGAAGGATGAGGCTCCGAAGGTGGCAAAAAATGAGGCAGATCAATAGAAGATCAACGCCCTCGGTGCATGGAGTCATAGCGATTTCCTATGCCGGAACTACGTCCTGAATGGACTAGACGACACACTCTACAACGTGTACGCAAAAACTAAAACCACTAAGGAGCTAAGGAGTTCACTCGAGAAGAAGTACAAAACGGAGGATGCTGGGACGAAGAAATTCATCGTCGGACGATTCCTCGACTTCAAGATGGTGGACTCCAAGAAGGTCATCGACCAAGTGCAGGAGTTGCAACTGATCTTTCACGAGATCCAAGCCGAAGGGATGCAACTCAGCGAGTCCTTTCAAGTAGCTGCGATGATCGAGAAGCTCCCCCCGCTCTGGAAGGACTTCAAGAGCTACCTCAAGCACAAAAGGAAGGACATGGGCCTAGAAGACCTGATCGTGAGACTTAGGATCGAGGAAGACAACCGAAAGTCCGAAGTCAAGCAAGGCAAGGCCAACCCTGAGACCACCGTGCACCTCGCCGAGGGAAAAGGTAGCAAGAAGAGGAAGAAGTCCGGGGATAAGCAGGAGAAGCAAGAGCCCAAAAAGAAAAAAAAGATCAAGGGTGATTGCTACAACTGTGGCAAACCCGGACACATGGCTAAGGACTGTCGCCAGCCGAAGAAGGACGACCAAGGAAAGGCTAACCTGGCTGAAGACTTGTCCCAGATGGATCTGTCAGCCGTGGTGTTTGAAGCCAATCTGGTGGACAATCCGAGAGAGTGGTTCGTGGACACAGGAGCTACCCGCCACATCTGCTCGGACAAGGAGATGTTCTCGAGCTATATCCCGATCACCGGTCGAAAGCTATTTATGGGAAACTCCGCAATGTCCAAGATCGTCGGTCTGGGAAAGGTGGTCCTGAAGCTGATCTCAGGAAAGGAGCTGACCCTCAAGGATGTGCTGCATGTCCTGGACATCCGCAAGAACTTAGTTTCTGGCTCACTGTTGAGCAAAGCCGGTCTTAAGCTTGTATTTGAGGCTGATAAGTTTGTACTGACCAAAGCGGGTCAATTCATAGGAAAGGGTTATCTAGAGAGGGGGCTATTTAAGATGAATGTAATAACTGTACATCACACCTTAAACGGTGAAAATAAAGTTAACGCTTCTTCTTACTTGGCCGAGTGTTCTAATTTATGGCATGGTAGATTAGGACACGTAAATTTAAACTCGCTCAGAAAGTTAGTAAGTTTAAATTTATTACCGAATCTAGAGTTTAACCCATTCGATAAATGTAAAGTATGTGTGGAGGCTAAAATGACCAAAGCACGTTTCCATTCGGTGGAAAGAAGTACCACGCCTTTAGAGTTAATTCATACGGATACTTGCGATATGAAACACGTGCAAACTAAAGGCGGGAAGAAATACTTCATCACGTTTATCGATGATTGCACAAGATACTATTACGTATATCTCCTAAAGGGCAAAGACGAAGTTCCTGATGCCTTTAAGAGATATAAGAATGAGGTTGAAAATCAACTCAGCGTAAAAATCAAAATGATCCGAAGTGATCGAGGGGGAGAATATGTAGCTCCGTTTGATGAACTCTGTCGAGAACATGGCATTATTCATCAGACGACTGCTCCTTATTCACCTCAATCGAATGGCGTAGCTGAACGCAAAAATCAAACTCTTAAGGAGATGATGAACGCTATGTTGATTAGCTCGGGCTTACCCCAGAACATGTAGGGGAAAGCTGTGCTCTCAGCTAACCACATTCTAAACAAATTACCACACAAGAAAAGGGATAAAACCCCATATGAACTATGGAAAGGAAGGAAGTCTTCCTACGGTTACCTTAAAGTGTGGGGGTGCCTAGCAAAGGTGGAAGTACCTAAGCCTAAGCAGGTGAGAATAGTACCCAAGACCATTGATTGCATCTTTATCGGATATGCGCAAAATAGTAGTGCTTATCAGTTTTTTGTGCATAAATCTGAAAACATGAGATAAACGCGGGAATGGTCATAGAATCAAGGAACGCAACGTTCTTTGAGAATAGTTTTCCTAATAAGGAAAGAAAGAAAGGAAGTCCAAAGAAAAGGGCTCACGAGACTACGCAAGGGTCAAATCAGGAAGATGATGAACCTAGACGTAGTAAACGGACGAAGGTAACCAAATTCTTTGGTCCGGATTATCTGACCTACGCGTTAGAAGATGAACCCAAGACAATCCAAGAGACATTGTCCAGTCCAGATGCTCCTCTCTGGAAGGAAGCTATCAAAAGTGAGATAGAATCCATTATGCAAAACCACACGTGGGAAATCGTGGATCTCCCACCAGGCTGCAAACCTTTGGGATGCAGGTGGATACTAAAAAAGAAATATAAAGCTGATGGATCAATCGACAAGTACAAAGCTCGATTGGTAGCTAAGGGGTTCAAACAGAAGGAGGGATATGATTTCTTTGACACGTATTCACCGGTCACAAAAATCACATCAATTAGAGTACTCATAGCTGTTGCAGTACTCTATAACCTCGAGATCTACCAAATGGATATAAAAATAGCTTTTCTAAATGAAGAACTGGAATAGGAGATATACATGGAGCAACCTGAAGGGTTTGTGGCTCCCGGTCAAGAGCATAAAGTGTGTCGGCTAGTCAAGTCACTATACGGGCTAAAACAAACGCCAAAACAGTGGCACGAAAAATTTGACAGAACAATGCTGTCGAATGGATTTAAGATCAATGAGTGCGATAAATATGTTTACATTAAGGGCACACCTGAAGCTTACGTAATTGTATGTCTCTACGTAGATGATTTACTAATTATGGGAAGCAATAAAGAGGTTATTGTGAAAACTAAGAACATGTTAAAGAACCATTTTGACATGAAAGATATGGGTCTGGCAGATGTCATACTAGGAATAAAAATTTCTAGGAAAGCTGACGAAATTGTCTTGACGCAATCCCACTACGTGGAGAGCGTGCTCAAGAAATTTGAAGCTTTTGACAAACCTCCAGTTAAGACTCCAGTAGATTTGAATCTACACTTAGCCAAGAATCGAGGGGACCCAGTATCTCAACTGAGGTATGCGCAAATTATCGGGAGCTTGATGTATTTAACAAACTGCACACGTTCCGATATTGCGTACTCAGTTAGTAAGCTTAGTAGATTCACAAGTAATCCAGGAAAGGATCACTGGCTAGCTCTGGAAAGGGTTTTACGGTACTTAAAACATACCATAAACCATGGCGTACATTATGCTAAATATCCAGCTGTATTAGAAGGATACAGTGATGCAATCTGGATATCAAACACTAAGGACTCCAAATCTACAAATGGATACGTATTCACCATAGGAGGAGGAGCTGTGTCTTGGAAGTCCTCTAAACAAACGTGCATAGCTCGATCTACCATGGAGTTAGAGTTTATAGCACTAGACAAAGCGGGGGAAGAAGCTGAATGGCTCAGAAACTTCCTAGAGGATATTTCGTGCTGGAGCAAACCGGTACCTCCCGTATTGATACATTGTGATAGCATGTCTGCAATTGGGAGAGCACAAAGTACATTGTACAACAGAAAGTCTCGACATATCCATCGGAGATACAATACCGTTAGACAGTTGATCTTTAGTGGGGTGATCACCATTAATTACGTAAAGTCCAAAGACAACTTAGCTGATCCTTTTATGAAAGGAATCAATAGAGATCAAATGTACAATGCAGTAAGGGGAATGGGATTAAAATCCACACACTAAAAAACGTCCATAGCGGTAACTCAACCATGATGAGTGGAAATCCCGCAAACTTGGTTCAATGAGACAACTAAGTTATGGAGGGTTCAGTTAATCACCTGGAACCTATATCATTCTCAGAAGCTGCCCAGGTATTAACCTGCAGAGGTGTGGTAAGGTTAAGCATTACGCTTTTAATGATTCCTATACCTTGACAAAGGTTGAGTATGGCAGGATATTCCTGATAGGAGATCACCTATGTAAGTTTGAAGTGAGGCCGCTTCAAATGGGAAAAATACTTATGAACCCAAGAAATGGTCCATGGCCGAAACGGACACAACGTGAGAACCCAAATATCCTAGGGTTATTATTGTGTAAATGTTATTGTCTTGGTTTACGCCAAAACCTGACGGTTCAAGACATCACGTTCACCGAGCAGCGAGTAAATCCGATAACATATTACTAGAGAAGGTTCAAAGCCGCAAGCTACCTGTCTCAATGCAATAATAACACGTCAGAACTTTTGATTAGAGTCTGCATGCATTAATCATCATTCATGTGGGGGATTGTTGGGTTTGAATGAAAATTTAATGCAAGCCCAAAGTGGAGGCCCAAAAGGGAAATAAAAAGTGCAATCCCACATTGGAAAGTGGCACAAATATTTCCTAGTTTATAAGGAGAAAATAAGTTGACGACCAGGAGGGAAAGCCAACTCAGACTGCGACGAGGATGGTGCGTAGCACCATCTGAGCACGAGCACGAGCACGCGCACGCGTACGCGTACGCACGTGTGCGTGTGCGCATGGCGCATTGGACGCAAGTCACAATGGGCGCTTTGTGGCGCACTTGGCAATTCGCACGTGTGCATTGTCGCGAGGAACTGGAGGAGCCTTAGGTATTTTGCCCAGATCCGGAGAGAGCTGCGCAGCTACCGGAGTGACGAGGAACTGCGAGTACCTTCAGGTTAGCCACCGAAGAGGCACGACGGGCAGAAATGTGCAGGAGACTTCCAGAAAGCCGAAGGGGTGCGAGATCTCTCGCCAAAGGGCGCCAGCACAGCCTGGGCGCGTCTGAAAGGATCCAGAAGCCACCGAAAGGCCACGAGCGCAGCCAACCAGCCTGCTGGCCGAGCGGACGCGTTCCTTCGGGGTGGCTGCCTCCCTGCCTCCTCCAGCCTATAAATAGGCCTGCCCCCTTGCCATAATCCCTCACCCCAGCAGCAAGTGCATCCATAGCATTATTGTCTTCTCCTCTCCCCCCGTTCTTCACTTCAAGAAAGTCCGTCCGAAAGTTCTGGGTATATAAGGATTCGTCCAAAAGTTTCGAGATACGTGTGCAACGTTCTTAGAAATGCCCTAAACAGTCGTTGTATCTTGGGGACGATTGCCGAAGCCCGTACCGCACTGAAATATACAGGGCAATCTCGTCTTACGGAGAAAGTGTCTAACACTTGCCTTGACTGCCGTAGATCCTAATCAAGTACACCACTCCGACAAACAACAACTTCAACATTGTCAAATTCGTACACCCATTTCCCATAATCGGCAACCAAACAAACCCGAAACAGAGAGAAGGGTGAGCGGAGAGAGCACTCCCTCCGAGAGAAAGCCATCAAAAGCAAGCTTATAGTTACTATCATCGTGATCCTTAGGAACAACCCTCTCATCCACCCAGAAAACATGCCACTTGGACCAATCTATCGAGTCAACGTACGACGCATCCACCAACTTCCTACACACCCCCAGGTTCAAAGACATCTGACGAAGAACGATTAAACTTCCAAGTAAAGAAAACTAGAAGTCTCGAGTTCGAACTCAAAAACATTGGCAGGTTTCAGAAACATCATTTACCTGAGGGACTTGACAAGAGATCCCCCGGACAAGACAACGGTGAAGGAGCCCCTCTCCTTACAGAACTTGGCCGACAACTCGGCGGTGTATCCGGCGAGAGAAGCTGCGAGGCCCTCCTCCGAGTCGAACACCTCCACCAGATCCTTCTCCATCTCTGCCCCGGCCGTGGTGGACGAGCAATACAACGCCGCTGCAGCTGCTCTTGACCCCGTTATCCCAAGACCAGCTGTCCTGAGGGGGGCGGGTGGATTGGGCCTCTTGAGGAAGGGAAATGGGCCGGGTGGGCCCCAGAGAGGGAGGAGGTTTCGTCCGCGTAGAGATGTGGGGGGAGAGAGTCGCGAGGTCAAGGTGGCCGTTGGAGTGAGGCGAGGTTAGGTGTTGGATGTCCATACCCCAACTTCTCGAACTTACCACTTCGATTCCCCAACTTCCCGAACTTCCGACTTTGATTCTTTAGTTCCCTGATCTTTCACTTTGAGTCCCAACTTCTCGAACATTCAAAATTCAAATTCGATAGATAAAATTTCCCAAACGACTCATTTCAATCCCTGAATTTCCTGAACTTCCCATTTCGATCTTCAAATTTCCTTAACTTCCCACTTTGATTGCCAAATATAATATTCTCTTTTAAGCTTGCTAATTTTTTACATCACCCTCTTCTAAATCATCATTAAATTATAATAAAATATTTCAACCGATTGTAACATTTGAATAGCACTAGCTAACAAAATTCTAGATATAATATTTTTGACATATTTTTGTGTGTAAAAAACTCAATTTTAACCATTAGAAAATCCTCTTAATAATCTTTCTAAAGTGATTTTAGAGAGATTCTATCATGATTCTTTATTAAATTCCAAGACAACAAGGTCCTCAAGTTATTTTGCAAAAAAGAAAAAAAAATGCCAACTTGGTGTTCTAGCGACGACAGCTTCACCTAACGGATGACAGATACCTAGGATACGAACATAAAGCGGCAACCAGTCGTTTCCAACCAAACAAACCTCCCGTCGAGGGAAAAAAACCCTAATCCGCGAAACCCCCTGGGATATAAAAAGGAAGGAGAAAGGGCAAACGAATCCTCCCATTTCTCGAAAGGCGGCGAGCGGAGAGGAAGGAGAAGATGCAGATATTCGTGAAAACCCTAACCGGGAAGACCATCACCCTCGAGGTCGAGTCCAGCGACACCATCGACAATGTCAAGGCCAAGATCCAGGACAAGGAAGGTAACTCGATTTTAATGTCTTAAATTGAATCTGGAGGCCGAGATTATTGACACGTTGGATGTTGTTTGTTACGTGTAGGGATCCCTCCGGACCAGCAGCGGTTGATCTTCGCCGGAAAGCAGCTCGAGGATGGCCGTACCCTCGCCGACTACAACATCCAGAAAGGTACTCTCTCTCTCTCTCTCTCTCTCTCTTTTTAATTTCTCTTTCCCCGTTTATATCTAAATGAGATATGGTTAGTAATTGAACGTTTCCGATCTCGTTGCGCTTGGTTGCTTTGCGGTTTTTCCTGGACATGTTAATTGAATGGTTTACTGGTTGTCTGGGGCTAGGATCTTAGTGGTGGTTAGGTTATTTGTATTGGATATGCTAGTTTTTTGCGTTTAACGTGGTGCCGTGGATTTCGTTCAGAGTCGACCCTTCATCTGGTTCTGAGGCTTCGTGGTGGCATCATTGAGCCTTCTCTGATGGCTCTTGCCAGGAAGTACAATCAGGACAAGACAATCTGCCGCAAGTGAGTGGTTGATCTTTGACTTGTGTTTTGAAACCAGTGTTGGGTCCTTTGTTAATATGATAATGGTCCGAATGTGCAGATGCTATGCCCGCCTGCACCCTCGTGCTGTGAATTGCAGGAAGAAGAAGTGTGGGCACAGCAACCAGGTAAAGGGTCTTTCACTTCTATCTGTAGTCTTTAATGGTTTGCATCCATTATCCCCACTCTGGTGCCATATTACATATCATTGACACATTGTTATTTATGTTGCAGTTGAGGCCGAAGAAGAAGATCAAGTAGACAATCTGGAGCATTCTGCAATCAATCAGTCTTGTTAGATTAATTGATATTGCTGTATCTTGAATTTGTTCCTGCTATGAACCTTAAGTTTTTGGTGAGATTTATGCAGTTGATCATGCTGTTTAAGAAACCTGCCTTGGATGTTGAGATCGTAATTTCGAAGTCTATTCTACAAACCTTTCCATTTCTTCAAAATTATATCGATAATATGTGCGTACTTCATCTGCTTACGGTTAATACATGTCAGACGAATGCTTAATCTGGTATGTATGGATGTGCTTGTGTGAGTGCTGGGGCTGACATGTCTTGACTTTAGATATGGCAACTCTTGCTTGATTCTTCAAAATCTTTGGATGCTTGCTTGTCCATTCCACAATGATTCAATCTGTTTCGATTCAAGACAAAACTTTACAGACAGGAACTGAGAATGTTCTCTTGTACAAATCCCTTATAAACGAAGTATAGAGTTCTGTTTTGCTGGTTCCAGCGGAGACAATTGAGGTTACTTTATAGGCTCTTGCTTTTAGTTATCTTCTCTTCACAGTTCGGGACATGTACCAACGTTCAACCTCCCATCTCCTCCAAGTTCAATAGGAGATTTCCAGCTGTCATAACTCTCCGATGAGGTGTATTTCAGACTCATCTGCGGATTAGATTAGGTGAAATGCTGCTGTTATTAATCAGAGTTCAATGTGAAGAAGAACTAATCGGAAACTTTTAAATACAACTAGCAACCGGTAAGTTAAAGAATCTGATAGTACTTGCCTAGTCTGGAAAATGTTCTGGATCATCTTCTGTGGAGATTCCCGAGCTGCATATTCCAGCTGAAGCAATTCTTCTGAACTCAGGCGCCAGCCAAGAGCACCCAAGTTTTCCTTGGCCTGTTTAACTGTCTTTACTCCAGGTATTGGAATTGTACCTTTGCATATGCACCAATTTATTGCAACCTAAAAACAAAAAAAAACAAACATCGAACACGAAATGAGAAGCGTTTTGGTACTTGATGGCCGAGGCATCAACAATCAAGTTCATATAGCTGGATATGACTAATGAGCAAGGTCATAGTAACAGCTGCATGAACAAACAGGATTGAGTTGCACCTGCTAGATCTGTGAGAAAATTGTTTCAGCGCATAATCCGAAATATTCTATCGATCCATCTTAGTAAACTTTCTAGTTTTGACCAACTATCTATCATCTCCGAACACGCAGATAGATTGCAGATAATTGCTGTCATTAATAAAGGGTCCCGACCTGACCTGAGGTAAAGTTTTGCGCCTCTTTGTTGCAATTTCTTGCAGTGAGCGCAATAAAGGTTCCAATCCAGGAAGAATCTGCTTGAACAGGAAGGCCCTATGTAAAGAGAACATAATGGTTGATGAATAAGGAAAGCAGATGGAATGATTTTATCACTATAAAAATACTTCATATAAATAAATGTATTTGTATCCAAAACAAATCTCTGTACCGGGGACCAACTGGGAGGTTGGAAGATGAATACTTTCCGGAAAGCATACCAAGTCCTAGAGGGCTGTAAGCAATCAACCGGATTCCCAGTGATTTGCATACTTCGCGGATTTCTATCTGTTCGTCTCCCATGCTCAGCAATGAAAATTGCACCTGACATCAGGTCTGACTCAAATTACACGACATATTTCACAGAATGATAACAGACAACGCCGAAATGACAGACATAGCTGCTTAGTTCTTGGATCACAGAACTAGAGAGCTCAGTTTAAATGGAGAGAACGCGTTATCGCAGGTACCTGAGCGGAGCACAGAGGCACTCCTCTGAGTTTTAGGTAGTCATGTATCTTCACTAGCTGCTTTGGTCCATAGTTGCTAACTCCAACTGCTTGAACTAGACCCTGTGAACCAAAATGAAGTTAAGTAGCCAAATATAAGATATGCTCAGTGTGGTAGATTAGACAAACTACTTTATTTTTGTAACCAGAATCAAGAAAAATGACGACCAAAACACATCGGCATCAACAAAATCTGAAGGAGGCCATTAGTGCAGGTCTGATTTAGTAGCTTGAATATCATGCAATGATAGTAAGTAAATCATGGGAACCTTCTCATACATTGCGACTAAACCATCCCAAAGAGCCAGCTCTTGCAGGGGAGCATAGTTTGCAGTTGACCAATGCAGTTGGCCTATGCCAAGTTGCTCGATTTGCAGCCTTTCCAACGATCCCCTGGCAGAAAATGTAGCCTGTGTCAGAAAGCGCATGAACGTCTCCCAAAGCGGTTGAGAAAGCGCATTCAACGAATGCAGGACGAGGAGGAGGAGCTTTACTCGCAAGCTTTTACGAACTGCCCTGGTGTTAGACGCCATGGATAGGCAGCAAACTTTGTGGCGATCACAATGTCATTGCGAGTTGACCTCCCTGAAACCAAAGGCACGGATCTTTATGACTTACACAGTTATCACAAACCATGGCACTGATGACGAAAACCAAAAAACGCATTGGTCGAAAAGGAAATCGCAGGTAACCCAAGAAAGAAAGGCACCTGGATACTCGTTAATGAACTTGCCAAGAAGCCTTTCGCTCTGGCCATTCAAGCGACCAGTCCCATAAGAATCAGCAGTGTCAAAGAGGTTGATCCCATTGTCAACAGCCAGGTTGAATGTTTCCTGAAGCTCAGTGTCCATTGCCTCCTGGTACCCCCAAAGCAGCTGGTTTCCCCATGCCCATGTTCCAAACCCCATCGGAGACACTGTCATTGGTCCCATCTTCACCTGCTCACTAACCAACCACATCATCACACAATTCCAGCAGTGCTGGAAGACAACGTGAATTAATCTGCAATTACAGAGAAGCGAATGAACGGATAAACTATTTGTTAACCCGGTTCGTCAAACTGACTACGTTTGATACATGCATATATTTTCATTAGTTGTAGTTTGGTATTCTCTTAATAGATAGCAGATAGCGGACAACAGATAACCAACTACGGTAGCATACTAATCTGGGTTCGAGCCATCATACAGTCAGTTGAACAAACAGACAATAGATTTGTCGAAATCCAGCTATCTGCAGTAATCAATTATGCTGTGCCAAAAGCTTGAAAGCTTAAAAAGTTGGTGCCATGGATACTTCACCTTTTCCCAGGGCCAGAAGGGAGGGAGCTTGAGAGGCTTGAAGAATGAAGATGGAGTGGAGGAGGACTGGTTCAAGGAGCTGAAGCACCTGAGGTAGGAAGATGGTGGTGGGGTGGAGAGCAGCGCCATTCTCCAAGGTTGGTTTTATTTCTTTTTTTTTTGTTAGATATGTCTTATCTTTGAGCTGTTGTCCAGTTTTGTCTTGTGGATCAAATAACGTTTACTAAAACATTGGTGGGTGGTTCTGAGACTTGAACCCATGCCCTTTTTGGACCCGTAGTAGCTCTATTTTTTTAAATTAAGTTCTAATCATTTATGATCATCTTTCCAAATAGACGTAAGTTTATCGCCAAATTTCTATTTTATTTGCATTCACGTCTTTTAGAAAGAGCTCTTACATTAAGTTTTTCATTTAAGTAAAGGAAGTTGGACCGCTTTACCAATAATTATGTGTGGTTTAATTTTGATTTTTTTTTACCAAGTTGACACTCTTAATGACTGGAAAAATGATCATTTTAGTTACAAAGTTCTAATGATGATTAATTATAATTTAATTGGTGTCTGTGTGAATAACTACGTCCACCACACGTCACTTTTCACTCTCCTCTCCTCTTTGTGTTGACATGACAATTGTCATTTTGGTCATTAAAGTATTTATTACTTAGTGGGTTATCAAAATAGCAAATACCAATTATAATGTGCACAATGCCGATATTATACCAACCCCAAAGTTTCAAAAAAAAACCCCAACCTTGAAAAATTACTGAAAAAGGGTAATTAAATGTCTCTGTACCCAAATCATGAACCAATTATCAACCAGCATCCAACACACAAAAAAAGGACAGAGGAAAATGAAAAGACAGAGTAATAAACGGATGTCCTCTTTATTACAGTTATCAGAATCGAAATTTAATTTTACATGACAGTAGCCAGTAGATGGATATGGCTCCACCGAGTATGACGTTGCATTTTCACTCTTGGCTTACTCTTTACTAATTGGAAGCAAGCGAATGTGACCTGTCACGTGAAGAGCAAATCTAGTGGTACAAGTTTGAAGGATTCTATTTCAATCTTTCCTGGAGCCTCTTAATTGTTATTATCGAGTACTGTCGGATCCTACGTAAAGATGATTATTTCGATAATATATTTTGTATTCATGAAGTTTGCAATCAAAATTTGCAATTACTAGTGTTGGGTTTTGATTGAAAGTTCAATGCAAGCCCAAAATGGTAAGGCCCAAAGAGAAATGGAAAAGTGCAATACCACATTGGTTAGAGCAAGGAGGATTTCCTTGTTTATAAGGAACTCCACTCCTTACCTCTCAAACTTGGTTGACCACCCAAAGGCTGACCCACCGCTAGCTGCCACCGTCCGAGCACGAGCACGCGCACGTGCGTGTGCGCATGGCGCATTGGACGCAGGTCGCAATGGGCGCATTGTGGCGCATTTGGCACTTCGCACGTGGAGGCTAAAATGACCAAAGCATCTTTCCATTCAGTGGAAAGAAGTACTACGCCTTTAGAATTAATTCATACGGACACTTGCGATATGAAACACGTGCAAACTAAAGGCGGGATATAAGAATGAGGTTGAAAATCAAAATGATCTGAAGTGATCGAGGAGGAGAATATATAGCTCCGTTTGAGAAACTCTGTCAAGAACATGGCATTAGCAAGGAAGCCTTCCTATGGCCTAAGCAGGTGCGAATAGGACCCAAGACCATTGATTGCATCTTTAACAGATATGCGCAAAATAGTAGTGCTTATGAGATAAACACGGGAATGGTCATAGAATCAAGGAACGCAATATTTTTTGAAGATAGCTTTCCTAATAAGGAAAGAAAGGAAGCAAGTCCGAAGAAAATGGCTCACGAGACTACGCAAGGGTCAAATCAGAAAGATGATGAACCTAGACGTAGTAAACGGACGAAGTTAACCAAATCTTTCGGTCCGGACTATCTAACCTATGCGTTAGAAGATGAACCCAGGACAATCCAAGAGGCATTGTCCAGTCCAGATGCTCCTCTCTGGAAGGAAGCTATTAATAGTGAGATAGAATCAATCATGCAAAACCACACGTGGGAAATCGTGGATCTCCCACCGGGCTGCAAACCTTTGGGATGCAGGTGGATCCTAAAAAGGAAATACAAAGCTGATGGATCAATCGACAAGTACAAAGCTCGATTGGTAGCTAAGGGGTTTAAACAGAAGGAGGGATATGATTTCTTTGACACGTATTCACCGGTCACACGAATCACATCAATTAGAGTACTCATAGCTGTTGCAGCACTCTATAACCTCGAGATCTACCAAATGGACGTAAAAATAGCTTTTCTAAATGGAGAACTGGAAGAGGAGATATACATGGAGCAACCTGAAGGGTTTGTGGCTCCCGGTCAAGAGCATAAAGTGTGCCGACTAGTCAAGTCACTATACGGGCTAAAACAAGCCCCGAAACAGTGGCACGAGAAATTTGACAGAACAATGCTGTCAAATGGATTTAAGATCAATGAGTGCGATAAATGTGTTTACATTAAGGGCACACCTGAAGCTTACGTAATTGTATGTCTCTATGTAGATGACTTACTAATTATGGGAAGCAATAAAGAGGTTATTGTGAAAACTAAGAACATGTTAAAGAGTCACTTTGACATGAAAGATATGGGTCTGGCAGACGTCATACTAGGAATAAAAATTTCTAGGAAAGTTGACAAAATTATCTTGACGCAATCCCACTACGTGGAAAACGTGCTCAAGAAATTTGAAGCTTTTGATAAACCTCCGGTTAAGACTCCAGTAGATTTGAATCTACACTTAGCCAAGAATCGAGGGGACCCAGTATCTCAACTGAAGTATGCGCAAATTATCGGGAGCTTGATGTATTTAACAAACTGCACTCGTCCCGATATTGCGTACTCAGTTAGTAAACTTAGTAGATTCACAAGTAATCCAGGGAAGGATCACTGGCTAGCTCTGGAAAGGGTTTTACGGTATTTAAAATATACCATAAGCCATGGCATACATTATGCTAAATATCCAGCTGTATTAGAAGGATACAGTGACGCAAACTGGATATCAGACACTAAGGACTCCAAATCCACGAGTGGATACGTATTCACCATAGGAGGAGGAGCTGTGTCTTGGAAGTCCTCTAAACAAACGTGCATAGCTCGATCCACCATGGAGTCAGAGTTTATAGCACTAGACAAAGCTGGGGAAGAAGCTGAATGGCTCAGAAACTTCCTAGAGGATATTCCGTGCTGGAGTAAACCGGTGCCTCCTGTATTGATACATTGTGATAGCATGTCTGCAATCCGGAGAGCACAAAGTACATTGTACAACGAAAAGTCTCGACATATCCGTCGGAGACACAATACCGTTAGACAGTTGATCTCTAGTGGGGTGATCACCATTAATTATGTAAAGTCCAAGGACAACTTAGCTGATCCTTTTACGAAAGGAATCAATAGAGATCAAATGTACAACGCAGTAAGGGGAATGGGATTAAAATTCACACACTAAAGAACGTCCATAGCGGTAACTCAACCATGATGAGTGAAGATCCCACAAACTTGGTTCAATGAGAAAACTAAGTTATGGAGGGTTCAGTTTAATCACCTGGAACCTATCTCATTCTCAGAAGCTGCCCAGGTATTAACCTGCAGAGGTGTGGTAAGGTTAAACTTTACGCTTTTAATAATTCCTATACCTTGATTAAGGTGGAGTATGGCAGGATACTCCTGATAGGAGATCACCTATGTAAGTGTGAAGTGAGGCCGCTTCAAATGAGAAAAATACTTATGAATCCAAGATACGGTCCATGGCCGAAACGGACACAATGTGAGAACCCAAATATACTAGGGTTATTATTGTGTAAATGTTATTGTCTTGGTTTACACCAAAAGCTGACGGTTCAAAACATCGCGTTCACCGAGCAGCGAGTAAATCCGATAACATATTACTAGAGAAGGTTCAAAGCCGCAAGCTACCTATCTCGATGCAATAATAACACATCAGAACTTTCGATTAGAGTATGCATGCATTAATCATCATTCATGTGGGGGATTGTTGGGTTTTTAATGAAAGTTCAATGCAAGCCCAAAATGATAAGGCCCAAAGTGAAGGCCCAAAGGGAAATGGAAAAGTGCAATACCACATTGGTTAGAGCAAGGAGGATTTTCTTGTTTATAAGGAACTCCACTCCTTACCTCTCAAACTTGGTTGACCACCCAAAGGCTGACCCACCGCTAGCTGCCTGCGAGGATGGTGCAAAGCACCGTCCGAGCACGAGCACGAGCACGCGCACGCGCGTGTGCATGTGCGTGTGCGCATGGCACATTGGACGCAGGTCGCAATGGGCGCTTTGTGGCGCACTTGGCACTTCGCACGTGCGCATCGTCGCGAGGAGCTGGAGGTGCCTTAAGTATTTTGCCCGGGTCCGGAGACAGCTGCGCAACTACCGAAGTGACGAGGAGCTGCGAGCGCCTTTAGGTTGGCCGCCGAAGAGGCACGACGGGCTGGAAAGTCCGGGAGACTTCCAGAAGTCCGAAGGGCTGTGAAATCCATCACGAAAGGGCGCCAGCGCAGCCTGGGCGCGCCTGGAAGGATCCAGAAGCTACCGAAGGGCCATGAGCGCAGCCAGTCAGCCTGTTGGCCGAGCGGACGCGTCCCACCGAAGTCCGAAGGGCTGTGAAATCCATCACGAAAGGGCGCCAGCGCAGCCTGGGCGCGCCTGGAAGGATCCAGAAGCTACCGAAGGGCCATGAGCGCAGCCAGTCAGCCTGTTGGCCGAGCGGACGCGTCCCTTAGGGGTGGCTGCCTCCCTGCCTCCTCCAGCCTATAAATAGGCCTGCCCTCCTACCAGAATTCTCATCCCAGCAGCAAGTGCACCTCCTAGCATTGTTGTCTTCTCCTCTCACCCCCGTTCTTCACTTAGAAAAGAGTTCGAAAGTTCTGGGTATATAAGGGTTCGCCCGAAAGTTTCGAGATACGTGTGCAACGGTCTTGGAAACGCCCTAAACAGTCGTTGTATCTTGGGGACGATTGCCGAAGCCCGTACCGCACTGAAATATACGGGGCAATCTCGTCTTACGGAGAAAGTGTCCAACACTTGCCTCGACTGAAGTAGATCCTAATCAAGTACACCACTCTGACAAACAACAACTAGTACTACAATCAAACTTCACGAGAAGAAGACAAAAGTGAGCACAATGCTACCACAAAATGCTTAGATCAACTAACATGAATAGATCGAATAAAATGGTAGATTCAAATTCGATCTCCGGAAATACATAAATATTTTCGGGAAAAAAAACCTAATAACACAACAACCGCTCCAACTGATCCGGCCATTTAGGGAGAGGACCCATTTTATATGATTACCTTCATCATCATCTTCTTCTTTATTGATATTTTAGAAGGCCGGAGAATCAAAAATCACCTCAAACTTGGTCTCCTATATATAACTAAGTGCATCAACTTGTTAAAGATGATCCGAGGAAACACGAGACAAGATCAAGATCGAAGCAGGCAAGGCTTGAACCCAGGAGGAAGCATTGTCTCTTTGAGGGGAACGTTGTCTGGTTCAAGGCTTGAACCGAAATCCATCTATATTTCTTCCCTCTTTCTCCAGTATTTCTTCTCCACTTACCTCCCGTCCAGATCGATTTTAGGACGATTACTCCGGATCTGTCTTGAAAATCGTTTTCGACGTTGCCACAACATTAAGCAAGCAAAATGGTAGTAGTAACCGTGTCCTCGGACCAGGCTTCATTCCCCTCAACGACTGCTTCCGCGTGGTCTCATGGAGGAAAGAGGGTGTTCTTTGATCCAGTTCACGAACACTTTGAAGGTAGATCTCTATATTAGTACCCATCACTTTTCAATTAATTTCTACATCTTTTGTGTTCCTTTTTTTTTCTTTTCTGAGTTCTTGCAGAATTTATGGTAGTGTAATTACAAGCAGATTGGAGTAATCATGAAGCGTTTTGACAGTTATAGGGTAGACACACTTGGACAGTAATTTTAATCATTGGCTCTTGTTGTAAAAAAAAAAAGAAGACTAAACAATCCAAGCTTAGGTTATGATTTTTTTTTAAAAGGTAAATTTTTACATATGATTATAATTTCCAATGTTTGAACTTTTAATTTTCTTAAATTAATATACTCCTTGTGTCGTTATGCTAAATGTCCCTTGGAGGTCAGATTATGATGGCTATTGGGGTTCTTTTTCAGTCTTGATGGATTTTTCGCATGACTGCCTTGGGAGAAAACTTGTAACATGTCTGTTTCTTCTAGTGTCACCGTTAAGGTTAGGGAGCTCCGTTCCGTTCACTTCCCTTCTTCTTTTCACATTTCACATCCATTTTCTTGCATAGATTTGTACATTTTTTTCATTTCCAGGAGAGCAGATGAAGATGCGTAGACCCTTTTAAGCGAAGCTTGATCCAATATAAGTAACTGATGAGTCTGGCTCTTTGATCTGGTTAGTGGGAACTGGGTAGATTTGAAGGGTTCTTCTTTCTTATGCTGGGTAGATTTTTCTTTCAACAGAATTTGATTCGAATATTAAGAGACTTAAATTCGCTTAATTAATAGGTTCAAGTCTTACAAATGTAAAAAATATAATCGCCTCTAAAATGCAACCTGGCATTGCTCGACCTTATAGTAAGAAAACCAAGTGCCTTTAAGATTTCAGCATTACCACAGAGATACATATTCATGCTTATTCTATATGCTTGTGCCATATTACCAATATTCTTCCATCAGGGAATATTGTGATGATCTTTATCTAAAGAGAGGCATCTTTCTAGTACCGAGCATGCCACCATATCTTCTGGAGGATTCTCCTTTTCTTTCTTCTCCTTTAAGCTATCTACCTTAATTTATTTTACACATATAACAAGTGCTTAAAAATTATGTTATTCCAAAAGTTTTAACTGTTATAATTCAAATAAATTCACATTGACATGGACATGGTAAGTTAATCAACCATGACAAAGAGAAAGGTTTCTGAGAGTTACTTGCCCTTAAAAACAGCTCGTTGACTTGACAACCTAAGACAGAATGCTGCAGCCTAGATTAGTTATCCACACTTATAAACAGACCCAACTCACTTGCAACTTTCGATGTGGAATTCTCTCCAACATGCCCCCTCAAACGAAGCCCATCGAGCTGAAATTTGCACGGACTTCAAATTGTCTCTCGTGCTTTCAAAGGCGGGCCGTGCGAGCACAACAGACCATGGGTCTCGTTAGAACAATTGACTCTGATATCATATAGAAATTTTCATATCTTACCCAAAACCTTAAGGTTGTGAGTAGGTGGATCATCCACTCTTATAAACAGTCTCAACTCACTTGCAATTTCTGCTGTGAGATTCTCTCCAACAGTTTCTGATTCCCAAATAATACTTCTTCTTTTTTTAAATCTTATTCATTGGAACCAGATGCCAATTAACATTTTACTCTACCATGGTACTTTTAAATTCTCCTTTACCTGAAGGAAAGGAGAATGGAAGTATTGGGTGAACAGTTATTTAACTAAGACCCGATTTTTTTTACTAAAATCGAGTGTTGTCACACTTGTTCAGAGAATAATTTTTTAAAAGATATTTTTAATATTTTAGATATTTAAACTCAATTTTTTTCAGCTCTCTCTTTTACTTTAGTCTGTCCAAAATCTAATTCAATTCAATCCCGCGCACAAACTATAAAAAGTCTTCTTCTTTTTTTGCCAAGGAAGTAAAAGTAGTCCTTCCACATTGCATGTAATTAGAACTACTCAAAGAGGATGCAACTTTTCCGTTGCTAGCTCTTCACAAGTACCAGCGAGGAAAAATAAAATAAAATGTATAAAATAACTTTTCCATTTATTATTATTTTTTTTAGAATGATGATGATGCCAATATTTACAATATTTTTCCTCCAAAAAAATATTACAATATTGGTGATGGAGCGGCATTGTGCCTCGTGGGGGGATGTGTTTGTTTCCTGTTCCCTGGAAAGTAAAATTCCTCAGTCATTAAGTTGGGTAACTTGTAATAGAAGCATTGTGTATCTTCTTTACAACCGTACCGTCTCAGCACCAGCTCATCAAGAATCTTATTATTGGGTTCATTGTCCTTTTCTTGAAGGAAGGAAGAACCGCCCAAGACGGGAATTTCTATGCCAAAATTAATCCATGTTATACTTTAAAAAAATTATTTTATCAACGAGACTCGGTGTAAGTAATACAAGAATCGTACTTAAATAACCCGACTGTAAATCGTAATACTATGTTGGCTTCATACGAATAAAGTACACATTTTAAACCCAAAATTAACAAGTATGTGGATTTTTAGATTATAAAAAAATACATGGTACTTTCAACTAGCAACATAATTTACTTATAAAAAAAGTAACGTAGTAATTTAAACGCGTCCACTCAAAAAAATCACATTTTGAACTAGTGGGCTGAAGTTTGGACAATTTGCTTAGATCCCTTAAAAACAGCTTGATTTTAAGTATCATAAGTTAAAAAATTAATTTACCTTAGATCCATCCTTAATTTGCTTCTAATCTTATAAACAAGACCGATTCCCAAAGCCGCTTAGTGATGTGGGAACCACGGTGCAGGTTTTGTCTCCGAGTATATACCCCAAGATGGTCGTTTACTACTTACAGGAAATTGTTTTTAGGATCTGAGCTTTTGCGATTTCTGTGAATGTTCCCATCAATTTATTTATTGACACAATAAAAGTCTTTTTGGACGATATATAATTTTCCTTTCGAACATGGCTTACAATTGCCTTGCATGAACAGTTTTAATGATCTTGGCAGTTCTGCCTTCGTTTAGCTAGCAGCATCCTTTTGCAGGTGAGGCAGGAGAAACAGTAGAATTGATCGGTTCTTTCGAGAAGTGGCTCTCTTATTGATGTTTTCACATTCGTAAAAACTCAAAATTCATGACATTTTTTATCGTTAAATCAAAATTTTTTCTAGTAAATCTAAATCATTTTTTCTATACTTTACAATCTGCTTGAGATTGAATCATGAACCTTTATCAATTTTTGTATACGTCTTGTGCTATTAGTTCAAACCATCCATCAGTCGATTCCTCTCACTTAAATCTACTCACATTTGAATATGCTGTTTGGCAATGATGATTGAGGTAGTTGACTATTGATTGAGTCCAAATTAGCACTTCTGTTTATGCTGTTTCTCTAAAAGACTCCAAAGAGCTTCTATAACATGTTCGTATCGATTGCCCATATTACTCTTGAAATATGATTATTTATATGATAACTCGATTAGCATTTAAAAAATAATTTGTTCCTGAATTTGTATATTGTAGTTCATAAGTACTTTATTTTATGAACTACACAAGCTTCAAAATGGAATGCTAGCGTCATGTTTTAGTTTTGAACTATTAATTAATTTTTTTTTAATCACTTTAATACTTTAAGATTTGTTGACTTTTTGACCAAATATCTAGTGGTTCAAAATTTTCTTCTGGCAAGCATTCAGTTTGAAATATGAATAACAAAGATTACACAAAAAGTAATAATGAGATTTGCAACTTAATTATGAAAATGGGTCAACTGAGGGCTAAACATCGAATATAGGCGTGTATGCGAAAGTTTGAGGGTAGCTCCGAAAGAGACTCCACAATGTCAAATGACAGAGTGTTTACTTGTAGGCGCCAGATTTGGTGCTAGACATGTATTTTTGTCGAGAATCGTTCTGAAACATGCACTGAGTTGGTCAGTTATGATATAATAGATCACTCAGTTATGATACAATAGGTCACTCAGTTACAATGCAATGGGTCGTCCAAAGCAGTCCCAATTTTTCGTGGCACACGCGGTGGGTCGCCCAGTTATGATACAATAGGTCGCCCAGTTATGATACAATGGGTCGCCCGAAGCAGTCCCAATTTTTTAGGAACACTCGTTGATTCGTTTAGTTATGATACAATGGTTCGCGCAGTTATGATGCAATAGATTGGGTATAGGACGGTCTTAGAAACAAGGTTCTATGACCAAATCCGGTCCCTTACTTGTAAGGGTATTATTTATTTCATAATATTCGTTGTTAAAAATAAATTAAGGTTCGTCGGTGTTGCATTTATTTCCTTTGGTATGTGCAAAAAAAAAAGATCTCGATAAAGATTTAATGCTTTCAGATTTTTAATGAAGAATCTGTGTGTGTATTTTATAATGTTGCGAAGTGTTGCATCCCATCCCATCCCATCAAAAAGAAGTGTTGCATAATACAACTACATTAACTTGGTAATGGAACAATATTCATATAACAATGGAACTACGGCGAAAAGAATCAGGGAAAATGTGAAAAAATTTAGAAATTTTTTTGAAATAGAATTTAGATTGAATCTTGTTGTTATAGGTATTGCACTGATCGATGCCGATATTTTTTTATGATGCAATTTTCCCCAAAAAGTTTTACCGCTCAGAGTTTTGACGAGATTGGTTAGTTGCAACCTCGCAAATAGCGCAAGGATTTTCCGATAATAAATACAATTTTTATTACCAAAAATAATTAAACTAGAGAAGTTTTAGTTCAGCAAACAATAAATAACTAGATATGGCATGCCAGTATAGGAAAAGTGAGTTTTTCTTATTAGCAACAACAAGATTTGGTTCCTCTTTCGTTTTCGCCGAACTTAAATAATTTGACACAATAGTATATATCCCAGCTGTATATGAGTCATCGAGAGGTATTCCGAAAAGGGGAAAAAAATCTCTCCTGAAATTAATTAAATTATTAAGTTCGATCTGTAAAATCTGCTGAATTTAATTAACTAAATTAATTAAAAATCTCTTGAACTAATCGGGAAATGATTAAGAAACTAACACGACCTTTCGAAAGCGGTATTAGCTCTCGTACGTGTTACCAAATAGCTGGATTTTAATTCAAATGGAATTATTGTAATAATTAATTGTATTTAAGAGTTTTTAATTAGGAAACATTGACCAATGAAAATTGCCAGTGGAACTTTTGGAGAAAAACTAATTGTATTAGAAAAATTCAATGAGTTGAGTTATAATTGTATTGAAGAGTTTTTTTTTTCCTTCAAAAAAAATTTAACACCTCCTCTATAATCCTACTTTATTTTTTAAAACTTATGAAATTAAAGTCGAAAATTGTCAAACCCAAAATGAAATCACTCGTTCCCCATTAAGAATACCACAAACCAAACAAACTTCTTCTCTCCTCTCTCCTCTCTCTCTCTCTTAAAATTTCCTTCCCCATTGACAAAGACATATTCTCTCCTCCACCTCTCTCTCTCTTCCAATTAACTCCTTGCACCGGTGGAACCAGCCTGGTTTTCCCCGCCGGCTGGCCCAATCCAAGGGGAGAGAAAGTTGTCATCATCTCCAATTTGATCCCACTTCTCTCCCCACCCGCCCTTCTCAAATTAATTCCCATTAAAAAAATAAAAAAACATCAACGAAAATACTATGTTCTTTTCCTCCCATGTCTTTCACCGCCATAAAATTCTCCTCCACCAACGCCGTCGCGTCTGATCGATCCACCGGGAGGTGGGCGTTCCAGTGCCATGTTAGACTTGCCCTTAGCGCCAATCCTCCTCACGACGCTCATAGATTTGACCACGTTCGGCCTTTTGTTAGGAATCTTGGTGCTCTCTCTAATAAGCTTGGCCTTCGTATTCTTCCTAACCCTAAAGTCGCGAACCTCCCGCCATCTCCAGAACTTCAACGCCCTCTGGACGGTCCGGTTCCTCCTCGTCCTCTTCATCCTCCTCTGGTCCCTCAACGAGCTCGTCCGGTCCCCGCTCGTCCGCAGGCGCTACCTCTACCCGCTCTTCCCCTCCCTGACGACACGTCAGCAGGTCCGCCTTTGTTCCCTCCAGGTCGCGCTCTCGCTCGGGCTGTTCGAGCCCGGGTTCCTCGTCACCCTCCTCTTCCTCGTCAACGTCTCCGTCAAGAAGACCACCCCGAGTAGGTCATGGGCCCTCGTGTTCTTCTGCGCCACCTGCCTCCCCGTCCTCGCCTGCCAGATCGTCTTCCTCTACGTCTCCGACCTCGAGCTCCGCCTCCCGGAGGTGTTCCGCCGGAGCTCGGCGACCAGGAACGACGTCGTCCTCTGTGGGTACCCCCTCATAAACACGATCATCTTCGGGGCCTTCTCCGGATGGTACTGCCTTTGCTTCTCCCTCTCCAGCTTCAAGGTGGTGAGGCTCGTCATCAACAAGGGCCTCAGGTCGCGTATTTACGGATTGGCCATCGCCACGATGGTCTCTCTGCCCCTTCAAGTGATCGCCCTGGGGTTGTCCTCGCTGTGGCGGCCGGACCAGGAGGCCCCGTTCGGGGCAATGACGCTTCTCGTTCTGTTGTTCACCTCGGTTTTGGCGGCCGTGGGGGAGGGCATTGTGGTAATTAAGCCGATCATCGACTCGCTGGTGGCAGGGGACGAGCTTTCCCCGTGGCTCTCAGGGTCTCGGAGATTGCCGTCGTCGTCGTTGCCGGACTCTCCTGCATGATCTATGATGGCTGGGTGGTCGGTCGTTTGGTTCTCAATGTGTGTGCTGGGTCGGTGGTTTGTTAACGGGGAAAGGTACCAAGATGTGGACGTTTGATGAGCTTTATGTATGATTATGGAAAATGAGAAATTAGGAGGATGTTACTGTTGGGATTATTATGGCTCGCTGGATCAATTTTCTTGTTTACGGGAGAGAAAATAATCAGATTTTAGATGAATTAATTTAGAGTTAATTAGTCAAGAAGTGGTAAATTGCGGTAATTTTGTTTCTTTGTTCTTTGATTGCTCGTCTTCTGGAATTTTTAAGATCTGTTCACTATCTATTGAGTGGTTTTATCCATTTTTTATTATTTCTTTGGGAAAATGATGAAGTATTCATTTTTCATCAAATTTTGAATTAATGCTCTTTATGTTGATGTAAAAATGTACAGAATGCCGGAATAATTTCATCGGACAAATCATGGAAATCCGATTCTGTTACTCCGATAGGTAGAACAGTTGATATCCCAATTTCATTTGCCGTTCACAATTGTAATCTTTTTTTTTTCTCTTTCAAAATGAGGACGGCACCATATTGGAGCTTTATTTCATGCTCAAAACAGGATGTACCATGAATGGTAGATGATTGTAGTTCAAAAGACTAATTAGCAATCCATTGCCTTTAAATATAGAGTTTGATAGTTCAAATTGACGACGAAGCATTATACGACTCTTATCTTATATCTTTGTTGAGTAAAACACTAAAATGTGCAAAATCCCCGCACAATCTTTGTGATAGATTTCATTTTTTATGATTCAACTGATTTAGTTTTGAGACTTCCTCTCAATGCTCTAACGCTTACATTAAATATGGATCAAACTGTGTTAGAATTTCTAAATCCTGCTCATGTACCATTTTTAATTTTTTGATAGATAAATATTTACACCATAATTATATTTGTTTGGATTTGAAAACTTAAAATATTTTGAAGTCTTATATGGCAAAGAACCGACATAAAGGTGTCAAACTTTTTTGTAGACGTGATCCCTGTAGTAATTTGTGAAGGTCGACTTGCGTCCCGCTAGACGGGTGAGAAGAATTTAAACAAAACAAAGCAACCGGACACTTAATTGTTCATATTGTATGGAATTTTTTTTATAAGTAAAATTTATTTATTAATAGTAATATTTATGCAAAAAAAAAATTTTACGAGATTACAAAACGATTAATTTCAGTAGGAAAAAATAACGATAAAAAAATAAATACTTTATCTTGACGTTAAAATCGTTTGATTAATTTCACGCTTTCACTCTTACAAACTTCCTATTACAAACGAGTTGTAATTAGGTATTGGACTTGGTAGTTATTGTATACCCGTTCACAAACGAGTAGAGGGTAGATTTCAAATTAGAAAAAAAACTAGAAAGAAACCATTCAAGTAGTGGAAGGTGATATTGCCAGTGAGTCTGCAGTCTTACCAACTTCATCAACAAACACTGCTTCTATTATTGCCCACCATTCTTTTGGAAGGAGAGGTTGGAGTAGTGTCCAGTCCCATCCTTGATCGTCTGACCGGTAGTCACAAACTAGATTTTCCATGTGTTCTGAAGGGATCTGGAGGTCGTAGCTGGCTAGAGCGTCGTACCCAGGGATCCAAGCATCTCTCCAGAAACTAGTCTGTGTGCCATCCCCCACCTTCTTTTTGCTTGCAGCTTTTAGTAGCCCAGAAACCTTGGTGATTCCAGCCCATATGGCCGATTGTCTTGCATGGGGGACCGGAGGAGCAAGCAGATTAGTATTTCGCCTGTACTTTCTTGTTAGAATTTGAGCCCAAAGAGTATCCTAGTGTGTAAGCATTCGCCAACTTAGCTTGGCTAGGAGTGCATCGTTTGCTTCGCGGGCGCTCCGGATTCTGAGTCCTCCCATGGATTTAGGTTTGCATATTTCCTTTCACTTGACCAGATGTATGTGTTTCAATTCTTCGGTATCTCCCCATATGAACTCCCTACAGATTTTATCTAGCTTGTCGCAGAGGTTTCTGGGAAGATAAACAACCTGCATAGCATAACAAGGTAGGGTTGCAATAACTGAGCGGGTCAGAGTTATTCTTCCCGCCATAGTGAGGTTCTTAGACTTCCAGCCTGCAAGTCTTGATTGCGCCTTCTCAACGATGTATCTGAAGGTGTCCGTGGTGACTCTCGAATGGAGAGCAGGAATCCCAAGATACTTACCTAGGTCATTGGTAGTGCGAATGCCCAACCGCCTGCTTAGTCTCCGTGTGGTTGTCGTCGGTAAATTTGGAGAGAAGAAAACACGAGATTTTTCCTCGTTGATTTTCTGTCCCGAAGCTGCACAAAATCTTTGGAGTCCTTGCTTGATGAGCTCCACTTGTTCCAGTGATGCTTCCGCGAAAAGGACCACGTGATCAGTAAAAAGGAGGTGGGTTACCGCCGGTCCTTGCCTCGTGAGCTTGATGGGCTTCTATTGCTTCCGATGAGCGACCTCAGATATCCAATGGGTCAGTCTTTCCATGCATAATACGAAAAGATATGGTGAAATTGAGTCGCCCTGGCGTAGTCCTCTTGTTGGCACAAATTGTTCTGACATCTCCCCACTCCACATAACACGCATCGTCGTCCCTGAGTCTATCATTGTCGCACAAGGGGAGAATTGATATACAAGAAATATGTTGACAAGGGTGACACAAAGGTACAGACTACAGAGGAGCCGAACAAGGAAGCTCGGGCAATGGGCCTGACTTTTAAAAGGCAGGGCCCACAGACCAAAACATTGGAGATTATAGATGCCCAATCAGCAACCTTCCAACAAGGAGAATTGGATCACGAGTATCCTCGCGTACAAGGACACCTTCGATTAAAGTTAAAGAACTCGGACGATTCTCTTACAAGGCAAGAAGTTAACGTACTCGGTTAATCAAGATATGTGATATTATAGATTCGCCAATGATAGCAAATCTTAACCCAAGATTGGTAGCACATCAAAGCGACATGAATATGGCACTTTGGGATCTCACAAAAAGATTTTGCGTGGCATGGGAAGGAAACGTCGTAACTAGAAATTGTCACTAGCACGAGCGCCAGAAAAATAATTCCTATCTAGTTTGCATTCTGCTAAATAAATATGTGTAGAGTAGACACTTTCAGTGGTGAGCAGATTGCTGGTAGCGCGAACAACCCCTAAATCCCAAACATTTTACCCCCTTCTGCACGAACACAATAGTCAATAAGGGGTGAATGCGGCAGAGGATGAACAAATGTCAGAAAATATTAATCTAATAGTAGTCAAGTGAGTATCACTTAGTTGTTAATTAAAAAATTAATTGTTTTTATTGTTAGAGCTGCGGAAACAATTCGATAAACGCTTAATAACAATATAAGAGATAGGAGACAATAGAAGACACACGATATACGTGATTCGGTTAACTGACTTACATCTACGGAAATTGAGACGATCTTTCACTATGATATGTGGAGTAGAAAGATATATAGACCTCGAGCGAGGCGAACTTTCTCTACCCTTTCTCTGCCTATACTATTGCATCACTTGCTTTTGTAAAAAGAATTCTTAACTCGTGCCCCTCCTATTTATAGGAGTTAGTCCTTATTTGCTAAACAGAAAATAGATATCCTCATAATTAGAACTCTTATTACAATAGGCAACAACTAAACATGAATTTATACATTTTCAATAATCTCCACCTTAGATCAAATTTCAATCTCAATCGCCAACTCGAGCTTCAACTATTCTTCCACATCCGATAATCTTCACTGCGCGCCTCTTCCAATAATTTTCATGCTCCACCTCGAACATGACATCATTATTTGCCTCAATCTAAAAATTCCACTTGAAATTTTCCACGAGTATCTACTGACCATGGATCTTCATGTCCCAAAGAACTAACATATCAGGAGAAAACCGTATGTCTGCAAGCTGCACCCTACTTTTTGGCACCATACTTTCTCAACCGAACTTTGCTACTCCACCTCTACAGAAAATCTCCGCCTTCATGTGATCACTGATCTATCTCGATCAAAACTGGATAAGAGGGCACCAACATCTGGTCTTTGCATCACCTTCTCTTAAACATCTATTTGGCTTTTCATCACCTCTTGGTGAAACCTCTCTGGCCTTACATCACTTTTCTCATGAACACTTTGTTGGACACTAATTTTGGAATAATTGCACCTCACTCCTTCATCCTCGTGGACCACCCGCTGATTACATGCGGAAGATTTGAGCAAACTAATACTTGTAACAAATATGTGCCAATCTGCACTGCATCTGCGCTTTGTTAACAAGTAGTAGGTCCAAGCTCTGCTCAAGTTTCTCACATGATGCACTTCTGTGAATCAACATGACCTGAACTAATCTGCTTTAACATGATCTCAATCTGAGCTCCATTTGGTCAACCTTAACTTAGACGAATAAAGTTACTACGCGCCCATCAAGTATCCCAATCTACATACTTGTATACTCTAAAGTTGCTTTAAAAATCATAAAATAGTCAAACCATTGACTTTTAATCAATCTGTTGACTTTTGGTTAAACAATCAAACTACTGACTTTCAGTCAACTAAAATTTAAGGTTTTCTCCTCCAACAACCCAAAATACCAAGGACCAAAGGGGTGGCGGCTTACAGATCTTTACTATCGGTATCGGAGTCTGTCTCCTCTCTGGACTGCCATAACGGCGACCATGATGGCTGGGCGCGACACGAACGATGTGAGGTGGCCTTGCCCTCCACGTCTCTTCCTCAAGGGTTCGGTGCAGCTGCGCTCTTTTTCTCTCTCCCTAATTTTCTGGCAAATGGTGCTCCTCCACTCTTTTGGGCAACGACAAGTGGTGCAAGTCTCCCTTCTCAGATTCGCTCGGTGCGGCACAACAAACCTCCTCCAAGCGCAACGGGCGGAGCTTACCTTCTCTTCTCTCTCCCTGAATCTCTCTCTCCTTGGACAGCCGTGACAACAACAGTGCATGGTGGACGGCGAGACAGCAAGGACACAGTCGGGTGGGCTAGCCTGGTCAGCGCTCGGGCCAATGGCTCCTGGGCTGGCGGTGGGGGCTGCCACATAGGGGTGGAAGCTCCTCCTCGAAAGATTGCAAACCGTAAATCAATTTCTCCCAATTTTCTCCAAAGATTAATATACTACTTGTGCCATAATTTCTCTCTGAAACTACGAATTTGCCCTCCTTTCTGAAACAATTACGAATATGCCATTGTCTTTGCCATTGTCCTTTCTGATAACAGTTGTTAGGGCAGCAGAAACAATTTGATACGCCATTATCAACAACATGAGAGATTGGAGACAACAGAGGACACACAATATACGTGGTTCAATCAACTGACCTACATTCATGGTAGTTAAGACGATCTTTTACTATAATATGTGGAATATAAAGATACATAGACCTCAGACGAGACGACCTACCTCTAACATTTTTCTGCCTATACTAATGCATCTTTTGTTTTTATCCAAAGAATTCTCAAATCCTGCCCTCCTATTTAATGGGCGGAGCATGGATGAATTGCTTGCGGCCCATGGGCGGAGCATGGACGAATTGGACGGCCCGTCTTACAACATTTTTTTGGTATAATTTATTTTCTTAATAATATATTTTTATATTCGTCAAATTTTAACAATAACCTACTCAAGTATAATGAATTCCTTACCGCTTAACCGTCCGACTCAAAATATTTGATGTCATGCATGACAACTTCAAATGTATGGTCAGATATGGGCCCCACATGTGTCCACGTGGAACCGAGTACCCCGGCTCGTTATGAACGTGTCTTGTGACTCTCATCTAATAAGCAAAAGAAAGCAAGCCCACATTCTTCGGTTGGGGTGGCTGGCTTTTCCGGGATCGCACCACCGCCCACGAGCAAGTACAACTTTTACTCGATGTAAATCAGAGTTTCTATTTTTATAAGTGATTTAAATGAGAGTCGTTTCAACGTAATTCAGATAAACATTTTTTAATAAAAATGTTACAATTTAAGAGAACAAATTTCATACGTTACTTCACACAGCTCGAATTTACTGGTTGACCATTTACAATTCATACTTTTCAACATAGATTAATCATAACTTCAAGTCCTATTTTTTATCAGAAGAAAGTATCAAGAGGGAGCTGATTTATATAAAGTACTCACATCCCATATTAAACGAAATAATCCTACAATAGGCAAAAACTTATTTAAGCGGGACACTGGTGAAACATATCATCAATAAGGTTATCAACCAAATCATAAATTCTGCTGGCTAAAATTGTAAATAATCGGATAATTATCAATTGACTCGAACATACTTCTCCAAAATTATCATCTAGACGTGTACAAAACTTGATTCAAAGTCTCGATACAATCATGACATCAGTATGACGTCAAATGTCTGGGTGGTCCCCAAAAGCCCGCTTCCCTCTCTTTTCCTGGACACTTCTTCCCAATTGCTTGAAAAGTCAAATCTTGAGCATAATAATAATAATAATTTTTCGTTAATTTATGGCATTTACTAGAAGTAAAAGATATTATCATAGTGTTCCATTATGAATAAAGAGATTTTACCAACAAAGTTGAGAAGTAGAAAGAACTTGAATTTATGTCTCACTAATTTAAAAATATCACTGAAAAATTTATACCTAAAATAATTCTGATAATATTCGAATTTAAATATTATAACTTACACAAAAATGTTGAGCAATATCAAATCTTATTAATAATGAATTTCTTAATATAGTTTAAGACTTAACTCAAAATTTATTTAATAAAAATATAAAATCTCATACTATTTGATTAACTTTGATTGGTTACCAAAGGGTCAAAGAAAAGCTCGAGCTTTCCGATCATGGGAATTCCAGAAATTGCCCTTTACTTAGGTTAGGGCGGGCCCCTTTCCCCCATCCCGTAAAACTTTTCAATCAATGACCAAAGAGCCTTACCTTAGACGGCAATTTCTTTTTTTTTGTTGAGGGAATAGACGGCAATTTCAATCATAAAACACCCACCCACGATGACTTGCTTTAGCTACTCCCTTCTCTGGGCCTACCTTATATTATAACAAAATTATAACACTCCTTTTATTATATAATATATTCCACATTTTTTCTTTACAAATAGTTTTCGGTAACGTGAAAGATATCATTTAGTTATTCTTATAGATATTAGACAATGTTCGACTTTAAATAAAAAGATTCCGGCAAATGCTAGAACCATCTCCCAACTCCCCCAACCCACTATATAAACCAACATCCACCCTTGTTTGGAATCCCAATCTCTTTGTTTTACATAACAAAACACCTTCTTATCATGAGCAACATACCTAGAAGATCACTCACAGACGCTTCCCTTACCCTCTTCAACCTCGCCATTTCCGCATCCGATCCGTGGCCTTTCTCTGTGGTAATTGGTGTCTTATAACACACAAAAAACTCCAACCCAAAAACACAAAGCCAAAGAAAATGGGGATTAGTGAAGATAATCACCACCACCATCATCATAATCATCACATGATTAGCTTCCACTTCCACCTGCCTCACCTCCACCTCCACCTCCACCACCACCACGAGAAGAAGGGGCTAACGAAGGATATCCCGAAAGGGTGCCTCGCGATAATGGTGGGACACGGGGAGGAGCAGCAGAGGTTCGTGATCCCTGTGATGTACGTCAACCACCCGCTCTTCATGGACCTGTTGAAGGAGACCGAGGAGGAGTACGGGTTCGACCACCAGGGACCCATCACCATCCCCTGCCAAGTGGAGGACTTCCGTAACGTCCAAGGCATCATCGAGGCCCAGGATCATCACCACCACCATCATCATCTTCATCTTCTGTGTTGTAATTAGGGCTCGATTGTTTTTTTTATCATTCCTTTAATATTATTACTATTATACATAAAAGTATACAATTGTATTATGGTAACGAAATATGTGACGTGTACTCTGATTTGTTGCTATATAATATATGTTAATTAATATTGATGATGACGAAATTAAAGTTTGGGTGCAAATTTTTTTTTTTAGGAAAGAATACTCATATATTGATTAAAATAACTGAAAATGTGGCTACATAACATCCAAAGCTAGAACCTCTGAAATTAAAGTTTGGGTGCAAATTGAAGGGAAAAGAAAAAGTTCGTTTAGGTTATTATTACAATTGTAAAGGGAAAAGCGCGTGTTTGAAGTAATGTTTGCTTAGCTTCTATGTTTTGCAATTTTTTTATAGCGTCTCCACATATACTAAGCCAATTAATTCTATGTCGATTCAGATCTTTGAATTAATTTTTTTTCCAAAAATTCGAACTCAAAAATTATTAAGTACTAATTACATGCATATCGTCCTTATACAACTTTTATTAATGATGAGAGAGAGTTGTAATCCAACTTGGAAGCGTATAGGACACGGTTGGAACTTGGAGGAGGGATAAGGGTTTGCTTAGGGCCAAGGGTTTTCGGTAGCTATGGGGCCAACGGTTTAAATTGCGGTTGCGGTTGGAATTTATAATCGCAAAAAATTGTGGATAATTTATAACTGGTTACAATTTGATCAAGTTCTAATCCAGCGGATGTTCCTCCCATCGGTTTTTTTTTGGTAGAATCCCATCGGTTATTTTGTTGTGAATATATTTATTGGCGGGGATACATATAATTTGATTTGTCTATAACTTTATGGTATCCGGTCTTATATTAAGAGCTACAATTAATCTATAATCGAACATTGTTTGATCTCAAAAAATATATGACGGTAAGATTCTATATTCAAAAAGTTCAATACATATCAAAATTCATTTAGCCTAATAACAGTAGTTAGTTAAAGGAAAGTCCAGAGTTGAAGCACAAGTATAATTATGGTGTAAAAATTTAAATTTCACTTCATCTATATCTTTAAAATAGTTTTATAATTTCATATAATATTTATCTTGTTGTTATAATATTTGTTAGTTATTAATTTTGATTTTAATTATATTTCTAACTTTTTATATCTCTTTAGTTAAATTCCTATTTATAAAATCTCTAGATTGCTTCATTCTGACTTGAAGTTCTCTCACTACCCACGATGCAACTGTTCAATCTGTTTATCATATCCTCTAATAATATTCTTATTTTTCTAATCATTCTAGTATTATTATGTACCAAATCCCTTCTATTTCTGACAACTCCTTGTTTTTTCCATACATAAATTTTATTACTCACCAAAAAATACCGTCAAATGTGCACGAGTATAATACACCAATAATTTATATAAATACATAATTAAGGCATTACATGCATTAATACACAAGCGAAACCCATGTGGTGCAGAAGCTTTAACCTCTGGAATACCAATTTTCCAACACCTTTTGTATTTAGTTTCTTTTAAAATGAAGTTCTCAACATTGCAATTAAAAAACAATTACGTTATTGGGAAAAAATGTTTTATATTAGGTCATGTCTAGCACAACAAACTGCTCGGGTATAAAATAGCTAATTTATAATTATTGGTCAGACAACAAATAAAGCTCAACAATGATATTTATTTTAGATTAAATATCATGAAGTAGGAATGAATGATTTGGTTTAAGCGATAAAAAACTTGATACTAGCAATGCGTGATAGATCAATAAAAATTTAGCACGAAGTAGATTGGAATAGTTTAACCCATATGCCTGATTGTGAAAGATTACAACTAAACTTAAATTAAAATAGCCAGGAAATAACATGGATAACATATTGAACAATGTTATTTGCGCATTCTTTTTGTATTAATTACATTTTAAAGAATTAAGCCATTGATAATATAATTACATTTTGGTCGGTTAACCAAAGAATCATATGTTCTTTTGTAAT
Source organism: Hypericum androsaemum (assembly GCA_963995505.1). Taxonomy (NCBI): domain Eukaryota; kingdom Viridiplantae; phylum Streptophyta; class Magnoliopsida; order Malpighiales; family Hypericaceae; genus Hypericum; species Hypericum androsaemum. Next base: position 16,745,593 of record OZ023182.1, read on the forward strand.
TTTCAAGATGTAATTCTGATTTTTTTAGTTGTTCCATTCTAAAATTCTGGTATAATATGTACATTAAACTATTTTTTTAGAGGCAACTTGATTTTATTAAATAAATAATATGCGAGTCCGAACCAAAATAAAGAATAAATCTTTTACTATTTGAAGTCAATATATATCTATTCAACAAAAAAGAGAAGAATAAAGGCAGTGATCATATAATCCATATAATTATATTACCTCCAAAACACTCCAATTAAGGTGGATGCATGATTGTTAATGTTATAAAGTCCAATACCTTAATGACGCTGTTCGACTCTTAAAAGGTGCAAGTGGTGTCCAATACATACACGAGAAATATGTACAGAGACCGCGTGGCTATCGTTTGCTCTGTCATTACAACACATTTGTGGGGCTATCATAGAATAATTTACTCGATTCTCGATTCTGAATTAATCATAATCGTCGTTAATAAGTATAGATATTGGATTATAGAACACCAAAAATAAATCAATGACACTGCTGTTTGAGCCACTAGGGTAAGCCCCGGTCCCGACGCTAAAAAGTCATCTATTGCATGTGAAAAAGAGCTTATTTGATGCACTTTCGGAGCTGGGACGAGGCCTTGGCAACCATAGCTATAGCCTATAGATGGGCATTTTTTCTTTCCCGTGAGATCGAATAATTAGGTTGGAATTTTGACAGAAAAAAAGGTTGGTCCCGATGAGAATCCTATGGTGGAAAAGGAGAAAATGGTTCGGGTTTTTTCTGAAATATACCACGGTACAATAATTAGGCGGAAATTCGGTGGCGTTATCGATGAATTTTTTTATCGGATGAGTCCAGAAGTGATTTTAATCATGTAGTTTTTTTTCCTTTTAATCTTATCAGATCGAGATTCTTTATTAAAAAATAGACTAATATCCTGATTGTCACGGGATTAATCCTAATTTCCAAGATAAATGCTCTTTAACTATACATTACCTGTTCTCGGGACGAACATATATAAAAGAGATCCCAAAAAATAAAACAAACCAAGAGAATACCAAAATCACAAAAATAATGTTGCATTCTTGCGCCCTCTTTTATATTTGCTTAATCCTTGTGACATTCTGGGCAATTTGGCTGCTTCATAAAGAAGGATGGTTCGATTCGATGGACGATGATGGGCTTAGTGGTTTGTACTGGATGACGGATGCGGATGGCTCTTTATGATCCCTGGTGAATCTCTTTATTCAAAGTCGAGTAATATCGAACCTTATTTTGAGACGATTTTATTAATGATATCTTTTACATTTTTTTATATATTTAAAGGTTGACACATTTCGTTTTTTTCCCTTCAGAAGAACCGTGTATGCCTAATTTTATGTATTATTTTTTGCTTCGTTCTTATTGTTATAGTAAGTACTAAGTACTAGAGCTACTTATAATTATTGTTATTTTTTGGGTTTTGAGTTCATATTTAGTAGATCCACTTCTCATCCAACTTTTGTCAACGGATAAGAGGTTATTCCATCTTAACAAAAGATGTTAAGAGTTTCAACACCGTTAATACCTTTGTTAGGGAAACCTTTGTTTGGGATTTGGTGTGGTATGCACAAGTGCACCATTCTCGTACTTGAATCGTGCCAAAAAGGCACTTAAAATTAAAAATAAAATAAATGTCTAATAACAAAAGTTTGTGATATCATAGATTTTCCACTTGACCGTGCGATGTCAAATCCTTATAATAGATTTTCCATTTGTCAAATCTTTAATTTTCGGCTAGGCTTTTTCTTTGACTTGACCGTGTTCGCGGAGATATCCTTCTTGTTGTATCTCAAGGGAAAGCTATGCTAACATTTTAAAAATTCTAACATGCACCTGATTTAGATTAAAATAATTATATTTTTTAGATACGTCTCCGTGTTATTTTATAATTAGACGTACAAAATTGAATAATTTTCTGGTGATCGTTCTTCATGAAGTGACAATATTTTGACCGGGAAGGGATTCATCACCCCACCATAAATCGAATTTGTTTTTGATAAATTCAACACATTTTCCTTCTTTAAAAAAAATTCAAACCAGGCATGTGAAAAGGAAAGAAAAAATCTAAACAATCCCATAAAGGCGGGAATAATGCCGTAGGTGAATTCTTACGTCATCAGGCAGACAAATAATGTATAGAACTCTCATTTGATTTTTTGTGATATGAACAATGAAGACGGGAATTACAATACCCTCCCAAAACAGAAGAATTATAATCTACAAACATATTTTCGACAATATTGGGCTGTTATAGCCAGTCTTAATCTTCCAATTGTACATGTCAAATGACAAATAATTTGACAAATTTAATATAACCAAATGGGCTGGACAAACAATGTCAAAATCAAACACCCGAACAACCGATAATTTCAGGAACTTGAGCTCGAAACTATCGATGTCTTGAATTAGCATTGCGTATTGTTACTCCATGTAAAAGTTTAGTGTATCCCAGAAAGCTAAGCTTCCCGTCGGATTTTCGGATCCAATCACTCACAAACGAATGCGCTTGGGGACTCAAATTCATTTCCTGCATATAGATTGTTTCGTTGTCAAGTATTTGGATTGCAAGTGGACGGAGAAATAAGTTGACCAACAAGAGCAGAATGGCGTACCAGAGCCAGTTCCTCCACTGAGATCATCCTGTTCCCTTCTTGTTCGAAGTATTCAAAAGCCGCTGTCGCAATGTTCTCCCAGTCTTCATGTGCCTCGAGTTGATGTGCGCTGATTGCTGCTGCGCAGAATTCTTTGAAACCCATTTTTTTACGCGACAGGGGTTCCATCTGAAATTTAACGATGGATTGTTAATACGAGTCAATCGCAGCAGATTGGGTAGCTTTGGAAGAATCTAGTCACAGACTCTATGCAGGACGCCACTTGCAATAAACTCGAGAGAAAGAAGCAGCAGTAGAAGCTTCCCATATTCGATCCATAACAAAAAACATAAGAAGTTACTCCTCATTCATTGTCCATAAAACTGACATAAGCAAGCAATGAACTAGACTAATGATCTTTAGCAATGCTTTTAGATGTAGGTGCAACCTATAGGCAAAGGAGGAGGCAAATTACAATTACAATTACAACCGAATACATGCATTCAAGAAAGATGCTTTGTGTCTACTCTGTCTCCTTGGCTATCAATGGTATACATTTGAAGAATGCAAGGACAAAGCTCATATGACTCTTAAGGTAGAAAATTTGCTACTGTGAAAATCCTCAGGATCTACAGTGGCAGAGAGTTCTCACCGCTGTTAAAATGTCCAGAACCCTTGCCTCCTTCATTGCGTCCGTAACTTGTCTTGTTAAAGCCTGCACTTGTACCATAAGTTTAAAATGAATTCTACAGCAGTTGGATCTTTTTTTCGAATTGAATCAACCAATTACACATGTTAGTTATGCAACAAGAACTGAGATAGAATTCCTGATGCGAGGGATGACTAACCACTCTGAAATTGCTGAGGGTCACATGATCATCTTTTGGCTCCAACAGCCTGAATTGAGCCCTAAGATAGACAAGTTCATCATCCGGAATGGCTCTTGAAAGAGCCTGCAAAAAACCATGTTAGGATAATGCAACAAAAAGACCATGATCAATAGGAAAACATTGATGCTGCAGTATAGGTGATGGTGGTCCTTTCATTATAAGATATTAAGAAAGTGGGTTGTTATTAGTTTTCCATGCATCTATAAGCACCTGACAAAGAAATTTAATTCCACGCACATCGTTAGGCTTGTCAAGGTAATAAAGATGATAAAATTTACCAAAAAAGGAAATAAAGATGATAAATATATGTATGTGTATCAATAAGTACCTTCAGTGCTGCACGCTTGAAAGGCGTGGAACGCACATACGACTTGACTAACTTGAAGATTAAGATGTCCAAAGGCACTTCAAGGGTTTCATCACGTAACCAGGGGTGAGCTGCAAATGAATTATGGATTGGCAAGTTTAAGATGAGTAACCATGCACTTCAAGGGTTTCATCACATAATCAGGGGTGACCAAGTTTAAACCAACCAGGATAAATTAAACATTTCATATTGGAACTGTAAATATCATCTGAGGTCACTCACTCAGGATGACATAACAGGTGATACCTTTTCAATAAAACGTGGTTGGCAATGTGTCGTATTTAGTGACAATACATCACAATTTTCACTACTTGCAATAGAAACAACAAATTATGCTTAAATATCAACAATTTAAATGATTAGCAGTTCAATGGGAATAGAAACCAGCTTACTAAGCGCTTGAGAAGCAGTCATTCTCTTCCGGTGGTCCTTGTTCAAAAGCCTTTTCAAAAAGTCTTTAGCTTCTGGCGAAACCACAGGCCAAGGAGTATCATCAAAGTTAGGTTCAGCTCTCAACACAGATCTAAATATTCCTGATTCTGTACGTGCCCAAAATGGTCTACTTCCACAAAGTAATATATATGTTATGACACCAATACTCCATATATCAGCTTCAACATTGTATGATCTATGGAGAACTTCTGGAGCAACGTAGTACGCACTGCCAACAATATCGTTGAGACGTTGATCTGCATAAGTAAAACAACTGCTGTGTTTGCCCTCAAACTGAGAGAGAGAAAAAAACATGACCACGAACTGGGAGAAGCAGAAGGCCAGAGATTAGAGAATGTAACAGATGTGATGCAAAATGAAATCAAATGCCTTTATGTGTAACACCGATCTTCCACATTAAACGCATTTCCATTGCCATGTAATTGTCATGATAAGATGAATGATACTGCATAGCAAAATACAGCAGAAGTCTTTGCAACAATTGATTGACAAGGAGGCAACAATCCTAATCTTCAGTAGTGGATAAAGAAAGAAAAAAATTGTGGATGAGACATTGATGGAAATTCGGTCTTTAAGCCAGAAGTGCACTGACCAGTAAACAGTAACATAAACGTAATTTAAGAAAAAAATAATATTTCTCATTTAACAGATTAAGTGTGATCCAAAGAAACTAATGTATTGCTACTAAAAAACTGGAGAGATAATAGACTGGGATTCTAGAATGCTAGAACGAAAAGAAGCACAAGGCGGGCCTGAATATGGGAGAACTCTGCATGGACGCTGAGCATATACAGTAGTACTTCACAGATGCACAACTCATGCTAACCGAGTAAAACACTAGAACCTAGCTGTTCAAAATACAGCAGTCTCCCTATGTGTAAACAACTAATGATGAATTCAAATTCACCACTGAAACAACAACCAAGGACTAAAAGAACAGAAGAGTTCTAATAAAAGAAAATAATACCACGCTCAAAAATCTTGCAAGCAGATGCGAAATTACCTGGCCTAATAAAATCGGAGAGGCCAAAATCAATAACCTTCATCGGTGCATCCTCATCTTTTGTGGTAAAAAGAAAATTCTGCCATGGTAAACATGGATACTTCAATGAGGTGGCAAAGATATAAAGGATGCCGTCGACAGATAAAAATCCCATTGCTACATGGACTTGCATAGGAAAATGGAAGCAACTGATGAGCTCACAGATCGAAGTACCTCCGGTTTTAAATCTCTGTGCACAACGCCTTGAAGATGACAAAATGCAACAACACTGAGGATTTGCACAACAATACTTTTCGCATCTTCCTCGTTATACCTCCCACCTCTTAATTTCAAAATGATGTGAGCATGAAAACCACAAACACTCGTCAGCAACTTGCAACTAAGACAAATGCCTCTGTTTTCGCTCTAATATGTGTTTCATGAACATGTTACCTTGATAATATTCGATCCAGTAGCTCACCACCTTCACATAACCTGGAAGTCACATAGATAATAAGCACCTCTAGAAAAGAGAACCAACTACAGCTAAGTGAATTCTCTTTTAAAACTAAATGTCTAAATGAAGATATATACATACTCCATGACTATGTATACGTTGTTGTCGTCCTCGAAAGCATCATGAAATTTGATCATATGCTTATGCCCGGATAAGGCTTTCAACATTTTAACCTCCCTACGAACATCTTCAATAGCTATCGCCGTGGTCATCTGCAATTTAGTGGACTGTTAGGGGGTACGTACACCTATTATTATATGACATTATTGCCAAATCGAGTAAATCAGCATTGACTAACTTCCCACTTCATATTTTAGTTAAAACCAATAAAGGATTGCTCCTTGAATGATGCCATTCATTGACCAATTGGACCTTGCACTTTAGCCTTCTGACCCGGACGGGGGCAATTACGTCATTTTGGACCGAGAAAGCATTTCAAAAATAGTCCAAAACGGCGTAGTTTCAAGTTTCAACGAGACAAAAAGAAGCTACCTTGGGTTTAGAAATGATCTTGACAGCGACCTGGACCCCCTTGAGGTCCCCCTTCTTGCCCTTGGCCCAGCAGGTATGACCAAAATGCCCCCGCCCGACCTCCTTCCCAAGCTCGTACTTGGCCCCGAAGCTCCTCGGGTACCCGAAGCTCTTGTCCAGAGACCGCTCCCCGCCGCCTTCGGCTTCTTCCTCCGGTATCGTCCCCTCCTTGGGCGGCTTCGCCTGGCCTCTCCGCCTCAGCAGCGCCATGATCGGCCTCGCGGGCGACGGCGGCGGGAGCGGCCACTTGAACTTCCTCCCCGGCGTCATCGCCGGGGACGGCGACGGGCGGACGCCGGCCGGGAGCGGGCTCTGGAAGGGGCTCGCCACGAAGGAGTTCGACTGGGACTCGGACGGCACCGCCGACGCCGGGAGCGGGGAGGCAAGGACTCCTCCGGGCGGCCCCTCGTCGTCGTCGGGGTAAGGACGACTGCAGCAGTGGCCCATGGCGGTTACGATCGGGTCAAAGTCAGAGGATCCGACGGTGGAGAGGGAGTTCAGTTGACTGTTCTCTAATTCAGTTATTTAATTTGTTCTCCCTCTTTTTGTTGTTTAGTCTTCGAAGTGGCGGGGGATTTAAGAAAGAAAGGAAGCGTTCTAGAGTGAGAGAGATTTATATTCCTAGAGAGAGAAATTAGTTGGGCTTAGGTTCGTGTTTATGTCGGAATATAAATTGGATTACTCGATTCATTAGGTGTTTGCAAAAAAAAATTTATTTAGCTTAGTCAACAAATTTTGAGTTCAAATTTTTTAAAAATATGTTGAATTAATTTTCAAAAATTCTACCAATTCGAATATAACTTAGCTAATTTATTATGTGTTCGGATATTAATCCGTATGAAAATTGAAACTCATCGCATTTATGGCAATCAAGGCCTACTCTAACGCTCTCTGTTGAGCTCTACCTTCGTTGCTGCCTCTCGGCCGTTGATTCGTACTTGATCTTGCGGGCCCCCCTCCCCGTTTGCTTCTATAACCACTGGGATGGTTTTATCGCTATCAGTTGTTTCTCTTTTCGGTTCGAAGTGGATAATAATTATGTCGGTATTTATAAAAATATTTTATATTAATTAATTAATCCAAAATCTCATAGAGATTCTCATCTTCGGAACAATCTAAAATTCTGAATTCCTTAAGAATAATCCGATTCTTCTGGTGCTATGTTTCAGAAAAAAAAACTATATTTGTTTAGTTTTATTTTTTATTTTAGCTAGAGTTACATTATTCTAATAAACGGAGAGAGAAGCACGATGGAGTGTAATAAAGGGGTTGTGTGTGCAATTGGAAGTTGCGGACTTCGGTCTCATCGCGGTTTGAGTGGCTCCATTAGCTAAACCATAACAAATTAACCAATCATATCCATCAAAATTATTCCAATTGATAAAATATGTATATAAACTTAAACAAATCTCATGTTTAAACTTTAGAAATGAAGAATGCATTGTAGAAAAAATCATCCGAAATAATTTCAGATAATGCTCAAATCTAAATATGATATTTATATCCCTACAAAACTTTTTCTAGCTGTCTACTGTATTACTCGTTTTTAGCTGCATTCTTTTGTACTTACGTTGTCTTAGACCACCTGCATCAGCAACCCACCTAACTTGGATCACGAAATAAACAATTATTTTTTCTCTCATCCATACCAAACCCAACCCAATTAAATATTTTCCTACTCACATTAGCAAACCAGGGTCACTGAATAAACAATTAATTTTTCTCACATCGACATATTATCGAATATCATTTTTTGTTTATATAAAATTAGATTTTTTTAAGATAATGTTTATATAAAATTAGATTGGTTGCGAAAATATGTTAGACATTGGACTCTATTTATAGAGGAATGAAAAATACGAATATTCATATTATTTATTTTTAGTTTCGTTAAAGATAATTTCAATTTTTTAACCACACAAATAATATCCGACAAATCTATTTATAAGAATAATATTGTGCTAAGTGTAACTAAAGTAGATTGAAAAACAAAAAAAAATATTGGGAGGCAGGAGCACCAATCCAAGGGCTGTCAGGTCCCAATGGGCGTGCCCCCACTTTTCACTTCATTTACTTTTTTATAGTTTTTTATTAATAAAAAATGGTGACCCCCTTGCGGGGGTCACTGATGCTCTTAGTCTTAGAAACTCTCGTCCTTATCTAATCAAAATAATATCAATGGTCTAATAGAGTTAATGTTTTAGATTGTTCCATCATACATCTTAGAGGAAATTACTCTCAGGCCCCTGTGCTATAGCAAAATTATCAATAGGATCCTTGCCTTTTGAGAAATTATTTTGCCGTCCCTGCCTTATTGAAAAAAATTATTTTACCGTCACTGACTTCAGCAATTGATTTTTAAAAAAGGAAATAACCTATATATCCTTACAAAAATAAATAAAAAATAATGAAACTCTAGTCCTTACCGGAGAAGACAAACAAGACGACCAGAGTTCTCCCGACCAACGAAACCCCCAGGGTTTCTGGGACAAATATGTAACCACAACGGCTAAGCTGCAATTTCCCCTCCGGTACTGACATCCCCGCCCCTTCCCCATCCCACTCTCCCCCAGGACCTTCCATCTTTCTCGTAGCTGCTTCGTCTCCACTTCTCCCATCCGAATCCAAGCCCGTGCTCTCCCCGATGAACCAGTACCTTTAGTTCCATTTGCTTTTAGTTTACGCACTCCTCCTCCTTATCTTCTTCATCTTCTCTCTCTATTGAACTTGATTTGGTATGCTGAGGAAGTCCAAGTCCGACCTCCCGGTCCCAAGCGAGCGGTTACCTTAGGCAAAACCATTTATGAATTTTGCGGCAGACAATTTTCTACCATTAGGTAAAAGATTAGAACTCGCGGTAGTCGTTAGCTTCGCAATATCTTTACTTTGTTCTCTTTTTCTGATATGTCGCTTGTCGCTCGCTGGTGAGAGCCTGAGCTCGAGGTTTCTGGGTTTTGTGTACTGGGATTTGATTCAAAGGTTGGGGACCGAGGGTTTCTTGGTTTTTAGGATTTGAAGAACGGGTTTCTCGGATTTGATTAGAAGGTTCTCGTATTTTGAAAGAATCACCGCCTCGATTCAGGATGGCCGGTTCGTCGTCCCTCTTCATGGGGCAAGAGATCGTCAAAGGAAATGATCGGGATCTTTTGTGGGTTAATGGTTGAAGATGGAAGTCAATACTGTGTTTCGCTGGCTTGGAGGTTGATGAAGGTGGACGGCTTGGAGGTTGAGGACGACCTCAGGGGTATAACAATCTTTTATAAAATAAAATAATGGAAAATCAATTTATGATTAGCCAGGAACCCGAGTCCAACATTTAAATGAAGAGCAGGGACGCCAAAATAATTTTTCAAAAGGCAGGGACCCTACTGGTGATTTTGCTATAGAGGAACCTGGGAGTAATTTTTCCTACATAAAAATCTCACGGATACAATATCTATTTGTCAAAATAATACAATATCTAATTAAATCGCCTAAAAATGTGACATCCAAACTGATTTTAAACATGTATATACTGATTAATTTCACATAAATACTTTGCCTTGTTCTAAAACTATAAAAGTACCCGATTCATGGAAACTATCAAGTCGTGACAGATTAATTTGCATTTGACCTAATGATACAAGTCATTGTATGATTTAACGGAAGATCAGGGTTCAAACTTTGACAATGCATAATTAGGTATAGAAATTTATTTTTACAAAAAAATGCTTGTTGATCCTCCGTTTGACACATTAGTCCAGTGTTTAACACCCTTTGTTATTAAGACTAAATTGGAAATAATTAGAACTTTTTGTCCAAAAAGAAAAGAAAAATTAGGTATGTCTTTGTTGGTTTTGTAGTACTTCGGATATGTTAAGAACAATTTAAATGATTTGATTGTACTATCTATATAATAAGTTGCATCTTCTAACATTTTAAGTTAGCTTGACCTAAACAATTTTCACTATGGGTAACCTCAGAAGTTTCTGAGGGTGCATGTGACGCCCGGGGCCTAAAGTGCGGAAGGTGATCGCCGGTGTGAGAGTGTAAAGACAATAAACGGCTCCTCGTAAGCATTCTATGAAGACATGAACAAACACAATCCCACACCTGAAAATGAGAGATTCTGGAATTATGCCGATAAGGCGCGACGTAAAAGACGAGTATCTAATGAAGGTATAAGTGAGGACAAAACAAACAGAAAAATACTCGTATTAGTCTGTAGAGACAGTCGATCTCCATAACTTGAATTCTTTCGATTTTGAATGACACAAAGGTGCTTTTGACATCAACCACTATTTCTGTCTTTTTTAAGGGTTACTATTTCTCTGTCTATCCAAAGGATAGTTCTGTCATTAATTTTATTTTAGGATGAACTTATATGTACCTTGGGCCTATCCAAACCCATTAGTAGACCACTGGCCCAAAGGTTGACCCTCAAAGGACCACTAGGAGGCTAAAAAGCCCGTAGACCAGGCCGGGACCAACCAAACCAAAACTAAATGGCTCAACGCGCTCACGGCGAGTGTGGGTCCGACGTTCTATATCGGGAAATATTTTTAGCTCCCTCTCTTACAAGGCGGGAGGGAGCTGCCCACGGATAAAAATTCCCTCTTCGTCTCCCCTGCTCTCTCTCGTCAACGATTTTTCCTTTTCTCTTATTTATTTTTGGGTTTCTGCCTTTCTGGATCAATTAATATATATATATATATATATTAATTTTTTTTTTCGCTCTCCAAAGTCCAACTCCTTCCAAAACCATCCATTATCACTAGGAAAGCGAAATACCTGGTTTCGTAATCTCCCCCCACCCACGCGCGGCGTCGTTTCGATCCCGTCGCGAATTTTCGCCAGCTTAGGGTTTCGCTTGGATTTTCGTTGCGATAGGGTTTCTGGTTTAGTTTAGGGGCAAGGAGGGAATCGGAGGGGGAGAAGCTTGGGGAAGACGATAAGTGATGGAGGTGGCGGCGCCGACGGGAAGTGCCGCTGCCACGCGCGGCGGAGGGAGTTCCCTTCCGATGGCTGCCTCTCGGAAGGAGTGGCGTGTCGTCTCGGAGTACCACAACCACCACCATCCGGACCATTCAGCTCGAAATGCCGGGGACGAGGTTGTAATTCTGAACCCTAAATAGATAGTATATGGTCGGAACGTGTGCGTGCGTGTGTGTGTCTTTTGCATCTGCCCCGTCCACATTGGAGAATATGGGCGAGTTTCTAGTCGAGGAGACCTGCAGATTAGGGTTTTGGGAAATTCTCCTACGAGACAGGTTGTTTATCGTAGTTTTGATTAGATGCCTGTACTTGGCAATGCAGGAGATGGATCGGTCCAAGATGGGACGACCGGATGAGAGAACAATATATGAGGTAATTGCATTGAATTGTTGGACGATGTACAGTTTTGGGATTTTTTATGGGGTGAACTTGATTTTCGATGTGTTCTTTAAGGTGCAGCATGGAAGGGAGCCAGTGGATGTAAATTTCTGTTCGGTCAATGTGGATGGGAGCGTGGACAATGACATGGCGCAGCAACGCATTCAGGCTATTGCTGGACAAAGACAGGAGCTACTACTGATGGAGATTGAACTTAGAGCCCGAATGATTGCAAGGGCTGATATAATGGAGATGCAGAACAGGTTTGATGCTCAAATGAAAGATCATGCTGATGCTGCTGGAAAGCTTCAGGTTGAGAAGTTTTATATTGTGTTCTTTACATTGAGAGTTATTATATAATATGGTAACATGGATCAGTGGGCTGTGCATTGCGGTTTTAATTTACCGGAGGAAAATGTATTACCTAACTGTTACTGCTTATGAAGCTGTCAGCATCCTCTTGGATGCTTTACTGTTTGAAGCTGTTGCTTTAATGTCTTAGCTTTGTGAATTTCTAAAGCCACTAAGGTACATGCTTATTATTTTCTGAACTTTCTTTTTAATTTCAGGAGCAACTCTGTGAGAAGGAGCAAACCATATATGAGTTGGAAAGGAGGATGGAAGAGAAGGAAAGAGAACTCCATGTCATTAAGTTAGACAGTGAAGCGGTCTGTTTATTTCTATGTTTTGTTTGGTAAATTTTTTAGCATATTCTCCTGACAATCTTAAATGGTTGTTTTACTGCCTCATTTATGTAGGCCTGGGCCAAAGAAGACCTTTTGAGGGAACAAAACAAAGAACTGGCAACATTCAGGTGTGGAACTTTACCCTTTCTTTTTTTCTCATTTCAATTTTAGTTTGCCATAGCTCATAGGTCGGGCCCTCTTGAATGTGTATGAGATTGAGATGGATTACGTCTTTCTGCAGAAGAGAACGTGATCATTCTGAAGCTGAGAGAGTACAACATATACAGCAAATACGAGATCTTCAGGAACATTTGCAAGAGAAGGAGAGGCAGATACTGGAATTGCAAGAACAGGTCAGTCATTTTCAATTCCTTTCTAATGGTGGGTTTCTACCAATTGAAGCTTGACCTGCTACATTCATATATTGTAAAGTGATCACTTAGTTGATCAGTTGAAGGATATCAAATGAGGTCCTTGTGTTTGAAGTTAGTCTACTGTTTCCTTTCAGCATAGAACTGCTCAGGAGACCATCTTCTTGAAGGATGAGCAGTTGAAGGCTTGGTTTTCCCGTGCTCAGGAGGTGGATGCCTTGCAGTCTACTACAAACCACTCGTTACAAGCTGAACTGCGAGAACGCACAGAACAGTATAATCAGCTTTGGCTTAGCTGTCAAAGACAGGTGGATTTTTTTTCAGTCCTTTTCTGCCTTATGATTAATACTCTAGTAAAAGCACCGATGTACCTTTTGTTTGGTGGGGTTCAAGGATGTACCTTTTGTACATCTATTTCTTTAGAACCAGAATGAGGCAAGTATCATCTCTCTTCTGCAAACCAATGTTGAAAGTGGCTGTATATTTTGGTTTCTTCGTCTATCGTTTGAGGTCTGAAATTGTTGTATCATTTTCTTATTAAACCAATGCAAGTTGTAGCAGAATTCAGTTACAAGGAATAGCTATTTGGATGCTTGTGCAAGAGCAATGACATGCGGTTTATAATTATCTAACCCTATGCATTTCTGTTGTTTCCTTGGCTTTTTTTTATGGCAGTTTATTGAGATGGAAAGACTTCATTTACATACCATTCAACAACTACAACTTGAGCTAGCTGATGCTAGGGAAAGGAGTGGTTCTTATTCTGAAGACTCGCGTGTACCCCGAACGAGCACGAAAGGTGTTCCAAATTTTGTTCACAGCAATGGACATCCACAAGAATCAAATGGAATTAATGCTCCGCCTGTTAAGAATGGGGCGATTTCAAATATATTGGCAGATAACTCATCTTTTGCATCAGCTGACAAAGCATCAAGCCGGGTAGAACTTATTCTCTTTAAGATCGTTGTACTGTTTATCATGGGGCTTAGGTTGCATACTCATGGTCGCAAAATTTTGCTCATTGGTGATTGTACTTATTTGATCGTTGACGGTGAGATGTACTGATTATGACTGACTAGAAAAGAGGGGTAGCCCCCATCATCTCGATAGGATAACCTTGATGTTCATCTGCTTCTTGAGCAGTAACTGCGAAGAAAATGCTGTCAGCTGTTTGAAAGAAATTATCCTTTATGCATAAAATTATGATTTCAAGTATCATTTCAGCACAATTGTGGCCGTTCTTGCTTGCCATAGTTTTCTTTAGTTGTTTGTTGTAACTTTTAATGTTGTGTTATTTTCTTCATTAGGCAAACCATGTTGCCGCTGTTCCAATTCCACCTTCATCTTTGATTGGGATGCCTTCCTATCTCCCACCTGAACAGATGACAGCCATGCATCCATTTATTCTGCATCAGCAAGGAATGTCTCATTCTTCACAATCTCATGTTGGGAATTATCACTCACTGCCAATGTCATCTCTCCCACAGTGGCAAAGCCAACAGGTTCATTGCATACTGTTCATTGTGCTGCATCTAGGTATTCCTTTGTTTGCAAGAACATTGTCATTTGGCCTCACATGTTTCGCTTCTCCATTTCTTTCTCTCAGGGCTTATCTGAGAATGCACAATTTTCTACTCAAAATCTACCTGAAGCATCCCAAACAGATAAAAATATTACGAGATCGGATGGGAAGTGTGAGGATGAAATATCTGTTAATGGTCATGCTTTTAATGCAAACTATAGTAATGTTCATGTAAGCCATGGACCAGAGCCTGATCCTGAGGCAACATCATCTGCTGATGAACAAGAGGTGAATGAACTGAAGGCTTTTGGTCTTGTCGTAATACCCTGTTATAAGCAGACACACTTACAGCATCTGCAACTTATGCAGGGTCTTGAGTCAGTTGGTGAAAGTTCCTTGGCTGCCCAGTCTGTGGATCATGAAATGCAACAAGTTTCTTCCCAGTTTGCAGCATCCTTGAACTTGAACTCTCTTCAGAAGAACACTGAAACAAAGGTTTGTTTTTATTGCTCCAAGTTTGCTTTGCAGATCTCATTCTTTTGCTCAGTCCACAAACTCCGATCTTTAGGTACCAATTTCAGTTTCTTGGTGTGAATCTCTGTTGTCAATAGCGCGCTATAGCGGGGAAGCCATGGTTACTGCTACGCTAAGTTGCTGCTACCCGCTATGGAGAGTAGCGGCTGTAGCGGTGCTATAGCGGTCGAATAGCGGTTTAGCGGCCGCTATCATGAATTTATTTATTGATTGAGAGCATATAGGTAATTTTTCACCTCATTAAGTGGCCCAAATCAAGTGGGTGCCCTAAGTTTTTCACACATCAGTCCTCTCTCTCCCGTTCTCCCTCTCTTCTCATCTATCGAAAGTATAACTAAACTGGCCTACAGCGTAGTAACATGTTAAGGGTATTTAGAGACCATTTGGTTATGTGTATTGCTTGAGGAATCAAGTAATCAACTGATGAAGAGAAGAAATGATAAGCTCTTTAGAAGAAGTTTGGTTCTCTTGGGAGCTTTTGATCATCTTTATCTATCTGTTTGTCTATGAGTTGTGAATTTGCTTGAAGTAAATTGGTAAATGAACCAAGAAAAGAGCCTAGTAAATTAGCTTGAAGTAATTAGCTTGAATTTGTTTGTCTATGGTTCTCTTGGTCTCTTTAATTTTGTGTATTTTTCTATTTTTTAGTATTTATGTTTACATTGTACAATGATTTTTTTTAATCTTTGCAATAGCGGCTATCCCGCTATCCACTATCCGCTATACCGCTATAGCATTTTAAGGGGTCGCCGCTACGGGGCGCTATCTGGGATTGACAACCATGGTGTGAATTGTGCAGGAGCAAAATCATTTGAACTTGAGTAATGAGAGAGTATATAACCAGGGTTTGGCCGAAGAAGAGATGAGTACTGCAAGTGCATCATTGTCGGAGACATCTTTCCATTCGGCTAATCTCAATGAAACGTCCATCATCAATGGTGTCGATACGATTGTGACTGAATCATTTGTTACAAGTGGTCAGCCTAACAAAGCAACGGTGGCAAAATCTCCCGAGATTTCTCTTCTTGATGAAAGGGCTCTGTTGGCTTGCATTGTCCGCACAATTCCAGCTGGTGGGGGAATCCGCATTAACTCGACGGTTTGTGGGCCTGCAAAATTGTTCTACATCTTACAATAAGTTGATCTGGACTCGGCAGTTACAAAGGATTTTTTTCCCTTTTTGCATACATGGCAGCTACCAAATCGGCTTGGCAAGATGCTGGCGCCTTTGCGTTGGCATGAATACAAGAAGAAGTATGGAAAACTTGATGACTTCGTCGCCAGTCACCCAGAGGTATCTCCTTTTTTCGTGGGTTCATCTTCATGCACATTGACATGCATTCATGACGCTGTTAAGTCCCAGACTGATTTCAAGTTCCAATTTCAGTTGTTTGTGGTTGAGGGTGATTACATTCAACTTCGCGAAGGAGCTCAAGCAAAGATAGCTGCTACCACGGCTGTTGCTAAAATTGCCGCTGCTGCTGCCGCATCAGCTCCTTATTCATCATTTTTGCCTTCTGTGGCTGTCACTCCCATGGCTCAGTCTCACCGGGCTAGTAAGGTCATATCTGTTGATTCCGGACACCCGAATGGTCTTAGATTTGGTGCCACCAGAGGAGCTTCGAATGTAAAGATTTTGAGCAAGTCAAAAGAATCTCAGCAGGGCAGGTGCGACCTAACAATGCTAAATTACAAGATTTCCATTTCAACATCTTGTTTGACCACAACTTGTGGCGGGCTTATTGATCATTATGAAACTTAACTTTTGCAGGACAACTGGAAGTGTGTTAACTAGATGATGGTAAGTAATTTATCCGTTCCCGTACTGCATTATCTTTGTATGCGCGTTACAGATTTTTAGTTAAGATTCCACACTTAAATTAGAGTGTGGCTTGGCAAGTCTACAAAATCTTAGTGTTGGGAACTCTGAGGTTACACTTTCCTTTTTGGGGTAGGATCTGATTGATAATAGAACTCTTCAAGCTAAAACCCTTCCACATGCAGAATGATTGATTTTTTTAGGTTCATTATGATACTGTGTTGTTTGAAGAAGTGCAGTCTGCAGAAGTTTCTGAGACAATTTCATGTCGTCAGTACAATTTAGTGGATTGGTTTTTTGATGTTATGATTCTTTCTACCCGCAGGTTAGATTGGCCGTCATTCTGGATTGGAGTTCGGAAGACTTTTGATCCAGTTCGCGACGATGATCGATCAACGCTGGAAGAATTAGCATCTGCAACGATCATCGAGGGTAGGGTGCTGCAGGATGAATTTGCCCGCTTTTGTTCGATAAATTAATCAAATTAGACTTGAAATGACTCCTTGAATTTCTTCCCTACTCCTCTGTTTGATACAAACCTTAGGAGTGAACTCGTGTGTTTATGATACCCGAAACAGCTGGGTATCCAATTACTTTCAATGCTATGCAAAGCACATTGCCTCTCTCTCTCTCTCGGATGGTACAATTGTGCATCAGAATGGGATACGCTCATCAGATAGACCTTTCAAATTGCCATCCCTAATTACAAGTGTGGTCGAATGGGATACGCTCATTAGAAGATTTGGACCTAAAAATTGAAATTTTGATCAAAAGAACTGAAATCGGATAAGCGACCCACCAACTATGGGGAGCATGTCCTCTCATCTAACACAATAATCCATGTAGAGAAAAGGAACTTCATGCAGAGTTACAGCAGTAAAACCATTGCCAATGTCAATGCCGTTCAAGTACAAACAAGCAAAACATGCTACAGCATTCGCACGCTGTTTGTGTTCTAGCTTCTACTAGTTTTTCTTACTGTCCATGAGTTGGGCCGCTGTTTAAGGCGGGCTGATAGTAGTTACTGGTACCGCCATTGCGGCTGGCTCTGATCGTTCGCCTGGTGGTGGAATTTTGGTGGTTGATAAGCAGTTTGCGGTGACATTGCAGCCTGAGTTGGATGCACGGGATGCTCTCCTTGCTGCGACAACTCTGGAGGCTTCTGCAAAATTTTCAAGATTCACGGTAAAAGATTGCAGAGCGCAAATTTTACTTGGTGGGTTAGCATGGTTACCTGAGAAGCAGCCGTGAGTTGTGCTTGGGCATCGGCCACCTGAGCTAGGAACGTAAGATTCTCCTGTAACTGGTTTTGAAGCCTGATGAGCAATAGCTGAATGCATCAGCATAAGACTAAAAGCAATGCCGTCTGCACTATCTTTTCTACTGAAAGATTAAAGTTTTCGCGGTGAAAAGAGCCGAAAGGCCATGAATCAGGAAAGCCGAACTGGAAATCAAAGAACCAACATAGGAGCTTCTCCCATTTCCAGATAGATGCAGTTGCACCAGAAGGTGAAGTTAATTATTGGGAATTTTCTCAATCAAACTAGAATTGTAGCAAGTCATTAACAGATAGACCTCAGGTTCCTATGGACACCATGGACCCATTAGTATGTCAGTTCATCATTCTAATAACCTTGTACCAGAGCAAGACAACGACCAACGAAGAATTTGGATGTTGTCGCAAAGGGATTTCACTTGGCAACTGCTTTGCTAAAATCGAAGGAAATTTGCAGAGGGAGCCAACTTATAGGAGGTGTTGATAATGCCAAGATATTGGGAATACGTGGATGATAGTAACACATAAAAGACGGCCTACACATATTACTTACAATGGTTGAACAGTTCCAATGTGAAGTCAATCTTAAAGTTCTCACTCAAAACCAAATAGCAAATCCGATGCTAAAGAGCAATCGGATAGTAAATCGTTTCAGGTACTCACATTACACATTCAGAAAACTTCCCCATGTTTTGATTCTCCATTATGGCTACGATCAGCCGCTTGTTCTCGTCCAAGTACTGCACAAAGCATGGAAACCATTAGCAATTAGCGATTCGGACACTTGTCCATGTCTCCCCATCATATTGAAGATCTTCAAAATTGATCAAGATGATGATTAAATTGTACTACAGATGATCTTCATGTCCAAAGTGACGCATTTCCTGCATCATCCAAAACACCTGGGGTCCGAAAACTCACTCAAAAGAACAGCCTACCATACATTCCAAGTATTATCTCTTTACAAAGCTACAACCAAAGCACATCGAACTTCCCAATGCATAAGACACAGAACAAGAAGACCTCCAAAATGGAACAAAGAACAAAGACAAACAAAGATTCAACTTTTTGCCACCCAAAAAAAAAAAGAGAGAGAAAAAGGCGGAAACAATTGAAAAAACAAACGAAACAAAAAGATCGGAGCTTGCAGAGAGACACAGAACAAGAAGAGAATGTATCATCTAAAACAGAGCTTACCGATGCATGCAACACAAGAAACAAGAAACCCACGTCCTAAAATACTTGCAACGAAAAGGGCATCCAAGAAAAGAAAAGAAAAAGATTCAAGTATATACATAAACGAAAAAGGCATACACATTGGAAACTAAAGAGAGGAGCCGTCCCTAAATAAGACCCGACAGTGTCAAACTCCGAAGAGAGAGAAATACCTTCTGTATTTGCTCAGTGGTGATGTTCAATGCGGGTTGGCTGCTGTTGGGCCGCACTGGTGGTGTTGGTGCCTGCATTTTTTTTTGTGGGGGGTCTTTCTTGAACCTTTCTTTCTTACTTTGTATTCTTTCTCTTGCAAGAAGATTAATATGGAAAACAAAACCCTAACTGTGTTATAAGAGAATGGCAGAGGAAGAGTGAGGGGGAAGGTGGTCGTACGGAGTGATGACACTTAATAGTTTTTCCGACAGGAGAGTGTAATGACACTTATAAGTGTGTGCTCAAGAGAGTCTCTACCAAGAGTAGATGTTCCAGCGATAACCCGAAATTAGCGTTGGACAACGCTTAATTTTGAACATCGAAGTGCCAATACTTTAGAAAGTGAAAGTAAAAGAGATAAAACAGAGAGATGGCGGTGTTTGCTATGTCACTACTAGGACTCTTTTGGAAAAAAAATTTATTTCTTATTTTGTGTCGGGATAAAAACCACTTAATACTTTGTATTTGTGCACAATGTACAATCAACACCTTTGAATTCGAAAATAGTCCAATTATACCATCAAAGAAAAAAATAGTCCAATTAGTGTTTCATAATTTTCGAAACAATAGTATTAAGATTTTTTTTTGAGGATTAAGAGTATTAAGATATTAGAACTAGCTTTTTTAAGAATATTAAGATATTAGAACTAGCTCTTTGTGGCCAATAATACGTCTACATATTATGCGATAAATTTGACAAGTGTGCATAGGGAGATTTTTTTGACCCGGATTGGGCACGGAATTCACTTATTCCGTTCCCTCCGAAAGAGGGACAAAAGAGTCAAATACGTTGGAACCATTGTTTTCAAAAATGACACGGTGAGCGACCCGCTCTGCTCTTTGGATCGCAGGTCAACCGGCCTGGCTGGTTGGATCATCGGTCGGGTCTGAAGTTCAAAAATCTGAACGAATTATTCGGTCCGACCAAATTTTGGGTGGTTCGTAAAGTAAGCGTCTTACCATGATTTTTGGGAACGTTAAACTATCTGATTCGTGGTTCGATCGATCGGACCACTAGTCGGATTGTATTTTTTAAAACTATGGTTGGAACCACAATACGGACCCCCCATGTGTCATGCCATTTAATGCGCGTGTGCGTTGGAACCACAAAAAGAAAACTACATGTGTCATTACATTTAATGCGCGTGTCAGCGCATTCAATGCGCATGTCAATGCATTAAATAATTATTTTTTATTACAAATATTATTAAATATTAACTAGATATGTCATTTTATTGTAAGTGAACATGTCATTTTATCCTAAACAGAATTGTCATTTTATAGTAATCGGCGTGCCATATATTCGTAACCGCGTATGCCATTTGGTCATAACCTGGTCTGCCATTTTATTATAACCGTGCATGTCATTTTAACATATTTGGGCATGTTATTTTATCGTAACCAGGTCTGTCATTTGGTCATAACTGAACATGTCATTTTATCATAAACGGACTTGCCATTTAGTCATAACCAAGTATGTCATTTTATCGTAACAAGGACTGCCATTTGAACATAACCGAGAATATCATTTTATCGTCACCGGAACTGCCATTTAGTCATTACCGGGCATATCATTTTGGACATACATCACGAACAAAAATAAAAACAAGAACAAACGATTTAACTATCCACTAAATCTAACTTTACACACTTGAAAAACTCATTTGGGGGGGAGTGTGTGTGTGTGTGTGAGGGAGAACAAGGGAAATGATAAAGAGGAAAAAGAAGGAAACTTCTTCTTCGCCGGCGTCGATACCGTTGGAAAAGAGAAAAGAAAAAAGGGAGTGAGCTAGGAAAGAGAAAGAAGAGATAGTAAGCCAAAAGACAAAAATACCCCTATATAATTACAACCGTCAGAAACTCGTCTAATCATCAAAATCAATGGACTAAAATAAATCTTGTACGGTACATGAACCCTCTCTCTCCGTACCAATCCGCCTCCGACTTTTTTAGTAAACATTTTCTAAATTAAGAAATTAGTAATTTTATTTTTCAAAAAAAAATAGTAATTTACTAAATGAATAGACTTTTACTGTTTCCAATATTCTGTTTTTGTTTCTTTGAAAATTGGAAATCATCAATCCAGCGGCGGTAACCAGACAGAACGGTGCGTAGAAACCCCAATTGGACCCGGCAGAAAAAGAAGGCAACCCGAGAGAGAGGAGACAGAGAGAGAGATGGGGTACGTTCTGAGAGTGAGATTGGCGTCGTTCTTCGCGGGGGCAGCGACGGCGTCGTTTGGAGGGATGTACGTACTCTACAACGACTACAAGCGGGCCCACCAATCCATCTCTCAACAGGTACCCTAAACCTACGCCCATTCCAATTCGCATTTGACTTTCAGTTTCTTAGGGGGAAGGGTTTATTAATGAATTTAAAGCTTTGGGTTTCTCTTTGTCTGTAGAGAATTTGAGTGAAGCAAGTTTTGAGGCTTGTATTAGTTGATTCGCAATCTGGTTGAAATTAGCTTATTTAAGGGGGAAGAAGGTATGCAACAGAGTTGGTGTTGCCCCGTATCGAAAATTCGCTTTGAAATGCCTAGTTTTGGGGATTGATCAGAGGACCAACTAAATGTTGTTCAATTCGTCCGCTCCGTTTAGTATTTTTGTACCGCTGCATATGCGCATTGCCCATTGTTATTGCTTTGATTCTGTAAAGACGCCGACTTGGTGAAGGGCAATGATGTGGTGTGGGTTGCAAGCCTTGGCTCCTTCTGTCATTTGTGAATTGGTGGCTCAGCCTCCAGTGTTTTGCTGCTGGCTTATTGGTTTTTACTGTTTCCACAATGTGGCCTTTTGAACTTCGTTGCTCGTTTGTTGCGTTACCGCATTGGGAAGTGTATTGTTTTCCCCAACTCCTAGATTCCTTAAAAAATAACTAACTTTGTACCTTGTGCCTTACTCCTGGTATTGCCAACAATTGTTAGTTGTAGAATCTGATTTTCTGCAGGGAAATCAGCAAGTCTTTGTTTCAGATGATGATAATCAGTTCCACTCTTTGAATTTGCTCTGCCAGAATTTGGATTGAATAAAAATTTGGGCTGTCTTTTTTTTCTGCTTTATATACCGTGGGATGCTGCTTTGTTTACTTTTTTGTATCCTTCCTTTGCTTCTTTCTTCTTTCAAAGTGACAGAAACCCACAATTAAACAAATAGGACCTGTTCATCCATCAGACAAATTGCCCTTTGGTTTCAGGCTATGCCCTCATTTGTGCTGCTTTTCCCCGTAATGGAAGTCTTCATTTAGCATTGCTGAATGATCTCGAGGTGTTTCGCTTTATATCAAAATCATTCTTTTCTTATGCTCATTATGGTTACCTTCTTGTTGCGATAAACTTGACATTTTTTTCTAAGGAGGATGGATCTCAAATGTGAACTTACATGAGCGAATCCATTCATATTCTCTGACAATGTAATCAATTTTGGGTCTATGTTTCTTGTAAGAGTCCAAGATGCTCATTGTGCTTACCTGAAAAACCCACCTGTATTTTAATAAGTACTCTTGATGTGAAGAGAAAGAAACACACTATGAAGCTAGTTTAAATTTTTCCTAGTGTTACCTTGTGGTGCTACTGCAGACGAGACATGACAAAGAACGAGATTAATTGGCTGGTATCAGCTATAGCAGTTTCTTGAATGGATGACAATCCTCGTTTAAAAAGTTTAAATTTTCTGAAAGTAATAAAGACAGATTTGGCATTTTCAGACCCACAAGTTGTTTGGTTTATATTTGAAACTCATGATCTGGGGACGGATTTTTCCGCTCAGTAAATGGTTACTTCTGATTTGTTTAGGTGAAAGGCGTAGCAGAGTCGCTCAAGAGACGAATCTCTGCCCTGGAAGAACTGAAACAAAGTGAAGTTATCCGACCTGTGGAGGCAACCGACTAGGTGCCTCAGATGCATTTTGCAACTTTCCCCGGTAGAGTACCAGGCGTGATCTGTAATGATCCGAATGTTTCTTCGTAGCAAGTCCTCGGATGAGAAATAATTCGACATGAAAGCTGCATGTATGGTGTGTTAAATTTTGGCAAAATGCACCCTTGGAGAGAGCAGAGTGTAATGTCTCACATTGTACTGTCGTCTAACTGGATTCGTTCCAGCGAGAAAACTTGGTAATACTTTGACATGAGTGTTGGTAGTTGCTCAACCTATAACTGGAGATTTGCTTATTGATTTAAATGAGACATGTCTCCTTCGGTGTTCTATCACCACCCTCTTAGATCTCCTCAGTTCTCTCGATTAGAAGACGATCGATCTAGCTCCGCTAGGAAGGAAAAGTAAGCCCCACCATTGGGCAAACAGATGAGATGCAACAGTATTACATATTTGCTTTGTTGCTACATTTGCTTGGTTTTATCAAGCAAGTACAGAAACCAGTAAGGCAAACAGATGATATATAATATATAACAGTCTTACATATTTGTTTGAAATTATTTTTTTTTAACTCTCGAACTTTGATTAATTAGTTTTGTGGATGTCCGGATAGCGTGAATCGATTTTAGTCTTTAAAAGCAATTAAAGATGGAGTGGATTGATGATGAGACCAAGTATCTCAGGAGGTCCACCAAAACATGGGCAGTAAGTAGCATATGGCGAGAGCAGAGGAAATAAGATAAGTACGATAGGGGCCTTTCTTTTCAATTTTCTTCAATTCGGTCCATTTATAATGTACGTTGATATTTTATTCGAAGGTGTCCCCTAGAGGGTGGCAGCTGGAAAGTCTCAGAAAGCAAACAAGATTGGGTCCCTAAATTCCCATCGCTTCCTTGTTCCCTTCCTAGAGACATGCGGGTGAATTATACCACCCAGTATTGGATTTACTAAGTCGATTAATCTAGTTTCGAGTCAGGTTGAATTTTTGAAAGATGCCAAAATTTTCTCAACTAATATTTAACGTTGCATACTCAAAGACTCAAACTTGAGAACTGATAAAACTAGAACAACACTATTGTCAATTAATCTAAGTGTTTCCGGGTTTCGCATGCATAAGCGGGGGAGAAGTAAATCACAAAACCGACAAGACCAAAAATGTCAAACTAGGATGCCATTTTCAAATGAATCTCAAGAGTAAACCTAAATTCAGAAGTGATCTAACATTCGTTGAGGTCTATATACGTATCCTAAATGAATCTTAACCCCCTCCTCCTTCCACACACACACATAAAAATCTCTCATATGGATATATAACACTTCTTTGAATATGTAAAACATTTGAAATGTTAAATACTGTGTGTCATTTTAGTACATGTTGATCCGGCACATAAAAAAGAACTCAATTTTTTTTATTTTAAGTTAAACATGTCATTAAAAAATTGACTCGCATTGATCTTGTTTGACTATAAAAGATAAAATCAACGGTTTAAAAGTATAGGACCCAACGGGATAAGTAAAAAATGCGAATATTTTGAATCGTTTTCTAAAAGATATTCATATGAGCTCTATCAATTTTACCCAAATAAAGGCTGTAACTCTTTTATAAGTAAGGGCTCTAATTCCATACGTCAGTCCTTTTTCATACGCATACGGTAGTTGTTACTTGTTAGTGATTAGCAGTTTTTAGGTATGAGTTAGTGACTTTTGGTATAATCTCTAATATTTTGAGTATAAATTGTTGGCCTTTATTTTATGGATAATTTTTCTAATTATATTTTTTAAATTTGTGAGACTTGAGCCAAGAATTTTTCAAGTAAATCAAAGTTTAGTTTGACAAACTCATAAAAAAAATAGATAAAGTAAGAGATTCCACTTTCAAAAAAGAAATAAACAGAGAAAGGAAAAGAAGTCGGGAGGTTCTTAGCTGGAGAATGTCGGGCAAATAATAACGACTCACGAGTACTTGCATTCCCTATATGTAAGCCACATATTTATGTTAGAAAAAGGGTTTCAACACAAGAGAAACAATTAATTATGTTATAATCTTCCGAATTAACTTTTTAAAAAAAATTCCTCGATTTTTTTTAAAAAAGAACATCTTAAATAAAGTCGAGAGTGATTGACTCTAAATATTGACAAATTAAGTATTGCAATTTTGTCAAGCAGGTTAGACGGGTATCAAGTCAAGCGTGGTTTGGCGGTCCGACCATTTGGGTCCAATCGGTTTCCATAATTAAAGACTGAGTGGTTGGGTAGGGAGATTTTGTGGGCTAATGCACGTGATGGGAACAGACACATTGGCCCTCTTAGGGGTGAGCATAGTGACCGAACCAAACCGAACCAGAAAAAACTGGACCGAACTGGAACCGAATTTTTAGGAATATCGTAAACCGGACCGGACTGGATTCTACTCCAGTTCAAACCGGAACCGAACCAGATATTTTGGTTTGATCTAAAACCGGACCGGATTGGAAAAAAATACACAAAGAATGAGTTCCAGACCGGACGAAACCTGGATTTGGACCGGACCGGACTGGACCGAAAACCAAATTTTTAAATATAATGTGAACCGGACCAGACCATTTTTCTTTTTGGTCTGGTCCGGTCTGGTTTTTTCGGTCCAATTTGGTTCAGTTTGACGGTTTCCGGTCCATTTGCTCACCCCTAGGCCCTCTGCAACTTACCCTCTACCACATAGATCTTTTTATTTATTTTTTTCGTTTTTTATTTTTTATATAATTAAAATGTATTAATGATAATATTTACAACTTAATTAGAATAGTATTCTCTTTTGCAGAGTTGCGACAATTAGACTCGTTAAAACTTTACGCAAAAAAATCATGTTAGGAAAAGACCCTATTTTTACATTGATATTGCTGTAGATAATTTCACCCTAAAATACTCTTATATAATTACATAACCGATTATGCCAGAGATTCCCATTGCAGAAAAAATAATTGCATTACAAATCTTACAAAACATAATCTCCCTAGTGAGTTGTCCACCCCTTCGACATTCTATCAGCAAAGGTATCAAGCAACAAAACATGGTCCTGATTCCCAAATTTACATAACCTATTATGTCTTTTGTCGTGTTTTGTAATTATATTACGATCACAAATTTATATTCCGATGTGTTTCCACTCATGCTAGATCTAAGAGCCTTACGATTGGAATTAGTTACATGCTGATATTTCCTTTTTGGTAACTAGTCATACATTGATATTGCCAATTGTCAAAGACGGGATTTTTTTCTGAAATGGGCAAAAAACATACATATTGATACAATGATTAAATTGATCGATGTATATAATTTTAGACTAATTCGAGTAGAGATAAATATTGATCGATGAATTTAATCATTATCAATATACTAATAATATATCGATAAATTTAGATCATTTATTATTGGGATAAATATACAATACAACAATTAAATTTAATATATGTCCAAAAAATAAAAATAAAATAAATTTATTATTTAATTGTGGCATAAGCCTGCCACTTTTTTTACTTTTTAAATTGGAGGCGCCAAGGCCTTGGGGCGCCTCCATTATATATATATATATATATATATATATTTTTTTTTTTTAATCTCCTGCAGACTCGAGGCGCCAAGGTGAGAGGGCGCCTTCTTCAGTTTTTTTTATATTATAACTTTTTGCCTATTTAGGGAAAATATGTATGTTTTTTGCCCATTTCAGAAAAAATCCCAAGAGACAGACGTATATTTTTTTCTTTGTGGACAATTTTCGGAGATTATTAGATTATTTATTACAAGTTTATAAGTGTATAAAATCAGTCTACTTAACATCTTAAAATCGGTCTTTTTTTAATTCTAAAAAAATATTGAAAATTTAAATTTAATATAAAAATTATAATATAATATCAAAATTAATTTAACATATGACACGTGGTTGGCATAAGACAAATTGAACACAGATTGATTCGTGACTATCCAAATTTACTTGTTAAGGTTGTAAAATGTGGAACTATATTGGGCAAGTAGGTCGTTTCAATATTCTTAGAATATGTACATCAGCAAATTTCATTCAACCATGTTTGGCCCATTATTATATTATTAAAAAATAAACAAAGGAAAAGCAAAGTTTGGGCGAGAATTGGTTGTCAGCTAATCCGTGCTCGCGAGCGGGTTAATCGGCCAATTAGCTTTTTTTTATTTATCTATCTATCTAGTTCTACTTGACATAATATTTTTCGTTAAAATAGATTTTCTCGGATAATAATTTCGTAGTTATCTAAACTGACATTATCTTTAGCAAAATTAAATAAAAATATTATAAAAAAATTTATTTTTCAAATCTCTATAAATAGAGTCCAATGTTAACAGTATTTAATCGTGTTATTGATAATTAAATTATTTTTGTATTATATAATTTTAATCTAAACAAATGGAAGTTGATAATATGTGGATAAGAGAAAAATTAATTGTTTATTCTGTGAACTGAGTTCCTGTTATGAGTAAGAAAATATGTAGTTGGGTTGGATTAGGTATAGATGAGAGAAAAATTAATAGTTTATTTTGTGACCTGAGTTAGATGGATCACTGATGTGTGGGTAGTCTTAGCGTAAGCTAGGAACCATTAACCAATGTCTTAAGATAAACCCTAAAAAAGTGCCCTAAGATCCATTTCCTTTTTCCATAATTCTTTTGTTTACTTGTGCATTTTCTCCTCCGTACGCAAATGGCATTAATAGTCTTGGGAATAAAAAGGACGGGTAATTGGATTTTTTTGTCAACGCGCTTGTGTCTAGTCACATCTGCTCTTTATTTTCATGGTAATCCTGCTGTTTTTATCCACGCTCCTCCTTGGGCGTCTGAGCATCACTTACTCTTTTTTACCTCATATTTTATGGATTTATTCAGTGCATTCAGATGAAATATCATAGGTGTCAACGATCTCTACCATTCCAAATTGACTAAGGAAATACTGAGATTGAAATTTCTATATTTTCTTTTAGATAATCGAATATATACCTCAAACTTCTGGAAATATGGCTTGAGAATATGATACTTCTAGAAATATTATATTTACTCTTTTTTTACTGAAGTTGTGACCCTATACATACTCGTATGCGGGTTATCGACAGATAATTAGGAAAAATCCTAAATTTTCATTAATCAAAGCAACCATATATCCTATTTACAAAGAACTAAAGTAAACCTATTACATAAAATTATAATATAACTCAAAGTCCTAATAATAATAATTCAAAGCTATAGATAATAATTAAACATATTTCTATCTTTATCTCCGTCATCATGACAACCCAATTTGTGGGTTAGGTGTCATGTGTTTTATGTTTTTCGCTTGTCTACCCGCTTGTGGGTTAGCTTGTGTTCAGCTGTATGTTGCCCTTTGGCTACCTAATATGAAGGTTAGCTCGTGGAGGTATTATTATTTTTTGTGTGTTGTCGAACGTTGTTTTTTTTTCTTGCTATAATAATAAGTTCTTGGCCGATTACATTTTTTTTAACAACTATGCCTGATGTTCCTTCCCAAAAAAAGGCAAATTACCCTCACATCCCTGTACTTTGGTCAGCCTCCCCCTAGGGTCCCTGGATTTTGAAAAATGATTTTCCTGTCCCTAAGTTTTGATGATAATAGACTCCCGGGTCCTTTTAGCCAGAATATTTATTTTTCTCCGGTGAATCTCCACTTGAAATGATCAAAATGTCCTCTCACTAAAAAAATCCTCTTTCCTTCCCCTTCTTCCTCCCACTTCATCTTCTTCCTCCTACTTTCAACCAAAATCAAAACTAAAACTAAAAACTCAAAAACAAATCTAAACATTAATTAAATCCCAAGTCTGCAACCATGAAGACAGCTTCATCCCAACTAAAAAAATCCCAACATTAATTAAATCTTAAGTCTACAACCATGGATTAAAGTCACTAACACGAAGATCATCCCACATTCATTTTGGGACGCCATTAAACCTCCTCCCAATCTTAGCACAGACCTTGAATCCCTATCACATGAGTTGATCCATGCTATTAAAGCTCTCCCAATTTTAGCCATTAAAGCTTCAGACGATCAGAATTGGGAGAAGAGGATGTTAGGTCTTCGATCGGTGAGATTGGGTCTAAATTATTCGATTTCACTTGAGAGTTTTTTAATCTTCCACACTGATTTATAATGTGCCACCGAAACCCCCAAATTTCAGTGCAGGTAAGAACCTTAATTCCTCCTCGTCGTTCTTTCTCTCTTCGTCCAAGAGCTGGGACGGGGTGAAGCTAGACGAAGATGACACTCGAGCTTAACAGCGGCGGTGCTCGAAGAGATCCATATGGCATCAAGGCCAGGATGAGAGACGTCCTCATGGCGGAGGTGAGGGCAAGCTGGTCGGTGGACGGCGGAGAGGGCGAGCCAGGTTGGCGACAACGGCGGGGAGGGCAAGCCGACCGGTCGGTGGATGGCAGAGAGAGCGAGCCAGGTTGGTGGCGGCGGCGAAGAGGACAAGTCGATCGGTGGACGGCGGAGACCAGGTTCATCCACCCTGTTGTTCATTGCTCCCTCGACGTTGTCGATGAGCGAAGTACCTTCTATTTTTAAGTCGCTTTCTTCTGGTCGGATCTGCATTTGGGATTGAACATTGAATGATGGAATGTGTCTGCTGGTGTTTGGAGCTAACTAGGAAGAGTGTAGTGTGTTTAATTTGGGTTTGAATCTCTAATTTGTTTGGTGTTTAATTGGATGTTCATGGCTGTTTAATTAATTAAAATTTTTGGATGTTTAATTGGTTTTCTGGGAGGGGGTTGTAGATGAAAATGTGGTTGAAGGTGGAGGAGGGGGAGAGAGAAAAGGGGAGGAAGGAGGGGAAGAGAGAAAAGGGGAGGAAGAAGAAGGGGAAGAAAAGAGTTTTTTTTAGTAGGAGGGTATTTTGGTCATTTTAGGTGGGGGTTTGCCGGAGAATATGGAATATTCCGGCTCCAGGGACCCGAGAGTCTATTATCATCAAAACTTAGGGACGGAAAAATCATTTTTCAAAATCCAGGGACCCTAGGGGGAGGCTGACCAAAGTACAGGGATGTGAGGGTAATTTGCCCAAAAAAAAAGCATACCTGATGTTGAAGTAATTGGAGGTGAAGAACACGGGCGATAAGGAGAGTGTGAGGCCTTTTCCGAAGGCATTTGGAAAGGGGACCCGCGATGCAGCGCGTGTACCGAAGCACGAGAGGATATTTTGAAACGACAAAACTCGATGGCGACTGATTTGTTTGCTATCCCTAGTTTTTCTTGATATATTTTCTCTAGGGTTCGTGCCAGCTCACAGGATTACTATTTCTAGAAAATCTTTTTCTTTTCGGATAAAAAAAGAAAATCCTTTTTCCGTTGTTTAAAAAGCCATTTTTTGGGTACAAACATAATATCTAATTTTTCAAATGGAAAAAATAGTTTAATATTTTATTATTTATTTTGATAGGGTAACACTTTATAATTTCGGTTTTGAACATTCCAGTGCGTGGTTAAAAAAAATTTCGGTATGACTACTTATAGTTTGTATCATTAATTTTTTAAGGACAGTTTTAATTTTTATCAGTTAATCCCCTATTTTATAATTTTAATTTTTGAACCCCACTATTAGTGTGAGTGTGAGTATGTTACTCGGTCAAAATCATTTTCTCAAACAAGAAATTAAGTCATTTTTGTCATCATTGACTAAATAACTGTCTACGTTAATAGTTAGGGATCTACCTCAATAATTCGGGACCATGTTGATGTGATAGACTTGACAGGTGGACAACTAATTAATAAATTTTGCCATTTTCAAATTTGTTCATAAATATAAAATTTTCGTCAAAAATATTGATACCTTTCAAACTTTCTCTTTGTTTACCTTTTAAAAAAAACTCTCTTTGTTTTGGGAAGAGAAACAAGGACATATCAGCACTCTAGAAAATGAACGTCCAAGCTCCGATCTACCGGTTTAATTTTTGTCAAAAGAACCACTTATGAAATTTCAATAATATTAAACTCTAAATTTTACATGTGCAAAAGATAAAAATATTCAAATAATTTAGGACAGGGATTTCGTGCCAAATACTTTCGGGCTTGGATTGGGTACAAATAGTCAAATTCTGTACAAAACAAAAAAGGGTAAGACAGTAAAAAAAGAGGGAAAATAGATAGTGACAATTGGAGAGAGGGAATGATAACTTGCACGTGATGACAACCGGTAAGAAAAGAGATGAAATACGCATGTCCCACCTTTGCTTTATTTTTTAATCTTTATATCAAATTGGTATATTATAGTTTAACAAATCAAACTCATATATTATTTAAATAATTTTTTTATTATAAGTATTAATTAATATTATCGTAACCGGACATGCCATGTTACTTAACTGGGCATGCTATTTAATGGTAATCAGATTTATCATTTGATTAATTATTTAATTAATAATATTTTATTTAATATTAATCTGACATGCCATTTGACATAATCTGGGCATGTCATTTGATATAATCTGGACATGCCATTTCATATAATGTGCACATGCCATTTGACATAAACTGGGAATGCCATTTGACAAAACCTAGGCATGTCATTTGATATAACATGTGCATGTCATTTGATATAATATGAGCATGTCATTTGACATAATTTGGGCTTGTAACTCGATCGACTATTGACTTCAAACATATTTTCAGCATCTTTCCACTCTGAATTTGGAGAAGTCATAAACTACAAAGTTGTAGATATACATCTCACCTTCTCACAGTAACTTGAATCCCCTTAATCGGACTCCCGAGTAAGAACTTGTTGCCCCCCAACCAAAATATATTTTTATAACTCGATCGACTTGTGATTTTAAACATATTTTTGACATCCTTTCACTTCGAATTTGGAGAAGTCATAAACTAAAAAGTTGTAGATCTACATTTTAGCTTTGCACAGCAACTTGAATCACCTCAATCGGACTCAGGAGTAAGAACTTGTGGCTCTCCAACCAGAATCTCTCAACCGCTTCTCACTGTCGCCCCTTTTACACAATCGAACTCCGGTCTGCTCCTCGTCGGCGTTGGAGTGGTGATCGGTGTTGGACTCGTAGCAACATCGTCGGCCTCAGATCTAAAACCATGCATTTTAATTAGAGAGAGAGATGAGGGAGAGAGGGAGAGAGAGAGAGAGAGAGGGGGGTACAGAAAACTGTTTCCGTACAGAAAACTCCTCTCTCTTTCCGTACCAAATCCAGCCCCAATACTTTTATGGCATCTCGAGATTTAAAAAATCAAGCTTTATTTCCCTCAAATTTATTTTGATTTATAACCACGACTAATTGAATTATGAGATGGATATTACTTGAGAAAGAGCGACAATTTTCAAATATCCTTTAGACAACTAATTGAATTATGAGATAACAAGGACTTAGAAGTGTCCCAATTCTCAAATATCCAAAGGGTTTGTAGTCAAATTATATTAGACATTCTAAATATTTATGAGATCTACGATTCAATCATGATATTGTTATAGTGTCAAAATTTTTTTTTAAAAAGTATCATAATATTTAAGAACTCAAATTTAAAATCTCTTATTTAATTTACAACAAGCTTATTTTTATAGTATTAGCCTTTTATACAGAAAACGACAGATACTTGCAATAATACGAGAGAAACTTAATAAAACTTTGGTATTTCCAACCCAAAAAAATCCTTTGATAATAGAAGAAAAGAAATAAAAGAGAGAGAAAGAGAGAGAGAGTTTTGTTTTCTTGCCACCGGTAATTTGTCCATTATCGCTCCTCCCCTCACACAAACCCCACTCTGGTGCGAATGTTGGAAGCACGGAAGCAAACCAAAGGCCAAACTTTTAAAAAATATCCCAGTAGTTTTTTTATAAAAAAATTCTTGAACTTATTAATACAAATTTAAATAGTATAATGTTCCTCTGAATAACATAATAATACAAGTTTTTTATAGCATTTTTTTACTCACTTACATACTAATAAATTATCTACCTTGAAATTGCTGTGACGCATAAATTTTCTCATATAGTACGATCAAATTATTTAAAAAATTTTAAACATACTTTGAACAGAATATTACAAACACGGTAAAACCTTTAAAATATATCAAAAAATTTTAACAAATATTTAACAATATTACACATTCAATAACCAAACTCAAACTAACATATCCTGTCAACTATTTTCCACCCCACCAGCTAGTAGAGAGAGAGAGAGAGAGAGAGAGAGAGAGACGTACATGTACTAAAGAAGTTGCTTGGCTTTAGTGCACATAAGTGGTTAAGTTGGGAATTCGGTGGATGGGAAAAGGGGAGCTGCCATTTTTCCACATAAAGGAAGCTGCTTAATTATTATGGGTACCAAAAATGAAGGGTATAGCGTTAGGGACAAGGAATCACCAGCCCAAGAGGGCAGCAAAGTTGGTGCCTTTGATGCTTCTTTAGGTGTGTCCATGGCACCTCCCACCTGTTTTAGCAACCTCAACTTGATGATGATGATGGCTCATCCCCACCGTCCATTCCCGGGTGATGTTGATGTTGTTGGTGGGCCCACCTCGAGAAGAAGCTCCATGGCTGGCGATATATACGAGGCCAGTTCTGGGGGTGGTGGTTGTTGTTTTGGGAACGCCCAGTACCAGCTAAACCAGCCATTTGAGACCCAGACAAGTAAATAAAGTTGTGATTTTTCTGATTTTAAGTTCTGGGTCTGATGCATATCTCACTTTCACTGTGCATGTCTTAAAAAGTTTGGATTTTTTTTTAACTTGCTTGGATGTCATTGTAAGTAAAGTTCCTAACTTTATGGTTTGTTGTGGTTTTTTTTTTGGGTCTAAATGTAGGAGGAGGAGGAGGAGGAGGAGGAATGACGGCTTCTCTGGGATTTCCTTTCACAGTTGGTCAGTGGAAGGAGCTGGAAAGACAAGCTATGATATACAAGTACATGGTGGCTTCAGTTCCTGTGCCTCCCCAACTTCTCATTCCTCCTAATTTCAGGAATTTTCCTCCTGACCCAGCTGCTTCTGCTGCTTCCCTTTCTCTCTGTAAGCCAACTTCCCTCCAATATATTTTACTGTTTAGCCAATGGAACTCACTCAAGGAAGAGGGAAAGTTTTAGTTTTTAGGTTATGTTTCACTGCACTAATCAGCAATTTTTGTAGCTTTCCCTTCTAAATCTTGGAAATGGTTAGTTCTTGCTTTAGTCACTGTATAATATTCTCTCTTTTTTTGTGAGTTCTACCCAAAAGAAAGACATGACTTGAAATGTTGGTATTGTGGAATGAAAATGGATGGTTGTTCCGGTGTTTGATCTTGTAGACCTTTGGAAGGCTATCAATTGCCGAATTCGGTGTAGTTTTTTTTACCACTACCAACAGCAAACTATCTGTTGCTTTGTAGTTGGAAGTAATGGACTTGGCACGAGACTGAGGGGAAACGATTTGGAGCCAGGGAGGTGCAAGAGGACTGATGGGAAGAAATGGCGGTGCTCAAGAGATGCGGCCCCTGACCAGAAGTACTGTGAGCGCCACTTGCATAGAGCGCGCCCCCGTTCAAGAAAGCCTGTGGAACTCCTTCCCAATGACAATGCCAATATCATTAATCTCAACCTCAATGCTGGAAACAACAAGAAGACTCAAATTGTTACCACGGCTGCGCATTCAGATTCTGGATTCCCCAGCGATAGAACTGTTTCTAGCTGGCAGTTGACCGGGGCTAATTCACTTCCATATTATCAAATTCATGTCTCTACCGACAAGAGCGAGAAAATGACAGCTTGTGATCCGGATAGTCCTTTTATATCGGCATACAACCAACCCAGGTAAGTCTAGTGCAGTTGTATTTTTGTGTTCCGAGTCAGGAATGTAATTTTCTGGTTTGCAAGCAATTACTGTACAGGAATCTATTTCATGTTAAATAGTGGACACACTATTGTTGCACTTAAGAGGATCACAAAAGATAAGAAGTTGACAATTAGACTATGCATGATCATTGGCAACACAAAATGTGGCTACCAATTGGAAATTTGAACCAGTTATGAAACTTTGAACTTTGATGCCTTCTTCTTATTTCCAACTTTGTGTAGCTTCCAGATCAGTTCATTACTTAGTTGTCAGTGTTTTCCTTCCACCAAAATGGAAATATTTGGTTGCACTTCTTGATTTGGGTTGCTTTGAATTGAAGGGAACTTGAGTGGTTGGTGAATGGAGGGCCGTTTCCCTTAACCACGAATGATCAAGATCAGCAATGGCGTGATCGAGCTGCAGAGAGTTCCTCCATCAATTATCAAGAAGAGCCTTCCCATTTGAACTTGCTAGGACTCTTTGGTTCAGTAGAGAATGACCGTGGCAACCAGCACTCTTTCCTCAACGAGGCACCAAGACCATTCATTGATGCATGGTCTAGTTCCAGGAATGTCACCGGCTCGCCTTCTCGGGACGGAGGAAATGTTACAGAAAATGATACCAGTTACATCCCAATTAGTTTAGCTCTAAACAGATCACATGACCTGGCTTCTAGTTCATGGACACCACCAACTACACCAGGCGGTCCTCTGGCCGAGGTCCTGAACTTAACCTCGGCCGCCACACACATAACCGCACAGTCTTCTCCTGTAGCTGAAAGCGGTGATTATGGCGTCAGCCCGTCCGCAACTTCGGTCTCTTCACCATCCGGGGTCCTGCAGAGAACGCTGGTTTCGTTCTCGGACGGCAGTGGAAATAGCAGCCCAACACTTGCCTGTTCTAGTGCTAACTGCCCTGATATTGCATTGCCATGGTTGGATCACGGCAGATGAAACCACTAAGTTGAGATTGGAATCGGTTTTATACATTTGATGCTGGTTTGTTTCCTCTTTTTTTGTTGTTTATTTGTTCTTTGATTTGGCTTAGTTAATTCTTGTCCTAGCTTTTCATGTAAGTTGTGCACTAGAACCTGCCGATGTGTTTGTTCAAAATTTTCCTCTGCAACCTCTTTTTACGAATTAATTTTTCTCCATGGTTTTGTATGCTTAATTAATATATGTTTAACCTGTATCGTTATATGGTTGGAGCAGATTTGTCCCAAATGGGCTTTATCGAACGGCAGTGGATTGATCCAGAGTAGGGTCTTAGACCGTTTGGACCGATAATAGTATACTTCGGTTACGAGAGGCATGTCTACTTATCGATAATAGTATATTGGTGATCCCTGATCGCGCGTGAGCTTTTTTTATTTTTGTCTTTGTGTTTTAACTTTTTTGCAAAAAACTTTTTCCGTGTCCAATAGTCTAAAGAGTTTGGAATAGATCTATTCCGGACCCAATCCAAACACCCTGTTCGATCAAGATGGGCGCTTGTTGATCTGAGTTTTGAGCCAGAAGTTAAAAACGTTACAAATTAGCAAATTAAAAATAACAAGTCTTGCAATGTCGGTTCGAAATTGACCCCCAATTTTCGTGTCTTGACATTCACGACCTTGGAAATTGCTCAGCTTCTAAATTGTCGTCAGCCATAAAGTCCATAAAAAATATTTTAATATTCAATTTGACAAAACTTAATAAAACCCAACATTTGTATAGAACTGACAGAAAGAGTACAAGTGCATTTCTTTTAGGTAAATGGATATAAGTGCACCTAAAGAAGAAGGAATGGAAGTTGAGGTTAAATAGGCCCAAAAAAGGCTAGGAACTGAACAAGACAAACAATAAAGCTAGAAAAAATCTGTTTTTTTTTCAAAAAGTAAAGCTGGAAAAACTGATAACACATGCGAGCATTTGTGATTGGAACTTTTCTTTATCTTTTTTGAAGAGCGTTATATATATATATATTTTAAGGAAATTTTGCCCATCAGCTTGTGCATTGGATGCCATTCGAGTACCTTTTTCGTCTCTTTTTCCTATGTTTTTATTTCTTTTTTGCAACCAATGGATCATTAACTGTACATAATATATGGAGTTGATCCGCCATTTTACACCAATACTATATCTACCTGCTGAATTTTTGCCGATTTATTGTTACACCTTGTGCCATCGAAGTAAGTGGCCCTTTGGCTCGATCCAAAGTTATATATGGGTAATAAATTTATTAAAGTTAATACAGGGAGTGTGAGTATAAACATTAACAATAATGTAATTAACTGGTCTAATTGACGTGGAATCCGATTATAGTCCAATGAGTTTGACGCAATCCCGTAATAATCCCGAATTGAAATATCAATTTATAAAAGTTTTCAATTAAACGGAATTTCATTCTCACACTAGTCAAAGGTAGATCTCTACTTGCTTGCATTAATACATTAATCTACTAGAATTTCTTAACTAATTGGGTCATTGCAACCTGCACCTGTTAGGACCATCATCCGATCAATGGACGCCAAAGTTAGTAATACGTTTCCTGATAGGCCTCATGAGTATTGCACACGTAGTTTGGGCTCATCATCGAGTTATATTCTCGGGCTGCACTGTCATTTTCACGGACAACGACTCGATGAGGAGCGGGAAAAGATAGCCGCTTCCTGGCGGTCTTTTCGGTCTCCCGAGAGGAAGACCTCTGCCTCGGAGCGCTGTACGAACGAGACCGTGCCTTCGCGGACTCGGTGGCCGCCATGTAGCTCGGGATCGGAGTTGAAGCCGATCCATCCTCCGCGCTGTTCCTCGGGATAACTTTGATGAGCCTAGGGCTAGCAGAGTGAACTTGGAGGGGTCTTCTAGGGGTAGTAATTGGAGAACAAGTGGAGTAGAAGCTAGGCCTGTGTGGTCTAATTGGGTTTGGTGTGGTCGAAGAAAATGAGTGTGGTAGAGAAGTGTCCATTTCCACTGTCCTAATAGGGATGGTCATAGAAATGGAAGAACAATCCCTGTAATGGTCACATGAAGCCCTTCTGTTGTCCCAATATTGGTTCCTTCTGCTCCATCTGGGTCTCTCTTCTAGCTCCCCTTCACTTGCATATGTTGTTTCCCTTCTCGGTGCTGGTCTCTGTTTGGTAAATTAAGCCCATAAAATAAATTAATTTAACAAGACAAATATAAATTTTATTCAACAAATTAAAAGAAAGACAAGACAGATATGTTAAACAGTTGTTATAACTGACAAGTTCTTAAGGACTATCATCATATATGCTTGTCACATGTATGTGGTCCTTAACAGTAAATAGCATCAGCGAGATTTTGTTTAAATGACGAGAGACACAAATTTTATTAAGAAAATTTTGCATTCAAGGCGTGCGAATAAAAATACACAATTAAAAGACCTATTGTTAAATAAAATTTGATAATACTCAATTCTAAATATCGTTGATCGCACGGTATAGCTCCATCCATTATCAAGGTGAGGCTCATGTACTTTATTGTTCAGAAAATTGAAGAATAAATATTACTAACCATATAATTAAAAAGAAGAGGAGTTTATGAATAACTAACTGATGGTAACTGAAACTATAATAAAAATGGGAGAGACAAAACCTGGTGAGAGAAAGGACAAGGCAGCGAGTCTTTTTCCCGTTTCAAGGCAAGTCCTCGCAGGTTTGTTTCTTCTAACATTGCTTTAATGTCCTCGAATGCTTGTTGGTGGTCATAATTCCAATGCACCCAATCATCATCAGTATGGCCGCTCCCATTTTTAGACTGCAATTTCCAGTAACCAAAACATAAATACGCCATATTAAAAAAACCTAAAAAAAGCACAAATATTCACAAGAAAAGTTTGTTGTTAAGGCATCCGAAGCTTAAAGAAGCATAAAGATAAATTTTTAAATACACATAACAAATTGTAGCTAGATGTTAGAAGAATAGATTACACACAATATATGGTTCGATTGAAAAAAATTATGTAAAACTCGATGTCTATGTTAGTATGTGATTGCCTAAAGGAAGTCAAGTCAATTAACCCAAAGAACGCTACTCAATTTTTTTTTTAAAAAAACCAATTAATTAGAAAAATTGTACTCACTTGAGAAGTATACTTGACGTCAGCGAGATTGGACCCCCACACGAAGCCTGTAGGGTCATTAGTACCGGAAGAAACCATAGAACCGGTTGTCCCTTGATCATCATCATCATCATCATAAGGAGAGAGGAAGCTCTTATGGCGTGTTTGGTCCCTGACCCTGGCTTGGACCCTCATGAGAGCCTCCATGCATTGGAGGGTCAGCTTGGCTCGCTTCCTCACGTTGTGTCCTCTCACTAACGCTTGCAGCTTCACCAGCCCTTTCAGTGCCCCAAGAGCTCTCCTTGCCAGGTACCCTCTGAATGCGGTCTGTATGGCGACAGCAGCCACGTGTCGCCTCACGAGATGGGACATCCCGGAGAGCCTGGCGACCTCTGCAGCTGCTCGGGCGGTTGCAACAGCCGCCCGAGCAGCTGCGGATGTCGCCATGGCGACCGCAGCATGAACATCAGCTGCTTCTCTAGCTATGGTTTTGGATTTTTCACAGTGGTGTGTTATGGTCTCCTGGTTGGTTGAAGTAGAAGGCTTCTTGAAAACCCATCTCCTCCTGCCTCTCTTCTGCACGTGTAACGTCAAGAAACATTGCATGGCATTTCAATGTTCTGTAATGGAAATTAGTTTCTGTTAATTTAAATTAATTACCTTTTGATCTTCATCTTCATGTTCTTCCCTCCTTTTGGTGCTGTCTCTCTTCTCGTTGTCTTTGGTGGGAGACCTGAACGCCCTTTTAACTGCTGTTAACCAAGAAGTTGCTCCAATTTTTCCCATTGCAAACAAAGGAACCACGACACAAGTAGTGTTGGCCTGGCTCTTTGTATTTATATAAGCAAGCTCCACCCAGACCATCAGGATTCAGGAGGTTGCATGTATATAATTAGGGGAAAATTGGTGAATTTATTTAGAGTCAAGTATCGTCCAACCGTATTTATGTGACGATTTTCTGAATAGCGTATTTTACATTCGTAAGACTTGAAACTTCAATCTAAATTGTCTTTAATTGAACCAAAGTCTTTTACAACTTTGACCAACTCAGACTAATTAAAGAAAAAAATATTTTAGCATATTGTGGTTTAATGTTTTCTGAGCAAGTACTTTGCATTTTAGTTTTGTCTATTTTGGTGATAGTGGTTTCTAAAATTCACATATGTAGTCGGTATAAATTGAGAATTCTTTGTCATCACATGGTATCTATAAATTAAAAAAAAAACTAAAATCACATTGTGTCGAAGTGAAATTTTTTCCATAATTAATTTAGAGGGGTATCTAGTCTAATGCAAGTAAATGTGGGGATATTGATAGTCCATGCATTTTGGAAGAGCTCCCTCCCTGCCATTTTTATAATGTGTGTAACGTTAATATATGCAGGCATGTAATATAAAGGTTAAAAAGGAGTTTTGGGGGTTTCTCGGGCTAGGAAAAGGACACAGTGAGGGAGCTATCTGTCAGAAATTTGGAGGCAACATCAAAGAGTTGGTAGTGAAAGTACTCAGAAACCTCCCTCGAGACTGGTGAAAGCTATT
The DNA here is from genome assembly GCA_963995505.1 of Hypericum androsaemum. Taxonomy (NCBI): domain Eukaryota; kingdom Viridiplantae; phylum Streptophyta; class Magnoliopsida; order Malpighiales; family Hypericaceae; genus Hypericum; species Hypericum androsaemum. The sequence goes on from OZ023182.1 coordinate 16,786,234, forward strand.
ACACACTGGTGGGAATCGGCGTTGTTGGTGCTCCTCTCCTTTTGCTTTTTGTAGTAAATCACTCGGTTGCGAGTGCTCCCGCAGCTTCACGTGTTAAAAGACTATGGAGTGCGATTCCCTCTGCCTAAAGAGCCAACGACACTCCCCCAGCTTGGTTTTCTTTTTGGGGGGCAAATTATCTCCTAGTACCTGGTGTTTGATCATCCTCTCTCTCGAATCTCTGTATTTTAAAAATAATTTTACCGTCCCCCGTGTTTGATCTTATCAACTCTCGGGTCCTTGGCGCACGTTATCAGCTTTTTTTTCATTTTTGGTCAAGAAAATGACTATTATACCCCTCTGGTTTCCTTCTCAGGCAAACCCAACCTTCCAGCGAATTTTTCTGGCAAAAAAAAAACCATAAAAAATTCAAAAGATCCCGCCCTTTGCCTCTTCTTCCTCTTCTCCAAAGGGTCCTGCCCCTTCCCTGCCACCGTCTTTCTTCCTCACGACCATCTCTCTCCTTAGAATCTTGAATTTTGCCCAAATTAAAATCAAAATTAAAGCTCCATCTTCTTTGTTCCCTGGTTACTTTATTTTGATTTCGATTGGGTCCCGGTCCCCATCTCCGAAGCCGTCCCCTATCATGGTTGATTTCGATTGTCGCTCTCCTACCCTGCAATAAAGAAACCCCAATAGCGACGAAGCTCTTGGAGCTCTACGGTGTGGAATTGGGAAATTAGGGTTTGAGCTGGGTGACGGCGTCGACGAAGCGCTCGTGGAGCTCGGCGGTCCAGCGGAGGCGAGGCTTGGGGTCGGTGGTTAGGCATAGCTCGACCTCGACTCCCTCTATATCTTGGTGCCGGCGGGTAGGAGAAGAGCGGCTGCCTCTTCTGAGCCCACCCCAGGCCTGAATCAATCGTAGCTCGGCTCCCTCCATATCTTGTCGTTGTTGTACCGAGTAGTGTCCATGGTTCAGGCCGCTTGCTACCGTCACCATCGTCGCTTACTGCCGGTATCAAGATTTTTTGGTTTTTGTTGTCAGATTTTTGGGTTTTTCGCTGGAGTTTGTCGGAGAGTCGCCGGAGAAGATGACCGGCAAGTTGGGTTTGCCTGAGAAGATGACCATATGAGTATAATAGTCATTTCCTTGACAAAAATGAAAAAAAGAGCCGATGACATCATCGAGGTACCCGAGAGTTGATAAAATTAAACACGGGGTACGGTAAAATTAATTTTTAAAATATAGGGACCCGAGGAGGAGGATGACCAAATACCAGGGACTAGGGAGTAATTTACCTTTTTTTAATAATGGGTAAACTCTGATATATAAATACAATTATATCTTAAATAAACGTCATACCTGCAACCCAATCTCCTAACTAAAGATCCTCTAGTTCATCATTGTGAGAACTACTACTACTCACGCAGAATTATCTCTAAGATTGCAGCCGCCGGCTTCAGTAAAATCCTACTGCGGTAAAATCTAGTGAAAAAAATATGCAGGAGGGAAAGAACACCTCAGTAAGTTAGGAACTTGCCTTAACGTTGATTTTACAAGATCATGCACCATCTGAATCACTAGTCTTAAGAGTACACCGAGTGAAGCTAACTTCCGCAAATCATCTATGTATACATTCATACAAGAAACTAAAGGTATATCATCAAACACACGAGTTAAAAGAAATCCCTGCAAGTGAGCTTGGTTTTCTTTCGCCGGTTTGTTTATATTCATGCTATTTGGTTGATGATCACCTCCTATACAAACGAGAATTTGTCGAAGTGATAATTAATTTAGATTTACTTAAAAAAAATTTGTGTTCGAACATCACGAATGTATAAAATATTATTGGAAGAACTATCTCCTAACATAGAGTTTGACAATGCTCGATTTTAATTATCAAAAATTACGCAAAAGAGAAAGTCATCACCTCATATTATAAGTGAGTTGTATGCCATTGAGTTAAATTGTACTAGAAATATGTTATTGCAAAGAGTTACTCCCGACCTCTCAACTTAATTAGAGAGGATTTAGTCATTCGGGATGGACATAATTAGAGAGAATTTAGTTTGTCTCCCATAAATCATAGAATATTTGTAAGAGTCCGTTAGCTTGTAGTTTAGCTTTTTTTAGGGGCAACTTATAGCTTAGTTTTTTTTTTGAAATTGGTAAGTGCAGAGCACTCATTCATTAAATAGCAGAAAAATTACAAGGATAAATTGTCCTCAATCTCTTGAAATTTGTTAAAATTATTGTTTTAGCCCTTCTTGTTTCATAATTGACAGTTTAACCTCCTAATTTACTTTTATTGAACTCTAAGATCCCTCACTGATGTCATCTAGTTAACATAATTCCAAAATGACAATTTTATCCTTCAAAAAAATAAAACAAAAAATATCTTCTTCTTCCCCAAATCTTATCTTCTTCCCTCCATCCTTTGCTGGGAATCAAAAAAATCATTGCAATTTAATCCCAACAACCACGACATTCCATTCCGGAGGGGATTGTTGGGTCTCCCCGTCCACCGTCTCGTCTTCTTCCTCCGCCTCTGCGTCCCCGCCGCTCTTCTCCGACGCGGAGTCGCGGCTCCTCCAGGCGTGGCTGATCCTCGAGTACCAGGAGCTCGCTGACCGCTACGAGAGTTCCCTCTCGCAGCTGCACACTCTCGCCGACGAGCTCGTCTTCCTCCACCCTAGGGCGGCGCCGTCGCTCCCCCTAACCCCGCCTCCAAGTTTCGCCTCCCCCAACCCCGGACCTCTTCCTCCTCCTCCCTCCTCCCTCCTCCACCTCTATGTCGGCCTCCCTTTCCCCCAACCCAATTTCGCATTTCCACCTTCCATTTCTCTTCGATCAATGATTCTGGGTCATAGACCGGAAGCACGGGTTCGGCCAGAAACGACCACGTCGGCGACCTCGGACTTGCCGAGGAAGGAGTCCCTCGCCTCCTCCGTCGAGTACCTTCCCCAGGCTCCTCCTCCTACTTGTTCATTGTTGCTTCCTTCCCTTCTCTCTCTCGGCGTTTGCTTGAAGAAGTCGGCGTCGGGTGTCAGGCGAGGGCTTCGAGGACGAGAGCTTGTTCATTACTTGAATTGACCGATTCAGTTTACACGTTTAATTAACAGATTGAGAATAATTGGTGGAACGAAGAAGATGACTTGGGAAGACAGTGATTTTTTTATTTTTTATTGTAAGGGTAAAATTGTCATAAAAAATAAATTGATTGATGACATTAGCGATTCAGTTTGACCGATTCAGTTTACACATTTAATTAACAGATTGAGAATAATTGGTGGAACGAAGAAGATGACTTGGGAAGACAGTGATTTTTTTATTTTTTATTGTAAGGGTAAAATTGTCATTAAAAAATAAATTGACCGATGACATTATCGAGGGACCTTAGAGTTCAATAAAAATAAACTAAGGAGCCAAACTTTTGATTTCAAAACAGGAGGGGCTAAAATAATAATTTTGGCAAATTCTAGGGAGCTGAGGACAATTTGCCCAAATTACAATCTAAAGGGGCATGTGAGTCTTCCCTTAACAGAAGAGGTCCACAACCATCGGGGGATCCCCAAGAACATGAAATCCACTCGATAACTCGAGGACAAAATTTGATAGCCAATCTGATACCCTATTTCTAGTCCGTCTATAATAGTCGACCTCGACTTGCCCGTGAATGCGGATGAGGTCCCGACATTTACTCACGAGGACTGCCAGTAGATTTTCACTCGTTACTCTCTCGGTTAGGTACTTGTGAGCTACCTTGCAATCGGTCTCCAATATAGTTGGCTTGAATCCTCAAGCTTCAACGAGTTGTAGTCCTCGCCACAGGCCCTAGATCTCAGAGTTAATCGCATCACACTGGCCTGAATTTTGGATGCACGCATTGTATCTCTATTGTACAATAGTGACGACGTAGGTTTTTCAGTTGTATATGACGTGTTTAAGTCTAACAAATATAAAAATCACATTTAAAGAGTCAAGGTCTGACAGTACTTAATTTTAAAATTTTGAAATTTCAAAACAAAAAAAACTAATTAACCTTCTAAAAAATGTCGTACTGGCTTTTTATATTGACATGCGTTGTAAATAAATTTAAATCGTAAAAAATATGGTTTCATTAAGACCTTGGATGCATCGCATTATTTGTGTTTAAATTGAATATTCAGTTAGTTAATGGGTTACATTATTGAAGAGTAGTCCTCTCATAATTGAACCTAGAACTTTCAGATTAATTACTGCATTACACTATCATACACATGTGGAGCAAAATTCTCTGCAAGCCGCCTGCATAGCCGTCTTAAAGTTTAGGCATATATTTTATATGACAATTTCGTAAACTCAATATATTTTTAAAGAACAACAATTATTTAAGTCGAATACAATCGAACTTCATAAATAATACCGACTTTGACAATTGTTTATGTTCCATTTGTATAAACATTAAAGTCGATCCGCATATCATTTAAAGAGATCCAGTGTTAGTTGAACATGTTGAAGGCTTGGTGTAGTTAGTGTTAGAACACTACAACGAGTCCATTTTTTTCTTGGAGATCTGTCATTTTTCTGGTTTGATTTTGGAGATCTGTCTAATTTACTATGGATCACGGCATGAGTGTGTCGCGACTAATAAGTTTGGAGCTCATTGCAGATTATAAATTATTGACTTGCAGCTCATGTATTTTATTCGTCAGCTAAAATAGACTTCGGTTTGTTCGAGGAAATTAATAACAAATACCCTCATCCATCGTTGTTGCATAAAAATAAAAAGAAAAGGAAAAGCAAAAGAGAAAAAGGAAGGGTACCAGCAGCAGCTCCTGTGATTAGACCAGTCAAAGCAATAGCTTGGCCTCTGCTTCCAATTATATACTTTTATATACGCATTATATACCAACAACCAATTTCGGTTAAAGTTGATGAAATGTGACAATCTATTTTAACAACTATTTAATATTCATAATTTTTAAATAATCAAATTCAAAATTTATTAATTAATTTAGAACAATTTATTCATGAAAAAAATAACCTATTTCCTGTTATTGGACCTTTTCCTTGACGGTGACAAATTTTCAGAAATCATTTAAGCAGTAAACTTGAAAACTACCCCTCGGATTCCCTGGGTTTGTCATTCAGGTCCATAATGGGTGTGATGTTTGAGGCCTTAAATGTTCTCCTGACGTCTGATTTTTCGGTCCAATTCTGTGAATGATAACAGTTTCTCTTTTTTTTTTGGTGAACAACAGTTTCCCATTTACGTGACACGCACCTAAAGACCGACAGTTTTTTTTAATGTAACACAATATTTAATGAATTGACTAAATTAAATTTGAAAATAATAAAGTTTTTTGGTAAATTATTCTTAATTTATTCGAATTTACTTAAATATATTCATTTTGTTTGAAAATATACGCTAAAATCTCTCGTGTTTGATTTTATTATACCTTCGGATTTTTGGCTGACGTAAGCATTATTTTTTATCATTTTTGTCAAGAAAATGACAAAATACCCTTAAAAACAAACGAAAATTCATCCCGAAGCCGCTGGAGGATGGAGAACGGAGCCGGCGGTTCTCCTTTGCCTCGGTGACGATCCCACGAGCTGAGGGGCGGCGGCGGTGAAATCTTGCGAAGCCACTGGAGGATTGAGGCAGCTCTGTCCTGGGATGCTACCACGACGAAGCCGATGACGACGGCCACGGCGACCACTGTTGTTCTCTCCCAGGGAAGCTCTGGTTCCACGGTTGAGAAGCCGATGACGAGAGAGAGATAGCGGTAGTTCTTGGAGCCTCCTCCTCCGACGCGAAACTGACCTGGTGGAGACGAGGAGTTCCAGATGAATCCGCCGATGGGGATGCTAGAGGCAAGCTTGCCGGACCTGCTCCGATCTGAGACACAGTCGTCGCTTTCAGTCAGAGACGTTGTCGCTTACCTTAATCACAAACCGGACCTGAACCCGCTTCTCCTCTCCTTAGACTTCCAAACCATTGCCTCCCCTCCGCGACCCAGATCCAGCCAAATCCCTTTTTTTTTCTTATGTTTTTCTCGTTGGTGAAGGTCGTTGGCAGACGCGTGACTGATCGGAGAAGAGGAAGGGGATGACCTTTTAATTTTCTAAAGATATTTTTGTCATTTTCTTGACAAAACTGAAAAAAAGTGTTGCTAAAATTAGTTAAGGACCCGAACGTAATAAAATCAAATAAGAGAGACTTTGATGTATAATTTTCAAATTGAGAGATTTTTGAATATATTTAATCAAACCCAAAAGATTTGAGAGTAATTTACCCAATTTTTTTTGTCACAAATATTGAACACTATCGTATTCTCGTAAACTCAAAATCAAAATTTTATGATTAAAGACCGAATAACTCCCACAATTGAAAAATGAGTTGATTTCATTTAATTAGAATTTTTTATTATCTTTTGAAACTTTTTCTGAAAATAATTTTTTTTCACTCATGTAGGATTTGCAAATTTTGTGAAAAGTTTTGTATTTAAGAGAATTATTCCTTTTTATAAGTAAAGAGAATTGTTCCTTTGTGTGGATGAATACTGTGATTCTGATTTATTGCTTGGTAAAATCGCGAGGAGCAAGTAAACGCTTGTAGACAGACAAAAATATAAATAAATCTATATTATAGCAGAGCAAAGTTACAAATTGGAATATGATTTTCTCGTGGAAAAAGCTGAGGCCCCCCTATTTGACCAATTAATAGTTACTCTCATTTCTCAAGCTAGCTTGAATCTCTCTCAAGTCTCATTAGTGATTATTTTCAAATTGTGATAGTTGTTTATCTTCTAAATATTTTTATTAGTCTTAGAGAAAGATAGATACTTATCATGAGCCAACTTTTCTCAAATGGATATCAAAATCCTCGCAATTTGCTTGTACAAACTCATTTGCCTTATCTTTTTTTTTTGCAAGTAATATATATATATATATCCAACTTTTCTCAAATGGATATCAAAATCCTCGCAATTTGCTTGTACAAACTCATTTTCCTTATTTTTTTTGCAAGTAATATATATGGCATCAAAATCCTCGCAAAGAGCTATGGCATCAAACGTTGTGCCTAGGGTGAGAAAAAAAATCGAAAATAAAAATCGCCCTAATCGGAACCAAAATTTCAGTTCTAAACTAGACCCAAAAATTATTTGAAGTTCGGGTCATATTTTTGGAGAGAAATATTTCGGATTCATTTCAGAGCTCTTTATAAAGAATCGTAAACATCTGGACGATCCGTAATTTTCCAATTAGTGACACCTTATGCCCCTCACATTTACTTACAATTTTGGGGTGTATATTTCATTTATTTGAATTAGATAACTTTTGTCACAAAAGATAATAGTATGCCCAATTTTACGTGATTCAGCTAAACAGGCTAAGCTGTTCTCGGGAACTATGCAACGTCGCGTGTGATTCTTAAAAATTAATAAATCATTGCTTATGTATTAATAAGAGTGTTAGTGTTAATATACAGTATATATTGGGAGCGGATTTGGTCTGAGAAGGCCAAATCTAACCAGGACCGTCCTGAACGATTCAATGATTGATTTAGTTATGATTTAATGGTTCACTTAATTATGATTCAATGGTCTACCTAGTTATGATTCAATGGTCCGTTTTTTCCCGTCCCGGATAAATCGGGGTCCGTCCCAGTTACCCAGTTACAATTCAATGGTTTACTCAGTTACGATTCAATGATTTACTCAGTTACGATTCAATAGTTTACTCAGTTATGATTCAATGGTTGTGGGCTTTTTTTATTTTGCACCCCCGTATTTTTACATTTTTGTAAAATAGTCTCCGCGTGTCCTTCAATAAAAATTCTCCAGCACCGTATTAGATTTAGCCTCCAGGACCAAATCTGGTCCCGTATATATTAGTTTTTTTTATAAAAGGAAAAAGCGTAGGACGTTCAAAACCAAAATTTATTATACAGTATAGCTGTATAGGACGCCACTTATTATTTGGGTAATGGGTCTGGACGGGCCCAAACCAAAATTTTGATTCAGATCGGGTCCATATCTGGAAAATGAATGATCTGGTTCGAATATTTATTTTTAACTTTACCGGGTCTTGATTTTAAGGGTTTGGATTTGGTTCAGATCCATTCTAACCGAACACTCACTCCTTAAGCGCCTAACATACATCACCTAAAACCTTAGTCGAAAAAATTTCGGGTGTTCTCATTCTATTTACTAAGTGTTACGCAATATTTTATATATTCTTTGTTTTTTTGTCCTTTTTGTTAAATACTATAATCGTTCTAATTAATAAAAAAAGTTTGTTAAAAGAAAACATCACTTTATCTTCAATTCTGCTCCAGCACGAAAGATTTTTCGACTTTCGTACCGTGTAAATTGTACATCAGCTAAATCGGAAGCTTTTTTTTAGAATTGCTAACTCGGAAGTTAAAATGTATTTTTTGATCGCAGCAATTTTAAAGAAGGAACGAAAGTTATAAAGAAACTAAAAATAATAAGATTGTTAGATGTGACTAAAAAAATTATGATAGTATCTAGACCGAAAAAAAATTAGCATAGTATCCATATGGACGCCCGATGCATCTAAAAGGTCCTAGAAATTCTACAAAACCTTTTTTAAATTGTTAGATAGTTCGGATATCTATTTGAGAAATTAATTAGCTTTTGAACTAGATAAAATATTTTAATTAATGAAAAATTATGTCAATAATTATTTAACAGATCTATATTTATAGATCAATAATTAATTAACATTTAGCATATCTGCACAAAGAATATAATTTATCAAGAAGGTTCAAGATTTAAATCTTGGCAGTAGTAAAATATTTATATTCCAAATTTTTTTTTACATAAATTGGAACAAAAATCTCTTAATTAAATAAAAATAATTTATTTACTTACCGATCCAAAACTTATTTACAATTCCATAGAACAACCTAGAACTCCACGAGCAAACCCACCATGGATCCTTCCCGAAAGATGAAGAAAAGGACAAAGCCAAAAGGCGAAAACCCAGAATGAACGACTACTACTATCTTTCAAGTCTCGATCTTTCAAGACCCATCATCCCCTATAAATAAACCACTACCTCCCCTCTTGTCTTCACCAGAACAACAGCAACAAGTAATCCTTACCACCAACCGGCAGAGTTAATTGATCAAATTACGTTTATATCGATTATCAAATGGCTACTTCGTCAGCTGTTTCATCAGCGACCTCGCTGATGGCTCCGAGGAATGACGCGTTCATGAACATGGTGAGAGTCGTCCCGCGCTCGGTGTGCTTCCCGTGTCCGAAGAAGGGTCGTGGGGCTGGTTGTTTGTCCGTGGCTAGAGCCCAGCAGGGTGGAGACCAGGGAATGGAAACGGCGTCGCCCGTGGATGTACACGTCAGCAAGGGATCGGGAAAGCAGGACACCTCCGTCGAGAGGAGGCCACCTAGGAGGCTTGATGTCTCTCCTTTTGGTAAAGCACACACTACGTGATCTTAAAATGGTTTGTCATTGAACCAACCATATCGCTTAGTTACGAATGTGGTTGGCTTGCAATAAACCTTTGTTCGAATGCCCCGACTAATTCAGGTTTAATTTGGATGAGCTTGATCGATGATCTAATCATTTGAACGCTTGTGATCGCAGGGCTAATGGATCCAATGTTCCCAATGAGGACGATGAGGCAAATGCTGGACACAATGGACAGGCTGTTCGAGGACACCCTGGCATTCCCCGGAAGAACAAGGGAGGAAACGGGGGACGTCCGTCCGCCGTGGGAGGCGAAGGACGAGGAGCACGAGCTCAAGATGAGGTTCGACATGCCGGGCTTCTCCAAGGAGGACGTCCGGGTGTCCGTCGAGGACGACGTGCTCGTCATCAAGGGCGAGCACAAGAAGGAAGGAGAAGGAGAAGGAGATTCGTGGTCGGGAAGGAGCTATAGCTCCTACGACACGCGCCTCAGGCTGCCGGACGACTGCGAGAAGGACAAGGTCAAGGCGGAGCTCAAGAATGGGGTTCTATATATTACAGTCCCTAAGGCCAAAGTGGAACGTAGAGTCTTGGATGTGCAGGTTCAGTAAAAAGAAAAATGTTAACAACTTTCGAATTTCGAAAAGAAGTCGTTGAGTTCAAGTCTCTCTGTCTGTATGTGTGTGAGTGGTAACAGAATCTACGTGTGTCACTTGAAGTGTTGTACTATAAAACTTCGGTTTTGGCTGCTCCCGTGGCGAAAGGATTTTGCGTTGTTAGCGACACTATGCACAGTTTATGAACAAAAAACGAGAATCAATTGTGCTGAAGTTCAATCTCTGAATTGAATCCTGACACCATCTTTCTTCGGTAGCAACTCGGCTTCGAATGCTCTAAAGCCGACTCGAACGTTCTAAGAAAATGGAGTGGGCCTCTAAGGCGGACTATGGAGCAATCTTTTATTATATACCATCTTGTTATTTTGTGCAATGATTAATTCAGATTCTGTTGGATTTTGAATGCTAATTAAAGTAAATAGTTCAAGGTGGAGGCTCATAGTGGGAGGCCCATAGTGGGAGACCCAAGTTAAAAATGGCATTACCACATTGGAAATTACAACAAAGTTTTCATAGTTTACAAGGAGATGTTCCTTGTTAGCTAGGAAGTAAGTTGACCACCTGGAAAGCCAACTCGGAACGTTGCGAGGATGGATGCACCATCCGAGCACGAGCACGCGCGTGTGCGCATGGCGCAATGGGCGCTTTGAGGCGCACTTCGCACGTGTGTATTGTTTGGAGGAGCCTTAAGACTTTTGCCCGAGCTCGGAGAGCTACATGCTGCTTACTTGGCTACCGAAGGAGCGCGAGTACTCGCTGGAAGCCAGAGAGGATGCGAGCACTTTCCAGAATACCCACGAAGGGATGTAAAGAGGCTGTAACAATCTGGTGTGCGAAGGGGTGCCTCCATAGAGCCACGAACAAACTGGTAGCCTACCTGCTGGTCGAAGAGACGCGAAGAACAACCTGCCTGTTGTCCGAAAGGATGTGTCTCCTCGGATGTGCAGGCCGCCACATTTGTGTCCCCTCAGACTGCCTGCCTCCTCTCCTTCTGCAGCCTATAAATATGCCTCTCCTCTCACTTCCAAACTCACCCCGAACACTCATTGCATAAGCATTCATTAGCAATAGTCATTCTCTCTCCCTCTCTCAGAAAAGTTTTGCTTAGCTAAGGTTCGCCCAAAGTTTTGAGAATCGTTGTGCTACGATCTTGGAAGCAACTAGTCGTCGTATTTTGGGGATGATTGTCGTAGCCCGTAAGCACTAAATACAGGACAATATCGTCTTATGGAGAAAGAGTCACTCTCTTACCTCGACTATACTAGATCCTAATCAAATACACCACCTCCAAAAAATAACAATCGTAAGACGAAATTTGTGTACTTGAAGATGGCATCATTAAGCTCTGCACTGACGGTCCCAGGAACTGTCCACGTCGAAAGGCCGGCCAAGTTCAATGGCACCGAGTTCAAGAGGTGGCAACAGAAGATGCTGTTCTACTTGACGATGCTCAACCTTGTTCGATTCTTGAAGGAAGAGGCTCCGAAGATGGCAGAAAATGAGGCTGATCAACAGAAGATCAACGCCCTGGATGCATGGAGTCACATCGACTTCCTATGTCGTAACTATATCCTGAATGAATTAGACGACACTCTTTACAATGTCTATGCAGGTGCCAAGACTGTGAAAGAATTGTGGGATTCCCTGGAGAAGAAGTACAAGATGGAGGATGCCGGGACGAAGAAATTCATCGTCGGGAGGTTCCTCAATTTCCAGATGGTAGATTCCAAGAAGGTCATAGACCAAGTTCAAGAGCTGCAGCTGATTCTATATGAGATTCACGCCGAAGGCATGCAACTCAGTGAGTCCTTCCAAGTGGCTGCACTAATTGAGAAGCTACCCCCCTGTGGAAGGATTTCAAGAACTACCTCAAGCATAAGAAGAAGGACATAGGGCTAGAAGATCTGATTGTGAGACTGAGGATCGAGAAAGATAATCAAAAGTCCGAAGTCAAGACCAGCAGGACCAACTCCGAGCCTAAGGTACACCTCACCGAAGGAGGTACCGGTAAGAAGAGGAAGAAGCCTGGAAACAAGCAGGAGAAGCAAGAGGCAAAGCAAAAAAAGGCTAAAAAGATCAAGGGCAATTGCTACAACTACGACAAGCCCGGTCACATGACAAAAGATTATCGCCTGCCAAAGAGGGACGATCGTGAGAAGGCTAATCTGGCCGAAGACCTGTCTGAGCTAGACTTATCTACCGTGGTATTTGAAGCCAATTTGATGGATAACCCAAGAGAGTGGTTCATTGACATAGGAGCAACCTGACACATCTACTCAGACAAGAAGATATTCTCGACCTATACTCTGATCAACGGACATAAGTTATTTATGGGTAACTCTGCAACTTCCCCCGTGGTCGGACTAGGCAAGGCGGTACTGAAGCTGACCTCCGGAAAAGAGCTGACCCTCAAGGATGTACTGCATGTCCCAGACATTCGCAAGAATCTAGTACCCTACTTCCTGTTAAGCAAAGCCGGGTTGAAACTAGTTTTTGAGGCTGATAGATTTGCATTAACTAAGGCTGGTACCTTTATAGGAAAGGGTTACCTCGAGAGGGGGCTCTTCAAAATGAATATAATAACAGTCAAACACACCTTTGAGGGCCCTAATAAAGTTGTTAATTCTTCTTACTTGGCTGTGTATTCTAACTTATGGCATGATAGATTAGGACACGTAAATTTGAGCTCACTAAGAAATTTAGTAAGTTTAAATTTATTGCCTAAAATAGAGTTTAACCCAAACAATAAATGTGAAGTATGTGTAGAAGCAAAAATGACCAAAATACCTTTTCATTCAGTGGAAAGAAGTACTAGACCTTTAGAGTTAATTCATACCGATATCTGCGATATAAAATACGTGCAAACTAGAGGTGAAAAAAAGTATTTCATCATATTTATTGATGATTGCACGAGATACTACTATGTACATCTCTTGAAAGGAAAAGATGAAGCTTTAGAACCTTTCAAGAGTTATAAGAATGAGATTGAAAATTAACTTAACACTAAAATCAAGATGATTTGAAGTAATAGAGGGGGAGAATATGTAGCTCCGTTTGATGAATTCTGCCAACAAAATGACATTATTCATCAGACGACTGCACCATACTTACCTCAATCAAATGGCGTAGCTAAACGTAAGAATCAAACTCTCAAGGAGATGTGATGAATACTATGTTGATTAGCTCGGACTTATCCCAGAACATATGGGGAGAAGCTGTGCTCTCAGCTAATCACATTCTAAATAAACTACCACACAAGAAAAGAGACAAAACCCCATACAGAACAATGGAAAAGGAGCCTTCCTACGGTTACCTTAAAGTGTGGGGGTGCCTAGCTAAGGTAGAAATACCTCCACCTAAAAGGGTGAGAATAGGACCCAAGACCATTGACTGTATCTTTATCGGATATACCTACAACAGTAGCGCATACCGATTTCTAGCGCACAAGTTTGAAAACCTTGAAATCAATGAGAGAATGATCATGGAATCAAGGAATGCAATATTTTTTGAGAATATCTTTCCAAACAAGGAGAGGAAAGACCCAAGCTCTAATAAAAGAGCTCATGAAGCTACTCAAGGTTTTCATCAAGTTATTGAGGAACCTAGATGCAGCAAAAGGGCAAGAACATCCAAGTCGTTTGGTCTAGATTTTCTGACATACGTATTAGAAAATAAACCTGGGACAATCCAAGAGGCATTGTCTAGTCCAGATGCTTCGCTCGAAAAAGAAGCTATCAACAGTGAGATAGAGTCCATCATGCAAAACCACATGTGGGAAATCGTGGATCTCCTACCAGGTTGTAAACCTTTAGGTTGCAAGTGGATCCTTAAAAGAAAATACAAAGCTGATGGATCAATCGATAAGTACAAAGCTCGGTTGGTAGCTAAAGGGTTCAAACAGAATGAAGGATATGATTTCTTTGACATGTATTTGCCGGTCACAATAATCACATCTATTACAGTACTCATAGCTGTTGCAGTACTCTATAACCTCGAGATATATCAGATGGATGTAAAAATAGCTTTCCTAAATAGAAAACTAGAAGAAGAGATATATATGGAATAACTTGAAGGGTTTGTTGCCCCCGGACAAGAACATAAAGTATGTAAGCTAGTTAAGTCACTGTACGGGCTGAAACAGGCGCTGAAATAATGGCATGAGAAATTTGACAGAACAATGATGTCAAATGGCTTTAAGATCAATGAGTGTGATAAATGTGTATACATTAAAGGTACATCTGATGCTTACGTGATCGTATGTCTGTATGTAGACGACATGTTAATCATGGGAAGCAGTGATGATCTTATCGTAAAAACTAAGAATATGTTAAAGAACAACTTTGACATGAAAGATATGGGTCTAGCTGACGTCATACTAGGGATTAAAATCTCTAGGATGACTGAAAGAATTATCTTGTCACAATCTCACTATATTGAGAATGTACTCAAGAAATTTGAAGCTTTTGACAAACCTCCAGCTAAGACTCCGGTATACGTGAGTCTACACTTAGCTAAAAATAGAGGAGATCTAGTATATCAACTGAAATATGCAAGGATCATTGGGAGCCTGATGTACTTAACAAATTATACACGCCCTGATATTGCTTATTCAGTCAGCAAGCTTAGTAGATTCACAAGTAATCCAGGAACGGATCACTGGCTAGCTCTGGAAAGGGTTCTAAAGTATCTAAAATATACTTCGAACCATGGCATACTATATATGAGATATCCAGCTGTATTGGAAAGATACAGTGATGCAAATTGGATATCGGACACTAAAGATTCTAAATCTACCAGTAGTTACGTGTTCACCATAAGTGGCGGAGTTGTGTCATAGAAATTCTCTAAACAAATGTGCATAGCTCGATCTACTATGGAGTCAGAGTTTATAGCACTAGACAAAGTTGGAAAAGAATCTGAATGGCTTAGAAACTTCCTAGAGGATATTCCTTGTTGGAACAAACCTGTGCCTCCTGTATTGATACATTGTGATAGCATGTCGCAATCGGGAGAGCACAAAGTACAATGTACAACGGTAAGTTTTGACACATCCGTAGGAGACATAATACCGTTAGGCAATTGATCTCTGGTGGTATAATTACTATTGATTATGTGAAGTCCAAAGATAACATAGCTGATCCTTTGACGAAAGGAATCAACAGAGATCAAATGTATAATGCAGTAAGGGAAATGGGGTTAAAACTCACACATTAAAAATGTTCATAGCGGTAACTCAACCATGATGAGTGGAGATCCCACAAACTTGGTTCAATGAGATAACTAAGTTGTGGATGGTTAAGATGATTACTTAGAACCCATCCCATTCTCAGAAGCTATCCAAGTACTAACCTGCAGAGGTGTAGTAAGGTTAAGCGTCTATACTTTTAATGATTTTTATACCAGATAATGGTAGTGTATGGCAGGATACTCTCGATAGGAGATCACCTATATAAGTGTGAAGTGAGGACGCTTCAAATAGAAAAATACTTATGAATCCAAGATATGGTCCATGGCCGCAAAAGACAAAATGTGAGAACCAAAGGATATTAGAGATATCATTGTGTAAATGTTATTATTTTGCTTTACATAAAAAAGCTGACCAGTTCAAGACATCGCGTTCACTGAACAGCAAGTAAATCTGATAACATCTTACTAGAGAAGATTCAAAGCCGTAAACTACCTATCTCGATGCAATGATATTTCGTCAGAACTTTTCTTAAAAGTATCAGTATGCATTAATCATCATTCATGTGGGGGATTGTTGGGTTTTGAATGCTAATTAAAGCAAATAGCTCAAGGTGGAGGCCCAAGTTGAAAATGGCATTACCACATTGGAAAGTGCAACAAAATTTTCCTAGTTTATAAGGAGATGCTTCTTGTTGGCTAGGAAATAAGTTGACTACCAGAAAGTCAACTCGGACCGTTGCGAGAATGGTGCATAGCACCATCCGAGCACGAGCACGAGCACATGCGTGTGCGCATGATGCATTGGACGCAGGTCACAATGGGCGCTTTGAGGCGCACTTTGCACTTTGCATGTGCGCATCATCGCGAGGAGCTGGAGGAGCCTTAAAACTTTTGCCCGAGCTCGGAGAGCTACATGCTGCTTACTTGGCTACCGAAGGAGTGCGAGTACTCGCTGGAAGCCACGAGAGGATGCGAGCACTTTTCAGAATACCCACGAAGGGACGCGAAGAGGCTGTAGCAATCTGGTGTGCGAAGGGGTGCCTCCGGAGAGCCACGAACGAACTGGCAGCTTACCTGCTGGCCGAAGAGATGCGAAGAATAGCCTGCCTGTTGTCCGAAAGGATGTGTCTCCTCGGATGTGCAGGCTGCCACACTCGTGCCCCTTCGGACTGCCTGCCTCCTCTCCCTCTGTAGCCTATGAATAGGCCTCTCCCCTCACTTCCAAACTCACCCCGAACACTCATTGCATAAGCATTCATTAGCAATAGTCATTCTCTCTCTCTCTCTCTCTCACAGAAAAGTTCTGCATAGCCAAGGTTCACCCGAAGCTTCGAGAATCGTTGTGCTGATCTTGGAAGTAACTAGTCGCTGTATTTTGGGGACGATTGCCGTAGCCCGTAAGTACTGAATACGGGGCAATCTACTAAGATCCTAATCAAGTACACTACTTCCGACAAATAACAGATTCTAGTTGGATAAAATTTTTGAAAAATTGTTGAAGTCTGTATCTTAGTGGTATCTTGGGATGCAAATCTTTAACCATCAATGCATTTTTCATTTTCTTTTCCTGAAAAGGAAATGTATTGTATAATTTTGGTCAAATTTTTGTGCATAGATCTACAGGAATGGGGCGTGAGATATTTCTATCAAAAAAATTAAAAGCGACCCCTCTACAACAGGTCGTCGTCTGAATAATCGAATAGATTTTTCTAAAAAAAAATTCATAATGATAATGATTATTTTATGAATCCTTGAGCATAACTGCTATTAAGGTTTGTTGACTCTGGGGATATATATATATATATATAATTTTTGTACATAGATCTACAGGAATGGAGCCTGAGATATTTCTATCAAAAAAAATTAAAAGCGACCCATCTATAACAGGTGGTTGTCTGAATAATCGAATAGATTTTTCTTTAAAAAATTCATAATGATAATGATTATTTTATGAATCGTTGAGCATAACTGCTATTAAGAGTTTGTTGACTTTGGATATATATATATATTAAATTTTTTGTACATAGATCTACAGGAATGGGGCGTCAGATATTTCTATAAAAAAATAAAATAAAAGCGAGCCCTCTATAACAGGTCGTTGTCTGAATAATCGAATAGATTTTTCTAAAAAAAGTTCATAATGATAATGATTATTTTATGAATCGTTGAGCATAATGCTATTAAGGGTTTGTTGACTTTGGATACATATATATATTTTAAAAGTTTTGTACATAGATCTACAGGAATGGGGCGTGAGATATTTCTATCAAAAAAAAAAATTAAAAGCGACCCCTCTATAACAGGTCGTTGTCTGAATAATCAAATAGATTATTCTAAAAAAAATTCATAATGATAATGATTATTTTATGAATCGTTGAGCATAACTGCTATTAAGGGTTTGTTGACTTTGGATATATATATATATATATATATATATATATATATATATATAATTAAAAATTTAGGTATATGATTTTTAGATTTAACTATTTTTCTACTGTTTTCAATATTTTTTAGTGAAATAACTTGCACACAAATTTTTTCCTTAGAAAGTATAAGGATTAGGCTCACTAATTAATATAGCATTCACAGACAGCATTCACAACATTGCTTACAATAACCAACAGTAACCAAACGGTCAATACGAGTGCAGAGAACTTTTTCTGCTAGTACACACTCACCACTCGATAATAATAACTAATAAATAATAATTATGTTTATATTACCGAGCCATTAACAGCTCCATAAAATAGCTGACACCATTCCAGAGCTCTTCCGCAACTAAACGGAAAAGTGCAACACTTTGACAACATACCCACGATTTTAAAAGGCACAGTAACTTCTTTTAGGTGTAACGGTAGTAGCTGGTGAAACAAACAACTAACACTTTAAAACTATTATCAATTGCACTAACAGTAGTCTATGGAACATGACGGTTTTGATGCGTAATTAACGAGTAATTACGTGTTAAACCCGTTGAATTAACAAACTAATTCGTTAATAATAAATTACGTACTTGTTGAAGTAAGAGGTCCACAGGCTCGGGTCCACGATTTCTTCGTGCTGGTCGAATTACGATCACGTTCGAACGGATCCGTAATCGATTTTCACGAGATTTCCTTTAATCGAAAATCTGATTAAAATTCTGGAACTGATCCGGAATTTTCCTTTCTGAGTGAGTAGTTGTGAGAAAAGTTACATTTCAGTCCAGCCAGATTTCCCCTTTTATAGGGAAATCCGGACAGCCAAAATGCGCCACGTGGCACGCCACAGGTCACATGTCGCGCCACGTGGCAAAGCTACCCAATAGCTTCGCCACGTGGCGCTTTGGTCCGCATGTCCGCCACGTGGCAAGGCTACGCATAGCTTTGCCACGTGGGCGCGCCACGTGGGCCGCCACATGTGACGTCAGCGCCACGTCACGCTGACGTGGCGCTTGCGTAGCTTGGGCCGGTCAACGCGGGTTGACCGGCCCATCCAACCCAACTTTTTGGGCCTAATGGGCCCGGGCCCAATTAGGCACAATAATAATTGCCTATTGGGCCCAAGGTCCAACATCTCCCACTCAATTATTATTGACCTTGATCAACAGTTATCAGATTTCTTTAAAGGATTTCGTGCGACCAGCACACGTCGAGTATGTTAAGCCAAATTCAAGAGCACAGACACTCAGGCTACTTGAATAGTAGCATCTCGACAACCTTCTTGTTTAATGTATGCTATTACCCCAGGACTCATGTCACATTCCATTGTTCACATCAGTGATTTCAAACAATTATATTCGGGTTCACTATTGTATTTTTCAATACAATTGGTGCACCTGAACCACAAAACTCAGAATGTGATGAACAAAGTTCCTTCTCCCTTAACTATATTCCTTTCATAATGATACAGCCTGCTTTTCTGGTCAGCCCTGCCAGGTCGAATCGCTATGCCATAACCTTTTCATGAACTTTCCAAGCTAGCAGCACTGGATCATACTTCCAGAATACGTTTAGGATCTTAAGGGTAGGTTTCGGGAATCACAATTCTCGAAAATTGGTCTCACACCAGGGATTGTGAAATCACTCAACATTTTCATCCCATCCAGTGGTCGAGTAGCACACATGATACTGATCACGTGTTACAGTGTACTTTCCTTTTTCAAGGAACACATGTCATTTAACACCATACTAGAGTATCAGCCTTAGCTTAACTCTAGGCTAATAGGACAGACAGTATGATAAGTTCCACTTATATCTTATCATATGGATTGTAGAAAATCCAAATGCAGCAACTTATTCCTGCATCCCATAAGGAAACTTGCTCTTAAGCAAGACGGCATTCCGCCATAGGACATGCACTTATGAATGTCCAATAACTGCCTCATCTCAGCCAGGAATCAACTTCTTAACTCCCATTAGGTAAACACCCGTGTGAGTGGGCTACTTCTCTGTCCGACATGTTTCACATTTAAACTCATATTGCCAAATAAAAAATTCCTTTATTCCAACTAATTGGATTTCAAATGAAACCGTCGTAAACCCAGTGACTTAACATGTTTCTCGAACACTTCTCGAGGTAATGCTTTAGTCATTAGATCTGCGACCATATCTCGTGTAGATATGTGTTTCATACACAGTTCTTTATATTTTATTAAATTTCTCACAAAATGAAATTTAATATCTATATGCTTAGCCCTGCTATGGAATCTAGGATCCTTAGCATATGCTATAGCTGCCTGGTTGTCGCAGAATAGACTCACTGGCTCTGTCGAGTTGATCAGGGAGAGATGGCTTAAGAATCTCTTCAACCATACCGCTTCTTGTGCAGCATGAGCTGAAGCTACATATTCTGCTTCCATTGTTGACAGGGATACACATGTTTGCTTCTTACTGCTCCATGAGACAGCACCCCCGTTCAACAAGAAAATAAATCCAGATGTAGACTTTTTTTTATCCACATCACCTCCCCAATCAGCATCAGTATAGCCACTCATTATCAGGTCACGGCCTTGATAGCACAAGGAGTATTCTGCAGTAGTATTCAAATATTTCAAAATCCCTTTGACAGCCTTCCAGTGAGCACTGCCTGGATCAGACTGATATCTGCTTGCTATCCCAACAGCATAGCAAATGTCAGGTCTAGTACACAACATTGCGTACATCAGGCATCCAACTGCATTGGCATAAGGAATCTTCTCCATGTCCCTACGTTGTTTAGTTATTTTTGGGCACATGTCCTTACACAAATTATGACCTTTAACCAATGGGACATACTTTGGGTTACTGTGATCACAATTGAAACGTTCTACTACTTTGCGAATATATGTCTCTTGTGAAAGAGACACTATTCTTTTCGAACGATTCCTCGAAATCTTAACTCCGAGTATGTAATCTGCTTCACCCATGTCTTTCATTTCAAAGTTCGAAGATAACCAATCTTTGATTTCGATAAGAAATCCCATGTCATTTCCAGCTAAAAGTATGTCATCAACATACAAGGTGATGATAACAAACTTCTTTCCTGATCGCTTAACATACACACAGTGATTTTCGTCTATCATAATAAAATCATGCTGCATGATCGTATTATGAAAGCGAATATACCACTGTCTAGACGACTGCTTAAGGCCATAAATTGATCTATTCAATTTGCAAACTTTATGTTCGCAGCCTTTTTGAATGTAGCCCTCAGGCTGAATCATATAGATTTCTTCATCCAATTCTCCGTGGAGAAAAGCAGTCTTTACATCCATTTGATGTAATTCTAGATTCATGTTAGCAACCATAGCTAAAATGACCCTAATTAACGTAAATCTAACAACAGGTGCAAAAGTCTCCTCATAGTCTATCCCAGCCTGTTGTTTAAATCCTTGGGCAACCAAACGCGCTTTGTATCTTTCGATACTGCCATCTGCATTGCGCTTGATTTTGAGAATCTACTTATTCCCGATTGCCCTACGCCCTTTAGGTAGGTCAACCAGATCCCAAACCTGGTTTTTGATCATAGAAGACATTTCTTCTTCCATTGCATTCATCCATTCATTTCGTTTTGGAGATGACAAAACTCCAGATACATTCTTTGGTTCATCTTCATCCTGCAGGATGGCCAGAAGAATTTCACTTGGACCACCAAATTTCTTTAGTGATACCAAGAACGCATTAGCCTCGCCTTCGATGTCAAATCGTCGGCGTGGTATGCTAGTTCTACTAGACCTACGAAATTCCCGATTTTGATAAACATCTCAAATATATTCATCATATCCAGGAATCGCACTCCCACTGGGTGGAAATACCGTACTCCCACTGGAATAAGGCATTACCTCCCTTTCAGGACTCAGATCACGACCTTCCGGATCAGTTTGAGTTGGAAAATCTCTATCTTCCTCCTCAATTCTCCCACTCGGAAGAAGTGATCCAGATGAATCTGGTTCATCTGTCTCATAAAGGGTAAGGTCACTACTAACCTCTCCCAACTTTAGAAATTCATTCTCCAAAAATGTGACATCACGTGATTCAAATTCTGTTACATGTCTATTGTCCAGTTCACCCACGAACACGTACCCTTTAGATACCTCTGGGTATCTTATAAAGATACTTTTTCTACCTCTCGATCCTAATTTACCGAAAGCACTTGAGGTAGAATGGACATAGGACGCACACCCCCACGGCTTAAAATAGGATAGATCGGGCTTCCGATCTGTCCACATTTCGTAAGGAGTGGCTGTAACAGACTTAGAGGCAACACGGTTTAGAACGTATGCGGCAGTCATGAGCGCATCTCCGTAGAATGATATAGGCAAACTTGCCTCTGCCATCATCGATCTAACCATATCAAGAAGGGTTCTATTCCTTCTTTCAGCAACTCCATTTTGTTGTGGTGTATAAGGAATGGACAACTGATGTTCAATTCCTTTTTCAATGCATAGAGCTTTGAACTCATCAGAAAGATATTCACGGCCACGATCAGTTCGTAAGGCCTTTATCTTTCTATCCTTCTGATTCTCAACAAAACTCATGTATGTCATGAAGTAGTTTAAGGCTTCAGACTTGTGAGAAATCAGGTATATCAGACCATATCTAGTATAGTCATCAATAAAGGTGATGAAGTAATATGCTCCATGCCTTGCCCTCACGTTCATTGGACCACATATGTCAGAATGGACTAATTGTAGTGGAAATTTGGCTCTAGCCCCAGTACCGAAAGGTTTTCTAGTACTTTTCCCTTCTAGACAGGATACGCAACAGGGTAATATAGATTTCTCTATATGGCCCAACAGTCCTGCCTTAGCTAGACGGTTTAAACGATCCTGACCGATATGGCCAAGTCTAAAATGCCATAGTTTAATATCATCCTCTGATGAATTTGAACTAGTGACAAAGGAAAAACTTTCAGAAGGATCAATATCCAGAATCAAAAAACCTTTCGATATATATCCAAGGCCAAAATAGGCATCATCCAAAAACAATCTAACGGTGTCGTTCTCAAATGACAACCGGAAACCTAAAGACATTAAGGCCGAAACTGAGATCAGGTTCCTTCGTATGTCTGGAGCAAACAACACGTCATGTAAAAGAAGGGCACGACCACCACGAAGGTGTAATCTACAAGTGTCCAGGCCTTTCACATCAACACACGAGTTGTTACCGACAAAAATGGTTTTTGCTCCAGCCGGTAACCGCCTGTACTCAACGAATGAACCACGGTCTCTAGCTATATGGTCTGTCGCTCCTGAATCAATTACCCACACAGAATGTGATTCAGTTAGAAGGGTACAAGAGGATACATACAATTTACTCACACTTGAGTTCAGATGTACCTGCTTGGGCATTTTGCAATCTTTTGCAAAATGTCCCTTCTGTTGACAGTTAAAATATTTCACTTTTGAAATGTTAAACCGCTTGTTCTTTTTAGCCTTGGAGCCATCCAACTTGGTTCCATGGTTTTCAGCCTTTGGAGTTTGTTTACACTTACCCTTCCCTTTACCTTTTTTCTTTTTCCCACCACTCCCAGTCGAACAAATCGAATGGGCTTCAGGGTGGGATTTCATAGCTAGGAGGCGATCTTCCTCCAGCTCAAGGTGTCTGGAAACATCATCAAATGTTACCAAATGATCGGAATGGGTAAGATTCATCTTCATCTGTTCCCAACTTGGTGGTAGAGAACGGATGTCAGCTTGAATCTGCTGCTCGTTGCTGAGTATGTGACCGGCCTCTGCCAGTTCACTGATCATATTGGACATCACTCTCAAGTGTTTCCTCATGGGAACCTCCGGACGCTTTTTAAAGGTATCAAACCTTATGGTCAAAGCACGCAGCTTCGACACTGAAAGCTTTCCGAATTTCAGTTTGAGAGAATCCCATACCTCTTTCGCGTTGTCATGCACGCGAAATTGTCTGGTGATATCATCCATCATGGAACTCAACAAGATCAATCGAGCAGTAGTATTTTTCCTCTTCCAAATAACATAAGCTTCCTTATCTTGCTTATGTTGAGCAGTTGTGCCTTCTTCAGGCTCATCCATTATGACATGTATGTGCTCCAGAACTTCTTGTTCTTCAAGCACATATTGGATTTTCATACTCCAATTGTCATAATTTTCACCGTTGAGTTTTAACTCACGGTTTAGCTCAGCTATAATGGATCTAGAAGCGACTGACATTTCTATAGAGATTTTTAATATGAGAACATATTAGAAATTTGATTTGGCAATATGATTCAATTTACTAATCACTCATAACTTTTAACGATATGGAGTTCTTGATTAATCTCAAAATCGAAGTGGGTCGCGGGCATGCTTCCCCTCACCATTCAAGTATTAATCTTAAACTTCAACCGTTTAAAGTTCATTGACAGTAAATTCAAGTGGAAGCAATTAAACAAACATCTTTATTTAATTACATGTTTGACACATGCATTTGTACATTCTGAGTGTGCTCACACATGCATAAAACCTCAGACAAGGTCACAACCTATTGTACAAAAGTCCCCCAAAAGCAACATATGTATATGGGGACAGTTAAACATATAATCACACAGGGATCGGATGTCCAGGTGATCCGGTAGGAGAATCCAGATACATATCTGGATCTGGCTCCGGAGACGATCCGGTGGGGGCCGGGTACGAGGACGATCCGATGAGAAGTTCCAGAGTACTTTCCGGAACTGGAATTGAGTCCATGATCCAGATGATCAGGAGCGGAGGAAAACTATAATAGTAATCCTTAGCGAAGTAGCGGTTCAAGATCAAACCGCTTCGCAACTCCAGAACAGGAGAAGGTATCATTTCTCTGCGTAGACCCTTATCCTCAAGATAATGGATCAGACCATAGAGAGCATCTCTATGGGTATTGAACTCGGGTGCCGAGAAGACACTCATATCTTCTCGAATTTTCATCGTGACCAGGAGGTCTCGAAACATAGAGGGCCAGTCCTCTCCATGATCGTAACCTCCGGCCCAGATGCACTCTTGCATCTCCCGGTGAACAGCCTCAATGTGCTCAACAATGACATACATGTCATTCTTGGGCACACGCAGCGGTAAACGGCGCTTCAGAATCTTCTGTCGAAGTTCTGTTGCACAGAAGTTCAGATACCTGTCTCCAGTAGCCATCAAATCTTGCAACAATTGCAATTAAATTTTGGGTTAATACTCATATTGTCCCAAAATATGATTGAAAAACTCATTTTCCCATCTTTTGATGAACATTTTATGGATCAATTTATGTGATTTTAGTTTAACTTTTACATATCTCGGAACTCGTTCCAAAATATTTTCTTTTTAAGTTTATTAAAATATAATTTTAATAAACCTAATTGACAAAAATTTCTCAAAATTTTTATCAATTTATTGGATTTTAATTGAATAAAAACTGATTTTATCCAATTAAAAGAGAAAAAACCCAAATTTTAAGTCCAATTTTGACTTAAGTCAAAATTGACCGTAAACCGGGTTGGGTCGAACCAAGAAACCGGGCCAATCCGTCCGGTTTTTTGATTTTCTTGACCCGGGTATAAATATTTTCGGGAAAAATCGTGAAATTACGATTTTGCCCCTCGCATATTTTCACCCGAATTTTCTCTCTCTTCTCCCGCGAAGACGAAAATCCGGCCGCCGCTCCTCTCCATGACCGCCGCGTAACAGCGGCGAACCACGGGTCGAGACCGGTCGCAATCGACTCGTCTCGGCCTTGCGATCACGGCCGTAGCGGCCTCTCGGGCCGTCGTCCAGCCGTTCTCCGCCGCGAAGCTCTTCTCCATTCGGCGCCTCTCCGCCGTCGTCGTCCTCGATCTCACAATTCCGGCGACGGTGATCCACAAACGTGGTATCAGGACGTCGGGGAGAAGCCGCAGAATCGACTATCGTCGATCTCCGGCGTCGAAATCGTCGGATTTCCGACGAAATCGACGGATTTCGTTTTCGGGCGAAAACGCCCAAATCTCCCGATAAGGGTTGATTTCGATTTGGTGATTTTTGGGAAAATTTCCAATTAATCCCCAAGTCTTCCGAAAATTGCACCGAGGTCCATGACACGCAGGTGGCACGTAAGCGGTCAAAATTTCATATTGGTACCTTAAGGTTTCGCGCGTGCGCGAATTTGCCCGCGTGGTTAGGCAAAATTTAATTTAGTCCCGCTGGTTCCAAATTAATTACATTAAAGTCCAACAGATTATGATTTTTCATAAAATCACGATTAATATGATTTTTAACTCAATAAATCACATAATTACTTGAATTAAAACAACATATTATCATCAAAACATGGTTTCAACCATGCTCTGATACCAATTGACGGTTTTGATGCATAATTAACGAGTAATTACGTGTTAAACCCGTTGAATTAACAAACTAATTCGTTAATAATAAATCACTTACTTGTTGAAGTAAGAGGTCCACAGGCTCGGGTCCACGATTTCTTCGTGCTGGTCGAATTACGATCACGTTCGAAAGGATCCGTAATCGATTTTCACGAGATTTCCTTTAATCGAAAATCTGATTAAAATTCTGGAACTGATCCGGAATTTTCCTTTCTGAGTGAGTAGTTGTGGGAAAAGTTACATTTCAGTCCAGCCGGATTTCCCCTTTTATAGGGAAATCCGGACAGCCAAAACGCGCCACGTGGCATGCCACAGGTCACATGTCCGCCACGTGGCAAAGCTACCCAATAGCTTCGCCACGTGACGCTTTGGTCCGCATGTCCGCCACGTGGCAAGGCTACGCATAGCTTTGCCACGTGGCGCCATGTGGGTGCGCCACGTGGGCTGCCACATGTGACGTCAGCGCCACGTCACGCTGACGTGGCGCTTGCGTAGCTTGGGCCGGTCAACGCGGGTTGACCGGCCCATCCAACCCAACTTTTTGGGCCTAATGGGCCCGGGCCCAATTAGGCACAATAATAATTGCCTATTGGGCCAAGGTCCAACAGAACATGAAATAGTTAAATAGAATTCTTTTAATTAAAAGTTTTCTCTGTCTCCACACAATAGTAAACGTAGTACTAATTTTAGCACATAACGTGGCAGTTTCATAAGAAATGGTCAAGCGATTATTTTGCGCACACAAAATAAACACTGGAGCATTATTCTACTTATTTAAATTGTTGTCTTACGATTTTCCACCGAAGCCAGTCAACAGGTTGAAACAAACAAATCACAATGTAACCATAGGTAATTGATCACAATTTAAATGAACCCAATAAAATTCCGGATCAAAAATCGTAACAGGTAAGCACTTACACTAGTATTCAAATATTAATAATTGAAGAAGCAATAACCAAACGGTTACTAACAGTGACCTATTTATTTTCCACTTCAGGGAAGCAATATTTAATCGAACGTGACACGATTATTTATACTACGTAATTGTTTCCGTTCAACTCCCTTACAGTAAACTATTTAAGTCCAAATTAAAAAACCCCAGAACATTAGCTTGCGTTGCCGACTTTCTTTGCAATTTAGTTCTCGGATTAAAATAATACGACTAGATACAGATTGCAAATATGCAGTTATGCGCTACAGAAAAGTACTCGGCAACAGCAATAATAATTAACTGGTAATCATAATATACTAAAGAACACTTCTTGCCGTGATACTATATCCACGATGAACAAACCAAATTACTAATATTTAGATAATGATAAGAGTATAAAATTGTTGGTAAAATATTAGTAAGTAAGGGTTTGCACATGTATATATAACTCGTAAGTAATAAAATAGAAGAGAGTAAAAGGATGCTCACGATCACACTTGTAGGTAAGTGTGTAACACTTTCGTCTTCAAGATAGGACTTCAGATGCAATCCTGGACGAGGCCACAGTTTAACCGTGTGCCCTTAAACTCTTATTACCCGCCTATATGATTCAGGCCTCCATGGGTAATGGAGGTCCCAAGGTACAACGCCCAATCACGAATGCTATAGGAAGCACTATAGAACACCTTTCGAACCTTTGATGTATTGTTTGTCGGGGGTGGTGTACTTGATTAGGATCTTGTAAAGTCGAGGCAAGAGTTAGACTCTTTCTCCGTAAGACGAGATTGTCCCGTATTCAGTGCTTACGAGCTGCGGCAATCGTCCCCAAGATACAACGACTTTCGGACTTCGAGTTCGTAGCACAACGACCCTCGAAGCTTCGGGCGAATCGTCCGATATTCGAAATTTTTTGAGAGAGGGAGAGAGAGCCTACAATTGCTAACGAATGCTTATGCAAGTTGTAGTGGGGTGAGATACAAATGAGATTGAGAGGCCTATTTATAGGCTGCTGGATGGGAGGCAGGCAGGCTGCCCTTCAGGCACCCCTAGCCCCTCGTCACTTTGGTAGCTTCGCAGCTCTCTCCGGACTCAGGCAAAATACTTAAGGCTCCTCCAGTTCTTCGCGATGATGCACACGTGCGAAGTGCCAAGTGCGCCACAAAGCGCCCATTGCGACCT
Organism: Hypericum androsaemum; assembly: GCA_963995505.1. Lineage (NCBI taxonomy): Eukaryota > Viridiplantae > Streptophyta > Magnoliopsida > Malpighiales > Hypericaceae > Hypericum > Hypericum androsaemum. The sequence goes on from OZ023182.1 coordinate 16,814,372, forward strand.
GCGTCCAATACGCCATGCGCACACGCACGTGCGCGTGCGCTCGTGTGTGCTCGTGCTCGTGCTCATGCTCGTGCTCCGCACCATCCTTGCCACGGTCCGAGTTAGCTATCCTTCCAGGTAGTCAACTTATTTCCTAGTCAATAAGGAGCATCTCCTTATAAACTAAAGAAAACTTGTTGCACTTTCCAATGTGGGATTGCCATTTTCTATTTCCACTTTGGGCTTTCCACTTGGGCCTTCCACTATGGGCTTTGTATTGAACTTTCATTCAATTTTTCCCAACAATCCCCCACATGAATGATGATTAATGCATGCTGACACTTTTAAGAAAAGTTCCGACGAAATATTATTACATCGAGAAAGGTAGCTTACGGCTTTGAACCTTCCCTAGTAAAATATTATCGGATTTACTTGCTGCTCAGTGAACGCGATGTCTTGAACTGGTCAGCTTTTTTATGTAAACCAAGACAATAATATTTACACAATGATATCTCTAATATCCTTTGGTTCTCACGTTGTGTCCGTTTCGGCTATGGACCTTATCTTAGATTCATAAGTGTTTTTCCATTTGAAGCGGCCTCACTTCACACTTATATAGGTGATCTCACATCAAGAGTATCCTGCCATACTCCACCTTTTCCTGGTATAGGAATTATTAAAAGCGTAGACGCTTAGCCTTACACACCTCTGCAGGTTCGTACTTGGGCAGCTTCTGAGAATGGGATAGGTTCCGAGTATTCATCTGAACCATCCATAACTTAGTTGTCTCATTGAACCAAGTTTGTGGGATCTCCACTCATCATGGTTGAGTTGCCGCTATGAACGTTCTTTAATGTGTGGGCTTTAACCCCATTTCCCTTACTGAGTTATACATCTGATCTCTGTTGATTCCTTTCGTCAAAGGATCAGCTATGTTGTCCTTGGACTTCACATAATCAATGGTTATTACTCTACTTGAGATCAATTATCTAATGGTGTTATGTCTCCTACGGATGTGTCGAGACTTACCGTTATACATGGTACTTTGTGCTCTCCCGATTGCTGACATGCTATCACAATGTATCAATACAGGAGGCACAGACTTGTTCCAACACGGAGTATCCTCTAGGAAGTTTCTAAGCCATTCAACTTCTTCCCCAGCTTTGTCTAGTGCTATAAACTCCGACTCCATGGTTGATCGAGCTATGCACGTTTGTTTAGAGGATTTTCAGGACACAGCTCCTCCACCTATGGTGAACACATAACCACTAGTGGATTTAGAGTCTTTAGTGTCCGATATCCAATTCGCATCAATCTATCCTTCCAATACAGCTGGATACCTAGTATAAAGTATGCCATGGTTCAAGGTATATTTTAAATACTTTAGAACCCTTTTCAAAGCTAGCCAGTAGTCTGGTCCTGGATTGCTCGTGAATCTACTAAGCTTGCTAACTGAGTATGCAATATCAAGTCGTGTACAATTTATTAAGTACATTAGACTCCCAATGATCTTTGCATATTTCAATTGAGATACTGGGTCACCTCTGTTTTTAGCCAAGTGTAGACTCAGGTCTACTAGAGTCTTAGCCGAAAGTTTGTCAAAAGTATTGAATTTCTTGAGTATATTCTCAACGTAGTGAGATTGTGACAAGACAATTCTTTCAGTCGTCCTAGAGATTTTAATCTCCAGTATGACGTCAGCTAGACTCATATCTTTCAAGTCAAATGTGTTCTTTAACATGTTCTTAGTTTTTATAATAAGATCATTACTGCTTCCCGTGCCTTTAATGTATACACATTTATCACACTCGTTGATCTTAAAGCCATTTGACATCATTGTTCTGTCAAATTTCTCATGCCACTGTTTCGGCGCTTGTTTCAGCCCGTACAGTGACTTGACTAGTTTGCATACTTTATGTTCTTGTCCGGGGGTAACAAACCCTTCAGGTTATTCCATATATATTTCCTCTTCCAGTTCTCCATTTAGGAAAGCTATTTTTACATCCATCTAATGTATCTCGAGGTTATAGAGTGCTGCAACAGCTATGAGCACTCTAACAGATGTGATTCTTGTGACCGGCGAATACGTGTCAAAAAAAACCATATCCTTCCTTTTGTTTGAACCCTTTAGCTACCAACCGAGCTTTGTACTTATCGATTGGTCCATCAGCTTTGTATTTCTTTTTAAGGATCCACTTGCAACTTAAAAGTTTACAACCTGGTGGGAGATCCATGATTTTCTACGTGTGGTTTTGCATGATGGATTCTATCTCACTATTGATAGCTTCTTTCCAGAGAGGAGCATCTGGACTAGATAATGCCTCTTGGATTGTCCCAGGTTTATTTTCTAACACGTACGTTAGAAAATCTGGACCAAATAATTTGGCCATTTTGGCCCTCTTACTCCGTCTAGGTTCTTCAGTACCTTGATCAGAGCCTTGTGTAGCTTCATAACTTCTTTTGTTTGAGCTTACTTCTTTCGTTTCCTTTTTAGGAAAGATATTCTCAAAGAATGTTACATTCCTTGATTCCATGACCATTCCCTCATTGATTTTAGGGTTTTCAGACTTATACACTAGAAATCGGTATGCGCTACTGTTGTAGGCATATTCGATAAAGATACAGCCAACAGTCTTGGGTCCTATTCTCACCCTTTTAGGCGGAGGTATTTCTACCTTAGCTAGGCACCCCCACACTTTAAGGTAACCGTAGGAAGGCTTTCTCCCTTTCCATTGTTCATATGGAGTTTTGTCCCTTTTTTTGTATGGCAATTTGTTTAGAATGTGATTAGCTGAGAGCAAAGCTTCCTCCCACAAGTTCTAGGGTAAGCCCAAGCTAATCAACATAGCGTTCATCATCTCCTTAAGAGTTTGATTCTTGCGTTCAGCTACGCCATTTGATTGAGGTGAGTATGGAGCTGTTGTCTGATGAATAATGCTATTTTGTTGGCAGAATTTTTCAAACGGAGCTACATATTCTCCTCCTCTATCACTTCGAATCATTTTAATTTTAGTGCTGAGTTAATTTTTAACCTCATTCTTATAACTCTTGAAAGCTTCTAGAGCTTCGTCTTTTTCTTTCAAGAGGTGTACATAACAGTACCTCGTGCAGTTGTCAATAAACGTGATGAAATACTTTTTCCCACCTCTAGTTTGCACTTGTTTCATATCGCATATGTCGGTATGAATTTACTCTAAAGGTGTGGTACTTCTTTCCACTGAATGAAAAGGTGCTTTGGTCTTTTTTGCCTCTACACATACTTCACATTTATTGTTCGGGTCAAACTCCATTTTAGGCAATAAATTTAAACTTACTAACTTTTTTAGTGAGCTCAAATTCACGTGTCCTAATCTATCATGCCATAAGTTAGAACACTCAGCCAAATAAGAAGAATTGATAACTTTATTAGGGCCATTAAAGGCGTGTTTGACAGTTATTACATTCATCTTGAAGAGCCCCCTCTCGAGGTTACCCTTTCCTACAAAGGCACCGGCCTTGGTCAGAATTAACCTATCAGCCTCAAATACTAGCTTCATCCCAGCTTTGCTTAACAGTGAGCCAGATACTAAATTCTTACGAATGTCTGGGACATGCAGCACATCCTTGAGGGTTAGCTCTTTTTCAGAGGTCAGCTTCAGCACCACCTGACCTAGTCCGACTACGGGAGAAGTTACGGAGATATCCATAAATAACTTCCGGCCGTTGATCGCAGTATAGGTTGAGAATATCTCTTTGTCTGAGCAGATGTGTCGGGTTGCCCCTGTGTCAATGAACCACTCTCTTGGGTTATCCACCATATTGGCTTCAAACACCACGGTGGATAAGTCTAGCTCAGACAAGTCTTCGACCAGATTTGCCTTCTCACGATCGTCCGTCTTTGGCAGGCGATAATCTTTTGCCATGTGACCAAGCTTGTCGCAGTTGTAGCAATTGCCCTTGATCTTCTTAGCCTTTTTTTGCTTTGGCTCTTATTTCTCCTGCTTATTCCCGGGCTTCTTCCTCTTCTTTCCGGTGCCACCTTCGGCGAGATGCATCTTAGCCTCGGAGTTGGTCCAGCTGGTCTTGACTTTGAACTTTCGGTTGTCTTCCTCGATCCTTAGTCTCACAATCAGGTCTTTCAGCTCCATGTCCTTCCTCTTATGCTTGAGGTAGTTCTTGAAGTCCTTCCACAGAGGCGGTAGCTTCTCGATCAGAGCAGCCACCTGGAAGAATTTGCTGAGTTCCTTGCCTTCGGCATGAATCTCATGTAGAATCAGCTGCAGCTCTTAGACTTGGTCTATGACCTTCTTGGAGTCTACCATCTGGAAGTCAAGGAACCTTTCGACAATGAATTTCTTCATCCCGGCATCCTCCATTTTGTACTTTTTTTCCAGGGAGTCCCACAATTCTTTCGCAGTCTTGGTACTTACATAGACATTGTACAGGGCATCGTCTAAGCCATTTAGGACATAGTTACGATATAGGAAGTTGCTGTGACTCCATGCATCGAGGGCGTTGATCTTCTGTGGATCAGCCTCATTTTCTACCACCTTTGGAGCCTCTTCCTTCAAGAATCGGACCAGGTTGAGCGTGGTCAGGTAGAACAGCATCTTCTGTTGCCACCTCTTAAACTCGGTACCATTGAACTTGGCTGACTTTTCACCGTAGACAGTTCCCGGGACCGCTAGCACTGGTGTAGGTGCGGAGCTTGATGATGCCATCTTCAAGTACATTGATCTCGTCTTACGATTGTTGTTTTTCGGAGGTGGTGTACTTGATTAGGATTTTGTAAAGTCGAGGCAAGAGTTAGACTCTTTCTCCGTAAGACGAGATTTTTCCGTATTCAGTGCTTACGGACTGCGGCAATCGTCCCCAAGATATGACGACTTTCAGACTTTGAGTTCGTAACACAACGACCCTCGAAGCTTCTGGCAAACCGTCCGATATTCAGAACTTTCTGAGAGAGGGAGAGAGAGCCTACAATTGCTAAAGAATGCTTATGCAAGTTGTAGTGGGGTGAGATGCAAATGAGGGGGAGAGGCCTATTTATAGGCTGCTGGATGGGAGGGAGGGAGGCAATCCGAAGAGTTGCATCTGTTCGGCAAGCATGCAGGCTGCCCTTCTGGTACTCCTTCGCCAATCAGAACGATCGTGTCTCTTCGATGGGCAACTCGTGGCTTTTCGCTTACCAGATTACTCCAACCTCTTCGCTCCCTTCGTGGAGATCCTGGAAGGCGTTCGCAGCCCCTCGTCACTTTGGCAGCTTCGCAGCTCTCTCCGAACTCGGACAAAATACTTAAGGCTCCTCCAGCTCCTCGCGACGATTCGCACGTGTGAAGTACCAAGTGCGCCACAAAGCGCCCATTGCGACCTGCGTCCAATGCGCATACGCGCGTGCACGTGCGCGAGCGCGTGCTCGTGCTCGAATGGTGCGTGGCAGTCCGAGTTGGCTATCCTTCCAGGTGGTCAACTTATTTCCTAGTCAATAAGGAGCATCTCCTTATAAACTAAAGAAAACTTATTGCACTTTCTAATGTGGGATTGCCATTTTCCATTTTTACTTTGGGCTTTCCACTTGGGCCTTCCACTATGGGCTTTGTATTGAACTTTCATTCAATTTTTCCCAACATGATGGTGTAGAACTCCGACTCTTTTATACAAATGAGAAATATTATGCAAGGGGGAGAGAAGTAGAGAGCTTAAGGAAGAGTGTGAGCTAGGGGTGATTTGGAATGGAGGAGGAGGGCTCCTATTATAGGAAGTCTAGGCCTCCAATACTCAAATCTGTATTAACTCAGATCATTAACTAGCCCATTAACTTGGTGAGTAAATGGGTAGTTACCAGACCATAAAAACCCCATATTAACTTGGCGGTTACTCTCATTAAGTTGGCCAGAATTTAATTTTGAAAATTCAAAATTTAAATTCAAATGCCAACTAGAAGAAGAAGGTTCTAGAGCGTGGGCTTGTCCAAGAGGAAGCCCAATATATTTTGGGCCGAGAATCGCTTCAACAGGTCCGACCCAGTTTTAAAAAGATAAGGCCCTGGAACCTAGAACAATTCCCACAAACTTACAATCCTGCAACCCGCAACCATACCACATTTAAGCCAATTTTTATTCACACCGAGAATTAATTTTTCTCGCAAGTATATTTTTCTCACTTGTATTGGAGCATCTCTTCCTTGGTTATAAAACTAATTCTCTAACAATTTTCATCCGACGTTGAATGGGATTTGGAGCTTCAAGCCTTAGAGACTCAAACTCTACTTTTGAGTTTACCGTTGTGTAAACTTATATATGTTCCTAGATTGGTTAACCAAATTGTAGACTGGTTAGCTAAATTTTTTAGTTTAAGAACTCTTTTAGACAATGTTGTATCCCATGTTTCTCAAGCTCTTGAGAAATTTCTTTTGTATGATATTTTTTATTAATTTTATATGTATGCTGTGTTTGAAGTTTCAAAAAAAATAACTAAATATTTGTCTGGATCTCACCCCGTTTGCAACGTCTTGTAGGTGGGATGGGCATGGAGTGCTTAGTGTAGCCTAAAAGTCGTCAATTAAATTAAATTGCCTTCTCTGGCGGTAACATGGTATCATTCAAACAAAACTTTATGCCGACGAACCAAGGATCACTTCTGATTTAATCATATATCGAGTTTGAGTTTTTGGAAACGTATTAGCATTATTAGAAAAGTTTTGTCATTTTTTAAATGTCTCACCTAACTCAAATTTAGATTAGTCGATTCAGTAAATCTAGATACTATATGATATAAGAAAACTTTACACCGACGAAGGGAGCCACCAATTGTTTAATTACCTATACTTATTAAAAAGAATACATGTGATTCTAGGAAGATTTAAACCACTTCGATCATTATTTGCTGTTCTAGTTAATTAAAAAAAACCCCCGAATTTATATTTGTTGAATCAATATGGGCTTGCTCGAAAATTGGAAAGCTGAGCGCTTCTTACAAATTTAAAGAACATTGAAAATTAACGAAACACCACCCCTCAAAAAAATATTTAACGAAACGCCAAGAAGAAAACTGAGTAGGGACAGGCCAAAAACAGACAGGTGATCTCTTCGTCGGGTTTGAATTGGGTACGGAGTGAAGAAATCATTTCGAACGGTTTGGAGTAAAGGGGGGACCGCGCTTCTCCAAAGGGGGGACCGCGCTGGCAAGCGCAGTTATGTGATACTAGCATGCGCAGTTATGTAATACTGACATGTGTATTTGTGACAGCGGCATGTCCCGTTTATGATAATGGCGTGCATGGCTTTTTTCATTTTGGTCCCCGTATTTTAGCATTTTTACAAAAAAGGCATACTCGCATACGCACTTATGTGATACTGGCATGCGTTGTTATATGATGCTGGCATGCGCTGTTATGTTATAATGGCATTTGTTTCAGGCCTACGTTTGTGCGTAATTTTTTTCATTTTGGTCCCCGTATTTTAGCATTTTTGTAAAAAAACTTCCGCGTGTCTTCATTCCGAATGGTTTGGAATCTGGACATTCCGCACCCAATCCATACCCCCCGTTGTCATGGAAAGCAAACATAATCTCTAGAAAACTAAAGATTTCTACATATTTTGTCACATAAATAGAAATTTAATGAGATGAGATTCCAATAGAGTAGTAGTAGAATCTTCTCTTTTCTACCTTTAACAATTATCTATAAGCCATAATCTAAGAGATCTTAGATTATTCTAGCATAAATAGGGATGGCAATGGATAGAATATGATATGGTATTTGTTGGACCCTATCCATACCCTTGTTTTTTGAGTTGGACCTATATCGTGCCCACGATCTTACCAAATTTTTATTGTTAAACTTATACCCTACCCTCTAGCAGACCCAGGATAAGGTATCGATAGGACCATATCCATACCCTAATTTTTTTAGTTGGGCCCATACCCACGACCCTACAAATTTTTTATTGTTAGACTCATACTTTATTCTTCAGGAGATCCAGGGTCTGCAGAGTATGACCCTTTAACGTTCTACTTTTGATAATTTCACATATTAAATTAATTTCATATAAAATTTAAATAAATTCAAGACATCTACAACGTTACACATCAACTTTTAATAGAAAATTAAAGAAATATCAAATTTCACAATTTAATTTAAATGGTAGAAGGTTGTTCCTTTCAATTTTGACGCACATAAATAATTCAAAAAATAATAATACAAAAAGTCGACTTCTAACTTCAGGATATCTTTTAAGCTAGTTCTGTTATTAGCTTAAAGTTAATCATAAAATATATAGTATATTAATTGTACATTACAGTTAGCAATTTGTACAGATGACGTAAAAATGTGCATTTGTTCTTTTTTTTCTGTTGTATCTCCCTGTGGTTAGGTTTTTAAGTTCTTGCTTGTTTTTTTTTTCTTTTTTTAAGTTCTAATTATACTACATATATATTATCAATAGGGTTTAAACATGGACCTATATCTATATTTCATTATAGATTTAATCAAAGTCAACATATTCCCGACTCGCATACGATAAGGATAGAGTCTGATTCACAGAGTATGCATATTTCTACCATCTTTAAGCATAAAATATTATTTTAGTATAACAAACAAGTCTCAAACATAATTAGAGTATCCAAATATCAGTTAGTAACCACACACAAAAAAATATTATAGATACGAAAATCAAAAGTGACGATATGGTTATTTAATTTTAATATCTGTATTATTCAGATTTAGATTCTGGTTTATAGATTATTTTGTAAGAATCTAAATTATTATGTCAGAATCTAGATCTTTTAAATTATATACAACTTAAATCCTCTGTTGCATGGCACTTGCACACCATCTATCTATCCAAATGTCACGACTTTGTCAAATTCTCTTTTCCAAAGACAGACGTCAGCTTTTTGTTGATTTTCAACGATCAAATTCGGCAACTATTTATCCCTAAAAAAAAAAATTCGGCAACTATTTGACTTCAGTACCTTATATTTTGCCAATCTCGCTTGACCATTCCGAGATGGTAAGACCCATCAAATTTTGAATGATTCTTACCCCTTTGAAAAATGTTGCTCAATTTAAGTTGGCAAATCTAAAACTAATATTTTTAAAATCGACCTCGAAGACGATCCGAAATTCTTAAAATTTTTGGTCCAACCGGTCAGGCCACCGATCGGACCGGGACTTCTATTTTATATTACTATTATTAAATAAGGTTTAATAAATTTAATATAGCATTAAAAATGATAAAATACCAAATAAGTTTAAATATTTAGCAACTTTGTTATACAATTTAACCAAACAAAGTCTTCAAACATGAATTATACAAGTCTAGAAGTACAAGAAAATGAATATACAAGTTTTCTTGTTCGACATATTAGTCCAATTTGTTTGACTTAATTGAAATATTATCGAGAATTGTTAAAAAGATAAGTTTTTTTTATCCAAAAGTGATGTACAGGTTCCGAGCTTGGAAGTTGAGGTTTTGTTTCTAAATTAAATCCGATAAAATGGAAAAAATAAACACTAATTTTTCTGATCCAGGCGAACCGGGTCACCCGGAAGCACCTGACCAGGCAGTCCTACCAAATTTTGGCCGGTCAAACCAATTTCTGAGTTATTGTCAAAAATCAACGCGAGTTTGATCTCGGGTAGTAGTCCGACCGCCGATCGGCCCGCAATTTTTAAATCATTGTCTAAAACAATTATGTTCTTTTTATTTTTTATCTACTCTCTAGTGTCAAATATTCTCGAATCTTATTTCAGTGGCTCTTAACTTTTATCGAGGATTTTGTTTGGTAAACAAGGTATAGCAAAAAAAAACCAGCACTTTTTTATGTCAAGTCAAAATCTGCCACATCACAGACATGTTTCAAAGCTCATACTATATTCTTCCCAATGAAGCACAAGTGAGACAACAGTGAGCTTAGGCTTGGAAAAACCTGAAGAACAAGTGAACAAGAGCAGGGAAAGAGAGCAGAAACTAGAGAAAGTGTCAATTTTCCAGATATATATCCAACTGGTGTTAAAGTTTTTGCCAAAGATCTTTCATCATGATAGGGAATCACAGATGAAGGAGTTCACATCCTCAGAAGTTCCATCAGTCTTTACAGAAAACCATAAAAGCCATCCCCTTCGGATTCGCAAAGAAGGGTCTCAGATGCGATGACAAAATGATGGAGATATAGATACCACAAGTGACTTCGACACATTCAGTATCTATATATGTATATAAATATCTATCAGCAGTTGATCAGTCCGGAGAGCATGAGGATGGCTCAGTGCAATGGAGACCGGGGCATGCGAGGGCGGACGGGAGTCTTCGATGGGCTCACCCTGAAGCAAATCCAACGGTTGAATAAGAAACTCAAAAACTTTACTGCAATCTGTGAGGGTTTATGGGTTCATGGACAAGTAGAGAGTTGAGTGTTCTTTCTAGGCCGTTACCTGATTGGCAATGATCCCAGAACAGCACCACTGAAGTTGAGGGCTGCGATTGCACTGTCGGCCTGCAAAAGTTAGAAGACAAAGGATCACCGACGATATTCCAGTTCTTGCTCGTAACTCATAAAAAGTAACTTGAAAAGGCTATTCAGTTACACCCGATAGGATCAACCCATGGAGGCAAGAAAATAGAAAAGGTAGCAACACAGATGGCAACTTCACTTGGACCATGGTCACTTATATCAGCTCTGACATAGATTTCTAAAGTGTGTAAAATCTGGTTAATGAAAATAACGACAAAGTACTCCGCCGGTGATGATTTGAAACCCATCCAGATATGAACGGGCCATAGTTCTCATCCAAGTAGATGTAAAATGAAGCTAAGGTTTAGTAGAAAGATTGAATATAACACAATAACAGATGATCTTGCATTACAAGAATTAAATGACATGCATATCCAATGAGTTCAAAAGAGTCCAGCTTCTCCAAATACAAAAATGCATGCCATTGATTGTTAGATGGGCTTATACTGGGTCAGGCATGGACAAAGAAGGAGAACAGATTTTACCTCGAGCATACGGTTTTCTGAATCAAGAATGTGGAAGTTGAAGGACAAAATCACATAGGGAATTGACTATCTAACCTAGTTTTTCCAGCACACAACAGTAAGTCAAAAGATCACCTAAACATTAGCCCCTACAGGAGTTACCAAACTAAAGAAGATTAAAGAATATAAACCAAATGTGCAAGTTTCTTATAGTTATCGAAAGAGGTGAGACAATTATTATTTCCCAAAAACTTACTCATCAATTATAAGTCACTGTTATCAAATTCTGCTTTCTACATTTGGTGGTAAGTTTCACTCAACATTTCCTTGGTAAGAAAGTAAAAGATGTTAATATAATGCAAAGGGGGTTCAAAATCCTGTTAGTTCAACGGAGAACAGTGAATAACATATAACACAATAGAAACTTACAGATAGATTCATTCAACAAAATCAACAAAAGCAACAAAAGCTTCATTGTCTAGTGCCGAACTGAAACTCTACGGTACAACAGAAAGAACTTGGGGCACTGTTGAATATTAGTGCAAATCCCCTGGTACTACGTCAGTGGTGGGGTGGGACAATCCATAACTCCCAAAAGCTCTATTCAGAAGTTTCCAACTTTTACTCATTAAACCCACCCGAAGCAATTACGCTGTCTTCCTTCGATCCCCATCTATAATTTGACAATTGAATACCACGTGGAAAATAATTGTTTTTCCTTTTCATATAAATTCCACGTGAAGCACATGTTTGACATGGTCCGATATTGAAGCTATCAGTACACTTGTCAGTCATAACTCCACGTAAAACAAAATTTTCCTGGTAGCAAATGCCAAAACAAGCAGCTAATCTAGGCTCACAAGCAATACTTTAAAGCCAGCATCATCATCACAATCCTACAATTCAGACAAGAAGCTAACGCTTACAATGATACAATAAGCAAATTTAATTTATCGGCAATCATCCTAATTATATTTGTAAATTGGCTGATCAGAAAGGTCCATACCATTGTGAATTCTATAAAAGCAATGCGAGTTGAGTGATGATAGTCGCCAAGAATCCTCAGGCGATGAACCTGTCACAAAGAAATAGTTAATGTGTAATAACTCCTAAGATGAAAAAGAAAGCAGCCATCTAGACTACACTAGAAAAATCAGAACAAACCTCTCCACAAAAAGTTTCAAAAAAGAGCCTGACATCCGCCTGAGTAACCTGCATTAATTGTTATGGATATCAGGGAAATGTTGTGTCATTATTGACTCTCGAAGTCGGTTTGAAGCTGTGATGTGACAAAGTGCATTACCTTCTTGTCGATGTTTGTGCAATAAATAGTTCTCGCACACATTTCACGCTCATCTTCAGACTGAAAAAAAATGCAGTGATTAATCAACAAATCAAAAAAAATGATAAGGCAGGTTATGGTAATCATTGGTATCTGAATGCAGAACGGTAAGAACGGTAACGGTAAGTCCATTTCCAATGGGGTTCTCACCCTAGGCAAAAATGTTGGGTTGACAGGTGCTATTGCAGTTTTAGAAGGCAGCACCCTCAGTGGGTAGTAGCCAAGCACAGTCCCTGCCAATACCAAAGCCGCCCTTGCGCTTTCTGCACACATCTTTCATGGTCATTTCATCATGGCTCAAATTTCGGAGATGGACAAGGTGGCGTTCATTAGTACTGAGCATACCTTCATCAGTGAACTCAATAAAGGCAAAGCGGAGGACGGAGTTAGGATCACCACATACACGACAATCAACAACCTTCCATCCACAAAAATTAATATCCAAAATTAATCAGAACAGTGCATGTACATAAACCATAATTGGCAAAATCAGACAGCCAGATGCTGGCAACATGACACCGCTTACATGTCCACAGTTAGAAAAGAGCCCAGCAAGCTGCTCTTCTGTCACCTACAGGACAAAAACGAAGGCCGACAAAGAAGCAGAGCATTTAGTACACAATCCGACACCGACTAAAGGGCTACAAGTTGAATAAAAAGAAAAGGTGCAACTCCTTGACCTGTTGATCAATATCAGAAACATAAACAGTCCTCCTGATCATCTCTTCTTGCTGAGCCACGCTCGTCCTAGTATTCATCTTCCGCCGTCCTTGACTATAGTTGTTCTTCTTCTATAAGAGAAAAAAGAACTTGTAACGTCCGGATTCACGAATAGTACACCTTTGTAAGAAAATTAAATGGCCCCACAATAGTCAAACTCGATCACCATTCCCACGTGCCCTCATTCCCTCCTCGGACGCAGATATAACAAAGCCACAACATCAACTAACAACAACGATCAACAGAGAGATAAATGCGAGGAAAATAGCCATACCCTCCTGTTAGTAGGGCCATTGCCATTCCCATGATCAGTTTGGACTACAAAATTGTTTGCGTATCCAATCCCGTTGTTCAAATAGCCATAACCATTAGCCAGTGAGGGTGGAACAAACTCCTCAGCCATGGGATTCAACTTAGACAGCATCTCCAGCATCTGTTGATTGATATGATCATGGTGGCTACTCTTGATAAAACCCTTGTTGTCGTTGTTGTGGGCCCCTCCAAACCCACCACCACCAACAGACTTGGGATCAACATCATCATCATCATCATCGCCCTTGCCACCCACCACCTCCACCTGATTATCATCGCCAGAGCCATCATCCTCCACAACCTTGCCACCATCACCACCGTCATCGTCATCATCGTCCCCGTCACGACGGTGCTGCTTCCGATCAGAATCCAGACCATTGGCCAACTGGGTCCCATCGGCCAACTGGGCCCCCTGATCGCTCCGGGGCTTGGAAGAAGACATTTCCAGATCGTTGTTGGCGGCCTCCAGGTTCTGACCCGTCGTGTCGTTCTTGGGCCCAGCATTCTCAGCCACCGCCATGATGATCAAATTACAACACCACACCTGAAAACACAAAACACAAACAAAACCCCACACGCTCAGAAACAGACCCTAAAAAAAACACAAACACAAACAACAGAACTTGGTCGGAAAATTGTAATTACCAAAAGGGATCGCAGACAACAAACAAGAAAGAAGACCCTTTCTTTGTCTGTTTTGTTTCTCTATTGGGTATCGGTTATTATTTATTGATCAAGAACCGGACTTTATTGGAAATGAAAGGGAACCCGGATGACAAAATTAAGCGAAGAGGGGGAGGGGAAAAAAAAGATCGCAACTTTGGGTTGAGAAGAGAGAGCTACCTGCCTACCAGAACTGACTCCTCTTATTTATCTAGAGGGGATTTCCCATTTTTATTTATTTTTTAACTTGTTTAAGCGTGCGTTTAAATAAGTAATTAAATCAAAAGAGAGCTATAAACTAAACCCCAGTGAAAAACAGAAGAGATGATCACTTGGAGGAGAGTAGGAATTAAGAGAGAGAGAGAAAATATACAATCGGAAGAAAAGATTCTCGGAGTGGGGAAAGGGTAATAAAACAGAGAGGAGCTTTTGCCTTACATTAATCTCAATTTCAGTGATAAAGATTCTTCCTGTAGATAAATATATAAATTAAAATGGCAAAGGCGAGAGAGAGAGAGATGGATGTTCTTCTTCGGATCGTTCGTTTTTTTTTTGCTGAACTGACTTTTTGGACCTTCTTTCCTCCACCCTCGTTTCATAAAATAATTAAACGATTTTTTTTCCTATTAGTTTTTCCCCGTCCACTTTTGTTTGTACTATAGGGGATTCTCTTTTCATTTCTTCTATCTATTTTAAGTTTAGGATTGTTAAAAAAAAATGTGATCAGACGTTTGGATGGTCGTCCAAAATTCAGTTTTGATCGGGTCAAGCTCAAAATCTCGAAAATAGTTACACTTACACATATAATTAATGCGACCGGACCGCTTATTATCCTGTTAAATTAACCAGTTCATTCGAATTTTGACCATTTAAAAAAATTATAATATTTCGTTAAGTTAAAAGTGATTAAAATAATAATTATGTTGTCTGTTGATTATATATTTTGCAGCGAACTTACATGATATTTACAATTATTTTAATATTTTAATATTAAACATAATTATGTATTACGGTTGAGATTTCAACTGGAATTTTGATAAAATGGATTGCAGTTTTTCCTTTTACAATTTATTGTTTTATCAAAAAACATGAATGTACTTTGTTACTAGGACAATTCTTGAGATGATTTCTTGCGGCTTTCAGATTGGATATAATACTTCCAGCTAAATGGGATTGCTATTATACCGTGAACTAAAATGGTTTAATGCTCGCACTTAACCCTCACTTCTTAGGAAAACTCGAACCCTTATACTATCTTTATGTGGCAACAAATAATGTGGAGTATAGTACAAAAAATTGAGATCGATAAATTGAAACTCTTATAAAAAAAATGTAATCAACCTTGTTTTAATAATTGAGATCGAGAAATTCGGAAATTTGAGCAACCAAATTATGGAAATTTCTTATTTGATTCTATAATTTGAAAAAAAAAATCATTGTACGGTTATCCTCATCCAATATATTTATTCATTTATTAAGAAATCCGTCGATCATTTAAGAAATTCTCACATACTACTGATTTATAGTATGCATAAAAAAAACACTAAAAAAGTAGACAATAATTAAGCGCCTACCATGTATGGAATACAAAGCACCTTCCGATTTTTCTTCTTTTTAATCATTTTCGGCATATTCCCCATCCTCGGGGCATAAAGTAAAGAGAAAAGTTCATATAAGTATACTGTAATTTTATATTTTCACAACAGGATATCCTGTGATTTTAAATTAGTAATTTAGTCCCTATAGTTTACAATTTTTTTTTCGGACAGGTCCAAGACAGCTGCCCGGACCTTGCCCGTCCAATAGACTAATCACGTGGCCTTTGTTGCTGATGTGGCAACGACATATGGACATTCTCTTTCCTCCCTCTCCCTTCATCTCTTCCCCTCTCCTCTTCCTCTCTTCCCCACCCACACCCTCTT
The DNA here is from genome assembly GCA_963995505.1 of Hypericum androsaemum. Taxonomy (NCBI): domain Eukaryota; kingdom Viridiplantae; phylum Streptophyta; class Magnoliopsida; order Malpighiales; family Hypericaceae; genus Hypericum; species Hypericum androsaemum. Next base: position 16,830,268 of record OZ023182.1, read on the forward strand.
CCAAAACTTTCAACTACGGGGACTAAATTACTAATTTAAAACTACAGGGTATTCTCGTTATAAAAATGTAAAATTACAGGATACTTATGTGGACTTTTCCCTAAAATCACTACTGATGATTCGTTCCAAATTACCCCATAAAAAGACAACTATTTTCACTTATTATTTATATATATATATATATATATATATATAGAAAAATGTTGTCACAAGATTTAGAAAAAGGACCAGATATAAAAAGTAGCATGAACTACCCTAAAATCCAGAAATTAGAAAAGTTAGGATTAATAGGGGATGATATAACAAAATCCAGAATAAACTTTTTAGCAAAAATGAAAATCAAGAATCCTGACATCCGAATAGTTACTGCAAATATCAATTATAGCCCCCTAAATAGGGAAGAATTTAGGAGATTTTTTAACAAAAAATAATATTCAATCTAGTAATATAGAAAATGAAGCTTATCAGATGTTAGGGAAAAATATATATATATATATATATATACACATTTTTTTGCTTGGAAATCTAGATGCTTGAATATATCTAATTGCCCCCTAAAATCGAAAAATGTGACTCTTGGTGTATTATTTTTTGAAAGGTTTATATATAAGGATCCCTATTAACATACATTGGGAGAATGCATTTTCAGTACTATTTATGGATAGTTGGTGGAAATTTGTGGGGTCGATGACGGGGTTATTATGTTTGTCTTACTTATTACTTATCATTTTATTTTGTTTTTTCCTCACATACCAGTTATTTTCTTGTTAAGCTTAGGTCTCAAAAACCAGTATTTTGTTATTAAAATTAAATTCAGAACAATAATATGAAAAAAATCGAACATCACATCCTTCCAATTGTAAAACAAATAAAATCATGCAGAATTTTTTTATTTGACGACTTTATAGCATATGCTAACTGGCCGATGACGCGTACAAAGTGGCAGATAATAAATCGTTGATCTAATACTCAATACTGAGATTCTAAACTTGAAAATTCTCAAATTAGAATCATTATCCATTTTTTGTTGTCTATTTGGTATATTACACTTCAAGTTGCATCCTTTTTTTAGGTATAACTTCAACGGATAAAAAAATACTAATTTAAAGATTTTATTATATCCTCAATCATCTCCTCGAAAGCTAACACAAAAAATCTTGAATTTGGAATAGCCAGATTAATTATTATTCAAATATTAATTTATATAAACCCAATAAATAAAGTCCACAAGGAAATACAACTAGTTTTCAATGTAAGCTCAATAAAAGCAAAACCAAAATAACAGAGAGAGATCTGATTCGTCATCGGAATATGGAAAAAATGTGGAAAACATGTGTCGCCCAGCGTAAAAGGGACTCTACTTTAAAAACAAAAACAAAAACAAATATAAAAAACAAAAAGGACAATGCACGAGAGTAAGTCTCCCGCAGACAGAACTAGATCAAGAATCGTACTCCTCATCTCATAACCTGCCACGTATTTATCGATCTATGGTCGCTGGTTGATAAAGAGAATGACGTCGTTATCCAGTCGCAGGTCACAGGCTAATTTCCTAGGGAAGGGGATCACTTTTGTACAAAACTTGTGGGCCTACTAACTGCCAAATTACCTGTAGAAGTTGAAGTTCTCCTCTTCTTGATTTTCCCCCTTTTGATATCTAGTTTATTTATTTATCGGGTAAATTATTTTTAGGAATTTCGGATTTATTGAGGATTACATAAAAGATGTTCATACGGAGGGGACTAAATTTCGGCCGGACTAAATTAGGTGATATTGGTTTGCATGAGACTGGTTTGCATATAAAGTAATATTGGTTTGTATGTGAAGTGATATTAGTTTGTATGTGTAATGATATTAGTTTGCGTTAGTCCCTATCCGACCCCATTTTCAGGTCCTAGGGGTTTGATCATCTTATCTTTAGCGTCTCTCGGTATTTAGAAATGATTTTTTGCCCTCCGTGTTTGGTTTTATCATATTCTGAGATCCTTGTTGATGGAATATGTCATTTTCTTCGGTGAACTCCCACTTGAAAATTAAAAATGCCCCTATCCACTTAAAAATAAAAAAATGCATCTGTCCTTCTCCTTTCACCTTCTTCTTCCTCCCACTTTCAACAAGAAAACTCAAACTCAAATCTTCTTAGTGATGATCAAAACTAATTAGGGAATCAAAACTTGAAAAACTCTAAATTTGAAAACTTTCAATTCGAATTAGAAATTGAAATTAAAAAAAAGAAGAAGATTATGGTCTCTAATTGTAGTGGAACCATCATGCCAGGGGCTGAAGAAGTCGTTTCTTAAATTTGCTAGAGATAGATTCCAATCTACTGCAAACCCTCTCTGAAGATGTCTCTCAACTTGGTGCACTCATAAAGTATGAGAATTTTGGGCATGTGCGAAATGGAGATTAATGATCATTACCTGGGCTTCCCATCGATTTGGGGGCGCTCTAAAAGGGAAGCCTTAAATTTTTTCTATGATAGGATGTGGTAAAAAATACTTAGTTAGAAGCAAAGATTGCTGTCTTTGGCTGGTCGTGAAGTGTTGTTGAAGTCTGTTTTGGCTGCTATTCTCTATTATACGATGCAGTGCTTGCTTCTCCCTGTCACCTTTTGCTCTAAGCTGAACAGTTTATTACCAAATTTTTGGTGGTCAGGTGATGGAGATGGCAAGAAGATCCATTGGTTGAGCTGGGAGAAACTTACTTGCTCTAAGGCTAAGGGAGGTTTAGGCTTCAAAGATCTGCACTTATTTAATATTTTTCTTCTTGCTAAGCAAGTTTGGAGACTACTCTCGAATTCCAACTCCCTATGTTTCAAAATTCTAAAAGTTATTTATTTTCATGATACAGATCTTTTGAATGCAACCAAGGAGTTTAGGCCTTTCTGGATGTGGTCAAGCTTGATCAAGGGCAAGGAGGCTCTTCGGGGTGGTATTTTATCCAGAATTGGTGATGGCAACTCAACGAGAATTTGGCTGGACCCTTGGCTGCCAACTTTACCTAATGCTAGGGTCTTTGACAGGCCCTCTGTTCATCCTCATATTTCTATTGTCTCTAACTTAATTTCACGTTCCACTACAAGTTGGAAGTTGGACTTAATTCACGATCTCTTTAATTCGGATGAACAAAGGGCTATTACTGATATTGTTCTTTGCAGGTCTCGATGTTAAGACAAGATTATTTGGAGACATTGCAAGGAGAGTGATTATACAGTCAAACGTGGGTACCAGGTTCTTAAATCACAACATGATTCGGTAAGACCTACGATGATTCAATCGATTCGCTTTTATCCTGGAATTTGGAATCGTATCTGGATGCTCAAGGTACCTCCTAAAATCCAAAACTTTATATGGCGTTTGGCTAAGAATGGAGTTGCCACGGCTGTAAATCTCCACCGTAGGAACTTGGCTCAGTCTTCGATTTGCCAAGTTTGTTTTGAAGAGGATGAATCTATCTTACATATGCTTTTTGGATGCTCGCATGCTCGAGCATCCTGGCTTTGTAGTCCTTTTGGTTACTTGTTTATTCCTGCTGTACATTCTACGTTTCTGGTTTGGCTGAATTCTGTTTTTGATGTTCTGAACATTGGTGATGCGGATTCCTTTGTTCCTTTTGCTATGCACTTGTGTTGGAGCTTATGGCTTTCTAGGAACAAGTACATTATGGAAGGTGTTAGTATTGATCCTTCTTTGACTACTGCCCGTGCGTCTCATTACTGCAATGAATTTTTGCAGTTAATATGTACTTTATTTGGGGATCATCTACCATATGGATCTCAACAAATTTTGTGGATGGTCCTTGACGGAGGCCTCGTCTCCTACCGGGATCGCTACAATTGCAAGAAATTTTTGAGGCCTTGCATCTGTGGGTCAGCATGACACTATTATCGCTCGCTCTCCTCTTGAAGCTGAGTTGCGGGCTATTGACTTGGCCGTCTCTCTGATCCAGAGCGAACACCCTTTTGTGTACTCGGTTATCGAGACAGATTGTAGCTTAGCTGTGGCCTTCGTAACCGAGTCTGATTCTCGCATCCACTGGGAGGTTGAGATGTTGGTCAGGAACATTCGTCATTCACTTTCCCTTTTATCTTGGTGCAAGCTTTCTCTTATTTCCCGTCGCCAAAATGTGGTGGCTGATTGGGTTGCAAAACAGTGTAGACTAGGCTTGTTCTCGTGTAATTGGTTGTTCTCTCATCCAGTTGAACTGGATGTTCTCTTATTTTCAGACTTTCCTACATGATTAATATATTTTGGTGTGCTGTTTTTCTCAAAAAATAAAGTAGAACTTTCCTTTCTTCAAAGGGCGAGAATTCTGCATCGATAGATTTACTTCTCGTTCCTTGTGACTTGAAGCTTTTGTTGATATTTCTGGTGCTTGTTTTCAGCGAAGAAAAAGGTCGCTCATCCTCCCAGGAGACTTGTGTGCTCGGTTCCATAATGTGAAGGCAATTATGTATACAGCTTTTACCAAACACATTGATACCAGGTGCTCAGATACAGAGAGAATTTCCTCCAAGCTTCTGTGTTTCTTATTCCATTGTTGGTGTGTACTAGTCCTTCAATGTCTAATTGTATTTTTCCTTTGTTTCTATTTGAATTGTATTTTCCCTTTGTTTATGTATGAATTATGATTTTTTAAGTTTTGATTCTCTAATTAATTTTAATTATCACTATTTGATTTTTTTTGTTAGAAGTGGCAGAAAGAAGATGAAGTGAGAGAAAGAAGAAGGTGAAGGAAGAAGGAGATAGAGATTTTTTTTATTTTTTTGCAGCCACGCCCATCCTTGGTTAATTGGTCTTAACTTTGGACTCTAACCTCGGAATGAGGAAATTCTGGAGGAAATGGATAGCTAAGACTCGTATCTCCAACTTTGAGTCTCTAAGGTGTTGCCTGATTTGGCTTGGGATATGGTTAAAACAAAGCTTCAAGTCTCGGTGTTACTTTCATCATTGAGGGCCGTTAGGGTTTAGTAAACCGGTCACAGATTTTGACTCGGAGGTTGGATGGAGACGATTCATGTTTCTGTGCAAAGCCAAGACATAGTTCTACAACTTTATAGTTTATGACTTCTTCAGATTCAAAGTATAACAAGGTCAAAAGTCTATTTCAAGGCGGATTATTCTTCCTCATAGTCTCGAACGTGTGCCTACTCATCCACATAGTTCGAGCCATCCGGAGAGCTCGACTCATTCACCTACCCATCCACTTGGTCGTTTTCGTCTAGAGAGCTCCACCCGTCTGAAAGGTTCGATCGATCGACCTGGAACAACCCGTCGAAGGGATTGACCAATCCGCCTGTCTAGCCATCCAAAGGGATTGACCGATTTGCCTGCCTAGGCATCTAGAGGGCTCGACTAATCCGCTACAGAAAGGCAACGGCGAGTCGGCGACGAGCTGGCGAACTGGTTGGATATGTGAGTAGAGGGGATGGAGAGGAGGAGAGGAGAGGAGAGGAGGAGGGATGAAGGCGGCTGGGGAAGATAAAGGTGTAAAAACCTAGAGAAGCTCTCACAAAGGAGAGAGAAAGTGCTCTCACGAAGGAGAGAGGAAAAGTAGAAATTTGTGGTGTGGTTGCAAATTGTTGGCACTTAGAGGCTCGGGGAGTTCCCCGAGCAAATTTAGACTACGAAACTAAAAATGATGTCATTTTGTAGCTGATGTGGCACACGATGTTAGACTTTTTAATTCGGTTGACAATGTGATTTGACGCAAAATTAAATATCTTTTCCAATCCCTTATATTTTATAATTTTTCAAATACCCCTCATTCAAGGTGAAGAAGTTCCAAAATATTCAACAGATGTTCTTCACAAAAATTCTGCATCCAAATAAACTCCACGCAGTACACGCTCCTCCCTTAGAGCCGTCCTCAAGTTACCACCGTATTTCTCAGATCTAAACCACCTCGAACCTAAAACTGCTGTCGGATCTAAGGCTTATTCTTTAGGGGCAGATTCAGAATAAGAAAAAATACTTGAATCGATCAAGATGTCAGGCAGAAGATTGAGACGGGGCACGAGGACACAGTCCATGACGTCGCCATGGACTACTACAAAAAATGCATCGTGACGACGTCCTCTGGTGCCACTGTCAAGATCACTGGAGTTGGCTCTGGCGCCTTCGGATCACACCCCCTCGTCACTTCGGCCCAGTCTAGCAGGTCGGTTAGGCCTACCCCAAGTTTGGTTCGATCCTCGCCTCGTGCTCTTACGACGGCCAAGTTGAAGGAGATAAGGGTGACACAGAGGGACTACATAGATGCAAGGAGATGCTAGGAGAAGGGACCGCCGATGCAGTGTCGACAACGATGGATGAGATGTTGGTTTTGGGGAGGTTGGCGAGGACGAGGGTGCTTTGTGATAGCATCGTGGAGATTGAGGTAGGTTTCACCCAGGGATTTGACGAGGGGGACGATGTCGGATGGGTCAATCAGGAATATAGCAAAATTATGAGAATATTTTGGAACTTTTTCACCTTAAAGGAGAGATATTTAAAACCACAGGATCCAAAATGTCATTTTTGAAAGTACAGGATATATCTCAATTAATATGAAATCACAAGTTACGAAATTGAACTTTTCCCTTTAAAAAATTGAGTGTTGGAATCAATATTATGTTGAAAATGGAATCTTGTTTACGAAATGGAATTCCTTTCATGATAGATCAAAATTCCAGAAACCAAACTGAAATCGGTCGCAAAATGACTTATGTACAATTATTTTTATCTTATTTTCCTTTTTTTATCCTCAGATTCTTGGGTACATTTTTGTCCAAAATATATTAACTTTTGTGACCGAAGGACGATCCAAAACCAAATAAGGATGAAAGGCTTTGGATTGGGTACGGAGTAAAGAAAATGATTCCGAACGGTTTGGAGTGAATGGGGACCGTGCTGATATGCGTAGTTATGTGATAATGGCATGCGCAGTTATGTGATAATCTGGGGTGGAGGGAAAAAGAAGATTGTTTTTTTGTTTGATAACTAGGTATATTTTTTAATGTATATCCGTACTAAATTTAGAAATTGACCCCACTAAAAAATTAATCAACCTCAAAATTGAAACCAAATCTTAAAAAAATTTAGGCATTCCTTAGTCTTTTAATATATATTACAAGATCTTAATTAGTCTAACTATACTACCATAAATAATAAAGCAATCAACTAAAAAAAATTTAAAAGACATTACCTGCCTACCTAGCCCAGCTCAATGGCCCACGCATGCAAACACATAATGGAAAAACAAAAAGCAAATACACACACCCCAACGCAAGCAAATAGAAAAGAAAAAAAAAATGAATTCACGCTAAAAAGAAAGAAAAAATCAAAGGGTTTCACTAAAAAGAAAAAAGAAAAGAAGGGTTAGGAAATGCCAAAGAAGAACTAGAAAAGGGGAAAAGGCTTACAGTACTTAGTTGTCACGACCCAAATTTATGGTCGGTGACCGGCGCTAGATTATGTCAAACTTAATAAAATAAACCATAACCTAGCAAGCCTCAAACATAACACATTATTCTCATTAATAGAAATCGTCAAAAAATATTTTTCAACAACGTTGTCTCTTCAAACATACATATTTATCGTTATCCAAACCTACTAGACATAATTCAAAAGTTGGAGTATACATCTCCAACATAGTATCATCAAAATACATCCTTTTAAAACATAAACATAATTTACACATATATTACATATTAACATTAAGCTAAGGTCATATGTCAAAAGACCAACAAATATGTACAATGGAGCGACCTAGATTACAAAAGAGAAAGACCATCTAGAGACCTTCAAATGTAGCCCGAGATGGAAGATAATGGGCTAAACTCAGAGAAAAAAGCTTCTTCAGATGCAAACCACGGCTTAAACCTCTTCACCTATTGATTAAAGTAAGAGATAAGTGCTTTAAAACACTTAGTAAGCAAATATTATAAGTAACATGTATTTAACCAACCAGTCGTCTCCATCAAACCCAAATACTAACACAAGACTACGATGACAAAAGGACCACTTCACAAATAAGGTCATCAAATAATCACATATGAAACATAACCAGAAGTTTAGATAGACCTTTACAAATACATAGCACAAATCATATGAACTTCAGATATGTCTAGATAGTGTCACTCCCACACCGATACGAGGATACCATATCTTAAAGGCGCCATCAGAATTCAACTCCGCCGGCCAAACAAATTATATCAGAATCCCTTGTATCCTCAGTATATGTGCACATATGCCAACATCCCCGGTTGGTCACGGGTAGACCTCATCATCCGCCATCTCACAAATGACATACCAAATATTCCAAACACACATAATACATATTGACCAAAATATATTGACCACATATCCAAATTCATACCAAAAGAGTCCCATATCACGAATTGGGCAAAATAGCCCCAAATAGACAAACAATCCACAGACATCATCAAATCTCATATTGACAAAAACTAATCATATAACCATACTTTAAACTAATCAAAAGTATACCAAATTATACATATCACCCACGTCTCGTTAACTAAACACATGTTACAAAGAATATCCACTTACTAGACAATGGTTGCCCAAATACTAATACAAGACTACGATGACAAAAGGACCACTTCACAAATAAGGTCATCAAATAATCACATATGAAACATAACCAGAAGTTTAGATAGACCTTTACAAATACATAGCACAAATCATATGAACTTCAGATATGTCTAGATAGTGTCACTCCCACACCGATACGAGGATACCATATCTTAAAGGCACCATCAGAAATCAACTCCGCCGGCCAAACAAATTATATCAGAATTCCTTGTATCCTCAGTATATGTGCACATATGCCAACATCCCCGGTTGGTCACGGGTAGACCTCATCATCCGCCATCTCACAAATGACATACCAAATATTCCAAACACACATAATACATATTGACCAAAATATATTGACCACATATCCAAATTCATACCAAAAGAGTCCCATATCACGAATTGGGCAAAATAGCCCCAAATAGACAAACAATCCACAGACATCATCAAATCTCATATTGACAAAAACTAATCATATAAACATACTTTAAACTAATCAAAAGTATACCAAATTATACATATCACCCACGTCTCATTAACTAAACACATGTTACAAAGAATATCCACTTACTAGACAATGGTTGCTCAAACCATTCAAAGAGAAGCTCCGTGCTTCGTTTTACAACTCGTGGTACTCGGATTCAAAATGCCGGTTAACTAGTTAAAATAACATAAACTACTATCATTACCAGCCTCTCAAGCATGTAATTAGATCCTAGGTAACATAAAAATGTCTTAGTTTATTTCTTAGATTCGGATTTACACAAGGCAGCCCCAAAACCTATGCTAAAATTCATAAAACTACACCCCCGATGATCAATTTCTCTTCCAACTTCTATACATAAAAATCCTAGCTAAAACTTACCTTAATTTCCTTCTTCTAAGTCTATATTAATATGTTCTAATCTTCACCTACTAGCTTCTTCAAGGTGTAAAATGATTTCTACTCAAATTAAGCAAAATCCTACAAAACTGCTTACCTATTCTTCCAAGTTGTTGAAATCTAGCCCCTTTTCTTTTCTCTTCTTTTCCCTTCATTTTCCCCCTTTCTCCTAGTCCTTTCTCCTCTGTTTTCTCTTCTAATGTTTAAGTGTTTCGTGCCTAAAGCCTGATCCAAAAGATTTTTCCTTTTATATGCATGCTAAGTACCTTAGTCATCCTACTTTGAAGTCACGATGAGGAAGCTATGCCTATTTTACCAAACGATGACTGAATATACCTAAACTCTTCTAAAACAAACCCTATTATGTTGTAACCAATTTGGTAGAAGGGTGAGGATATCGCAGTCTCCCCTCCTTATAAAATTCGGTCCCCAAATTTACTTAATGAAAGGTTAACTTACTTGTTATACAAATAGATGTGGGTACTTAGTTTTCATTTCTCTCTCCATTTCCCAAGTTGCCTCAGCCAAGGAACGATTTGTCCATTCAACCTTGACCATCAGAAGTTCTCTATTCCGAAGCTTTCTAACTTCATGATCCAAAATCCTTATTGGATTTTCTTGATACATCAAATCTCCACTTATCTCCATAATCTGTGGCTCTAAAACATGAGTAGGATCATACAGATATCGCTTAAGCATGGAGACATGGAACACTGGATAAATATGCGACAAAGATGGTGGCAAAGTCAATCGATATACCACTAGTCCAACTCGCTCCAAAATCTCAAATAGACCAATATATCTAGGACTGAGTTTACCTCGTCTTCCAAACCTCATTGTTCCCTTCATAGGTGAAACCTTGAGGAAAATATGTAATCCCAACTTCCTCCAAAATCAATTACACAAGTTCGCATCATATCTTCTAATATCTGAATAACACGCTCAGACTGGCCATCTGTTTAAGGATGAAAGGCCATACTCAAATCCAAATGAGTTCCCATAGCCTCCTGAAATTGCCCCCAAAACCTTGATGTGAAATGAGTTCCAAGATCAGATACAATTGAAACTGGTACACCATGAAGGCGAATAATTTCATCCATAAATATCTGAGCAAACCTACTTGCATCATATGTACTCTTTATTGGTAGAAAATATGAAGATTTTGTCAATCTGTCTACAATAACCCATACTGCATCATAACCTCTTGAGGTAGTTGGAAGCCCTACTAACAAATCCATTGTTATTCGCTCCCACTTCCAAATTGGAATCTCTAGAGGTTGTAGTAATCCAGAAGGCCTCTGATGCTCTGCATTTACTTGTTGACAGGTCAAACACTTTGAAACAAACTTTGCAATGTCCTTTTTCATACCTTGCCACCAGTAATTGCATTTCATACATGGAATATTTTTTTAGATTCAGGGTGCATACTATAGACTGCTTGGTGTGCTTGAGTCAATAGATCCTTTCTTAGATCTCCAATATCAGGGACAACCACTCGAGAACCAAAATATAAGACACCATTAGCACTAAGTCAAAATTTAGGTAATTCACCCTGCTCAACTTGTTCCATCATCACAATAACCTCTGGATCCTCCCATTGCAATTCTATAACCTGTCCTCATAAGGTAGGTCTCATATGCATCTCTGCTAGAAACTTTGGCTCAATTAAGGATTTGCGACTTAAAGCATCAGCTACCATATTAGCTTTCCAAGGGTGATAATTAATGGTGCAATCATAATCCTTAAGTAACTACATCTACCTCCGCTGTCTTAAGTTCAAATCTTGTTGCTCATAGATACACTTGAGGCTTTTTTGATCTGTATATATCTCAAACTTCTCACCATACAAGTAGTGCCTCCAAATCTTCAGTGCAAACACAACAGCTGCCATTTCTAAGTCATGGACTGGATAATTCTCTTCATGTTTCTTCAGCTGTCTAGAGGCATAAGCAATAACATTCTTGTGTTACATAAGAACACATCCCAAACCCACTCTTGAAGCATCACAATAAACTGAATATCTACATGATCCTGAAGGTAGAACTAATACAGGTGCATGTGTTAATCGATCCTTCAATTCTTGGAAACTCTCTTCACACCTATCCATCCATTCATACTTGGTATTTTTATGAGTTAGCCGAGTTAACGGTGCTGCCAAAGTAGAGAATCCTTTGACAAATTGTCGATAATATCCTGCTAAACCCAAAAAGCTGCGTATCTCAGTAACATTAGCTGGGGTAGGCCAATTCACAACAGCTTCCACCTTCTTTGGGTCAACTGACACTCCATCTTTAGACACCACATGTCCTAAAAATTATACTTTGAAGCCAAAACTCACACTTTGAGAATTTAGCATATAGTTTTTTCTCTCGTAGCGTCTGCAACACTTGCCTAAGATGTCTTTCATGATCCTCCTGATCAATAGAGTAAATCAATATATCATCAATAAAACAACCACAAACTGATCCAGGAAAGGCTTGAAATTCTAGTTCATCATATCCATAAAGGCAGCTGGGGCATTAGTCAATCCAAATGGCATAACCAGAAACTCATAATGGCCATATCGAATCCTGAATACCGTCTTTGGAATGTCCATCTCTCTAATCCGCAATTGATGATACCCCGATCTCAAGTCAATGTTAGAAAACCATTTAGATCCCCGTAACTGATCAAATAAATCATCTATTCTCGGAAGAGGATATCGGTTGCGTATAGTTACCTTATTCAGCTTTCGATAGTCTATGCACAATCATAAACTCCCATCTTTCTTCTTCACAAATAGCACTGGGGCTCCCCACGGAGAAACACTGGGCCTTATGTACCCTTTATTCAACAAATCTTGCAACTGATCTTTTAACTCTTTTATTTCAGCTGGAGCCATACGATTAGGTGGTATAGAGATTGGTTCAGTTCTTGGTTCAAGATCAATACAAAATTCAATCTCCCTCTCTGGAGGTAAGCCTGATAAATTCTCTGGAAATACATCTGGGTACTCTCTCACAATAGGAACATGATCCACCAAAACATCTTTTTTCTTTATTTCCTTTACCACAGCTAAATAGCTTGCACATCATTTTCTTAGAAATTTGCTAGCTTTTATGTAAGAGATAAGCTTTGCGGTAGTCACATTTTTCTCACCCTGAAACTCAAACTCTGCCTCATCTGTGGGATAAAAAATGACTCTTTTTCCAAAACAATCCACTACTGCATGATAAGTGGATAACACGTCCATACCCACTATGATATCAAAATCATCCATATACAATATGTATAAATCAGCCATCCATTCATGTCCACTAATTTGAATATTGCATGATCTAACAACTTCATAAATATACATAAATCCGCCCGAAGGAGTGGCAACAATCATAGACTCATCCAAACATACAGGCATAGCATCCAAACATTGAACCTATTGAGATGACACAAAAGAGTGTGTAGAACCCGAATCAAATAGAATGCGTGCATAAGATGATCCAATGTGAAGGTTACCTGATACCACAGTTGTTTCATATGTGATTATTTGATGACCTTATTTGTGAAGTGGTCCTTTTGTCATCGTAGTCTTGTGTTAGTATTTGGGTTTGATGAAGACGACTGGTTGGTTAAATACATGTTACTTATAATATTTGCTTACTAAGTATTTCAAAACACTTATCCCTTACTTTAATCAACAGGTGAAGAGGTTTAAGCCGTGGTTTGCATCTGGAGAAGCTTTACCCTCTGAGTTCAGCCCGTTATCTTCCATCTCGGGCTACATTTGAAGGTCTCCAGATGGTCTTTCTCTTTTGTAATCTAGGTCGCTCCATTGTACATATTTGTTGGTCTTTTGACATATGACCTTAGCTTAATGTTAATATGTAATATATGTGTAAATTATGTTTATGTTTTAAAAGGATGTGTTTTGATGATACTATGTTGGAGATGTGTACTCCAACTTTTGAATTATGTCTACCAGGTTTGGATAACGTTGGAAGAGACAACGTTGTTGAAAAATATTTTTTGACGATTTCTGTTAATGAGAATAATGTGTTATTTTTTAGGCTTGCTAGGTTATGATTTATTTTATTAAGTTTGACATAATCTAGCGTCGGTCATCGACCATAAATTTGGGTCGTGACAGACTTGGTATCAGAGCACGGTCAGAGCTCTAGGTTTGAGCCTAGCTTGTTATTTGAATTATGTGTTGTGTATAATGGAGCATAGGATTTGTCATGTCCTTGTCCTCTTTTATTGTGCCCATCCTTTGGTATGCTTAATTCTGACTTATTTGTATAGGAGGATATGACAGTTACACGTAGTGGTATGGATACGGTTAGAGAGCATGGTGAAAGCTCCCAAGGTCAGAGGAAGGATGTTGCATCTGAGACTACACCACCAGTTGAGGCCACTACCGCTGGTAGGATCATTAGAGATGAGATTCCACCACCTATTGCTATTGTTCCTACTTCTGAGATGGAGAGGCAGGGTGCTGATGGTGTAAACAGAGTTATGAAAGTAATGGAGAAATTCATCGCTACTCAGCAAACATAATTAGAGCAGAATGTTACATTAACTGCTAAAGATGACTCTTTGGGTGAGTTCTTGAAGTTGAATCCACCAATATTTTTTGGCTTAAGTGATGATCCTCAAATATTCATTGATGAGATAGAGAAGAGGAGAAGGATCTTAAGGTGTTATAAAGAGAGAATGGTGGAGTTGGCTTCATTTAAGTTGGTAGGTGTGGCTGGAGTTTGGTTTCAGAATGAGGGATCATATGCGTGAACTTGGGAGATCTTTACTAAGGCCTTGTTAGATCGGTTCTTACCAGAGAGTTTGAAAGATGCTCGAGCTTTTGAATTTGAGCAATTGGTGAAGACTCCAGAGATGATAGTATCTTAATATGATGAGAGGTTCACTTATCTATCACGGTATACAAAACATCTGGTTTCTGATGATGAGAAGAAGGTGAAGAGGTTTGTTCGTGGACTTGATGATTCTATGTTCAAAGTTATGTATTCTTGTGGTTTCGAGACATATGCAGCTGCAGTAGATTGTGCTCGAACCTTGGAGATGCGAGATAATGAACATCGAGTGGTCCAAAGTTAACCAAAATTTCAGAAGTTTGATAAGCCACCACAAAGGAGTTCCAATCAAGGCTTTAGACAGCAAGAAAGATGGACCAACAATCTGCCAGTATCATCTAGGAGTGGAGGACCAGTTGGAAGATTTGGTAGAGGGAAGGATTTTCGTGGTCAGCAATTCAATAAGAACCAATCCAATAATTTCAGGAGATGCCAAAGTTGTGGTAAACAACATCCTGGAGATGTTTGTTACAAAAGGACAGGAGCTTATTTTCGTTGTGGTATGCAAGGTCACTTGGTAAAAGACTGTCCTACAATTGGTCAGCATAAGCAAGTGGCAAGTTTGATAGTTAGGCCACTAACACAAGAGTTTTCTCGACCACAAGTTTAGCAGGGCAATCTACTTGATCAAAGAGAAGTAGATTTGAGGATTGAGGGACCTAAGTCTGATAGTGGAGGAGGCGGTGCACACTCTAGAGTGTATGCATTGACCAGGAGAGATGCTACCAAACATTCCAAACACACATAATGCATATTGACCAAAATATATTGACCACATATCCAAATTCATACCAAAAGAGTCCCATATCACGAATTGGGCAAAATAGCCCCAAATAGACAAACAATCCACATACATCATCAAATCTCATATTGACAAAAACTAATCATATAACCATACTTTAAACCAATCAAAAGTATACCAAATTATACATATCACCCACGTCTTGTTAACTAAACACATATTACAAAGAATATCCACTTACTAGACAATGGTTGCTCAAACCATTCAAAGAGAAGCTTCGTGCTTCGTTTTACAACTCGTGGCACTCAGATTCAAAACGTCGGTTAACTAGTCAAAAAAATATAAACCACTATCATTACCAGCCTCTCAAGCATGTAATTAGATCCTAGGTAACATAAAAATATCTTAGTTCATTTCTTAGATTCGGATTTACACAAGGCAGCCCCAAAACCTATGCTAAAATTTACAAAACTACACCCCCGATGATCAAATTCTCTTCCAACTTCTATACATAAAAATCCTAGCTAAAACTTACCTTAATTTCCTTCTTCTAGGTCTATATTAATCTGTTCTAATCTTCACCTACTAGCTTCTTCAAGGTGTAAAATGATTTCTACTCAAATTAAGCAAAATCCTACAAAACTACTTACATATTCTTCCAAGTTGTTGAAATCTGGCCCCTTTTCTTTTCTCTTCTTTTCCCTTCATTTTCCCCATGTCTCCTAGTCCTTTCTCCTCTGTTTTCTCTTCTAATGTTCAAGTGTTTCGTGCCTAAAGCCTGATCCAAAAGATTTTTCCTTTTATATGCATGCTAAGTAGATTAGTCATCCTACTTTGAAGTCATGATGAGGAAGCTACGCCTATTTTACCAAACAATGACTGACTATACCTAAACTCTTCTAAAACAAACCCTATTATGTTGTAACCAATTTGGTAGAAGGGTGAGGATATCGCATTAGTAGTCTCAATCCCAGGAAAAAAAAGAGTAATGCTCTCAATTTTTTTATTAGATTTCAATTTTTTCATTTAACTGTACCAAACTTACCCTTGCAATAGCCTATTGAACAAGTTGCTATCTTTTTGAATACGTGACTTTGTCTTTCTTATTGCGATATTAATTTATATTAATCTGTTTGATTTTGTATTTCTGATCAGTTATGGATAAGTACGTGATAAAATGTAAGAGGCCTATTGACGAAGTTAGTGGTTCTAAAAATACATAAAGTAGTTTCAAGCAAACTTATGTCGAGATTGATTTGGAAAATCTTCCTTCAAATTATGGTTTGAGACCAAGGAGACACGATTTTTAGAAAAAAAAATTTGGAACTGTGGCACGTTCTTTTAATCCCGTTTGGTTTGATGACCATAAAAATTGGCTGGAGTATAGCATAAACAAAGAAGCTGCATTTTGTCTTTGTTGCTATTTATGTAAGTCTGAAAATGACAAGCACGGAGGTGGAGACTCCTTTGTTGTGGAAGAGGTTCGATATTTTGGCTCAGAAGTTGGTGCAAACACAGAGAGATCTCATTTATCCTACGGTATTTCGGCTCCTGAAATTAGCTTTGATATTGCTGGTTGCGACTGCAAGTGTTGAGAGAATATTTTTTTCCGTGAATATTTGAAGAATCGTCTTCGCAACAAGATGGGAGATCAATTGCTAGCTGATTGTTTAATTACATATATCGAGAAAGATATATTTGATTGTATTGACAATGTAGCTATTATGGAGCAATTTCAACGCATAAATAATCGTAGAGGACAATTATAAATGTTGTAATTACATACGTTGAACTTTTTGAAAAAAATTATATTGGCCCCACTCTCCAAATTTTCTGGCTTTGCCCCTGGTGATAATGGCATTTGTTTTTGTGACAGCGGCATGTGTCATTTATGGTCTGGCGCCCGTAGCTTTTTTTCATTTTGGTCCTCATATTTTAGCATTTTTGTAAAAAAGTCCCGCTGGCATGCCCCGTTTATGATATTGGCATGCGCAGTTATGTGATAATGGCATTTGTTTCCGGCTTGTGTTTGCATGTGGCTTCTTTTATTTTGATCCCTGTATTTTAGTATTTTTGTAAAAAAGCCCCCACGTTTCTTCATTCCGAAAGGTTCGGAATAGGGGCATTCCGTAAGGTTCGGAATAGGGGTATTCCGTACCCAATCGAACCCCAAGATGAAAGAGTGTCACAAACCAATATGAAAGATAGGAGAATTTGTAGGGAAAGAAGGTAGGAAGAGAAGACAGAGGGTTGAGAAGAAGAGAAGTAGAGAAAGTAGAGAGTAATTGGATTATAATAATGCAATGACATTAACGGAAAAAGCAAGTACATATTTATACCTCTCTAAGAGAAGTTGTCTAACAACTCACTAGCCACGTATGTGACATGACAGCAACTAACTTAGCTGGAAAATGGGAATAACAACCAACTAGAAATAAGAAAATCACACATAACCACTAAGCATGGAAATAGGGTCGTGACATTTGGCCCCGGTTGACAGAATTCTTGTCCCAAGAATTCAAGCAGCATACAACGCGACCACACTAGGGAACTTAGACTTTATCACATTGTAATCCTCCCAAGTAGCATCATCGTTATGTAAGTTAGCCCATTTGATCAAGACCTGGACTACTTCCTTATTGTTTCGCTTGACGAGACGTCGATCTTAGATTGCTTCGGGTTCAGACTTCAGCATGCCCTCTTCGCTGGTAAGAGTGGCAAACTCACCACGACATCTCCGCTTCCGAGGGAGGTAACTCGAGGGAGGTAACTCAAGCTTGTAAGCAACCGAACCAACTCGAGCCAGCACCTTAAATGGGCCATAGTACTTGGCTGAGAGCTTGATGCTTGAGCGAATGGCCAAGGTCGACTGCTTATAAGGCTGCAGCCTTAGGAAGACCCAATCTCCAACCATGAATTCCCGCTCGATGCGACCCTTGTCTGCTTGTAACTTCATCCGATGTTGAGCTTGGGTGAGGGAGTCAGCTAAGAGTCGCACCATTTGAGCTTGACGAGTTGTGAAATCAGCTACCACAGCTACGGAAGATTGCTCTTCCTTAAGGCCGGGAATTGGAGGAGGCGTGTACCCATAAACAACCTCAAAGGGAGAGCACTTGATGGCTGACTGATGAGCACTGTTGTACCAAAGTTTCACAAGCGAGAGCCACTTCGACCAGCTTCCGGGATATTGGAAACACATGACTCGCAAGTAGTGTTCAAGGCATTGATTTAATCTTTCGGTCTGACCATCAGTTTGGGGATGATAAGCAGAACTGAGTTGTAACTTTATCCCAAAAGAATTGAACAGCTCCCGCCAAACATTGCTTGTAAACACCTTGTCCCGATCTGATACGATGGTCTCTGGTAAGCCGTGAAGCTTGAACACATTGTCCAGGAGAATATGTGCCACTTGAATTACCGAATATGGATGGGACAAGGGGAGGAAATGCCCGTATTTGGAGAAACGGTCTACGACCACGAGGATCGTATCCTTGCCACCTGATTTTGGGAGACCATCGACAAAGTCCATGGCAATATCTCTCCAACCTCCTTCCAGTACAGCCAGCGGTTGGAGTAACCCCGGGCTTGCGACGTGTTCTGCCTTACACCTTTGACAAGTATCATAATTGGCAACAAAAGTGGTGACGTTAGCTTTGAGGCCAGGCCAATAAAAATACTTTTTCACCTTCATATATGTCACCAACCGCCCGAATGACCACCAATAGCGGAATCATGAAGTTGACAAATAATTTCTTAGCGTAATGTCCCTTATTTGCTTACAAAAATATGCCCTTTGTACCGCAACATCCCTTGAAAGAGCTTATAGTGCGGGTGGCTGGTTGGAGCTACTGCCAATTTCGAAATAAATTGTTTGGCCTTTTCGTCACCCACGTAGCTTGCTTCTACCGTAGCTCTCCATTCTGGAACAACCGAAGATATCACATGGATCTCCTCCGATGTTGGGGCAGTCGCTTGTAGGCATGAAAGGGCATCAGCCACCTTGTTCTCAAATCCCTGTTTGTATTCAATCTTGAAGTCCAATCCCATCAAACGGGACACACCCTTTCGCTGTAGGTTGGTGTGTACTTTCTGGTCCAAGAGGAACCGCAAGCTCCGGTGGTCGGTCTTGATGGTGAATGGTGCGCCCTCTAGATAATGCCTCCAATGATTGATACCTGACAAGACGGCCATCAACTCTTTCTCGTACACTACTAATCTAGCATTCCTAGGCCCCAATGCTTTACTCATATATGCGATTGGCCTCCCTCCTTGAGTTAGGACAGCCCCAATTCCTCGGTCGGAAGCATCTGTTTCAAGCACAAATTCACAAAAGAAATGAGGATAAGCGAGCACCGGAGTGCTTGATAAGAGAGCTTTCTGCTGTGCAAAAGCTTCATCCGCCTCTGAGGTCCACCAAAACCCATCTTTTTTGAGCAATTTAGTTAGCGATTGGGCCACCGTCCCGTAATTGCGGATAAACTTCCTGTAGTACCCTGTCAGACCAAGGAAACCACGAAGCTCTCGGACTAATTTTGGTGTTGGCCAGGAAAGCATCGATTCCACCTTCTTTGGGTCCGTGCTTACTCCCTCCTCGGAAATGACGTGGCCTAGATAATCCACCCGTGATACACCGAACTCGCACTTTGACAATTTGAGGCAGAATTGCTTTTCTCGTAATAGTCCTAACACCATCGAGAGATACTCTAAATGAAGGTGCACTTCCTTGCTATAAATTAAGATGTCGTCAAAGAACACCAATACAAAATGACGTAAATATGGCGCTAGCACCTCGTTCATAAGAGATTAGAATATTACTGGAGCATTAGTGAGTCCGAAAGGCAGCACCCGGAACTCGTAATGGCCATTATGTGTCCGAAAAGCCATCTTTGGAATATCGTCCATCTTTATGCGAATCTGATGATAACCTGCACGAAGATCAAGCTTAGAGAATACCTTAGCCCCGTGGAGTTCATCTAGCTGGTCGTCGATAATGGGGATGGGATATTTGTCTTTCACTGTGCGGCTATTGAGTTGACGGTAGTCAACGCACATCCTCTAGCTCCCATCTTTTTTTTGAATGAGTAGAATGGGTGATGCGAACGGGCTCCGGCTATGTTGGATGAATCCGGACTCTAAAAGCTATTGCACTTGCGCCTCAATCTCCGCTCGCTGGAAATAAGGGTACCTGTAAGGCATTATGGACACCGCGGATGACCCCAGAATTAGAGAGATTCCATAGTCATGTGACCTTTCTGGAGGAAGTGATCGAGGCTCAGCAAAAAGGTCTTCAAATGATTGGAGCAGATTGTGCAATTGGTTCCAGAATTTAGTCGAGAATTCCTTCCCTCCAAAGTTACTGATCTCCAATGCACAAATGATTTCATCATTCAATAATATCTTCAGTTGCTCATAATAATCCCAAAAATCCAAGCTGCTCCATCGAGGTTACACATATCGATCATCTTGAAGGGACGATCTTCAAGTAAGCAATTAACTCGATGTGGCTCCTGGAATCTCCGCCTCGATGCCCTTTAAGTACGAGTACGAGCTCCTTGCCTTTGTTCTTTATACTGGCTTGAGCGCGAACGAAATCAAATGTCACTGGATTCATCTCCTGCATCCAGTCAGTACTAAGGACAAAATCATAAGTTCCGAGATCGAGAATGCAGAAATCACACCGAAAGTGGCTGCCGCACATCTCCCACTCCAACCTCGGATAGACCGTCGAACATGATACTTTAGAGCCGTTGGCCAAAGCGATAGTCATGCCTGTAGCCTCCAAGATATCTAACTTCAGTTCCCGTACTAAGTTGGAATTGATAAAGGTAACAGTGCTACCCGTATTTGAAAGAATCAATACCGGCCTACCTCGGATGGTCCCCTTGAGTTTAAGGGTTTCGCTTCCACTACTGCCATTGATGGCATGCATGAAAATTTCGACAGCATCAGTTTCAACTTTTGGTTCAAGTACAGGAGGCTCATCGACATCCTCTGCTGCATCGTCGATAAGGTTCAGTCCGCTGGCTTGCCGGTTCTTGCATAAGTGCCCTTTGAACCATCGATCTCCACAAGTATAACATTTGGGCTCCTTTCTGGCTATTGTTCTGTCACGAACAAATGAGCTTGGTTTTGCACCTGTAAAAGGTAAATGAGCAGCTGCTACAGGTCGAGTCGTATGGCTCTTAGTCACGGCCTTCACCGCGGACTCATGTACCGCCTTCAATGTCTCTTCATGTAACTTTGTCGTATCGATCACATCGTCAATGGTCTCGGGAACATGAGTCTTCATCATAGATTTAAGTGCATCAGTCAGTCCACCGATGAAACTAAAGACGAAATACATGTCCGAAAGGATGGGATTCTCGCGGAGCATCATGACTTTAAGCTCCTCGAATTTTTGAACATATTCGCCTACACTTCTGGTCTGTTTGAGGTGGTTGAACTCCTCGATAATCTTCAGGGAGTTGCGATCACCAAATCGCTTGCACAATCTATCGACAAACTGTCTCCAATTGGCATCGAGATTTTGTATGATCCAAGTATCGAACCACGTATCAGCTTCCTCATCAAGGTGGAGGCCGGCTAATTCGATCTTGCATGACTCTTCTACTCCGTTGATGGTAAAATATCTCTCGCACTTTCGAACCCAATAGCGTGGGTTGGTGGGCGTGAACTCCAGAAAGTCGAGTCGAAGCTTGGTGTCGCTTGCCCTTCTGGCCATTGCAGTGGAATCGTTGGGCGGGGCGCCAAGAATTCCTTTCCCAACATCAAAAGGGGCATGAACCTTCTCCTCCACAGGTCGGAGGCGGAAAAACTCCCGCATTTTATCACGCAGCTGGTCCATCTTCAAATTAGACTCCTGGAAATAGAAGTCCATTCGTTCGAGTGCGTCATTGAGCCTTGAGTCCATCTCCTTTGTTGTGTCGAAGAGAGTCGAGACCTGAGTCTCTACCATTTTGAGCTGGTCTTTCGCAGATTTAGAGCGCGTTGTCATCGCTCTGATACCAAATATCACAAACCAATATGAAAGATAGGAGAATTTGTAGGGAAAGAAGGTAGGAAGAGAAGACAGAGGGTTGAGAAGTAGAGAAAGTAGAGAGTAATTGGGTTATAATAATACAATGACATTAATGGAAACAGCAAGTACGTATTTATACTTCTCTAAGAGAAGTTGTCTAATAACCCACTAGCGACGTATGTGATATGACAGCAACTAACAACCTAGGATTACGACCACGTGCTCATGCACTTATAACAACTCGCAACAACTTAGCTGGAAAATGGGAATAATAACCAACTAGAAATAAGGAAATCACACATAGCATGTAAATAGGGTCGTGACAAAGAGTGTTCATTTAAATTAGGGAAAAGTCTACTTAAGTACCCTGTAGTATCGCAAAAAATCAAGTCAGTACCCTATAGTTTAAAATATATCAATTGAGTCAAACTTGTTCCAATTAAAATCAATTAGAGGCCTGGGCAGCTGGCCGAACGTTACCCATCTTGCCCGAATCCTGCCCTGCCACGTGGACCAACCACATCAGCAAATGACGCCACGTGGATACCCTCTTCCCTCCCCTCTCCTCCTTCCCAATTCCCATCCCTCTCCTCTATCCCTCTCCATCATTGTACTAAAACCAAAACAAAAGGTTTTGTCTCCTCTCTCCAGCATCTCGTTGACAAGCAGAATTTTCCATTGTTGTAGTACCCGATTACCATAATTCATCATGAAATTAAACAACTAACTCTTCCATTCTACGGACTTAATTAATCTCCTTCATCTCAAATATCTAATTAATTAATTCATTTTTTTCATTGTATACTTTATTCCTTCGTCTTCCTTGGTAAACGTTCACTTCAAATCTTGCAAACGATACTAGAACCGTTATCAAAGTTCTGTCTTCCATCCTCACTCCTCATCGATGCTGAGAACCGCTTCTCGATGGCACGCCGCGATGATAGAGAGGCACATCTTCAGTTTCATCTTCACAGGTCCGGCGGAGGCGGCTATGGATGGCTGCGACCAGCGGCGGCTCCAATTCTGTTATAAATAAGACGCCGATGATGTCCTCTCGATCTGACGCCGATGATGAAAGACGCTGACAACATGTGCCCTACTCTACGGCCATCGCTCCAGAAGCTTCTTCCACGCATCTGTCATGTTCGCGTCAGCCACCGACGAGTTCGTCAAGGGCAAGGTCCATCCAAACGGCATCACCGTCATCACCCTCGATCGCCCCAAGGCCCTCAATGGACACGTCAGCCACCGACGAATTCGTCAATGGGCTCATGGAATTAGGAGTTATCAATTTAAATTAGGGTTTCCATCGCTTAAATCATTTCACCGAAATATAAAATCTGTAGATTTGGGTTGTACTCGGGGTACCCCGGCGAGCTCCTCACCGCCAAGGTCACCGGCGCCAGCTTCAACGCATACGAGTCCCATGGGAGGAAGTTCCTGCTCCCTGCCATGTGGGACCCGTAGCTTCAACGCGCACCGACGAGCTCGGGTGAGGAGCGACAGATGAAGAAGGGGAGAAAAGGCCCTCGTTGCGGTGAAGAACGACACATTGTCGTAGTGGTGACACTAGAAAGAGCAAAACGGGAAAAATGGTACCCATTTGGGATCTGGGAGGAATGAGTTGGTCTGGAAGTTATTGTTTGGAAAGCTTTGGTGGATGTGGGGAGGATAGAGAGGGGAAGGAGGAGAGAGAGGGAAGAAAGAGGGGAAAGAGGAGAGAGGAGATGTCCATGTGGCGCCACATCATCAAAAAAGTCTGATGTGGCTGGTCCACGTGGCCGGGCAAGGTTCGGGCAAGACGAGCAGGGGTCGGGCAGCTGCCCGGGCCTCTAATTGATTTTAATTGGAATAAGTTTGATTCAATTGATACGTTTTAAACTACAGAGTACTGACTTGATTTTTTACGATACCACAACAGTGTACTTAAATGGACTTTTCCCTTTAAATTACAAGGACCGAACTGTATTTTAATCTAAATAACAATAATAATAAATGAATGAAAATATAAACAAAATAAGAATGTTCGAGAGCTTGAAACCCTAGGCCTCAAAGCACCCAGACGGCCTCACCGCTTTCATTTCACCAGATCCGCCTGCCTGCTCCGTCTCCCGTTCGTCGTCGTCCGGCAGCCGATCACGAGGAGAAGCTTTTAGTCCTTTCGGATCCATTTCCCTTTCCTTTCTTCGGTATCGCTCTTCTCTTCCGTCAAGTTGGGGATTTCGTTCTTCTAATTAGATTATAATTTGGGGATAAAGCTGCATGTTCAATTCTCGTACCGGTATGTGATTCGAGGCGGGTGTCGATTGGTGCCGCCAAGCCCACGCAGCGGTTGGCTCGTCGGCCGACCTCCGTGCTTTGCCTTACCATTTATAATTCTAGCTGTGAATGTGTATATCCTCGATGATTTGTTGAAATTTGGTCGCGGAGGGGCCGGGTTCGTTAAATTGCTCGGGATAGGGGAATTTGTGTTGCGGATCTAAATGCGTACATTTTTGTGGCAGTCTTTCCTCATTTCATGACATGGATGCTTTGTTTAATGATAGATGACAAGCGCTTGGACAAATTTGAGCTTTGCTATAGGGATATAGGGAGGGAGTGGGAGGACCAGGGTGGAGTTATGGGTATTGTTTTTGTAAATTGGAGGTTCTTGCTCATTCCCCCAAGAGGAACTATACGCCCGCAATATTACGGGAGAGGATGAAAGATCAAAATGATTTTCATATTTTATTATAGCTTTGGATTGGAGCAACGTGGAGCAAAATGAGCAGTGGAGCTTTCGGAGCACCGCTCACTTGGAGGATTGCTCACTTGGTTTGCTTCATTGATTTTATTTGGATTTAGCGTTATTTTTGTCGTCATGGAAGCAATTTCTACTATGTGGAAGTGGAAATGGATACTTGTGATTTCGAGGGGAGTATTTCTATGCTGACATGATCAATTTTTGTGTGCAGTTTACGCTTTACTCTTATCTCCTGCGATAGAAAATGAGTGGTCGCTTTTCTCGAACAATTTATGTTGGCAACCTGCCTTCAGATATAAGAGAATCTGAAGTGGAGGAGCTCTTTTACAAGGTATAGTTTAAATACTTGTGTTTGTCTTTCAACCTTGATTTGAACATTTTGCTAAATTGATTAATTTTTTATTGCATTATGTGTATGTTTTGGATTATTAAAGCTTGTATTGACCTTGATCTCCTTATTAATTTGCTTTGCAGTACGGACGAATACTGGACATTGAGTTGAAGATCCCACCCCGTCCTCCTTGTTATTCCTTTGTTGAGGTAAGTTTCAATCTGACTGCAGACAGTTCTCCAAAATTTTAATGTCACAAAACCATTGATTGGTGGCGACACTTAAAGAAAAAATGGGAAGGTGATATGTTTGTTAACCTATGATTGGTCTGGATGCAGTTTGAAAACTCTCGCGATGCAGAAGATGCGATCCGAGGTCGGGATGGATATAACTTTGATGGCTGCCGCCTAAGGGTACAAACTGTTCCAACAAATCTTCTGCATTGCTGCAATCTTTATGAACTAACTTCTCTGCTTTTTATTACAAGGTTGAACTTGCCCATGGTGGAAGAGGATCGTCTTCAAGTGACAGACGTGGTGGTTATGGTGATGGCGGCAGAGGCGGAGGCAGGGGAGGGTTAGGGGGCCGACATGGCATTTCAAGCCATTCTGAGTTTCGAGGTTTGTCTCAAAACTTCTTTCTTGCAAGATCAAGTGCACATTTGTTGCAAATTATTTGTACAAACTGCCTTATCTCTTTTTCGCTTGTTTGAGGTCTGTTGCTCTGTTCAAATTAGCATTTCTAATTCCGAATTTCTTTGATGTTCAGTCATTGTTCGCGGACTTCCTTCTTCTGCTTCATGGCAAGATCTCAAGGTATGATGAATTCTTCCACCATCTAGCTTTTGTTTAATATTATTCTGGTGCACTTTTGACATAATCGATTAATGGACATCAGGATCATATGCGAAAAGCTGGAGATGTGTGCTTTGCCGATGTTTCTCGTGATGGTGATGGTATGCTTTCTAAACTCAATCTGCAACCACCCCAGAAAGGAATTAGGCTATGTTTGTTTTCTTCATGTACATCTAATGAAAATAAGGCATTGTGATGTGACTTTGAACTTTGAAGACGTCGGTTAACATTCATATTGGTATGATGAGCCATCAAGTGTCTAGATATAGCGTCTAATCCAAGTTGTAGTTTGTGCAGCGATTTCAAAGTAATGCTGAAATGATGAACTTGTTTGTCTTTGTTGTTTCAGGGACATTCGGCATTGTTGATTACACAAATTATGAAGACATGAAATATGCTGTGAGTACTAAAATCTCCCCCGTCCTTAATTTCCTTCCATGCTCATGCCTAGAACAAAGTGAAAATTAGTATGGAGTAGGGACCATAGCTCTGCCCTTAACCATAATATAAACTTTCTTTCCTTGGATTCACAATTTCATCTTGCACTTGCTTTTCAGATTCGAAAACTTGATGACACAGAGTTCAGAAATCCTTGGGCAAAGTCTTACATAAGGGTTTGTATCCATCGCATGAGTTGCTTTGTGGATAATTTGGATCTCATCATTCAATTGATTTCATATTGAATTAATGTTGATTACATGTGTTACATTACAGGACGTAATTATTCAGTTGCCTATCTTGTTATTATGCTCGTTTTAGTTATGTCTGCCGCTTTTTTTTTTTCTTTCCATTATTCACATATCCAGGTGAAGCAGTATGAAGCCAGTCCATCAAGGAGCTACAGTCGAAGCCGCAGTCGAAGCAGAAGCCTGAGAAGGGGCAGAAGGTACTTGTGTGCTGCACTGCAGTTGACTGCAAGTTTGCTTCCCCTTGTTTTCCTTTTTTTCTTGTTTCACAAGAGATGTTGCCTTCTGCAGCATATCACCGCCGCGGTCAATTTCACGCTCAGTTTCGAGGTCTAGATCTCCTTCACCTACCAAACTATCCAGGTACTTGCTGTTTAGTTCCTTTCAGGGACTTCCTCGCATTTATTACCTGTTTGGTTTCTAGTGGTTTAAGAACTTCTTCAACATGCTCATGCAGAGGAAAGTCGCTGTCCAGGTCTCCTTCTCCAAGGAAGGTAAGTCCGTTCACGCTACATTTCATTGTCTTATACGTCCTCTTGTTAACAACTGTTTTGTTTGGTACGTCTCATATGTAGGACTAGGGAGTACAAAAACGAATTCTGACGGCATTTGTCCTTCATCTCAGGCACTTTCGGAAAGTCCTTGACTTCACATTACAAGTATTTCATGGCCCGGTCGGATGGAAGAGAGTTTTACCAGACATATAGCTGCAGTTTATCTTGTATGTGTTCTGTTGTTGAAGGTGGTGTCGAACTCGTTATTCTCCTTTGAGCAGTATCAGTTTCTGAACATTTTGTACTCTGCGTTGTTCGTTAGTTTCGGTCCCTTATAAGGATTTGCCCTAGGTAGGCCTTTTCGAGTCGGTCGAGAGTTCTAGTTAATGTGACATGAATGTTCTTGCAATGGAGATTGGTTCTACGAGGTATTATTAAATGACGTTTAATGTGCGGCATGCGATGTTTGTTGTGTACTAATCGACGGTAAATCATTAAAGCTTGCGAGTGGAAGCTTAAGTCACGGTAGTTCATCGACGGCTAGTTTGAAATTCATCAGGAAGAATTAATTCTATTTCCAATTCTCCAAAAAGAATATAGGATCCAGTTAATGATTTGGATATTTGGTCATGATTTGTTTTACGCTATTAGTTACACCTAACAATGATCGAATCCTACGCCTCCATTAATTCATACCACGACTTGTATTATTAGAGCAAATGTTAAATGAGCTCTGAACAAGTCGGGCTTTGTATCTCACAAAAATACGGTCCCCACGAGCGCACCAAACAAATAGAGCTGAGTTGTCCCCTAATTCTTTACTTACCAAAAAAATGTCGTCTAATCCAGTTTCCCAACAATTAATTAATACTTCTGAAGCGACATATATTATACATTTTATATTATGGGCTGGATTTGCGAAATCGGGCCCAAATGACGGTCCACGTTTGCGTTTCGACCCAGCAACGAATTCGGCCAAACCCTAGACCTATAAGTACCAAAAACGTCAGCCCTGAGACAGACCTCATACACGAATTCGGCCAACCCGCCTCTCCACGAACTCCTCCCCCGTCAAGTACTAAACCCTAACTTCTCTCTCTGTTAATTAGGTTTCCGTTTTCAATTGCTAGTTTTGTTCATTATCTGAGATCGATCTGTCGCTTGATTAAACTTGAAGGTCGTAGAGAATGTCGGTCGCCGAGCTTGCCTGCACTTACGCCACCTTGATCCTCCACGATGACGGAATCGCCGTCACCGTAATCTCTCCCTCTCTGGGTCTCTAATTAGGGTTTTAATTGTTTCTTTTTTTGCAAGTAGTTAGCTGGTCCTTTTTCTGAAATGAATTTTGTTTTTTTTAGGCGGAGAAAATAGCGGCCTTGGTTAAGGCAGCTAATGTTCCATGTGAGTCCTACTGGCCGGGCCTCTTCGCCAAGCTCGCTGCAAACAGGAACATCGATGATCTCATCATGAATGTCGGGGCTGGCGGTGGTGGCGCTGCCATCGCAGTCTCTGCAGCTGCTCCCGCTGGTGGTGAAGCTGCCGCTGCGGCTCCTGCTGCCGAAGAGAAGAAGGTGAGATTTACTTGGTTAATATGCTTTAACCAAATTTCGTAGGAAAATGTGGATTGGACTTTGAATCATTGATTGATATGTTTTGGAATAGAGTGAGATTCGTGGGTGGCGGAAATTTTTGCCAATTTGTTATCCTTTGTTGCGGAAACAATTGTCTTGATTGGTCTCTTCTTTACTTTGTGCAGGAGGAAGCCAAGGAAGAGAGCGATGATGATATGGGATTCAGCTTGTTTGATTAGGTTCTTGTTATTGTTATTGTTTTTGTTTTGTTGTGTTGATGGAAAACCCATCTTGTTTAAGCTAGATGAGGTTTCAAATTTTTGGATTATTGTTATGTAGTGGTGATTTTGAGATATATGATGACACTACTTTGATTGCAAAATGCTCTAGCTCGTTTTCCCTTGGATTGGGTTGTTGGTCGTCTGTGAATTGTGTGATCTGTTTTTCCCATGCTTACTTTAACGGTCCAGTTTTGAAAGACGTCTTGATACGCCTGACCTGAACTGCCCCTTGGCTATCCAAGGGATGTTACATGATCCTTGGTCTTTTCAAGTGCGTTTAATTCTGGCCATAGATGCTTATGATAGTTTACCTGGTTTTCAAATGTGTGCTATTTTGAACCATTATTCTTTAAGCTAGTTTGTTGATAGAGCTCTGGATGCGATCCTCCCTATAGCATTTACGCGAAGCAATCATTGCATTCGCTTCTTACTTGTATCGGTTGGCATATTACATGCATTGTTGTCCAGAATGGGGTTTTTTTCAGTACTTGCCAATGTTCTCTGGTTGCTTTCTATGAGCGATTCTTGATTTTCATCAACGCTTATACAATTGTTAGCCTGTGTAAAGCGCTAGTTAAGTTTGATCCATTGGAAGCACTACCTTTCCTATTGTCTTAGGAACTAGGCCGATATTGTCCTATTCTGGCCAATCTCTTGTTAGAAGTAGTTGGCATGGTTACCATTTTGGTGTTGGAATTTCATTACCTGCTAGCTAAGGAAGCAGCAAGTCCATTCCTCTTGCTACATCTTTGTTTCGAAGGAAGGCTTTGCTAGTACTCCTGGCGAAGGATCCAGTCTATGCCCCTGTGGAGGTCAGAATATTGTTCTTTCAAGGGTTTGGAGGTTAGAATATTAGTCGTTTTGGTGTTCTAGTGGTCATTTTGGTCTTCATGGAGGTTTCAGAATGTTGTTCGTTAATGTTGACTTTACGAGGAAGGACTTCTGGATGTTATTCTCTGTTGCTGTTATCCTAGTACACGGTCGTTAATTGCCAAGATTGCAGTTTAAGTTATACCATAGTAAGCAGTGGATTAGAGTGTTGACAAATTTCGCTGCGGGTACATTATTGTTTCCCTTTTACAAGCTGTACATCCCTGGTAAGTTCCTGGCCGATCAAGCATTTGCATTCGTTATGTGACGAAGAGCCTTGATCTGAAAATGGTGGGACGGACCGTCGGTCCATATACCTTTTTAAGGAGCAGTAGAGTACCCATCATGGTGTTGCTACATTTTCTTTGGCAGAGGGAGCAATCTCCTCACCATCAATTCCAGGTTTGCTTCCGGCTACCGCTAGGCTCAAGAGTAACAGCTCCCAATTCTTTGCTGGTCCCTGTTTAGGAAAGCGTTGAAGCTTTGATTCTTAATGCACTTCCATAAGCAAACAGGTACTATCTACTCATTAGCCTACCTTCCAAGAGAGATCTTGGGCCATACAGTTCTGTACCATCTCTGCCAAAGCACGGGTTCCATATGTGGCAAGTGCCCTTTTTACCGCAATTGCCAAAGCAGTTGCATCCGCCGGATCAACTTTGTCACACTGAGATGAAGCATCACACAGTGAATTGTGCTCTTACATTAGAGATCGTAGTTGAAAGCAAGGAAGAATGGACGAGCCGTTACCTCGACACTGAAGGCGCCAATCTGGAACCCTGTGTAGCCATCTTTGACAGTGTCAACAAGACCACCTGTTGAAGCAACAATAGGGACCTGCATTGCAGTTCAGGATATCAAAATCGGTTTCTTTACATGTTTCAGACGTAATACATATTGGAGGCGAGCGGGCTTTACCGTGCCATATTGCATCGCGTGCAGCTGAATGAGACCACATGGCTCAAATCTGCTGGGAACCAACATGAAATCTGCCCCTGCGGTGATCATATGGGCCAGAGGAACATTGAATTTTGCTACGCCGCGGGCCTTCGTTGGATAAAGTTGCTCCAGCTGCTCAAGCTGCTTCTCCATATGCTTCTTCCCTGTGCCCTGTATGATGAAGATGGCATACAACATAATCACTCGGCTCGGTAGGCTCCCTACGGAGGCTGGTTACTGCAAGTTCTTACCAGGACAATGATTTGGACATCCTCATCGATAAATTGTGGGATGGCTTGAGCTAGAATATCTGATCCTTTTTGCTCTTCCAGTCTTCCAATGAAGCCTATAACAGGTACATTCCTGTCAACAGGCAAACCCACTTCGGCTTGCAGTGCTTCTTTTAACAGAGGCTTGGCGACCATCGCCTGCAAATTTCTGGTGCTTTAATAATCTGTTTGTGGTATTGAAGCCATGACAAGCCAACCAAATCAACTACAATTTATCTATCGGATTCTTACAGTCTCAGAATCGTATTTGACAGTGGTGTACTTGTCCTTTGCGGGGTTCCACTCTTGAACATCCATGCCATTGACTATTCCTTGGATGCCTCTCGTGCGCAGGACGTTATCCAGCTCGACACCTTTCTCTTCTCCGGAAACAAGTTCTACAGCGTAGTGCGGACTAACTGTTACGACTATATCAGATTCTAGTATCCCGGCCTTCATCCAGTTTATTTTTCGTCCTGTGACAGGTTTCACGTATCTGCAGATAAAGTAACAAAACAAACTCAAGTAAGCAACTGAAATCAGCCATGAAGTGTTATGTGCTCGATCAGTTAAGAGAAGATCCAGGAAAGAGTAGCACCCGTCCATAAAATCGAAAGATCCCCGAAAATGGTCTGGCAGGTTAAGAAATGAGAAATCTGAGAATGCAAATCTGCCTTGGTAAGCAATGTTGTGAATGCAGAAGGCAACCTGACACCATCAAAAGCATTGAAGTTTTTATAGAATTTACTTCTTCCACAAAGAAAGGCCTCGATTCTACGGGCATTCACTCGTCGAGAGATAAAATGCTGCGCCTACCTTGGCGTTTTGATAGATCCCTCTGGACTTGTACATGGTTTTCAGGTAGCAAGGGAGCAGAGCAGTATGCCAATCATTTGCAACGAAGACGACATCCTCGCCTGCATGCCGAAAAACTTTTGACTCCGAACATTTCGTGCATTAAATCGCAAGTGTAAGTACTGAACCAAAGAAAGTGGCACACCGTACGGTCCGGAGAAGTAGTTGTTGTTGTTGAGGTTTAAGATTCGGGGTGCTTCTAGGGCTGCCTGCAAATTGCAGTTTCAGGTCCGATCAATGTATCATCTCACAACAGGTATAGTTTCTTCAAGACAATGGCTATGGACTTCGCTATTGTGAAGGAATGGTCAATGCAAAGATAAACTTACCTGACAAAACAGACTGAACCGAAGTTGGTTATTTTTGTAATCTAGTCCGGCTCGAGGACCGTAGACTTTGGATCCAGTTTTCCCCCATACCTTGCAAATGTAGTAGATCAACAATGACAATTAAGTTATGATTCCCTCAGTAGCTATAGTAAAAGTGGTACCTTCTCAAGGAACCATGGATGATCGAGAAAAACGCGATCAACTCCCCGCTTGAAGCAGTGGAAGAAGCCAACAACTTCTGTATGAACACCAACTTTGACCTGTTTCGATGAAGAGGCATGCAGGGAGAGAGTTCAGAAGGACTTAATTGAAGCATGGAGATGATCAACAGAGGCCTAAAATGGTCACCTCAACTTGCACATTGGTATCCCAGCAATCCTTGTACTGATCGTAGCGCGGCGCAATTGTCATAACCCGATGCCCTCTTGCCTGTAAACCAAGCACGGAATTTAGCAGTTGGAAAGGAAACTGTGATTCAAGGCATCCCAGCTACTTCACCACAAGATCAAGATGCATTACAGCCATAGCCGGTGGCAGCCCGCCAAGAACATCGCCGAGCCCGCCAGTTTTGCTCCAGGGACCGACCTCTGTCCCCACAAATACTATGTTCATTCCCATCGCGCATTTAACAACTGCGAATCGCCTGGCATTCTCGCTCGTGTTCATCGTCTTTCCCGATTTGCAGGCGGTCGTCTTCAGACTGGTCCTCATGTTTCGCTGGTTCAAACGAGCATTGTTCTGCATCCACTTCCCATTTTGCAGCCACAGAGCTTTCGGATTGGAAACATTCCCTCCGGAGCTGACATGGGAGACTTTTGAGACCAAGTGTGAAGCGGACAGGGTTGCCATTCTTAACACTCTTGGTAATAAACTGGAAAAGAAAACAGACCACAACTGAATTTTCTTCACTCAAAGGGATCAACAAAATTCAACAGGCACGCGGTCAGAACCCGGGGCTCCTCTCACTACATGGGAACTAACGATTTCATGTTCTATTGCACACTCCCCACAAGGGTTCTTTTCGCCCCCTTCCTCACGGTACTATATTTCACTATGATACTAAAACACCGTTAGGAAACCAAATAAGCAAAACTTAATGCATTGCGTGGCCATTTATAAACGAGAGAAGCTTATTGATTACCTCTTTTATAGCAACAACTTGCTAGTAGATGTCCGAATGTTACTTTTTCGAGTTCTCCGACATTGGAGGAGCTGGTCGAGCAGTTCTTGAGGCAGTTGCATGTAGGACCCACGAATCATACGTGGCAGCCCCGCAGTGGGCGTTTTCCTTGACGGATTGCGTTCGAGGGCTGAGGCTATGGGATAACGCACGTGCGGATTCCAAAGTGAAGTTGGAATATGCCGGAAATTCGTACGACAAATAACGGAACATAAACCTGAACCACTCTTTTTTATAGAAATGACTGCCAAGATGTAATTCATATCGAACACAACAGTTTCTATCCTAAATTCCTTTGTCGGAAGTGTCAAATCTATTCCAAACAAGTTTTAGCGCATTGTTAGAACTTGAAATCCGTTGGAGCTAGAATTTTGCAATTGGTAGCGAGCCTATTCACGACCGAGATTCAACGGAATAAAATTAATTTAGTAGACAATTATGACTAACGCGGAATAAAATGAGGTTCAAAGAGCTCTCAGTGTTGTTGTTTAAAAAAAGCCTGCAATGCCGGAAAAATTACGAGTATCGAGAACGTCCTGGAAAATTGAAAATATTTTTTGACTCAAACATCGGATTTATGAAGTTAAGAAAACAGATTTATAACTTTGCGTGTCTATTGGTCAGGAATATGTTAAAAACCCGATTTTAAAAGTCAAGTATGAAAGTTGATAACGTTAAGCCGTTAAGGGCGTTGACAATCCTCCTGCTCCCGCGCCGGGCCCGTGGTACTCTGTTTTGTCTGACAATTGCCGGGCCTAAGCCTTTTATAAGCCCATCATGAACCCAAAATGATAATTGCTGGACTGCCTAGCATCCTAATGAGAGTGGATTGCGTCAGAGTGAAAGGACCACTCCGGACTATTTGGACTGAAAGTAACGATAATGACTTATCCCGGTTACAACAATAGCATGTCTGGTCACTAATAATGACACGCGGATACGATAATGGCATATCTAGTTATCGATATTGGCATGTCGGTGATCTCCTATCACGCGCACGCTTTTTTATTTTTGTCCCTGTATTTTAACTTTTTTACAAAAAAATCTCCGTGTATCCTTTGGTCCAAATAGTTTAGAATGGGCCAAATTCCAGACTCAATCCAACCCTATCCTAATTCATCGACAATCAATAGCAGGACAAAGTTTTTCTAGTTTAATAATGCAGTAAGCACGTGTTCCTGACTTGGACCTGAAATGAGATGCGTACAAGAGCATGCTGATCTTCTCCCTCGAAGGTTCCAAAACCAGACGTGGACGACTTGTCCAAGTAGATCTAGTCCACTCCAGAACGACACGTAAATAACCTGCCACCTAGCCTACCTGCCTTCCTCCTAGTGGTGCCACTTGGAGCAATTTTTTAAGTTAAGTCTCAAGATTTTTTTGTTGAGTCAGTTGACCTACTGCAAACAGTCTCATAATTTACTTAATCCGATTGATTTTTTTTAATATTTAAGATGACGTATTTTGAGCTCTCAAACCGACAATTCTTGTAGTAGTTCCTAATATTATCCTAAAAAATAGTAGTTCTTGATAAAAAAATAGGGAAAAGTTCACTTTAGTACCCTGTGGTATCGACCAAAATCACTTTAGTACCCTGTGGTAAAAAACTGATCAATCGAGTCATACTTATTCTAATTAACATCAAAAAGGGCCTCGGGCAGCTGCCCGGAGCTGCCCGAACCTACCCGAACCCTGTCCGGGCTACGTGGCCAGCCACGTCACCATTTTTGATGATGTGGCGCCACGTGGACATCCATCTCCTCCTCCTCCTCCGCGTCCTCCTCCTCCTCCTCCGCGTCCTCCTCCTCCTCCCCGCCTCCTCCTCTCCACGTGGCGCCACGTCATCAAAAATTGGTGACGTGGCTGACCACGTAGCCCGGGCAGAGGTCGGGTAGGTTCGGGCAGCTCCGGGCAGCTGTCCGAGGCCCTTTTTGATGTTAATTGGAATAAGTATGACTCAATTGATCAGTTTTTTACCACAGAGTACTAAAGTGATTTTGGTCAATACCACAGGGTACTAAAGTGAACTTTTCCCTAAAAAATATTCAAAACTTTTTGTGTGGTAAGTATAAGTATTCATAAATAACACACTCAGAGATGAGCAATATCCTCACGCATTGGCCACGTCTCTCACACTGCAACTAGTGGACGGCGAAGGAGAAACTTTATTATAACGAAGTCAAAGGTAACCTCAAAATCGGGAACCTTAATATTTTGTGTTTTCTCCAATTTGTATACAATACTTGTTTAAAATATTTGACCAAATGACATAAATTTATTAATAAGGTGTTAAAAAAATTCGGTGAAATATTTTAAAATTATAAAATAGTAGTGTGAAACTGTGCGAAATCACAAAATACTACAGTAGAATTTTACCAATACCTAAATTTATGTAACTAAATTTAAATTTAACTTAATAAATAAACTTTTTAATGCGAAAAATTACAAAAAAACGTAGAACAGAAGAACATAGACTGAGTCAACGGTCCAAAGACGACCAGCCAAGTCAGCCGTAAGAACGCCGCGTTTGGCTTTGACCAAATTCCAGAAGTTTCCACATCCTAACCAGCAACTTCCTCTGTCTTCCACCCCCTCAATATATACCCTCCCCGCCTCCTCCCGATTCTCTCATCAACCAAACAAAATCACACAAACTTGCAATTGTAATCCCATCAAACCAAACAAGGACCAATCTCTCTCTCTCTCTCTCTCTCTCTCTTCAGACAAAAGCCAAGTAGATGACGACGACGTCGATGTTCAGCTCGTTCGAAGCCTTCTCCTTCGAGTCATCCTTCGGCCAGAAGATGAAGTCCCTGATGGGTCCTCCTCGGTCTCAGCCGGAAGGGAACAAGCCCAGTGGAAGCGGCGACGGTGGTGCGCCGTCTCCGGCCGGTGACACTACCAGCCGGCGGTCGTCTCCGCCGCCGCCGAAGCAGCAGAAGAAGAGGTTAAGGCCCAGGTTCGCTCCGGAGCTGGACGGGCTCCACTGCTTCGAGACCATCATTCCTTATTAAGGAAAATTAAGGACAGGCTATTTTGATTATGTATATATTCGATCATTATTTTGGACAGCTCCAATTGTGATTGTATAAATTCAAAGGAAATTTTTGTCGTCAATTAATTTTGTGTTTTCTCCAATAATATTATAGGATGATTGAACCCTAATTTTGTTGCCTAATCTCGGCTTTTTTTAACAATCCTCAGTTTTGTCGACTTAATTTTTGTCATATTTTTTAAGCTAAGTTATTCGGAATCGAATTTAGCAAATATAATTAAAACCCATTTAGCGTAGGTTCTTGAATCGCCGGTCCGCGCACAGCCATATGCCTGTCCGACATCAAATTTATTCGCGAAAAGAAAAATATAGAAAATACGGTTAATTTATACATGAATAAATTTAAGAAAAGATCCTAAAGGCAGGAAAATTGATGCAAAGAATGAGATATAAATGTCCTAAAAAGTATATTCTCATTGTAAAAAATATAATAAAAAGTATATACCTTGAGCAATTTATCCTAAATCGGAAAGACGAACAATTTTTGTACGCTCAGGTTCGTTGTGTTCGTCTTTCCTTATTTTTTTTTGAGAAAGTCTGGTCAACCGACAGGTTTCCAGCTTAACCAAGTTGTCAAATTCTAAGTACTTAAGAGCACATTATTAGCTTGACCAAAAATAAAAGAGCACATTATTAGAATAGTTTTATGGCATATAAAAATTGTTCTAATTTGTTGAGAATTTCACATCGGTTAAAATACGAGTGTGGGGTAAGTTTATAAATGTAGAAAATTCATCGACTCATTGTCTTAAAGTTTTGAGTTGGATATGGAGATTCTAATATGATATCAGAGCGGGTTGATCCCGTGCCCATTGTTGAGCTCGGACAATCCCCATTTCTCGCACTTAGTACTTAAGTGGACAATAATTTGAAATTTTTTTTATCTGAGTATCCTATTCAGATTTAAAAAATTGGAAAAAGTCTACTTAAATATCCTGTGGTATCTCGAAAAATCAAGTTAGTACCCTGTAGTTTAAAAATTAAAATCAATTAGAGGCTAGGGCAGCTGCCCGGACCCTACCCGTCCTGCCCGGTCACTCGGATCAGCCACATCATAATTTTTATGCTGACATGGCGCCACGTGGCATCCCTTTTTCCCTCCTTCCCCTCTCTTTCTTCCCTCTCTCTCCCAATCAAAAGCTTCAAGCTCAGAGTCGGGAAAGGGAAGGTTGGCGGCTGCGACGAGCAACGAAACCCAAATCGATTCAAATTGTCATGCCAATTAAATATGGGCAAATTACTCTCACATCCCTGAGGTTTGGTCACCCCCCCCCTAGGGTCCCTGACTTTTGGAAAATGATTGTCCCGTCCCTAAGTTTTGACGATAATAGACTCTCGGGTCCCTGGCTGATGTCATCGGCTCTTTTTTATTTTTGGTCATGAAAATGACCAAAATACCCTTAAACAAAAAATAAAAAAATTCACCTTCTTTAACCTTTGACCAAGAACACCAACAACCAAAAACTAACTCAAAAATAAGATCAAACTAACCAAAATCAAGAACACAACCAAGAACATCAAGAAAAAAAATTTTGATTAACTAATCGGAGCTAAACTAACAAAAGATGCTCGTTTTATTCCTCTACTCAGAGTCTCCTCCACTAATAAAACTTATAATTGTAAGATGAGATCAAACCCCCAGAGAAAAAAAAAACCCTCAATTCCATAAGTTTAGCAAAAAAAATCCAACAACCATTCCAAAGGCAAAAGACCAAGCGAAGAAATCAAGAGATGGGTTCGCCTCAGAATCAATCGTAACGTCCATGGAGCCCAGAAAGAACGAATCTTTCCTCTCCTCTTCTGGGTGTGTTAGAGTCGGCTATATGCGTAAGAGAAAGGGACGTAACTGGTTTTAGGACCGGCCGGATGGTTCCAGAGAGCTTGAAGCTTGGAAGTCGACATCTCTTTCTTTGGGCCTTGGACAGCTTAGGAGGGAGGCGACGATGAGGAGGGGTGGGAGATTAGGTCTTCGATCTGGATGGACCGGACTCTCGATAACGAGGTTCGAATTCATGATCTTTATTTCTGAATTTTCTTAATTTTTTCATGAAATTTAGATTAGGTCTCAAGCTGAATTGTTGGATGATTAGTTAATTAATTTTTTTTATTGTTCTTGATGTTCTTAGTTGTGTTCTTGATTTTGGTTAGTTTGATCTTATTTTTGAGTTAGTTTTTGGTTTTTGGTGTTCTTGGTCAAATGTTAAAGAAGGTGAATTTTTTTATTTTTTGTTTAAGGGTATTTTGGTCATTTTCATGACCAAAAAATGAAAAAAATAGCCGATGACGTCAGCCAGGAACCCGAGAGTCTATTTCGTCAAAACTTAGGGACGGGACAATCATTTTCCAAAAGTCAGGGACCCTAGGGGGAGGGTGACCAAACCTCAGGGACGTGAGGGTAATTTGCCCATTAAATATTCATGTGACTGAACCCAATCTCCGCGTTCTTCATCGAGATTACTATTGGCCATAAAAAATCCTAACCAACTCGTCAATCGTTGATCTAGGTTTTTTGCTTGTCAAGAATTTGGGGTAAAATTGGGGTCGGCCGGCGATGCTCTCTGATTTGGTTTAATTCATTAGGTGGAGGAAGAAGATGCCTTCATCTCCGTTCAACGCCGTTCGTCGTTCTCAGTTCCAAGAACCCGGTCAAGACGAGGCGAGACAGAGACAGAGACAGAGGTCGGCTGGGCTTGTAATCGGAAGAGATGCCCTTGCAGCGGCGGTCATGGTCGCCATCTCGTGAAGGCCAGAATCACAGAGGCGTGGGAGCCGTTGCTGTTGTCGTTGTTGGAGGCGAACCAGAAGCCGAGATCGTCGTCGTCGTCGTTGGCAGCGGTTGTCGCCTGGGAGGCCATGACCTGAGCGAGCCGCTGGGCATCGGCCTTGACCTCTATCCCGCCTGGGAGGCCATGACCTAGGGTAAGCCGGGGACATCGCCGGTGAGGATCCGTTGCTGGTCGATCCCCCACTCCACTGCCGCGCGTACACTGGACTCCCCACCCTCCTCCGATTTATTCCCTTTTAGATATTGAGAAACGTAATTAAATGAATTTTTGGTGAAAATTTATTTAATTAAGTTCGCTATTTGGTTTGCTTGCTAGTTATACTCATTGTTTCCGTTTTGGGAAAATAATTTCTGGGTTAAGAAGAAGAAGAAGAAGAAGAGAAGAGGGGGAGAGAGAGAGAGAGGGGAAAGGGGAGGAGAAATTTGTCCATTTGGTGCCACATCATCAGAAATTTCTGATGTGGCTGATCCGAGTGGTCGGGTAAAGTTCGGGCAGGACGGGTAGGGTCCAGGCAGCTGCCCGGGCCTCTAATTGATTTTAATTGGAATAAGTTTGACTCAATTGATACGTTTTAAACCACAAGGTACTGACTTGATTTTTTAAGATACTACAGGATACTTAAGTGGACTTTTCCCAAAAAAATTTGAATGTGTGGGGATACCTCAAAACTAATAAATTAAAGCAAGAAGAAGTGGAGGCGTAAAAAGTAAAAACAGAAGAGGCGCATCGAAGCCTAAACCCTGCCGGACAGTGAAACCCTCAAAACCCTATTTTTGGAACAAGCAGAGGAGGAGGAGGAGAGAGAGAGAGAGAGAGAGAAGAGAGTTGGTATTAACAGAGGAGACGAACAAAGGTCGAGAAGAGAGAGAGAGTTGTAGAGTAAAGAATGAAGATAGAGGAGGTTCAATCGACCGTCAAAAAGCAGCGAATCGCCACTCACACCCATATCAAAGGCCTCGGCCTCCACGTAAGTCCTCTCTTTCTTCCCCCCCTTTTTCCTCGCTATAACAATTATGTCTGTTTTGTAACAAGGAAGTTCATTGCTTGCTCGTGGATATGTATGAACCAACATCAAACACCTTGTCGGTGCCGAGCTGGGTTCTCTGGGTATTTGTTTTGCCTGATGGGAACTGGGTCAAAATCTCATCTTGGTCTGTCGGAGATTGAAGGGGAACAAGTTTCTATGTCTGATTTTGTGGATAGATGCTATATAATTTTCGTATAGAGGCGAGTATTTTAGTAGTTGATTGTGGTATCTTATTTTTGTGCAGCAAAACGGTTACGCCATCGAATTTGCTGCCGGGTTCGTGGGCCAGAAGGAAGCAAGGGAGGGATGTGGCCTTGTGGCTGATATGATTAGGCAGAAGAAAATGGCCGGTCGGGCTCTTCTACTGGCTGGACCTCCCGGCACTGGGAAGACTGCTTTGGCGCTTGCCGTTGCTCAGGAACTTGGAAGCAAAGTTCCTTTCTGTCCGATGGTGGGGTCGGAAGTATACTCAGCAGAAGTGAAGAAGACCGAGGTTCTAATGGAAAATTTCCGAAGGGCTATTGGCCTTCGCATCAAGGAAAATAAGGAAGTCTATGAAGGAGAGGCAAGTTTAGAAGCATGCTGAGTTTCCAAAGATTAGAAATTCTTATTTTCATGTTCCCCCCTTGTGATGCCTAGTTATGATTTGTTTGATCTGTTGTTTCAGGTGACCGAGCTCTCTCCAGAAGAAACAGAGAGTCTCACCGGTGGCTATGGTAAAAGCATTAGCCACGTAATTATTGGACTGAAAACTGTCAAAGGAACCAAGCAACTGAAGTTGGATCCTACTATTTATGATGCTCTAATTAAAGAAAAGGTGAGACCTTTTGAGGACATTGCACCCCGTGATCTTACACTCCTTGTTTTTTATTGTCCTTCTGATTGAGGGAATAAATGCACGTTGTCTGTTTATGGCCCATCGAGAGCTCCTGCACTGCATAAGCTTTTACTGCATGATCACTTCTAATTTGTTTGGCCTTAACACTAGGTTGCTGTTGGTGATGTCATTTACATTGAGTCAAACAGTGGAGCAGTCAAAAGAGTTGGTAGGAGTGATGCCTTTGCTACAGAATATGATCTTGAAGCAGAAGAATATGTCCCACTTCCCAAGGGAGAGGTTCACAAGAAGAAAGAGATTGTCCAGGTATCATATGAAATGTTTCATCTATTTAAATATGAGCTTCTGGGCTGTATTGTTTTCAATCCGTTATCGACTGACTACGTATAGAGCGTTCTTATCATATTGCATAGTTCTTTAGTTTTCAGCAAGAAACATTGAGTTTAGTCTGCGCTGTAGAAATAATAAATAATCCATCTTTGTTGTAGCTTAAGTTTGTTCCTTTGAAGTTGAAGCTCAATTGTTTTGGTAGCTCTAGGGTAATGGACCATGGTGGTTGATTGCTTATTATTGGAACTTGTATGAAGTTCAGCTCCCCATGGTGAAATTATTGGCACGTGCTTCATTTTTCAAACCCTGTGCTACCGCTTTTCTTGCATATTTTTCTGTTTGGTTTGTGAAGTTGTTGATTTGGTG
Organism: Hypericum androsaemum; assembly: GCA_963995505.1. NCBI lineage: Eukaryota > Viridiplantae > Streptophyta > Magnoliopsida > Malpighiales > Hypericaceae > Hypericum > Hypericum androsaemum. The sequence continues at coordinate 16,872,135 of OZ023182.1, forward strand.
GCCACAATAGCTCTTTTAGCTCTACTGATATTATCCTTTTCTTATCAGGATGTAACCCTGCATGATTTAGATGCTGCGAATGCAAGGCCTCAAGGCGGCCAAGATATAATGTCGTTAATGGGCCAGATGATGAAGCCTAAAAAGACAGAAATTACTGACAAGCTAAGGCAGGAGATTAATAAGGTAAAGAACAATATTAGTGGTTTCAGAAGCTAGCAAGGTTATATGAGGGTCTCTCCACACATGGAAATGAAAAGTGTGTTGATTGACATTATGAAGCAGATACTTTGTGCGTAGTTCACCGTTAAATGACTCAGAGACACGATTTTTGGCATGACCAGGGACATTATGAAGCAAGTTAGAGTCTTCTAGCTGTTTAGTAAAAGCACGGTACATAATTCAGTTGCACAACGATACTGTCCTTAGCATATCCTGTAAAAAAATTGAAGTTTTGTTGGCACCAAAAAATAGTTTGAAGCTTTTTAATGTTGAATGTGGATAAAATTTGTACTGTGGTGTTATGTACAGGTTGTGAACCGGTATATTGATGAAGGCGTTGCAGAGCTTGTCCCAGGAGTGCTGTTCATTGATGAGGTTCTTTTCTTCTTTGCTAATTGATGCGCTATTGGTTATCGTCTTAATTTTGGGATCTAAAACTTCCAATGGCAGGTGCACATGCTTGACATGGAGTGCTTTTCGTACTTGAATCGTGCCTTGGAGAGCTCACTGTCTCCAATTGTGATCTTTGCTACAAATAGAGGAATATGTAACATAAGGTATGAGATTTTTGGTTACAATCTTTACTTTGTTTATGTGGCTTGTAAGCAAAAAATGTTTTGGTAAGCAAATGCAAAGACCAAGTGACCAACTGCTATATATAAAGCGTAAATAGCCAACTAAAATGTTTGTTGCGGTCATTTTGGCGTTTTAGCTTTTTACCACCAATAATCTAAACAATATCTTGCCACTATTTTAGCTTTACTTCTACTTATCTTTTGTTTTCTTATGGTTGCTGTGTGTACGCACATATCTATATAACATAAGAAAGAAACTCGAATTCGGAGCTTCATTGGTGAGACCATGTTTTTTGAAACTTCATCTGCATTTAGAATATCTTCGACCATATGGCTTTGTTTATTATTCAAAATCAAATTGCTCCAAGAAATTAGTTTACTAATTAATAACAGTACAGCCATTATTCATAATTGTTCAATTCATGGTGTTACTAATGACTTGATCGAGTTTGCTTAGTGGTTCTGTAGTTTACTAATGACTTGATTCATATTCTTTTGGCCTTAATGACTGCAGATTTTCTACACTTTTTTTATTTATAAATTAAGTCTGCATCAAGTCCTTGGACTTTCTTTTGTTGGGCTTTAGAATCTTTTCCGACAATCGCCACATGTATTTTACAGAACAATTTCATAGTCTGAGAAATATCTGTTTTCTCTGAAACTTCAATTGTGTGACCAACGGCTAATAAGGCATGAATTGATCATAGCTACAAAATGTACGGGCTTGAAATCTAATTATGGTTCAAGGTCAAACCTCCAATTTGTTGAACTACAAGTCCTGCATGTTTCTCCCTTCTTTGCGATATCTGATGTAGTGAAAGATTCAGGAAGTGCTCGCACGTCTCAATAGCTTGCAATCATTCAATTAGAGCAGGTCCAGGATTGCCCACTGATGGTTCTTTGTATTGTGTACTTGACATTCAACGATGTTTACATCGCAGGGGAACCGATATGAATAGTCCGCATGGCATACCTGTTGACTTACTAGACAGACTAGTCATAATCCGAACGCAAGTTTATGGTCCTGAAGAAATGATAAAGGTTTATAGGCCTGAATCTTCTGTTGATAATTCACCTTTACTCATAGTTACTTGCCAATTCACAACTAATCTGTTACTGTTGGTTACCAGATTTTAGCAATCCGTGCTCAAGTAGAGGAGCTCGTTATTGATGAGGAAAGTCTTGCACTCCTAGGAGAAATTGGATTGAAAACATCCTTGAGGTTGTTATTGACCGCACAAATTTGTGTTTTTCATTAAGTCGGTCTCATCGTTCACCTGCATAACTAGTAGTTTTCTGCGTGCAGGCACGCAGTTCAGCTTTTATCTCCTGCCAGCATTGTGGCAAAGATGAATGGCCGGGAGACAATTTGCAAGGTAACATTCTGATCATAGAATATTATCGGATTCTTTATAGCTTGTTCGATTGTTGTCTGCCTTGTGATTTTACATTAATTTTGACATGTTTTGGGCTCTCCAGGCTGATCTCGATGAAGTGTGTGCTCTCTATCTGGACGCCAAGTCTTCGGCGAAGGTGCTGCAAGAGCAACAAGAGAAGTACATCTCATGATGGGTCGGTCATACGGGGGCATTGCGTGTAAGAATGTAGCTTCGAATGAAGTTTGTGAGGCACATTGTCTAGGAGTTCGGCAATAGCGCGCCTTATGCGGTTCGTGAACGTGCTCAGTCGGAGCAGTTGTCGATCGGCTTCCGACATCGTGGCAGCCTGATTTGCCTGAAACTCTTTGTCCATTGCATGAAATGAGCAAAACTACGAGGTCTGGTTTGTTCAAGTATAGCCTATGATTATCTACCATCACCACCTCACTTTTCTGTTGATGGCCAACTTAAAAGGTTTCATTTCCAGCAAAGTAGACCAAAGCTCTCAAAAACACTCCCGGCAAATATATTTGGACTGCCTCTCGCGGGACAAAATGGGATCTGACTACGACACCCCTAAACCCAAACACCAAAAATGATCTGTTAGATTTGATCCGGTAAAATGTCTATTATTTTCTAAATCTAAGCAAATTTTACTGCAAATATATTTGCTATATCCACGTTAAACTCTACTAAATTTTAATATTTTTGTCGAGGCCGCTAATGCCGGAGAATTACTGATCCAAAAAAAAAAGGGGAAAATATTCACAAAGACAACCCAAGTTGCATAGAATCAAGGATAAGACATGGGAGAGAAATTCGGATCTTTTTGTGTGTGGACGGTGCACGACCCCACTTTATGTTCCACGTAATTCATCTCCAATTGGATTAGACACTTTGGACCGCCTTTTCTTCCTTCCACTTTACATGAATCGAGTAAATATCGTCGGGGTGGAATTAAAGTTTGTTAACATTTGTATTAACAAATAAAAGAATGATAATAATATTAATTGATATAATTAAAAAATTATATACTTAATTAATTAATAAATAAAACAAAAAAATAAGGGAAAAGTCCACTTTCGTACCCTGTGGTATCGACCAAAATCACTTTAGTACCCTGTGGTAAAAAACCGATCAATCGAGTCATACTTATTCCAATTAACATCAAAAAGGGCCTCGGGCAGCTGCCCGGAGCTGCCCGAACCTACCCGCTCGCTGCCCGGGCCATGTGGCCAGCCACGTCACCAATTTTGGTGACATGGCGCCACGTCACCAATTCCTCCTCCTCCTCCTCCTCCTCCTCCTCCTCCCCTCCTCCTCCTCCTCCTCCTCCTCCTCCTCTTCTCCTCCTCCTCCCCGCATCCCCCTCCTCCTCCGCGTCCCCCTCCTCCTCCGCGTCCTCCTCCTCCGCGTCCCCCTCCTCCTCCTCTCCTCCTCCTCCCCACGTTGCCCTCCTCCTCCGCGTCCTCCTCCTCCCCGCGTCCTCCTCCTCCCCACGCCCCCTCCTCCTCCGCGTCCTCCTCCTCCCCGCGTCCCCCTCCTCCTCCCCGCGTCCTCCTCCCCCTCCTCCTCCTCCCCGCGTTCTCCTCCTCCTCCTCCTCCTCCTCCTCCCCGCGTCCCCCTCCTCCTCCTCCTCCTCTCCGCGTTCTCCTCCTCCTCCTCCTCCCCGCCTCCCCCTCCTCCCCGCCTCCTCCTCCTCCTCCTCTTGGTGACGTGGCTGGCCACGTGGCCCGGACAGCGGGCGGGTAGGTTCGGGCAGCTCCGGGCAGCTACCCGAGGCCCTTTTTGATGTTAATTGGAATAAGTATGACTCGATTGATCGGTTTTTTACCACAGGGTACTAAAGTGATTTTGGTCGATACCACAGGGTACGAAAGTGGACTTTTCCCAAAAAATAAATGCGGCACTTTAAAAATACAATAGTTTGTTGTACCACTTTTTCGGCTTCCCTCAAAAATCAATCTTTACTCGTCATTTCCTGTTAATAATCCCTTGCTTAGCTTCCCGACCAAGGCATCCCACATTCCTTTGCTTTACTCTTTTTGTATCTTTCCTGTTTTTATATAAATTCGAGCTCCGGTTCGTGTCCGTTTCAAATAGCAAGGCAGGTCATTACTTGTTGGGGTCTTCTTCTTCCTCCTCCAGCTGGGCAATGGGTATAGGAGGAGCTTTGTCTCTGACGTTACCTGCCCTTCTCTCCTTAGCTGGGGCTCATTTCTTCGACGGAATCCAATCCAAACCTCAGGTGACTAACCTGGGATGATATGTTATAATTTTCGTATCTAACCCAAAACTTTTTTTCACAAATGTATCTAGCGCCAGATCGTTAGACTTATTTTCGGTATCTAAATACCCGGTGATTTCGATGTCATTTCTTCAGGAGGTAGGAGCCGGAGTGCGATCACCCGATACGAATATGGGGAAGAAGGTCGTGAAGAAGGATGCCAATGCAAACAACAGGACGCTGAAGCCAGCCCCACAGTTTGATGGACTAAATTGTTTCGAAACATTTATAGGCCACTAAAATGCATTATACCTCATATTAAGATGAAGTTCCCTAATATTAATATGTTACTTGGTGTTAATTTCTTTCTATCCTCGTGCTCATGTGATAGGAGATTAGCAAATGTTTGAGACAAGGTTTAATTAAGACCATTGTCTCACTATATATACATAGTAGAATTGTTACAATAACACACATCATTCACAACGAAGAATTCCTCGAAAAGTTGACGATGACTAATTCTTTTTCGAATTCAAAAATTGAATCAATTCGGTCTTATGTATTCGCGAAAAACCTACTAAAGAACGTGAGAAATGGCCGAGTGTTAAATTGTTAATAGCATTGGTCTTGAAAACTGGTCGCTGAATTTCTTAAATTATATCCCTTCATTAATCTTTGAGACAGTATTCACTTGCTAATAATGAAGTTTAATACATTAGCCAAGAGCTCATCCTTATCCGGCTAACTTTGTCTTTATCCTATGTCTTAACCAAGGTCAGACTCTATCTACTACCTAGTATCCGTATTTCAAGAATCGCAGAGCGATTCCTAGATCCAAAGCTTGCATATACCGGTTTTCTCTGTCATTTGATGTCTGCAGAAAACCTGATAAAAATTGCCATAGCTGAACCTGTGCATGAATCATGCGAATCGCCATCCGGCAGAGTATATTCGGACCCGAACGAGCCAACTCAAGGTTATTCCAACTACTGGACTCGTACTCTCTTGCCAATATTTGCAAATCTTCTCGCCACGCCAAAGATAAACGTCTTGGTCAAGAGACCTTGGTCGATGCTGCACGCGAGGACAACCGCGCCTCCGATAATCAGGAACTTTGCTATGTTCGGACTGGGGGGATTTTCTGAAGCATCCACTGATTCCGACTCCGATGAACCATCTCCCAGACTTCCCAGAGACCTTAGGAGCTCTAGGTTCACTTTGGTGTTAATTTGCGCCATGAACGCAGACCTGGAGAGTGGCGCACCGGAGGCTCTTGCCTTCTGGTATGCCCGTAAGCCAGGCTCGATCTTCTTGACGGTTCCCCACATTCCCTGGCGAACACCAAGTTTCGCTATCTCCCATGGGATACCCATGTCCTCATGATGATAAAGCAACACCTCGCAAGCTGTCAGCTGACCATCACCTCTTCTCGATTCCACTAGATAATCATTATAAGAGAGCGTTAAATGGAGTAAGAGATTCCGACCAAAAAAGGATGGAATAAGAGATGTGTCACAGAAAAATACAGAGTTAAACACCTCCCAATAAAAAAACTTCCAATTTTTTCCAATGATTTCAGGTTACCTAGAATGATATTTCAAAGATAAGATGAAGGCGGACATCCTTTACCTGCTCGAATAAACCAACTAGAGTAGTACAGGTCAACACGTCTTGGTTTGTCCCGCCTTGGAACAGAAGAACCAGATGCTCCCTGAAATTCCATAGAAGTAGATACTCATCATGATATGATACAGTCCATAGGAAATGATGACGATAACAAAGAAACAGTCAAGACAAGAGAAATGACACTGAGCCTGCAGTATATTCCCACCTTAACCTTTCTTACTAATGCATCAGTTAAATTTAAGCAAGGTTCGGCTACCAGTCAACATAATGCGGCATAATAGTCCAAAACCGACGGCACAACAGACAGGTTTACATTCTTTCCTTGGATCCCAATGTTACAATGCTTGGAACTACATGTCAATTCTTTCACTTGAATTCTTGCATCTGTAAGTAAGTTCTTATTCTCCAAACATAAATTACTAAATTCTTACCTTTGTCACACAGTAATATGACCTTCCTGACTCCCATATTCGCCTGCCTATTACGTATTCTCTGTCGCTGCAAAAAAATGGAAACTGCACAAAGATAGCATGGAACATGGTTAAGCAGACAAAACTAAGGCATTGGAACAAATGGGCCCAAATTGTAAGAGCAGTGACTTACCTTCCGTATCCACTGTACCAACATAGTTCCCGTCGTGGGACACTCATCTATTATATTAAATGAAGCAAGCATGTCATCCCAGTGCTTCCGAAACTCATCATCCCAAAATAAATCTCTCACTATCTCTGGTGAGGCATCTTCGAAGACAGTTCGACTCCGATACTGAGGAGGACCGTTCTACCAACCACATCGGAGATAATCATTAGCAAAATGAAGTCGGTGTTACAACTTAAACCCAATTTCTACAGAAGTAAATGGAAAGTTCTAATATCATCTGAGTGAAAATAGCACCTGAGAAAGTCTTATACCTTTGGATCTCTCCTCCATGCCTGGTAACTCATGCCAGGAGTGGACCGGTCCATCATATGTATCCAAGCGGGGCCCCCATCTTTGACCTCAACAAGCTTGTATAGATGCTCCAAATCTTCAACTGTCACAAGACCGACGACATTGGATTGCTGCTCTTCATTCAGTTCTGATGTACTAGACATTAAAATCCAAGCAAATAATTACAGTTCAGCATAGCATGACAAAGGATTTGAAGACTGCACTATTTTTGGAATATCTATAAATAACCAACATCTGCTTCTGTTATCCCTAACGGGGATCATTGCTCGGTAAGCATCAATCCAGAACAACATGACTTAACAAATGTAGCCTTACGTAGTTGATTTAAGTGAGCGTGAGTGTCCAGTTTGCCGAAAGTGAAATTTATTCGGATTTTGAGACAGAAACACCAGAGAATCATGTTCTACCGAAGAAAACACATGACATTCACATTCTACCGAGCAGTAGACAATAGCGCAGAAACTCCCTAGGGGTCACAAGACTCTAATAACATGATGCTTCATCTACCATTCGTTTTCATAAAATCCTGGCTGTGCCTTTGCAATCTACCATTTATATGATGCACTCGAAACTCACAAATGCTGAAAATCAACTATTTTGCTCAAACTATCTCGACCATGGCTCTTTCCAATGCAAGCTATTCAGGTTATCTATTACTCAAAAGCTTTCCGAGATAAGTAAACCAAGTTAACAAACCAGAAAATCCGACGAGGTGCTAGTCGAAAAAAGTACCTGCAATCTCCAAATTCCGACGGAGAGGCAGATGGTGGATTCTTATCCACCAGAGAATCCGCCACACTCGGACCCGAAGCAAGACCCTTTGAAGAAGACATACGAGACCAGCGCGGCGAAGATGGCAAAGACGAATCCAGCAATTTCACGACGCGACACGCCAGCTTGTCCGTACTAAAGGTCACCCATTTAGGTTTCCATCCCCATCCCACCGCTAAACCTAACAAGAAAGCTATCCAAACGGCACCTAGGAACAACACCACCTCTGTACATATATCCCACATCGAATGGTTCTCTAAACTCCTATGCCAGGCATCAACTAAAGCCATTATAAAAGCCAATAAAAAACCCTAAAATGGTGCAATTGAACCCAAAGGAAGGATCTTTATTAAATAAAAGAGGAAGGAAAGGAAATTACGAAGTGGGTCTTTCCAGGAGGAGGATAGAGGGGCAAAAGATATCAAACCCGGGAAGAATTCAGCTTCCTGGAAATTGGGTTCTTTTTCTTTCCTTTTAATTGATGATAATAATAATAATAATAATAACCAAAGTAAAGAAAAAAGGAAAGTGAAAATAGGCTCTGGGTCTTTCCAGGAGGAGGAAGAGGTAGAGAAAAATCAAACTCTGAGAAGGAGAAAAAATCACGGAATTCTATTGTCGGCTAGCTGGAGGCCATTAGGGAAGGGAAGGGAAGGATAAGCTTTTGATGAAGACGTGAACGGCGGGAGAAAGGGCAAGGCACGTGAAGCGGGGAAGCAAGTGTCGGCTTTTGGGTGGAGAATGGTTTTGGAAATGGATAATGCGAAATCAAATCACCAAGTAGGTAGACGACGATTTAGGGAGGGGGGAAGAGAACAAGGCTAGTGAAATGGTTTTACATTTGTGGTTCTAATTTCTTTGGGCTGGGAATGGGATTCTATTGACGGGTAATAGGATTAGTGAAGGAAGGGTAACTAATTATCTATTTATTTTTAAGTCAAATTATTGACTCGTTTAAGGGTAACTTTAAACTTTTGCCTTACAAACGATACATAATTCCTTAATTAACTGATAAGAGTGTTGTTTTAATTTAATCAAGTAATTTTTAGTTCGAGTCTTTGAAAATATACCAATGTTAAATACTTGTTGGGAGAACTTTTTCACCTTTCAAAGGTCTCAACTGACACGAATATGAATTAGTTGGCACAATAGTATCCAGATATCAGGTGGCCTAAGAAAAAAAACTCTTGGTAAGGTATTTAATTATTTATTTTTGGAAGTCAAAGTATTGACTGGTTTTGGTACTCTTGCCTTAAATGGTTTTGCTAATTTTTCTTCCGTTCACAGCACTAGTGTTTCTTCCTCCACCCATTGATTAAACTCAAAATGCATAATCTTCTAAGATGGTTAAACTGTGATGGTTAACTAGAAGCTTTTGAAGCAAATGTTCTGGGGCCAGTAAATATATTGGCCCTTCATGGCTGCCGTATTCCTATAATGCATGTGTCACGCCCCGGAAATAGGCATGCCAACCGCCACGGAGTAAAGTTCTCCGTAAGGCTCAATTATTTTCAAGATACATTATAAAAGGCTACATACTCATGTTCTACCTCAATGTTGATTTAAAAGGTTTTGATAAAAACATGGATGTCGTGCAACTCGGTACATGCATCTCCTCCTAGTTCTCAATCCCGAGTCGCCCCTAGTATCTGAGACAGCAGCGCACATTAATGAGGATACGCAACTCAGTAAGTCGGCGACACATATAACACACATTCAAGCACATAACAAGTTATACAAAATATCATATCTCAAATGATATAATAATTCATATATCAAACATTCCCTACAATGACAATTTCAAATCAAGTTGCAATCACATAGAACATAAATTACATGTACGTTGACAAGCTTTTCAGAACGGAAATAGAGGTCACTTAGCCAACTAACTTAGCCAACTAACTTAGCCAACTGACTTAGCCAACTAACTTAGCCAACTAACTTAGCCGTCTAACATATCCACGACGGGATTCTCGTGGGGCCCAAAAAAGTACCCTTCCGTTTCTGCGTTGCGAGCCCAAAAGACAGAAGGGTATCCCCACAAGCCCAGATAATTTCCACACTCCCTATCCATTTGATCACACGCATCTAGGGTTACCCGGTAGCCCATTTGAACGATGCGTATAAACTATAGGGCCCAAAAGGTATGGAAATAATTCCGCCACTCAAAAACAGAACGTACCAGTTGCACATCGAAACTTATCATACACAGAATTCGGACATAAGCATTTCAGATCCATAAACTATATAGACTCATGCAATTTCGAAAATCAGAAAAGTACTACGGATCAAAGAACAATACAGAAACAGATCAAAGCACTACGCATCAAAGAACAATACGAAAATAGATCATAGCACTATGGATCAAAGAACAATACGAAAACAGATCAAAGCACTACAGATCAAAGAATAATACGGAAATAGATCAAAGCACTACGGTCAGAATCTAACCCGGATCATACATGTTTCAGATGAGGTAACCACGAATTTTACTTACCGGCGAAAATCTAGTACTAAGTCTTTTAATATGTACTAAGTCTTTAATCAAAATTCACTATTATAGAAGACAACAGTAGCGGCACCAAATCCATTAATCCCGCAGCACATAACACGCTCGACCATTTATGCATGTACGATCCAATATTAGACAAATACGTTACTACTTTATCTTATAACTGGTGGCTAAAGTAAACAACATGGTGTCCATCTCTTTTTCGGTCAAAGACTCAAAGTCTTATAAATCGAAGTATGCTTTAATGCACAACCTACCATTATAGGTTACAAGTTCAATACCTTACAGTAGCGATAATCCTTTAAAGGTCTCAATATCATACAAGTCCATAACTAAACTAAAGTACGTGACACAGTAGTAAATTCATGAAGATGAAAATAATGTCATTCAATCCTAAATACATATAAACATTAGCATAAAAGAACTTAAGATAGAAACACAGAGACCGACTTACTCATTAAACTGAACCAACACACCATAACGAAACCATCAAAGTAGCAGAAACAATAAACCGACTTACCTTCCTATTTTATTCAAATTTGGATTTCTCAAAGTTGACTCAAGCAGACAGCCTTAGATACTTTTAGACACTTTTAAACGACATCCCCACCGTCAAGAATCTTGCCCATAGTGTTAGGAAAAGAACCCCAAAGTTTTGTGTCAATCCGACAACATTCCACCGTCGGATTTTACAAACAATGATGGCTACTCTTGGGACCTACGAATTTTCTCTCTTTTCTTCCCCCTTAGGGTTTTTCTTTTCTAGCTCCCTTTATATAGACAAGGTCTAACCCTAATTTGGTCAATTACTATTTGGTCTTTTGATCTTATATTATTATCTAAATTAATTTTACGATTCTCACATTCTCTCCCCCTTAAAAGAAAGTTTGTCCTCAAACTTTTAAAAGGAAAAATATGTATTCTTTCTATTTTTTTAATGATTGAAGCACTCTACGTATACGCATAATACTCCTCTTACAAAAATTTTGTAACTTAGTGTCGAGTGACCCATACAAGATTTTTTTTATAGCTTTCGCCCTTTCACTATTTCATGAAGACTTCTCATAATTCATATCATTCCTAACTAACCAAAATTTAATCTATCGTCATTTCATGACCCGCAAATACTTTTTGAACTCAAACTATGATTTTTAATCTTGTATAATCATTAAGACCATAATTGCATATCTCATCATCAAATCATAACCATATTCGCATTGGTGGGACCTCTAATTATATATTAGCACCAAGTGAATCTCACGAAAATATATACTCTGCTTGAAACTAGTAGAAACCATATAGAGCCATATGAAACCACATCATGCTAAGTGAGACCAAACGGAAGTAATATGAAATTAAACGGAGATGTATAAAACTCAACGAACCAACTTATATTCATATAGAATCAAACAAGACCAAGTATAGTCAAACAAAACAAACAGAAAATATCACCCAAAAAAAATCATATAAACCAAAATGTAGAGCCAAAGTAGATACTTGGTAAAGTGAAAGAATAAATGTACATTAATTTGTGATGACTCTTGAAATATAACTCCCATGTAGCGAACCATTCAGCTTACATTAGATGAAAATATTGTTCCAAAATTTTTTTTTTTTAGCAAGGCAATAATCTTGCTCATAAACTATAATATGATGAAATTACTTATAGATGTGGATATCTTATTAAAAGATGATTCCCTATTGCTTTCTTACCCTAACTCTTTAAACTCAATCTCCTATATTTTTAATAGCTGAACATAGTTCGAAATAATTTGATGGGACCGTGTTTATGTATATCTAAGGTTTTTTTTAAATTACGAAAATGACTTCTTCTTCTTTTTTTTGTCAATATTTCTTCAATCGTGCTTATGTAACTAATTAAGTCATTAATATGTAGTACTTACTTAATTAAAAAAATTTTCATTATATACAATATATAAGCAAATAACATTAATTCAAGCTGAAGAATTCATCTAACAAAATAAATCAATCATAAACATTCCCGAACAATTCTTAGTGTAAGTTCATACTAGCAAAATTAATACTCTTGTACGCATAGCAGAAGAACTAAAGCTTTACCAAAACACAATATCATCTTTATGCGCAAGTAATTAAATACACAAGCACATAATTGTAGCATCAAACTATGATATGTAAAAATGCAAGAACTGTACAAATATATATATTACACTCGAAGGTCTATTATTGTACTTTTTAATTAACTATATATATATATATTTTTTAATGATATAAAAGAAAATGGAAATCATCTAAAATATTCTAATTATTCAACTATATTATATATTATATCACCACGTTATTCTTAATTTCTTGTAATCCATTCAATTCAAAAAAAAATTAATGTCGTGACAAGCATATTTCCAAGTACAGAAAATAATTCACAATATATACCTTAAAATGTCATTCACAATTCAAGCAAAATTCATATAATGCCAGTTAACATACTATCATATTTCAAGTAATCAAAACAAGCTCTCATATATATGCAATCAACATTGTTTTCACAATAATTGGCTCTCAATTTAGCACATCTCAAATAATTATTAACGTATATTTTAAACTAGGTCTTATTATTATTAATATTTTTTTAATCCCTCCCATTGAATGCAATGCTATCTAAGATTTTGCAAAGTTTGCTTTTTTTATAACAATTTTCAACAACACTTTTCGAGGGAACGAAAAAAATTCAACCATTATTAACACACAAATATATCAACATTAGAACACAATAAATAATTCAACTTCCATTCAACTAGAAATCGACATTAAGCAACTTTTCAACCAAAATCTCAAGTACTCAAGTTACTCTCTCAACCTCAATGCATGAATGCATTTTTTTAAATAGATTTTTTTTAATGCACTACTGAAAATGACAAAGTCAAACATTTGCTCGAGTATTCTACCAAGGTTATTCGTTCAACCTCAATGCATGCTGAATTTTATTCTATTTATTTTATATAAAGCTCTGATACCATTAAAGTTGTCACGCCCCGGAAATAGGCATGCCAACCGCCACGGAGTAAAGTTCTCCGTCAGGCTCAATTACTTTCAAGATACATTATAAAAGGCTACATACTCATGTTCTACCTCAATGTTGATTTAAAAAGTTTTGATAAAAACATGGATGTCGTGCAACTCGGTACATGCATCTCCTCCTAGTTCTCAATCCCGAGTCGCCCCCTAGTATCTGAGACAGCAGCGCACATTAATGAGGATACGCAACTCAGTAAGTCGGCGACACATATAACACACATTCAAGCACATAACAAGTTATACAAAATATCATATCTCAAATGATATAACAATTCATATATCAAACATTCCCTACAATGACAATTTCAAATCAAGTTGCAATCATATAGAACATAAATTACATGTACGTTGACAAGCTTTTCATAACGGAAATAGAGGTCACTTAGCCAACTAACTTAGCCAACTGACTTAGCCAACTAACTTAGCCAACTAACTTAGCCGTCTAACAGAATAGGACTCCGGAGCCTAACATATCCACGACGGGATTCTCGTGGGGCCCAAAAAAGTACCCTTCTGTTTCTGCGTTGCGAGCCCAAAAGACAGAAGGGTATCCCCACAAGCCCAGATAATTTCCACACTCTCTATCCATTTGATCACACGCACCTAGGGTTATCTGGTAGCCCCTTTGAACGATGCGTATAAACTATAGGGCCCAAAAGGTATGGAAATAATCCCGCCACTCAAAAACAGAACATACCAGTTGCACATCGAAACTTATAATACACAGAATTCGGAAATAAGCATTTCGGATCCATAAACTATATAGACTCATGCAATTTCAAAAATCAGAAAAGTACTACGGATCAAAGAACAATACAGAAACAGATCAAAGCACTACGCATCAAAGAACAATACAAAATAGATCATAGCACTATGGATCAAAGAACAATACGAAAACAGATCAAAGCACTACAGATCAAAGAATAATACGGAAATAGATCAAAGCACTACGGTCAGAATCTAACCCGGATCATACATGTTTCAGACGAGGTAACCACGAATTTCACTTACCGTACTGTTAGAAATTCAGCAACTAGAGAACAAGATCGCACAAAGAACACGGAACAAGAGAATTACGTGGTTCGGCCTAATGCCTACGTCCACGGTGAGAAAGGAGAACTTTTATTGATGGATCCGAGTCACAAAGCTATACAAAACCTTAGGGTAACATGTCTTTATATAGAGACAAACCCTTGGTGTACAAGTAACCTATCTAGGTCTAATTAGGAGTTCAGAATCTAGTCAGAATAGGAATAGGAATAGGAAATAAGTCTTTCCTATTTCTCGCCATCCCAACACGTACATTCATGCAAAAATCTAGTACTAAGTCTTTTAATATGTACTAAGTCTTTAATCAAAATTCACTATTATAGAAGACAACAGTAGCGGCACCAAATCCATTAATCCCGCAGCACATAACACGCTCGACCATTTATGCATGTACGATCCAATATTAGACAAATACGTTACTACTTTATCTTATAACTGGTGGCTAAAGTAAACAACATGGTGTCCATCTCTTTTTCGGTCAAAGACTCAAAGTCTTATAAATCGAAGTATGCTTTAATGCGCAATCTACCATTATAGGTTACAAGTTCAATACCTTACAGTAGCGATAATCCTTTAAAGGTCTCAATATCATACAAGTCCATAACTAAACTAAAGTACGTGACACAGTAGTAAATTCATGAAGATGAAAATAATATCATTCAATCCTAAATACATATAAACATTAGCATAAAAGAACTTAAGATAGAAACACAGAGACCGACTTGCTCATTAAACTGAACCAACACACCATAACGAAAACATCAAAGTAGCAGAAACAATAAACCGACTTACCTTCCTATTTTATTCAAATTTAAATTTCTCAAAGTTGACTCAAGCAGACAGCTTTAGACACTTTTAAACGACATCCCCACCATCAAGAATCTTGCCCATGGTGTTAGGAAAAGAACCCCAAAGTTTCGTGTCAATCCGACAACATTCCACCGTCGGATTTTACAAACAATGATGGCTACTCTTGGGACCTACGAATTTTATCTCTTTTCTTCCCCCTTAGGGTTTTTCTTTTCTAGATCCCTTTATATAGACAAGGTCTAACCCTAATTTGGTCAATTACTATTTGGTCTTTTAATCTTATATTATTATCTAAATTAATTTCACGATTCTCACAGCATGTTTCAACCCATTGCAACTTAAGGATGCTCTCTCGAATCAGTTGGAAGATCGAGAGAGCACCAAATGTGCTTAATCTGAGGTATGTTTGTTAAAAAGGTTCCTTTGTATAATTGGTAAAAAGGTTCCTTTGTATAATTAGTGACACCAAATCTATACTTGTGATCAGGTTCTCAGCATCTTCCTCAGCTCGAACCACTCCATGTTCCTTCGCCACCTCTAATAGACAATGTAACATCAACTTTCCGCACCGGGTGAATTGAAGTGGCTGTCTGAACTGGAGAATTAGTTGGGCTGGTCGTGGGCCAGAGAGTAGTTTGGTCTTATTAGTTTGTTTTGGGTCCTGGGCCATTTTCAGTTGTTTATGTTGAGCTGTAAAGTCCACACGGGTTAGTTACTTGGTGTCAACCCCTAACTCAAATTAAGTTATAATTTTTGTTGGGAAAAAAAAGAGAGAGAACGTCGATCGATCTTGTGACGGCCCAGAGTGCTCGTTCCAAGGTCGGTCTAACGCTAAGGTAACAAAGATTGACCGAAGCCGAGACTACTAACTACTAAACTAAACTAAGGATAAAAGCCGAAGCTGAGTAATTTTGTGTGTATGATTTTTGTGATGTCCTCTATTGCCTTGCCCCGAGCTCTATTTATATAGACAAAGAAGACCGACCCAGCTTTCTCCTTAGCCCTGTTGTAATCAGACTCAAAGTCTTCAAAGCCTATCTCTAGCTAAGCCTATCCTTATCTGACCCGGATCCTTAGAAGCCTATCCTTATCCATCACGTGTATGACTCTAACGACCTGAGTTTATATGGACTCTTCAAGTCTATCCCATCCTTTATGGAGTCTATGTTCATCCCTATCCACTGAGAGTCTGAGTACGTCTGACCTTATTTAAAGTTACCTTTAATAGAGTCTGTTCCGAATTCGGTCTCTTCGCGTACTTCCCTTGCCTAGCCAACCTTCCTTAGAATCCACCTTAGTCAGGTCTTTTAATCACTCACCAATGCCGAGTCTGGCATCTGTGCATAAGAGTTTACTTCGACAACCCTAGGTCGAAGTCTACTTCGACCATCTGACCCAAGGCCTCTTATTCCAACCATCCAAGGTCGAGGCTCCCTATTTCGACCATCCAAGGTCGAGGCTCCTCATTTTGATCATCCGAAGTCGACCCCCTCTAGGCCTTAATTCGACGACTTGAGCCCTCTACCCCTGAGGCTTTAATTGGATGATTTAATGCATACACCCTCGAGGCCTTAATTCGATGACTCGAGTGATGGTCACTCGAAGGACTATTTCGACGATTCCCAGTCGGAGCGCTTATTTCGACCATCTAAGATGATCCCTGACGAGCGTGTCGAAGCCCCTCAAAATAAACTGATATTTTGCGGCTTGCAAATTTGTAGTAAGCAAGGGAAGATACCGAGTCAGATCTAAGGAGGAACGATATTCAATTAATCTAACAAAGAAAAGAAAGAAACTAAAATGGGGGTTTTTGTTGTTCGAAAAGAAAATTAAACTAATAAAGGGAAAAGAAATATCTATGTAAAATTAATGAAAAGCACACGGTAGATTCAAGGTCGGAGAGGTAGGTTGATCATCAGATCACAAAAGATAATCTAACACATGTAGCAAGTAGAGGTAAATCTCCCGCAACTGCAAAGAGATCACTAACATCATCAATCAATTAGTCAAACAACTGCCTAACTAATTGTTTACCATCTAATAGGCACAATGGCAACTAAAAGACAATAGCATTAAACACTGGATGTTCCTACTCCTAGCGATAATACTCAAAACCTTGGTATGTACAAACTAACCTTACTTATTCCTAGTTAATTAGTTTGATAACGACCGTTCCTCGCTGAATTAACCTTGCTCCTAGTTCAATTCCTAACTGCAACCGCTAATCAATAATCAATGGCGTATCAGTTCTAGAACAAAATTACAAACGCAAATCATTCAAGAACAAAAATAAGCAAAAAGAGATAAGCAAATACTACTGAGATAGATTAATAAAACCAAGATCCTCACAACCAAACCTGGGTCCCCTCCCTTAAATCTACTTAGAGGATTAGTTCCTCGTAGTCATGACAAAGACAAAGTAAAATATGTTATGTTCTCTGGAATGAAAAATTCATCTAAAAATAAGTCTAGAGGGTTATATATAAGCCCTCCTAAGTGTAAAAACCTAGAGAAGTCGTTTCGAGAGTCCTCTGTGATGCATAAACCAAATTTCCATTACTGCCCTAAATATTCACCAATAAAATCTGCCAGATCAGCCTTTAGTGTATTGGTTGTAACTTCTTCTTCCGATCTCAGATTTAGGCATTCTTTATATGCACAGAAAGAGAAAAGAAAGATCTTCAATTGTCTGTCAAATACGCGTCCTCTAATTCGGCTCCTAAATTGACCAAAATTCTCTTAAAAGTCAGCTGTCCTTGCTGAACTCCTTCCTCAAGTATAATTCCATACCAAATTTGCCTCATTTTCCTACATTTTAGCACAAAGAACCCATTAGTCATCCAAAACTCAAATATTTACTAAAATGATACTAAACTAAAGACAAACATGTAAAAATGACTCAAAATCCTGTATGTTTAATGCGTATTTTAGACACACATCAATCCCTCCAAACTTGACCATCACAGAGCTGACCTGCTTATTTCGACCATCTGAAGTGGTTTCCTTATTTCGACGATCAAGCCCTTCATCACGTATTTTGACGATTTAAGCCCTGTCAAGCTTAACTCGACCATTTGGCTTGCTTAATTCGACCATTTGAGCTTGGTCCTTTCTAATTCGACGATTTTGACTCCTCAAGTCTCCAATTCGACAATTTTAGCTTGCTTAATTCGACCATTTGCAGCCAGATGATTTATGGTCACTTCAAACCAACATTTGATCCCTTTTGGCTGCGAATTAGAAGAAGTTATCAACGAAAAAGTTGTAGATATACCTTTTGGATTTGCACAACAACTTGAATCACCTCAATCCGAGGTTTGAGATACGAGCAATCTACTACAGCTCGACGGTCCTCACTGATGAAACAAGAACCGAGACTTGAAGCCTCGTTTTGACCCTCTTTGATGTGGAATTAGGAGAGGCCCTCTAAACATAAGTTGGAGATATACCTCTTAGCTTCTCGTGGCCAAAAGAATTAATTCATTCCAAGGTTCGGGTTGAGCGTTACTGTCGATCTACCAAGTACGAGAACTTCTTAAAGAGACTGAGGAAGTCCAACTTGATATGCCAGGCTGCCTTAAGCATACCCAGTCAAAGCGAGTTAACGTCCAAGTGCAAGTACCTCGGTGATTGCCTTAGTCAATCCCAAGCTCCCAACATGTTATTTTTGTACTTCAACCATTTTTTCTAAAAGAATTTTTACTTATTTTATTTCGTATCTACTTGACTTGATTGTAAGTGTTTCTTATTCTTTTGATGTGTTCTTTTGGGATCCGACAATTACCATCGCGCAAACCAAGATGAGTTACAATTGTAACATATTGAAAATTCAAAATAGGCCCAATCCAAGAAGCCCAATTAGTTAAAGCTGTATCCGCCCATGAACAGAAAATAAAGTTGGAACTAAGTAAACGATTTTTTTTTTCAACATGGCCTTAAACAACAATAAATAAGTCAACAGATAGAAAAAAATATTTTAGTTTAATTAAGATGTTCCAATTTCAAATTATTAAAAATGTAGTAGTATTAATTACTTATTGGGAGATGTAACTTTAGTAATTATTTGTCCCAATTTTATCTGATATCCCACAATTACACCATAATTCTGGAATCTAAATAGCAAAATAGTCAAAACCAGATTTGATCTGGAAATTCTATTTCCAGTACCGTCCTTGACCCAATCCATTGCATCATAACTGGACGACACATTGTATCATAACTGAGCGAATCATTATAACATAACTGACCAACCCAGCGCGCGTGCCAAGAAAAAATTGGGATAGCTTCGATTGACTCATTGCATCATAACTGGGTGACCTATTGTATCATAACTGAGCGACCCATTATATCATAACTGAGTGTTGGGATGGCAAAAAATAGGAAAGACTTATTTCCTATTCCTATTCTGACTAGGTTTTGGACTCATAATCTGACCTAGATAGGTTACTTGTACACCAAGGGTTTGCCTCTATATAAAGGCATGTTACCCTTAAGTTTTTTGTATGGCTTTGTGGCTCGGAAACTCATCAATAAAAGTTCTCATTTCTCTCCGTGGATGTAGGCATTAGGCCGAACCACGTTATCTCTTGCGTCCGTATTCTTTGCGCGTTTTGTTCTCTAGTTGCTGAATTCCTAACAAGTGGTATCAGAGCTAAGGTTGGAGGATGTCGGATCACAGCGCGAAGTTTGCTCTTGTGAAGTTCGATGGTTCATTGAATTTCGGGTTATGGCAAAGGCGTGTCAGGGATCTCCTCGTGCAGCAAGGGATGGTTATCGCGCTCTCGGAGAAGAAGTCCGAGAAGATGGAGGAGCAAGAGTGGGAAGAGTTGGAGGCCAAGGCAGTAGCGAAGATTCGCTTGTGCTTGGCGGATGATGAGGAGCCATCAGCTGGGTTGTGGAAGAGAATCCAGGTCAGAGTCAAAGAAGTTCAATGGAAGTGGTTTCAAGTGCTGAGAAGGGCGTATGAAGGGGACTATCCAGGACGAACTGGGGATCAAGACAACGAGGAGAGATCTGCATCCACAACCATGGCCACATATTCAGACGGGTCAGATGGTGACTGGCTTTCTGTCTTATCAAGTCCAATGCATCCTAGTAATCTCTTTTTATTAGGGACCTTGGATTATAACAGTGATAGTTATAAAGGTATGCTAATGAAGGTGGAGAAGGATACGATGGTAGGGATGAAGGGTGAAAGGAAATACCTACATGTTAGTGAGGCATATTATTGTAGGTAGAGTCACATCAATGGGTCTGAAGGAGTTGGCAAAAGCTCAGGTCATATGAGGTTAGTTCGTATGAGGGAGCAAAGACTTGACATTGATGGTTTGAGTGTAGTTGAGATTCGCGGAGACATGGATAGCAAGCTATGGTTGTTTCGTGGAGGCATGGTTGGCAAGGAGTCATGGTTGTCTCGGAGAAGCATTGTTAGCTGGGCCCTGCTATGGTTGTCTAAAGGGACGTGCACGTCAAATGTGTTGGATAGGTTTTGCATTGGGCATGCGAAGCCATTGGTGACACCACGGGCGAATCGGGTATCTCACTCAAGGCCGAATAGTAGAGTTCGAGGCATGTCGAGGGTTCTACTTAGTAGAACAAAAGGTTGCCCTTTGTATGCTATGGCGAGTAGCATTGGTTTGAGGCAAAAAGGTCCAACGGAAGAGCGGTTCGAGGTTGCAGAGCATAGGGCTGATCGAAAAATAGAGGGTACTTCTATTGGTCGCAAGGTTACTTCAAAAAGTGGACTCGCTAGTTGGGGTTCAATGGAGGTTGGAGAAAATAGGCCAAGCAAGCTCAGAAGCTCAAGTTTGGGGGCTGGCTCCACGTGATTGAACAAAAGGTGAAGAGAAAGTTGAGATGGTCTTATTGATGCAGTTATCTATGGTCCGAGATGGAGTCGGTGAAGTCGGATTAGTTTTGCAAGATCTCATGGTTCTTCATGGGGCGGTGTTTTGTCAAGGTGGAGTTTGTTGAAGTTCGGGTGGAGCTTCATGGTTCTTCCACGAGATGATTTCTCGCCAAGGTGGAGATTGTTGGGATGGCGAGAAATAGGAAAGACTTATTTCCTATTCCTATTCCTATTCTGACTAGGTTTTGGACTCCTAATCCGACCTAGATAGGTTACTTGTACACCAAGGGTTTGCCTCTATATAAAGGCATGTTACCCTAAGGTTTTGTATGGCTTTGTGGTTCGGAAAGTCATCAATAAAAGTTCTCCTTTCTCTCCGTGGATGTAGGCATTAGGCTGAGCCACGTTATCTCTTGTGTCCGTGTTCTTTGCGCGTATTGTTCTCTAAGTTGCTTAATTCCTAACACTGAGCAATCCAGTGCGTGTTCCAGGGTGGTCCTGGACAAAAATACATGTCCAGGACCAAATAAGGTGCCAAAATAGTCAACACTATCGAAAGAAACTAAGTTAGTGAAATCTACAAAGGACACGTTTTAGTTTAGTCCTAAAGAATACTTGATTTTCTTTAGTGGGAAAAAACTTGATTTTCTTGGGAAAAAAGGACGGCGCAGAGCCACACACAATAGAGTGGTTAGCCCGTAATTCTCACCCACCACGTGGTATGATCTCATCCATCCATATGGTCGCCTCAGCGTCACGTATCCACTACCGCCCTCGGCGGAGATAATTAAAAAAGATACTTCGCCGAAAATATCTACCCTCAGATCCCATTTCTTTAATATCCGCTTGCACAAACTCCAGTGGTGGGCCCCATGCAGCTGTCCACTTGTCCCCACGGCATCACGAGATATTTAAAATATCTGAGGCCAAAGGGATGGCGGAGAAGCAGCCAACCACGGAAATTTTTTATAAAGATTTAGTCAAAATTTTATCAGTTATTGATTCAAATGGTACAAATGCAAGAAATGTTAATAAGAGAATCGTACTTAAACAAAGTTTAGTAGTATTCGATTTTTAACAAAATTTTACCATTCGTTTAATTTATAATTAATCTTACATTATTTACTTTTTTCTTCTAAATTTTGTTGAAAGATTAATTGTTAAAAAATTACTATGTAAAGATTACAATAAAATTATTTGTTACTGCAATTAAGAGAAGAAAAAACATATAAAAAGTAGAAAATTGGCAAATAATGTTCCCCGATTTCTAGTTGGCCCTTTAAATGTGCACCACCAACTTAAAAAGTAAAATCCCCTCCCTCTGGTTGGTTCCTTTTACTTTATTAATTTAAAAAATAATTTCCTCCAATGGGGAATTTCCTTTTGATCTGGGTTGGATCTAGCTGACGTGGCAAGTACCCAGTTTAGATATTTTGCCGGACAAGGTTAATCCTGGCCGTCGGATAAAGTAAACCCCCGATCTCGCCCGTTGGATGGTCTCCAAAATACTAGAGGTGGGAAGGAGCTCCACAGATTTTTCCTCTCTTTTATCCTCCGGGCCTCTGATATTTCTCTCCCCTTTTTAGTTCCAAGGCGAGATTTTTATCTTCTCAACTGAGCCACAGAGCAAGTGGGAGAGCCAAGAGAATTGAAGGGCTAATGGGGGAGCTTGAGGAACAAGGCATGAAGAGGAGGAGAGAGGAGGAGGAAGAAGATGGGGAGGAGGAGAGAGGAGAAGGAAGTAGTGGATTAAATGATGGCTTGGTCAGGTGGGAGAATTTGTTGCCTAAGATGGTCCTAAGGGTTTTGCTTGTTGAAGCTGATGACTCCACCAGACAGATTATAGCTGCGCTTCTCAGGAAGTGTAGTTACAAAGGTCTGTTTTCGAAATTCTCTCTTTCTTCTTTGTTTTTCTGATTGATTTGTGATCATTTTGAGGAGCTTTTCGGGTTTAGGTCGATTCGCAGCGAGGGGGCCGGGAATTTTTGTGTGTGTTATGTGCAGTTGCTTGGAGGGTGGAGTCCTATAATTGTATAGAAAGTAAAGCTGTAATCTTTGGGAATATGGGATGTGTCTTTCTGTTTTTGGAAGGGATCCATTATCTTGGTTAATCCGCGTATTCTCTTATAATTCTCGCTTTATTGTCGAATTGGTATTGTTTTGAAGAGACAATTGCGATTGGTTATATGATCAGATGCACGTTTTCTTCAATCTGAGATCCAGATGTTACTTATTTGATGATTTGTTTAGTTTGACAATCTAAGATCTTCAATCTGAGATCCAGATGTTACTGTTTTTTTAAGATCTTCTCAAGGTTGTTTTTTTAATTGCAGTTGCTGCTGTTTCTGATGGCCTGAAGGCCTGGGAGGTGCTTAAAGGAAGGCCTCATGACATTGACCTTATCTTGACAGAAGTGGAGTTGCCTTCTATATCAGGATATCCTCTGCTTACATTGATAATGGAACATGATGTCTGCAAAAACATTCCTGTTATAAGTGCGTGCCCGAAGCAAAGTCTTCTCGTATTATTCGATTGTTTTTTGATTTACCGTACGTATACTAACAAGCATCTCCTAATTTTGCAGTGATGTCTTCTCAGGATTCCATTAGTACAGTCTATAAATGTATGTTGAGGGGCGCCGCTGACTATCTTGTGAAGCCTATAAGAAGAAATGAGCTTAGAAACCTATGGCAGCATGTATGGAGAAGACAATCTGTATGACAAGTTCTCACTTTGGCTTTCAGTAGTACTAGTAACCTTTGGAGATTGTACCTCCTAACCAGGCCTATCATTTTTCTTACCTCAGTCTGTTGGAGGGAGCTTCCCTCTCGATGAAAGCACTGGACAAGACAAGGCCGAAGGAACTTCTGAGAATAATGCTGCGAGTAACAACGGTAGTGGAGATGTGGGTGGTATCCAAAGAAGTAAAGAGTACACCGAGAAAGGAAGTGATGCTCAGGTTAGTGCTCCACCCTTTTAAGATATAAGAATTTACTTTGACCTAGGGAATTTGGCTTAATCAAACATGTTTCTATGTTGTAGAGCTCTTGCACTAAACCGGAAATGGAAGCCGAAAGTGCCCAAGTGGAAGATGCTCAGGACTTGGTTCAGATGAGGGAAAAACATACAAGCACTGTTCAGAAGTCTTCCATTCATGAAAATAATGGTAATGGTTCTTCACCAATGCAACAACTTTTAACATATTCTGTCAATTAGGCAAAAGAGGAACTAAAACCGGTAAATCTGTTTCTCTTATTTCAGGTTCATCAGCTGCTGCCTACACTAGTTCTTTTGTTGTGGCGGGCGACAATTTGGAAAATGAAAATCATAGGTTGAAAGATATTGAAGCTAGTGAGGGTCAGGGAAACAATAATGTCACAGCCAACACTTCTAGAGAAGCCATTGACTTCTTGGGCACATCTAATTACGAATCCTTTTCAAATAATGCGAATTGCGAGCTGCAGTCTTCTCCTCACTTGGATCTAACCTTGAGGGGATCTCATTTTGGTGGCTTTGACAATCAAATTTTGGAAGACAGAAACATGCTCAAGCATTCCAGTGCCTCGGCCTTTACAAGGTGATTCTTAATGGCCTATTGAATGATATGAATAGGGCTAATTCACAGTCGTTTTCAAATTGGTTGGTCGGCTGGCATTCATTATATGGATGTTTCAGCTTTTTCCGAGCGTATAGCATCTAGTGAAGTGATCTGAATCTAATTTACTTACTTCCTTGCCAATTGCAGGTATTCAAACAAGGCCTTGCAGCCTTTTTTCCCAGTATTTTCTGCTGTCCATCAGCCAGAACCAGGGGCGACTTCTGATGCAAGAATGGCGACTAATGACGGTGCTCAAATGTCCAGTACAGTTGTTCATGCACCTAACACCCAGAGAAGTTCCTTATATCATGGCACTGGTCAAACCAGAGAGTCCGAGCCTACAACTTGCCTGCAACAAAGAGTTATTCCGAATCAAGCTCCACCGGAAAGCATGACGATTGATAAACTGTGCAGCAGCTATGGATCTGTTTTTCCTCCCATGTTCTGCAAACAATCAAGTGCTTCACCAAGCCCAAGTTCGGCAGGCCAGCGAGAATCTGCACCCAGAGCAAGTGGATATCATTATTCGAATTTTGAAAATAATTTATCGTACCTCCATCATTGCCCTTCTCGGAACACAAATGACACAACCAACCAGAGTTCACAGAAAGAGCAGGAGCTCAGATTGGAAACTCCGGAAGATAATGGCCATATTTCTTCCGCCACCGATCAGAGTGCTAGTAGCAGTTTCTGTAATGGTGTTGTAAGCCGTATTAACAGCATGGGCCATGGAAGTGCTTGTGGCAGTAACAGCAATCTTGATCAGGTTGCTCCTGGCAGAGCCGCAGCGGAGAGTAAAAACGAAGAAAACTTATTCGGACACAACCAAAACTGCCATCGACCTACCCAAAGAGAGGCAGCTCTAACGAAGTTTCGCCTGAAGCGTAAAGATAGATGCTTTGAGAAGAAGGTATTCCATCTATAATTGTGTCATATATTTTCGCTATTTTGATCACCAACTTAACTACAGCTTACTAATACAATGCCTTTTGACAGGTGCGCTACGAAAGCAGGAAGAAGCTTGCCGAGAAGCGTCCTAGAGTTAAGGGGCAATTTGTTCGCCAACTGCAAGTTGATCTCCCATCTGCAGAAGCCAACTAGCACGTGATTGCGGATCGAACTTGGCAGATATAGCAATTCTAGGAACAGCATTGACGTTGTACATTCTGCAGGCAGACTGATTCTGTGTTTCCACCAAATTTTCCAGAAGGGGAAAGTGCGAGAATCCGTTCCGGATCAAGGTGGACTTTCGTGTGGTTTCTTGAGGAGTAACATGACAATTCTTTGACCTCATTTGGTAGAAGTACATGTCCTCAGGGTGACTCCTAAATTTTAATTTTTTTCCTTCTATTCTACAGCACAGATAATGATATAAGAGTAGAGGTCAGGCACTATGTATCTCTCTGGTTAGAATAGGATCACAACTCAGGAACAGCTTTATATTATGTTCAAGTTCTTCCTCGTGATGGCTCTTAACTTAATTGTCATGTTATTAGATACGCGAAGGAGGTGGATTATTCTTGCGGTTTGTTTATGTAGATTGCTGTTATATTTGTTCTGACTAGTAATATTTTTCTATTCTACGTGCTCTCTATTCATAATAATTTGGGAAAACTTTACTGTAGTACCATGTGGTATATGGTCTTGAAAATACATCAAACGCTTACCTATGGTTTCAACAGCTTCACAGTTAACAACTCGGGCTGTCCGATCATCTGCCACTGTCATCTTTATGTAGTCGGTCATCGCAGCTAGCCGTGCTGACGTGGAAAATTGGAAAAGTTTCAAAATAGTCTCAGATTTTTTTGGGTCAAATACACTTTGAGTATTTTGTGTTACGAGAAATAGACAATTTACATCCGGAGATAAACCACAAGATATTTTTTTGGGGATTTTTATTACACGGGTGAAAAATATCTATTTCTCATAACACATAGTAGTTAAATGTATTTAACCCAATTTTTTAATATAATTTTTCAAAAAGTTAAAAGTACAAAATCGAAGTTCTTCCAAAAACAAAACGTAATTATACCATTCCGAACCAAACCATCGAACCCACTCCCTTCCCCTGCCGGTGTTCTAAAGTGAAATTTTCTTAAAATTTTATCCCTAGAAATGTACCGTCCTGTGAATGAGGATTACAAATCGGATCCTCAATGTACATACTAATTTTATAATGACATAATCATATTCTTAGCTTCTAATTTAATAAGGGTTAATCCAACTCCAATTGTAATAATAGGGCAGATGAACAAGTCCAAAGAAAGTCATGTCTCAGCGGGCACTCGTAAAGCTAAAGCTTTCTTTGCTCACCACAGATTTTCCATGTCCCTCTGCTTTGGATTCTTTTCAACGAATCAGCTTTGTTCAACGAAGATAACGTAGTAGCCATTGCCAATTGCAGTCTAGCTATTTATGCACATTAGAGTTGATTTACTATAACCCTAAATAAAACGCACGATGTATTATCGATTCTAAAGTCACTAAAACGCACCAACGTATCTCCACATAACGACAAAGGCTATGAGAGAAGACTTCTACCACTTTAAAAAGTCTCTGCTTCGATAATTCATAAATAAAGTATATGCTAACAAGTCAAATGTAGTAATATAGCCGTAACGCCTCCTAATAAACATCAAATCTAAATTAACATATATTTGAAAAGCTAGTCCAGAGAGAGCGAGAGTCCATTTTAAAAAAGAAAAAGTTTTAGCAGTAGTTGACCCCAGCAAATTAAGCTTCCAGGAAAAGCGTCGCCAAAACTTTGGTTATCTGCGCACCAAGATGGCCAGATATATACGAAAGTAGTCCACTAGCCTGCCCAAAAGTTTAAGACAATCAGTAAAATGAAAATTTCACACTAATAAATTAGCCCATTCCATTTGACGTGAGATTCTCTCCAACACCTCTATGTCCTTCCCTTGCTGCAATGTGTCCAAGTTTTCCTAAAAACAAGGAAGACGAGTTAACATTAACCGCAAGCTTCGCCTGGTCCGCGTTTTTCACTACGATCCTATCTGATAAAACTAACGTAATTAGTTTTCTGAGAGAAGAGAAAAGAGGAAAGGAGAGAGGAAGAAGTTGAAACAGATTTGGGAGGAAGAAATTATATTCCTCATTTTGTATTGATTCCTTTTGTTGTACAGGTATATAAAGTGCGAATCGTAACAAACTAACTAGCTGACAAAAGATAGCTGTACACATGGTCCCTTATTATATTCTTCCATTCTTGTCACGTGCCAAGCAAGGCGTGGAACCACCTTTCCGCTTGGTGGGCTTGCAAGTTGAGAGAAGTAGCTGGCCCATTTGTTCCTTGGAACCCAAATCATCATCTTCATCTTCTAATTGATACTTCATCACGCCCCCACAAGTGGGAATGTGTATATCACACATTCCCAACTTGCATACAAAAAATCGATGGCGGGCTGTAAGTAATGGCTTAGTAAACAGATCAGCGGTCTGAAACTCAGTGTCAATGTGCAAAAGCTTGAGCAACCCCGATTGGAGACGTTCCCGAACGACATGACAGTCGATCTCAATATGCTTCGTCCGCTCGTGAAAGACGGGATTCTCAGCAATGTGAATGGCACTTTCATTGTCGCAGTAGACCATAGCAGGACCAGGACGAGCCATAGATAAGTCATCCAATAAATAACGAAGCCACTGAATTTCACGAGAGACTATGGAAAGGGCACGATACTCAGCTTCGGACGAAGAGCATGAGACTGTAGTTTGCTTCTTTGCTCGCCAGGAAATCAATGATCCACCAAGGAACACGGCAAACCCAGTAATGGACCGACGTGTGTCCTCGCAGGTACCGTAGTCGCTATCGCAATAGGCCTGAAGCTGCAAATCAGATGAAGGGGAGTAAAATAACCCAAGACCAGGTGTTCCCTTCAAGTACCGTAAGACGCGATAAGCAGCTTGAAGGTGTAAATCTGTAGGCATGGCCATAAATTGACTAAGTTGTTGAACCGGGAAACAGATATCGGGACGTGTCGTAGTGAGATACTGCAGCCGTCCAACTAATCGCCTATAAGTTCTGGAAGTAATCGGAGTATCGGGGTCCAACTCAACATCATCTTGCTCGATATCAGGTCCATCATCGAGTAAAGTTCCATCCTCAGAATTGAGATGAAGGTTTGCTGCCATAGGGGTTGATGCAGGTTTGCAGCCAAGGAACCCTGCATCTTGCAGCAATTCAAGGGTGTACTTCTTTTGCCAAAGATGCAGAGTACCATCTTTTCGGGCTACTTCGAGGCCAAGGAAATACCGCAATAGACCCAGGTCCTTTAGTTTGAAGATGTTATTCAGATGTACCTTGACAGTAGTGAGGAGTTGAAGATTGTTGTCTGCAAGGATGATATCATCCACGTAAACTAGCAGCACAACTTGATCAGTCCCTGAAACTTGAGTAAACAAGGAGTGGTCTGATATTGATTGAATAAAACCCATGGATAATAGGGACGATGTCAACTTAGCAAACCATTGACGGCTTGCTTGTTTCAGTCCGTATAAAGACTTTTTGAGTCGACAAACCTTTCCTTGGTCAGATGTAGCCAAATGTAATCCGTCAGGAACTGACATATAAACCTCCTCTGTCAAGTCACCATTCAAGAAGGCATTGCTCACATCTAGTTGGTGTAGATGCCAACCTTTATGTACAGCAATAGCTAGAAGCATACGGACAGTGGTTAATTTGGCGACTGGAGAAAACGTATCCAAGAAATCCACACCAAAAACCTGTGTGTAACCTTTGGCAACAAGACGAGCCTTGTGCCTTTCGATAGAGCCATCAGCCTTATACTTCAACTTGTACACCCATTTGCACCCGATCGCTTTCTTATCCTTTGGTAAATAGACTAAATCCCATGTAGAGTTGTGGTCGAGGGCCTGTAATTCATCATTCATTGCAGAGATCCAACATGGATCTGTGATAGCATCCTGGTACCGTTTGGGTTCACATGTGGACAACAAAGCAAGACTGAAAGCTCTATATGAAGTGGAAAGTTGAGAAAAACTAAGAAAAGCATGTATAGGATAAAGACTAGATGCAGGAACATAGGAAGTATGACTAGATTGCCTAGAAGATTGACCACAAAAGTAATCAGCAAGATAAGTGGGAGGTTTTCTGTTCCTGGGTGGCCTTGTGGAGACGACGGGTGCTCGGCTTGGACTTGGAGAAACCAGCTGCTCGGGTGGAGATGGTGGAGGTAATGTATCATTTGTGGAATCAGGAGGATTATAGTCAAAGGTATCTGTCAGTGGTGTTGTAAAGGGAAGGACTAAATGGGTTGGATGATAAGGTTGGAAGGTGCTGGGCTCATAAACGTGTTTGTTTTGGAAAGGGTATATGTGTTCATAGAAAACCACATCACGAGAGAGGATGACTTGATGACTTTCTAAATTGTATAGCTTGTACCCCTTCACTCCTGGTGGAATTCCTAGGAAAACATATGCTTTGCTACGCATATCAAATTTTGTTCTACCCTGCACAACTGTTGAGGCATAACAGAGGCATCCGAAGACCTTGAGATGATCTAACTTAGGTGGTTTCCCATGAAGAACCTCAAATGGTGTCTTGTGGTTAAGCAGCGGTGTAGGACTCCTATTAATCAGATAGGCAGCGTGCAATATGCAATCGCTCCAAAAAATTAGAGGTAGATGGGATTGGATTAGAATGGATCTAGCCACGTTTAACAGGTGCTGGTGTTTTCGCTCTACGCGCCCATTTTGTTGGGGTGTATACACACACGATGTCTCATGAATAATCCCTTTTGATCGATAAAAATTGCTTAGAGTAAATTCTCTACCCTGATCAGTCCTAATAACCTTAATCTTCCCTTCAAACTGTTGTTCAACTAAGGCAGAAAACTGTGGTATAAGTTGGGAAACTTCAGACTTCGATTTCATTAGATAAATCCAAGTACTCCTAGTAAAATCATCAAGTATGGTAAGAAAGTATTGATATCCATCATAAGAGCATAAATTGTACTTGCCCCATATATCAACATGTAAAATCTCAAAAGGATAACTAGCTCTGCTATAACTGAGAGGAAAAGGAAGCTTCTTATGTTTGGATAGGTGGCAGACTTCACAGTGAGGGTCTGCTGGTATGGTAATAGTTGGTTGTATCTGCTTCAGCAATTGTAATTTAGCTGCAGGGAGATGGCCCAAGCGACAGTGCCAAAGCTCTAAGTCATTATGGATGAACTGGATGGTATTGACATTGGATTGGTTATTGGATAAGCTGGTTTCGTTGTCATCTCCACAGACCACATATAGACCCTGGAAGACTCGAGCACTACCAATCGTTTTCATATGACATGGGTCCTGGATCAAACAAGCATCATGTTCAAATGTGATGATGTAAGGTGAAGCACTAAGAAGTTGACTGATTGAAACCAAATTAAAAGAAAAAGAAGGAACATATAGGACTTTGGTCAACAGAAGATGTTTTGTTAAGAAAACAGAACCTATATGGGTGGCTTGTGCCTGCAGACCATTAGGAAGTCCAATATATGTATGTGGCAATGGTGAACAGAAAACAAATAATTCAAGAGAACAACATATGTGATCTGTCGCCCCCGAATCAATAATCCATTGCTTAGACAAAGAATTGGAAGCAAAAGAAGAGGACAATGAAAGTTTACCAGCCATGCGTGGCGTATGTACACCAGCTGAGTGAGGACCAGTAGATGTTGCAGGAATAGAACCTGTAGCAGCGGACAATTGAAAATTGGAAGTACCAGAAGTGTTCTGCTGTATCAGATTCAGCAAACCATTATATTGCTCCTGCGACAAACACAGATTAGATAGTCTATCCACCAAAGAAGAAGACTCGATGCGAGTAGCTTGATTAACAGCAGCCCGATTATAATTTCCAGATGTAGAGCCAGAATTGGTTGAACCAGATTGATAGTTTCCAGATCCAAAGTTCCCAGGTCCTCTTTGATCCTTGAATCTGTAGTTCGGAGGGAAACCATGCTTCTTAAAACACTTGTCCACTGTGTGTCCCATCCTGTTGCAGTAGGTACATTGCGGACGCTTGTGATTGTTCCAGTTCTGGGCAGCCATAACATTAGAATCCTGTCTGAGATTAGAATTAGGAGGAGGTGTCTGCACTTGTCCACCAATAACACTAACATTAGAGTTAGCAATCAGAGATTGAGATGACCCAGGGCTAACATTAGAAATCTGATTGACAAACTGTCCAGAAGAAGGAGAAACCATGTTCACAAAAGGATTAGTGATCTGCATTTCATGTTGCAGAGCCAAGAACATGACTCTGCTTACATCTGGTAACGGATCTAACAGCAATATCTGTGATCTGATGGTCCCATAGTTTTCGTTCAACCCCTCAAGAAACAGAATGACTTGATCATCTTCTCTATACTGACTCGCAGCCTTAAATAAACTACATTTATCGCTAGTATTTAGATCAGCACAGAACCACAAGCAGAGAGAGGCCTAAACTCTATCAGCTCATCCCAAAGTGTTCTGAAATTGGTAAAATAGGCGTTGACACTTAACGCACCTTGACGAAGAGAGTAGATCTTTCGCTGTAAAGCTGAGATCCGAGTAGCATTACCTCTCCCGAAACGATTCTTCAGGTCATTCCATACATCTGCAGCAGATCGAAGGTACAACAAACTCTGTGCCACAGTAGGATCAACTGAACGCATAATCCAACTAGAAACCATGTGGTTACATCTACTCCAGTTGTGATAGTTAGGATCAGCAGATAAAGGTTTGGTAATAGATCCATCAATGAAACGAAACTTGTTCTTACAGCTTAGAGACATCTCCATGGCTCTGCTCCATGATTGATAGTTTGAGCCAGAACCATCGAGTAGAGGTAAGACCAGCACCAGCAAAGGACTTTCACTGGGATGAAGGTAGAAGGGGTTGGAGTCATCACCCACTCCGGAAAACTCAGCTCCAATGGGTGAAGAGCGAGGGAGGACCGTCGACTGTGGGCTCGCTTCCATTGCAACGACTCAGCAACCTTAAGAACCCAGTGGCTCTGATACCATGATAAAACTAACGTAATTAGTTTTCTGAGAGAAGAGAAAAGAGGAAAGGAGAGAGGAAGAAGTTGAAACAGATTTGGGAGGAAGAAATTATATTCCTCATTTTGTATTGATTCCTTTTGTTGTACAGGTATATAAAGTGCGAATCGTAACAAACTAACTAGCTGACAAAAGATAGCTGTACACATGGTCCCTTATTATATTCTTCCATTCTTGTCACGTGCCAAGCAAGGCGTGGAACCACCTTTCCGCTTGGTGGGCTTGCAAGTTGAGAGAAGTAGCTGGCCCATTTGTTCCTTGGAAAGGCCCAAATCATCATCTTCATCTTCTAATTGATACTTCATCAGTTATTCCTCCTTGTCTGGCTCATACTACGCCCCACCAAACCGGAGTTCCCCCACCTCAGAGAAGCTGATATCTATCAGCTAAACCTCTCTGATCCAAACCTGCTCAGCTCCTCCCTCCAACTCATTCTCCAGTCCAGGAACCCAAACCAGAAAGTCGGTATCTACTGTGACGAGCTACAACAAGTAGATGCTGCCAATAAGGGTCAGCAGATAACCGTAGACTACCCATATACCAGAATTCTATCAAGGTCACTCGGGTAATACCCTTCTTACAGCTTCGTTGATGGGGAACGGGCTACCGGTGGCTGGCTCCCTCTTCAAAGTATGAAGTGGGACGCGATCATACACTAACCATGATTAAACTTGATCCTTTTAACAGGGACGGAAAAAAAGACAGCTTTGCGTCCGCTTACAACAGGCTTAAACTAAACATGTCCTGCAGACGACTTCTCTTCACATAGAAGTCACATTTCTGAATCACCTAGCTCTATACCACAAATTGATGTTGACAATGAAATTCGCAGAGAGCAAAGAGTAACAACTTTTGGTGAGTGCAAGGTAAGGTTAACTATATACTAGTTTCTAAACATCGATAGAATTACCAACTGAAACACAAAGACAGCCGTCAAGTGTTCTCCGAATCAGAAGACTCCACTACTACAATCTATAACACTCTTGCCAAGAGATAAACAATCCCCCACTGTTAGAGAACCCCAGGATCAAGAAGGCACCCCTTCTGCATTTACATGTACAATACTGCACTACATTAAAACGTCAATGCGGGAATAGAGGAGAAACTAAACACGGGCTATCAGATTGTGCAGAAAGTGCAAACTAAGCTGCGATTTGCTCGGGTAATCACGCCATCAGGGAATGGGTGCATTTGTGCTCATCCGCGGATAACAGATAGCAAATTGTTTTGGCAAATCTACAGCGGGCAGAATTCAAGCAAATTCATGATATTACATCTACATTGACAGAATATCATATGGTTAAAGCAAATTATACCATTTCAATTTCCCTATGTACGTATGTAAAAAATATCTCCAAATTTGGAACGAACTATCGGAAAAAAGTGCTCATGACTTGACAGAATCAGGACTAACCCATTGCCAGAAATGCCTCCTAACAGAAACAGCCCCATCCTTGGCCCGCTCCTCGGAATCCCCGGCATACTCCTCCGCCTCAGCCGTAACGAACTCATCCTCCTCCGGCAGCCCATCGACCACCGCGCCCATCGGATGCAGCACGTACCTCGCGGGCAATCCAGGGTAGGAAACCGAATGCCTCTCCTCCACAGTCTCCCTATATGTCCCCGGGAGGATCCGTACTTCTCCACCGCCCTCCAGTACTCACCCGACCTCCTCCCTGACCGCCCGTAGCGGAGCCGCCTCCGGCGTCTCGCCGGGCTTCATCTTCTCCGAAAGGGGTCTGAACCGCTCCATGGAACTACCGTCGGAGAGCTCCTGGCGGGCCGAGTGCTCAGGACACTGGCGACGTGGACGGTCCGGACCGGCGGGGTCGAATCGGCGAGCTCGAGCCAGAGGTTATGGACCTTCTTGGTGCCCGGCTTGACCCCCCAGAGCCGAAGCCAGTCCGAGAGGGACTGGGGCATCGCAAAAGGGTGGCGGCTAGGCGCCGACATGGAGACGGGCCCGCTTGGGAAGCGTCGCGGTTTAATCTGAAAGGGTAAAAACGGAATCTTGGGGGCCTGGGAAGAGGCAGGCTTGGCGCTGACGTGGCGGCCTGTGATTGGATGCGGAGGTCGGGGTGTCGTCGGTTGGGACATGTTAGGTTCGTGGTGGAGTGACTGGTCGTTTTAAGTTTTGCGATCGTCGTCGATTTGGAGTTGGGCTGTCGGCCACCTAGGTGTGGGCCTTGTATTGGTTTCAGCCCTAGTTCTGTTTTCAGTCTTGATTACCGTTAGGTGTCCATAACTGCCTCGAGATTTGCCGGAAATGGAAATTCAAAATTGAGTACGATCAAATATCATGTGTGGATGGTAGCTGTATAACCCTAATCATGGTTATAAATAAAATTGAAATTGTCAATTAGAAAATGGAAAAATTATTCTCATAATATTGGTGTTGGGTAATATAGACGCTGGGACTCTGTAGTTTGCTCTCTAATTATGTAGTCTCTCTAGTTTGATTTTATTATACCCGATCCCTGGCTGACGTCATTAATCATTTTTTTCTTATCTTATATTTAAAATGACAGTTATACCTTTACTCTGGTCATCTTTCCGGCGAGCATTAAAATTAACCTACAATCAAAAACCCATGTCGATTCCTGTTGATTCACAAACTGAGTATAAAAAAAACCAACTTAAACCCCAAAATCTCTCGTAAGGGATGTCTCCCTCGCCTTCTCTACTGCAGCCTCCAGCCTGTGAGGCGTCGTACAGGACCGTCGTCACCGTTGCCGACGTTGTCTGGACCATCTGGGATGGAGGTCGAAGCGGAGATCGGCGAGGAGGGAGATGGATATGGATATGGTCGTCGAGGTTGTTGGGGTCGACGACGAAGTTGGCTTGGGTCATTAAGGTTCGACTGTGCTAAAATCTTCGTATCCAACCCAAAACCTTAAAGTAATGAGTTGGTAGATTTTCTACACTTATAAACTTGCCCCCCACTCGTGTTTTAATCGATGTGGAATTCTCAACACGCCCCTTCAAACGAGACTCACCACGGGTCGAAGATTGCACTGGCTTTGACTTCACCAAAGTGCGGCACGAGCTTTGACTTCACCAACGTGCGAGAAATGAAGGTCGTGCGAGTTCAACAATGGGCACGGGATCAACCCGCTCTGATACCATGTTAGAATCTCCATATCCAATCCAAAACTTTAAGGTAATGAGTTGGTGAATTTTCTACACTTATAAACTTGCCCCCCACTCGTGTTTTAATCGATGTGAGATTCAGAGTACTTCGATTGAGCTGGGTCGACAGGGAAGCGATGTTGGGTTGGCTGGCGGCAGGCGTTGGCGATGTTGGAGCGGACGAAGCTGGCGACAGCGGAGGAGGGCCAGAGGATGGCTTCGACGATTTGTTCGCCAGGTTGTTTAGGGTGGCTGGACTGGCAGCCGAGAGCGGGTCCTTTGTTGTATGCCGGCGCCAGAGTCTTCGTCGGTGTTGGACGGAGAGAAGCAGGTTCTGGTCGAGGTCCAGGATGGCACCGTTTCATCTCCGTACCTCCCTTATTTAATTTATTATTTTTAAAAAAAGGTATTTGACTCATTTACTTTATAGAATCGATTGATGACGTCAGCGAGAGACTTCAGAGTAACCAAATTACAGGAACTAAAAAATTAGAAGGCAAACTAAGAGTTCCCAGTGTCTATTTTACTTCACAGTAATTTTCCTGTTAGAAAATTGTTAGTTATTATTTATGAAAAATGAGGCCCAAATGGGACTGACCCTGACCCTGACTCTGTTTATTCTGCTATTTCATAATCGAAATTTCTTTCGATATTTAGTTGCATGATGTGTGACTGTTCTTTTCTTCCCCATGTTCTTTGTAAACCACCGTGCAACTATGTCTTTCAATCTTAGTTTATGTTTATCCAAGTTGAACAATCAGTTAGTACCAGTTCTGTATTCGTGTAAACCATCTGGGATGTGTTCATGTCCTAAGTCCCTTTGGTGGCATAGTAATTATTTTTCCTTCGTGTCGCTTTTGATCTATCAAACTGTCCAAGTAATTAATAGTAGTAGAGACTCTGATTTCTTTGCATCAGATTTCGAGTGCGAACCCTAGGAATAGAGCAAACAACACCGGACAAGCCGACACTACAGGGTGATTTGAGTCATCTTCCTGGTATATGTTACATGCAAAGTTCTGGTACGGAATCCCAGAAACTGCAGCAGCTAGATGCATGCGGGTCGAGGTTGATGTTGTCCTTTGTTGTTCGTATGTGTACTTAAAAGCCACTGGTTAATATTCTGGGTCAGTGGTAGTGACTCGTTTAGAAGAAGATATTGAAGAAAAACAAATCAATAAACTGTGGTTTGCGTGTAAATTGTGAATCTGAGTCAGTGATAGTGAAGTAATAGAGTTCTATTTATCTTTTTTTTAAGAAGTAATTACACCAATAGACTTATAAGGAATTGAACTTTTTAACTTATGTCAATTTAGCACTTGAAAGTTCTATTTATCCTTTAAGTTAAGAATTTGTGTGAGTTATCTAGTTTTAGCAATGTTAGTTATATCTATCCATGATTATCCAATGAAAATTAAATAATTAAAAAAAATATGAGATATTTTTTGAATTTATTTAATAGAGATTTGATAGGGTAGAGTTAGTTAGGGAGATAACCACCTCCACCCTTATTTTTCTCCTACTTTTTCCTTTTTTATATACGTAAAAAGGGGATTGGGGAGGGTGAGAGGATACGGATAAAAAATACAGAGAAAAGAAACGCTCTTTCCTCTCTACCTCTTTGATAAAAGCACACTCTTTGTGGAATCCGACCCCTGCTTCGTTCATACGTGAGCAGGAATTGACTAATGACGAGCCTCCATCAAGATCCTGTGAATAACTTTTGAAGAACACTTTGAAAAGAATCTGCACTACAATAGGTAATCTTTTAATTATGATATTTATTTAGCGTATAATTATGATTATATGTGGCAATCACCATAAACCTTCAAGCAAGGTAAAAGAATTGTTTAGTTCTGCGGTTCGTTGCAGCGCAACCTTCCGTTCTTAATACAGAGTAAAAGCTCATGCAAATGTAAATGCTCAAAACTTTAGTTTATGATAGTTTGCTAAATAAGAAGGGTTCAAAGTTAGTACTCGAGAATCATTTAATCTTGTCCAAGAATGAGTTCATTGTATATGTTATGTCTTTTTGGATTGAAACTAAAGATTGTGAGATAAGGAATAGAAGAGGTGTCCCTCCATGCATGTTGCTATTTTCTTTCCATGGATGAAGAAAATTGTTTTCGAGTTTATTCTTGTGTGGAAAGAGTATGGTTGAATTTCTTGTATGTAAAGTATTTAATTAGTAAATAATCAAAATTAAAGTTTCATGTTAACCAAGAAGGACAAATAATTACATCAGAAAAACATATTGTGCAAATACATCGACATATTTTTCAATAATCAGAATAAAAATTTCTTTGATAAATCGTTTGTCTATTTAGACTTTTCAAAATTTTAAATGTTGAGTATGTTCCGCAACACAACATTGACACGTACTAGCTTTCTCCATCGTTGTTGCTCTTATTTAGCCTTTGTTTGAGAACAAATTTAGGGAGGAGAGAAAGAAGACAAAAGAAGAAGGAAAGAAAGAAAGTAAGATTCCTTCCATTGTTTGGCAGATGGAAAGTGAGAGGAATTAAGATGGGAAGAAAATAATGTTTTTATTTGAATAAAAACAAAATAAGAAAGAAAATATTTTTAAAAAAATTTTAGATAAAAGAATCCCAAAAGATAATGTAGCAAGTTCGCGTAAATTGTAAAAAAGGTAACTAAATTATTCAAGATGGTCACTATCTTATCTTTTCCTCCACATTCCCACCAAATTGGGAGGAACAATTTTTGGTGATTGTATTTCCTTCAACTTTGCTCATTTTTCTTCCATTATCCAAACAATGAAAAATCAGTTTGCATTGCCACTCAATTTTTTATCCTCCAAATTCTTTCGTTCTCAAACAAAGGGTTAGCCACTATGAGGTGCTCCAATATATTTTTATTTATAAAAAGTCATTTGAATATACCCATTAGTAATTCAGTCATTACTATACTACATCTGGTTGTAGTTAACACAGATTGTAGGATTCGTCACAATTTCTTGGATCGTATGGAGAAGAGACGAGTATAGGGGAAAAACTTGGATTTTGTGGGTTAAGAATTCACGTTGGGATTAAGTGAGTTTGTTTATAAGTGTAAAAAACTTTTATATTCGTTGCCTTACGATTTTGGTCTACATTAAGATTACAACGTTGCGAGTTGTTAGATTAGTGAGCTTTATAATTGTGAAAAATCTATATAATCAATGCCTCATTGTTGTACTCAAATATTGCAAGTTGGTAAAATTAAAATCTTTATACCAAATTTTAAGACAACTGATATGTTAATTTTTCACGTAGCCTACCGAATTTCTACCATCACCTTCTATTTAGTCCCAAACCGTAAATGGACCTTAAATAGACTCATTAAAGTTGACACACATATGTATAGTGTATACCAATAGTTTCCCTCTTACACTAAATTTTTACATCTAGCTAAAATCGTACGCATCTTTATACTGCGGCTCTTTTATTTCTGCCATCCCATACAACCACGAATGGCCATAACCCTAAAATTATTTATTCGAGTAATATATAAAATTTGAATTTTATTTAATTGTAGATATCATAATTATAATGTTTTGTAGTGAACACATAAAGATATTTAATAATTCAATGAGCCCATGGATATAGTTATGTTTTTTTTTGTCTCCCGATGTATACTTTGGATATCTGACTCGTAGTATCTGAATCTCACCTCTAAATCTGATATTTAGTACTTATAAAAAAAGATATTTAGTTCATAATTTGAAAACCCTTAACCTTTTATTGACTTAGTGGAGTTAACTTTTTTTTAATAGTAAGAATAAATAACCATTATAACTAGTGTAACTAGTGTAATTTTTTTTTCATATGAATATAGAGTTGCAGTCGTAAACTAAAACTTTTATTTTTTTAAAAAGGAAAAATAAAACCTTTAGTATAGCACATCCTATTATCATATCCCATGTTATGCCTAATTGGAACCACCCATTACTAGCCCACATGGACATCCATGCTTATCTGATCTCTTGTCTGAAACCGACCATGCCGTACGCTAGATGCAAAATTTCCAGGTCAAGTCTCAAGTCGAGACAGGATTATATAGTGGCATGTGAAGTGTAACGTGTAGTCCTTTTTTACAAGTCTAAAGTCAAGATCTTGTGGTTGCAAATCATAAACCCTAATTCGGGGCATTGTATACCGAGTCGAACTGGTCGATGGTTGGCATGATATTTGGTATTGTAGGGCAACTTGATGGTTGCGAGTCCATTTTTTTTTCTTTTTGGTAGAAATGGAGGGGCAAAAACTCCTAGATATATAAACAAAATGACCAATTACATCCTACTAAGTACAAGACTTCCTCTCAGCTTTTTGCAAGGTTGCGACCGCCGGCCTCGTCAAAATTCTATGACAAGAAAACCCAGTGGAAAAAATCTGTGATAGGGAAAGAGTATCTCGGAAAGAAAAATCTTCCATTGACGTTTGGTGTATCGCATAACATGGCCTTGCACCATCACTAAGTAATACATCTCGGGAAGGAAAATCGCATCTTGGCTCCGCGCCATCAACATGTCTAGGCAATCGAGTACAACGAGGGAGGCTAATACCTAGCAAATTATCCAAGTACACATCAATACAAAAGTCTGAGGGGACATAAAAAATAACATACTCAAAGGAGAGCTCGAGAGCAAACTTGGATAGTGCATCTGCCACCCGGTTACGCTCACGTCAGGTATGTTGAAGGTCAATCTTTCAGTCCTTCGCCAGAAACTCTCTCGCCCTTGAAATAAGCGTAGCCAGAGGGTGGGCCCGATCAACTGGCCGTCCGATGCAGAGAATAGCCATCGACGAGTCCACCTCCACCAAGACCCTCTTGAACCCCCTCTCCCACGCTAGCTCAAGTCCAAAGATCAAGGCCCTGAGCTCCGCAGCCAAAGAGGTGCATCTCCTAATGCCCTTAGCGAACCCGCACAACCAAATGACACCCGAGTTGCAGATGATACCACTGCCCCAACAGGACCCGGGTTGCCCGTCGAAACTTCATCCATATAAATTAATTATCGTTTCTAAATATTTCCTATGCCTCTTGTACACAGTGGTATCGGGCACGCATAATCGACTCTGTAATTTTTTGAATTTTTAATTAATTTTTCATTTTTTGAGAGATATGGATGTTTATCTATTACAAGATTGTATGTAAATTTTTTACAAAATTTAGAAAAAATCCCAAAAGAAAGGCATAGATTTGTTAAGTCTGTTCTTTCATTATATGTGATTTGCTAACAAAGAAAACGAGTTCCAGCGTTGCGACAAGAATTGTGGTATACTATACGGGTCCCACGAATAATTAGCATGATGACTAAATCAAGAAGACCGAGTCTTTGACACCGAAGCGACAAAGAAATCAAGAGACATCCAATTACATATTTTAGAGAATTCAGTTTATGGTTTGTTCCGTAACAACAATTTGTTCAAATGATGAGAGAATTAAAATTTTCCAGTTTTATATTAAGCAAATATTAGTAAAAAAGTATTCCGATAACATTTGACCATGTTGAACTATGCGCATTAGCCATCATTTGTTTGTATGACATGTGTTTGAAGTGCAAAATTTACATTACGGATTCTGTTTTTTACAATTTTATATTTAGACTAATTTTAAGGTTGCTTTTATTTTTTGTTAGGATATTTGTGGAGATATTTTATTTTTGTTACGCTAATAATTCTATTTTTTTGTTTATGTAAATATTCTAGGTCATAAGTTATAACTTTGGACCAGCCCCAATATACCTGACATCGATACAACTATTCAACTACATGTATCATGCTCCTAATTGTCCCCCGAGTATTCTATTTCTTTCTTTGCTGCTTATCTTATAGAGTCTTCTATTCGTTATCCCAATTTCTTTTGTTTTTATTCCCTCTTCATGATCGTTTTTGGAACAACCTCTAAAACTGTCTCAATTACGTACACTATGTCTTGAACATTTTTTTTGTATAACTGAACAATTTTATTCTGAAGCAATATCAAACATAAGATGATCATTGAAACAAAATTTTCAGTGTTATATTTTGTCCTAGTTACTCTATGATAGTATATTACGCAGAGGAACTAAGTAAAAACAATTATTTTTATTTCTTGATGGCAATTACTTTAAGGGTTCAGAACATATTACAAAACCAAGTTTTTTTTAATTGATCGTCCAACAATAATTAATTATTGTGTTAATGAAATTTTGTCACATATAAACTAGGTCCGCCATTCAATAGTTTTCAAATCTATCTCTTCCTGGAAAGATGAGACATCCTTGATCAACACACTTGTTAGTGTAGAATTTTTAACTATAGATTTTGCTAATATCCAAAAAAAAAATCTGATATCTCAGGTTTTCTTGTAGTCTACAGCAGCAAATATACAGAGATTTGTTAATAAGAAAAATTATGGGGCAAAGAACAAACAATTAGGTACCTTGCCCAAGAATGAACTCAATTAACTCTATTTAATATTGCACGATCTAAGTAATTGTTTCTTACCCTTTCTTTTCCAATGTTTTAAAAAATATGGTCCGACCAATTAACCAAAGAGTATTTCGTGTCAAACACGGAGAATAGTCCAACCGGTGGTCATCGGTCGGACCGGCTAATGCAGCCCATATTTCCCAAAAAATCTAATATTTATATTAAATATAATTAAATTATAATTTTGTAAATGATAAAACTTAAAACTATTAAAAGACATTTAAAAATATTATAATTTTCAATAGAATTAGAAGATATTTAAAACTATTAAACATTTTATACTAAATATAATTATTTAAAAAAATACTGAGACCTTTTCGGGTCACCCCGATCAATTTTTTAAATTATTTTTAAAAAGTAAAATTTTTATGAAAAAATAAATAGCTTTAATAATAAGAAATTAATTTTTTTATAGAAAGCAATTAAATTTATTATTTATTACACCTTGTAATTGGGGAAATTGTATTAAGCCCGATTTACTAATTGCGTTGGAGCGGCCGGTCATCGATCTGATCGTTATAATCGTGTGATTAGCGAGAGCGAGATATTTAGGTCGGTCACGGCGAACAAAATGCGGTCACAGTATTCACTCGTGTGGAAAAAAAATGAGAATGACTTCTCGAATGAATAAGAATATGTCAATAGTGTATTTGGGGAAATCAATGATTAATGCAAGCCTGGCATGGAGCCACATGGAAATTAAGTCGGTCATGTCGACAATTTCTAATCCCTGTCTTACATTTTGGGATTGATTATTTCGATTCTACTGTGGAAAGTGACGTATGTATTTGTAATTTGGCATCCGCGTCATTTGCTTGACTTTTGTGAGTCTTTGTGAAAATTATTGAATGACTTGCAATACGACTACCCACTGCATCCGCTCACGCAATAAACAATTAATTTTTCTCTCATCAAATTACTATCCAATCCAACCCAATCTTTTACTATATTTATTGGTGATATTATCCAATCCGCTCACCAAATAAATAATTAATTTCTCTCTCATTCACATATTATCTATAATTTAATTTATGTTTACATATAAATTATAATAAATATATAAAATTA
The DNA here is from genome assembly GCA_963995505.1 of Hypericum androsaemum. Lineage (NCBI taxonomy): Eukaryota > Viridiplantae > Streptophyta > Magnoliopsida > Malpighiales > Hypericaceae > Hypericum > Hypericum androsaemum. Next base: position 16,915,500 of record OZ023182.1, read on the forward strand.
TACGTCGATAATTATAATAAGAAAAAAATTAAGATTACAAAAGTTGAAAAACAAAATTAGAAAGAAATAAATCGAGCTACAAATGGATGTCGAGTGAGTTATGGGGATGAGTTTCGGTTAGTGAGCCACAACTTCTTATTTTGGAGTCTGATTAAGTTGATCCAGTTGCTTTGTGAAGGTGAGATGTATACCTACAACTTTTTTGTTTATGACTTCTTCAAATTCGGAGTGTAAGAATATCGAAACTACGTTAAAGTCAATAGTTGAGCGAGTTACGAGGATGAGTTTCCACTAGGGATGGCAATGGGCAGGATCCGGGTAGGATCCATAGGACCCAGATCCTTACCCTCTTTTTAAATGGTCGATCCAGATCCTTACCCTTATCCTCTTTAAAAATAAGGATTCGGGCAGCATCTGGGTCCTAAAAAACCGGGTAGGATCAGGGCGACCCGCGGATTCGTATTTTTTATAAAATATTTAATTCAAAAAAATTAAATTATCTTTTGATAGTTTTCAAATAGCAATGAGATATTTTCATTTATTAAACATATCAATACAAAGAAATCAAACAAGCAAATAAAAAAAAGTTGAAGTTGGGTCAGTTAAAATTGAGAATTTGGTTCGTGATTTTCACTGCTATTACTTGGGGCCTGTGGTTGCTTCGTAATGGTATTATCTTCAATGAGGCGAGGTGCGATAATGAGCTTCTCTTGAATTCTGTGCTCTTTCATGCCCAAGAGTGGGTCTTTTGGACGAATGCCTCGATCATTCACAATCAATCGCTGCTCACTTTCTTGATTGCCTACAAAAATTTATAGGTCCCTCTTCTTCACCTCTTGAGATTGAGGGAACGTTTTGGTGGGGGGTGAGATTGTAACCGATGTAAATATCGGGACCATGTATCTTGTCTTTCTTTTTTCGCTTGCTCTGTTTTGAATTTTCGTTTTAATAAAGAATATTTATCTACCAAAAAATTGAAAATTTGGTATTATGTCTAATAATTAATATATATTATATTAATTTTAAAAATTCGGGTAGGATCAGGGCAGGATCCTATAGATCCATATCCATGCCCTTATCCTTTTAAAATATCAGGATCCGGACAGGATCAGGGTCCAGACCCGGTCAAAGTCAACGGATCTTGGACCCTTCGGGTCTGGATCAGGGTAGACCCTCAGGGTAAGGATCTAATTGCCATCCCTAGTTTCCACAACTTCTTATTCCGGAGTTCGATTGAGTTGATTCAAGTTACTTTACGAAGATGAAACATATATCTACAACTTTTTAGTTTATGACTTCTTCAAATTCGGAGTGTAAGATTGTCGAAACTACGTTTGAAGTCAATAGTCGAGCGAGTTATGAGGACGAATTTCCATAACTTTTTATGCCGGAGTCCGAGTGAGTTGATTCAAATTGCTTTGTGGAGATGAAACGTATATCTACAACTTTTTAGTTTATGACTTCTCCAAATTCGGAGTATAAGACTGTCGAAAATACGTTTGAGGTTTATATTCGATCGAGTTTCATATTTTTATTTTTATCAACCGATAATATTAATTATGATAACCAAGAAATAATATCCACTTTGTATGTATTTCAACGAATAATATTGTGCCACTTGTAATTAGGATTGGATTAAGAAAAGAAAAAATATAAAAATTTGATCACAAGCGGCGATCGGTTGGTCGAGCCGCTCGGCCATAATCCCCTCCCTTTTCTATTTTTTTTATTTTGGTTTTGTCTGCTTATGGTGAGCGCTCGGCTGGGCTCACCGATGTGGATAGCCTAATAAGGATGATCCATGATGGTTAAAAAAAGACGAATGTTTAATAAAAAATAAACTAACATTAATATGCCCACATGGATTGGAATATCTCAACTTTCTATTTAGTTATTGCCTAATGTAATAGATTTCTAATTAGAAAGGAACTCTAGGGTTAGTCTCCTATAAATAGGAGGGCAGTGTTAAGGAGTTTCTTGGGCTAAAGCAATGGTTACTGTAGTATAGGCAAAGGGAGAAGGGCTTGAGGCGGGTAGCCTTGCCATAACCTATGTAACCATTGTACTCCATATCATAGTGAAGCTCTACCCCCGTGGAGTAGGTCAGTTGACCGAACCACGTATATCGCGTGTCCTCAGTATTTCTTATATTCTCATATCTCTCTATTGTTGTGCATGAGCTTATTGAAAGTACTTCCGCTGCCCTAACAATTGGTATCAAGAGCCTTGGTGTGTATCCAGGTAAAAATTATGTGGATGGACTGATTTATAATTTCAAGAAGAAGGGCAGGGGCAATTTGTAATTATCCCAAAATTTGGGGAAAATTTTGGATTAGGATTTTGGGAGCCACCGCCACTCAACCCGAGAAGCCCGACTGTCGCTGGTCGCCGCCCGCGGCCAGCACGCCGTGATGCGTCACCGCTGTCCCCGCCATCCACCATGAGCCGCCGATGTCGCTGCTGTCTAGAGAAGAAGAAGACTGTCGGGGAGAGAGTACTCCCTGTCGTCGAAGAGAGAAGAGGAAGGAGGTCCGTCCTTCATTGAAGCCACCGTCGCTCCGTGAAGAGAGGAGCCCACAGTCCTCACATCACCATCGAGCCGAGAGAGAGGCTCGCCGTCGCCTGCTAGCCAAAAAAGAGAGGAAGAGTTGAGATTTCAGGGAGAGAGAAAGAGGGTGTCGCACCCTACTTCCCAAACCCATTCCGCCGCCGCTCCGAGAGGAGGAAGCCAGCAACCGAGGCTGAGTTGCAGCAGCTTGCATCGCCGGTCACCGCCGAGAAGGAGTCTGTTCGTCGTCATCGTTGGGGAAGATGTTGGCCGCCGCCTATGGATGTCCTTGGTGTTTGGTTGTTGGAGAAGATGAAAAACCCTATATTTCTGTTGACCAAAAGTCATTAGTTTGACTAGTTGACCAAAAGTCAACAGTGTGATTAAAAGCCTAGGGATTGGCTGATTTATAGTATTTTTTTCAACAACTTTGGAGTATGCAAGTATGTAGATGATGGAAATGGTAATTTATTAGTCCGAGTTGAGAAGAATTTGGCCGAGTGAAGGTCAGATTCAGGTCCTGTTGAAGCAAATGAGTTCAGGTCAGGTAGATTTACAGAAGATCGGTCATGAGGTGTGGTTCAAGATGGAGAAGTGATACTCCTTTGTTTCGTGGGATTTGATCGGGTCGTGGATTCATAGTGTTGGACCAAGAGGTGGATCGGGTGAAGACCTTGAGCAGAGTTTGGGCACAGATGTAGTGTAGAGGTGGCGCAGTGCAGTTTAGCACTATTATTGCAAGTGTCAGTTCACTCACGTGTTCCGTAGGTTACCACTAGTGTCCACGAGGATGAAGAAATGAGGTGCAAGTGTCCAGCAAGGTGATCACGAGAAGGTGATGTAAGGCCGGAGGTGAGGCAGTCACGAGAAGGTGATGTAAAGTCCAGAAGTTGGTGCCCTCTACTCATGTTTTGATCTGAAGATCGGTTGAGAAAGTATGGCGTCGAAGAGCAGGGTATAGCTTGTGCACATACGGTATTCTCCTGACAGATCAGTGACGTCATAGAGGTTCCCGTGGAGGTGGAGTAGCAAAGATCGGTTGAGAAAGTATAGTGCCAAAAAGCAGGGTGAAGCTTACACGCATACGATTTTCTCCTGATGTGTTGAGTGATCGAGTGAAGATCCATGGTGAGTAGATACTTGTGGAAGATTCCAGGTGGAGTTTTCAGATTATGAAGTCTGATAGGTGCTCGGAGAAGGGTTTGGATGATCGAGTGAAGACCAAGCAAGAGTACCCGTCAGATTGAGGTGAACGATGAAGTCATGTTCGAGGTGGAGCATGAAGCTTAATGGAAAAGGCACGCAGTGAAGATGATGATCGGATGTAGAAGAGCAAGTGAAGCTCGAGATGACGATTGGTCTTGAAATTTGAGCCATGGTAGAGATTGTTAGGAATGTCTCAACTTCCTATTTAGTTATTGCCTAATGTAATAGGATTCTAATTAGGAAGGAACTCTAGGGCTAGTCTCCTATAAATAGGAGGACAATGTTAAGGAGTTCCTTGGGCTAAAGCAATGGTTACATTAGTATAGGCAAAGGGAGAAGGGCTCGAGGCGGGTAGTCTCGCCATAGCTTATGTAACCATTGTACTCCATATCGTAGTGAAGATCGTCTCTACCCCCGTGGAGTAGGTTTGTTGACCAAACCACGTATATCGTGTGTCCTCAGTGTTCTTTATATTCTCCTATCTCTCTATTGTTGTGCATAGACCTATCGAAAGTGCTTCAATTGCCCTAACAAAGTTCTGCCCTAAAAAATAAATATGTTATTCAAGATTAGCATAAAAGTACACCATTTACGGAAATCATCACGCAAGTATGTCTTGTTTTTACATATCAAAAAAAGTATGTGCTGTTTTTGTGCATGAAGCACAAATAGTGCTACAATTTTGATCAAAGTACCAAAATATAATCTCAAAATATCTTACAAAATTAATCAAATATTAATCTCAAGTTTTGCATTAATAAAACTATAAGAAATCAAACCCATCGTTGACTTTAAGTTATTTTATTTTATATTATATTATGTATTTTGGCAGGAAGAAACAATTTGGGTGGGGTTGTTTTGGTCATTCTGGACTATTTTGCAATAAGCACAAAGAACATAGGTACGAATGAAATAATTATTCTTTCTAAAAAAACAAATAATTACTGGGCAATAACGTGGAGAGGAGCCTGCGTTCAGTTTCAGGAATAAGGCTAGGTTGGAGGGTGAGGAGACAAATCGTGAGTTTGCTGATTTCAAGTGAGGAGGCGGTGTTTTGTTTTTAGTGATAAACTGCCTTTTTTAAAAGAACTAATCTTTTATTAAAACAAGAAATTATAGAATAACGACACTGAACTTAATACATAATCAAAATAACAATAAATCTAAAGATAATAGCTATAATAATGTTGGGGTGCAAAAATAACCCTGGCATCATATACACATCTCAAGTTTATAAGTGTGGCAAAACCGTCTTCGGTCTCTTGGACGACCCAGCCTTCGGTTAGTACTGTGACGGGTCTGATATTTGCTTGGCATTAGGATGGACCTGGTCTTTGGTTGACGTCAAGATAGACTTGACCTTTGGTGGGCATTAAGACGGGATCGATCTTCGGGTAGTTGTGTTGATGAGTCCCGAGTGCGAAGAGGATGGTCGGTCTCCGAGAGGACGGTCTGGTCACCAAAAAGACGGTCTGGTCACCAAGAGGATGATCGGTCTCCAAGAGGGCGCTTTGATCTCCAAGAAGATGATCGATCTCCAAGAGGACGGTGTGGTCAAAGTGACCTGTGACGGTAGACCGTCTTGGCATGTTGGCTTTAGTTCATTTCGGCTTATCCTTGGGTGGTGCCGTCCATCCTTGATAAATCTGCCGTTACTTTGGACTCGTTAGTCGAAATAAGGAAATTATTGCGGATAGGGAAAGGCAAGACATGTATCTACAACTTTGTTTTGTGGAACATTGCCTAATTCGGATCATAAGCGGGTCTAAACAGTGTGCCAAGTCCCGGTGTTGGTTTTCTCGGTGGTTTCTGCCGGATTTTGGTAGAACAGCCATATCTTTTCACTCGAGCATTGGATTGAGCTAATTCCTTCGGCTATAGAAAGTCAAGACAAGTACCTACAACTTTGTAGTTTATAGCTTCTCCAGATTCGATTTAAAACAAGGTCCAAAGTCTAGCACAAGAAGGCGTCCTCTTTGAGTTTTAAAGCAGAAGCTAGGAGCCCGGATGTACGCTTTGACTTACAAGGCGAGAACCCGGATGTATGCTTTGACCTACAAGGCAGGAATTCGAATGTACGCTTTGATTTATAAGGCAAAAACCCGGATGTATGCTTTGACCTACAAGGCGAGAACCCGGATGTACGCCTTCGCCCTTGAAGTGAGATGTCTGAATTGGGCGTCTTTGCCCTCGAAGTGGGATGTCCAAGTTGGATGCCTCGGCCCTCGAGTCAAGGGTGTAAAAATAGCAGTTCGGGCTTGTAGGCGGGAAGATAATTCTGGGCTCGAAGGCAGGAAGTGATTGGCTTAGTTTGGGCCGCTCGGCCTGCTTTAAGGATAGAGGCGGAAGGTACCGCTTTGTTGCCACATGCAGGAAGGCGAGGGTCCGCTTTGGACCTCAACACGGAAGGGTCCAGGCAGGAAGCCCATTTGGTCCTTCCAGGTGGGAAGCGAGGGTCCCGTTTTTGGCCTCAAGGCAGGAAGATGATACCGCTTCGAAGGTCAAAGTGGGAGGAAAGAGTAGTTGGGTCGGAGCCCACTCGGAAGAGGGAAGCAATCGACGCGAGTGGAAGTCCCTGTTATAGGTCTCAAAGCGGGAAGTAGGTCCACTTTGGTTATTAAGGTGCCAGCTTGGGCCTACTTTTTGTTTGTATAGAAAGTTCGAGGGGGTCAAGTTGGTCTACTTTTTCCTAAGTTGAGCCGGGTTCCTATTTTGGTGGCGGCTTTCTTATTTGATGTCAGGTTACTTGGCTGGCACGGCTTCTTCTAAGGCCGGGTTTCCTTATGTTTGGATGACGGTCTAGAACTTTCCTATATCAAGCTGGGCTAAATCTCTCCATATTGGCGGCGGTCACAAATCGACGAATCTTGCAGGATTTAGTCTTTATTGAGGCAGATCTCTCAGGATCGAATTTTGGGACCGAGATCTTCGAGCAATAAAGGCGGCTTAGGGTTTCCTACTTTGAGGACGGGAGACTAGGTCAATACATCCTATATAAAGAGGGCTCGAAAAGAGGAGACATCATCACCAACACATCAAACAACAACTATTGTTACTTATCTTTTTTTTCCTCTCTCTTAGATTGAATGTCTAAGTTTCGTTCTTTTTTTTTCTTTCTGTTAGGCCGACCTTGGGACGACTACTCTGGACCGTCTCAGATTACTTGACGTTCTTGTACCTCTTTTTCCGCAACAAACAATTTTTGTCATTACAGTCAGACTACCTTGCCGAGTGATATGGTTGATATTTTGGTTCTGAAAGAGGAAAAAAAAACATGATCGAGACATTCCTAACAAAGATGTCAGCTAATAAATATTGAGCCACGCATGAGATGTAGCTCAATAAAAATCTCCATAAATGAGTCAACCCTAGTTAGATAAATCCTCCCAAGGCAGAGTGATGTTAATTCTAGTAGCCTTAACAAGTACAAATTTAAGCAATTACGAGATCACGTGCAAGCATTCCATATCACATTTTAACACGTCGATTTGCAAGGTTATTTCGACGAGTTAGACTAAAGTTAATTTAGTAAAGTCTATTGTTGAAAATCTACGAAATTTACATTATTTTGAACAATAAATATTAGAAGATTTATTCTCTCTAATTGAAATTTCTATTTAGAAAGTTCAGTTCTAGTTATTAGTTTGTCTTAGGAACCTTAGTTCAACCAATTTTAATTTTATTTAGGATATAATTCACATTTTTAGAAGTTGTATTTCAATAGCAATCTATTTATAACAACGAGCCTTCATGTAACGGGTAGTAGATTGGGTGCTGCCTCTAGAATAATGGGCAACATCATCCAGATTGAAATTAGGACAGTTGATTTAGTGAGGTTAGACATGCGTGCAGATTGGACGAATGAGGAGCTTTCACGCGAAAGACCATAGGCATTTTTTATATTGTTTCTTTCGTTATTCTCTCTGCAAAGCATTTGATTATTTTTCTTGGGCTCAAATTCAGTGGGGACATGAGTAATTTCCACTAAAGGAGATATGGACAATATTAAAAATATAATTATGGAAATAATTATATAAAAAATATTAGCCAAATAATACAATTATGGATAAAAATATAATTTATGAAAATACAATTATGAGAATATTGGTATCATTGTACTAGAATATTGGTTTCCATCATCTATGCTATTGATTTTCTTGTACTCTAATATTTGTTTCCTTCTACTATGATATTGATTTCATTTTATTATGATATTGGTTTCATTCTCCCCGTATCTCCACAGCGTCGTCCAGTCAATCTCTTTTCTTCTCTCCACGTATCTGTCTCTTCCTGTCGGCGAGGGCACCACGACCTCTCTCTCATCGCGGCGCGGTGACTCCGGACGGCCAAGACAGAGAGAGGCTCTCCCCTTCAGTGGTGGGACTCAGTGAAGCAAAGGCGTCGGTCGTCTCTCCGAGACGCGAGCGGACAGACTCTCCCCTGTCGCTCCTCTTCTCTCCTGACGCGATTGTCACGAGCGATTCAGCGGGCATCTCGGTCGCTCCAACAGCGGCGACCACAGGAACCGGGGTGAAGTTCGAGGAAGAAGATGACGACAAGGAGTGAGATGGCGAGGACGGTAGGATTTTGGATGTCTTGACCTCTGGTGATTTCTTCTCTTAAGTGCTGGGATTTTTGGAGGAAGAGAGGATGGTACTTTTTTATTGGCAAATCATGACAGGAAGAACGGCGCAAAGACCGGCGCCCGCCAGCCAAGGCGAAGCATGCAAAGACCGATGCCTGCCAGCCCCACCTACTATTCGAAGATCTGGCGCCCGCCAGAGAGGTGGCGCCCGCCAATTCAGCTGGGAAAAGTATTTTTTGGTGGACAAGTTTGCCCCTCCGGATCCAATAACCCTTGTAGGATTTGTGGGACTATAAATATCCATTTGCCTCATTGTTGTAAGGTGTGGTTGCCATTACCAAAGCTCTCCAAAGTGAAAAGAGAGAAGAGGAGAGAAAGAGTAAGCCAAACTGTGGCATCCATTGTAGTGAACGAGTGAAGCTCCAAGTGTGTGTGCGTGTTATTGGAATAAATACTAATTAAAGCATAAGGCCCAAATGTGGAAAGGCCCAAAGTGGAAGCCCAAGTCGGAAATGTCAATCCCACATTGGAAAGTACAATAAGCTTTTCCTAGTTTATAAGAAGATGCTCTCTGTTAGCTAGAAAATGAGTTGACCACCTAGAAAGCCAACTCGGATCGTTGCGAGGATGGTGCGTAGTACCATCCGAGCACGAGCACGTACACTTGTACGCGCACGAGCCTGCACACGTGCACGTGCGCATGGCATATTAGACGCAGATCACAATAGATTCTTTGTGGCTCACTTGGCACTTCGCACGTAGCCCGTAAGCACTGAATACAGGACAATCTCGTCTTACAGAGAAAGAGTCAAACTCTTGCCTCGACTAAGATCCTGATCAAGTACACCACCTCTGATAAATAATAACGCACACGTGCGTGTGCGCATGGCATATTGGACACATGTCGTAATAGGTACTTTGTGGCACACTTGGTATTTCACACATTCGCATCGTCGCGAGGAGCTGGAGGAACCTTAAAACTTTTGCCCAACTTCAGGAAGCTACAGGTTGTCCAAAGAGGTGCGAGAACAGGTCGCCTGCTGAAAGAGTGCGAGCGAAGGACTGTCTAACCGACAGGTCACAAAAGCAGTAGCCAGGCAAATCCGACGGGGCACGACCAAAGCCTGAACTAAATGGCGAAGGGACGCGAAGGAGCAACAGGCGCCCCTTCGGGCCTACAGGCAGACCTGAGATGCCTCTTCAAAAAGGTTGGAGCCCCTTCAAAGTTGCCAGGCAGCCTTTCGAAAATGCCTGCCTCCTCTCCTCCGCAGCCTATAAATAGGCATCCCCCCCATTTGCATTGATCCCAACTGCAAGTGCATAAACATTCATTAGCATTGTAGTTCTCTCCCCTCTCTCTCTCTCTCAAAAAAGTTTTGAGTATCCAGCGGTTCGTTGCAGCTTCGAGAATTGTTGTGTTACGATCTTGGAAGCAACTAGTCATTGTATCTTGGGGACGATTGCCATGGCCCGTAAGCACTGAATACGGGGCAATCTCATCTTATGGAGAAAGAGTCAAACTCTTGCCTCGACTAAGATCCTAATCAAGTACACCACCTCCGACAAACAACAATCGTAAGGCGAGATTTGTGTACTTGAAGATGGCATCATCAAACTCTGCACCAGTGCCAACAGACCCAGGAGCTGTCCACACCGAAAGGCCGGCCAAGTTTAATGGCACCGAGTTTAAAAGATGGCAACAATAGATGCTGATATGAATCTCCGCAGAAAAGATTCACAACTCGGACCGTTTGTTACTTTAGAATGGAACAGATCACAACTCACAAGAACTCACACGAACTAAGGCACGAACTTGAACCTTAACCCGCTGCAAGAGCTTCTGAACCTTGACCTAAGGTCGTATCACGCCACGAGCGGGGATGGATGATCCGCTTGATAAGTGAAAGATAAATTCTAGCCAAGACGACTCACCAGCCTAAGCAAGAACAAACGAGTATCAAAACTCTCAATTAGCCAATGCTAAGTAATTCTCCGAATTGTTGTGTGTTTATTGAAGGGGGACGCCTCTTTATATAGGCTCCAAAAGTCTTACAACTTTCCTAAACGAAACTAACTCCAAATAAGGAGTTTAAGGCTGGTCAAAACTCTCTTTCCTATTCTAAAGAGATTCTGGCCGAACTTATTCAACTAAATAAGGAATAATATAAGCAAATAATATCTAATAGAATAACTACTAGCTGCACGTCCAAAACAAGTAGATGCACGGACTAAATAGGCTGATTCTTCTTGATTCTCCATGTGCGCATGCATCTAGAAGCTTACGTGCATGTCAAGCTTCCCATTTAGCTTCCAAAATGTGCATGGGCCTCCCTTGGGTTTCTTGGACGTCCTTGGTCCTCCACGCACTTGCTTGAGCCCAAACTTCTTGCATTAGCCCATTGAAGTCAGATTGCAACTTCCTAGCTCTTGCTCTTGTCATTGGCCCAATTGGAACTTGAACTTGCTTCGAGTCTACAAGCTTGATAGTAGGTGCGTCCTTAGGCTTGCTCACATCAGTCCCCTCCTCTTGAAAAGGATTTGTCCTCAAATCATCACCTACATCAAACGGACTCAAGTCAGCCACGTTAAACGAAGCACTTACATTATACTCACCCGGAAGGTCTAGCTTGTAGGCATTATCATTGATGCGTTCTATCACTTGGAATGGACCATCTCCCCGTGGTAGCAACTTTGAACGTCTTTGGACAGGAAAACGCTCCTTCCTCATATGTAGCCAAACCCAATCTCCCGGCTCAAAGACAACCTTGTGCCTTCCTTTGTTTGCTTGCCTCGCATAGTGCTCCGTGCGCTTCTCGATGTTCATTCTTGCTTTCTCATGTAACTGCTTGACAAATTCAGCTTTCTTCTTGCCATCTAAGTTAACATGCTCACTCGAAGGTAGAGGTGATAAATCCAATGGAGTCAAAGGATTAAATCCATAAACAAGCTCAAATGGTGAGAATTGAGTAGCAGAATGGACAGAACGATTATAAGCAAACTCAACATGAGGCAAACATTCTTCCCAAGTCTTAATGTTATGCTTAATGAGTGCTCTCAAAAGTGTAGACAAAGTCCTATTTACTACTTCAGTTTGACCATCAGTTTGAGGATGACAAGTAGTAGAAAACAACAACTTAGTACCTAACTTGCACCACAAGGTCTTCCAAAAGTAACTTAGGAACTTAGCATCTCTATCAGAGATAATTGTCCTAGGCATGCCATGCAACCTAACAACCTCTCTAAAGAACAAATCAGCAATGTTTGAAGCATCATCAGTTTTATGACATGGAATGAAATGTGCCATCTTAGAAAACCTATCCACTACCACAAAAATGGAATCTCTTCCACGCTTAGTCCTAGGTAGGCCTAACACAAAATCCATAGAGATATCAATCCAGGGCTCACTAGGTATAGGTAGTGGGGTGTACAAACCATGGGGTTTTACCTTTGACTTGGCTTGCTTGCAAGTGATGCAACGACCACAAACTCTCTCAACGTCTCTCTTCATGTGTGGCCAAAAGAAATGATCTTGTAGCATTGCCAAGGTCTTTGCAATTCCAAAATGCCCCATTAAGCCACCTCCATGTGCCTCCTGAATTAGTAATTCTCGCATCGAACAATTAGGTACACAAAGTTTGTTTTCACGAAATAGGTAACCTTCATTACGAAAGAACTTGCCAAATGCACTTCTTTCAGTTGATCTAAACAACTCGCCAAAATCAACATCATCAACATACATCTCCTTAATGTGTTCAAAGCCAAGTAGTTTAGCATCAAGAGTTGAGATCAAGGCGTACCTTCGTGATAGTGCATCAGCCACTACATTTTCCTTACCTTGCTTGTAGCGAATGATATAAGGAAATGTCTCAATGAATTCCACCCATCGTGCATGCCTCTTGTTCAGCTTGTGTTGCCCCTTTAAGTGCTTAAGTGACTCATGATCAGTGTGAATCACAAACTCCTTTGGCCACAAGTAATGCTGCCATGTCTCCAATGCTCGAACTAGTGCGTACAACTCCTTGTCATAGGTCGGGTAATTCAAGGTTGCACCACTTAGTTTCTCACTAAAGTATGCAATGGGTCTTCCTTCTTGCATAAGGACAGCTCCAATTCCTATACCAGAAGCATCACACTCTATTTCAAAAGTCTTAGAGAAATTAGGTAAAGCTAACAAGGGTGCATTAGTCAACTTCCCTTTCAGTAGTTGGAAAGCCTTCTCTTGAGCTTCTCCCCAAGTAAAGCCCACGTTCTTCTTGATGACTTCAGTTATGGGTGCGGCTATGCTACTAAAGTCCTTCACAAATCTCCTATAAAAACTAGCTAGTCCATGAAAGCTCCTAACATTAGCAACACTTGTAGGGCTTGGCCATTCACGGATAGCTCGGATCTTTTCTTCATCAACCTGTATTCCGTTAGCTCCAACAACAAAACCCAAGAATACAAGCTTATCCGTACAAAAGGTGCACTTCTTCAAGTTAGCAAACAATTGTTCTTCTCTAAGTGCATCTAAGACAGATTTCAAATGTTCTAGATGATCCCCCATGCTCTTGCTATAGATGAGTATATCATCAAAGTAAACAACTACAAATTTACCAATGAATGGACGTAGAACATGATTCATGAGTCGCATAAACGTGCTAGGTGCGTTGGACAAACCAAATGGCATGACCATCCACTCATACAACCCATACTTAGTTTTAAAAGCAGTCTTCCACTCATCTCCTTCTTTCATCCTAATTTGATGATAACCACTCTTCAAATCAATCTTAGAAAACATGCAAGAACCATGCAACTCATCTAACATGTCATCTAAACGAGGGATAGGGTGACGATATTTTACCGTTATGTTGTTGACTGCTCGGCAATCAACACACATTCTCCATATTTTATCCTTCTTGGGCACAAGTAGGACTGGAACTGCACATGGACTCATGCTCTCTCTAACGTACCCTTTCTCCAACAGCTCGTTGACTTGCTTCTCAAGCTCCTTTGTCTCTTCAGGATTGCTTCTATATGCGGGACGGTTAGGTATGGCAGCTCCCGGGACAAAGTCTATTTGATGTTCAATCCCACGAATAGGTGGCAAACCAGGTGGTAGATCGTCGGGAAAGACTTCCTTGTAATCCTGCAAAAGAGACACAACCGTACTAGGTACATGTGGTTCAAGCTCGTTAGTGTTTAAAAGTGCCTCCCTATACCGAAGTAAGATCATAGGCTTCTTTTCAAAGCATGCTTGCTTAATATCACTTGTTCCCACATAGTAACTCTTTTTCCAACTCTTGGTTTTTCTCTCTTTGGCCGTTTTAATTTCTGTTTTTCCGGCTTCTTTTGTTTTCTCAATCTTTTCCTCTCCATTGGCCGTTTTTCTTATCTTTTTTTCGGCTTCTTCTCTCCTCTCATTCTTTTTCTTTTTGTCACGCTCTCTTTGCTCATCACTTTCTTGTTGCAACAGTCGTTGATCTTCACAAACTTGTGATGGTGACAAGGGTGCCAAGGTGATTACTCTCTTCTTGAGTATAAATGAGTATTTGTTGGTGTAGCCATTATGATGCACTTTCCTATCAAACTGCCATGGCCTTCCTAACAATAGGTGACCAGCTTGCATTGGTACGACATCACACAACACTTCATCCTCATAGTTGCCAATGCGGAATGCTGCCAATACTTGCTTCATCACTCGTACTTCTCCACTATCATTCAGCCATTGTAGTTTGTAAGGCTTAGGGTGTTTTCCAGTGAGTAACCCTAACTTCTCCACCATAGTAGTGCTTGCGACATTAGCACAACTTCCTCCGTCTATGATGACACTACACACCTTGTCTTTGACATAGCACCTTGTGTGAAAAATATTTTCTCTTTGAGCCACATCATTTTCTTCTTTTACTTGCACATTCAATGCTCTTCTAGACACAAGAGTAAGCCTCTCAACAGCTTGGTACTCTTCCTCGGATACGTCCTCCAAAGAAGGCATGCTTTCATGCTCCGAATCCTCTTCTTCATTTTCAATCTCTCCACTTTCCTTGATCACCATTGCTTGCTTGTTAGGGCATTGACTTGAGATGTGCCCTCTTCCTTGACACTTAAAGCACTTGATGTCACGGTTCCTAGCTGGAGTGACTTCCACTTTCCTTTGAGAATTAGCTTGAGAACTCTCGGATTTATGCTCTACTTTGGCTGCTTGTGGCTTGTCAAACTTCTTTTGGTAGTTTGGCTTCCAAGTAGAACTCGATGTAGCTCTTGTTCTCCCCTCTCCTCTCTTGAGTTGCTTCTCAATTTTCGTTGCCATATGCACCATGTCCTCCAACTCCACATAGTGTTGCAACTCAACTTTGTCTTGAATTTCAGGTTTGAGTCCATTCAAGAACCTTGCCATTGTAACTTCTCTATCTTCATCTATATCAGCTCTTATCATGGCCATCTCCATCTGTTTGAAATACTCCTCCACACTCAAACTTCCTTGCCTCATCCCTTGTAACTTCTTATACAGCCCTCTATAGTAATGACTTGGAACAAATCTCTTCCTCATCACCACTTTCATGTCTTCCCAAGTAGCTATAGGGCGTTCTCTATTTCTCCTCCTGCTTGTCACAAGTTGATCCCACCAAGTTATAGCATAATCAGTGAATTCGGTGATGGCAAGTTTTACCTTCTTTTCTTCGGAGCTATTGTGGCAATCAAACACGAACTCAATCTTCTTCTCCCACTCTAAGTACGCCTCCGGGTCAGAACGACCAGCAAAGGAAGGTATCTTCAGTTTGATACTCCCTATGTTGTCGTCTCTCTTTGGCCTCGCCTCCCTAGGTGGACGGTTTGTTCTTGCTCTCCTAAGACTCCTTGTAGAGCCTACGCCTTCTTCCGATTCAGAATCAGCTCCGCTCGACTCTCCAATAGGTACTCCTCTCCTACGCCTTTGGAGTTCGCCTCGCGTTTGGGGGTTGTCACGAGAATTCTCCACGGCATCCACGCGTAGTTGCAAAGGCTCCATCTGAGCTTGCACCATCTGCTCGAGCTTCCCGGCCAAGGCATCCACTAGTAACTTAAGGTCTATGTTTCCCATAGTTTGACCTTCATGCGACATGTTTGCTGCAAGAAAAATTGGTTAGTAATAAAAAAAATATGGCCTCACAAGCTCACTCCCTTACGTGTATACTCTCAATGTATGGTGCACTCAAGTTCTCTCGTGTTTGTACTCAAATATTTGGCTTTTCTCTCTAAGGTACTCGCACACTCTTGCCTTTTTCCTCTCGTGATACTTGTATGTTCTTACTAAGGCTAGAACGGCCTTGCTTGAGCTTCACGCTTTAACAAACAGAATGTTAAAGTTCCTCTTTGGTCTTTCTTTTAGTCTTGCTCGTCCCTTTTCTTGATTAGCTGCTGCGCCTTCTTAGTTCGGTAGCTTCCCTCGGATTTGCTTCCTCTTTAGCTTGAGACTTCCAATTTAGCTTGCTTCCTCTTTAGCTTGCGGCTTCCTTTTCTTTTTCTTTTCTTTCCTTTTTTTTTTCTTTTCTTTTCTTTTCTTTTTTTTTTCTTTTCTTTTCTTTTCTTTTCTTTTGTTGCTTTACTCGTTTGTTTTCCTCTCTTTTCTCTCAAACAGCGAAGAGAAAAAAAAAATGAACCAACAAGAACAAAAATAACAAGCAACAAAATGAACCAACAAGAACCAAAATAACAAGGATAATGAACTAAAGTAACAAGCTAAGCTCTGATACCAACTGATATGAATCTCCGCGGAAAAGATTCACAACTCGGACCGTTTGTTACTTTAGAATGGAACAGATCACAACTCACAAGAACTCACACGAACTAAGGCACGAACTTGAACCTTAACCCGCTGCAAGAGCTTCTGAACCTTGACCTAAGGTCGTATCACGCCACGAGCGGGGATGGATGATCCGCTTGATAAGTGAAAGATAAATTCTAGCCAAGACGACTCACCAGCCTAAGCAAGAACAAACGAGTATCAAAACTCTCAATTAGCCAATGCTAAGTAATTCTCTGAATTGTTGTGTGTTTATTGAAGGGGGACGCCTCTTTATATAGGCTCCAAAAGTCTTACAACTTTCCTAAACGAAACTAACTCCAAATAAGGAGTTTAAGGCTGGTCAAAACTCTCTTTCCTATTCTAAAGAGATTCTGGCCGAACTTATTCAACTAAATAAGGAATAATATAAGCAAATAATATCTAATAGAATAACTACTAGCTGCACGTCCAAAACAAGTAGATGCACGGACTAAATAGGCTGATTCTTCTTGATTCTCCATGTGCGCATGCATCTAGAAGCTTACGTGCATGTCAAGCTTCCCATTTAGCTTCCAAAATGTGCATGGGCCTCCCTTGGGTTTCTTGGACGTCCTTGGTCCTCCACGCACTTGCTTGAGCCCAAACTTCTTGCATTAGCCCATTGAAGTCAGATTGCAACTTCCTAGCTCTTGCTCTTGTCATTGGCCCAATTGGAACTTGAACTTGCTTCGAGTCTACAAGCTTGATAGTAGGTGCGTCCTTAGGCTTGCTCACATCAGATGCTGTTCTACTTGACATTGCTCAACCTAGTTCAGTTCATGAAGGAAGAAGCTCTGAAGGTGGCAAAAAATGAGGCTGATCAACAAAAGATCAACGCCCTGGATGTATGGAGTCACAGCGACTTTCTGTGTCATAACTATATCCTGAATGGATTAGACAACACCCTTTATAATGTCTATGCAGGTGCCAAGACTGCGAAAGAATTGTGAGATTTCTTAGAGAAGAAGTACAAGACGGAGGATACCGGGATGAAGAAATTCATCGTCGAGAGATTTCTCAACTTCCAGATGGTGGATTCCAATAAGGTCATAGACTAAGTTCAAGAGCTGCAGCTGATTGTGTATGAGATTCAAACCGAAGGCATGCAACTCAATGAGTCTTTCCAAGTGGCTGCACTAATTGAGAACCTACCCCCCTGTGGAAGGACTTCAAGAACTACCTCAAGCATAAGAGGAAGGACATGGGGCTCGAAGACCTGATTGTGAGACTAAGGATCGAGAAAGACAACCGAAAGTCCAAAGTCAAGACCAGCAGGACCAACTCCGAGGTTAAGGTACATCTCGCCGAAGGAGGTACCGGCAAGAAGAGGAAGAAGCCCAGAAACAAGCAGGAGAAGCAAGAGCCAAAGTAAAAGATGGCTAAAAAGATCAAGGACAATTGCTACAACTACGACAAGCCCGGTTATATGGCAAAAGATTGTCGCCTGCCAAAGAGGGACAATCGTGCGAAGGTTAATCTGGCCGAAGACCTGTCTAAGCTAGACTTATCCGCCGTGGTGTTTGAAGCCAATACGGTGGATAACCTAAGAGATTGGTTCATTGACATAGGGGCAACCCACACATCTGCTCAGACAAGGAGATGTTCTCGACCTATACCCCAATCAACAGACGGAAGTTGTTTATGGGTAACTCTACAACTTCCCCCGTAGTCAGACTAGGCAAGGTGGTGCTGAAGTTGACCTCTGAAAAAGAGCTAACCCTCAAGGATGTGCTGCATGTCCTAGACACTTGCAAGAATCTAGTATCTGGCTCCCTGTTAAGCAAAGCTGGGTTGAAGCTGGTATTTGAGGCTGATAGATTTGTATTAACTAAGGCTGGTACCTTTGTAGGAAAGGGTTACCTCGAGAGGGAGCTCTTCAAGATGAATGTAATAACTGTCAAACGCGCATTTGAAGGTCCTAATAAAGTTGTTAATTCTTCTTACTTGGCTGAGTATTCTAACTTATGGCATGATAGATCAGGACACGTAAATTTGAGCTCACTACGAAAGTTAGTAAGTTTAAATTTATTGCCTAAAATAGAGTTTGACTCAAACAATAAATGAGAAGTATGTGTAGAGGCAAAAATGACCAAAGCACATTTTCATTCTGTGGAAAGAAGTACAACACCTTTAGAGATAATTCATACCGACATTTGCGATATGAAACACGTGCAAACTAGAGGTGGGAAAAAGTATTTCATCACATTTATTGATGATTGCACAAGGTACTGCTATGTACATCTCTTGAAAGGAAAAGACGAAGCTCTAGAAGCTTTCAAGAGTTATAAGAATGAGGTTGAAAATTAACTTAGCACTAAAATCAAGATGATTCGAGTGATAGAGGGGGAGAATATGTAGCTCCGTTTGAGAAATTCTGCCGACAATATGGCATTATTCATCAGACAACTGCTTCATACTCACCCCAATCAAATGGCGTAGCTGAACACAAGAATCAAACTCTTAAGGAGATGATGAATGCTATGTTGATTAGCTCGGACTTACCCCAGAACATGTGGGGGGGAAGCTGTGCTCTCAGCTAACCACATTCTAAATAAATTGTCACACAAGAAAAGGGATAAAACCCCATATGAACTATGGAAAGGGAGAAAGCTTTCCTACGGTTACCTTAAAGTGTGGGGGTGCCTAGCTAAGGTAAAAATACCTCCACCTAAAAGGGTGAGAATAGGACCCAAGATCGTTGACTGCATCTTTATCAGATATGCCTACAAGAGTAGCGCATACCGATTTCTAGTGCACAAGTCTGAAAATCCTGAAATCAACGAGGGAATGGTCATGAAATCAAGGAATGCAGCATTCTTTGAGAATAACTTTCCAAATAAGGAGAGAAAAGACCCAAGCTCTAATAAAAGAGCTCATGAAGCTACTCAAGGTTCTCATCAAATTGTTGAGGAACTTAGACGTAGCAAAAGGGCAAGAACGGCCAAGTCGTTTGGCCCAAATTTTATGACATACGTGTTAGAAAATAAAACTGGGACAAACTCAACCATGATGAGTGGAGATCCACAAACTTGCTTCTATAAGAGAACCAAGTTATGGATGATTAAGATGATCACTTGGAACCCATCCCATTCTCAGAAGCTGCCCAAGTACAAACCTGCAGAAGTGTGGTTAGGTTAAGCGTCAACGCTTTTAATGATTCCTATACCAGATAAAGGTGGAGTATGACAGGATACTCTTGATAGGAGATCACCTATATAAGTGTGAACTGAGGCCGCTTCAGATGAAAAAATACTTATGAATCCAAGATATAGTCCATGGCCGAAAAGAACAAAACGTAAGAACCAAAGGATATTAGAGATATCATTGTGTAAATGTTATTGTCTTAGTTTACATAAAAAAAGCTGACCAGTTCAAGACATCGCATTCACTGAGCAGCAAGTCAATCTGATAACATCTTACTAGAGAAGGTTCAAAACTGTAAGCTACCTATCTCGATGCAATGATAACTCGTCGAAATTTTTCTTAAAAGTGTCAGCATGCATTAATCATCATTCATGTGGAGAATTGTTGGAATAAATGCTAATTAAAGCATAAGGCCTAAATGTGGAAAGGTCCAAAGTGGGAAGCCCAAATAGGAAATGGCAATCCCACATTGGAAAGTGCAACAAGCTTTTCCTAGTTTATAAGGAGATGCTCCTTGTTAGCTAGAAAATGAGTTGACCACTTGGAAAGCTAACTCGACGCACCATCCGATTACGAGCACGAGTACGCGCACAAGCACGAGCATGCGCACGAGCACGTGAGCGCATGGCGCATTGGATGCAGGTCACAATGGGCGCTTTGTGGCGTATTTCATACTTCGCACGTGTCGCGCGGAGATGGAGGAGCCTTAAAACTTTTGCCAAACTCCGGGAAGCTACAGGCTGCCTGAAGAGGTGCGAGAAAAGGCATGTCCAACCGACGGGTCACGAAGGCAGTAGTAGACTTGACCACGGTTCGAATTTGAACAAATTCGAATCGAATTTATTCGAATTCGAATTTATCAAAACATTAAACCATATTCAATTCTTCAAAAGACGAATCAAATACGAATTATGAATTTTTGAATTAGAATCGAATTAGAATCGAATTCGAATTAATTCTATAATTTTAATACTTAATTAAAAAATTCTAAAATCACTAATTTTTTTGGATATTTTGAATATTTTTGTAATATTTTCGAAAAAGTTTAAAAACATTTGATATTTTTTGAAAAATTCAAAAACTTTGATTTTTGCTTCAAATATTAAAAAAAATTAGGAATTAGTGTTTAACATTTTTTGGGAAAAAGAAATAAACTAAAGATTGGGCTTGCACTTAATGTACCAAATTAAGTTGCCTACGTATCCTTAGCTCCAAAGGAATCAAAGCCCACGTAGTTCTCTTACCTTTATGGAGCTAACTCACCTAGTCGCATGTGTTTGTGCTTTTACCGGTTGTGGCATCATCGATGTCGTATAGTTGGTCAGGATTTTCCCAGACCAATTCTTATTATCGTCTTTCCGCCTTGGTCCAATCGGCGACCAATGCTTGTGCCTCCAAAGATTGCGGTGTCATTGAGTATCGGTGTTCATTCAAAATATTATCTCCTGCACTAAATGCTTGTTCCACGGCAACTGTCGAAATCGGACAAGCAAGCAATTCTTTTGCAACAATTGACATAACCGGAAATTGTTCTACATGGTTGTTCCACCATTCTAATAAAGCAAAACTAGAAAGTTTGACAAATGGAATATCAAATTGTGTGTTAAGATATAAATCAAATTCCGAATTGGTTAAACTTATTCCTCGGGGTCTTTTTTATTTTTTCATTAATAATCTTTCCGTAAAACTTAATTTTTCACCTTGTGAGGGAGAGGGAGTTGGTTCATTAGATGTAGAAGCATTATTCCTAATACTATATTCACTCATTAAATCCAAAATATCTTTTGTTACATTGTTTGTAATTATTACAACATGATCTTCTAGATTAGCAACTTGCAAAAAAAATTCCAAATTTGTGTAATACGCATATAATAAATTTTGTAAACCATCAATTTTAATGTTCGGCATAAAAATGGTTGCAATTAAATTAAGTTGGGGAATCTTCTTGAAATACTTTAACCATTTGTTAGCCATTTCCGAAACGCATGATGACAATGCAAAATCTTGATAAGCGCTAAATATTGTCTCCGATATATTACAACATTCCAAAAATAGTAAATGAGATGTAGGATAATAAACACCCGATAAAAGATGTGTAGCATAATTAAAATATTCTAAAAGCTTATTTAGTTTTTCTACATGGTCCCAATGGTGAGGTTGTAACATAATATTATTAGTTTGATCATTAGATACAAAAAAATTACATAGAAGTTCTTTGTATGGAAGAGCTTCTTTTAACAATTCATAAGTCGAATTCCTACGATGTTGAACATCTTGTGGAAAACATTTTGGTTTCATGTTGTTTAATTTGCAAAAAAATTTCCAATCTTTTAGCAATTTGGGGCGAGCCCATAATAAATTAAGTGCTTGTTTAATTGGTCCTAATGTAGAGTCTAAAGCTTTAATTCTATCTTGGGTACAAAGATTAAATATATGACATGCACATCTAATATGAAAAAAAATTTCTCCGAATCGTGTACAAAGAATTTCTAAATCTTTAACCATAAAATTATTAGAACTTGCATTATCTAGAGAAATTAAAAATATTTTTTGAACTAGATTATATTCTTGTAAACTAGTATGCAATATTTTATAACAATTATTCCCACTATGACTATCATCAAAAACTCTATATGCAATTATTCTTTTTTGTATATTCTATTTATTATCAATCCAATGACATGTAACACCAAAATATGAATGTGTTTGCCAATGATCACTCCATATATCACAACATATAGAAACTCGACCATCAAAATCAAAGAAAAAAGTTTGTAATTTTTCTTTATTTTTCTTGTATAAATCTTTTACATATCGTGTTAATGTACTTCGTGGAACTTTTTTTGCACTAGGATTTAAAGCATTTTGACAATAAGTTGTAAAATTAAGTTTTTCACCAAAACTAAAAGATAAATGTTCGGTAGCAACTAATTTAGCTAATTTCTCTCTATTATTTTGATCGGTGTAATGAAATAAAATATTAGGTGTAGTAGATAATTGAGTTTGTGATTTTTCAAAACCAACTTCGTGTGGATGTTTAGTATTCAAATGAATAGTATAAGTACCATATCCATTCCCGGTTTTGAATTCATATTGTTTACCACAATAATTACATGTAATTTTGAAGATACCTTTTTCTTCGGTAAAAATTTTTGTGAAATGCTTAGTAAAAAATAATGAATGTGATCTTTTTACCTTTTGTGGATTGTTGAATATTGAATCAACACTTTTCCGTTGAGCTTCATCATGGACGTTCATCATTTCTTCCGGAATAGGATAAGTAGAAATCGGTGGAAAATCTGATTCAATAGAATCGTGATGTTCCACACGTTTTTCCTTACCCTTATTTGCTCTACTTGATGACATAATTATATAGTAATATGAGTAATTATATGAGAAATATGACTAATATATCTAATTAGTAAACTTGAGGAAGAATTTATATCGCTCAAATTTTTAATAAGAGAAGTAGAGAATTGAAATTGAAA
The DNA here is from genome assembly GCA_963995505.1 of Hypericum androsaemum. Lineage (NCBI taxonomy): Eukaryota > Viridiplantae > Streptophyta > Magnoliopsida > Malpighiales > Hypericaceae > Hypericum > Hypericum androsaemum. The sequence continues at coordinate 16,938,251 of OZ023182.1, forward strand.
TGTGTAAAATTTGAAGAATAAGAGGTGATATTTATAGAGTTTGAAAGAAATTATGAATTTATAAAAAAAATTAAAAGTACAAACAGTAAAAAAAAGGGTAACCTGGGGATTAAAACGGTAACAAAAAAACTGTAAGAAAAAAATGATAATTTGCCCCTGACGCTGATGCAAGCGCTGACGTCAGCGAAATTCAAACTCCCGTCCGCGCACCCCTCCCCCCTTTTTTGAATTCTTTACGAATTCGAATCGAATTCGATACGAATTTAACTCGAATCGAATTCTCGAAACGAATTCGAATTGAATTCGCCGGTTTGACGAATTACAAAAAACTTGAACCGTATTCAATTCTTATCATGACGAATTCGAATAAAAGTTTTTGACGAATCGAATCGAATTTTTCACGAATCGAATCGAATCACGAATCAGATTCAATTCATGGCCAGGTCTAGGTAGTAGCCAGGCAAATCTGACAGGGCACGACCAAAGCCAGAACTGAATGGCGAAGTGATGCGAAGGAGCAACAGGCGCCCCTTCAGGCCTACAGGCAGGCCTGAGATGCCTCTTCGAAAAGGTTGGAGCCCCTTCAAAGTTGCCAGGCAGCCTTTCGGAAATGCATGCCTCCTCTCCCCTGCAGCCTATAAATAGGCATCCCCCGCATTTGCATTGATACCAACAACAAGTGCATAAGCATTTATTAGCATTGTAGTTCTCTCCACTCACTCTCTCTCTCTCAAGAAAGTTTCGAGTATCCAGCGGTTCGTCGAAGCTTCGAGAATCGTTGTGCTATGATCTTGGAAGCAACTAGTCGTTGTATCTTGGGGACGATTGCCATAGCCCGTAAGCACTGAATACAGTGCAATCTTGTCTTATGGAGAAAGAGTCAAATGCTTGCCTCGACTAAGATCCTAATCAAGTACACCACCTCTGATAAACAACACGTGTTATAATGGAATCTCTCTTGGCTTGGACACCCCCGGACGTAGATCATTGAGGATCGAATGGGGTAAACAAATTTTTGTGTCCCTCCTTTTGTGCTTGCTCGTGCTTGTGTTGTCTGTTGCGTTGTGTGGGTCCACGGGAAGTGAGTAATTTCCTAACAGTTCGGACCCCATATAGAGGCATAAGCAATGAGAAGATGAATATTATTTTGGGAAAAGTTCATTTTAGTACCCTGTGATATTGCCAAAAATTATTTTAGTACCCTCTGATAAAAAACCCATCAATCGAGTCAAACCTCACCCAATTTACATCACTTTGGTCCACGGGTAGCTGCCCAGAACAGTCTGTTCTAAACGACACTGTTTTGTGTGTGACGTGGCGAGCCACGTCGGATTTTCTAGCTTACTAGTAAACACGACGTGGCAAGATGGCAAATACCAAAATAATCACTAATTTATTTATAATATTAAAAAAAACCATTGTCTCCTTCCCTTTCCTCCTCCCTCCCCCTCTCTCTCTCTCTCTCTCCCCCTCCCCCATTTCCCCCAAGCCAACAACTTAAATTACAATGAACCAACCATTTCCCCTAGTCTAATTTAGCAATGAACCAACCAAAAACCCTAAAAAATCCAACTCCCACATGGAGCCGGGATACTTGAAGGAGAGGGACGAAGTGGAGGAAGAAATAGACAACCTCGACGCCTGGCCCTTCGCTTTCCTCGACGGCGACGAAATCGATGGTGGCCTTTTAATAATTAATTTGACATCGCTTTCGAGAACAGTTCCGGCGAGCTGACGACGTCAACGGCAATGACGTATTATCGTGGGAGACGAGGCCGAAGATGGAGGAGACTACCTACCGACCACGAGTCTGTTACTGGCGGGAGTGATGATGTCGCCGGTGAGTTCATCTCCTCGATGGCAGGAGGACTCTCTCCTTGCAGCGTTGGGATTTAGGGCAAAAGCCGCCCGATCGCCACTGCTGCTCCTGCTCTGCTCGCCGACGTATCCGTTGGAGACGAGTTTTTGGGAGAGACGGCATCGTCCCGACGAGTCTGCAGCAGCTAGTCGGGGGAAGGGGCGTGCGTTTCTTGGGCATTTTATGTATTATATATAGAAGTTGGGGTTGAGGTGGGGTTGGGGAAGGAGAGACGAAGTGGAGGAAATAAAGGCATTTTATGTATTATTTATAGAATTGTGAAATAATAACCAAAGTTCATGGTGGCACAGCGGTAGGACTCAGACCTCGAAGGTCAGAGGTTCGAAACTTGGTTCTGGTATAAAATTGTGGTTTTTTGTGAATAATTATAAGTAAATTTGTGATTATTTTGATATTTATCTTCTTGCCACCTCAAGTGTACATGTATCAGTGAAAATCTGACGTGGCTCGCCACGTCACATACAAAACGGTGTCGTTTGGAACGGACTGTTTCGGGCAGCTGCCCGTGGACCAAAGTGATGTAAATTGGGTGAGGCTTGACTTGATTGATAGATTTTTTATCACATGGTACTAAAGTGATTTTTGACGATATTACAGGATACTAAAATAGACTTTTCCCATATTATTTTGATAAAGGAGTGATTTTGTTGCATTTTTCTTTAACTTATCAAGCGAATCTTTACTGTTTGTGGCATCTTCAACATATCGATATACTTTATTTCAACTTGATCAGCAGGTCGCGGACTTCATAAAAAAGTTCGTATTTTGTTGTAAACATTGAGTCGAGATCTTTCATCACGAACTGATGACCAAGTTATCGCCCAAGATTTTGAAAAAAATGAGGCATGGTTGCGGCACTTGGCTAACAGGTTGACTAACTAACCATTTTTAAAAATATTATAAGTTGTAATTTTGGTAGTTTTTACAAAAAAAAATCAGTAGAGGCTAGTGGAATTGGAATGGTAAATTTGTCCGCATATTTTGTCTAACCCATCTGTTAAATTGTTTTTGCGTCTGGAGTTTTTGTTTAACCCATCTCTCGCTACTATAAATACGTAGCCGAGGAAGGAACCAAATCTCATCTTCCAGGAAAGTGCTTCAGTTTAGCCAAAACACAGAGAGAGTTGAACTCATAGAAATCTCGAAAGACCCAGAAGTCCTTTTCAACTAAGAATATGAATTGGAATTGATTTCTTCAATGCCATGGACACTAAAGTCATTTCCACCGGCGTCCGTTACTCGAATTTGCCGGAAAGTTATGTCCGTCCGGAGTCGGAACGCCCTCGTCTGTCCGAAGTCCTAACGTGCGAGGACGTTCCGGTGATCGACCTGGAACTAGAGGATAAAGCCAAACTTGTCCAACAGATTGCAGACGCCTGCAAAAATTTTGGGTTTTTCCAGGTGGAAGTCTTTCTTATTCTCCTTCCTCTGAATCTTATTACATTTCCCTATACATCAATCTTATATTCAAGTTACCGACCAAAAAATCTCGAACTAAAGTTACCAAAATAACTGGTCCAATTTATAAGGGACTTGAATATGCTTAAACAAGTCTTGAATATACACCTTACAAAATTATTCCAAATAAAGTTTGCTCGAACTTAAATATCAAAGTTTTTTTTTTTGGAAATATCAAAATTTACTTATGATGCAGGTGATAAATCATGGGATATATACTGAAGCGGTGGAGAAAATGTTTGTGGTGGCAAATGAATTCTTCAGGCTGCCGGTGGAGGAGAAGCTGAAGCTGTACTCGGACGACCCGGCGAAGACAATGAGGCTGTCCACAAGTTTTAATGTGAATAAAGAAAAGGTGCATAATTGGAGAGACTATTTAAGGCTCCACTGTTACCCTCTTGACAAATATGTCCCCGAGTGGCCTTCCAACCCTCCTTCCTTCAAGTAAGTACATCCCCTTTGTTTCACTTCCTCTCTGATGAATCCTATTTAATATTATTCTTCTAAAAACTTTAAATTCAAGTCTATCATTAATCGAATTCTTATTTCTCCCCCTCTCTCCGTCTATATATGATTTATTTATATCTTAATTACCTAAATCTAAGCCGTGACACCGACTAACATGCACGGGTGGTGTCCAGTACCGGACACGTCTTTGTCTGTTACTTAGTTTCGTCATCTTTTTTTTTGTGAGATAAAAGTTTCGTCAACCTTTAACATATGGTATAGCATTAATTTGAGTAAAATAAATTAGAATTATTTATGATCAATTTTATTTTCGTGAAATTGGCAAATTCTTGGGTAGTTTCTAACGTTTTGCTTGTTGGTTAGGCTATGGAATATTACCTCCCAATCTATGCAGTTCCGTTCACGTGTAAAATTCATTAGTATAGTTGAGGGTTGACCCAAAAAAAATATTAATGAAAGAACCAAAAGCTACACCATAATATTCTCATACGTACACGGAGAGCACGGGAAAAATATAAAAGGTACAATAAAGGAGGAGCACAACCAACAACTACCTCTGTTTAAAAAAAAAACCAACAACTATCGTCTAACTTGGGAAAAACTTGTTCTAAAAAATTTCAAGTTTGAATTCTTGAAATATAATAATGTATAGAAAATATTTTGCTATTTCTTAAAAGTTTTATTTATGTCGAATTTGAATTATTCAAATACCTAATATAAACAAAAAGAAAAGGGACCCACAATAAAACACCTGATATAGTGTCAAAGAAAGATCTGACGGACTGAAAGTACATGTTATTTTTTAGTAGTACAATGAGAGAACTGACAAATTTTGTTTAAAGAAAACATTTTCCTTGGTGTCTCTAGTACATTTAGATTCCCGTCCATGTACTTTGGTGTCTTGAGTGCACACTATGATTAGGCCTAGCTACGTTAGAGCGAAACATAGGTTTCAGATTATAAAGAAAAAAAATCCGAATTATCTATTTTACCTTTTTATTAACGAACCAACATGAGTTTGTTCAAGTAGATCTAAGATGGAATTTTTTAAAATTTTTATAAAAATTTAACAACTTCACCTCTTCGTTAAAAGATAGAAATTTGTGGAATCATCAAAGGATGTCACCCTTGGTTCATGAATTAGAAGGACTTTTCAATATTCACTCGAAGTCATTGTATTTTATACATCCAAATTTGGGAGGTTTCAACCTCATACTATTTTACCCTCTAAAAAAAAACTCATACTATTTTATAAAGCTCTTTTTAAAGAATTGGATAACATGCGATTTTTTACGGTGGATTGATTACGTAAGCACGATGACGTCACGTTAGGAAGGACCACGCTTAGACAGAGATCAAAATTTCGTTTCGATTTTGCCAAACTGAAAAGCGGTCACGTGGAGAAACGAGCAATAAACGGGCAACAGTGTCCGGTTCCACGAAACGGACGAATCTCTGGCCTTTTGTTGCAGACATACGTCGCGAAAATTGTGCAACCCATGTGCTTCGCCTTGGGAACAGCGTAACACATTTCTTTCAAAAAAACTAGGGGTTATTATTGTTAAATAGTTATTTGAATAATTTTGTTATTTTTTTAATGTTTTATCCGATTTAAATTTGTATTAGTAGCTTATTAGATATTAGATAGTATAAAAACTATTTACCTTGCATCCCAGTTTAATAGGATTTTTTGAAATCATTATTTTTTTTTGACAACTAGTTCAATTGAAAAATAAAACTTTGATATTTATATAAAAAGCTATTTGAATAAAACTTCGAGTGAAGCCACACCTATTTCCATTTGGATTAAACGTCATCGTTGATGCACTATCTTACGTCATTCCGGTTAACCATTGACGAGGCCAACGCGTTTCTTATTAAAATAAACGTCCTTAAAAAGAACAAAGTGTAGAAAGGAGGACATTTGGGAGTCAATTTGGTGTCTAATGCTCTCCCTTGTCCACCGATGGTTGGAGAGAGGAAAGTCATCCTTTTCCGCGTGACGAAGTCAATGCGATTGAAATAATGTGCTCCTACGAATAATAGTTGGTTGCACCGATAAAAAACTATAATTTTTTATTAGAAAATTTTATTTTTAGATTTTACGAGACATTTTCTGGATTCTAAAACCCAAAGATTAAAAAAAAATTCAGTAATTGAATTCCTGATCTCTCGTAATCAGTCTGCTGATAAGCTGTTTTGTTCGTTTTCTATGATGGAGATTGGTTTCGCCAGATACTTCTAGCAAAGCATTTCTTAATCTATAACCAACTATTTTTGGTAATTTCGTCGAAAGTGAGTCGTGGTCGGACTTCAAATAAATAATCAGTAGCAGATGTATCATTTATAGTTATTTAACTTCCCGATCACACCATGATATATATATATATATATTAGAATTATATTGTTCTTGGTGACATGTGCTGGAAATTTCCTCTCCCTGCAGTTTATTCCAAAATTCTTGTTCTATATCACTCACTTAAACTGGGGTATTAGTTATTATCAGTATTTTAAAAAAAATAAAGTTCGATCGGTCAGGTCGCGATCCAACATCTTGAGGTCAAGTTAACCTCAAAATTCAGAAAGCAAGCCAATCAACTCATTTGGACGGGCGGTTTAAGATCAAACTTAAAATAATTAATTTTGTCATTATGTTATTATTATCTGATTTTTTAATATTAAATATAACTAATAATAAAATTATTTAAAAAACCTACGGTTGGACCATTAATAGAATTAGGTCATATATTTTATTTATCTAAGGCAAATGTCTTTGTATTGAAGAGGTCTTCCTTTCTAGATGGATCGTTTCAAAAAAAAATTCCTTTCTAGATGGATCAGTGTGACATTGATTCGAATGGATCCGTCCTTATCTTTTGCTGCCGACCAAATTCAAGTCCCTGTCTGCCACCGGTGATGTTATATACGTTTATGGCCTTCAATGCAATTTGAATAACATTTTCAATACTCGCAACTACCGCGTACCCCCACATACAACTCGAATTCGAACGAATTTGAATTGAATTGGTTAGAATTCAAATTTATCAAAACCCTAAACCGTATTTGTCCTTGGACGAATCGAATACGAATTATGAATCTCAGAATTCGAGTCGAATTTGAATTAGTTATATAAAATTTTAATTTTAAAAAAAATTCAAAATATTTCAAATTGATGAAAAATTCCAATATTTTTGTTTTTTTAACGTTAAAAATTTTTTTTTTTTGAAAAAATTCATACTTTTTGAATTTTTTGAAAATTTTCAAAATTAGGGGTTAGGATTAGTGTTAGTGTTTAAAGGTTAGGGTTAGTATTATGGTTTAAAGTTAGTGTTAGGGTTAGTGTTAATGTTAGGATTTAGGATTAGAGTTAGTGTAGTATATAGGGTTAGGGTTAGGATTAGGACTAAAGTTAGGGTTAGGGTTAGTGTTAATGTTAGGGTTAGGATTTATGTAGACTCCAAGTAAATACAGTCTATAAATATGTTTAAGTTTATATCTATACAACGACTTTTTTTGTGACCACTTCTTATATGCATATGAGTATGCTTGCTTTTGCCTCCATAATCGATAAGAACTTATAATGTTTCTAAAAAGAAGATAACAGTTTATAATGGCTGGAAACCAAAAACATCCAATCGTGCGTTCACTGTCTTGTTTTGTGGAAAGCCAAACGAACCAATCATCCATAGACAAACTAGGACAAATGACGTGGCTGGACCTATAAGATATAGGGTCAACCAATTATGTTTGTTAGATATGGAACATTTTCTGTACTCCTGTCAAATAAATTGGTATTTTAGTACCCTGTGGCTACCCGTCCAAAGCCGCCCGAAACGACGTCGTTTGGAAACGACGTGAAAGACACGTGGTGAACGACTTTCTTAAATTAAAACTGACGTGGACTATGATTAATTACTGATGCATTCTCTAATCACCATTCCTCCTCCCCTCTCTCACCTCTCTCCTTCTTCTTCCTCCTCCTCCCCTCTCTCACCTCTCTCCTTCCTCCATTAATCGCCGACCCAGCCTCTATCGTCTTAAAATCCCCTATTGTCTCCTACCATTAACACCAGCGTATTCGACGGTGTACGCCACCAGGACGGGAGGGGAAGTCGGAGGAGAGGTGGGAGAAGAGCTGGTCCATGTGCTTGGACGGGTCGCTCCACGCCGCACAAAAGTGGATGACGGCCGCCGCGTGGAGGGACCCATCTAAGAGGGAGTCCAGCTCCGCCTTCAACTTCACCTCCTTCACCGTCCGATTGGGGATTGGGGCTATGCCGTCTTCCACAGCAGCGGGATCGTCTAGGGCTGTGATAGGTTTGGTTGGGGCTACGCTGTCTTCTATGGCAGCGGCATCATCTTCGTCCAGAAGGGTTCTCTCTCTTCATTCTTACTACCGGTCAGAGCTGAAGCTTGGTCGATGTCTCTTGGTGGCCGGCGTCATTTTTTAGTTTGGTGGAACACCGGAGAAGATCAATGAACAATGGTGAAATGAGTCGATGGTGATGATGGCCGATTGGAAATGTTGAGGTTGCCGATTGAAGATGTTGAGGTTATCAATTGGAGGTGTTGAGGGCGGACCGTCGAGGTTGTCGATTGGAGGTGTTGAGGGCATTTCCTGGGATTTTTGCCTAAGACACCACTGGTGAAGATGAAGGAGGAGGGAGAGAATGAGGAGGAGAGAGAGATGGTTAATTAATATATAAGTGGGATATTTTTTGAAAAAAACTAAAATAATTTGGTAATAATTAGGTAATTTACCATTGTACACGTCGGCTTTAACTTAAGCCATTCTATTGTCACGTATCTTCCACGTCGTCTCAAAACGACGTCGTTTTGGGCGGGTTTGGACGGGTAGCTGCCCTGGACGTGCCCGGATAATTGGTGGTCAACTACAAGGTATTAAAATACCAATTTAAAACCACATGGTACTACAGGCAAAATGGGTTAAACTATATGGTACTAAAATAAACTTATTCTAATAAACTAATCATTAAGAATAGTCTCCCAAAAAAAATCATCAAGAATAGCCTATCTAAACTGGTGACGAGACGGGAGGGGATGGATGGACTCGGTGCGGCAAGCGAGGGATGCAGCAGCCGAGGTGTGTCAGATACTAAAATTCAGATTTTCTCCTCCAGTTTTGTGCCCCTTTCAAATCAGTCCACAATATTACCTTTTGTTATTTTTTACATAATTCGCCGGTTCAACTGGCGAATCGAAATCGAATTGAATTTGCCGATTTGAAGAATTAAAAACATCTTAAACCGTATTCAATTTGTCTCAGAACGAATTCGAATCGAATTATCAACGAATTGAATTATCGACGAATTTAATTAAATTTTTTACGAATCAAATCATGAATCAGATTCTAACAATGGTCAGGTCCAGCCCACACTTCTACAGCTTTAGTTTGAGCATTTTATCAATTACTTGGCATTATGATAGAATGGAACACCTACATTATGATAGAATGGAACACCTAGCAACCGAACGAGTAATTTTTATCTAAGGTTGGTTATATTTGTTCATAATCGTGAAAAATCTGCCCATCTGATATCTTAAATTTTTTGGTTTGATACAAAGATTCTAACATTACATGAAAATATATTGATCTTGTGGTTCATTATTACTCGTACGATCTGATTTTGATTAGACTACAAAACTTTATGAAAAATTGAAAATCGTGTCATATCCTATTATTTTATTTACACGACTTCCGATCAGTATATGTTAAGACTTTGGCAAGAATAATGTGGCACATTTAATCTTACTAAATTAAGATAGGGTCACCCATGGCATGCTAGTTCAATTATTGATCCATAATGTATTAGGAGAAACTAAATTTTATTATTCATCGCAATCATGGATCTCATCAAATCAAAACTGAAACTGTTAACATAAAATATTGTTCAATTATAAGGAGTTAGATTTGGTACTGAAGGTGACTTTTTCAGTACAGTCCTGGAGAGCGAACCGTTCTATCATAAATGGGCGAACCATTTTATCCAAACTCTTTTATCCGTGAAATCATTTTATCATAACTGTGCGAACCATTTTTATCCACCCCTTTTATCTCGGTTGGGGTCCCGATTTTTTCGGGACGGTTCCGTGAAACCATTGAGCGAACCATTCTATCATAAATAGGAGAACCATTCTATCTTAACATGATGAATCATTTAATCTCCCAAAACGATCCTTGAGTGTTTTACACATCCAGAACCGAATCCACTCCCCAATTATAAGGCCCCTTTCTATATTTTTTGTTGTTGAATCTCTAATATTCAGAATTGAATATTATTGGATCATAAGATGATTATCCTGATAGTATATTTTTGGCTCACTTTAGTCGTAATATACATATGTTTACCTCTTGGGCCATGTTGGCCACCTAAGGCCCAAACTATTTGTCTAGTTCTGGAGCCCATTGCACGAAAAAAAGCCCAAGACCTCGCAAGCTTTCCCCACCTCCATCACTCCATCTAGTGACTGCTAATTACTTTGACTTATTTGTGTTGATTGAACTGGCAGGGACATTGTGAGCAGCTACTGTGATGAAGTAAGGGGACTTGGATTCAGAATCGAAGAGCTTATATCGGAGAGCTTAGGACTCGAAAAAGGTTACTTACGGAGCGTACTCGGGGAGCAAGGCCAGCATATGGCTGTCAACTATTACCCTGCCTGCCCGGAGCCAGAACTGACATACGGATTGCCGGCTCATACCGACCCTAACACCCTCACCATCCTGCTCCAGGACTTGGATGTTGCTGGCCTGCAAGTGCTCAAAGACGGAAAATGGTTCGCGGTTAATCCTCATCCTAATGCATTTGTCATCAACATAGGAGACCAAATGCAAGTAAGTTCTATATATGTGATTCAAGACCTACTAAGCTAAGATTAGTCCCTCACAACCGTGACGATGCGAGTTCGTTGCAGGCATTGAGCAATGGGAGGTACAAGAGCGTGTGGCACCGAGTGGTTGTCAACGCAGACAAACCGAGAATGTCAGTTGCTTCCTTCCTCTGCCCGGCAGATGAGGCGTTGATAAGCTCAGCCAAGCCACTCAGAGAGCAATCCGGAGCTGTTTACAGGGACTTCACTTATACTGAGTATTACAAGAAATTCTGGAGCAGGAATTTGGACCAAGAACATTGCCTAGAACTTTTCAAGAATTAATATTGCAGTCGTTGACGGTCGAGCTCAGGTGGTAAAGAGTAAGGCGAGAAATTAAAGATTGGAATCTTCCATAGTCCAGAATTTACATCTTATATTTTGCTTTTTAATCTTCAATTAGTGCAATTAGTAGTCGTTTGGTACTTTGGAATAAACATGTACACTAGTTCATATGTTTATGTAATAGCATGTTGCTTTACTTAAGAAATTGGGATAGAAGACCAGCCGATTAATCATTGTTCAGTTGGAGAGTACAATAAAGGTTTTGCAAGACTCTCCTTAATAAGAATATGCATGGATGCATTACCAAGATTTAATATCGGACTTTTAGTTAAGTTAAAACAATCTTGTAAGATTTAATACAGGCCCGCAAGCTACTTCGCCAATCGTTACAGAGCCTTCGTCTTCGGTTACGAGTGCTAGTTCGCCTCTTTCAGACTCTCCAAGTTCACAGGGTGCTAGTTCAGTTTCGAGCAAGAAAAATGCGCAAGAAGAGTTCTAAGTCGAGTTCGAGTTTGTCATTGCATTTGTCAGATTCGGATATGACAAAAATTAAAGCTAGAAAGGCCGCCTACGTCGCTGCGGGAGGGGTTTTGCCTAGCCGATCTTCGAGTTCTAAGGGCTCTAAGCACAAGAGTCTCAAGCCCGAATTCCTTGGCATGGGAACTCTGATTCTACAGGGCCCGTCCCCGTCTATTTTGGATTGCGCCTATGCTTTTCCTCCTACGGATCCAATGCCTATCTGGGTCAAGAGAGAAATGAGGTCATTGCTTTTTCTGACAATAATGATCTTCCGGACTCGTTGCAGTTCACGGGTTCGATGATGAAGAACAATTGGGCAAACAAAGTTGATTCGTAGTCGGACTTGGAAGATTTTGAACTACTGCCTGCCAAGAACACTCGCTTTCAAGCAAGGAAGAGGGCTGAGACTACCTACACTGGTGAGGATCTACGTTGGTCAGAGTATGAGGTAGACTTTTGATGCGTCCTGGCTAATTTGTATCACCCTTGACTACCCGACTTGTTGGTTTACTTGGGTGAGTCACCAGCGAGTTTGCCAATATGTTATCTGTTTAGGCCTTGATTTTATTTTTAGTCTTTTTAATTTTCCTCTCTCTCCTTTCTCACCCCGATTCTGTAATCTTTTCTTTTCTAATTAATAAAAGTTCGTTAAAAAAAAACCGCATAAGCCAAACATATTATATTTAAAAGTTCACAAATTACAATAAAATTTTATAAATTAATAAGATTAAGAACATGAAATTTTATTAATTTAAAGAGATATTATTCAATTGATAAAAGATAGATGTAATTGCAAGCACTTTTGACACTTGCTCTGATTGTATCTCCTTAATCGCATTAAAAATCATTATAGGGCCTTAATTCGTTGTTTATGAATGGAAGACTATGAGAAAACTAAATAGAAGTGAAATAGTTATGATGACAACAATTCCCAATAGATTTTTTTCCTATTTTAAAACTCGTTTGCTCAAAATTAATAAAAAATGCGAGTAATTTTTTTATCTTTGTATCCAGTCACTGCTTCATCCATCTTATATTTTTAAAATATCATTGTTGGAGGTTAAATTCTGTTACAACATTTCTAATAATTTATTTTCTGAAATTTCTTTATTTAGATAAAATTTTATGTTATTCAATATTCATTCCCTTTTATTCTATCTCCTAAATAATGAAATGAATGTCGTTTTTTTACTTAAATGTTTTTGCTCTTATTTTCTTATATTTGTTCCCAAACAAATAGTTATACATATCTCAAGGATACAAAGGACTTCCACCGTCGAGACATATATAGCTTTCTGATCGGTAATCCCTGTTAACTTTTGGTAACTGCTAATGCAGCTTTGTAATTACGTTTGGTTTTTATAATATACTCAGTTACAAAAAAAAAAACAAAATTTCTCAAGGCTTCTTGAGGAATTCCATGACATGAAATCCACATACACAACAAATAACTTTGAAATCTTGGAAGCCAGCCCCCATGGCTAAGGCCTCAAACTCCTTCTCCGTCCTTTCCTTGCTTCCAGGGTTGATAGCCATCATGAGTAAGTCAAGGTGGGAGACTTGCTTATTGGCCAGGCTATTTTCCGGGACCTTTGGTAGGATACATTCCACGACGATCATCTTTCCGTCGACTGGAAGGGCATCATAGCAGTTTTTCAAAAACGTTAAGCAACGCTCATCGTTCCAATCATGACATATCCACTGCAAAAATGAAGAGAATTACATTAGGAGCATGTCAACATTTAACCGGAAAATATTGTTCACTTCGAATAATTGAAGGAAATATATTGATTGTCTTGTTTAATATATCCGTAAAAAATGTTGCAACGAATTGTAGAACACTAATTTGATGAAAATACAAGTTGCTGGAACAAAAAAGTTGCAAAATATGTATACCATGGCAGGTAACACAATGACTCCAACAATACAATTCTGAACTCACCTTCATGAAAATTGCATCTCCTTTGGGAACATTGGCAAACATGTCGCCACCAACATGCTTCACACCTGTATTCGATGATTTATTTCTATGAATTGCTTTCCATCAGGAGAAATGATTCCAAAATCAACAAACACTTAAATTAACTAATGATGTAATTGTTCTACTTTAACTAAGATATCTTACCAGTATAAGACGGAGCATCCATAATAACATGAGGTAAGTCGAAATTGATACCCTTAATAGAAGGATACTTTGAGATAATCATGTTCAATGAAGCTCCGATTCCTCCGCCAACATCCACCACAGATTTAATTCCCGTAAACCCATCATAGGTCTCGAGAAGCTTCTTCATGATGACAGTTGAGTGAGCATTCATTGCATTATTGAAAACCTTGTTGTATCTCAAATCTTTGGTGTGGTATTCAAACGAACTCATTCCGTGGGCTTTGTTAAACGGAATTCCTCCTTCTAGAACAACGTCTTTCAATTGATACCTAGAAATATGAAAAAAAATATTGAATTCTTTTGTTTGCTAGAAAGAATGACAATAGGCTTCAACATACATGCATTTTTTTTGACAAGGATGCAACCTATTTTTTAAAAGAATTTGGATTAACTTAATAATTTGGGAGTTCAAATCTTAAGAATGTAAAAAATATTATTAGAAAGTTGGAAGATCCAGCCAAAGGACAATTTACCTAACGACATAAGACATAAGATGACTTGAAAAAATTCCAATGTTCAAATTTGGCATGTGTAATATTTGTATAAAAATTTTAGCTTTACAAAAAAAAGTCGAAAGATCCAAACTCTGAATACAAATATTACGACCGAGGCGTCCCCACACCAAAAACAAACATTACAACCGAGGCGTCCCCACACCTAAAACATCCCGTGAGTACAAATATTTCTTTTTCTTTTAAACCTCATTGATGAGCATTACGAATTTCTCGTATTATCACTGGCGCAATTAATTTGCCCAATATGGCGGGATCCTAGTTCTAAATCTTATCCTCTCTCGTTTCCATTTTTTTTTTGTCTGAAGGTAATTCCTGATGCTGTTTTAAAACTGATATTTTTTTATATTTAAATTGTACAACGATATTTATTTAGTTAGTCATATGTATAAATCAGTAATACTAATACCATATAACTGCAGGAAAAAATGAAACAAGAGTCTTAGAAATTAATCACCAGGCATCCACAAGAACCTTGTCCTGGATCAAGAGGGCGAAAGCAGCAAGAGACACTCCATCCTCGTTCTTGGTTAAGTACTTGCAAACAGGACCAAGCGCATAGAGCCTCTCCACCTTCCCATCCGGCGAGCTTCTGACGGAGCAAGTGACAATGGAGTAGCTGGCCAGGAGCCTCAGGATCCGGTCCAGCAACACCGCGGCGTCCGGGTTCTTGGTCGGAAGTTGGGAAGCTATCTCGCTAGGTGACACAAAAGCACCAGGACCAGCCTTGGCTATGATCTCCAGAAGATCAAGCTCGATGGCTGCCTTTAGGACCATGGCTGGGACCGAGGCGCTGGCTAGTTGCATGGCCAAGAGGTTGGCGTCCTCGTCTGATACTTGGGTCGGAGTCAATTGGGTTTCGCCTGTTGAGCTCATGTTGTTTTTGATTGGTTGGATTTTCGAGCTTCTTCTTGAAAGAGATTTAGAGGGAAGAAAGATCAGCTCTGTTAGGGTTGAAGTGGTGTCCTGTCCTTACAGATGTTTATTTATATAATAATGTTAATTCAACTCGAAATTGAAGAATTGCATTACCAGTCAATCTAGTGGACCTACAAATTATTAGATTGTACCAATAAGAGTTTGCAAAATTACTAAACAATTTAGATATTTTTAAAATTATATCGAGTTCAAGTTTTTCGATTAGAAGATATATCATTGACACAGTTAAATTGTAAATACATATTCTGTATTTGCAAAAAATGATAATTTTGTTTTTCGTTAACTTTTTTTTTTCATAAACTTACTTTCAATTTTTCAGAACTTCTCGTAAGAATTCCTGTGGCCATCCTTTGTTGAAGATTGCTTATTGGAGCCACTCTTGATGGGGTCATGTCCAATTGAAGTGAGTTTTTACCTAATATGGTGTTACTATTCACGTATAATAACCGATATGGTGTTACTATTTGAAAATTTCTGAAAATGGTGTTCGTTTTGGAGGTCGAAAAAATATTTTGACCTAGGGACCGTAGGTCGAAAATATATTTCGACCTGAGACCAAAACGAAAAACGATTTCGACTTCCCTGGTCGAAAGCGTATTTTCGATTTGGTACCCAGGTCGAAAATATTTTTCGACCTAGGGTCCAAATCGAAAAAAAATTTCGATCTGGGGATGCAGATCAAAATTTTCCTTCGACTTAGGTGGATAGACTTATCCAAAAAAAATCCGGGAAAGTTGATTTCGTTGAATTTTTGTCTCCGAATAGGGGACAAGTCGAAAATAATTTTCGATCTGGGGTTACCCAGATCGAAAAAAAAATTCTATAAATTTGGACCCTACCCGCTATCCGTCCTCGTCTCCGTCGTCCGTCCGTCCTCTTCGCCGGCCGTCCTCGTTGCCGTCCGTCCTCGTCTCCGTCGTCCGGCCATCCTCGTCGCCGTCCGTCCTCGTCTCCGTCGTCCGGCCGCCTCGTCACCGTCGTTGAACGGTATAAACGACGGTATAATTAATTATGTGGGGTACATTTGGATAATATATTATTTAAATATGTTAATTAAAGTAATTTTGTTTAGTTATTAGATTTAAGTATGGTATGAATTATGAGATTTAAGTTTGTTAATTACAATAATTTGTTGATTACATGTTATGAGTTAATAGTTTTAATTAATTTTTTTGAATTAAATTGGACCGTTGGATTTAGTATATAATTGGACCATTGTATTTTATGATATAATTGGACCGTTAGATTTAAGTTTGTAAATTAATATAATTTTATGATATAATTGGACCGTTAGATTTAGGTTAATATAATTTTTGGATTCGAATTGGACCGTGTGAGTTTATAGCATGGTTTTAAGTAATTTTATGATTTAATTAGACCGTTGGATTTAAGTGTGTTAATTAATATAACTTTTAGAATAAATATTTTGAGTTAATAGTTTTAATTTATTTTAGGATATAATTGAACCATTGAATTTTAGGAGCTAATTGGACCATTGAATTTAAGTTTGTTATTTATTATAACTCTTTGATTACAGATTCTGAGTTAATAATGTTAATAAATTTTAGGATTTAACTTTCTGTGCGTTAAATAAATATCTAAATTATATTTTGTTTAAATTTATTAATAAATTAATTAAGAATTATAATATAATTTTGTATTCTTATCGTGTTAATTACAAAATTATGATTCATTCTTTTGGCGAGTTTGTTGTTAGAGAATTTAGATATGACTTCACAGTCAGACATATCATGTTACTTGGGAAATGGAGGACCGATAGATGACAGTTTGTTACGTTACCAAAATGTGCACCGTTCACAACTCGTTTGGAATCGTGAGGTACGTAATTAAAAGTAACGAATATTATATTCAATATTTTTTTAATAATATATTTTTAATATTTGTTATTGGTTATTTTGTGTAGGTTGAGAACCAAACTCCAAATAACAAGCCGTTGAGCTTCCGTCGTCGCAGGTTGCTCACAGCGGGTGTCAGTAACCTGAAATTCATAGAGTATATGAAGGCCGCCGGTTTTTGGGATGTTTGGTGCATTGGCGATGTTGTAATCGATACTGCACTGGTTACCGCTCTGGTGGAGCGATGGCGGCCTGAGACACACACTTTTCACATGCCTGAGGGGGAGATGACCATTACTCTCCAAGATATGTCTGTGTTGCTGGGGCTTCCTATCGATGGAAATCCAGTCATGAGACCACAGACACCTCCCCAGTGGAAAGATTTGTGTTACGGTCTCTTCGGCATCAGCCCACGGGATAGTCTAGAATTTGTCAACGGCAATCGAATTTTGATTGAGTGGTTTGATGCAGATTTTACGCCTATGAATCTCCCAGACGATGCTGATGATGAGCTCGTTCAGCGATATGTTCGAGCAAACATAATGCGACTTATCAGATGTACGCTGTTTCTGGAGTCCGCGGACCGAATGGTCCACGTGGGATGGTTGCCACTTCTTGCTGATGTTGAGGCAATTGGCACATATAGTTGGGGTAGTGCATGTTTGGCGCACGTGTACCACCAGTTATGCAAAGCTACTAGCCCAGATGCGAGAATAATTTGTGGGGCTATGCAACTGGTTTGTATGTGGGCTTATGAAAGGATCATCCCAACTCGCCCAATTTATCGTGAGCCTCGGGAGCAAGGTGATGATGAGGCACTCGACTTCATGTACTCGTACTATTATTTAATACTATTTACAATCGAGTAATGTGTTTTACATTATTATCAAATGCATAATGAATGAATTTTGCAGGTGGACTGGCACTATAGATAGAGGTCAGACCCAAAAAATGACCAACGTGTCCTACTACCGCCGCATGCTCGACGAGTTAAAAACGCACGATGTAAGTAACTTTTGTTAAATGACATTAGCAAATTTTACTTATTTACAAA
Source organism: Hypericum androsaemum (assembly GCA_963995505.1). NCBI lineage: Eukaryota > Viridiplantae > Streptophyta > Magnoliopsida > Malpighiales > Hypericaceae > Hypericum > Hypericum androsaemum. Next base: position 16,956,279 of record OZ023182.1, read on the forward strand.
TATTTGAGGAAATAATTATTTGCGTGTTTGTATTGTAGGTGGTTTGGTTGCCGTACACTCCTGATATCATTGCTAAGTTGCCACAAATATGTCATAGAGATCAAGCTTTGTGGTTGGCACGAGTTTCGTTGATATGCTTTCTTCATGTAGAGTGGCATTATCCCGACCGGGTGCTACGACAATTTGGAATGATGCACCATATTCCGGCAGCACCTGAAAACGATGAGGGGACACACAGTAGTGCAGACTGTCGTAACCAAACTGACCAAAATTGGGAGCAATTTTATAGCAGCCATGTGGCAGTATGGCAGTATCGGTTATGCTTTATCTTTCCAGGAGTGCCTGCACCGCCGCACATCCATTACCATGAGGTTATATGGATTGGTTCAGAAGGAGTACCCGCCGTTTCATTACCCCTTCCGGCACAAAGCTGTACATGACTGTAAGTATTGTTAGACATTATATGCTTTATATATGAACTTGCATGTCTAATGTGTAATGATATGAAAAAAAATTTGATGGTATAATTTATTTTTCAGGCTGATGTTGTTGAGCGTATCTGCCACACATCTAACGATCCTCATGTTCGTCAGTTGTCTGAAGTGGCTCTGGGATGTGCCGGGGAGCGTAGACGATATCTTGATTTGCCAGACTCCCAACCAACTCTGACACGGGCTCAGACACCAACATACGATATTAGACAAGAAGAGAGGCAAGCCCGAGTGAAAGGCAGTAAGACCATTCTTAGCAGGAGGATACCGTTGCCTATGATTGAGACGATGCATCATTTAGCGGTGCGACCCATGGAATGGGAAGATTACCATTCCACCCTAGAACATGTGACAGCCGTTGGGTCCAGCTCGTCGAGCTCTCCTCGTGGATCGCAGGTGCCTGGGCCGTCTACCCAAGTTGGGTATTAGCCATCGTCGGTCCCATATCATATTACACCACCTGTCTGGGAGCATCAAATGAGGGACCGGATGCCTTATGCGCAGGATGCAATGGTTCGTCCACATATGGATTACTACAGTCAGCATCAGAACTTCTACCAGACACCGACTCCCTACGGTTCCATACCTCTTGCTTGGCCCTCCTTATTTCCTGCAGATTATCATGTAACTTCTTCGGTTGTGCTTGCATTCCTACAACAAAAATAGGCATACAATTATACGTGGAGTAATATATTGTAAATTGGTTTCATATAAGATTTGTGTCTTTACAAGTTATTGATATTACCTGCAATCATCATCACATTCTTAATGGCGTCGTTCTTGAAGCGGGTGTTAAGATTGCTTGCAATGTGTCTAAAACAATATCGATGGGTAGTCCCCGAACTTTCTCCCCAACCATTTTCATCCACCATTGCCCTCAATATATCTTTGTGCCGATCAGAAATAACACATATGTCGCTTCGGTCAGGAATCACATGCATCCTAATTTGTCTCATAAACCAGGGCCAACTACTGGTGTTCTCGCTCTCAACGAGGGCAAATGATATTGGAATTATAGCATTATTCCCATCAACAGCAGTGGCGATCAAAAGGCCATGCTGATACTTTCCATACAAGAATGTTCCATCAATCTCCAACACAGGGATGCAATGTTGGAAAGCCTCAATGCAGGGCTTGAAGCTCCAGAAAACTCGCCTGAAGTTTTTTGTCCCAGGTTCAAGAGAAACCACATAATGGTCTACGCCTGGGACACAATGATAATATTCCCATTTTACAACAGTTCCAGGATTCTTAGCCTTGCACGCCGCAAACTATTGCGGAAGGCGATTGTATGATTCATCCCAATCCCCCCATAATTATTGTAATGCCCTCTCTCTTCCCCACCAAGCCTTCTTATATGAGGGCTCGAATCTAATTCGGTCTTGTATTTTAGTTATAATAAACCTAATTAGAATGTCTGGCTGTTGCGCAACTATATTCATAATTACTTCTGCAATGTGGAGTTGTCGATGATCTTTTGAAGGTCGTTCTGCACTACAGGTATGCGGGTAGATGTATTTGACGATTCGCCATATATGAAGTATTAATCCCTTTGCAGAGACACGGATCTTCCATTTACACCCTTCTTCCCATTTTATACACTTCACAGCGTAAGTGCGGGGTCTTGTTTCCTTAAGCTTCAACTCGCGCCGCACTTTCATTGAGAATCTTTCGATCTCCCTCTTTGCATCTTCTTTGGTATTCCATATTGTACCCTCCTTCAATTCACCATCATAACTTCCATCCATTTCTGTGTGAGGTCCCAATCTTCATCATAAATACTCATCGATTCTTGTTCACCATGCTCAGTTGCAGCAACATGATAGTGACCGTCAAACTGTGGTTCTCCATATTGTTCTTCTTCTTCTTCTTCTCCGTATAGTTCTTCTTCTTCTCTGTGTTGTTCTTGTTCTTCTTCTTCTTCGGTATGAAAATTTGTAGTTGCATATGGATGTACTTCTGTAGGATCATATTCAAACCAAACTGTTTGGACTTCATTATCATCGACATCAGCATCCCTCATGTAAGGAACAACAACAGGCGTCACTCTTGACAGACCAGCTCCATGACTATCCCTTATGGAAGAAAGTAAAAAAGGCGACACTCTTGACGGACCAGCTCCATCATTACTCATTAACTGGTTTTCATGAACATCCAATATTTGGTAATTATTTGACACCCTCTTCTCCACAATGATTTCCAAATAAATCACACTCTTGTACGGTCCTACAAACCTTATCATTGTGTAAACCATATTCCTAACATCTCCATCATTGTCAATAGGCATTTGATGAAATTTCTCTCTGTCAATAGGATATCTAAATAGCAGCCTACGAACTTCTTCACAAGGACCAATAGTCTTTTCATATACTTTTGTTAATAACACATCATAGGAGAAATCTTCATAACACTTGATCTTTTTTTCAAATCCACCGATGTAATAAAATCCGATTTCACTGTTGTAGTACATTTCTCCATCATATTTCAAAGTTAATCGTACATTCCGCAAAGCCATTTTTTCAACTATAACAAAAGAATTTGACACTTAATTAGAGTAGCTTAATTCATAAGTTCACAAAATAAAATTGCAGAAATTCATCAACTATAACAAAATTTATGGCAAAGTTTTAATTGACACATAATTAGAGGTGGCATAATCCATCATCAAATGTAATTAAAATTTGTGAATGAATTTAATAAACAACCAAATAAGAGACATGTATGTTCTTTTCTTATGCATTAATTTCATATTTATGACAATATACAAGTAACATAACAAATTGATGACAAAATTTATTCAGAAAATATAATTGACCGTATTCATCAACTATCACAAAATTTATGACAAACTCTAAATTCACATATAATTAGAGGTTGCATAATCCATCATCAAATATAATTTTTGATAATTTTATCTATTAAAATTATTACTAATTACTAAATTCCCACTTATTTTTTCTTATGCACTAATTTCATATTTATAACAAGATTGTTGTATAAGCAACATAACAAATTAATGACAAAATTTATTATGAAAATAAAATTATAGTAATTCATCAACTATAATAAAATTTATGACAACGTATAAATTGATACATAATTAGAGGTGGCATAATCTATCATAAGTTCATGATTAATTACCGATATGGTTAATTTCATATTTATGACAAAATTATTGTATAAGTAACATAACAATGACAAAATTTATTCCAAAAATCGAATTGCAGAAATTCATCAACTATAATAAAATTTATGACAAAGTATAAATTGATACATTATTAGAGGTAACATAATCCATCATAAGAAGTTCACAAAAAAAATTGCAAATTGAAACGTACCTTCGGAGGAAAAAATTTAGAAACGGTGAAGTTGTTCTTCTGTGAGGAGGAAGAAATGTTGGGAGGATTATATAGACCCCAGGTCGAAATTATATTTCGATTTTCGACCACTTTTTCCCGTTTTTTCTGGATCTTGTTCTGAGTCAGGTCATCCACCTAAGTCGAAGGAAAATTTCGATCTGCATCCCCAGATCAAAATTTTTTTTTCGATTTGGACCCTAGGTCTAAAATATTTTTTGACCTGGGTACCAAATCGAAAATACGCTTTCGACCAGGGAAGTCGAAACCGTTTTTCGTTTTGGTCTCAGGTCTAAATATTTTTTCGACCTCCAAAACGAACACCATTTTCGGAAATTTTTAAATAGTAACACCATATCAGTTATTATACGTGAACAGTAACACCATATTAGGTAAAAACCCAATTGAAGTCCAAGTGGACTTGTGTTTTGTCCGTGGAGGGGAGAGAGATGAGATGGAAGAGTGCTAGGTATATTCAAGCATATAATAATCGGTGGTCAAAGTCAATAAAGGTGGCTTGCAAGCAGTATATGAAAAACACTGAGTAATTTTCTAAAAGAGGGTTTATTTTCTCGACAAATTCTCTGAATGGGGTTGTCTGGGGATGTTTTTTTTGTCTAGGGTCGAGCCAGAAACTGCTCAGCGGGGAGCTTTTTTGTTTTGCCAAAAACCGCTCCACCGGGAGCGTTTTTTGGTTTGCCAAAAACCAAAAAACATCCACCGAAAAAAAATTAGCTACACTGAGCAAGGGGGAGAAAATCCAAATAAAAATACACAATGGCTCTTGTTCGGAATCGAACCGAAGACTTCCACAATTTAAAATAAGCACTCTAACCAATCAATCTACAAGAGCCTATTGACTTATAACTTTGTAATAAATAATATATTACATATATACGATTTCTATGAAATATGTAATATATTACATAAATACATATTTATATAAAATAATATTTATTACATAAATACATATTTATGTAATATTTTATATTACATAAATACGTATTTATGAAATACATATTTATGTAATATATTATTTATATTTATGTAATAAATTATTATTTATGTATATTATATATATTTGTATTTATGTAATATATTATTTATTAAATAAATATGTATTTATGAAATATATTATTTTTAAATAAATACATATTTCATAAATATATTTATGAAATATATTATTTATTAAATAAATATGTATTTATGAAATAAGTCTTTATTTTTTTTTGTATTTAGCTGGGTGTATTATATTACGAAAGTAGTTGTTCATATTAACTTCAAAATAGAATTTTTTATTTGGAGGTACTTTTTCATTGCAACCTTATCAAAGGGAATTCCAAAATATTATTATTTTTAATAAACATTACTTCCTCTTTATTTTTAATAAACAAGCTGTATAATGGTTAAGACCGGGTTCTGGTTTAAATATGACAATTAAATTGGTGGGCAATTTTTGGCAAAACAAAAAATGCTCCCGGCTGAGCGATTTTTGGCAAAACAAAAAACACTCCCGGCTTTTGATAAAAAAAAGTTTTTTCGGTAATTTTTCTTCGCTTTGGGTAATTTTGTTTGGAACCCTTATTTATGTAATATATTACATATTTCATAGAAATCGTATATATGTAATATATTATTTATTACAAAGTTATAAGTTAATAAGCTCTTGTAGATTGGTTGGTTAGAGTGCTTAATTAAAATTGTGGAGGTCTTCGGTTCGATTCTGAACAAGAGCCATTGTGTATTTTTATTTGGATTTTCTCCCCCTTGCTCAGGGTAGCTAATTTTTTTTTCGGTGACAACACAAAAACGCTTCCAGTGGAGTTTTTTTGGTAAACCAAAAAACGCTCCCGATGGAGCAGTTTTTGACAAACCAAAAAATGCTCCCAGTGCCAAAAACTGCTCCCGGTGGAGCAGTTTTTGGCAAAACAAAAAACACGCTGCCCGTTGAGCGGTTTCTGGCTCGACTCCAGACAAGGAAAACATCCCCTGACAACTCCATTCAGGGAATTGTCGGAGAAATAAATCCCCTTTTAGAAAATTACCCAAAAACACTAAGATGAATCATTGAAGGAGATTTTTGAAAATTGATGTACTATTTTTTTTTATCTTTAAAAATTGATATATTTTCGTATCTTTATTTTTTTAAAACTAAAATGCGATTAATATTGCATGATATGATATGCCTTTCAAATACAACGGTGAAATTGTTTAAGGAAAATATCTTCGTATTGATGAGTCTTCCTTTCTAGATGGATGGCTGCGAAAATGATTCAAATGGACCCGTCCTTATCTTTTGCTGCCGAGCAATCAAGTACCTGTCTGCCATCGGTGCTGTTATATACGATTACGGCCTTCAATGCAATTTGAATAACATTTTCAATACCTGCAACTACCGTGTACCCCACGCATCTATGGTTTTAGTCAGTGCATTTGATCAATTACTTGGTACTATGATCAATTTGAAAAAGGTCATGTTAAGATTATAGTATCGTTAATTTGACTTATTTACTGATACCATCTTGTGACTCCTTATTATTCTCAGAATTCTTTCTTTAGTGATCCATTGTCTGATTAGACGAGAACTTTATAAAATCTTTCTCATATCTTGTTATTTTATTTGCACAATTTCCGCTAGGATAATGTGGCACATTTAATCTTATTAAATTAAGATAGGATCATAGAGTTCTACATGATTATGACCCATGATATGCTTGTTCAATGTGAACACAAAATCATGATAACAAATTTTTAGACCATTCACAGCGGCGACCCTGGGATTGGGATTGGGTCACCCGCTGTAGCAAAAAAAAATAAAATAAAAATAAATGAAAAATAAAATGTGAAGCCCGGCCGGGCTGTTGTGCAGAGATGTCAAGTGACTCTGAGACACAGCCCGGGCCGGGAAATATAATACTCTTATTTATATATATATATATATATATATATATATATATATATATATATATATATATATAAGAGTATGGGTCGAATCTTGATCATCTCTGTTCTTTATTTACACTGTAACTTCTCTATCTCTTCTCTTTGTTATTGTTCATCTCCTATATATAGTCGGGAAGCCATCTCCCACCTACAATGTTAATATATATATAACAATTTTCCCTCTACAATGTTATATTAACCAAATATCACTAAGTAGATTTATTAAACTTGTTATTGTTATTGAAATATATATATATATATATATATATATATTTTTTTTTTTTTCAATCTACTTTAGTGATATTTGGCACATTGTTATTCGATAAAAATATGAAAATTCATATTTTTTTATTCTCTATAAATTGAGCATAATATTTTTAATTTGTATAGAGTTTTATTTTGTAATTCTCTACGAAAAATCGTATAAATAATGTGGATGAGAGAGAAATTAATTGTTTATTCCGTGACTTATGTTGGACTAGGTTGTAATTGGAGGAAAAAACTATTTAATTGAGTTGGGTAGTATGTAGATAAGAGATAAATTAATTATTTATTCTGTGACCTAAGTTGGGATGGTTCCCATTGTAGATAGTCTTAGAAGCAGCCAATTATTGATCCATAATATAATAACTTTCAACATTCATCGCTATCATGGATCTCATCAAATCAAAACTGAAATCGTTAACATAAAATATTGTTCAGGCCTGGTTCAATTTTTGATTTTCGGAGTCGAGAGCGCTGTTGTATTCTAAATCTTGTTTTGAGAGTTTTTTTTTGAATTAAGCCCGTTACTATAAAATTTCATGGATTGGGCAATATGGGCCACTTAGGCCCAAATTATTAGTCTAGTTCTCGAGCCCATTGCACGGGAAAAAAAGCCGAAGACCTCGCAAGCTTTCTCCACCTCAAAGCATTGAATTAAGCGTTCTCCAAATTATTGTACATTAGCTGTAATTATACACTTCCCTAATCTTCTTGTATAAATACCTGTAAGAGATCATCAATAAGTGTGAGTGAGTTTATTCTCTCGATCTAAGTTTGTTCATGGTATCAGAGCAGATCCAATTACCACTCAAATAGCTCACTTCCTCTTCGCTTAAACATCTTACCTTCAAGGCTGACAATGAAAGCGCAAGCCACATTGATTCCCCTGCGATTGCTCCCTCCGGTCCAGGGATGACCCAATTCAAGAAATTCTCAGAATCCAATACTTTCCTTGCCAATCAAGAGGTCTCTGCCAATGCTGCAAAGCGTTTTGCAAACTCCAGAGGAGGATCTAATTCCAGAAGTCGTGGAGGAGGGAGGACTAACATTACCTGCGATCATTGCGGGAGGCTTGGCCACCCAAAGGAGAAATGTAACAAAAATCCATGCTGTTTTCAAAGGAAAAAGAGCCGGAGACTCTGTATGTTCCAAGTTTGTCAAATAAATTACTTTCTATAACTAAGTTAACACATCAACTAAATTGCTTAGTTGAGTTTCGGGATTGCTCAACACGGAGGAAGATTGGTGAAGGAAAATTGATTAATGACCTTTACATGATAAAGCATAGTCCTACGGCTCTAAATTAATCAATTCACAGAAAATAAATGTAATTGCGACTACTTTTAACACATGGGCTGCATTGCAGATCCCTAGTCGCAGTAAAAATCATTATATGGCTTAATCCGTCGTATAGGATTGGAATAATATGGGAAAACTAAACAGAAGAGAAAAAGTTACGAGGAAAAAAATTCCAATAGATTTTTTCTCCTATTTATCAAAACTCGTTCTCTCTATATTAGTGATAAAATGCGAGTAATATATAAATAGTAAGTAATGTATGAGTAATATAAAAATTCTCGTTTCCAATCTTATTTTGTTCCTATTCGTTCCCAAATAAATAGTAAGTGCTTGGAATAACAGGAAGTTCCCAATAATTTATTATTACAGACATCTCAAAGCTCCTTGAGGAATTCCATGACAGACAATCCAAAAGCGCAGCAAGCAACATTGAAAGCTTGGAAGCCAGCTCCCATGGCTAAGTTCTCAAACTCCTTCTCTGTCCTTTCCTTGCCAGAGTTGAGAGACAACATGGCTACGTCAAGTTGGTGGACGACCTTATTAGCTAGGTTATTTTCGGGGACCTCCGGTAGGATGTATTCCACTACGATCACCTTTCCGTTAGCCGAAAGATTGTCGTAACAGTTTTTAAAAAGTTTTAGACAATGCTCGTCGCTCCAATCGTGACATATCCACTACAAAATTGAAGAGAAAATTATATTAGGAGCGCATCCACGTTTTACTAGGTATGAAATGTACAAATCATCTACGTATAAGAATAATGTCGTTTACTTCGAGTAATTGGAGTAAATATATTGATTGTCCCTATAAAAAATATAATGCATTGTTTAGTTGATAATATATTTTTTCCGGTGGTCTCTACGTCATTATTATGGCAAGCCAATTACCCTTCTGCTTAATTGAAGAGGGCATGCGAAGAGAGGCACATGCCCTTATTTGTTCTTTTTTTCAACTGTGGGAAAAAAATGCAATTAACTATAATTAATAGTTCATTTCATCTCACTATAGGAACACAGATTTAATTATTCATAAAAAATGGTGCAACAAATTGTAAAACACTAATTTGATGAGATTGCAATCGGCTGGAACTAAAAGGCTACAAAATATGTATACCATGTCAGGTAACACAATGACTCCAACGATAGAATTCTGAACTCACCTTCATGAAAATTGCATCTCCTTTTGGAACATTGGTAAACATGTCGCCACCAACATGCTTCACACCTGTATTCATTGATTTATTTCTATGAATTGCTTTCCACCATCATAAACAATAATCAGAGAACTAATAAGCACTTAGATCAATTAATGATAAAATTATTCTAATTAAACTAATAGATTTTGAGTTCAAGCAATTGTAAGCATAGCAATGTTAAACCGAGTATGATTGTTTAAATTTGAGATGTCTTACCAGGATAAGACGGGGCATCCTCAATAACATGAGGCAAGTCGAAATTGATACCCTTAATAGAAGGGTACTTTGAGATAACCATGTTTAATGAAGCTCCAATTCCTCCGCCAACATCCACCACGGACTCGATACCCTTAAACCCATCATAGGTGTCGAGTAGTTTCTTCATGACGATTGTTGAGTGATCATTCATTGCGTTATTGAAGGTCTTGTTGTATCTCAAATCTTTGCTATTGTATTCAAACGAAACCATTCCGTGGGCCTTGTTAAATGGAATTCCTCCTTCTAGAACCACATCTTTCAAGTAATACCTAGAAGTTTATAAATAACAATTCAAATCTTTTGTTTGGTAGAAAGAATAACTAACAATATGCTTCAATAAATCATCAATTGAAGATTGCTATGGAAACAAAAATTTATTGCGCATGCCTTTAGTTACTCATATATATAGGAAATAACTTTCAAGCTTTTTTTAGTTTACTGTAGTAAAAAGTGAAAATAACAGTGTAGCAGTTAAATTACCAGCAGTCCATGTGAACCTTGTCCTGGACCAAGAGGGCAAGAGCAGCAAGAGACACGCCATCCTCGTTCTTGGTAAAGTACTTGCAGACAGGGGCAAGTCCATAGAGCCTCTCTACTTTCCCTTCCGGCGAGCTTCTCGGCGAGCAAGTAACAATCGAGTAGCTCGCCAGGAGCCTCAGGATCCGGTCCAGCATCGTCGCGGCGTCCGGGTTCGTGGTCGGAAGCTGGGAAGCTATCTCAGTTGGCGACACAAGAGCACCAGGGCCTGCCCTTGCTATGATCTCCAGGAGATCAAGCTCAATGGCTGCCTTTAGGACCATTGTTGGGACCGAGCCACCGGCTAGTTGCATGGCCAAGAGATTGGTCTTCTCGTCTGATACACGGGTGGGTGTCAATTGGGTTCCACCTGTCGAGTCCATGTTTTTGTGCTTCGTCTTGAAAGAGATCAGAGGGAAGAAAGTGCAACTTCTGAATCTGTTGGGGTTGAAGTGGTGTGACCTTAGAGGGGTTTATATTATAAGTTTTTTTGTGAAAGGGCAACGGGAATTTTTCAATTTATTGTTTAAACTATGAGATAATATATGAGAGAAACTTCTTATTTCTGACTTGTCAGAGCAATCTCAATGACCTAGTTTAGTTAACATGCACTAGTTTAGTTCATTCTGTCTAAAAGGCTAACGAAAATCCGGTCAGGTTCGGGATTCTATGTATTTGTATTCGAGCACAATTTGATTAATTCAGTTTTGAATCAGAGTTAATTTTTGAGGGAATATGATGCAGCTCAAGCCCAAGATAAATAGTAAGGCAAATTACCTCCTAGTCCCTGGTGTTTGGTCATCCTCCCCTTCGGGTTCCTGCATTTTAAAAGATGATTTTACCATCCCCGTGTTTGGTTAAACCTCTCCCTCGGGTCCCTGGCACACATTAGTAGCTTTTTTCATTTTTGGTCATAGAAATGACCAAAATATCCCTCTAGTCTTTTTTTCAGGCAAACAAAACATGCCGGTCATCTTCTCCGGCAACTCCGGCGACTCTCCGGCTAATTTTTCCGGCAAAAAAAAAAGACCCCAGAAATTAAAACAAAAAAACCAAAAAAAAACAACCGACTCTTCATCTTCTTCTTGTTTCCTCTACCCTCCATTCTAAAATCGAATCTAACCAACTTCTCTTCCAATCTTTCACTCCCCCCAAGCGTAAACCCTGCAAAGGCGACGTCATTTTAGATGGGGAAAGGAGGGGAAGACTTCGGATAAGGACCCCAACATGGCCCCAGACGGCGGCGGCAGCGAGCTAGGTCGACCCTTCTCTCTCCTCCTCCCTCTCTCCCTCAGTAGATAGGCGAAGATCACTATGGTCCCCTCCGCGGCGGCGCTCGTCATCAAGGCACGGAAGGGAAGAGATCTCGTGGATCTCGCCGTTGATTTTTCTTTTCCAATTTCAGAAATTGGGGTCATTGGCAACGGAGTCGTCGCTGCTAGTGCTCGGTATGGGTATGGATCTTCACCGTCGATGGAGTCCTTCGATCTTCACCGTCGTCGTTGCAGTATTTGAACTTTGGAATCGGAGTATAGGCCATAATCAATCTCAAGGAGGAGGGAGGAGTAGTAGTGGTGGAGGTGGTTTTTAAATTTTTTTTAATAATTTGATGAGAAGAAGACCAGAGGGGTATAATAGTTATTTTTATGACCAAAAATGAAAAAAAAGAACCGATGACGTCAGCCAGGGACCCGAGGGGAAGGTTTAACCAAATACGGGGGACGATAAAATCATCTTTTAAAATGCAGGGACCCGAGAGGGAGGATGATCAAATACCAGAGACTAAGGGGTCATTTGCCCTAAATAGTACAATCCATTTAAAGGGACATGGATGAGTTTGATGTTAATGTTGAAATCATTTTCGACTGTGATAATTCTTTTAGGATCACTAGGATTTGGGAGAATTGGATGTGACTCGTTGAACATTTCAGAATACCCAAATGGAGATTTATTAAGTGTGTTTTCCATGGCAGAGATTACTAATTTCACTATGATATCATGTTAGTTTTCAGGAGAGAAGGGAAAGAATGCTATATCTTATTCATACTTTTAGCCTATGAACTAACAAGAAATTTTTTTTTAAAGATAAATTTCACACCATGACAATGCCAGGATTTGAAATCTGGACCTCTTAAATATTTACAACGCCTTGTGCCGTTGAGCTACAAGCCATTTGGCAACTAACAAGGAATTTTAAGATGGATAGAAACCAATGGAACCAGAGTTCTCGCAACCTCTCCCCCCTTCCTCTCCCATCCTAACAAATCAGCCACAAGACCCACCAGACAGTGGCCCACCGCCCCCAGAACCCCACCCACTCAGCTCCCACGACCCTCTTTCCTCCGACAAACCACACCCCTAATTCCTCCTCTTTCCCAAACTAGAACCCAACCCTAAGCCAACAACCTTCCCTCTCTGGAATACCCCCCCGGAACCCACCTACTCCCCAAAATCTGACCACAAACACTACCCAGACCTCTCCAAGTCCCAATCCCCCTCCTCATAAGTCCTATATCGCCTCCGTTTATGGAGTGGATACCCTGTGACCATGTCCCCTCAGCCGGAGGGAGACTCGCTAAATATGGGTACTGCTAAAATTGACTGTTCCACCCCCGACTGTCCTGAGCTGATCTTATCGCCCCAGGGTATTACTCGTATTGAGCGACCCTGGGGGCACACCGTTATCATCAAGGTGTTAGGAAAATATGTTGGGTATTGGGCTCTCCTCAATAGAATCTACCAACTTTGGAACCCGAGTGCACCGGTACGATTGGTGGATCTCCCCCATGATTTCTACCTGGTGTGCTTCTCCTCAGATGAAGATATGGTGGTGTCGATCTCCGAAGGGCCGTGGATGATTCAAGACCACTACCTGATGGTGAGGAAGTGGGACAGCTCTTTCATCCCCACTGACTGTGAAATCAAAAACTACTCATGTGTGGATTAGGTTGCCTAATTTACCTATTCAGTTCTACAATAGTAGTTTGCTGTAGTGTGTCTCAGAGATGATCGGGAGACCGTTCAAGCTCGACCCAAACATTGCGGGAGCCCTCAGAGATATTTTGCGAGACTGTGCGTTGAGGTCGAGCTGTCCCAGCCACTCATCGAAAAGATTAATGTTCATAGACATGTTCAAAGTGTGGAATACGAAGGACTCAGCATGGTGTGCTTTGGGTGTGGCCGCTACGACCACTTAAGGAAAGCTTGCACTGTGTTTGGCCCAATGCAGACAACAGAGACGAAGGTGTACGGGGACGGTGAAGCGCCGTTGGAAGGATGCGATGGGGAAATGAGAGATTCAACAAAAAACCCTAGCTCGAATATCAAGGTGGCCCCAAGCCCTAATCTGGGCCCTTGGATGCTCGTTGCTAAAAAAGGGAAAAGCAACAAGCTAGCTTTCACTAGGACAGAGACAAGTTCAGGTAACAAGTTCCATATTTTGGCAACTCAGGAGAGAGACATTGATGAGGTGGCGGGAAACCCTGAGAGACTTGCAAGCCTAGTCTTTAGAGCTGTTGGGCCGAACTCTATGGCTGGGTCCTCTTAGACCTTCAAGAGCCCACGTGCCTCGATAGCTAAAGCCCCACTTACCATCGCAACCCACCAAACCACCAAGCCTACACAAGCCCTAAAATGAGCCCGCAATAAAGATAATGTGCTAACCCATAAACTAAAAGAGGCGGTTGCAAGGATCCAGGAAGCAAAAGAGAACACTAACCCAAATTCCACCATCGAACCAAAAAAATCCATATAAGGCCAGCATGCTCGCTCTTCCGATCGGCCGTCCCCTTCCCTCGCCAGAACTTCGTCTGGAGGTGGATGCCCCGAGAAGGAGCACACGAAGGAGCAAGTCTCAGACCCTCTTTACCCGGGTCTGAAGGGAGCAGAATAGATAGAAATGATAGACCATGAGAGTGAGGTCCTTGAACAAGATGGCAGGCCTGAAGAGCTTGAGAAGATGACTCCACTCCCCTCTCAGGGGATGGAAGTTTAAGTTTCCCCAAGCCTCCATAACCTCAAACCCACCCAAATCAAAAGCCCAGACACACCAAAACCATCCCTTAAACCAAAACCCCAACAATCCCCCTGATGGCTTTCAATTCTCTGGTTTGGAACTACTGTGGAGCCCGAAAAGCCGGCTTCCTCCGGGCTCTGAAGTACTTATTGTGTGAGCACGAAGTAAGTGTTGTTATGCTGGTAGAGATACAGATTAGTGGATGATCAACTGAAGAAGTATGTCGAAAGATTGGCCTCTCCTCCTTTCGGGTGGAAGCACAAGGTAGGAGAGGAGGTATCTGGGTCTTATGGGCCGCCAACATGGTGGTGAAGGTCCTAGACTACCGTGAGTAGTTCCTTCACATGGAGGTGGCTGCACAGGGACAAAAACCCACTTTTTTTACTGCAGTCTATGCCCTGCCACCAGTTAATGGTAAGGAAGCTTATTCGGATAGAATTACAAGGCTTGACCCAGGAGCGCAAAACCCTTGGCTGATTACTGGTGACTTTAATGCCATTACGTCATTGGAGGAGCGTAAGGGTGGTTCTGGGAGGCTACAGGTTCAGGATAAAAGATTTGCTGAATGGATCAATCGCTTAGGTCTCATTAACCTAGGCTTTATTGGCACTCTATATACATGGTCCAGGGGAACTGAGATGAGCGGGCGAGTCTCCAAGTGTCTCGATCTTGCCCTGTGTAATGATGCTTGGAGACACTCATGGGCGAAAGGATCCGTTCGACACTTGGCGAGGCTGCAATCGAACCACAGCCTGTTACTTATTAATCATGATACTATTGCTGTAGATTGCAAGCGAAGAAGACCGTTCCGGTTCCAGGCTACGTGGCTGTCCCATCCGGGTCTCAAAATTATAGTGCACGGCGCTTGGAACCAGGAGATTGAAATTATGGATGTGCTCCATGATCTTAATGAGGAATTGAAGGTGTGGAATAAACAAGTTTTTGGCAACATTGAGATTAGGAAAAAGAGGCTGTATGCTCGCTTGTGTGGCCTCCAAAAGGTACTTGATAAGCACTCCAACCGCGGCCTGCTTGCACTAGATACAAAGTCGAGGGAGGAGCTAGATGTTGTCCTGCAGCTAGAAGAAATCAAGTGGTTTCAAAAATCTTGAGAGAAATGGGTTAAGAGCGGCGATATGAACACTCGCTTCTTTCATACGACAACTTTGGTGTGAAGACGTCGGAACATAATTTAGGGACTCAAAGATGATGTTGGGAATTAGATTACAGACTCAAATATCCTGAAAGGTATGACACTCAGCTTTTACAAAAACCTGTACCAAGTAGAGGTACGAGAGGCGTATGATAGATTACCACAAGGGCTTTTCCTACCCTGGTCGGATGAGAAAAAGAAAAAGTTGGGAAACATGGCTAGCAACAAGTAGGTGCATGACGCACTGCACGAGATGGGACAACTAAAAGCTCTGGGCATTGACAAATTCCATGCGCTCTTCTTTCAAAAGTGCTGGCCTATAGTGAAGGTTTCTCTTTGCATGTTTGTCAAAGAGGCTTTCTAAACGTCCTCGCTGCCTCCATGCATAAATGACACACTTATTGCTCTAGTACCTAAGTTGGAGCAGTCAGAGATGATGGCATAATTTTGACCAATAAGTCTGTGTAACGTGGCGTACAAGGTCTTAACCAAAATTATTGTTGCAAGGCTGAAACCGAAGCTCCCTGGTATGATCTCTCCGGCTCAAAGAAGCTTCATCCTGGGAAGATAAATCATGGATGACGTGGTGGTGTTCCAGGAGGTTATTCACTCAATGAAAAAGAAGCAAGGTCGTAAAGGGTGGATGGCCGTCAAATTGGACCTTGAGAAGGCATATGATAGACTTCGTTGGGATTTCTTAGAGAAGACGCTTGTGGAGATGGATCTCCCGGGTAATTTGATCAATATAATTATGGCATGTGTTAGACCACCCACATCCACGCCTTTGGATGCCCTCGACCCGGTGCGTGTAATGCACGCACCAGTCAGGGAGGACGCATTTCGCCTCGCCGGACACGCGAGGCGACGTGGCTTATTTTTTTGTTTCCTAAACTATCTACTTAGTTACACTTGGCACAATATTATTCGTACAAATAGATTTTTTTAGATATGATTTGTGTGGTTAAAAAAATTTAGTGTTATCTATGATAAAAAATAAAAATAATTTATATGGAAATTTGTGTTTTTCAAATATCTATAAATAGAGTCCAATATTAACATATTTTTACACACAATCTAAAATTCTCTCTTCTTTTACTATATACTATCTTCTTAATTTTTCTTGTTATATTATTTCTACTATGGATCCAAATGATCCTAATTTCCCAAATTATCAACCATTTGGATCTTATAATCCTTCATCTTTTCCAAATTTTGAAGACAATCCGAACTCTCAATCTTTTTTTTTACTCCCAGTTGTCGCCAAATCTTTCCCAAATTCTTATATATGAACACCGTAGCCCACCAAATATTCCACAAATTTTGGTTCACGATGTGCCGGCAATAAAAAACCTAAAAAAGTGCCACCAACTATTTGAAGTGTTAAGGAAGACACTGTCCTAATGTCATCTTTCATCTACGTTAGCGAAGATAGGCTACGAGGAAAAAAGCAGAAGGGTAACTTGCTCTGGGCACGAGTGAGTGCTTTGTACTATGAAGCTGAAGCAGAAAATCCAGAAGAGATGCACGAAAGAAATGTGGAATCTATGAAAGGTCATTACAAACGACTTAATGCAAGCGCACAAAAGTGGATTGGTGCATACAAGGAAGCATATACTCGAAAAAGGAGCAGAATGAGCATGGCCGATGTTGAGACCGAAGCACAAACAATTTATGCAGGGAAGAGCAACAACAACAAGTTTGGTGACTTGACTGTATTCAATGAAGTTATGTGTAAATATACCAAGTGGCAACTACAACTAGGTCACGATTCAACATATTGCCCTCCGGAGAATGAAAAGGATCATGTAGAAAGTGGTGGAAGCTCAATTATGATAGTAGAGGATGAACGAGACACATATCTCTATTATTATGATCCAACAGAATTCCTGAATGAAGAACAAGAAGAAGACAACGAAGAACCTTTTCAGTTCTCTACTGAATGCATCGGAAGCCTATCCACCTATATGACTGCTAGGGAAAACCCACGCAATAAGGAAGCTCGTAACACTCTCAAAAGTGACCTGATTGAGCATATTTGGCAAAAATTTGTCAATCATAATTAATTATGTATTATGTAATTTGCATCTTCCGTATTTGTAATTTATCATTTAAGGCGTCTCTATGTATCTCTAATTATTTTTCTCCAATTTTGTATTCCCTCTTCGAGGAAATTTTTTTTTACTTTGGCAAAAAAAAGTTCCTTATTATCTTAATTACAGAATAAATATTTACGTATATTTAATATAATTTTTATATAAACAAAAATGAAAGTAGATAATATGTGGATGAGAGATAAATTAATTATTTATTCTGTGACCTAAGTTGGGACAGGTTGTGGATGTGGGTAGAATAAGGGATAATTGGGTTGGGTTGATATGGATAAGAGAGAAATTAATTATTTATTATGTGACCTAAGTTTGGACAGGTTGCAGATGCTGGTGGTCTTACGGGCACAAGGATGAGGGTCTTATGGAATGGGGAGATGTCGGTGAGCTTCTCCCCTTCACGAGGCCTTTGGCAAGGGGACCCACTCTCCCCCTATCTGTTCGTTGTTTGCATGCCACTGGATTACCCAATCGGTTTTGCAAAAGAAATGGAAACTAGTGAAAGTGACAAGGAGGGATCCGGAAGTCACCCATCTCTTCTTTGCCGACGATGTGATTTTCTTAGCGGAGGCTTCAATGGAGCAAGTTAAAATTATTCAACATGGGCTAGCTTTCTGTCGTGCTTCTAGGCAGAAGATTAGTGCCCCGAAGTCCAGGGTATTCTTCTCCAAGAATATTAACGAAGAACATAGAGCCAGACTAAGTGCCAAACTAGGAATACAACCTACGAATGATCTCGACAGATATCTGAGCATTCCTGCCTTCCATACCAAGATCAACAATGATACATTCCAACACGTCCTAACCCAGGCACGAACTAGGCTTGCTGGTTGGAAAGCTTGACAACTCAGTATGGTGGGTCAGCTCACGCTGGTCTGGTCTATCCTCTCCTCTATCCCAATATACAATATGCAAGCAGTTTGGCTCCCCCAAATCTATGACAAAATGGAGAGGTTGATCAGGGAGTTCTTATGGGGAGACACAGAGGGCTCCCAGAGAGTGCAGCATGTCCGATGGGCTGATGTTTGTCGGCCAAAAGATGAGGGCGGGCTTGGTGTTCGAAGCACACGTAAGGCAAATGAAGCACTCCTTTCTAAAATGGGTTGGCGATTGCTCTGTAATCCGGAGGTAAGTTGGGGGCCCAAGTCCTTATTTGCAAGTACATGAAAGGAAGATCGGACATTAAAGAGCTTGTCCCAAGGAGTGGCCATTTGCCAACTTGGGCGAGTTTGTGCAGGGTTGCTGGAATCATTGAAAATGGAATTTGTTGGTCTATTGGAGATGTAAGCAAAGTTAGGTGGCAGGATGCATGGCACCCGAGCAACATCCCGCTGCTTCAAGAGGGGATCTAGGTGCCTGAGGAGCATTTGGCCAAGCGAGTATGTGACTATTGGAATAATGATACAGGCTAGTCTTGGGACTCTCTGGAATCCATCCTCCCCCAAGCCTGTTGCTCTAAGCTTGAATCCGTGATGATGAGCTCCTACTGACTTTTGGATGACTCGCTGGCCTGGAAGCACAATCTTGGAGGTAACTTTTCCACGAAATTAACCTACCTGAGCTTACTAGGCCCCCCTCCGAAGCTAGCTGTCCAGTCGAGCTGCTGGAAATGGCTATAGAAGACGAAAGTGCCAGAGAACTTTGCTTTTGCTGTTCCAAAGGGGTTCCACGTGTTAGACCCCCCGCTGGATGGGTGCCTCCATTTGCTATATTCGGAGTGCTCCAATGCTCAACTTTTATAATTGTTGTTTATTCTAATAGCAGGAGTGCATGACACTCAACATTCTCACAAAAAAAACTAACAAGGAATTCTAAATTCTAACGATTAGTAGTACATTTTTGTGTGTAGAAATAGTGGGATCATGCTCCTATATAAATATATTAATAAATATAAATATATCAGTCATATACGTGAATATGGTTAGTAGTGTAGTACTTCTATCAACTATAAATGATTAACGGCTAGATCGCATAATGATAATACAGCTATTAACATAGGGAATGGTCAACTAATGATTGGTACAGTTGTTGGTCTTGATGATCAACCCAAGTTGCCACAAAATTTGCAGTAATAGATCTGCAGAGACTTAAAGCAGAGTTCATGGGAACTGTACATTCTGCAGTAGAGTACTCGCTTCAATATTTTTTAATTAAAGTTATGGAGTTTTCTAAGCTAATTTCACGTATTTCACGTTATTAAAATTTTCAAAAAATTCTTTTATTTTTTGGAAAGTTCAAAGTCTTCTAGAGAACCGAATGCTGAATTTATTTATTCTATGTGTAATTACGAAAAAATGAACTGTGTTAAAGATTTTAGGGAACTGGATATTGAATTTATATATTCTATAGTCACCGCAAAAGATACTTCCATTTATTATGAAATAATGAATATGGACGTCATTTTCTCCATCCACTTCCTACAAGTTCGAACTTCTCTCAACTACCTCCTTTACTTTACCACTTCTTCATAAAGCAATAGTTGGTTAAATAATTGGTTGATATCTTAGTCTATAAATAGAATTTATGGCGATATTATTTGATGTACATTTTTGATAGTAATGAAAAGTTTATATTCTCATCTCTTAATTTTTTTCTCTCTATTTATTACTATTGCTTATATTCGATAAGTTTACAACACTATTTTCATAAATTTTCAATCTTATCTAATTTTCGTTCTTTTTTCTACAAGGTTGTTGAAATTTTTGTAACCTTACGTAACCATAAGCGACGTAAGAAAAATAAGAAATAAATATGTAAACGAGAAAAGTAAAAACATCCGAAAAGCAAAAGGATTGCATGTCTTGTGTGGCTGTCCTTTTCCATGAGAAAATATGGTTTCCAATATTTTCCGACACCTATATTTCCTCCGTTTTTTGTTGAAAAATGACACCTATCTTTTTTTGAGTCAACCGTTCAACCGACGACGAGGCGACTTTACTGGTCAACGTTAGTTATTCACCTTAATTTGGAATGAGAGTTGGTACGATCTTTTATAGATTTCACTAAACAAAATTTTATGTTAGATGTTGGTACATGAAGGGGTTTATATTATAAGTTTTTCTGAAAAAGTATTAATTATTATGATTGATAAATTATTAAATTTTATTCCGTTGGAGGGATCAATCCTATTTTATTCTTTGAGAGGGCTCGAGTTTCTCTTCGTCCTCTGGATAGGATAGGTGTTCTTTAATGAGATTTCTAATTGGAATCGATCAAGGATAGTGTAATTTGACTTGGTCTTGCCTTTTATTTTGCCCCAATCTTGCATTTTTCTAGTGCATTTTTACAAAAAAAAGATCATATAATGTATACAATTGTTATATATTGTCTAGTGGTTTAATTTTTCGTTAGATAATTTAATAGTAACGTTGTTTTATAACTTGGGTTTTTAAACAATGTCTTTTTATTCTATGAGAGTGTGTTCGTCTTTATAGAATCTGATAATCTCAATTGTTTTAAGATAGGTAGCTCCTTGAACAATGTCATACACAAAAGACACCCTAATTAATAGAGAGTCTTGAATTTCGATGCCAATTTAAAAAAGAAAATAGTTAATAGGTGATGGAATAAAAAATCGGTGTCAATTGGGTTTCACCTGTTGAGCCCATGTTTTAGACGTTGATTGGTTGTATTTTTGTGCTTCTTCTTGAAAGAGATCAGAGGGAAGAAAGAGCCCATGTTTTAGGATTTTTTAATAAGTGAATTTTATTTATATACTAATATTTACATATATATATACCAAATGCAGATTTTTTATTTTAAGAAGTTGCAACTGAAACCTCTGCAAATTCTATCTTGATAAAATAATGTGAGAAAAAGTCGAGACAAAAAAATGTCTAGTGTTAATATTGCATACATAATCCTCCATTTCAAAAGCACAAACCCACCCAGCCGGCCAATCTAGTGTTCAACTGGAATCCTCCATTTCAAAAATGTCTAGTGTTCAACTGGAATCCTAAATAGATTCATATTCTATTTGTCTTAATAGGCAACTGCATTACAAATCTAAGAAAAACAAACCCGACTACCCACGCAGCCGGCCAATCAAAATACCATAACCCCAGCCGGCCCAAGAGAGTTCTAAGAATCTCAACGGCCCATCCAAAGACAATTACAGACTACAACCCACCCGGCCCTTCATACACTGATTTTTTTTCAGTTAAGATCCAGATTAGGATCTTGAGGGTCTAATCTAAGATCCATGTCAATACCCACAAGCCCATTTGTTTATTAAATAATTTTAACATTTTAATATAAATTATTTAAAAAATACACCAACGCTTACTTCCACTTTCAACACTCGATTGTAAAAAATAGTGATCTTTAATTTTAAAATGAGAAGCTAGTAATCTAACGTGTTTTAATATTAAGTGTCATGTAAAAGCTTTAGTTTAGGAAGAAAATAATAAAATATTTAATCTAGATAAATCTAAGTAAGATATTGTCTCATTTATGTATCCATGATAGTATCCAAATCTCAATCTATCTAATTCTAAATTAGATCGAGATCTTAACTCTTAAAGTTGACACGTATCTCTAGATCCAATAGACCATGAGCTCATAGAGTTAGATAAGGGTCTGACACATATTCTGTTAGTATTCTTATTCATGTCACATCTAAAATGATTGCTTACCTTATCTCTTTTTTGAACATCAGTCCTTATCTCTTGCATTGTTCCAATTGTGTATATTCGTATAGATATACATGCACTATATGTATATGTAGCATGTGCATTTTTTATAAGTTACTGTGATACCAAATTTTGAAAAGATTTAAGTGATTTGATTAGTATTATTACATTAATAAGGTGCACATTTTTTTATGACACACATTTTGAGAGAACTTTAAAGTTAAACGCGTTTGACCGAGAGTATGATCATAATTGGTGACCTCATGAAAAATTTATGGGATGCATGTGAGTGAAGAAAAAATACACTAGAAAAGGCTTGTATTGGTTTGTGGAAATAGTTGGTCGGATCACGAGGCGTTACATTTGGTATCAGAGCAAAAATAATTCTGGGATTGTTCTGTGTTCTAGATTGTTCTTGGTATTTAAGGAGTTAATGTGATACCCCAATTAGGATGGGTGACCTCCTAAAAAAATTTCGGGAAGCATACGAATGAGGACAAAGTACACTGAAAAATATCTGTGTTGGTTTTTAGAGACGGCCAGATCACAGGGCATTACAGCATGTACATTAGTTAATCAAAAAAGGAGTCTAAAAAACAACCAATTGCTTAACGTCTACAATTCTCAACAACCGATGAATTTAAAATGGGAGATGCAATATAATTGAGAATCAAACACATAAAAAAAATATATTGCAAACAAAAAATAGAATTGAAGATGGAATATAATATTAAAGCAAGAGAGTGTGCGTAGCAATATTATTACCAGCTTTTCATTAGAACCTTATCCTGGTTCATGAGGTTGATACCAGCAAGAGACGCCATCCTTGTTCTTGGTCAAGTACTTGCAAACAGGAGCAGCCCATAGAGCATCTCCACCTTCCCTTCAGGCGAGATTCCGACCGAGCAAGTAACAACAGAGTAGCTGGCCAGGAGCCTCAGGATCCGGTCTAGAATCACTAAGGATGGCAATTAGATCCGGATCCTGAGGCTCTACCCTCTCTTAAACTCGATGGGTCTAAGACTCGTTGGCTTTGACCGGGTCTAGGTTTTGATCGTGTCATGATCCTTATTTTTCGAAAGGATAAAGGTATGGATATAGGTTTATAAGATCATGTTCGGATTCTACTTGAATTTTTACGATTATATATATATATTAGAAAAAACTAAAATTCCGAGAACGTATAGCCATTTTTATTCCATTACATAGGTATGGATATCGTGCGACTTGTGTTCCAAATTTTATATGTATCAATATATTCATTTTTATTCCATTACATTTTTTAATAATTAAAGTAAGTGAAGATCTTTCTCTCATGGAAAATATATTGTAAGATAAGGACAACCTATTACAAATGTGGTGAAATTTTTTCATGTATGAGGTCTATTACAAATGTAAACCTTTAACTAGTTCAATATTGACAAAAACAATTCATCATATAATCTTGTTTTTATTTTCTTAAACGTGTTGACAATTAGGTATTTTTATATATGGGGTCTATTACTTGTTTTCTATTGTCTAGGAAAATTTATCTATTCACTTATAAGTCAAAATAAATCGCATTTCAATTACTTGTGGATACAAAAGATATTTGATTAACTTACTAAAAAAAGATATCCGTTTACATAATAACTTTGACTATGAAATTCAATTTTTGTTCAAAAATTTAAATACTATGGACCTGCAGGTCGACCTGATCATGTCCTGTATTTTAGGCAAGGATATGGGTCCACCCTGAAAAAGAGGGCAAGGATCTGAGTCCTATAGATCATACCTGAATCTTACTCATTGCCATCCTTAAGCATCACCGCAACATCCGATGTTCAGTTGGTTTCAAGTTTTTCATTTCAATACGCATATTATAACATAATATAAAAATATATTGATCTTGTGGGTCATTATTAGTAGCACAATCTAATTTTGATTAGACTAGAGAGCTTTATGAAAATTTTAAAATTGTCTCATATTTTATTATTTTATTTACACAACTTCCAATTAGTATATGTTAGGACTTTGGCAAGAATAATGTGGCACAATTAATCTTACTAAATTAAGATAGGGTCGGCGAGTTTTGAATTATTATGACCCATGCCATGCTTGTCCAATTATTGATCCATACATTGGGCATGGATTCGGTGCATAATAATAGATTATGTACCGTCCAAACCAAAGGCATGACAGTTGTATATTTGTAAAAAGGAAGATAGGCAAGGGTAATCTTGGTAAAATAAAATTCAATCAATCAACCCTATTAATTAGGAACAGAGGCAGTTATAGTAACAAAATTTCATCATAATAACCATATTTATGCAAAAACCAAAAATCATGTTATCAATTATAGGCTCTCACCAATTATGTATTTTCTAGTACGAATATTTTTATTAGATACTTTGTTAACTCAATGACGTTTGAATTTCTTATTTTATTATTTTTAATTTACTTTTGAGACAATGCCATTAAGTAGTATAGAGTCATGCCTCTCACACAATGCACTTCATGCCACTTGGAAGAATAGTCCGTGCCTTTTGATTAGATTGTTCATACAATTTGAAAGAAGAGTCTATGCCATTAGATATAGTGTGACTATACGAGTACATAACCATAATAACAAGATTTATTGGCATTTGAGATTAATTCGTATTATTTTTGAAACTGCCATTGACTTTCTCCTTACATGCCTTTGACTGTCGCCTTGCATACCATTGAATTTGAATGTTAATGCCATTTGAAAGAAGAGTCCATGCTATTAGATATAGTTTGACTATACGAGTACATAACCATAATAACAAGATTCATTATTATTTGAGATTAAGTTGTATTATTTTTGAAACTGCCATTGACTTTCTCCTTACAAGTCTTTGATTGTCGCCTTGCATGCTATTGGATTTGAATGTTAAAGTCATTTCTCATAAGTACTGACGCTGTTTCAGTTAATTCAATTCTTCTTTTACAATTCCGATGGTACAAAATTCAAGTCTATATCAAATTGAGTCGGACTATCTCTGTATTTAGCCTTCGATATCCTCCATCCAAAACGGCATATCATATTAATCCAGGTGGTATAGCCCCTTAAAATCTGAAATCTGAAATCACTAAACCATAAAATCTAAAATCTAAAACGAACCCATGGCAAAACGAATCATAAAATCCTAAACCATACAATCTGAAATCTAAAACGAAGCCATGACGAAACGAATCATAAAACCATAAAATCTGAAATCTCTAATAAACCATAAAGCAAAAAATCATTACAGAAGGATAATTATGCATCGCCAAAGGCATGGATTCCCATCACAAAAGGCAATAACATGCAAGCAAAGAAGAAAAGGCAACAATATGCTGCAAATCAAATAGGATAATTGGCGCAAAGAACATCGAATCATAAGAACAACAGAAGGCAACAACAAGAAAAAGGCAGCATGCAAATTAAACAAAAGGCAACAACGTAAAGAAGCAGTGGTTCTTCAAACCTCAAACCTCGAATCTCACCACGTAAAGAAGCAGTGGTTCTTTAAAAGAACAACAAGAAAAAGAGGAGAACGAGAATTGAAGAAGAAAGAACCAGAGAGTGAATTAGAATTTCAAAATAGAGGAGATATGGGAGAAGTAGGGATTTGTTCAGATTTTTTTGCTAAAATGGACTGAGGAAGTGGAATAAACGTCAGCAATTAAATATATACTATTCTCTCTCCTTTTTATTTCCAATTTTGCATACTAAAAAAAATCTAATTATACCCCTCAAGAATCCTGAGCCATTAGATTAAATAGGATAGTTATGGATGGTCAAGATTCTCTTATGCACGTTGCAGAGTAAAATTGCACATATGCACTGAATCTTCTGCCATAATGTATTAGGAGAAAATAAATTTTATTATTCATCGGAATCATGGATCTCATCAAATTAAAACCGAAATTGTTAACATTAAATATAGTTCAATCATAAGCCCCTTTCAATTACGAGAACTATTGGACTCTAAATAGATTTAGAGATGATTTTCTGATTACTTTATTTTTCTTATGTATGCTTACATCTTGGGCGATATGGGCCGCCTTAGGCCCAAACTATTAGTCTAGTTTTGAGCCCATTGCACCGGAAAAAAAGCCGAAGATCTCACAAACTATCTCCACCTCCATCTCTTCATCCAATTTCTCCTAATTACTTTGGGCTTGTTTTGTTGATTGAACTGGCAGGGACATTGTAAGCAGCTACTGTGATGAAGTAAGGGTACTTGGATTCAGGATCGAAGAGCTTAAATCGGAGAGCTTAGGCATCAAAAAAGTTTACTTACGGAGCGTACTCGGGGAGCAAGGCCAGCATATGGCTGTCAACTATTGCCCTGCCTGCCCCGAGCGTACTCGGGGAGCCTACTCATGAACCAAACTTGTGAATTTTGATTTTTTTCTTATTAATATTTTAAATATTATCAAATTGGTATAATAATATTATTTAATTAAGCTCACTAGGGACAAACATACCATCAAACAAATAAGCTTGTGTAACATTCATGGTTTTTGACCTATTAGCTTGTGTAATTATGCTTATAAAGTGTATTCTAAAGTGTTGGCTAATAGGTTGAGACCTTGGATGAGCTCTTTGATCACGGAGTGCCAAGGCGCTTTCGTTAAAGGTAGGTGTATCCAGGACAACATCATTTTGGCTCATGAGGCATTTCACTGTCTCAATACCTTGACTAAAACGTCATCTCATTCTATGGCCATCAAGCTCGACTTGAAGAAGGCGTATGATCTTGTCGACTGGTCTTTTTTGCAGAAGGTAATAATCCAGTTTGGCTTTTCCGATAGGTGGGTCCAGTGTGTGATGATGAGTTGTGTTGTCTCCACTTCCTACTGTATCCTATTTAATGGTCAGCCTTTGCAGTTCTTTAACGCTTCTAGGGTGATTAGGCAAGGAGATCCTCTCTTCCCATTCCTTTTTTATTCATTTCAAACACTTTTGCTCATCTGGTTAATCATGCGCGGGAGAGTGAGAGTCTGCATGGGTTTTCTTTGAATAGGAATTGCCATGTTCTTACACATATTTTGTTTGCTGGTGATACTTTGATGTTTGGTAAGGCTTGTGAGGATAAAACTTGGAGAATTAAAGCTCTCTTGGAGTTGTTTTCTGGCATCTCTGGCCAAATGATCAACTTTCAAAAGTCTAGTCTCTTATTTTCTAAGTGGGTTACTATTGATTTAAAGATTGATATCACTGATATTCTTGGTATGCAGGTAATGCCGGCTGAGGATAAATATCTTGGGTTGCCATCCTTTTGGGGAAGGTCGCAAAAGGATGCTTTAAACTTTATTTGTGAGAGGAAGGTTGCCAAGTTCCGAAGCTGGAAACTGAAGTTGTTGTCTATGGCAGGAAGGAAAGTCTTGATTAAAGCCATTCTATCTTCTATTCCTTGTTTTGCCATGCAATGTTTACTCTTTCCTGGTACTTTTTGTGCCAAATTGAATAGTTTGGTAGCCAAGTTTTGGTGGTCTGGGGATATTGACACGAGAAAGGTGCATTGACTTAGTTGTGACAAACTTACTTGTTCCAAGAGTGAGGGAGGTCTTGGATTCAAGGATCTCAGGATCTTTAATCTGGCCCTCCTTGCTAAACAGGCGTGGAAGTTATTTGAGAATCTGGACTCCTTGTGTTTTCGCATCCTGAAAGGCCTTTATTTTAATAATTCTGATCTGTTTAATGTAAAAAAAGGCCGTCGTCCTTCGTGGATGTGGAGTAGTATTATTACAGGTAAGGATACTTTGTTGAATGGGCTGTTCCTTAAAATTGGGAACGGCCTCTCTACTAGCATTTGGAAGGACCCTTGGGTCCCTTAGCTTCCTAACGCCCGTGTGGATTTCAGGTTTGCGGAACCATCATCTCTTTGTTTGATCTCAGATCTGATCACAGTGTCCACTAGAAGCTAAAACTGTGATCTCCTTCAATACTTTTTTACCCCGACAGAACAGGAAGCTATCTCAAAGATTAGCTTATGCAACCTGAATTCTCCTGATAAGCTTATCTGGAGGTTCAATAATGATGGAAGCTATTCAGTGAAACAGGGGTATCAGACTTTGAAGGTACGTCATCTCCAAGCCTTGAATTTGAAAGTTGTTGACACGAATTCTTCTCCTTTTGATCTAGGTATTTGGAGAGGAAATACTATCCCGACTGCTAAAAACCTGTTCAGGAGAAATCTCTCTAACTCTTCCCTTTGTCAAGTTTGTGGAGGGCATGAGGAGACTGTCCTCCATATTATTTTTGAGTGCCCTCACGCACGGGCTTTTTGGCATGCTAGCCCCTTCGGGTTTAGGTTTTGTGAAGTGATTCACCCTACTTTCAGCTACTGGTTTAAAGATGCTTATGATCGGTTATATTCCCCTACAAATGTTGACCTTTTTTCTTTGGCTATGTTTATTTGTTGGAACATTTGATTGGCTAAGAATAAATTTTTATTCAAGAATGTTGACCTGTGTTCGATTGGTACCTTGAATTCTGCCTCTTATTGCTGTCTTGAATATTTCCAGTGTCCAGGTACCAACTTATTGATTACTGCCAGCCAGGATCTTGTACCTATTTCATGGACTGCTCCATATGTTGGAGCTGTGAAACTCAACTATGATGCCTCCTAGAAGGATGATCTCGCTCTTGCTGGAGTCGCTGTGATTTCTAGGAACCATATTGGTCTCATTGTGGAAGGCCAGACGGACTTGTGTCGTGCTTCCTCGCCGTTGGAAGCTGAACTCTTTGCTTTGGAAATGACTTTTAAGCTGGTAAAGACTAAGTTTTTATCCCAACCTTCTTTGGTGGAAATAGACTGTATGCTCTTTTATTCACTGACTTTCCTACTTGATCTATAATATCAATATGCATTAGTGTTCCTAAAAAAAATTTTAATTAAATAATTATTTATTTATTAAAAATATTATTAAATATTAATCGTGCATGTCATTTTTTAACCGGCCATGCCATTATTCGTAACCGGGCATACCTTTATTGGTAAATGGTCATGCCATTATTCGTAACCTGGCATGCTATTTGTAGTAACTAGGCATCTCATTTAACATAACCGTTCATGCCATTATTCGTAACCGAGCATGCCATTAATTGTAACAGGGCATGCCGTTATTGTAACCTGTATATTATTTAATTATTTATTTATTTAGTGCATCTAACAATAGAAAAAGCTCTTCATCTTTTTCGCTTGAGGAACCGTTTGACGGTGTCCTGGCCCAGGGCCACAGGAATCGTTCGACGGTTTCCTGGCCCACGCTTTCGCCCCCGGGGAGCGGGCGGTTCTACCTGGATGCGATGGAGACCTTGTCGGTGGATGGCGTGGTTGAGATCTTTGTATCATGTGGTATAAAACACATCAATTGGTAGTAGTTAAACGAGGACACTCGAGGAAAAAAAATAGTCCAAGTCTCCCCAATTTCACCGAGTATAAAGGCCTCAAAGTTTAAAGTTCTCTGAAAGAAATTCGCAGGAGAGCATAGTCAGGTTTAGTGGATATTTGAATAGCCGATCAATTTTTGGAAATGGCGACATCATCCAGCTCCACCATTACAATATCGTCGAGGAAGCTCTGATCCGACGTCTACGAGAACGAGTCGAGCACTTCGACCCCGCTAGTGATATCCATCCTGGCGTCCCTTAGAGAGATTAATCGACTTAATTAATTAATTTTATATTACAGAGTACTAAAATAAGAGATGAACAAAGTGGACTTCAGATACTACATAGTCTAAAGTGAACTTTTCCATTAATACTATGATAAGAGGTAAGCAAATTATTCGTTGTTTGATATATAATTTTTTCATATTCATAAATTATATCTTTTTATATCACGATTCGGGTACTCCGAATTAAGATTATTCGGATAGTATAATTTCTACTTGGGATATCGGTCCAAACTAATAAAAAAAATTTTGGAAAAGAATTCGTTGTATATCCGAACTAATCAATTGACAGAAAATAAATGTAATTGCAGTTACTTTTAACACTTGGTCTGCATTGCAGATCCCTAGTCGCATTAAAAATCATTATATGGCTTAATTCGTTGTACAGGATTGAAAGAATATGGGAAAACTAAACAGAAGAGAAAAAGTTACAAGGAAAAAAATTCCCAATAGATATTTTTCTCCTATTTATCAAAACTCGTTCGCTCTAAATTAGTGATAAAATGCGAGTAATATATAAATAGTAAATAATATATGAGTAATATAAAAAAACTCGTTTCAATCTTATTTTGTTCCTATTTGTTCCCAAATAGATAGTAAGTGCTTGGAATAACAGGAAGTTCCCAATAATATATTTGCACAGACATATCAAAGCTTCTTGAGGAATTCCATGACAGACAATCCAAAAGCGCAGCAAGCAACATTGAAAGCTTGGAAGCCAGCTCCCATGGCTAAGTTCTCAAACTCCTTCTCTGTCCTTTCCTTGCCACCAGGGTTGAGAGACAACATGCCTAGGTCAAATTGGACGACGACCTTACTAGCTAGATTATTTTCGGGGACCTCCGGTAAGATGTATTCCACTACGATCACCTTCCCGTTAGGCGAAAGAGTGTCGTAGCAGTTTTTTAAAAGTTTTAAGCAATGCTCGTCGCTCCAATCGTGACATATCCACTACAAAAATGAAGAGAAAATTACATTAGGAGCTAATCCACGTTTTACTAGGTATGAAATGTATAAATCATCTACGCAATATAATGCATTGTTTAGTTGATAATATATTTTTTCCGGTGTTCTCTACGTCATTATTATGGCAAGCCAACTGCCTTTCTGCTTAATTGAAGAGGGCATGTGAAGAGAGGCACATGCCCTTATTTGTTCTTTTTTTCAACTGTAGGAAAAAATGCAATTAAATATATTGAATAGTTCATTTCATCTCACTACAGGAACTCAGATTTAATTACCCATAAAAATGGTGCAACGAATTGTAAAACACTAATTTGATGAAATTGAAATCGGCTGGAACAAAAAAGCTGCAAAATATGTGTACAATGACTCCAACGATAGAATTCTGAACTCACCTTCATGAAAATTGCATCTCCTTTTGGAACATTTGCAAACATGTCGCCACCAACATGCTTCACACCTGTATTCAATTATTTATTTCAATAAATTGCTTTCCACATCATAAACAATCATGGAATCAACAAGCATTTAGATTAATTAGTGATGAAGTTGTTCTAACTAAATTAATAGATCTCGAGTTGGAACAATTGTAAGCACAATAGTGTTAAACCGAATATGATTGTTCAAATTTGAGATGTCCTACCAGGATAAGACGGGGCATCCTCAATAACATGAGGCAAATCGAAATTGATACCCTTCATAGAAGGGTACTTTGAGATAACCATGTTTAATGAAGCTCCAATTCCTCCGCCAACATCCACCACGGACTCGATACCCTTAAACCCATCATAGGTGTCGAGTAGTTTCTTCATGACGATTGTTGAGTGATCATTCATTGCTTTATTGAAGGTCTTGTTGTATCTCAAATCTTTGCTATTGTATTCAAACGAAACCATTCCGTGGGCCTTGTTAAATGGAATTCCTCCTTCTAGAACCACATCTTTCAAGTAATACCTAGAAGTTTATAAATAACAATTCAAATCTTTTGTTTGGTAGAAAGAATAACTAACAATATGCTTCAATAAATCATCAATTGAAGATTGCTATGGAAACAAAAATTTATTGCGCATGCCTTTAGTTACTCATATATATAGGAAATAACTTTCAAGCTTTTTTTAGTTTACTGTAGTAAAAAGTGAAAATAACAGTGTAGCAGTTAAATTACCAGCAGTCCATGTGAACCTTGTCCTGGACCAAGAGGGCGAGAGCAGCAAGAGACACGCCATCCTCGTTCTTGGTAAAGTACTTGCAGACAGGGGCAAGTCCATAGAGCCTCTCTACTTTCCCTTCCGGCGAGCTTCTCGGCGAGCAAGTAACAATCGAGTAGCTCGCCAGGAGCCTCAGGATCCGGTCCAGCATCGTCGCGGCGTCCGGGTTCGTGGTCGGAAGCTGGGAAGCTATCTCAGTAGGCGACACAAGAGCACCAGGGCCTGCCTTTGATATGATCTCCAGGAGATCAAGCTCAATGGCTGCCTTTAGGACCATTGCTGGGACCGAGCCACCGGCTAGTTGCATGGCCAAGAGATTGGTCTCCTCGTCTGATACATGGGTGGGTGTCAATTGGGTTCCACCTGTCGAGCCCATGTTTTTGTGCTTCGTCTTGAAAGAGATCAGAGTGAAGAAAGTGCAACTTCTGAATCTGTTGGGGTTGAAGTGGTGTGTCCTTAGAGGGGTTTATATTATAAGTTTTTTTGTGAAAGGGCAACGGAAAATTTTCAATTTATTTTTTAAAATATGAGATAATATATGAGAGAAACTTCTTATTTCTGACATGTCGGAGCAATCTCAATGACCTAGTTTATTTAACATGCACTAGTTTAGTTTATTATGTATAAAAGGCTAACAAAAATTCGGTCACGTTCAGAATTCTATATATTTGTATTCGAACACAAATCAATTAATTCAGTTTTGAACTAAACTTATGAGCATGGATAAGTTTGAGGTTAATGTTGCAATCATTTTCTACTGTGATAATCCTTTTAGGACCATTGGGATTTGGGAGAATTGGATGTGACTTTGTTGGACATTTCAGAATACCCAAAAGAGATTGATTAGTTTCTCAAAAAACAAAAGAGATTGATTAGTTGTGTTTTCCGTGGCAGAGATTTATTAAGTTTCCTTGCAACTAAGTGCATGTGAACTGCAAATTCTGCAGTAGAGTACTCCCTTCAATATTTTTTAATTAAATGTATGGAGTTTTCTAAGTTAATTTCACGTATTTTACAAGATAGTTTTTAACTTTCGTTAACTTTTAAAAAAAAATTAAAATTATTAAAATTTTCATAAAATGCTTTTATTTTTTGCAATTACAAATAATTAAATAAACCTATGGAAAGTTCAAAGTCTTCTAGAGAACCGAATGCTGAATTTACTTATTCTATGTGTAATTACGAAGAATTGAATTGTGTTAAAGACGTTTAGGGAACTGAATATTGAATTTATATATTCTATAGTCGCCGCAAAAGATACTTCCATTTATTAGGAAATAATGAATATGGATGTCTTTTTCTCCATATTCTCCATTCACTTCCTTCAAGTTCGAATATCTCTCAACTACTTCCTCTACTTCACCACTTTTTTATAAAGCAAGTTTAGTTAGTTATATGTTGGTTAATATCTAAGTCTATAAATAAAATTTATGACGATATTATTTGATGTACATTTTTGATATTAATGAAAAGTTGATATTCTCATCTCTTGCTTTTTTTTGTCTCTATTTGTTACTATTGCTTATATTCGATAAGTTTACAACACCATTTTCATAATTTTTCAATCTTCTGTAATTTTCGTTCTTTTTTCTGCAAGGTTGCTGAAATTTTTGTAACCTTACGTAAGCATAAGCGACGTAAGAAAAATAAGAAATAAATATGTAAACTTTAAGTAAACACATCCGAAAAGCAAAAGGATTGCATGTCTTGTGGCTGTCCTTTTCCATGAGAAAATATGGTTTCCAATATTTTCCGACACCTATATTTCTTCCATTTTTTGTTGAAAAATGACACCTATGTTTTTCTGAGTCAACCGTTCAACCGATGACGAGGCGGCTTTACTGGTCAACGTTATTCACCTTATTTTGGAACGAGAGTTGGTACGATCTCTAATAGATTTCACTTAACAAAATTTTATGTTAGATGTTGTTACTTGAAGGGGTTTATATTATAAGTTTTTTTGAAAAAGTATTACTTATTATGAAAGAAAAATTATTAAATTTTATTCTGTTGGAGTGATCAATCCTATTTTATTCTTTGAGAGGGCTCGAATTTCTCTTGGTTCGTCTGGATAGGATAGGTGTTCTTTAATGAGATTTCTACTTGGAATCAGACAAGGATAGTGCAATTTGACTTGGTCTTGCCTTCTATTTTGCCCCAATCTTGCATTTTTCTAGTGCATTTTTAAAAAAAAATCAAATAATGTATTCAATTGTTATATATTGTCTATTGGTTTAATTTTTCGTTAGATAATTTAATAGTAACGTTGCTTCATAACTTGAGTTTTTAAACAATACCTTTTTATTCTATTGGAGTGTATTCGTCTTTATAGGATCTAATAATATTTAATTATTTTAAGATAAGCATCTCCTTCAACAATGTCATACAAACAAAACACCCTAATTAATAGAGTCTTGAATTTCGATGCCAATTTGAAAAAGAAAATAGTTAATAGGTGATGGAATAAAAAATAGGTGTCAATTGGGTTTCAACTATTGAGCCCATGTTTTGGACGTTGATTGGTTGTATTTTTGGGGAGTGGATTGGGTACGGAGTGAAGAAATTACTCCGAACGGTTTGGAGTGAAGAGGGGCTCGCGCTGGCAAGTACAGTTATGTCATAATGGCATGCGCACTTATGTGATAATGGCATGTGTATTTGCGACAGCGGCAAGTCCCGTTTATGATAATGGCGCGCGTGGCTTTTTTAATTTTGGTCCTCATATTTTAGCATTTTTGCAAAAAAGTCATACTGGCATGCGCAGTTATGTGATACTGGCATGCACTGTTATGTGATACTGGCATGCGCAGTTATGTCATAATGGTATTTGTTTTAGGCCTGTGTTTGCGCGTGACTTTTTTCATTTTGGTCCCTGTATTTTTATATTTTTATAAAAAAGCTCCCGCGTGTCTTCATTCCGAACGGTTCGGAATCTGGGCATTTCGTACCCAATCCATACCCATATTTTTGTGCTTCTTGAAAGAGATCACAGGGAAGAAAGAGCTAATTATGAATATGTTAGGATTTTTTAATAAATAAATTTTATTTATATACTAATATTTACATATATATTCCAAATGAATTTTTTTAAAGAAGTTGTAACTGCAACCTCTGCAAATTCTATTTCGATAAAACACTGTGAAAAAAGTCGAGATAATTTAAAAAAGTCTAGTGTTAATATTGCATACATAATCTTGCATTTCAAAAGCACAAACTCAGATGTTTAATCTTTTCTTTTTCTTTTTCTCCCCTTTCTCATCCTGTAATTTTTCTTTTCTTATTAATAAAAATTCGTATTAGATATGTTATTATTACCTTACCTTATCAAGTTATTTTGTTCAGATTTGTATAGGATCCTACTGATAAGGAATGTATAGAATAGACTTGTAGTCCTAATAGGTGACTTTGTAAAATCCTAGTTCTCATCGAACCTAGGCTGTAATGCTATATAAGCACATCTAAATACAAGGCAAAGCTAGTGGCTTATGCAATTCTACATGGTATCGGAGCTTAACCTAGTATAGAGACGAGCTACCAAAACTTAGCCTACCCGCCACACCAACCCAGTCCTACTAAATATCGCAGGAGAGTAGTGATATTGTGTCCCACAGGATCAGCAATATGGATCATGCATCACCGTATTACATCCACCTGTCGAACAACCTTGGTCAAGTGTTCGTGGCTGATCCCCTTCACGATGGCAACTTCGGAGAATGGGAAAAGGACATGTCCAACGCCTTGTATGCAAAGAACAAGATCAGATTTGTTAATGGATCATTGCCCCGACCATCGGCCACATCTGTTGATCTCAATCTTTGGCTACGCGCTGATGCTATAGTCAAGGGATGGCTAAAAAGTGCCATGGAGAAAGAGGTTCGCAGCAGCGTTCGCTTCGCAAATTCCGCTCATGAGATTTGGGCTGATATCTCAGAACGCTTCGGAAAAGGAAGTGCTCCGAGAGCATATGAACTACGATGGGAGATAACAATGCTCTGTCAAGATGGATCATCCGTCTCCACCTACTACACCAAACTTAAAGGGTTGTGGGATGAGGTACAGTCGATAAATCCATTACCCAAGTGTTCTTGCACTAACTATACATGCGGACTGATGAAGCAGGTATCAAGCATACGCGCAAAGGACCAATTGTACGACTTCGTAATGGGGCTAGAAGATGTCTTTAGCACCGTAAAGACTCAAATATTAAGCTCACAGCCGCTGCCAACCCTAGGGAGTGCCTATCACATCGTCTCTAAAGATGAGCAGTAGCGTGCAGTAAGCAACTCTCACCGAACCACTGGCGAGGCTACTACTTTCCAAGTGTTTTGGAACCAGCAGAATCAGACCAAAGAAAGTACTAGACTTCACTGTAATCAAAAAGTGGAGGCACTAGACTTCGTTGTAATCACTGCAAAAAGAACGGACACATAGAGGAAGGCTATTTCAAGCTCATTGGCTATCCGGCTGACTGGAATCGAAGACATGTACGAGATGAGAATGGTTAAGATCGTGGTCCAGGAAGCAATAACCCCCGACCTGCTCTGAATGCTGCCCAAGTGAAGACTGATATTCAAGGTGCAAGCGAGAGCAGTCCCATTCCAGGCTTCACAGCGGATCACTTGAACCTTCTGGTTTGACATTTTGGCATTAAAGGTGACACACCATCAGGCTCCTCTTCGAATGTACCATTGGCAAACATGGCTGGTAACACTTCTTTTCCAAAATCTTGGGTTATTGATTCTGGAGCATCGGAACACATTACCTGTCATCGAGAATGGTTATCTGATTATATGTCCAATGCTGCATATTCTTTTATCAAGATTCCCAATAGAGAATCTGTGCCTATCAATAGAGCAGGGACTGTTCAGTTAACACGCACCGTGTCCCTCCCTCACGTGCTATTCATTCTAAGTTTTAAATACAATCTATTGTCAGTCGGTCGTTTGGCGAAGGAGAATAACTGTGCACTGATATTTTTGCCAGGTTTTTGTGTGATACAAGACTTGCCTACAATGACCCTGATTAGAGTGGGTAGACTAAGTGATGGGCTATATCATTTCGAAGACTTGACGGAAGGGGTGGCATTGTTGACTCGTTCTCCGGACAGCTTCGAAAGGTGGCATAGGCATCTCGGGCATACTTTGAGAGAGACCATGCAGCATATTTTAGCTATTATTTACTATCCTTCTAGTCATAATCTTCCTAGCTGTGAACCTTGCATTCTTGCAAAACATACTAGAGATCTATTTCCTTCAAGTTCAATAAAGACAACTGCTTGTTTTAAACTCATACATTGTGATATTTGGGAGTTGTACAAGGTTGCCTCATCTGTGGGTGCACATTACTTTCTAACTGTCGTGGACGATTTCACATGGACTCTCGAAAGGCTGCCTCCCAGCAAATATGTTGTAGATTCAAAGTGGGTCTAAAATTTAAACCGAGTGGTGAGGTTGAACGATATAAAGCCCACTTGGTTGCCCGAGGTTTCAAGCAGATTGAAGGCCTTGATTATCATGACACTTTTGCACCAGTTGCCAAGTTGGTCACTGTCCGTTGTCTATTGACCTTCGCGGTGAAGCAAGGTTGGGTGATCCAACAGCTCGATGTTGACAATGCCTTTTTACGTGGAGACTTGCATGAAGAGGTTTATATGTCTGTACCTCAGGGCTTTGACAGGCCAGGAGATAGACGTATTTGTCGTCTACGAAAATCCCTCTATGGACTGAAACAAGCATCGTGAAATTGGTACAGTAAACTTGCCAATGTATTATCGTAGATGCGATATCGGCATTCCAAGGCTGATCACGCACTTTTTCGTCATCGTGAAGGATCACTGGTGCTTTGTTTACTAGTCTATGTGGATGATGTTATACTTGTGGGAAATAATGAGCGGATGCTTGGTCTAACAAAGGCACGGCTTGACAGGCAATTTGGGATCAAAGATCTCGGCAACATCAAGTATTTCTTGGGTATTGAAGCAGCCCGAACCACTGAAGGTTTGGTGCTAAGCCAACACAAATATACACTTAACATTGTTAAGGAGTGTGGGAAAACTGGGTCACGTCCTTGTGGTTTTCCAATGGAGCAGAACCATCGGTTGCAAGACTCTGGGGATGCCGCTTTGAAACCTTCCCCATATCGACGGCTAGTTGGGAGGTTGATGTACCTCACAGTCACACGACCTGACATCTCATATGCTGTCAATGTCCTTTCACAGTTTGTCAATGATCCCAGATAACCGCACATAGATGCTGCTACTCAATTAGTCCACTATCTGAAAACCACTACGGGCCAGGGCATTCTCCTCAATAACTTACAGTCTTTCAATCTGGTGGCGTACAGTGACGCTGATTGGGGCAGATGTCCGATGACTAGGCATTCACGAACTGGGTATTTTATTACTTTCGTAGGGTCACCAGTTTCGTGGAGGTCCAAGAAGCAGAATGTCGTTGCGCGATCCTCCGCTGAAGCCGAGTACCGAGCTATGGCGCTAACGGTCAGTGAGGTTCTTTGGTTACGTTGGTTATTTTGCGATCTTGGTGCTCCCCAACGTGGACCTACTCCCTTATATTGTGACAACCAAGCTGCCCTACATATCACTCAGAATCCAGTTTATCATGAGCGGACTAAGCATGTCAAAATGGACTACTATTTTGTTCGAGAGTGTTTCCAATCGCTTGAAGTTCAGTCTCGCAAGATATCTACGGAACACCAGCTGGCGGACTTATTCACCAAAGCATTAGACCTCGATCGCTTCTGAAAACTTGTTGATAAGATGGGTGTTCGGAACTTACACGATCCAACTTGAAGGAAGAGTGTTAAATATGTTAATATTACCTTGCCTTATCAAGTTGTATCGTTCAGATTTGTATAGGATCCTACTGATAAGGAATATCTAGAATAGACTTGTAGTTCTAATATG
Organism: Hypericum androsaemum; assembly: GCA_963995505.1. NCBI lineage: Eukaryota > Viridiplantae > Streptophyta > Magnoliopsida > Malpighiales > Hypericaceae > Hypericum > Hypericum androsaemum. The sequence goes on from OZ023182.1 coordinate 16,995,269, forward strand.
TGACTTTGTAAAACCCTAGTTCTTATCGAACCTAGGCTGTAATGCTATATAAGCACATCTAAATACAAGACAAAGCTAGTGGCTTATGCAATTCTACAGTTCGTAATTTAAAAATAAATTGGTAAAATTTGATATTAAAAACTGGAATCCTAAATAGATTCCTATTCTAATTGTCTTAATAGACAATTGCATTACAAATCTAAGAAAAACGAACCCGACTACCCGCCCAGTCGGCCAATCAAAATACCATAACCGCAGCCGGCCCAAGGGAGTTCTAAATAACTCACCGGCCCATCAAAAGACAATTACAGACTACAACCCACCCGGCCCATCATATACTGAATATGTTACTTATAAAAATAATCATATACTGAATATGTTAGGATTTAAGTGATATCATGTCCTTTGAGAGGTTTATATTATAAGGTTTGTCATGTCGTAATTAAAGAATTGTATTATCACCCCATCTAGTGGAACTAAAGTCATGGGATCTTGTGTAAACGTGGTAAAGAGTTTCGATTCTTTTCAAAAAAAATTAGAAATATATTTTACGAATAAAACATCATTAACAAAATTATCTGTTATTTATATATTTTGTGCTCGCCAAAATTAATAATTTAATTTTTCATTCACAAAATATTGGAATTCAATTTTTTGTAAAGTTACTTTTATATTTTGTAACTTTACGTAAAAATACGGAATATATTTTTACGGAATATAAGAAAAGTCAACTCCTAAATTCATGAAATTTTTCGACTAAAAAGTATGGATTGTTTTTTTTTTGGTAAGTAAATTGATTTTATAAACAAAAGCTCAGAATTTACAAAAGCTCAGAACTTTAGAAATCCTCCGAACTTTTTGTATTTTTATTTAAAATAAAGATCATCCCGTGCACTTGTTTAAAATTCTAATTAGCACATTGTACTTCAAACTGAATTACCTAGGATCCTGTATTTTATAAAATAGCTTAGGTAGAGCTTCAGCGAACTTTTTTTACAACCGGCGACACATTAGCATGTTGTATTGCATGGCATCAACTGTGGTTTCGCTGCCTTTTCAGCCAGGACACACCCTAAACTCATGCCATGCAAGAATGAGACTAAAAGTTTTTTTTCTTTTAGAGACTAAATGGATTTTCAATTTATCCTCTTTTAGAAGTACAAGGCTCTAAGCAGCCCAATTTTTTTTTATAGACATATCGTTTTCTCTTTTTTTTTTTGAAAACTACACCCATCTTTTTCTGTGGGCCAACAGTTCGACAGATGAGGGTTTTTGCCCAATATGGTGTTACTATTTAAGTTTATTTACCAATATGGTATTACTGTTTAAAAAATTCCCAAAATAGTGTTCCTTTCTCAGGTCGAAAATTTTTTTAGCGTAGGTCGAAATTTTTTTTCGATCTGGGACCAAACCGAAATATTTTTTTTGACTTCCGTAGTCGAAAGAATTTTTCGACCAAGGACCAAAATCGAAAAAAAATTTCGACCTGGGACCATTATTGCCTGTAGCAATAGTAAATGGGTACTGTAGCAATACTAAACGGGTACTGTAGCAACGAAAATGGAAAAAAACTTACAAAGATAATATAAGTACACTGTAACAACATTTTTTTGTTAAAATGATAAAAAAATCTAAAAAACTCGAAAATTGGTCTTAAATCTAAGACCCATTTTTTGAGTTTTTTAGATTTTTTGTTATTTTAACAAAATTAATGGTGCTACCGTACAAATTTTGAAGAATGTAAGATCCATTTTCTAAATTTTTTAAGATTGTTCATTATTTTAACAAAAATAACGGTGCTATAGTACGAAAATTTTGAAAAATAGAAAAAGAATCTAAGACCAATTTTTCGAGTTTTTTTAGATTTTTCATTATTTTAACAAAAATAATAGTACTACAGCACCAAAATTTGCAAAAAAAGAAGAATCTAAGACCCATTTTTCGAGTTTTTTAGATTTCTAACCAAAAATTTTCAAAAATGCCACAATACGAATTTTTCGAAAAAATTCACTATTTGCTACAGTACTCGGCCCCAGGTCGAAATTTTTTTTCGATTTTGGTCCCAGGTCGAAAAAAAATTTCGATAATGAAAGTCGAAATTTTTTTTCGATTTTGGTCCCAAGTCGAAAAAAAATTTCGATCTGAGGAGAGATAAACACCATATCTGGAGTTTTTTCAATAGTAACACCATTTTGGGGATAAAGTTGTACTGTAGCACCATTTTTGGCAAAAACCCACAGATGACGATGACGTGGCCCATTTCTATTTTGCTGGCTAGCGTATCGTATGCGTGGCACTCGCGAGTCCATGCAAGAAAAGTCTTCTTTCTATTAAAATAAAAGCTTACAATATCAATTTCTTTTTTTCCAAAAACTTACATATCACTTGTACTCTCATGGTGTATTCGAATATTATCAAAGTTTTTAAAAACGACCTGAAAGTTGACTTCGAATTTGTCCTGTCTTTTGGAGCGATTGGTCGGACTGCCCGTTAGACCAAAATTTTAAGGAAAAATTACTCTCAAGTTACTCGGGTTTGCTTAAATATACTCAAAAGTTTCTCATATTTGCAAAATACACGCCGACGTCTCTCTTGTTTAATTTTATTATACTTTCGGATCTTTATCGCACGTTAGCCGCTCTTTTTTTGACCAAAATATTCTTAGAACAAAAAATAAAAAATCACTAAGATCATCTCTTCTTCTTCCTCCTCCTTGTGAGACTCTCTGTCTCTGAAACACCAAAAAAGTTTAATTTTGTTAATGAGAATGAAAAAGGTTTAATTAAGCAAGCAACACCTACGCACATGAGGCTATGGTTGTCTTGAGGACACTGAGGTTGCTAGTGGCGAAGGTGTCAGCGGCAACGGAGAGAGAGCACGAGCTCCATGCCTCTCCGCTGTCGGGGACAATTGCAAGGCGTTCCAACAGAGAGCTTGGAATAGCTTGTGGCCAACAGAGAGGAAGCATGCAAGAGAGTTCTACTCATTTGGGATGGAGACCCTCTTGAAGCTCGATCTCAATGGAACCAGAAGGTTCTTCGACGCCTTCTTTGTCCTTGATCCTCACTGCTGGCATGGCTTCCTCTCTTCTAGGTGGTCCATTGTAGAGCTTTGTTTGCTTGGCTTGTTCTTGTTTGGTTTGCTCCAGATGTCCCCCCATCAACTCCTTGTCCACAGATTTCTAGCTTCGGATGACAAAAGATTGCACCTTCACAAATTAAAAGAATTGTACCTTTACAAAACCCTGGACACGAGATACAAAGGAAGTGAACAAGAGAGGATTGGGAAGCTGGATTTCGTGGTAACGGGGGAGAGGGAGAGAGAACCCTTCCATTTTTTTCCTTTTTGGGCGAAATCGATTCCGGAATAAAAAGGTATGGGGGGAGAGCAGGCCTTCTCCGGTTTACTATGTTTTCCGGGAATTTAGCACCATACGGTTCCTTCCCATTAACGGGACTGAAAAAAGCGTATTTATTATCACCTAAACTGAAACGATGCCGTTTTAACGTCCATATGGCATGTTAAATAGGTAAGTTGTGTGACATGGTTTAAAGTGTATAATTACAAAATTATTCCGAACTATTCTCCTCTTCCTCTCTTCCCCCTCTCTCCCTCTCCCACCTCTCTCGTTTCAAGCTTTCAACATTCCATCTTCAACCCAAACCCAAGTTATTGTATTATTTTCAATTAAAATAATTTCACAAACTATCTTCGTCAGAAAAGCTTCACGGCGAGTCATTGATCGATGACAGGGAGACTATCCATCAGGGGAAGACCATCATAAAGCTCGACAGTCGTCGCCTAGAATCTTTGGATTTTAACGCGGCAAAAGCAACGAATCTTTCTGGCACTGGAAAAGATCGGCTTGTCGCAGAGGCCTGCTGGTGGCTAACCCAATGACCTCTCCGTGGACGCGTCGTCGAATGAACAGTGGTTGCAGTCTGACGGCCATCAGCACCTCCACACCAACTCCTCATCTATCCCTCTTCTTCAGGTTCCCCTACATTTCCTGTTTTGCCCTTCCCGTTGCTTCGAATCTCCAAGATCCCATCGCGTGTTTTCCTTTCTGGTGTTTCTGTGTTTACTAGTAGTGTTGACGTGAGAAAGAAAAAGGGAAATTGATTTTCAATTTTTTTATTAGTAAACGTGCGGCGTAATTAGCATTGGTAGGTTTTCGATAGATGGATGATATTAGTTGAAACCAAGAGGTGGTTTGCAGTTTTGTGTGTAAATAGAAGTGTGGTCCTTGTTCATTTCTAGATATGAGTGTGGTCCTTGTTCATTTCTAGAACCAAGATGCAAACACGTGGTTGAATGAGAAGAGAGAGAGAGAGGAGGAGGAGGAGGAGGAGAGGAAGGGGGAAGAGAGGAGTTTTTTTCCTACAGGGTATTAAAAAAAATTTCTTTCACCAATTTGGTATCTTCAAATTTTTTTTACCAATCTGGTGTTGGTCAGAGAACGGCCATATTTTATCGTTTTGAACCAGACTAGAAAATGGCAAAAAATTGCCATTTTCTGGTCACGGCAAAAACCTGCCATTTTCCGAAAAAGGCAACTTTTTGGCCGTTTTCATGTAAAGAACAGCAGAATACTGCCATTTTTCGGTGACACGAAACGCCAAAATTTGGCCGTTCTCTGACCAACACTAGATTAGTAAAACTTTTTTCGAGAACACCAGACTGGTCAATATTTTTTTAACACCCTTTAGGAAAAAAACCCGAAGAGAGGAGTACGAGGGGGTTTCAATTTTTTTTTTAATTATGATTATTTTGTTAATTTATCCTACGAAATATCATACACGACTTATCCTGCCAGGACGTCACGTGGACGTCAAACGATTTCGTTTCGCCCTACATTGAAAAAAAATTACTTTTTTTAGCACCGTCAGCAAAAGTAATTGAATGCTGCCAAATTCGTAGAAAATATAGGAACTAAAATACGAACTTTAAATCACAAGTTTTCTATTTCGTATCGGACAAATCACGTGATAATAAAATGCAATTGAGAGCTTTAATATTGCTTGTCCTATGCTTGAATAATGGCAGCATAAATTGTCGACGTTGGACTAACCCAACGACAAACTAAATCGACAAGACAAGATTGGACTCTCGTTACAGACGTGGGAAGCCATAACCGACCAATGGTGAGTTTGGGTATTTTTGCAGGCTAGCATTAACAGGATCTAATATAAAATATAAGGTAAATTACTCTCAGGCCCTTGGTATTTGCTATATTTCACGTTCGCCCTCATGTATTTTGGTAATTGATTAAAAACTCTCCATAGTTTGGCAAAATTATACCCTGAGATCCTTGAAGTCAGAATCAGAGTTTTTCTCCGACGAAGACCCACATGAAATGACACAAATGCCCTTCCCACTTAAAAAAAGTCCATCTTTCTTCTTCAACCTTTAAACATGAACACCAAATATTAAAAAAATCCCAAAAAATACAACAGAACGTTGCCACATTATCTAACAAGAACACTAATTAATTAAACACATCAAGAACACAACCCTAGAACATCAAGATCAAAATAAAAAATCAAACAAAATCAATCGATTAAAAAAAGATGCGAACAAGCGGTGAACAAGAATCCAAGGACGGCGACAATGGAGCAGCACCCTCCTCCGCTGTCCTAAATTACCTGAATAGGCTTCTCTCGGACCGAACAAGCAGAGGAAACAATTTTAATTTTAAAAAAGAGGGATTTGTTCAAAAGTGGGTTCATTTTTCCAATTTTAATCATTCCTTTTAATTGTTTCAAAAAAGTTGAATAGGATTAGGTTTTTGGTGAAGCTCCGGCTTATCTAATCCCTGGGATGTGGCGGTTGGTCTCTCTCGGCGTGATTTTCTTTGATTTTCCTCCGTCCCCCTGGTCATAAAAATCCAAGTGGTAGCTGGAAGAAGGAAGGAATTAAGGAGGAAGAAGAAGATGAGAGGAGAAGGAGTGGTGGCTTCAAAGTTGTCTTTGTGTGCTCGCTTCCAGATTCAGATTTTTTTTTGTGGTCTTTGTGTGGAGGAGAGTTAAGAGTTTGAAAGTTGGAGGAGAAAGGTAGGGTCGATGAGAAAGAAGATGATGAAGGAGTTTTTTTTAATTTTTAAGTGAGAGGGGTATTAGTGTCATTTTATGTGGGTGTTCGCCGGAGAAAAACTCTGATTCCGGCTTCAGGGGCCCCAGGGTATAATTTTGCCAAACTATGGGGAGTTTTTAATCGATTACCGGAATACAAGGGGGCGAGTCTTAAATATACCAAACACCAGGGACCTGAGAGTAATTTACCCTAAAATATATGTATGAATCCACTTTCGGGATCTAAGATTATGAATCTTATCATAAATGCGTGCAAAAAAAATGTAGTCTAATGACACAAGGTATTATTATAATCAGGGGCGGAGTCAGAAAATTTGGAGAGTGGGGGCAATATAATTTTTTTCAAAAAGTTTAACGTATGTAATTACAACATTTATAATTTTTTTGAATTGATTACTTTATTATTTATGGTAGTATAGTTAGACTAATTAAGATTTTATAATATATATTAAAAGATTAAGGAATGCCTAAATTTTTTTAAGATTTGATTTTAATTTTTAGGTTGATTAATTTTTTAGTGGGGTCAATTTCTAATTTTAGTGGGGACATACATTAAAAAATATACTTAGTTATCAAACAAAAAAATTAAGTAGGGACAATTGCTCGTACAATGCCCCACGTCCCTCCGCCCTGATTATATTCAAGGAAGTTTAGGATTCAAACCATGATAATATAATGGTATAAAAATTTTACCTTTAAAAAAAATCTTATCATAGAACGTAATTTGGACCCTAGCTTAACTTTTATCTATAATATATAACTTTTATCTATAATATATATTGGTTCTAAATTTGAGGTCTTATTTTGTTTAATATCATTTTACTTTTATTGTGAATTTTGATCTTTTAGTAAACATTGATGTACAAAATGTATGAAATTTATTTAAATTTTATTAAAGTTCACCATAGTTAACCTGTGATTTTACGATTTCTCTCATGAGTACTATATAGTTTAAAATATATAAATTAAATCTAATTTTTATCAATTTTTATCAATTAGAGGATCCCAGACAATAACCCCAAAATTTTTTACAAATGACGTCATTTCGACGCATACAGACCACCATCTCAATATTCTAGCATATATGCAACATTTAACATGCCAACTGGAAAATTTTCAAAATAGTTCTAAATTTTTAAAAGAGAAAACTTCACTTTAGTACCTTGTAATTTGGCCAATTTTTAGTTACAACCCTATGGTAAAACTTCTTAAACGGGTCCCTGACGTTTCAAATGAACCTCACGAGCAGTTCCCCCTGCCCGAACTTGAAACGCTGCCATTTTGTGGCTGCATGGCATGCCTGCTCAGAAATTTTTTTATCCCGGTGCCGCTGAGTTATCTCAAAAGAATATTTTGCTCCAAAGGCACTTCCTGTAAATCACAATGAAGCAACAACAAACCATTAAAGCCAAAACCCCACCAATTTTCTTCTTCCTCTTACGAGAAGAGAATTGCAGATATGAAGAGGAACCAACAGCAATGAAAGCGCATAAAAGAGGCACCTTGGCAAGTGGGATGGATAATCGCACAGGAATTGAATAGCAAACCATGAGAAGACAACCCAAATTAAGGAATCCATCGGACCCACCAACCGGATTGAACAAGAGATTAAGAAAGATGGAAACTTTGACCAAAAGATGGAAACTTTGACAAAAAGATGGTAAACTAGTCTCCTTCCCACTTCCCCTTCATCACCATCCTCGCTCCCCAATGTGAGTCCACCCTCCTCCTCCGCCACTGAGTCCTCCTCGTCCAGCTGGGCCCAGTCCGAGGCCTGGGCCTTGCGGGTGTTCAGGGAAGGGAAGTGGGTTTTAAGCCTCAGGGCGAGAGGGAGTGAGGGTAAGGTGGAAAGGTCGAGCCTTACTGGCTTTGCGGAGATGGAGAGAGACGGGTAGGAGGTTTTAAAGGCAAAAATGGCAGAGGGGAAGCAGAGAAGACACGTGTCAGAAGCTGATAGGGGCTTAAAGGTGGGGTTGGTAATGGGACAAAAGAATGTTACAGTTGTCACCGCTTTTACATGTGTCGGGATAATGGATGTGTCTAGTTGGGTGTTGGTGGTTTTGTTTTGGAGGAAGGAGAGGGTAATTTTGAAACAATATTAATGAAGTCGGGATTATATTGAAATTTGCCTTCAAGACACGTCAACATTAAGAGAGTAAAATTTTTGTCTAGTTGGCGTGCCATGTAGATATCAAAATGACATAGTTTTGATTTTAGGCAGGGGGAGTTGCCCGTGAGGTCCTTTTGAAACTTCAAGGACCTGTTTAAGAAGTTTTTTACCACAGGGTTGTAACTTGTAAGTGAAAATTGGCCAAACTATACGGTATTAAAGTGAAGTTTTCTCTTTTTTAAAACACTAAAAAGACCTTTCGTCTCTTCCCCTCTGCACCTCTCTCTCTCTCTTCCTTCCTTTCCTTCTCTCTTTCTCTCTCCCTTCTAGTTCTTTTCTGCTTTCCAAAATCTCCTCTAAATTTATTCTCGTCTCTGCTTAGGCTACTAACGAAACCAAAAAAAATTAGATGGTGACCTCGGGAGCGATGGACGACAGCTTCAGGGCGCGGGTGGAGAGGATCTTAGGCTCCCTCACGACGATCGGTGGTAGCCTGCACACCGCCCCCCAAACTGCAACCACTTCGGCAGTGATGATAAGAGTACGAGTACAATAGCGAAAAAAATTTCGTGTCGAGAGTAAGGTAGGGTAAAAAACACCCATGGTCACTGAACTTTGATAATTTTTTGTCCATGGTCACTAACCTATTTTTTTTCCTTTATGGTCACTGAACTATAATAAGTTACTCGGCTATGGTCACTCGGAGTTATTTTTGCAAATATTGTTGAGTTGGCATGATAAAAACTTTCAAATTAATCACATATTAGTTTATATTTTTTTCAAAATCATCCCTCTCTTTTCATTCTCTAGCTCGTGCCTTTCTCTCTTTTCCCCCTTTCTTTCCCCCTCTCTCCCTCACACCTTTCTTCTCGTTCCACTATCCCCCTTTCAACTCCTCACGGCATCCTTCTCGGGTACGGTATGCTCTAAAAATATTTCTCTAGATTTCTCTAGAGAAAATCAAAGGCGGTGCTCACTTCTACATATAGAAGTTGAGCTAGCAAATTATAGCTGTAATTTTGAGTGAAGGCCTTGTAATGGTCTACGACCAAAAAGCTTCTATATGATAATAAAATTCGGTTTCTCAATATCAAAGCTTTTAACCTTATTTTTCGAGAGCAACCTTACTAAATTATTAAAACCCTATTAGCCTTAAACCTTAAATTAATTTCCAACAGGCTGCACCTCCCGGGCCTCACCAAGCCGAACAACGAACGACCAGCTCCAAGGAGGAGTCCCGGGAGACGACGATCAGAGGGAGAATCGAAAGGTCATGGGTAGAGGAGGGGAAGATGCTGTGAGGAGTTGAAAGGGGGATGGTTTTTGAAAAATATATAAACGAATATGTGATTAATTTGAAAATTTTTATCATGCCAACTCAATAATATTTGCAAAAATAACCCCGAGTGACTATAGCCGAATAACTTACTATAGTTCAGTGACCATAAAGAGAAAAAAATAGATTAGTGACCATAGACAAAAAATTATCAAAATTCAGTGACCATGGGTATTTTTTACCCGAGTAAGGTATGAGTCTGACTATCTAAAGACTCTGTCTTACCTTTTTTTATCGTCATCCCTCGATAGTGAAATCGACTGATTGCGTGACAGATCTCGTCAGAAAATTGAATTGGCTTATGGCGAGGTGCTTTTATCGGCCGGTGGAGGTTTTTTAGTTGGGGCGGCGGCAGTGGATTAGGCAGTGGCCCTTGACCAGTGACGGGGGCAGAGGAAAGAGGATCGCAGGTGAGGGACGAGGATGGAGTTTTTTTTTAATAATGTTTAAGACTATACAAATAATTTTGCATGACAAAAAAAAAATATAAAATCAAAGAAGTTAACAACGAACTTGATATATACATTTATTCAAACACAAGAGACTAGGGATATTCAAATAATCGAGGAATCCTAAACAATAAAATGAGTGTTACTTTTTTTTAACTTTCTCTGCTCTTATTTCATTTCCGTTTGCTCCCGAACAAAATATGTTGGAAAAATAAGGTATTTCAAAAGTTTATTGTATTCAATCAAAATAAATTTGTGTAATAGATGTACTTAAAACCGTTTTTAATTTACAATTACCTGAATTTATGTAAATTTTTTTAATGAGTTTTAATAATTCTCCATTATATAATGCCATAGTGGCATGTAACAGAAGGAGAGATGAGATAATTTCTTATGACATTTTCTTGGTTATCATCTAATATTGTTCTTGTTAGTTCTTGGTTACCCAAGTATATCTTAGAAAGATCCGTTTTATCCTAGAGAACTAGCACTCTTGGTAAATTGGTTTAGTAAATTAGTTTTTAAGAACATGTTTCCTATGCGACTGAGATTGATATTTTTCGTTCTCTCCTACCAAATTATCCAACAAAATGCAAGTATTTGGAATTACTAGAAGTTCCCAACAATTTATATGTATACATATCTCAAGGATACTTGAGGAATTCTAGGACATGAATCCAAAAGCGCAACAAACAACATTGAAAGCTTGGAAACCAGCCCCCATGGCTAAGGTTTCAAACTCCTTCTCTGTCCTTTCCTTGCCACCAGGATTGAGAGTCAACATGAGTGCGTCAAGGTGGACAACTTGCTTACTGGCTAGGCTATTTTCCGGGACCTCCGGTAGGATGCATTCCACGACGATCACCTTTCCGTTAGCCGGGAGGGCGACATAGCAAATTTTCAAAAGTTTTAAGCAATTCTCGTCGCTCCAATCATGGCATATCCACTGAACAAAAATAGTGCAACGAATGGTAAAGATTTAAAGTGACATTTATAGGTAACACTAGTTTGATGAAAATTGCAATAATATGCGTACAATGGCAGGTAACACAATGACTCCAACAATACAGTTCTCAACTCACTCACCTTCATGAAAATTGCATCTCCTTTTGGAACATTGGCAAACATGTCGCCACCAACATGCTTCACACCTGTATTCAATCATCTATTTCTATGAATTGCTTCCCACCAACATAAACAATCACAAGACTAGTGCTTCTATATAATCTGCCTACTTTAATTGGAAAGACACATTGACTAATATGAATGTATAGTAGAATTAATAAGTACTTAGATTAATGTGTTATAGCTTAATCAACACTGTTAAATATTTATTGGAAATATTTTGACATCTTTCAAATGCTTTAACCTAGATTAGTCGGCTCAATAAATATTTGAATACCAGTCAATAAAAACAAAACATAAATTTAAGCACAACTGAGATGTCTAAGCAAGATAAGACGGGGCATCCTCAATAACATGAGGCAAGTCAAAATTGATACCCTTAATAGAAGGATACTTTGAGATAACCAAGTTCAATGAAGCTCCAATCCCTCCGCCAACATCCACCAAGGATTCAATTCCCTTAAATCCATCATAGGTCTCGAGAAGCTTGTTCATGATGATTGTTGAGTGATCATTCATTCCTTTATTGAAGGCCTTGCTGAATTTCAAATCCTTGCTATTGTATTCAAACAAAATCATTCCGTGGGTCTTGTTAAATGAAATTCCTTCTTCTAGAACCGCGTCTTTCAAGTGATACCTAGAAGTATGAAAAATAACAATTTGAATTCTTTTGTCTGACAGAAAGAATGACAATCTGCTTTAATAAATCATGAAATTAAAGACTGGTATGTTAATAAAGTTTATTGAGCATGTCGCGTCTTTCCTAGTAGGCTTTACCCCCTCGCATTGCACCAAAAATACATCAAGCGTAAGTATCTTTCGCATTATGTGATACTTATCATTACAATAAAATTTCTTTAAAATGATATTATTCGAAAAATATATAAATTTATAAAAATTATCACATAAAAGTATTTTAAGTTTTTAGTTTTAAAATCATTAAAAATGAGCTCTTGGCCACTAAATTTATATACAGTAAAAACTTACTTTGTATATATTAAAGTTAACAAATATTATTTATAAACTGTAGTTCTTGGCCACTAAATTTATATACACCAAAAATTTACTTTGTATATATTATGTTGACAAATATTATCTATAAACTGTAGTTATTTATTTTTTATATTCAAATCACTAATTTTTTTGGCATCTAGCATTATTCAAAAGTTATACTCGATTGATATATTTTTGTTACAACAAAACAACAATTGCAATAACAATTTGAAGAAGATTTAGAAGATTAAGAATGATGTAAGAATTATTAAGGGAAAATTATCTTCAGGTCCTTAGTATTTTGACACCCTACCTCTCGGGTTCCTGAGTTTCCGAAAATGATTTTGCCATCCCCGTGTTGAATTTTGTTATACTCTCGGGTCCTTCGTTGACATCATCGGTCATTTTTGTGTGTGAAATGACTTTTATACCCTTATGAAATATAATAAAAAATAATTGCCGATGTCCGCCGTCGCCCCTGAATCCCGACCGGCTGTCGTTACTCCATCTCCACCGTCAAATAACCGGCCGCCGCCTCAACATCAAAAAAACCGATGCCGCCATCTCCAGGCTCTGGCCGCCCCTCAACATCACGGCCATCCCGGCATGTCGCGAACATTGGCGTTTCTTCGACGAGCCACATCCGAAACAGCCGGAACCACCAAATCGACGGCTTCAAATCCCGACATCGACGACTAGGACGGCCTTCGTGCCCTTGTTCCTAACTCCCAAAGACGAGCACCGATGATGAAGCCATCACCGTCCTCGGTCACTGTCTCCAAGTAGCTCCGCCGTTTCGTGCCCTTTAGGGTGGACCTGAACCTAAAGTCGTCAACGTCTCCAAGTAGCCCCTCCGTCCTCTCCCTCTCCTCCGCTACGGACCTAGATCCAAAAGGAGCTTTAGGATTGTGAGTTTTCGCCGACGTAGCCCAATCTTCCTCTTCTTATCTACGAACCATTTTTCATTGATTGGCTTTGTGGGTTTTCATTATTACTGAGAAAATTGTTTGAAGGATGGACGAGAACAAGCTTAATTACGGGTTTTCATTGATTGGCTTTGAGGGATGGACGTAGCCCAGATTGTTTTCATTATTAGTGGGTTTTCGTTGGATCTGGATTGTGGGTTTTTAGTATTATTGAGCAAATTGTCTCCCACTACGACATGTTCTACCTGAAGGATGGACGAGAACAAGTTTAATTACGAGTTTAAGGGTGGCCGGAGAAGACAAGGAGTCGTCGGAGGGGAGGTAGGAGATGACCGGAGGGGTATAAAAGTCATTTCAGATATAAAATATTAATAAATTGACTGATGACGTCAGCGAGGGACCCGACAGTATAATAAAACCAAACATAAGGATGGCAAAATCATTTTCGAAAACCGAGGGACTCAAAACATAAGGTGTCAAAATATCAGGGACACGAGGATAATTTACATAATTATTAAACAAGTAAGTCCAGCACAAATTGTTATCTTTATTTTCGAATTTGTAAAGTATGTAAAAATTTATATTTATTAAACTTATCACTTTATGAAAATTTTGAGATTAAGATTTATCGAAAAATATTAGTTATTACGATATAAGATTTTTTGGGAGAAAATACATTTTAGTATTTTGTAGTTTTCCTCTTTTTGCCCGGAGTATCATGTGGTTTCAAATTAGTAATCTAGTACCCTGAGGTTTACCACCAATTTTTTGGACAGGTCTAGGGCAGCTGACCGTGCAAACCCACCTGAAATGACATCATTTTTTAGGCGATGTGGAAGACACTTGAGGGCATGGTGGTTTAATTAAAGCTCACGTGACAAGTGGTAAAATATCAAATCAATGCCTATTTGTTTTTTAGGTTTTAAAAAACCCTTCCTCTACCTCTTTCTCATCCTCTCTCTCTTCCCTCCCAAAATTGAAACGGGAGGGCAAAGAGGAATAATCACTCTTTTCACGGTGAACAATCAAACCCTTCATCTTCTTCTTCGTCCGCCCATCGGAACCGCCTCTCTCTCGACCCTCAGTCAACCGTTCACTGGAACCACCTTTCTCGCGTTACACTTGACCTAATAATCACTCTAGGAGCAGGGAAGGCCAACCATCGAACCTACAACCATAGTGCCCGGGCTTGGATCGGGAGCCCTCACACCCGTCAAATAGAGTAAGAGGCCGGAGAGAGCTCCCCTTTGTTGTCCGTCGGTGCCTCCCCGCCTACGTGCTTCCTTCACTGTCCCATGTGGCTCCGGCCCTTCGACGTCAACCTCGACCAAATTGAAAGTCGAAGAACAAATTCGAGCTCCACTTTACCGACCTGCCATCTGAGGTCGTCTATGAATGGCCGCTCCCCTCGTCGACGTGGGCGGTGGCTTGGAAAAGTCAATTGTGTCCCTAGCGTCAACACCCTTACCGGCAACTTGAAGCCCTTGAGCTTCCCAAGTGGCGACCCTGATAATTTAGTATTATTGGGGGAATGAATGAATGAGTTGAGGACGTGAGAGAGTTCTGGAGAAACTAGAACAATTGGAAAGAAATTGGTTGTAATTAGAAATAAATAAAAATTGATTTGATATTTTGCCACGTCAGCTTTAACTAAACCACCCTGTTGCCACGTGTCTTCCATGTCGCCTAAAAAAGGACGTCATTTCGGGCGGGTTTGCACGGTCAGTTGCCCTAAAACTGCCTAGAAAATTGGTGGTAAATCCCAGGGTGCGAGATTACCAATTTGAAATTACATGGTACTCCCGGCAAAAAGAGGGAAACTGCATGTTACTAAAGGGTACTTTCCCCTTTTTTATCAATTTAGAGATTATCAAACGGTATCCCTCAGACTACCCACATCAGCAACCCATCCAATCCAGGTCACGGAATAAATTATTAATTTCTCTCTCTTCTATACCCAATTCCTACCAAATCCAATCCACTTACATATTTTCTACCCACATCAGCAACCCAGTTCACAGAATAAACAATTAATTTCTCTCTCATCCACATATTATCTACTCTGATTTATTTAGATTAAAATTATATATTACTAAAATAATTATATTTTCAATAACACGATTAAATATTATGATTAAGTCATAAAATTACAAAAGTAAAAATTGGAATACTAAATTAGATAAAAATAATTTAAGGTAGAAATGATAAATTGTAAATATGAAATTTTCATATTACAAATACAGGAATTCAAATTACATAATTAATTATCGAATAAATCTTATCCGAATAAATCTATTTTTACGAATAATATTATGCCAAGTGAAAATAACTAGATAGTTAGATTTTAAAAAAAAAATTTAAGGGCCAATCCGCTCGGCCGAGCGGAAATCAATTACATCCTCTTTTTTTTTAAAAATTGATAAAATATTGGCCGAGCGCTCGGCTCGGCCACTGCTGTGCATGGTCTCAGCGTCTAAGTGGGCAGCGGTTCAAAATGCGGACAAGGATATGACCCGAACTTGTTCGGCATTATCGTGCCCTCCACGTATAAAAAGATTCATTATCCTTGAGGAGCAACCTCCATATAAGGGGAATGGATGTCGATGTTCTGTGCCCTTGCTGTCAAGCAACTGAAGAGAATTCAGTGCACGTATTTTTAATTGTTCTTGGGCAGATTGGGGCTTTCCGGTCCTTGAAGGATGCTTGGGACTACTTTTTTAAGTTGTCGGACAGGAAAGATTGGAGTAGAAGAGCGACTTGCTTATGGAAGATAAGAAATTTGACAGTTTTTCAACTGGAAGTGACAGTTGATCAGCAGGCGACGTTGGACGCAGGGTCCAGATTCTTAACGGATACATCGGTAAAAATGTTGTACCAACACCCTTTTGGGGTTTTTTAGGAGCAAAAATTTTACTTATTTTGGGGTCAAATCTTACAAATATAAAAATTATCATTGGAAAAATCTTGGGAGATTTACATCTAGAACCTTAGTGTTTGGTAAAATAGATGCTAGGGACTTTATATTTTGCCTTCTGATTTTATAACCCCTCTTGTTTAGATTTATTATACTCCGGGATCTCTGGCTGACGTCATTAATCAATTTTTTCAAATTTATATTTGAAATGACGGTAATAACTTTGCTCCATTCATCTAAACCTCCGGTCATATTTTCGGTGAACATTCAACTCTAGTCATCACCTCCGATTACCACTGATCATTTTTCCGGCGAAGCAAACCATGCTGTTCTTCTTGGTTCTATTGGAGGATAACTTGCTAAATGCAGCGATGCCGGAAGAGGGGCCGGAAAGTGAACCGGGAAAGTTTATGTATTGATTTATCATTTTTTGATTAATTTTTGTAAGAGTATATAAATCATTTACTTAAAAAAAATTTGATGACATTAGCAAGAGACTTGATAGTATAATAAAACCAAACTAGAGTGGTTACAAAATTAAAAAGTAAATTACAGGTCCTCACTGTATATTTTACTAGGTTTCTAGAAATAATTTCCCCAAAAATCTTTCCTAGGACCGGATGCTCCAGTCGAAGTACAAAGATTTAAAAAAAATAGCTGTATGAAAAAATGAAAACAATATGTTGCGGGAATAAGTGAACAAGTAACCCGAGACGGATCCGGAGTGGTCGTCCCAAGGTCGGTCTATACTATTCTAAAGCTAGAGCTAGGCTACGGGCTACGCTAGGCTACGGAAAGAAAAAGCGATACAAGATAAGTAAAGTAGTTGTGTGTTGTATTGTGGATGTCATTCTCCGGTACCCAAGCTCCCTTTATATAGCACGTCCTAACCTAGCTCTATCCTTCCCGTGCAAGAAATCTCGTCCCGAGTGAATATTTTGTTTCCAAATAAACCCGGCTTAGAATAAGAAAATCTAAACCGTCTTCCTCAAATGAACAGATCTTGTCTCCGATTAGGAATATACCGGTCGTGTCGACCAAGCAACTGTGTCCCAAAATCTTATTGGAATCTCAGAAATTCCGGCTCTACTTAGAAAAATATAAGCCGACCCGATCCTCTCGAACCTTCCATGCAAAAGCTCGTCTTAGGCCCGTCAACGCTGAGACAACTTACCGTCCTTAAGCCTGAAGTGAACTCAAAAAAGCCCAAACCTTGCGCCTATATAGACCAAATAATCTTCCGGACACCGACCGCATGAGCCCTCTAAGCGGGCTTCACCTTACCGCCCGAGCCCCTAAACGGGCTTCCTTCTTCCGCCCGCAGGTCCTAGGCAGTCCGTGTCTACCGCCTCACAGACCCTAGGCGGCATGTACCTACCGCCCATCAGTCCTAGGCAGCTCGTGCTTACCGCCCACAAGCCAACGCGGCACAAGCCATCGTGCTCGTGCTTACCGCCCACAAGCCAACGCGAACTCGGACGACCATCGAGCGGTCCAATCCAGATGGACACACCAACCCGAACATGGATTTCCGCGCACGAACCCAGATACGAACACCTTTGCTACACATCCGGAGTATGAATTTTTCACTTTAACACTCGGACATATCACTTCACGTACCGAGGCATCCAACCGAACATCCCACTTCACGAGCCGAGATGTCCACCCGAATACTTCAAAAGTCAAAACGACCTTCGGGCTTCTTCCTCGAAGGTCAAAGTGACCATCCGGGCTCTTGCTTTGTAGGTCAAAGCGACCATCCGGGCTCTTGCTTCAAGGTCCGAGGCGTCCTTCCACTTTGATATACATTTTTGAACTTCTTTCACTCCGAATGTGAAGAAATCACCAACTACAAAGTCATAGATTTATATCTTATCTTTTCATATAAATTTGAATCACCTTAATCCAAGTTTTGAATCAAAAGTTATGATCATTTTACTGAGGAGCATTACCCAGGCGGGCGGGAAGCGGTATCCCGCCTAGATGTAGACTTTTTATATTGCTATGCCTCGAATATAAAGAAGTAGTTAACTGATAAGTTCTAGGTCCTTCTCCTATCTTTCCATGACCGAAAGAACCAACTTAATCCAATGCCCGAGTCATAAGTTACCGCCAGTTTACCAAAGATGAATGTTTGGCATCGAAGGACAATAAACTGAGGTGGTCTACCGTCACCGGTCTCAACCAAGGAGAGACCATCATTGGGAGACCGTCATCGGTCTTGACCAAGAGAAGACCATTATCGATTTCTACCCAACTCAAGACCGGAAGCAACCTCTTTGAGATGACACCAATCACCGGTCATCCGACACCGGTCTCTTCGGGACGATACCGAACATCGATCATCCGACATTGATCTCTCTGAGATGACACCACCCACTTTGAGACCATGCCGGTCATCGGTCACCCGGTCACTTTGAGACCGCACCGGAGAGCTCAATATATCCTTGATAATTTGAGATTATTTTTTTACCTCAACACAATAATATAACAATAAAATTACCAGCAGTCCATATGAACCTTGTCCTGGATCAAGAGGACGAGAGCAGCAAGAGACACGCCATCTTCGTTCTTAGTCAAGTACTTGCAGACAGGGGCAAGCCCATGGAGCCTCTCCAACTTACCTTCAGGCGAGCTTCCGACCGAGCAAGTGACAACGGAGTAGCTGGCCAGGAGCCTCAGGATCCGGTCCAGCATCACCGCGGCGTCCGGGTTCGTGGTCGGAAGCTGGGAAGCTATCTCGCTAGGTGACACAAACGCACCAGGGCCAGCCTTGGCTATGATCTCCAGGAGATCAAGCTCAATGGCTGCCTTAAGGACCATGGCTGGGACGGAGGCGCTGGCTAGCTTCATGGCGAAGAGGTTGGCCTCCTTGTCTGAGACATAAGCCGGTGTCAATTGGGTTTCACCGGCTGAGTCCATGTTTTTTGGACGTTGATTGGTTGGATTTTTGGGCTTCTTCTTGAAACAGATCAGAGGGAAGAAAGAGCTATTTCTGAATATGGGATTGATGCGGTGTCCTGTCCTTGGAGGGGTTTATATTATTATCAGGTTTGTCAACTCTTTTTTTTAGAAGGTATCAGGTTTATCTACTCGTAAGTAAATAATTGCAGTATCACTCCATCTAGTGGAACTAAAGTAATAGGATTGTGCCCAAAAAGAAGTAATAGGACTGTACCGGAGTTTGTAAAAGCGTGAAACAATTTGGTTTTGTGTTGAGTTCAAATCACGAATTTAGAATATATTGTTGACACAGTTACCTTGTGAATAGATATTCCGTACTTAATTTGAAATAAGTCACGAATCGTAATCCTTTTTTCGTAACATTTATTTCAATTATTCTTCATTTTTTTCGTAAACTTATAAATTTCCGTAACTTCCTGCAAAAATACGTAATATAACAATAGTCAACTCCTAATTTATGAATTTTTTCCACTAACAAGGTACGGGATTGCACAAAGTAAAAAGTTAGTACAAGTGGTAAGAAACTTAAATTTTCATAGAACGGTCTTGGGTTAGAGCCATACATATATAAGATATCATTAGAAAAAGTGTCTCCTAAATAGAGCTCAAAGTAGTTGACTTTTAGAAATTTAAAAAATAAAATAAAAGGATTGTCAGCTCAGGTCGTCTTCCTTTGTTACGGATTGCAGCATGTTGGAGCCAACTCTTTGTATCCTTTTTTAAACAAAAAAGAACCAAGTCCTTCTTGTTGTTCCCTTAAAAAAATTATTTGCCATTGTTTTTTTCTGAACCTCGTTCATCGCGAGGTATCTTTTTCGGTGAGCCAACCGACCGAAAGATGACTAGATGAGAACGTGCCTTTACCGGTCAACGTTAATCACCTTCCCTTGTGCTTAGCGTGGCCCATTTATTTTTTCTGGATACCGTATGCGTGGGATTCGCGAGTCAACGCAAGAAAAGTGTTCCTTCCATTTAAGAAGAAGGATTATACCATCAGATATGGTCACGATCCGAAAAATCAAATGATGTGCAAATACCGCAAGATAGTTTAACTAAATTGTAATATAATTTTTCAAAATATTCAAGAGAATACAAAACCAATACCTATAATCTATAATTTTTATTTAAGTAGTCAAACAACCGTCTAACTAATTATTTGCAATCTAATAAGCAAGATCAACTAATAATTCAACACTCGGGCAAAACTTCAAAGAATGACCCGGAAGTTTCTGGATTTGGGCCGGAAGATTCGTTGTTAGGCCAGGAAAGAAATGGGCAGGGGAGGCACGTTTGGGCCTCGAAGAGAATGGACAGTAAGCAAGCAGTTCGGGCTGGAAGGAAAATGTCTTGAAGGAAAAGGGTTCCAAGAGACTGGGCCAATGTTAGTAACGGGCAAGTCAATTTAAGGGGGATGGGAGACTGAAACAATCTTTTGATTCGGAGGTGTTAAATCTGGGGCAAAATAGTTGGGGATATTTTTGTTTGGGTTCGTACGTTAAGTTACTGGTTTTTTCGTTGGGGTTGTAGGTGGTTCTATTTAGGCGAAGTTCTATATAACCTGTAACTAGCAATATTTATTAGGTTTGGCGATGCAAGTGTAATACTTGCTGCTTTGCGCAGTATTTTTCTTGGTGAATACAATCTATTTATAAAAAATATATATATAAGCAAGATCAACTATAAAACAATAACATTAAGAACTAGATGTTACTAGCCGTAGTAATTATACTCAAAACTTTGATATATATAAATTAGCTTTAATTATTTTTAGTTAATTAGTCTAGTAAATGTTCCTTTTTGACAATGTCAAATAAGTTCAAGAGTAAATTCACAACAGCAAACACTCAAGAATAACAACATGAATAAGGAAACAAGTAAATGCTATAGAAATAGAACGAATAAAAACAGATTCTTCAGAATCAAAACCTTAGTCTCTGACCTCAAATTGATCTACAGGGTTAGTTTCCATATACCCCACATAATGGCCATGCATCGACTCCGATTTCGCATATCCTGCCTCAACAACATCCTACCTATCATTTGTATCACGCCCTCCGTCCCAACAAAGCTCACATCAATTCCACTCGCACACTAGCACGCTCCCACCCGCGGACAAGTAAAAAATATGTGCATCGCCATCTCCCCTTCGAACTAGCAAAGTGGGCACCTGCCATCAGTCTCAATACTGCGTTGTGGCAGAATAGCACGCACTGGAAGGCACCCATCAAGCAGCTGCCATACGAAAGACATAATACTAGGTGGCAAAGATAAGCACCAACATGCTACCCAAGCTTCCTTTCGGACACCCACCACCTGAGCATGCTCTAACTGAAACCACCACATCGAGAAGTCCACAAAATAGCCACTCGTCATTGAGTACTCCTCGGTCGCGGAATGTCCCCATCGAACAGTATCCACCAACTGACCCCCACCCATCGAGATGCTCAACACCATTCACACATCCTCCTCCTCAAAGACCGTGTCAGCATTCCTAAGCTCTGAAACCAACTGAATTGTATTTGACCCCGGAAATAGATACTGTGGGACCCCTGTCACACTACTCGGCAGCCATCGACCCCCTCAAATATTCACGGCCTGACCCGAGCCCACCCGCCACTCCAAACCCTCTTCCAACAATGACTGACCCTCCACCAAACTTCTCCACGTATAGCTTGGACTATAGCTAACAAAAGCCTCACGAAAGCTACACCGAGGATAATAACGCATCTTCAAGACCCTCGCAGCTAAGGACTCTGGATTAGTTAATAAGCACCAAGCCTATTTTACAAGCATAGCCCTGTTAAAGTTCACCAGTCGCTGAAAACCCAAGTCCCCTTCCTTTTGAGGGCGACACAAAAGAGCTCAGCACTGCCTGATGATTCCTCTCTCCCCCTCCTTCCTCCCCCAATAGAAACCACACATCAAACTCTCTCACTTCTCGCATACATCCCCTGGCACCTTGAAACAGCTCATAAGATATGTCTGTATAGATTGGAAAACTGACTTTACCATCGTCATCCTACCTGCCTTCGACAAACTCCTCTCCTTCCAAGTTTTGATGTTAGCCCAAACATGATCAACCAGGCTAGCAAAGACCACCTTTTTAGATCTACCAATAATAGTGGGTAGCCCCAGGTATTTCTCTTCCTCCGCCGCAGCTCGTACACCTGAAATCTGTCGAAGCCCTCCTTGCTCATCCTCCCCCATATTATGGCTAAAAGTGATTGAGCTTTTATCAAAATTCACTTCCTGACTTGATGCCCTGCGAATATACCGAGAGGATCCGCCCCACCTCCTGTAACTCCCCTATAGTAGCTTGACAAAATAGCAAGGAATCATCTGGAAAAAAAAGGGTTATAGAGGGTGCTCTTCTAGCCACGTCATGAACAACCCGATCTTGTTCGGCCCTCTGTATCATTGCTGCAAGTCCCTCCATACAAAGCAGGAAAAGGTATGGTGACAATGGATCACTCTGCCTGAGTCCTCTACTTGGCATAAAAACTTCACCACTCGTTAACCTGAACTGCATAACTAACCGATCTGACAGACCTCATCACCAGCGCAACAAAGAATGGAGAGAAACCACAACACCTGTCATCTACTCCAGGAAATCTCACTCCACTCTGTCATATGCCTTCATCATATCCAGCTTCAAGGCACACCATCCTCCCCAACCTGTTCTCTTCTTCTTCATACTATGGAAAACCTCAAAGGCCACCAAAGCGTTATTAGTAATCAAATGTCCTGGCACAAAAGCTCCTTAGTTTATATGAATAATCTCTTATAAATGGCCATTGAGTCTGTTTGTTATAGCCTTCGTGATTAACTTCATCACCACGTTGTAAAGACTGATAGAGCGGTACTCCACGCACGTGGTGGGTCGCTGGACCTTAGGTATCAAGGCAATCAACGTAGTGTTCAAACTTGTGGGATCAACACCATCATTCAGAACAGACAAAGCTGTTTGTATAACCGTACCCCTACTACTTGACAGTGCCTCTGGTAGAAAATAGGTGGCATCCCATCAAGTCCCGGGGCTTTAGTCGGGTATATCTACTTTAGTGCTCTCTCAACCTCTTGCCTTGTATACGGTTCGGCCAGCATAATATTCAGATCATCTGTGACCCGTCTCTCTACCAAGGATGTAATTGAATCCACCTGCACACATCCAGCCGAGGAAAAAAGTGAGGAGTAAAAGAGGCAAAAAGTTTGCTCCATATCCCTCCAGCAGCGCACAGCCACTCTGTCCACCCCAAACACCTCCTACCCCCACATCTATATGATGTAAGGACATGGACATAAGAGACACCATAATCTCCCTCCTTCATATTAGAGCTAATTCAGCACTACGCCTTCGTCCCTCACTAGTACACGAGTAAAAAAATCCCATACTAGAAATCTAGCCTCCAATTAGAAAATAATCTGGGGTTTGCAGGAGGCGATCAACCTGCGTAGCTGTAGAACTGCCTCTGGATTCCCCAAACCATGGCAGTTCCAACTGATGAGATTCATTATGGGCGATGTGGCTGCTCCGCGACCTCCGCCAACAATGGATAGTCAGGAGAAATATCTGAAACAAAAGCAGCTCTCTTGCTAATACGATATTCCTCAGTAACCTCCTCAATCAATTTCCTCCTTCGAAACCTATATCCATCTCCCCCCACTGCTCACTTGATGCACTATCCATCAGGGCTCTCCTCTTTTAGGACTGAATCGAGAACGCAGCCCCATCATCCCCAACAATCAATGTCAGACCTTCCTGCATTACTCCCTCTTCCCCCACCGACACAGCTAACTCACCTCCACCACCTCAACCACCCAATTAGACTCCACAATCACCTTCATTGTAACCACCCTATCGCCCTTCTCCAATCCCCTTGCAGTCGTATGAGGCCTCCCTTTCGCCCTTTCATCCCCCACCCCTTCCACAAACTTCGGCTCCCTCGAGCCACCAACCTGCCCTCCACGTAACTCTTCCATCCAGCCAGTAAGCGGGAAAGTGTTCAAACCCTTCTGCACAACTACTAAGGTCGACCCCCGCGGAAAAGGCATAGATGCGATATACCCACTCGTAGGGGAGAGGCAATATATCGCTCCTAGCCAACAACTCTTGCCAGCTCCACCCCGCTCTTTCTCCGTAACTACTTGAGCATCTCCCTGCCAACGACGTTGTTGTTAAACCACCTTCAATAGCATCCACCGAAAGCTCTTCCCTCTCCGACAATATAAGCTCAAATCTCGAAGAAGCAGAGAAGGCTTGGGGGGCCACCCTTCTCGAAATTGAGCTGTCCCACGCTTTTTGCCTCTTCATCCACCATCCTAGCCAGCTTGCGAGAAGGGGCTCGCAGCCAAGACCCATAAAGAGGTGTACGACTCACCATCTCGCCATCCTCATCCAGTAGCTCACAATCCCGATCCATGTGGTCAAGGAAGCCACACTGGAAACAAAAGGACTACAACTGTTCGTACTTGAAAGTCACAGTTGCAACAGGCCCATTTCGGAAACAAACTCGCCTATTGCGGACTAAAGGGTTATGAACATCCGGATTCACTCGTATCTGCATATATGGCCCCCACAACTCCTCAGCCTTATCTATCGCCATGAACTCCCCCAACAGATCTCCAATAGTGCGTGCTACCACCATATCATATCCTCCCAAGGGTAGATTATAGACTTGAACCTAGAAAGGCACATAGAAAAGTGGTCTGAGAGGGTTGCATTGTACCCAGTACCATCGTAAGAATTATGGCACAACGCTCAAACAGCTATGGTTGTGCAAGCAAAACTCGTTGTAGGTCTTTATTCTCCTTAAATTTAAACAGGAATAAGTTTTGCCTCAATGCCACCCCTTCTATACCATGCCGTGGATGCCACAAACTTGGCATCATTTGGAGGAAAGCGTCCTTGTTGATCGACTTTTCCGAGCAAACCTTCCCCACCAGTGTAAGGCCTCCCTCTTCCGGTACTTCAGTAAGGTCAAGGGGTAGATCAACAATCTCACCCTCTCCATCAGTCACCCAACCCGCTCAACACCCCCCCCCCGCTGTACTCATAACCGTTACAAAGTCCCAATACCGAAACCCTTGCCACTACAGAAATCCTAGACACCACTGCTCCCAAATCCTTGGAGGAATGCAAAAACCACTGTCCACCTGCCCACAATCCTTCCCGAGAGAAAAAGTAATCAGAAACGAACTTTGGTGATCAGTAATCAGAGCTCGTGTGATTTGACGTGGAAAATTAAAATTTTTGTGTAAACCTAGCGCCGATCCCGAGAAGAGATAGCCTCTATGTAGAGACAAAATCCTACGTAGGGACATCATACGTCAAACTATGGTCGAGTAAATAGCATTGTTTTCAAAAACGACCCGGAGATCGACCCAAAATTTAGTCCGATCTCTAGGTCGACTAGTCTGACCGGTTGGACCATCGGCCAGACCGAGCTTGTCAATGGCTGTGTTTGATTTATATAGACTTGCTTACTACTAGTTAATACGAATTGGGGTCCACCAAAAAAAAGTTAATACGAATTGGGCTTACCAGATAACAAACACCCATGGCCCAATTGCAATAAGAACATCCAAAACCCACCATACCCTGCCTCTTCTTCTCCCTCTTCCGCTCTCCTTCTTGTCAAAGACTAAGAACAACAACAAACACCCACGGTTAGATTTTGTGGTTGAGTCCCCTCCCCTCTTCCCCTTTGATTAGGGTCCCATCTTCTATCTCTTCTCCATCTCAGAATCGCCCAAAAGCTCACATCGATGACCAACTCTTTTCCTTCTTCAGGTAACAACAATTTGTTTAATGTAAAGCTTTTAGATCTAAAGTCCCTCCCTTTCCCACTAAAGTTCCCATTTTTATCTTATAATTATCCTAAAGTTCCAACCATTGGTCCAATTTTCACATACCCATTTCTTAAATCACTTTCCGTCATTTAAATCACTTAACCCGTGATCTCTTGCATGCATGGAGATCCAAGCTGTGATCCTTCGGAGGCCGACGATTTGGGGAAGAAGCTCGTGAACCCGGAACTGATTTCATGATTTGGGGAAGACCCAGGGAAAAACGATTTTTTTCCCTTCTGGTTTTGGTCGAAAATCGACCCGGAATTCCAATGTTGCCCCTAAATTTGGGTCAACCTAATGAACCAAATTTTTTGGGTCGCAAATCCGAGCCAACCGTGTTTTCAGACACGTTCAAAGCTCTGATTCATGGTCTGACTGGTCCGACTGCATCTTCGAAAACAATGGTATATGACACTAAAGTTAATTTTGCAATATATATATATATATATATATATATCGTGTGAGTCCAAACATAATAATAGACGTATAAAAAATTTGTTAGTAACATTTTTATATCTGGTGTAATAATTCGGTGAATTTATTTCTACATATAAAAATAAAGGACAAATTATTCTCAGGGCTCTGTGTTATGGTTTTATCATTCGCAGGTCCCTGTGTTATAGAAATACTGTGTGAGGTCCCTATTTTTTTAGAGAAATGTTGGTCTCGGGTCCCTGGCTGATGTCAGCACTCGTTTTATCATTGTTTTATCATAGAAATGATCAAAATATCCTTGGAAAAAATAAAAAAAATGCATCATCCTCAACCTTTGAACACCAAGAACACTCCAACCCAGAAATTGAACACCAACCCAGTAATCAAATGAATTTCAATCGGACCAAAAAAAATCCTAGCTAGCGAACCCAATAATCTACCCTTTTTCTCTTTGAACACCAAGCATCTTCGATTTGGGGTTTTCAATAATCAATTTGGATATTAGGGTTTTCTTGAATCGATTTGGGGTTTGTACGGACCGTGGAGTAGAAGCAGGCTGTATAGTCGTGGGAGGAGACGAAGAGGTGGTCGGAGCCGGAGGAGCGGTTCCAGAAGGGGAACAAGGAGTAGACGAGGTCGACGGCGGAGGAGAGGAGGGACCTTGCGTGGCCGATGAAGGGGAACCTATTAACATGTAGACGGGGATGAAGAAGAGGTCGTAGAGCAAGGTCGATAGAAGCGTCGACTAGCACAGCTTGTTCACGAGATGGAACAACAACAACAAGTGCTGACGCGCCAGTGCCGGCTCCAGCTCTGCGTCCTGCCACGTCTCTGCCTGTACCTGCGTCCACAACCAATACCCTCGTCCCCCTCCGTCGTGGCGGCAGCGGTATTTGGATCTCATCCTCGTCGATGATGATTCGTCGTCCATTCAAACAGAGAAGAAGAAGAGCGTTAAGGACTCTTTATTCGTCGTTGCTGATTTGGGCTTTCAATCGTGTATTATTGATGCACTAGTTTTTCTCTTGGGCGATATTCTAGTATTTTAATTGGTGTTCTTCGTGTTCATCGTGATGTTTCAATGTTGAAGAAGGGGTTCCAAGCTTGAAGAAGGTAAGATTTTTTTTATTTTTTATCTAAGGGTATATCTGTCATTTCTATGATAAAAAATGAAAAAATGAGTGCTGACGTCAGCCAGAGACCCGAGACCAACATTTCTCTAAAAAGCAGGGACCTCACACACTATTTCCATAACACAGGGACTTGCGAATGATAAAACTATAACACAGGGACCTGAAGGTAATTTGCCCAAAAATAAATTTACGTCACTTTTAGTGTGCCTCTTGGTTTCGAAGGGGCATTATGGGAAATCCAATATTAAAATTGTAAATTTTGAAAAATCCTTAGGAACGTTACAATTGCAAACGCAATTGTTGGAATATTAATTTTAGGGTAAAAAGTTTCAGGTCCAAGATCAATATAGTTGGGGCTCTTCAAAAAAGATCAAAGTGCAGGAAAGGAAATGCATATTAGATAATGGTGGCAATCATTAGTTACAACAACCAACGCAGTGTGGCCGAATAGAAACAGGTCCGCCCTTAAATTTGAGTTGGGAGGGATCGAATCCTAATACCGTTAAGATCTCGGGGATTTAAGCCAACCTACCTAAATTTTTTTTCACCAAAAAAAAATCATTGGTTACAACCTCTGTTGTCAATAGCGCGCTACGCTATGGGGCTGTTAAACGCTACAGGCCGTAGCGGCCGCTATAGCGGCCAAATAGCAGTTTAGCGGCCGTTATCTTAGCTATGCGATGAAATCTCTTAAATGCCCCTAAATTTTAAAAAAAATTTATTCATTGAGGGTATATCGGTAATTTTACAGCCCTTTAAGTGACCCAATTAAGATTGGGATACCCTAATTTTTAGGCATTCAACACCTTCTCTCCGCCTCTCTCCCTCTATCTCTCCCATTTTACAACTTCCGGCTCGCCTTGGACTAAGAAGAAAATCGCCGAAAACCCTCGCCGGGACAAGTCCTCTCTCCCTCCGATGTCGCCTTGGGTATTGGGTAAGTACCTATTTCTTTTTTTTAGCTGCTGACTGCGTTCTTGGGTTTGGGTAACTTCTGGGTAATTGCCTACTGTGTGTAGGGGTGAGGATAAACCCGACAAAACCCGCAACCTCGAAAACCCGACCACACTGACCGACTATCAAACATCAACCCGACTGTAAAAGAGGTCAGAGGGAAGAGAAATAATTCTCGATATGTTAGGGTTGAAGTGGTAGTGTCGTGTCCTTACAGGGGTTTATATTATACTGTAAATTTCGTATTCAAAGAACTGCATTATCACTCAATCTAGTGGACCCCAAATTATGAGAGTGATTCTAAAAAAAAGTAGCGGAATGATAGTTGATCCAAATATCTTAAGTAAAGACTTAATTAATTTAAGACGACTTGAAATATTATTGGAAGAGTCACTCTAAAAATATGGTCCGACAATGTTTGACTCTAAATATCACAGGATACAAAAATTATGGAATTGTACTTATAGAAATTGGTCAAACGTAACTGATTAGGATTCTTTTAAATAAATCTTCAGTTCAAATTTTGTTAGTAATTATAAAACATGATACATTAAAACCCCTACAAAGTGATATAGTTAAGACATGAGAAAAATATTACTATTTACTTTTTTGGCTCCAAAATTATTAAAAATTGAGTTTTTTTGTCAATACTTAAATATTAAAAAATTACTTTGTCATAAAAAATTGTCAATAAATTCAGTTATTCTTTTCCATACTCTAGTCAATTTTCTGTAATATTTTCCTTCCTTTTTCTGTAGATCTTACATTGCAATTTATCAATAAATTACAGTTATTCTTTTCCATACTCTTGTCATGTCTTACATTATCAACACTTGAATATTTTTCTGTAGATCTTACATTGCAATTTGTGAATATTTTTCTGTGGATGCCTGACCTAAGAAAAGTAAGACATGAATTTGTGAATATTTTGACCAGAAAAGTAAGACATGAATTTGTATATATTATGTTCCTTTGTCACAGAATGCTTATTTTGACCAAAAAAGTAGGACATGAATTTTGTAACCGTTCATCATGCGGTATCTATGATTTCCATGGTTTTAAAAAATGCAGTCCGACCGGTGGTCCGACCGTAAAATGGGCGCTAGACCGGGTTATTTTTAGGCTTTTGACCGGGATCTGTACTAACCAGACCAAATTCGGTCGGACTGGCATATTTTGAGGTCCATCCTGACCGGTCGAACCCGATTAGTACAAAAATGGGCGAAATTGACTTTTTTTTAGTTTTCGAGGAAAAAAATTGATTTGATAAATTTATAAAGTAATAAATAAAGTAGATTTATAGAGTGGAGAGATAAAAAATTAAGTCTACTTTTTTTGTATGGAAAATAAGTATATTTTAACCTACATATATATATTATTTAAAATATTAAAAAATAAAAAAAATTTAGTCTGATCGGTGGTTCGACCAATTCAACCGGCCGATCCAGAGGACGGGAGAAATCCCGGGTCGGCCTCCGGATCGTTTTTTAAAACCATGATGATTTCCAATATTCATCGGCACCTACGTTTTTGACACCTTTCTTTTTCTGGGTCAACAATTCGACAGATGACTTCGCCCCTTGACTGGTCAACGTTAAGACCTTCCATTGGGCTTCCACGTAGCCCATTTCTTCTCTTGGCTACTGTATTCTGTATGCGTGGCACACTTTTTATCAGATATTATTTTATGTACAGTATTCTTAATAATATTTTTTTTATTAGTGTTATATGAAGGGTGGGAAACCAAAACGAGAGCGGATTGAGTGGGGACTAAAGAAAATTTGTCCCCAGGTGGGGACTAAATTTTGGACCGTCAGATTTGATTGTCTTTAAATCTGATGGTTAATAATCTATCAGGTGATATTGGTTTGCATGTGAAGTGATATTGGTTTGTATGTGAAATGATATTGGTTTGCGTGAGGTTAGTTTACGTATGAAGAGATATTGGTTTGCAAGTGAAGTGATATTGGTTTGCATCTATAGTAATATTTGTTCGGATTAGTTCCCACCCATAAGAACTAGCTCAGTCCCTACCAAATTCGGCCCCAAAGAAAACACGGCCCCGTACTCAATGGACTTCTGGACAATGTCTACTAGTATAGTTGGCAGATGGAGACTAAAGGTGGTCACAGAAGTAGGTTTTTTGGCCGAAAATCGGATTAGCCATTTTCTTAGGGGTATTTTTTTTTAAAAAAATATTCAAATAGTGTTGTGTTAATTAAAAGATTTATGTCATTTTTAAACCACATGTTAGTAGTGTATATGGTACTAAAGTATACTAAAAGAATGGTTTATGCGATTGTAAAGCCTGGAGTAACTAGAAACATTAGAAGAAAAAGAGAGAAGAAATATGGTAACCGATTTTTTCTAGAAAAAAGAGGGAAGAATGGTGTCCCTATTTTCTGGGTGGGGTCGGAATTATTTTCTTCTTTGAGAGGGATCAAGTTTTTCCTTGTTCCTCTAGATAAGACAAGTGTTATTTTAAAGATTTCTAACTTGGAAGTTGGAATTCAGCAAGGATAGTGCAACTTGACTTGGACTTTCCTCCAATCTTGTATTTTTCTAGTGCATTTTTTTAAGAATTCATATAATGGAGTAGTTAAAGGAAGGCGATCAACGATTCATAATGATCTTTCGAAAATCAATGGAGTGGTTAAATTGGTCTGGATTGAGCACTAAGCAAGACATGTTGATTGCCTTACAAAGCTTGATTGTTTCCACAGTCTTTGGCATGTAATTGCACAACTCGGGCAACACTCGATGCATACCTAAAGCTTATAAGCCAAACAAGGTGTAATTTTTTTGTATCTTTTTATCAAGAAATATTACTGATTCAGAAAAAAGTAACTCCAGTTTTTAAGCAATATCTTTTTACTCTTCTGGAGTGTGATCGTCATTATAGGATCATTTAAATGGGGAAATCAGCATTTATTTCAAAAGATATGTAAGAGCAGCCTTTTAGTTTCGGGGAGCGATTTGGAGGGGACAAGCTTTGTCCCTATTTTTGGGGACTAAAGAGAATCCAGTGGCAAGCTAGGTATTATTCAAACAATCAAGGTTAATATTAGAAAACTAATAAAAATTAAATCAAAACTAATAAAAATTAAATCAAAGCCTTTAAATGAGAGATAATGCGCCATTAAAGGAGGGATAATGCACGATTTTTATGGAAACTCTAAACAGGGAAAAAATTAAAATCAATCCCACGTGAAGGAGCACGAGACGACCCTTCACATTCTTATAAATGTGAGACTCTTTAAATTCTTGTCACTTAAAAAAAGGTATTTTTATAACTAAACTCAAATAACTAAAAAATGAAAATTCAACAAACAAATTTGACCAAAAATTTCTAAGATTAGACCTAAATAAACTAAACAAAAAATTAATCGGATAACCAATATCATTAAAAATCAATGTGACAACATCCGAAAACCAAAATCACTACATCTGAAAACCAATATCACTACATTCGAAAATTAATATCACTACATTCGAAACCAATATTCCTACACATGCGAACCAATATCACTACATCGCGAAACCAATATTCCTACACATGCGAACCAATATCTCTACACATGCGAACCAATATCACTACATTCGAAAATCAATATCACTACATCACAAAACTAATACCACTACATCGCAAAACTAATATCACTACATACTCAAACAAATATCACTACATTCGAAATCAATATCATTACATACTCAAACCAATATCAATACAGAGCAAAACCAATATCAATACACAGCAAAACCAATATCAATACATACTCAAACCAATATCAATACATACTCATACAAATATCAATACATACTCAAACCAATATCAATACAGAGCAAAACTAATATCTCTACATTCGAAAACCAATATCACTACCTTGCAAAACCAATATCATTACATTCAGAAACCAATATCACTACATTGCAAAACCAATATCACTACAATTCTACCATTCCAACGAGCAAATTCTAATTCCTCGTTCGAATGGTAGAATGCTCGATCTCTTCAAGGTTATCAAGGCCATGGCTATTGAGTTGTGATTCTAATTATCGTTATGGATTGACAGGGTAGTCATTTTTTCTTCCCTATTTGTGGCATATTGCGCATTAGGAGATCGATTTTGGCATGAATTTCTAGGTGTTACGTCAATATATGTTTCTAAGTGAACCAATATCAGTACATGCGAACAAATATTACTATATTTGAAAATCAATATCTGTAAATTCGATAACTAATATCACTACATCACAAAACCAATATCAACAACACAGACATATTAAGATTTGGGAATATTTCGTCGTATCATCAACACAGACACAAACCAATATCCGTACATACTCAAACCAATATCAGTACATACTCAAACCAGTATTCGTACATACTCAAACCAATATCCTCTGCATACTCAAATCAATATCAGTACATACTCAAACCAATAGCTGTACATAATCAAACCAATATTAGTACATACTCAAACCAATATATGTACATAATCAAACCAATATCCGTACATACTCAAACCAATATCTGTACATACTAAAACCAATATTTGTACATACTAAAACCAATATCAGCACATACTAAAACCAATGTCAGTACATAATCAAACCAATACCTGTACATACTCAAACCAATATCTGTACATACTCAAACCAATATCATTAAGTACTCAAACTAATATTTCTACATACTCAAACCAATATTTTTACATACTCAAACCAATATATGTACATAATCAAACCGATATCTGTACAACTTTAAACAAATATCCATACACATTAAAACCAATATCAATACAGACACAAACCAAAGCCCCTGAGCGAGCGTGAAAGAGCCAAAGCCCGGCGGCAGGTGTGGAGATTTGGACGAGAGAAAGAGGGCGCAACGAACTACTCAACTCAAAAATGAAGGCGGTGAAGGCAAATCTGAGTGGGAGGAGGCATAGAGCTTACCGCCGTCGCCATCATTGTCGCCATCGACAACAAAACTCCCGCCGTCGCTGCCAAATCCCACGAGGACGGAATTGACCTGGAGCTATCTTCCTTCGAAGTTTACCACCCATTATCCACAAAGTTTCAATATATCAAACAACCAACAAGTCATTTTCTCCTTAAACCCCTTAATCTGACACCAACTTACAAAAGCTATGCAGTCTCTCAATAACCAAATACTGCAAAACAAGTCTAGAAACAGTGGAGCCTCTGTGTATATTTTAAATGGCTTCAAAGATCTGTTTATCAATATATATATATATATATATGCAAGATTGTAATTAGAAACAGAATTGTAGAAGACAAGCCGAGAAGTTGGATCAGGTAAGAAACCTAGGTGAAACGGAAAAATATATTTAGGATGATATGGGTTTATAATTAAGTGGGTAGTGAAGAAAAATGGATTTTTGATGATATGGATTGGTATTTGGAAAAGAGAGAGAGAGAAGAAGAAGAAGAAGAAGAAGAGGAAGAGACGTGGGAGATGGTGGGTTGTGTTTAGTTAGTATTAATTGATATATTTTTGCTAGGAGTATTAATTGGTATTTTTCTTCTGTGAAAAAGTCAAAAATGTCCCTGATTGGTTATTGACCATCAGATTTGAAGATGTTTTTTTACAAATGAATCTGATGGCCCAAAATCTAGTCCCCACCTATGGACAATATTTCTTTAGTCCCCGCTCAATCCACTCTCTT
Source organism: Hypericum androsaemum (assembly GCA_963995505.1). Classification (NCBI taxonomy): domain Eukaryota; kingdom Viridiplantae; phylum Streptophyta; class Magnoliopsida; order Malpighiales; family Hypericaceae; genus Hypericum; species Hypericum androsaemum. The sequence continues at coordinate 17,029,242 of OZ023182.1, forward strand.
TAGTTTCGAAATTCATATCTTCCCATTTACTTTGTCTTTGTTAGTTCTATTCACTCTAATCCTAAGAAACTATCATCATTGGTGAAATTGAGTCGTAAAAATATTGTGCCGCTACACGACTCGAATCATTTCATTTTCTGCCCCACCAAATTTCCCAACAGATATAGTAATAGGGTCATACACAAGAAAAGAGCACCTAATTACTATAGAGTCTTGAAAGCACAACTGTTAGGATCTTAGTTTTAGTTTTTTTTTTAAACTACGATTTGATCGATCGGACTACAATTTTTTTTTAAAAACTACGGTTTGATCGATCGGACTACAACTTAAAAATAATAACAGGTGCAAAAATTAAGAGAACATTTTTACCCTAAAAATTTTGAAAAATGGTTGGACTGTTGGTTAATTTTGTTGACTATAGGTTCAACCATTCGGATTGACCGAATCGGTAGGTCCAACCCAAATTGCCTAACATTAATTTTTTTGAAAAAACATTTTTTTGAGTTTTTATAAATTAAAAATGATTAAATTATATTTTAATACTTGTAAATGATAAACTTTTCAATAGAGGATACATAGAATTATTTTGTATTTTCATACTAAATTTAATCATTTAATAAATTATTTTTTACAGAAAAACTCCCGAGCGGATCGAATGGACCAAAAAAAAAATTGGATCGCTTCCCGGTCCATTTTTTAAAATATTGGTCAATGAAATGTTTCTGGTCCAAGATCAATATAGCTAGGGCTGTTCAAAACAACAACATCAATATAGTTTTTTTATAATTACAAGATCAATATAGTTAGCCGTGGAAAAGAAAAACATAATAGATAATGGTGGCAAACAATACATAGTCCTCTTTAAGTGGCACCATTGGTTCATGATAGGGATCCATAAACATACTGCATGGGTGGGTCCTATCCTTATCATATAGATCTAGGATATGTTCATTTTGACTAAGTTTAGAAGGGTATGTCGTATGGATACAGGTCCACTTTTACAACATATCTTACCCTATCCTACCCTACCCTTTTCTTTTTTACCCATCTACGTATCCTAACTAGACCCTAATTAGACTCATATTTATTTATTTTTTAACTTCAAAATTGTAATAGAATTCTTAAATATCCTGTAATATACTTCAGTTTGATGATATTGACTCTGGAATTCGAAATACATATAATTCTAGTTTTCTTCATTGATATACTATATAATTCATGATTAATTTACACATATTCATTATGTCTGTGTATTTAAAATTTGAAAGAAAGAATCTTCTACCATTTTATTTAAAATTATAAAATTTGATGTTTCACTTTTTCTTGAAATTTTTATTGACAATTAATGTGTAACGTATAAATATCTTACATTTATAATTTATTTAAATTATATATATAATTATATTTTTATGTTTAAAATTTATTTAAATATCTTGCATTTAATACAACGTCACACCCCATAGACTTTAAGACTTTGAGGTATGAGCTAATAATGAAATTTTTTCAAAATTGGGGATAGAGTATGAGCCCAAATTAGGGTATCGTCATCCATAGTTTATTATACAACCTAGATAAGATAACAATGGCTCGCAAGAGTCCAAATTAATTAACAGATTTACAACTCATTTATCGTGTTGTTCATTTTGAAGGAACATGATAAAAAATCTGATATTGAAAGTGAAACTTTTAAATAATTCGACATTAGAAGAAGAAGGTCACAATTGAAAACACAACTGAAATCTTAATTTCAAGGTGAAAAGTATAAGGTACAAGATTCAATATTGCTAGCCCCGAAAAGGAAATAGTGCTGGCAAACAATACATACTCCTTTTTATTATTCTAGAAGACCATTACATGTATGAGAAAATCAAATCACCCTCTCCATAAACTTCAACCCCAGTCCGATAATAACACTTCGTTTGTATGGTCTCTCTCTCAAGGCTTCTTGAGAAATTCCATAACGTAAGTGCCAAAAGCAAAACAGGCGACTTTGAAGGCTTGGAAGCCAGCTCCCATAGCTAATGCCTCAAACTCCTTCTCTGTTCTTTCTTTGCCACCTGGGTTGTGAGCCAACATGATTATGTCAAGGTGGATGACAAGCTTGCTGGCTAGGCTATTGTCCGGGACCTCCGGAAGAATGCTTTCCACGACGATCACCTTCCCATTCTCCGGGAGAGCATTGTAGCAGTTTTTCAGAAATTTTAAGCAATGCTCGTCGCTCCAATCATGACATATCGCCTATAAAATGAAACGAGTATTTATTACTAACAATTTTTTAATAGATATAACACATACGATCATGTCTAGACATGTAAAGATCTGAAGTACCATTGATAATTAGTAGTAATTCGATGAACTTCCATTAAGTCCAATGTTTTATTTTGCTGTCTCTTGGAATTTGCCAATAAAAATATAAGTTCAGTGACATAGATATAGGCACACCACAGCTTCTATTATCAAATGTGGCAATTCAATGAATGTTACATTATTAGCTAAGAAGTCGCATGTGAACAAAAGAAATTTTAAATTCTTAAACCTGGCCCTTCTGGGAAAAAAAACTGGAATTTATTACCTTATACGCCAATGATTTTCCATCAATTCAAAAACTAATATTTTTTTTAGTCTAATTATGAGACTTGCAATTGTCAGCAATTGAAATGCTACGGAATATTAAATAACGTGGTCAGTAACACAGCGAGTCCAACAATAAATGTTTCCAAGTCACAACTAATAAAGGTGAATTATTGAATGCATGTTGGAATTTTATAAAAACTTCCTCTATTGACGGAGATATAGAGGACCGTAGCATGCATGGAAGCTGGGTCTTTTGTGAAAAAAACTAATTGCCGTATGAAAAATGAGAAACAACGAATTTTCTTTAAATTATTAAGGAAGCACTTATCGGTATGAAATATTGATTTTGATTATGTGGACCGATAGGGTGGTAGCTCGCTACAGCTATATATTTTTTGAAAAGTAAATTTTATTACTCCTCAAAAAACTCACTATAATTACGTGTGGTGCAATGGATTTTAGGTGATGAATTTAAAGTGAATCAATATGTATTAGCTCTTTTAGCTATTTGTATAGGTGGTCAATTATGCCTACGATACTTTTGGTGTAACCTCGTATTTAAAATGATATAATTTTTTATTTATTTAAAAAAATTCTAACTCACTTTGATGAAAATGGCATCTCCTTTTGGACAACCAACAAACATATCTCCACCAACATGCTCCACACCTGCACTCAATTATCCATTTCCATCAATTTCTTCCTACCAACATAAACAATCATCAAACAACGTCCGTGTGTGGAACCTGACAAATTATTTATTGCCTATGGATGTGGTCTTAGGTAGAAAAAATAATACAGATTAGAAAAGATTGTGCAATGCGAGATGTCTTACCAGAATAGAAAGGGGCATCCTTAATAACATGAGGCAAGTCAAAATTGATACCCTTAATAGAAGGATACTTTGATATAATCATGTTTAATGAAGCTCCAATTCCTCCGCCGACATCTACTACCGATTTAATTCCCTCAAAACCATCGTAAGTTTCAAGAAGCTTTTTTATGGTGACCTTAGAGTGGTCATTCATTCCTTTATTGAAGACCTTGTTGAATCTCATATCTTTGCCATGATATTCAAACGATGTCATCCCGTGAGCTTTGTTAAACGGAATACCTCTGTCTAAAATCGCATCTTTCAAGTGATACCTTTTAATAAAAATAAAAAATTAGGGCAACGGAAAAAAACATGATGTTTAAACACACTAAAAAATAATATAGGAGAGATAAGAATGATACAGAACACAAAAAATATGTGATTTGATTGAAAGATATACATTCATAGTGCCGAGACCATTATGTAGATAGACCATAGATTAGACTATACTTTAGCCTAAATCGAGTGCTTATACTATTATGCTAAAAAATCAATTAACTCCTATATCTATCCTCAGAACAGTCTAATTAAGTGTACAATATAAATGAAGTTCTAACCCTATTAATATTTTGAGACAAATTTGAACACAGTCAACCAAAAGTTTGTCTTGAAGAAGAAATGTTAAAGGCATTAACTTAGCTATATTTTATTTAACACGCTTATAGTCACTTATTATTTTAATAGATAAATTGTAAGCTTTATCATTTTGCTAATATTGAACCTCTTTTCTTCCACGGTTACTAAATGTGGACCACATAATATGTCCAGGTGCCTTAAATATGTATTGCAGTATCTGGCTTGTTCATGTCCCACCTGCTCACCCACTCTTTTTCTCTTGCATTCTTCCAATCGTGTGTACTTACATGTACATTAGTTTTTTATATGAGGTTAGTTGGGTATAATATTTTGAAGGTGATACAAAATTTTCAACGAATATTCAATATTGACGTGTTGTCAATCACTCAAACTCGATACCTCTTAATTAAATCAAAACATGTATTCACTAATCGATAATTAGCCTGCACTTGGCTGCTACTACCTTTGAGTGGCATCTTAAAGAAAGAGAAAAGTCGTAGCTTCATCAATTAGTACATTTTAAAAATGTCGACGTACGTAAGTCTCCATAAATTTTTTTTTAAGAATGATGAGTGTCATGATTGCTATTAATAAACAGAAATTACAAAAGGATAGCAATGGAGTATGTCTCCATAATTCGTGCTTCATAACGTCAACAATTCTCAACCACCGATGAATTTAAAACAGGAGATGCATTGAAATTGGAAAACAAAGAAACAAATCAATAACAAGAAAATCTTTTTTTGATACTGCAAACAAAAAGATGGATCAAGAATTTCTCATTCATTCAATCCTCTTCCAAACACAAGAATAATTACGTTGGTCATTGTGTCAACAAGACCTTGTTTTCTTTTGTTCATGGAGTACCTGAAGTAACCTTTTGTTACACTACTTAGGTAACTTGTACAGCTTTTAACCACTTATTCAAAAAATAAAGAAAGATGGAAAATATAGAATTATCTCTGCGTTTAACCACACATATTAAAGCAAGAAAATGTGCATAGCAATTTTATTACCAGCTTTCCATGAGAACCTTGTCCTGGTTCATGAGGTTGATAGCAGCAAGAGACACGCCATCCTCGTTCTTGGTCAAGTACTTGCAAACAGGAGCAACCCCATAGACCCTCTCCACCTTCCCATCAGGCGAGCTTCCGACCGAGCAAGTAACAATGGAGTAGCTGGCCAGGAGTCTCAGGATCCGGTCCAGCATCACCGCGGCGTCCGAGTTCTTGGTCGGAAGCTGGGAAGCTATCTCGCTAGGTGACACAAACGCACCAGGGCCAGCCTTGGCTATGATCTCCAGGAGATCAAGCTCAATGGCTGCCTTAAGGACCATGGCTGGGACGGAGGCGCTGGCTAGCTGCATGGCGAAGAGGTTGACCTCCTCGTCTGATACATGGGTTGGTGTCAATTGGGATTCACTTATTGAGCCCATTTTTTGGACGTTGATTGATTGGATTTTTGGTCTTGGTCTTGAAAGACTTCAGAGGGAAAAAAGAGCTGATTCTGAATCTGTTAGGTATAGGCTACCAAAAGTTTAAAGGGGGAGACGAGGTTCTCCTCCTGGCCACTAAATTGGGAACTTTTGTCCAAAAGTTTTATGCAGACTGCCTATCTCTTGTACATTTTGTTTAGGCGATTTGTGTTTATAAACATAAATTTTGTCATTAATTTAATAGAGTAATATACAATTTTACTTATAACAAAATTGGTGTCTCTCTCCTCGGAAAGGTTTATATTATCAGGTTTGTCAACTCGTAATTAAAGAATTGCATTATCACTTCATCTAGTGGAACTAAAATAACGGGAACTCTTTTGGCGTTACTTTCTCTTGATTATATGTATCTGGATGTTTGCTATGATTTTGAGGAGATTTTGGTTTACATAAATTTTTGGTGATATCTTAGAATATGTACTTAGATAACACTTATTTTAGTTGTACTTTTGATATGTGTTATACTTAAAGTGCAGTATTTTTGATACAATTGGTACAATTTGTAAAAATGATAACACTTTACTCATAAAAAAATCTGGATGTTAATGTTGCTTTCATTGATATATATGAATGAAATGTGATTACTCCCGAAAAAAAAAAGGATTGTACCGATATGAATGTAAAGAATTTTATTTTTTTAATGGGATATTAAGTTCAAATTTTATTGATGAAAAAAACGTAGTTCCGTAAATAGAATCCGTTATGAATATAAAAAAGTAATGTTTTTTCAGCTCTCACGTTGTCATCTTCGTTACATATAATGCTTGTTCGGATTACATTTATGGATTTTTCAACGGTTATTTCCCGTATTATTACAAGATATTTTTAATTTTTGTAAAATTTTTAAAACATTTTGTTAATTTTTTGAAATTTTCATAAATTCTTTAAGTTTTGTAATTACGAAAAATTAAATAATGTTATGGAAAGTTTAAAAAAATTAGTGAATTGAATGGTGAATTTACATATTCCATACGTGATTCGAAAATTGAATGATGTTGCAAAAGTTAAAAGAACCTATAATGAACTGAATATGAGAAGTTAAAATTTATAATGGGAATGTACACACCCGAAAGTAAAAGGATTCTAATCTCTTGTGTGTGGATCATTTAAATAAAAAACCAACTCTTTGTTATTGTTCAGATAAAAATAACCCTTCTTTGTTATTTCTGCTTTTTTTTGGTAGAATTTTTTTTTGGTGGAATGTTATACTTATTTCTGCTACCTATGTCTTTTCTGTTGTTATTTATGAACCATGTGCGGTACTCTAATCACCTTCTCTTGGGCTTGGTGCATGGCCCATTCCTTTTTCGGGCTAGTGTATGCGTGATACTCGCGAGTCCTTAGATGAAGAAAAATCTTTTTTCTATTAAAAAAACTAAATGTTAACCCAAGTATGATTAAAAGAATTTAGTTTTCAACTTTTTTGAGGAACAAATATGAAAAACTCATTGTAACAATCCTGATTTAGGAAATTAGGAATCAGGAACTCTAATTGTTAGAATTGCGGAAATAGAGAGAAAGGAGAGAAAAAGATAGGAGGGAAAATAGAGATTCAATTTGATATCAAATGTCAGAAATGCCCTTTACATTTACAAGAATTTCTATTTATTACGCGTATCTAAGGCGGTTTAAGTACCTATTACAATACAGTCCCAAACTTCTACTAATTGTCGATTGAGTCCTCTAGTTCATTACACTCTTGTCCCGTAATAATTTTATATATTTAATGTTTTTGATTAATGATTCCTAGAGGTATTTTTGCCCAAAAATTTTGTTCAAAAAATAACTGTCATATAAAAAATCTCACTCAAATCGTTTTACCATCTGATAGTGCAAGGAAAGAGTCCATTTAATCCCCCACTACGTTATTGTTTCTGATGGCTCACGTTATAGGATAGTCTTATCAGAATCAACAGGGCACATCTTGTGCCGTCTGCAATAATAATCTTGAAATAGGTAGGCATTTGCATCGCGTCCTTTCTGTTTTGGGTCTAATTAGTTCACAATGTTCCCCATTGGAAATTGTTATATTTCTGTTGTTTTGTTTCTGATACACTACACGGGTCAAATCTTAAAACCTCGGTCAGTAATTGATCACATGGTACTAGGTCTAGCAACAATAACTCTTTCCCTTTTAAAAATATCTCACTGAATTTTACGCAAAGTTTTACTGAGACTGCGATTCTAACTTCGGACACGAATAATTTAACACCCTGAAATCGCGAATATGTATTTAAGGTTTCAAATATGTACATGGTGCTATATTGAATAAAATTTATTTATCAAAAAAAGTATTTAATAAAAAATTGATCACAAGGTACTAAACAAAAATTAGTTCAAACTACATAGTACCAGAACGAAATATTTCCTACTAATTGGATAACACGACGCCGTTTTAGACCAACCCTAACATGCCCAAGAACAGAGCACTAAAAAAACCCAACGGGCACCTTTTCCCCAATCTCATTGGGAACTCGAAAACAAATCAAGGCCGAGACTCGAAACAAGGATGAGCAGTACAACTCCGATCTCTTTGTCGTCGTCGTGGGCGTCGGATGATTCTTCTTCTACTGGAGAGGCGGAGACCCCGCTAAGGCCGGTGTTCTGCTTGAAGAAGAAGGACGCCGATCTGAAGGAGGTGGAGGACAAGTACGATTGCTTCATCCTCGATTTCGACGACCCTCTCGAGACTCTCAACTCCAAGATCAACGACCTCTCTGTCTCCCAAGTCGGGGATGGAGACGAAATCGCTATTGTTGCTGAGAAGGGCCAGGTCGGTTTTATTTTGATTTCCCGATTAATTAGGTTAGGTTTAGGATTTTTAATTTTTTTTTGGTTTAACAAAATGTGTGTTGTTTTTGGATACATAGGTGGCTTGTAGGGATTACCCGCACTCAAGGCACTTGTGTGTCAAGTACCCGTTCGAAACTGGACGTGAAAGATATTGCGAGCTGGTAAGGAAAGTGGGTTTATGTCGTCTCCTCAATGCTATGGGATCATTTGTTGTGTCTGGCTTAAATTGATACCGAGAGAATCTCCATGTGTTGTTGTTGTTGTTGCAGTGTTACTGTTACGTGTGCGACATTGCTGCTCCTTGCGCGGACTGGAGATTTCATTGCTCTGCCAATGAGAAGAACAGCTATTGGAGAAACCTGAGGGCTGAGAAAAAGGGAACTCGAGCGGAGTCATCGTTTGATGAATGACCCGATCACAGTTCTCGCAGATCCATTCGTGTCTTGCAACTTTTACTCTACGGAACTAGACAGCACAATTCACGTTTTGCAAGTGGTTGAAGTTGTTCTTGCCATTATGGATGGCAGTTGGTTAGGAGCTAGTGCAGATGTCGGGCTAGGTTCGTTTATAATTTGGTTGTTCTTGATGGCCGGAGAGGGGCAAGATTATAGGTCTGCACTGATGATAGTACTGTTCAGTGCTTTAAGTTCTTAGAATTACATTAGTACAAAAGGAATTGTGTAGGAGCCGGGTTCTGAAAATTTGAACTTGAATATCTTGACACCTGCTATGCTAGAATTTTGTTGGCAGCCTTGTTTTGTTCGTTGTTGGGTTGAAAAAATTAAATGCTATGCCATTTTTTTTGGCCCAAGGAACAGAGGGAATCAGAAACCTGCATTTGGAAAACTTGTCAGAGCACGTAGGAAAAGAGAGAACGAAAGGAACAGAGGCGTTTGTATTGTAACAAGACGCATGCTCGAGCGTTGTCGGGCACCTAGAACAATGCTCTAACATTTGGCCTACAAAATTGAGCTCATTGCAGGGCTCCCTCTGGTAGTTTATATGCATGCAATATAGGGTAAAAAGTTCGTGTGGTTATCTTCCTATTTAAGTGAAGGAACTTATAAAAGTAGTACATCAAGCAGATGCTTTTGCTTTTGTATATAATAAGGTTGAATGCAGGATGGCAATGAGGGGTGTTCTTTCATTCTTGCCTAACCTGCTGCAACATTCGGACTCAAATACTTGCACATTATTGAGCAAGGGAGAGTTATCTTGCACGTATGGTTCTCTCTATTACACTTGGGTAGTAGTCACTTTGTGCAGATTGTTGCACAAATCTTCTTTGAAACCAGACCTAATCCAGGTTGACCTGCAGAACTATCATTTGTCGCTTGCGCACGCTGTAAAGCCATCCATTGTTCTAGTAGATTAGAAAATATTGTGGACTGCCTGCTAAACTTGGCACACCAGTTGGTTCTCTCTTATATTCAATGAGCGTAATTTAGATACATTCTGCATTCTTTGATTTGATGGGTATGCGAAGATGACGAACTGCACGCTTTTCCTTTTGTTCACTTTAATGTCTTGTGTTATTCTGTGTTGCAGGTTCTCAGTGATCTACGTATCGTATCATATCATATATATATGGTAAAACAAGAAGAAAAGGTGTGTATGTGATATGGTCATTACACTTGAGAGAAATTTTTTTTGCTTAATGGTATTCAATCCATTTTTCTGCCCCATTTTTATTACTTGTTTACTATTTCTGATTCATTCTGGTTTATTAAGTTCCTCTGTTTTGTGGATTCCAGAACCTTTGGATTTGTTTCATGTCTTCCTTTTCTTTCTTACATTAGTTTTGGTCGAAATAATCTGGTTTTTAGACATTCGTTAGACCAACTCGAGCCGTGCATGAAAACAAAGAATGAAACAACTCATTCTGCTGAGTTGTTGTAAATGGTGTTGCATTCTCATATTCATGTTACTCCGAAATTTCTTTAATCTATGAGTTTGGTAATATTTATTGATTAGTATTATCTTAGCTACTAATCAAATATGCTCAGTGACTATGCGTTGGGTTGATTAAGGAGAGTGTTCACAGGGTCATATTCGGTATCGCGGTTCACGCGGTGTTGTTGGATGCTGGCTTTGTTGGGTTTGATCCTGTTTCAGACAGGATTATATTAGATGGTTTCGGTTCAAGTGTGATATCGATTTCCTATACCTTTCCAAGGCTTCCGAGGGCCGTGTTGGTGAATGTGAAGTTTTATAGCTTAGGGGATTTTGTGATTGTCCATGGCTCACTGCCCAATGGCCGGTGGAGATGCTGCCAGTTGTGCTTGGACGCACGTATGTTCGGACCCGGATTGAGTACGGTGTTCGAAAGTATTAGTGCAGCCGATGATGATCATTGGAAACTTGCTGAGTTCTGGAGGATTGCGAAAGACGAGCTGGCTTATCCGTTGCTGATCATTCTGAGTGATGTAAATGGCTTGCCTCTTCCGCCGTGCTTCATGCGCCTCCCGGCTGACCTGAAGTTCAAGATCGTGGAGAATCTTCGAGGCGTGGACATCGCAAAGGTTGCGTGCGTTTGCTCAGAGATGCAGGGCTTGTGTTCAAACAATGACTTGTAGAAGCGGAAGTTCGTGCAATATTTGGGAGAGATTGGTATGTGGATGCCTGATGAGCTAGAGTTTGGATCATCATCAGGCACGGTCGTCGATTGGAAGGAAAAGTTTGCATGGGAGATAAAGATGCAAAATGGGCAGATGGATGATAATTGTTGCATGTGTCCAGACTATAAAACACACCATAAAAGGCGAATGAATGAATCCGCCTGTTGTGTTGCGACTAAGTATAGATGGAAACTATGTAGGGTCAAGGGATGTCTTTAGACATGTCTAAAGTAGGGTTGGGTAAATGTTTTTATTTTCTATGTATATTTTACTTTCAATAAAGTTCAGTTTTGTTGGAAGCAAGTTCAGCATTTCGCTCAATAGAAATAAATCTGCATCAGTTGTTTAATTTGTTAGAAATATTTTTTATTGTAATCGCCAATGTTCACTGTTCATATTCACGTTTTCTCCTCCAGGATTCAGCCTTCATCGACCAGCAATGGTTATCAGAATTCTGCGAAATTCGTTTATTTAGTTACAATATGTAATATATATTTATGCCATCAAAAATCAAATATTATGCTAGATAATTTCTTTATATGATGCAATATCTCTAGTTTGAGATCTTCTATGGTATTGTTTGTCAATTTTTCACTCTACATTATGACGAGCCGATGATTCAAACTGATAAGTCCGACATTAGTTCCATGAGAATTGTGAATTTGGTAATCCAGTTCACTAAAAAATGCTACGCCTGATGGGCCAACCCAAGCCCAGAAAGTTATTTCACCTTCTACCCCCACTCTTGAATTGGCTGCACTCCAAACAAACTGTTTAATGATTTAACCAACATCATCTCCTAAATGGAAAGAACATCCGATCACCATAAAATTTTATCACACATTAAAAAATTACGTTAAATGTGCTCGAATATATTATCTTAATAGTACCATCAAGCACTAAGTATCTTCTAAAAATGATCAAAAGATATTCAACCATCTAAATAACTTTCACATTAAACAGTTAGCAACCTCGCCTAGATATTAGACCATCAGCATCCGCAACCTGCTCCAACCTAGGTCACGGAATAAATAATTAATTTTTCTCTCATCCACATCAACACAACCTAATTATTCTTTATTATACCCACATCCGCAACCTGCCCCAACCTAGGTCACAGAATAAACAATTAATTTCTCTCTCATCCACATATTATCTACAATCATTTTTGTTTATATAAAAATTATATTAAATATACGTAAATACTTATTCCGTAATTAAGATAACAAAAATTTTTTTTGGTCAAAGTAAAAAAAAATTATTTTTCAAGTGTACCAAGTGAAATATTTACAAGTGTACAAATTTTCATATAAATTATAATTATTTTTTATCACAGATAATTCTAAATTTTTTTAACCACATAAATAATATCCAAAAAATTATTTATACGAATAATATTGTACCAAGTATAACTAACTAGATAAAAAAATAAAAAAAAAAATACTAGGGCGAGGGCGTGGGCGTGGGGGCAAGTTTTGCCCCCACTTTACTTGAGGGCACGTCACCCTTTGAGTTTAACTTTTTTTTTAAATTATTTATTCCACTTGGCTGGGTCGAGGGCGAGGGAAAGCCTTGGATGCGGCTGGTCTTAGGAAGAGGTATTGCACGAATTTCTAGGTCGGAGCTCTGAGTATGAATAGGATGCCATTTTCTCTCTACTTGTACTTAACTTTTCGTTTTATATAGGGGCCCATCTCACCATTTCCAAAAAAAATTAGGATTGTAAAAACTCTTTTGCTTTCTTTAATGATATCCAAAGACGTCGTCGATCGTTTCCGATTAAATTCTGGACCATTATCTTTGGCCCGTGCTCCTTCCAATGACACTGACTCACTACAACAAGAACCTCGAAGATTGACAGCGGGCCGTTCAAGGCGTCGATAGAAGTTTAACAATAACCCACTTTGCAGTCAAACGTTGAGAAATCAAACTGACGTCTAAATTTCGGGTCGGACATCCACCCGTGGACGGTGGACCAGATCATTCGAAGTGGGATTATTATGGCGCACGAAAAGGAAAAGTCGCCAAGCTAAACGGTGCTTTAGATTTCTCCGGTTACCATTAATAGGCCTCGCCTCGGTCACTCCTACATAAGCTCCTTCTTTCTATTTTAACTTTAATCGAAATAATTAATACCAAAGAAATTATTGAACTGACTAATTAATATTTGATTTGACTCGATATTAAATAATTACCCAATATATTAAGTGAAAATTGAATTTTTGCTAACAATTTGGAGTCAAGTTGGATATGTTAGTTATGTTAAAACAATCTCTTAACTAGTTATCTAACTGTCGGTTGGCACCTCCTCGTTCTCCTGATCGGAGTGTATACAGGCGAACATTACAACCTTAAACATTCGGAGAACGAAAACAAAAAATTCTAAAATAAAAAATCATTTCCTCTCCCCAAATCGAAGAGAGAGTCTCAATAAATCACCAAATCGTCAGTTCCTCGAACTCTAGATCCGTGACCGATACGACGGCGTCGCTACTGTTTTGAACCCCTCATTGCTATGTTTTGCATGATATAATGTGTTATTTGGGTCAATTTTAAGTAGAAGTGTTTAATTGTTCTGTTTCGACAAATTTGAAATATTATTTGATCTTTGTTCCAAATTTTTATAAGAAGAGTGCAAGTGATGACGTGATTAAGGACGGCTGTTTCTACCTCTAAGTTGTGAATCCATTAAAAAAAAAGGAAAACAATTCCCCACAAACCCTAAATAATATATCTCCCCCACCCGCTTTAAAATTTACATCCCTATCGGTGCCTTGTTCAACTAACTCAACGGCCCAGCCCATTAACAACACGAGCTTTGGATTATTTAGGGCAGAATTTATAAATCCTTGTTTAAGCCGAAACCCTAGTTTTTTTCCTTTATAAATACGTTTTTCACTCTCAAGACTCCGTAAGATCCGAGTAGTAGGGTTTGGAGAGATGCAATCGGAAAAAAGGGACCGGACAGTTGGCGGGGGCCATCTCGACACTGAGAGATTTGGTCTCTTGAGGAGGCTGCTCCAAGATGTAGGTATCCAAGAGGCTAATAATCCGAGGACGCTGGTGGTGATCGCGGTTCACGCGGTGTTGTTGGATGCTGGCTTTGTTGGGCTTGATCCGGTTTCGGATATGATTAAATTAGTTGGTTTCGGTTCAACTGCCATATCTGTTTCCTATACGCTACGAAGGATCCAGGCGAGGGCCGAGTCGGTGAAGCTGAAGTTTTACAGCTTAGGGGACTTTGTAGTTGTCTATGGCTCGCTGCACAACGGCGGATGGAGGTGTCCTCGGTTGTGCTTGGACGCGGAGCTATTTGGATTGTTGTTCGAAGCTGATCGTGTTAGTGCACTGGTTCAAACTTATGACGAACTTGCCGACGAGTTCTGGAGGATCGTGAGAGACGAGCTGGCTTATCCGTTGCTGATCAATCTGAGCGAAAATAACGGCCTGCCTCTTCCGCCATGCTTTATGCGCCTAACGGCTGACCTGAAGCAGCAGATCGTGGAGAATCTTCGAGGCGTAGACATCGCGAAGGTTGCGTGCGTTTGCTCGGAGATGCGGAGCCTGTGTTCTAACAATGACTTGTGGAAGCGGAAGTATGAGCTTGAGTTTGGATCATCATCAGGCACGGTCGTAGATTGGAAAGTAAGGTTTGCATGGTCTTATATACACCGGCCGGGAATGAATATGAACCGATCACAAGTTATATGCTGCTCACGGTTCATCACAGGAAACAGGCTACAATAAAGTTGTAATGCCCCGAAATACGACCAACTGTCTCCACGTTTAATTTTGGAGGTCTTCAGAAAAGAAGGTACACTCGACGTATTCGTCGCGCCAGAATCAATCAGTTCGATCCCCGAACCACACCGTACTAGTCGAGGTCTTTCAGCGTGTTTTGTCCTCACTCACACACATCCTCAAGAAATCACCCATCCTGATCCTACTCCCGGCCAAACGCATTTTTAAGTACTATGGATAGCCAAATTAAATCGCTTAAGCATATGTAAAGCGTGGTTGGGAAAATGTTTTTATTTTCTAGGTATATTTTGTTGGAAGCAAGTTAAGTTTGCTGGCTCAGCAGAAATATGAATCAAATGTTTTACTTTCAATAAAAAGTCCAGTTTTTTAGTGTGATAAACAATGTTCACTATTCACATTTTCTCCTCCTTGATTCAGCCTTCATCGACCTGCAATGATTTACATGTATTCTTTAGAGTTCTGCGAAATTCTTTTACATGTACTTTTTAGAATTCTTCGAAATTCTTTTATTAAGGTCTTTGAACCTCCATGATTCTTCTTTGGCCTAGGACCTGTTTTGGTGATTAAATTTTTTGGTGGTTCTTATGGAAGGTGTCTATTTGGTTTCTTGGTGAGGTGATTTTTTAACCTAGCATTGTGGAGATGAGAACCGTTCGGTTTGTATTCTTTTCGTCAAAGGAGTTAGATAGTATTTATCTAGTAGTGTACAATTATCTTAGTTTAACTACTTTCAATTTTTACAATTTTGTTATCGACAAAAACTCTCGCCCAAATGAAAAACACATCCAATCACCCTAAATTCACTGGAACGAGAATCTCCAAAATTGACGGCGGCTGGTGGTGTCCCCGGTTGTGCTTGGACGCGAAGCTGTTTGGACCTGTATTGAGAATGGTGTTGGAAGATGAAAATGTTAGTGCACCGGTTCGAATTCATGACGAACTTGCAGAGTTCTGGAGGATCGCGCGAGACGTAATGGCTTATCCATTGCTGATCAATCTAAGCGACAAGAACGGCCTGCCTCTCTCGCCGTGCTTCATGCGTCGAGCCAAGATATTAAAAAAAAAAAATTGGCCTACGGTCGTCGTATTTTCTCATGAGATTAATCACAATGTGAAAGGCGAAGTAGTGCAGACAAGAGGCCATTATTTATGGGTGGTTCTTTCTATGTAGATTGTTATTATCTATGAAAAAGTTTCGGTAAATGTGCACAAGTACATTACACTTATCTTGTGATTAAGTACTATAATTTTTCTAAAATGACAAAAGATATTTAACTATTTAGATAACATACGTTATTAGATAAGTAATATTTTTGGCACAAATTTTCTAAACCTAGACCTTCTCTTATTTTGGACCAATCAACTTTTAGAAATTCTAAAATATCCCCATCTAATAGAAACAATAATTTTTCTACTATAATTTCTTACCTCAATTCTTCATATCTATGTCGGTTAACCAACTCATGTTCAACCCACTTTGCATTAGGGATGACAGAAATATCCATACCCTGAGGGTCGGACCCTACTCTTATCTCGACCCTCAGGGTATGTTGACTTTGACTGGGTATGGGTATGGGTCCACTTTTCGAGGTGGAGTCTAGGGTAGGGTATGAATCCTATGAATTCCTACCATACCCTTACCATTTTACCCTAATTTGGACCCTATGAATTCCTACCATACCCTTACCATTTTATCCTAATTTGGACCCTACCCTAACTAGACCCTACTTAAATCCTAAGTAGACCCTTCTATCTTTAAATTGTACTTATAAATTGTAATAGAGTTCTCAAATATTATGAAATATGTTCCATGATATTACCTCCGAAATTTGAATTATATATAATTTTAATTTTCTTTATTGATATACTAGATATTTCATGATTAATCTTCACATATTCATTATGATTTATTTAAATTCGAATTAAAATTTTATATTTAAAAATTATCAAAAATGTCTTGTAATTAATTCAAGGGTCGGACCCTGCAGGACCTCGTAGACTCTATGGACCCTGAGGGTAAGGGTTTGGGTCTAATAATAAGATTTGTCAAGGGTCTAGGGTAGGGTATGGGTCTAACTTTCCAAACTAAGATATGGATAGGGTCCTACCAATACCCTACCCTACCTTACCTTTTGCCATCCCTACTTTGCATGATCAACGTCTTGCTCTGTTTAAAATAAATCAATTTCAAATAATTAATAAGATAACTTTGTCCCTCTCCAAAAATTCTACCTAATTCGTACATAAATTAATCGAGTAAGTCACATAAGTGTAGTCATTAACTTTGTCCATACAAATGGGCCTGGTCTCGATACCAGGCCCAACAGATGGGCCCAAAAGCCTAGTAAATGGAAAACCCTTCGGAGCCCCTCAATCTAGAAACAAAACGACGATAGAGAAAGGGTCTCTTCTCCATCAGCCTAATCCCTAACGCACTCTTTCTTCACTTCTCATTATCCCCAAATTGAATAATACTATAATAACCCAAGCCAAGCCAAGCCACCATGTCTCCCGCCGCCGTCGAGACCGAGCCCACCGCCGCCGCCGTCGAGGTCGAGCAGCTCCTCACAGAGGAGCTCAAACAAAAGCTTATGGTTCTCTCCTTTTCCCCGCTCTCTCTTCTCCCTCTAGTCATATTCATTTTCTCTTTATTTATTTATTTTAATTTTAATTTTAATTTTTGTAACAGGGAGATGAGCCGGTCGTCGAGGACGTGAAGGATGACGAGGACGACGATGAGGATGATGACGATGACGATGAGGACGACGATAAGGACGATGGGACCCCTGGTTACTTTCTTATACCCAAGGCTTTTCGCTGTTTTTTTCTTTAAATTTTCATTTTTTTTCCAGATTTGCTCTATATTGTAGGTTCGGCTTGTAACAATTGGCTATTTAATCTAGGGTTTCACACCTTTCGTATTAGGGTTTTACTTTAGAAAACGTACTTAGGGTTACTTTCTTTCCCTTTCGTCTCCTCGCGCATTCGCCCCGTCTGTTGGGTTCTTATTTTGTTAATGTTTCATAGTGTTGACTAATTGTTGTACTCGAAAGGCACGAGACGTTTTCAAAGTTGTTGCTTGTTTCCATGTTGTTGGGGCTGTGAGATGTATGTTAATTATATAGCCGTGGTTGCTCGAGTTCATTGTATAATTATGAGATGTAATGGATGGATCCTGTGTTTGGGGCTGTAAAGAACGGTTTTTTCTGTAGTGGTTTGGCGAACAAGTTCGCTAGTTATTATGGTTTAGAATGATCTTCATTGGCTAGAGATCTGTTTTCCTGCACCCTTAACAGCTCTGGTAACTTAAACCGCATTACACATATCCTGAGATATTTGAAGCCTGCATGTTTGGTTTGTGCCTTTTATGATTTGTCCTCGTTTGGGAAATCGTTTGCTTGCTTTGTTTTTAAAATATGTTTCATATGCTTATACAGGTGCCAATGGGAGCTCAAAGCAGACCAGAAGTGAAAAGAAGAGCCGCAAGGCGATGTTGAAGCTGGGCATGAAACCTGTGACTGGTGTTAGCAGGGTTACTATCAAGAGAACAAAGAATGTAAGCCTTTGTTGAATCGTGTTCTGTCTATTTCTATATTGAAAAAGAAAGGCTATATGATCCACATCCTTTGTTGCAGATCCTATTTTTTATCTCAAAACCTGATGTTTTCAAGAGCCCGAATTCTGAAACCTATGTCATATTCGGGGAGGCCAAGATTGAAGATTTGAGCTCCCAGCTGCAGACGCAGGCTGCCCAGCAATTCAGGATGCCAGATATGGCTTCCGTTCTACCAAAATCTGATACTTCTGCAGCTGCTGCGGCACAAGCTGATGAAGAGGAGGAAGAAGTCGATGAGACTGGTATTGAGCCCCGGGACATTGATCTTGTTATGACACAGGCGGGCGTGACAAGGACCAAGGCTGTTAAGGCTCTTAAGACCAACAGCGGAGACATTGTTAGCGCTATCATGGAGCTTACTACATAAGCTCTTTCTTTTTGCTTGTGATCTTCGCTTTACTTTGATGAATTTAAGGGACAGATTAACGTTACCCGTTGTCTAAGCATCATTTTGTCGCTATGTTAATCCATCGTTTGAACCTGAGACCACCTCTGTTGCTACTGAGTTTTGTAGGGAAAAATGTTGTTTTCCTCCTCCAATTTCTTGTTTTACTTATATTCCCACTAAAATGTTATTTTTTTTGTCTTTTCATTTATCAAGATCTTGACTTTTTATGTTGCGATTTCCGTAAAGTTACTACAAACCATTTCATGTGAAAAATTAATGGGAAACGTATTGGTGATGTCTTCCCAACTGATCAGCCACGCAGAAGTAGGTTTAGAGAAAAGTTCAAATGGCTTGCTGAAATTAAAAATAGTACAAAGTAGTCCCTTATCTTGGGTTTAAATTAAACAGTTCCACAAGAAAGCAAATGAATCAGAGTTCATGCCTGGTCACTGATACAACACAGTCCAGCCATCCCTAGTTAACATGATGGGTTGCTCTTAACCGTTAATGACGCGACAATTGGCGCGAATCTCACCGCCATTTCCGCCACCGATCTGGCCCATCTTCACCATGGCATCAGCGAACTTCCTCTTCCACTGGAACTGGTTGTAGACGTTCTGCTTCACCAGGGATGACGTTGATGGAGTCGCCAAGAGCGACTGGTCCGAAGTGAACAGGCCCTTGTTGGCGAGGACATCCATGTAATATCCCGAGTCGAACGAGGACGGGCTCCGAGGGTCCATCGGGACGACCAGGCTCGGGTTGCTGTTTGGTGGACATTGTTGCTTTAGCGTAGTAGCGTAGGAGTCATTCAGTGCTGGGTCCTGAGCGATTGTTGCGCTGAAGTTGTATAGCCTGGTGATGAAGGATGTGCAGTGTGATCGACCAATTGTGTGTCCTCCTATTATATTTCAGCCGAACAAAATCATCATATTTTCAATTTCAATGTTATTTTTGCCAGGTTTAGTTTACCAATTTTTATGAACTATTATTCGAGCCGGATAAAAATTCTAATAATGACGATGCTTTCGGACAAAACAGGGTACTTACCGGAAAGGGTGACCATCTCTTCTTGAGAGAGACCTTTGTTTGCAAAATTTTGGGTGAGCTGGTCGAGACTAAATGTGGGACCAGGGATGTTAGAAACTGTCTCCGACGCCAAAGAAACTCTCCCGTCTCTTCTCCCCGCTGGAACATCGTATCCAAACCCTCCTGTCTGTACACATTACACACAAGATCATTCAAAAAATTTGTTGATGCGACTTTTTTTACCCGAGTCACTCGATACATATGGGATGAGTTGTAGTGTGAAAATTATGGAGGTACTTACGAGCTCAATGGAGTCTCTAGCTGCAAAAGCAAGGACATCAGCACAGGAAACAACTCCCTTGCATGCGGATTCGAGCTTGGTCTTTGCTGCGTCGATGACCTCGAACCCTCGAAGGCTAGGGTTGTTGATGGGCGAGTCTTTCTCAGCTTTGTTTGAAGAGGTAGAATCGATGAGTACAGAACCATCACAACCCTGTGTAACAAGCTCATTGTTAGAGAAAACTTCAGGGGTATAACTCAAGACTAGCAAATAGAACTTCCGTGTGTCTAAGTTCACGAAGTTTCGAATTTAAACTCTGACATGATTTACTTTTAAAAAAATTTAAAAAGAGTTGATGTTTGTTTTCAACTTCAGAATTTTCTACATTGGCGAAACAATTGCGGTGATCATGTTTTATTTTTTTAAACGTCGAAACATATCTGTTAACGTTACAAAACTCTAAAACTGGAGTGGAAAGTAAAATGTATAATCGTGCTCTTGAAAAAAAAAAGCAGGCGATATGTACTTATGAGTACTAATTAGTGTATAATAGTAAGTGTAACAATTTATTATCTCGGTAATTTTTTTCATTGTAAATAAAATCCACTTGTAAAAAAAATCTCAGGGAAAGCGGAAAGTGATATGCTATCAATGGAATTCAACGCGGTGCAAGTAGCTTGTCCATTTCACTCGGTTCACCAAGGTTTTCCATTGCAAATAATGAAATTAAAAATAAACAAATTCTTGAACAATTGCAAATACTTTTGGAAGCTATTTACAAAATCAAGAATGCTTCATGTCTAGTGAATGACGGAAATTTTTCAATAAAAGAGCTCTCTGGAATAATGTCTTATAAATTTATAACGAGAGAATAAAATTAAAAAGAGGGTAAAAAAGAAAATAAAATTATGGGAATATATATACACATATAAATATCTACACTTTCTTAGTTCTCACCCTAACAAAGCAATCGTGGAAGTGCATTCTGACGAGGCCAGGAGCTATCCCATTATCCTTGCTAAATGCATCTCTAACCACGTCTTTGACGATGAATTCAGCCAGACCACATGTGTTCTTGTAAAATCCAACTTCGAGCTGTTCAGAATAAACACTAAGACATAGCAGAAGAATGCCCCAAGTGACAAACACTTGACCTGACTTTTCTGGTTGACTCATGATATTATTAAATTCCCCTCCTAATTCTCTCTTGTGGGTTTTTTTTGTGTGTGTGTGTGTGAAGTTCAGCTGTAGACAAGTGTGTTTGTGACTCTTGATGCAATTTTAAGAGTGATGAGAAGTGTCTATTTATAGCCGAAGAAGATTAGAGAGGCGTTTTAGATTATGTAGGTTAAGGAGATTTGTTCAATTATGATGTTATGGCCCCACGCAACAGCTGATGGTTACTTTTGGGATCACCACGAATAAAATTATATGATTTTAATGAAGGAGAAGAGAGGACAATTTGGGTTCGGGGTCCTGAAGATTACAAAGCAGATATTAAATAATGAATAACCCCATCAGTGCATGGTCCTTTTTTCTCTCTCTCAAAGGAACTTGATACTTTCATTACGATCGAAACGCCCAGCAATAACAAACATTCTAAATACGATCTTTTTTTAAAGTAAATTTTCATTATCAAATTTGATCTTTTTCTAGATAGGATATGAGGATTCAAAATATCACATTGAAGTAATCAAAATTTTGTACAAATTTTTGCCCGATGGACAAATAAGAAAATGCTATCTTGTTCGTTATATAATATGACTCGTTTATCGAATAGCTCTGATATTATATTTAAAGTCTTCTTATTAATAAGACTATGTCAAGGAAAATATATTTTATTTTATAAAATAGTTAATGGAAATTAAATTGGTCATTGCATAGTCATCTACCACCAAGATCTATGTGCGAAAGTAAAGTTATTGAACCAATATGTAAAGGTGGCAAGTATGCTAAATGCCGTGATATTTTTTCCATAATACGACAAATTTTCAGTAGTGGCGAGAGCAAGACAATACAAGTTAAATCGATCTTCGGTTGACTCTTCTGATTGTACTAAATCCAATGGGAGTAGTTAAAGTTGTTAATTGACATTTGTTCCTTACGTGATTAAACTTTTATGGTGGGGTTGGGTTCTTCGAACCCAGAAGCTATAGAGAAACGTGCATCTGAGTTTTTTTTATCCCGTGTATCCGAACATTTAATAAGCTGATTAATTGTGTAATTTATTTTTCTGCTAAGTTAAAGCTAGCACCATTAAGTGAGAATGTCTAACAAATCATTAAGATTGCCAAATTAAAGCAGCTCTGTTTATGTGGTCATTTCACTGGATATGACATAGAAATTAGAATTAGTTAGTTCAGTTAGCAAACTATTATACATTACTCTTGAATTATTGCAAAATTATAAGTTAGTATCATTAGATAATTAAACCAATATTAATGAATATTGGAACTGCATTAGCATAAATAAAACAACCATCACTTTTTTTTGGTAGGTTCAAAAACAACCATCACTTGATGTTGGAACCATGTTAACTAATATTTTTAAAAACAGACAGAAAAGTAAGATAAATTTCTTCGTTTTTCGGTTCAACCGATTGGATAGTATGGTTATAACGACCGAATCATTGGCCGAACATGCTTACCTTTTACAAAATCCAACTAGTAAATTAGCTTCCCGAATGTCCGTGCCACGTTGTAACGGAAGCAGAGGGCAGACAACAAAGGATCCGATCGACAAATAATAAAATTAGTTACAACTGCTACACTTTTGTAATTAAATTGTAACAGTTTTATCATTTGGTGACACCAGTTCGGGATTGTGTGTGAAAATCCATAGGTAATTCAAAATTCAATTGACTTGTTGCCGAATGCGGACAATATTTACAGATACAATATTTCCAGATAGAGGAAATTAAGTCTTCCACTTCCATATTCTTTAATCTAATTCGCATTTTATTACATACCAAACCCATTAATTTCTTATCTAACCGGAGGTGGCGACTTTGTCTCATCTTATGACGCGTTTTCCTTCTAATGTGCATTATCGCAAAAATAGTATATCGGATGGTTCAGCCAAAACTTAAATTGGGCAATCCTCTTTTCCAATCCTATTATCAGATATGATAAAATATTCCAATAAAATTCGCCTCACGCCCTTTCATCATGAAACTTCAAAATAACGAGTCGATAAATTTTTAATAAACTTTGTTAATGAGCACAAAAACAGAGTTTATGTGCAATAACTGATAATGTAGTAATCTAAACCAAGCGATAAAATATTATTTTTGGGTCAAGGAAAGCTAGAAATTTTAAAAGAACGTCACAACTACCTTGCATAGAGACTTTTTGACTTTGCCGGAAGAGAATGGCCCACTTTCTCTATTGTAGTCGATTTCCTGTTTTGAAGGGTCGATTTCCAATTGGGCTCTTTTTATTGAAGTGGTATTAAAATTGGGAATCAAGTGGAACCCAGCTCAGAAATAGAGGGTAAAGGCTACGCTTATCCAACCACAGTAACGCGAGCAGTGGATGTTGGTGCTGACCACGAAAATGATATATCAACTTCGATTGCCAAATTGGGTTTCGCCACGGAAAATGAGTTACCAACTAACCAAATAATGAAGCATCAGTAGATTACAGTCCAGTCTGCAGCACATAAGTTTCTCAGACTAAGCACTATCTTTTTGGGAAGTGAGGTTACCGGGAAGGCCTTTACGGAGTTCACTTTCGCTCGATCAAGTTGATTCGAATGCGCGTGTATCAATTTAGAGTAACCGAATGAATAAGAAATTGTGGATTGTAAACAACAAGTAATATGTTACAATCTAGTGTGACATGCAATTGGATTCAGAGCAATATGAGTTCCATTTAAGTTACTGCTTCACGTTAAGTTGCCAATCTTCATGATCTGCTGTATTAAAGTCCATCCGTTAATGCTGCCTAGGTCTTTTCTCTCTCTTTTTTTCTGGAAGGACCTTGTAACTTACTCGTCGACCGGAACAGAAGAAAATAATCAAATTGGATTAAGTTTAATGTACTTTTATGCAGAGACAAAACTTTAGACTTGATGGTGCAAATAGTCATCTAGTAAGGGAATTGGATTTTATTGTGGAAATTTTTATGTTCAAACTTTACGAATGAAAAAAAATCGAAAGTATATAACATTGCGTTATCACCCCATCAGTGTCTATCGAGAGAATCACTCTAAAACAGCGATCATGCATGCCTTTAGCATATACAGAAATAATCAAATAAAAGATACTTTACTGAACAACTAATTTTGACAAAAACTCGGTAGAATTTATATACTAATTGATAGGTTAAAGTTGGAATTCTAAGAATGTAGCTCAGTAGAGAGAATTTCGGCATCCTTTGTGGCAGTTCAGTCCGACGAATAAATTTTGATAGATGGTATCATCTTATTACTTTTGGAAAATAAAATAAAATGGATTTAAATGAGAAGTGGTTTAATGAGAGGTGTTACAAAATTGCGATTGTCTGCCATTAAAATCGGCATTAATCAATGGCTGATCAAGTAACAGTCTACATTTAGCGTCTGACTTAATTCGAATTTTTTAGTGGTTTCAACCGAAAACACACCAACTATTAACAAACTTTTAACGACCGTAAGAAGATCAATACAGGTGAGGAAACATATAATATAGCAGACTCGCCACTAATAGACAGTTGCAACAAAGATAAGCTAGTAGATTTAACAGACGCCTAGTCCCTTTCCCACGAAGAAGAGAGACCAGAAACATTGCTTCACAATTCGTAACATCCATAAATATCATGAACAAAACACAAAACCATGCACGAGGGTACTCATGTTCATAATGGTAGAGTTGCAAAAGCTAGTCTTCCTTGTCGACCGAAAGCTTCGTAAACTAAGACGATGTTTCGCTCCGGCATGCTTGGTATGTACAAATTATTAGCAGGCCAGTAGATAGAAATTGCAGCTTACCAACATCAAGAACACAGTTGAAGGTCTCAGTGTCTCTGCCCAGAAAACTCCTCTTTCAACACATGCTCCCAATCAGAGTAGAACCCGTCAGTCCCGCCTGCATTTGGTTGATTGGCTTGGTTCGCAGCTCGTGCTCCCGTGACAGTGTCATCCTTGGCAAATAAATAGAATTCCCTGAAAATCCCTTCGCCTCCAGTGGAGCTTCCACCAGGGACTTGCATTCCAGGCTTCACTTTTGCACCAGTCATACCACCATATTCAATTGGTCTATTTCTTCTTGAAACTACGTACCCGGAATTATTATCATCATGGAAATTCGGAACATGGGATCTTGACATCTGGGAAGCTTCGACATCATGGAACCAGTGTGATTGCAGATTGATGATCGGAGGATCTTCCGAAGCAGCATCCTTCACTTCCATAGCCGATTGGTCAACCTTGCTGTTCCCAGGAGCATTAACATAATCATCTACCTGGTGCCCTTCCTTGGTGGTAGGACTTGAATTGCCATCTCGACGTTTCAGGATTTGGAATCTGGCCATTACTGAAGATTCAACGTCATCTGCGGGGCCACTAGTACACAACAGAGGAGGATGATCAGGTTCCTTACAAACATCCTCTAGCGCACTTGCTGGCTGGTCAGCCTTGTTCAGATTGGGAATATTTGGAGAATCCGAAGATTTCTCCTTTGTCTCCATATCCAAATAGTTAGTGGATTCATCAGCTCCGATGTTGAGCATATGGAATCTTGCAACAACAGAAGCCTGATCAACAGCTGCATGGCTGGTTGCATATGACAATGGAGAATCTTTCATGAAAAGTTCTGCTTTCTTGAAATCCTTGCCTCCACATGCCAATTTATCAACCTCGTTCAAGTCGATAGAAGCCCCGGAGCTTGCCAACCGCCCTTTATTGAAAGAACTAGCAGAATTTGTGCACGAATCCCGGAGTTTTAAGGTAGAATATCTAGCCATGACATCATCTGTGCTATTTACATTTATGACTGCAGGAGTAGGACCGTTTGCTTCATCAGCTCTTGCTACTTCAGTTTCTTGTGGATCTGGCGGAGAGACCTGGGAGCCTGATCGATCTCCTATAAAGAAATCAATTAGTTGTATAAGTGAAAAAGGAGATATCAGAATATGATAGTACTACTGGTTTACCTGCTCCCCGTTGAGTGTTGAGTTTATCAACTTCCATCTTCTGGCGGAAATAGCGAGCCATATAGTTGACAGAACACAAGGAAGCTTCTGCCTCGAGCCACAGATTTTTATACAACAGAGATTCCGGCTGCAATTCCTTATCGACGGGGAAATTCTCATCAAGGATCTTCTTAATAGCCTGCAGTCAAAAGATATCACAAAAGTTCAGAGCTTCTTCATCATCCTCTGATGATAGTGGTGGAAAGCTCATCAACCACATGCCAGTTACAGGATGAGACTCTAATTAACCTATGACCTGGCACCAGACCATAAAGCAGTGCAATGTTTCCAAACTAAGTCAAAGCTTGATTGGAACGACCGCTTAAAATAATTTTGTGTCAACTGCAAGCCGGAACATGGCTTTGTTTAAAATAATAATAGCCATTGTTAGTTGCCACAAAGTTGGAAAATGATTGTACCTGTGTTGAATTTTCTTGATTTAACATATCAGAAAAACTTCTCGCAAAGATACCATTTGACAATTTTGCATCTTCAGATCCAGACACAATATTATCATTTCCCTTCTGGAACAGTCTATCCTCAACACTACCCTGGAGGCCAATAGCATTACCTTCAGTAACCTGAGACAAAAAACTCTTCCTTTGTTATAATTTAGTCCAAGGAAGTGACAAGTCAAACTAAATATGGTAGCCCTAGTATCAATCCGTCAACGTTTTCACTTTCTTTGAAAAGTTTAAATCTCTTATCTCATGTCTCATGTCTCTCATCGAGCATATTTTACTCCTCTTCTAAACAATATTCTTGGTTGGAAGAAAAGCGCAATAATATCTATGTCTACTGTTTCTATATCCAATCTTCTAAAGTTGTGACGACATTCAATAAGGCAAACAAGGTACCTTGTGAATCTTGGATGGACTGCCAACAACTGAAGCATGCTGGTTTTGAAAAATAAGTGATTCCTTTGTTGTAGCCAGTTTTTCAACATTCTTCAGCACACAAGCATTGAGGTTACTGATTACACCTTTAAGAGCCGCACATTGTTCCTCCTTCAGTTCACATGTTCCATCCAAACAATGAAATAGCAGACCTTCTGAGAGGTTATGCATCTCATCCACCACTGCCGCAAAAATCTTTGACATTGATTCTTGACAATATGGTTCAGTGATCTTAGAGGGAGCATCTTTCACTGAAAACTCAGAATGTGATGCCTGGTCTTTGCAAGTAACAGATGAAAAATGTTCAAGATTAAATTTGTTATTAAGAGCAGCATCTGCTTCTGAAACCTTATGTCCCAAATGTTTCTCAGATGCCTGACTAACTTCTTTATGAGCTTGTCCCCCAATGTTAAGTGCTTCCATACCAGAATCACGCAAACAATTGTCAGACACGGCATTCTCTTTGTTAACCATTTGAAAAGCAATATAAGGATAGACCCCAGAGCAATTACTGTGTTGGAGTTCAGGGTTCACAGCATTATCAGTTCCGTCTCCATTCAACATGATAGCAACTGAAGACCTCTTTCCTGAAGAGGCGAGCATTTCCTGGACACCATTCTCATAACGTAATGTGTTGTCGTTTGCCATTTGTATGGTCACTTTCAAATCATCACTGGCTTCCTGAGTCAGACTATCATGGCCTTGGATACTATTACCGTTACAAACCTCTACTTCTGCCACATTCTGTGTAAAAACAGCGTTGGAAGCTTCCAAAAATGGTGACATGTGAGAAACTGGAGCCCCTCTCCAGCACGGGGAATCCACAGCAGGGTTAAGATGATCAGCATTCTTGGTATAACTTTCAGTAGAACCAGCTATGTTATGCTCATTGACATTCGAGCTGAATTCATCCAGGTTTGCACAGGAAACATGAGATACAGAATTTGCACCAGAGTAAATGTCAAAACCTTCTGAAGAAACACCATTTCTGCCAGGAAGCTCTTCAAATTTTGTTGACAAAAAATCAGCAGCTTTCTGACGTTTCTCTTCCATTTGGAAGCTCGGTTTCGTAGCATCAAAAGGAACTTTGCCTTCAGAGTTCATCAAAGGATGAAACTCCCAAAAGATAGGGGGATTATGGCCGGAAAATTCTTTCCTGTCTTTGTCCCAGCATGATTTCTTGTCGCTATATCTACTAGCATCTTGCAATTGTTCCAAATAAGCAGCTGAAGAAGAGTCTGCGAGACGAAAATTATCACCTGAAGCAGTTTCAGAACCCAAGGGATACTGTTGATGTGGATTGTAGTATGTCCTTTCATGGATTCTTGAATTAAATTCTTCCGAAGATGGCACATGAGGGTATGTTCTTGGTATAGCCGATGCAGAGTCCAAACTCGATGAAGGTGTTGCAGTAAGATCAGCATAGAACTTGGAATAGGTGAGGGCAGGCTTATAATCTGCTTGTACCTCATTGGCAGACTTTGTAAGCTTATGGCTACCCGCAACACCAGCAGAATAGGAACCTCCCTCGTATTTGGGCAAGTCTTTAGGTGAATAAAATCCTGTAATGCAAACACTCACATCATCAACAAGCTCATGTGGCAGAGATATAGAATTGGATAATAAACTTCAGTTGTTCAAGGATTTTGATGTACTAAAGAAAACCAACTTTGCCGATTGCAGAGCTTTCAAGGCGAACTAAATTGATTTCAATGTCTAAATTTAAGGTAGATTCCTGAAAAGAATCTTGCTCTACCAATTATAGAAAGTTCCTTGCATTCAGAAGGAGCTTCAACTTGTGACACAATGTATGCATTTGCAGTAGTCCTTTATGATAAAATAATTCTTCCATTGCAAGCCAACTCAGTCTTAACAAGGAGACATGAGACAAGCAAAAGCATACAATTTAGCAGGAGGACTAATAACACAAAAACCTTCCAATGACTCATGATAAATGACTGAAAAAATCCATAAGATTAAGAATTTAAAATAATAACCTGCATCAAAGATATGGTGTTTATGAAACTAGGGACAGACAACAATAAAGGCTCCTGCAAGCAAGGTTATGGCAGTAACTGCATATGTCACAAACGCTGGAAGCGTACTACTACTATAGTCACAAACAATTGAATATCTGAAAATATAATTACCAAGTTGAGACAGAATAGTAAATCAACGATTGCTGAACACTTTTAGACTACACCTACATAATAGCTAAACTTCACATACATATTTCCAATTTCAGGTGGCAAGTTAAAAGGA
Source organism: Hypericum androsaemum (assembly GCA_963995505.1). NCBI lineage: Eukaryota > Viridiplantae > Streptophyta > Magnoliopsida > Malpighiales > Hypericaceae > Hypericum > Hypericum androsaemum. Next base: position 17,058,575 of record OZ023182.1, read on the forward strand.
CTTCAGATAGATAGATAGATAGATAGATAGAGAGAGAGAGAGAGAGAGAGAGAGAGAGAGAGAGAGGGAGAAAGCGACCTCGATCCACATAATCATTCTTGGCAAAGAAGCTCCCATCACCCACTGCCGATGGCCAATCGACAATCCCCTTCCCCCACATCCCAGACCTGGTAGCATAGTTATCAGAGGAGGGCGCCATTGACGTCACCACATGAGAATTGGACAACAATTCGTACCCAGAACAATTTGTCACCATGGAGACGTCATCATCCAAGGCCGGTGAAACATAAGGTGGGTAATACGGTGGGACCTCAGTACTTTCACCATAGTAAGCACCCCCGGTAGGCACATGGACAGTTGATGACGACGACGACAGTGCACCCAAGTACTTGTACTCGCTGGATGAAGGCAACAACGGGTCACAATCCGGGTGGGGGATGGTAAACGAGCCGGATAATGGGAAGTAGTTATGGGGGTTGTTGGACCAGTCCTGGAAGGAACGGACCATGCTGGTCGGATAAGACGGTTCAGTTAAGTCCACAAGTGGGTTAACCCCTGGTTTAGCAAGAGCAGACCTATCAACCGTGAAGGGTGGAGCTAAAGGCGACAAATTTGAGGAAGAAGAGCCATAACCCATCATTCTTTATCACCAATCTGTATTAAAGAACCAAACTTTGAGTGAAATTAACAAACCCACAAAGTGCCCTAAACCCAAATTAACAGCTACAAGAAAACCCAGATAGTAGAAATTAATATAATTCTATGATATGATCTCACATGGGTTCTCTTCTTATCGATCAAAAGCATACCCAGAACAATAAAATCACCAAAATTAAACAAGGTGAAGAAATCAATTGTGGGGGGAAACAAAAGAGAAGGATTGTGTTACCTGAAGCCGGAGGAATCACGCTAAAGGCTCTCTCTCTCTCTCTCTCTCTCTCTCTTTCTCGTCTCTAAGCAGAAAGAAGTGGTTAAGAGAGAGAGAGACTCCAGTTTTGGTCTTCGTAGCTTGCGTCAATTTTGCTAAATAGCCCCTCGAGTCTTGTAATTTTGTTCTTGGTGGTGGCTGTCGCGTGGGACTCTTTTATTTCTTGCTTGATTTTAATATTTAAGATAAATTACCTTCAGATACATAATTTATATCATAATTACAGACAAGATCTTTACTATTCAATAAATTATTTTACTGTCCTATTCTTTGTAAAAATGTTGGTCTTGAATTTCTGACTCATGTCAATACCTATTTTTTCCTTTTTTTATGTGAAATAATTTGTATACCCTTAAACAAAGAAAAAAATCATCATCTTCTTCAATCTCTCAACTCCAAGAACACCAACTTAAACCCACAAAATAAGAACAGAAGCAACATTTTATAACAGCATCAATGGAGCCAAGAGCTAATGTTAATTACAGCCAAGAGCACCCTAGAAACCCTAGGTAGACGTGGCCTTAACCTGCACCCTCGTCGTCGCTTCTACTGGTTCTGGAGCGAAGAGCCTCATGACTTGGGTGTGGCCGGTGCTACTGTTCTGGAGAGCAATTCTGGGACTGGGTAGCTCTGGAACAAGTTGAGAGACGGCCCCTTTGTTGCCCATCGGAAAGAAGGACTTGATGGTGTGGACGAGGGCGTCGTAGTCTAGCGACAGCGGGAAGAAACCAGAACCCAGGTCGAGGCCCTACAGCCTTCTCCTGACGCCACCGAGATTATCTCAGATGGACATCGACAAGCCAAGCAACAAGGGAAGAACGTCGTCGTCCGCCCCCAATCCTTCGTCCTCGTCCGCGACATCGTTGATACAACTTACTTGATTAGGGTTCCTTGTCTTTGTGTACAATGCAAATGCAATCCCTCCCCTGGACCCATTTTAAGTTTAGCTCTACTGTATTATTATTTCCAATATCCCATTTCGAAACTCATTTAATTTTAGATCTACTTGATACTACTTCCCTTTGTTATCTCTTTCTTTTGTTTGTCCTACTTCTTTTCCTTGTTGAGTTTCTTCTTCTACTTCTGTTAAAACAGTCCTCTAGTGAAGGTGAAACAGCTGCAGATTTCATCTCCAGTTTGATCTCGCAGTTTTTAGTGGATGTTCTTGATTACTGGGTTCGGGTGTTCTCGGATGGAGTTCCTGGGTTATTTTTTTGATATTCTTTAGGTTTAAGAAAATATTTTTTTAAGAGTATAAAAATTATTTCATATGACAAAAAAAATTGAAAAAATGGATGCTAATGTCAGACTGGGATCCGAGACCAATATTTTAACAAAAAATAAAGATGGCAAAATAATTTTTTGAATAAGATGGATCCTACTCGTATTTATGACATAGACCAGGAATTTGAGGATAATTTTTCCTAATGTTTATCTTCTATTTTGCTCCTCTTTTGATTGTTTTAAGACTAAATTACTCGCTGATCCATGGGGTTTCATTACCCTACTTCTAGCGTCACTCGATTTTTAGAAATGATCTTACTGTTCTCGTGTTTACTTTTATTATACTTTCGGGTCCTTCGCTGACATCATCAGCCATTTTATTATTATTATTATATCTTTGAAATGACATTTATACCCTTGTTTCGTCGGCCTAACCCTCCGATCGTCCTCTCTGAGGACTCCGACAACTCCGATCATCTTTTGCGGCAACTCCATTCTTCTTTTCCAACAACCCCGGTCGTCTTATCCAACGACTCCAACAACTCTGGACATTTTCTCCGGGGACTTTGTTTAACCACCATAAATTAGAAGCCTTAAACCCACACCGATTTACATTTTGCTGCTGGGTCTACCACTTTCCATTTCACTGACTTGCCCTAAACCCACAATTAACAAATAGTGGACGATATAATAAAACCAGAACAAAGCATCTACTCTACTCCCAAAAGAGGAACCTAAATTAATTAATTAATTAGTTAAAATCAATAAAATTGCTTTCTATTTACACATGATGCTTTAAATGGTGATTCCCGCTGCCCACGACCACCCATCGACATTCTCAGCCGGCGAGGACAAAAACCCAGTTCAATTTGAACCCAATTCGTCGGCGTTCTCCGCCATTTCCTCGCTTGCGCTCTCCCAATCAAAGTCGTATCTTTCAATACGAACCCAGTTCCCTTTCTCAAAAAAATAGGAACCCAGTTCTTTTTCAACTTCTCCTCGTCTCTTTCCTCAGAAATTTGACTTGTTTCTCTTGAGTGACACTATCATAACCTTTGGTTGCTTTTGTGGGGCTGGATATTGGCCTTCGGTGTATTAGTATTGAGGTACAAAAATAATCTCGGCATTTGATATGGTAAGACCGTCTCCAGTCTTTTGATTAAATAGATTTGGCCTTCGATTGGAATCAAAATAGACCCGGTTGGTTGCCGGTCTCAAGCTTAAGTGATCGGTCTCAATCTTTAGTGATCGGTCTCAAGCTTAAGTGATCGGTCTCAACCCTCAGTGACCGGTCTCAACCTTTAGTGATCGGTCTCAAGCTTAAGTGATCGGTCTCAACCCTCAGTGACCGGTCTCAACCTTAGTGTTCGGTCTCAAGCCTAAGTGACCGGTCTCAAGGTTCAGTGACCGGTCTCAAATGTTCCTCGAATTTCACATGCCTTTTGGAGTGGGTTGGCTCTTGTTCACCTTTGGTTAGGCCATCGCTCACTTAAGCCGGCCTTCACTCGCTCTTTGGTAGGCCGGTACTCGCTGGTCTCTCACCATCGATCTTTAGTAGATCGGCCATTTCTTTTGACTCGGATATCGGATTGAAGTGATTCTTTCAGCCATGGAAAAGATAAGATAAAGACCTACAATTTTGTTGTTTATGAATTTTTCAGATTCAGAGCAGAAGAAGACCTAAAATCTATTTCAAGCCGAGTATGCATCGAGGAGGCAGATTCTTCCACCTCCAAGAGGGTAGACATATGGCTTCATTTCTAAAGGGGTAGGCAGATTTCTCCACTTCCAAGTGGGTAGGCAGATTGCTCCACCTAAAATGAGGTAGTCGGATTGTCCCACCTCATGGTCTTACTCGTCCGCCCACCTTGCTTGTTGTTGGTCGCGTTTGTCCGCCCACTTAAGCCATCTGCCCATGCTAGCATCCGACCTTACTTGAAGCATCCGCCTATCATTGTTGGAGCTCAAAAATGACTTCAAGGTTCGGGGATAGTCTCGGGTTCATTCGGACTGGGACATTTTGGTGTCGTTCATGTGTTCGACCGTTCGCCCATTTGGTCGTTCGCTTGTTCGACCATCTGTTCGGTCATCCGGTTACCTAGTCGTCCGACCGCCTTCATGGATCTGCCCGAGTTGTTGTCGTTCGCCCGGGTTATTATCGTTCGCCCGAGTTATTATCGTCCGCCTGCGATGCACGTCTGCCCGAGTTGTCATCTGCCCGCATTGTACTTTTACTTTCATTGTCATCCACCCGGGTGCAAGGATTTGTCTTCTCCTTGGTTGTCCGCTCGAGTGTGTTTATTCACTCACTTATTCTAATTTTCCTATTGCTCGGTCGTATGCTTAGCTTGCTTCTCGGTCGTTTGGTTGGTTGTATGTGCTTGCTCGGCCTCACTCGTCCGTCTAGCCCGTTCGTCTATTGATCTGCCTTGGATATGTCCAGCCTATTGGAATCCATTTGGGACAAGCACCTGGGCCGGAACACGGGACCCGGATGCTTTTAAAGTTTTTTTTTATACTAGGTCAGGATGAGATCTTCCTATTTTGGAGCCGGATTCTCTGGTATTCGATCACAGCTTGGAATTTTCTTGTTTGTGTCGGATTCTTCAATATTTGGTTGAGGCCTGGAATGTTCTTATTTAGGCCGGGTTTGCATGGTCGTCACGGCTTGGATATTCCTATTCGTGACAGGATCTGTTCATTTGAGGAAGACGACTTGGGTTTTCCTATTTTAAGACGGGTTGAGAATTGAGATGGAAACAATCTACTTATTCGGGACGGATTTCCTTGCCTTAGGGAGTCGATTTAGTTTTTCCTATTCTAAGCCGGGTTGAATGGAAAGTGGCTTAATAAAAATTTTCTATCTTTGAGGCTGGGGCTAGGTCGAAGGCGTCTATATAAAGAGGGCTTGGCGAAGGAGAAGGACATCACAATACAATTGTTACTCTTTATCTTTTCCTTAGTTTAGTCCGTAGCTCGTAGCTCTTTTTTTTTCTTTCGTTAGACCAACCTTGGGATGATCTCTCTGAATCCGTCTCGGGTTTACTTGACGTTCTTGTACCCCTTTTTCCTGTAATAACTAGTGACTGGAAGTCGGTACGGCGTCGACAGGCCTAGGCATTGAGAAAGTTTTCGGTGTTGTTGACGATCGTCGGTGCGGCCGAGGAAAGGAGAGATGAATTTATTTATTATTTAATTATTTTTTGGAGAAATTATTTTCAAGTCTCTCGTGTTTGCTAAATACATGTAAAAGTCTTCCGTGTTTGAAAAATGATCATATTGTCCCTCTTGTTTGATTTTATTATACTTTCGGGTCCCTGACTGATGTCATCTCCAAATTTTTTCATTTTTGCCATGAAAATGATGGAAATACCCTTTAAAAATAAAAAAGCTCATCTTCTTTCTCGCTCCTCTTTTTCTTCCCTGTGAACAAGATCAACTTCTTCCCCAACGGTGGTGACCATGGCTGCCAAAATCGAACTTCAACCCGAAGATAGAGGAAATTGAGCAACCCTCCCCCTCCCTCCAAAATCCCTACCCATCCCTATCTTTGGGTAGAAACAAGCCCAGTCCAGAGAAGCACAAAAGCCCAATCAGAAAAGCATAAAGAAAGGGAGAAGGGTGGTGGAGAGCAGAAGCATCAAAATATGGACTTCGGCGAGGACTTCGACCACCACGTCATACCTTCTACTGCCCCTCCAACATCCTCCTTCTCCATATCATTTTGCTCTTCTCCTTTTCCTTTTCTTCAAGTTTCTACATTTTGATTGTTATTGTTGAAGTGGTAGTGGGGATTTTCTTTAACCTTGGCAGGGGTTGCACAAAAGGGCTCGAAAGCTGAGCCGAGGCAGAACCTGAGGTTCCTGAAGAGTGGAGAAGATGAATCGATACCAGAGAGTAGAGAAGCCACGCGCGGAGAAGCTGATAGATGGATCAATACCAATTTTTTAGGGTTCTTACAGGATTAGAAATTTCCCCAATTTTGTTTGTGTTTAATTAGGGTTCGTCTTTAGATTTCGGTGGTCCTCAAAGAGTCGATTTGAGTGTTGAAGCTGATACCAGTATTGGTCCTCAATTGAACTCAGTCGCCGCCGCCAGAAGTAAGAGTCGAGATGATGTCAACTATTTTTTTGTTCTAAAGATAATTTTATCATTTCAATGACAAAAAAGAAAAAAAATAGATATCGTGAGTGAGGGACCCGAAAGTATAATAAAAGCAAATCAGATGGACAACAGGATCGTTTTCAAACAGGGGAGACTTTTGAGTATATTTAAGCAAACACGAGGGAACTTGAGAGTGATTTTCCCTTAATTTTTTATAAGAATTTTTTTTTTAATGTAAATTTTTACACCACGTCAAGGCTTGAACCTTGGATCTCCTTAAAATTTACAATGTCTTATGCCTCTAGGCTACATGCCCTTTGGCTTTTTTATAAAGATATATAAGTTATTTACGTGAAGTTCAGCAGTGGAGGACCCGAGAGTATAATAAACTTAAAACTAAACATGAAAAATGGCAAGATCATTTCTGGAAATCGAGGGATGCTAGAGATAGGACGATGAAACTCCATGAATCTAAGAGTAATTTACCTTTTTCAAACTTCCAGTAGAGGTAGTTTATCTCGAAAATGTTCGTAGACCTTAGTTTTGTTCACAATCGAGTACACAAAAAATAATATGAACATAAATATCTTATATATGTTTTCAATATAGGGATAAAACTTGAGGAATCTAACCGCTAGAGTTCAATTTGTACTGTAACAAATTTATTTATATAAAATATTATCTTTGATTTTTTTTCAATTTGAGAATTAATTACAGCTATTTAATATTAATATGAACTCGGTGGTGCAAATCCGTTATGATTTGGTCAAGAATTTTGTCTGAGGAGCCGAAATTTTCATTTCCTTCGACTGAAACTTATACATGTATACAGACAAAAAAAATTATATGTATATTACACATCTAATAGAGTTTTTTTTACTGTACTCAACTCTAAATACCATAATTAAAAAATAGTCCTAGCCTTATCACAATACATGGGATTAAGTTGGATTCTGCGTCATATAAGAGTAGTAACGGTCATCACAGTAATGAATCAGAGAGATCTTCAATTAAGAAGTTGCATTACAGATATAATATTTATTTACGATGTAATTATATTTTTATTTTTGTATTTATATAGTACCCCATTTGCAAAAAAAAATACATGAGATTACGCAAGCCTACCCTTCATTTTAATCTTCTTTTTTCTGTCAAGATTTGGCCTCCCTATATTTGTCCAAATAATGACACATTTGTGTTGTTATTTGGTGAATTTGTGTATGGCATTATCTAATATTGTGATGGCGGAAAAGAATTTTATACTTGTAGTGCTAACAACATTATTTTTTCATTTCCTGTTATAATTTTTTCCAATAAATTTTACCAAGTCAAGAGTTTGAAGAGACAACTATGAGATTGCGAATTGTTCTTCGGCCGTAAAAATTATAATAAAATTTACCTCTTAAAAAAACCTATCCTTCTATGCTTATTATTGAAATAAATATTAGTAAATAATGGTTTAATACGAGTATGCAAATATAGATCGTAAGCATATAAAGAGAAGAGTTTAGAGGTATGCTCACAATCACACTTGTGAGTAAGTGTGTACAACCGTCTTCTTCGAGCTAGGGATTTCGGATGCAATCCTGGACGAGGCCACAGTTTTACCGTGTGCCCTTAAACTCTTATTACCCGCCTATATGCTTCAGGCCTCCGTGGGTAAGAGAGTTCCCAAGGTACAACGCCCAACCTCGTGTACAAAGGAAGCACTTTCGTACACCTTTCGAACCTTTCGTAGCCTTAGAACTCCGACACAAATGAAAGTGAGAAATGCTATGCTATGGAGGGAGAAGTAGAGAGCTCAAGGAAGAGTGTGAGCTGGGATGATTTGGAATGAAGGAGGTGGGCTCCTTTTATAGGCAGCCTTGGACCTCCAACAGCCAAATTCGGATTTAATAGGGCCATTAACCCACCCATTAAATGGGCTGTTACAAGACCCATAAAACCCCCATATTCATTAGGCTGTTATCCCATTTATTGGTTTGAATTTAAATTCGAAATTTAAATTCAAAGCCACCTGGAAGGTGAAGAAGGTTCCAGAGTGTGGGCTTGTCCAAACGGAAGTCCAAGAAGCCCAGAGGACTTTTTGGGCCTAGGATCGCTACAACAAGTCCGGCCCAGTTCTAAAAAGATAAGGCCCTGGAACCTGGAACAATTCCCACAAACCCACAATCCCGCAACCCGCACCCGCACCCGCACCCGAGCCCGAGCCCGAGCCCGAGCCCGAGCCCGAGCCCGAGCCCGAGCCCGAGCCCGGCCCGGCCCGGTCCGGGTCGGGACGGGGCGGGGCGGGGCGCGTGCGCGTGCGTGCGTGCCGAGCCGAGCCGAGCCGGACGGACGGACGGACGGACGGCGCGAGAAGCCTCTCCCTTCTCCACCAGTTTACCCATGCTAGACTTCTAGTCCCTTATAAACTTGTCTCAGCATGGTGCGCTAACCAATGTGGGATTGTGCTTATTTTAATAACAACCATACCACTTTAAAGCCAATTTTTATTCACCCCGAGAATTGGATTTTCGCAAGTGTTATACATCGTTACGAAGCTCTATCAACGAGCTTCGTATTGACCTCACAAACACCCAAAATCAATTGGTGTGACCTTCAATTAAATTAGCTCAAAGTTGCCCACTAATTACTTAGTTATTATATTTAATTAGGATTCTCCCTCTAATTAAATATTTGGGCCAAAGCCCAATACACTCACTTGTATTGGGCCATCTCTTCCTTGGTTAATAAACCAATTCTCCAACAATCCCCCACATGAATGCAAATTGGCTTATATATAATATGAGCCTACCAATGCTACATGCAACTTGGAGTTCTGCGAGAATTTGTTGCATCAGGAACGGTGGTTGAAAGCCTTGAACCTTCCTTAGTGAAATACCTTCGGATATACTTACCAACCAGTGGACGCGATGCCTTGAACTGTTCGGCGTTTCATGTATACCAAGACAAAGGTACTCACACAACTCCTTCTCAAACCACTACTTGGTTCTTTCGTTGTTGTCCATTTTGGCCCTGGACTGCCTTGGAAACATCATCGAATGCTCTAGAGATTTAGCCCTTAACTCATCTCATAGAAGCGGCCCCTTCACATTCGATATAGGTGATCTCTTATAAGGAGTATCCTGCCATACCCCACTTATATATATACTCGAAGTATAAGGATCATTAAAAGCTTAAAGCTTAACCTTCACATGGACAGGTCTATCACTCTTCCATCACAGGAATGGGCAAGGAACTCAATTTCTCGAGTGCTTTGTTCGACCCTAGCCTCACAATTCGGTTGTCCCTTTGAACCTGCAGATCAGGATTTACGATCCAGGTTGGGTTGCCATCATGGGTTTAGGTCATTTCGTGGGCTTTAATCCCATTCCCCTCGATGATACCTCAACTTGGTCTCTCGTTAGACCCTTAGTTAATGGATCCGCGATGTTCTCTTTTGACTTTACATAGTCTAAAGATATCACACCCATTCTCAATAACGTTCTCACGGATTTATGTCTACGACGTATGTGTCTAGACTTTCCATTATACACATTATTTTGTGCTCTTCCAATAGCTGATTGACTATCACAGTGCACGCTAATGGGAGGCACTGGTTTTGACCACATCGGAATGTCCTCCAAGAAACTTCGGAGCCAATCCGCCTCTTCAGCTGCAAGATCCAACGCTCTGAATTCTGATTCCATAGTTGATCTAGCAATGCAAGTTTGTTTGCATGATCTCCACGAGACCGCTGCTCCTCCAAATGTAAATATGTATCCGCTAGTGGATTTTATATTCTTGGAGTCCGAGATCCAGTTCGCGTCTGAATACCCTTCCAGAACGGCTGGATGTCTCGTATAGTGTAATCCAAAGTTAGCAGTGTACCTTAGATATCTAAGGACTCTAACTATCGCTTTCCAATGTTCATAATTGGGATTACTCGTATATCTCGATAATCTGTTAACCGAGTTTGCAATATCTGGTCTAGTACAGTCCATGAGGTACATTAGACTGCCTATAACTCTAGAATATTCTAGTTGTCTCACACTCTCTCCGCGATTCTTGCAGAGACTCGACACCACTTCCATAGGAGTTCTCGCAATTACATTGCTATCCTTATCGAATTTGTCAAGTATCTTTTCGACATAGTGACCTTGGGAAAGCGCGTAACCTTCTGAAGTCTTAGTGATTTTCATCCCAAGTATTACATCAGCTTGTCCCAAGTCTTTCATATCGAAATTTTGTGACAACATTTTCTTGGTAATTTTGATATTATCATTATTACCCACGATCAACATGTCATCTACGTAGAGACAAACTATCACATAGTCGTTATCATCTCCTTTCACGTAGACACATTTATCACATTGGTTTATCTGAAACCCGTTAGATAGCATTACACTATCAAACTTTTCGTGCCATTGTTTAGGTGCTTGTTTTAGTCCATACAAGGATTTTACAAGTTTACACACCTTATGTTCTTTACCTGAAACCACAAACCCTTCGGGTTGCTCCATGTAAATCTCCTCTTCCAAATCTCCATTAAGGAAGGCCGTCTTCACATCCATTTGATGGATCTCTAGGTTAAACAAAGCTGCCAAGGCTATGACTAACCTAATAGACGTTTTCCTGGAGACAGGAGCATATGTGTCAAAATAATCAACACCCTCAGTTTGCTTGTAGCCTTTAACAACAAGTCTCGCCTTGTACTTATCCACTGTACCATCAGGCTTCATCTTCTTTTTGAAGATCCACTTATGGCCTAGTGGTTTACTACCCGGAGGTAGATCTACTAGTTCCCAAGTGTGATTATGTAAGATAGACTCTATCTCACTATTCACCGCTTCCTTCCAAAGAGCAGAGTCTGTAGAAGACATTGCTTCTTTGTAGGTTACTGGATCCTTTTCTAACAGATATGTTAGGAAATCTGATCCGAAAGACTTTTCTTTTCTAGCCCTTTTCCCACGCCTAGGCTCTTCAACTTCATCTTGAGGTTTCTCTCCCCCCACAATGCTTCCACTTTGGTCAACTTGACGGTCAACACCAGTTCGAGCTTTGTGAGGAAAGGTTTCCTCAAAGAATGAAGCATCCCTAGCTTCTATGATAGTATTTACGTGGATATCAGAGTTATCTGACTTGTGTACCAAGAATCGATAAGCAGCACTATCTTGTGCATAACCGATAAACACACAATCCACCGTCTTGGGTCCTATCCTTGTCCTTTTAGGAGGTGGAATCGGAACCTTAGCAAGACATCCCCAAACTCTTAGGAACTTATAGCTAGGCGCATGACCTTTCCATAATTCGTAAGGTGTTTTAGCCAACTTTTTATGTGGTACCCTGTTGAGCACATAGTTGGCCGAAAGCACCGCTTCCCCCCACAAATTCCTTGGTAATCCGGAACTGATAAGCATCGCATTCATCATTTCCTTAAGCGTCCTATTCTTCCTTTCCGCAATTCCATTTTGCTCGGGAGAATAAGGCGCCGTGGTTTGATGAATGATTCCATTCTCGGCACAAACTTGTGCAAATGGAGATTCATATTCACCACCTCGGTCACTTCGAAGATTTTTGATCTTCTTGCCAAGTTGGTTCTCAACTTCATTCTTATAGTGAATGAACATGTCTATTGCTTCGTCTTTACTTCTCATCAAGTAGACATAGCAATACCTCGTACAATCATCGATAAAAGTTATAAAATAATTTTTACCGCCACGCGTTTGTACGTATTTTAAATCACATACATCGGTGTGGATTAAATCCAACGGTTCCGTCCTTCGCTCAATCGAGTGGGAAGATGCTTTGGCGTACTTGGCCTCAACACAAGTCTCGCACTTATGTTTGTGATCGATGTTAAACTTTGGTAGTAGGTTAAGTGATATTAGCCTTTGCAAAGACTTATAGTTCACATGACCCAGTCTACCATGCCACAAATATGACGAATCCCGAGAATAAGCAACCTTCACTTTCTCATTGGCCTTATCGGCAACATTCATTACATTATTGCTCGTGCTAGCCTTATTGGCGGCACCCACATCAATCTTATCACTAGACTTTGCCTTGGGAGCTAAAGTCATTACACTCATCTTAAAAAGATTGTTGGTCAAGTAACCCTTGCCAACGAACATCCCTCCCTTGGACATGATGACCTTGTCGGACTCGAACACAAGCCGAAAGCCCCTCTTGTTGAGCACCACTCCGGAGATAAGATTCTTTCGAATCTCGGGCACATGCAGCACATCAGTCAAGGTCAGCTCCTTGCCCGAGGTCATCTTCAGCATGACCGTCCCCTTGCCTTCAACCTTCGAGACTGCAGAATTTCCCATGTAGCAGTTTTCATCATCGACCGGTTGATAGGTCTTGAACATCCATTTGTTGGCACAAATGTGGCGGGTAGCCCCCGTGTCCACCCACCATTCCTTCGAGTTCCCACCCACGAGGTTCACCTCGGACACAACGGCCGTGAGGTGCATCTCATCGAGGTCGGAGCTCAAGCTAGCCTCCGCAATGTTAGCATTGGCGGGCTTCTTCTTCTTGCCCTTGCTTGGTCCTGCCGTCTTCTTACCCTCCGCGGCTAGACGTTTGTAGCAATCTTTGGCACGATGGCCGGTCTTGTTGCAAACAAAGCAGGCACCAGTAAAGCTCTTGTTCTGAGCATCTCCCTTGGTGTCATTTGAGCGTTTCCGCTTGTTCCCACGGGAGCTCCCCCCGGTCTCGACCACATTGGCCTTAGCAACCATGCCACTTGGTTTCTTATCAACCTTTCGGTTGTCTTGCTCGATGCGCAACCTTCGGATAAGGTCCTCGAGAGTCATCTTCTTCCTCTTGTGCTTGAGGTACATCTTGAAGTCCTTCCAAGATGGTGGTAATTTCTCAATTACCATCGCCACTTGGAGGGCATCATTGATGGCCATTTCCTCCGTTGCAAGATCATGAAAGATCAATTGCAACTCTTCGCATTGTTCCACAACGCTCTTTCCATCGACCATCCGATAGTCGTGGAAGCGCCCGGCCACAAATTTCTTTGCACCGGCGTCGTCAACTTTATATTTGTGCTCCAACGATTCCCAAAGATCCTTAGACGTTTCTTTGGTATAGTAGACGCCGTAAAGCGAATCGTCGAGAGAACCCAATATATAGTTGCGACATAGGTAATCTTCATGTACCCATGCGCTGTGGATCGCAGTTTGATGCGGATCACTCACATTCTCTTTGGGTTTCTCTTCCTTGACATACCGGCTAAAATTCAAGGCGGTCAAGTAGAACAACATTTTTTGTTGCCATCTCTTGAAATTTCCACTTTTGAACTTTTCCGGTTTCTCAAGATGAGAATACGGCAGTGGCATTGGGTGTCTATGACCCGGCATCACGGCCTCAGCGCCGCTAGCCCTCACAACAGGAACCTCCTCGTTCAAGTTGTCATTTTCGGTGTTTGTCGCACCGGAGTTGTTAAGCGGGGGAGAGTTGTTATCAGCCATCTAAAAAATATCACCAATACACGCGCGTAAGTAATGGGTTTTATCGAACAGAAAAACCCAACAATATCTTAAAGATTATAATAGTTGTAGTACTAGAGCCGAATACTGATCAACCGGATACTAACACTTTTATGCAGAGAGAAGCAATATAAAATTGAACGTGACACGAATAATTATACTAATTAATTATTTCCCTTTTGTTCCGTTGCAGGATGCTATTTAAGTCCAAATTAATTTATGCCGATTTACTATACTCCACAAAACACTATTAATAGAATGAACGAAAGCAAGATTCAATCATGAAAGGGTTAGTTGTCCAAAAACTATTAAATTAATGAACTTCTTATTCTTTCACAGAAACAGATTAACGCACCAACTTATTGTAATGAACTACTGTCTCATCAATTTTATTTTTTTCCACTACAAAAACAAGTGATAGTTACGAAAATAATAGTACGTTAAGTTAGGCCAATTTAAGGTTCTGTGCGCAGCGACTTTGCAAATAAACCGACGAGAGCAGATTACAGATTCCTGAATTCGACAATAGCGATAGTTGTTCACGATTAAGAAACCACTATACTAATATCATAAGAGTTTAAGATTATTGAAATAAATATTAGTAAATAATGGTTTAATACGAGTATGCAAATATAGATCGTAAGCATATAAAGAGAAGAGTTTAGAGGTATGCTCACAATCACACTTGTGAGTAAGTGTGTACAACCGTCTTCTTCGAGCTAGGGATTTCGGATGCAATCCTGGACGAGGCCACAGTTTTACCGTGTGCCCTTAAACTCTTATTACCCGCCTATATGCTTCAGGCCTCCGTGGGTAAGAGAGTTCCCAAGGTACAACGCCCAACCTCGTGTACAAAGGAAGCACTTTCGTACACCTTTCGAACCTTTCGTAGCCTTAGAACTCCGACACAAATGAAAGTGAGAAATGCTATGCTATGGAGGGAGAAGTAGAGAGCTCAAGGAAGAGTGTGAGCTGGGATGATTTGGAATGAAGGAGGTGGGCTCCTTTTATAGGCAGCCTTGGACCTCCAACAGCCAAATTCGGATTTAATAGGGCCATTAACCCACCCATTAAATGGGCTGTTACAAGACCCATAAAACCCCCATATTCATTAGGCTGTTATCCCATTTATTGGTTTGAATTTAAATTCGAAATTTAAATTCAAAGCCACCTGGAAGGTGAAGAAGGTTCCAGAGTGTGGGCTTGTCCAAACGGAAGTCCAAGAAGCCCAGAGGACTTTTTGGGCCTAGGATCGCTACAACAAGTCCGGCCCAGTTCTAAAAAGATAAGGCCCTGGAACCTGGAACAATTCCCACAAACCCACAATCCCGCAACCCGCACCCGCACCCGCACCCGAGCCCGAGCCCGAGCCCGAGCCCGAGCCCGAGCCCGAGCCCGAGCCCGGCCCGGCCCGGTCCGGGTCGGGACGGGGCGGGGCGGGGCGCGTGCGCGTGCGTGCGTGCCGAGCCGAGCCGAGCCGGACGGACGGACGGACGGACGGCGCGAGAAGCCTCTCCCTTCTCCACCAGTTTACCCATGCTAGACTTCTAGTCCCTTATAAACTTGTCTCAGCATGGTGCGCTAACCAATGTGGGATTGTGCTTATTTTAATAACAACCATACCACTTTAAAGCCAATTTTTATTCACCCCGAGAATTGGATTTTCGCAAGTGTTATACATCGTTACGAAGCTCTATCAACGAGCTTCGTATTGACCTCACAAACACCCAAAATCAATTGGTGTGACCTTCAATTAAATTAGCTCAAAGTTGCCCACTAATTACTTAGTTATTATATTTAATTAGGATTCTCCCTCTAATTAAATATTTGGGCCAAAGCCCAATACACTCACTTGTATTGGGCCATCTCTTCCTTGGTTAATAAACCAATTCTCCAACAATCCCCCACATGAATGCAAATTGGCTTATATATAATATGAGCCTACCAATGCTACATGCAACTTGGAGTTCTGCGAGAATTTGTTGCATCAGGAACGGTGGTTGAAAGCCTTGAACCTTCCTTAGTGAAATACCTTCGGATATACTTACCAACCAGTGGACGCGATGCCTTGAACTGTTCGGCGTTTCATGTATACCAAGACAAAGGTACTCACACAACTCCTTCTCAAACCACTACTTGGTTCTTTCGTTGTTGTCCATTTTGGCCCTGGACTGCCTTGGAAACATCATCGAATGCTCTAGAGATTTAGCCCTTAACTCATCTCATAGAAGCGGCCCCTTCACATTCGATATAGGTGATCTCTTATAAGGAGTATCCTGCCATACCCCACTTATATATATACTCGAAGTATAAGGATCATTAAAAGCTTAAAGCTTAACCTTCACATGGACAGGTCTATCACTCTTCCATCACAGGAATGGGCAAGGAACTCAATTTCTCGAGTGCTTTGTTCGACCCTAGCCTCACAATTCGGTTGTCCCTTTGAACCTGCAGATCAGGATTTACGATCCAGGTTGGGTTGCCATCATGGGTTTAGGTCATTTCGTGGGCTTTAATCCCATTCCCCTCGATGATACCTCAACTTGGTCTCTCGTTAGACCCTTAGTTAATGGATCCGCGATGTTCTCTTTTGACTTTACATAGTCTAAAGATATCACACCCATTCTCAATAACGTTCTCACGGATTTATGTCTACGACGTATGTGTCTAGACTTTCCATTATACACATTATTTTGTGCTCTTCCAATAGCTGATTGACTATCACAGTGCACGCTAATGGGAGGCACTGGTTTTGACCACATCGGAATGTCCTCCAAGAAACTTCGGAGCCAATCCGCCTCTTCAGCTGCAAGATCCAACGCTCTGAATTCTGATTCCATAGTTGATCTAGCAATGCAAGTTTGTTTGCATGATCTCCACGAGACCGCTGCTCCTCCAAATGTAAATATGTATCCGCTAGTGGATTTTATATTCTTGGAGTCCGAGATCCAGTTCGCGTCTGAATACCCTTCCAGAACGGCTGGATGTCTCGTATAGTGTAATCCAAAGTTAGCAGTGTACCTTAGATATCTAAGGACTCTAACTATCGCTTTCCAATGTTCATAATTGGGATTACTCGTATATCTCGATAATCTGTTAACCGAGTTTGCAATATCTGGTCTAGTACAGTCCATGAGGTACATTAGACTGCCTATAACTCTAGAATATTCTAGTTGTCTCACACTCTCTCCGCGATTCTTGCAGAGACTCGACACCACTTCCATAGGAGTTCTCGCAATTACATTGCTATCCTTATCGAATTTGTCAAGTATCTTTTCGACATAGTGACCTTGGGAAAGCGCGTAACCTTCTGAAGTCTTAGTGATTTTCATCCCAAGTATTACATCAGCTTGTCCCAAGTCTTTCATATCGAAATTTTGTGACAACATTTTCTTGGTAATTTTGATATTATCATTATTACCCACGATCAACATGTCATCTACGTAGAGACAAACTATCACATAGTCGTTATCATCTCCTTTCACGTAGACACATTTATCACATTGGTTTATCTGAAACCCGTTAGATAGCATTACACTATCAAACTTTTCGTGCCATTGTTTAGGTGCTTGTTTTAGTCCATACAAGGATTTTACAAGTTTACACACCTTATGTTCTTTACCTGAAACCACAAACCCTTCGGGTTGCTCCATGTAAATCTCCTCTTCCAAATCTCCATTAAGGAAGGCCGTCTTCACATCCATTTGATGGATCTCTAGGTTAAACAAAGCTGCCAAGGCTATGACTAACCTAATAGACGTTTTCCTGGAGACAGGAGCATATGTGTCAAAATAATCAACACCCTCAGTTTGCTTGTAGCCTTTAACAACAAGTCTCGCCTTGTACTTATCCACTGTACCATCAGGCTTCATCTTCTTTTTGAAGATCCACTTATGGCCTAGTGGTTTACTACCCGGAGGTAGATCTACTAGTTCCCAAGTGTGATTATGTAAGATAGACTCTATCTCACTATTCACCGCTTCCTTCCAAAGAGCAGAGTCTGTAGAAGACATTGCTTCTTTGTAGGTTACTGGATCCTTTTCTAACAGATATGTTAGGAAATCTGATCCGAAAGACTTTTCTTTTCTAGCCCTTTTCCCACGCCTAGGCTCTTCAACTTCATCTTGAGGTTTCTCTCCCCCCACAATGCTTCCACTTTGGTCAACTTGACGGTCAACACCAGTTCGAGCTTTGTGAGGAAAGGTTTCCTCAAAGAATGAAGCATCCCTAGCTTCTATGATAGTATTTACGTGGATATCAGAGTTATCTGACTTGTGTACCAAGAATCGATAAGCAGCACTATCTTGTGCATAACCGATAAACACACAATCCACCGTCTTGGGTCCTATCCTTGTCCTTTTAGGAGGTGGAATCGGAACCTTAGCAAGACATCCCCAAACTCTTAGGAACTTATAGCTAGGCGCATGACCTTTCCATAATTCGTAAGGTGTTTTAGCCAACTTTTTATGTGGTACCCTGTTGAGCACATAGTTGGCCGAAAGCACCGCTTCCCCCCACAAATTCCTTGGTAATCCGGAACTGATAAGCATCGCATTCATCATTTCCTTAAGCGTCCTATTCTTCCTTTCCGCAATTCCATTTTGCTCGGGAGAATAAGGCGCCGTGGTTTGATGAATGATTCCATTCTCGGCACAAACTTGTGCAAATGGAGATTCATATTCACCACCTCGGTCACTTCGAAGATTTTTGATCTTCTTGCCAAGTTGGTTCTCAACTTCATTCTTATAGTGAATGAACATGTCTATTGCTTCGTCTTTACTTCTCATCAAGTAGACATAGCAATACCTCGTACAATCATCGATAAAAGTTATAAAATAATTTTTACCGCCACGCGTTTGTACGTATTTTAAATCACATACATCGGTGTGGATTAAATCCAACGGTTCCGTCCTTCGCTCAATCGAGTGGGAAGATGCTTTGGCGTACTTGGCCTCAACACAAGTCTCGCACTTATGTTTGTGATCGATGTTAAACTTTGGTAGTAGGTTAAGTGATATTAGCCTTTGCAAAGACTTATAGTTCACATGACCCAGTCTACCATGCCACAAATATGACGAATCCCGAGAATAAGCAACCTTCACTTTCTCATTGGCCTTATCGGCAACATTCATTACATTATTGCTCGTGCTAGCCTTATTGGCGGCACCCACATCAATCTTATCACTAGACTTTGCCTTGGGAGCTAAAGTCATTACACTCATCTTAAAAAGATTGTTGGTCAAGTAACCCTTGCCAACGAACATCCCTCCCTTGGACATGATGACCTTGTCGGACTCGAACACAAGCCGAAAGCCCCTCTTGTTGAGCACCACTCCGGAGATAAGATTCTTTCGAATCTCGGGCACATGCAGCACATCAGTCAAGGTCAGCTCCTTGCCCGAGGTCATCTTCAGCATGACCGTCCCCTTGCCTTCAACCTTCGAGACTGCAGAATTTCCCATGTAGCAGTTTTCATCATCGACCGGTTGATAGGTCTTGAACATCCATTTGTTGGCACAAATGTGGCGGGTAGCCCCCGTGTCCACCCACCATTCCTTCGAGTTCCCACCCACGAGGTTCACCTCGGACACAACGGCCGTGAGGTGCATCTCATCGAGGTCGGAGCTCAAGCTAGCCTCCGCAATGTTAGCATTGGCGGGCTTCTTCTTCTTGCCCTTGCTTGGTCCTGCCGTCTTCTTACCCTCCGCGGCTAGACGTTTGTAGCAATCTTTGGCACGATGGCCGGTCTTGTTGCAAACAAAGCAGGCACCAGTAAAGCTCTTGTTCTGAGCATCTCCCTTGGTGTCATTTGAGCGTTTCCGCTTGTTCCCACGGGAGCTCCCCCCGGTCTCGACCACATTGGCCTTAGCAACCATGCCACTTGGTTTCTTATCAACCTTTCGGTTGTCTTGCTCGATGCGCAACCTTCGGATAAGGTCCTCGAGAGTCATCTTCTTCCTCTTGTGCTTGAGGTACATCTTGAAGTCCTTCCAAGATGGTGGTAATTTCTCAATTACCATCGCCACTTGGAGGGCATCATTGATGGCCATTTCCTCCGTTGCAAGATAATGAAAGATCAATTGCAACTCTTCGCATTGTTCCACAACGCTCTTTCCATCGACCATCCGATAGTCGTGGAAGCGCCCGGCCACAAATTTCTTTGCACCGGCGTCGTCAACTTTATATTTGTGCTCCAACGATTCCCAAAGATCCTTAGACGTTTCTTTGGTATAGTAGACGCCGTAAAGCGAATCGTCGAGAGAACCCAATATATAGTTGCGACATAGGTAATCTTCATGTACCCATGCGCTGTGGATCGCAGTTTGATGCGGATCACTCACATTCTCTTTGGGTTTCTCTTCCTTGACATACCGGCTAAAATTCAAGGCGGTCAAGTAGAACAACATTTTTTGTTGCCATCTCTTGAAATTTCCACTTTTGAACTTTTCCGGTTTCTCAAGATGAGAATACGGCAGTGGCATTGGGTGTCTATGACCCGGCATCACGGCCTCAGCGCCGCTAGCCCTCACAACAGGAACCTCCTCGTTCAAGTTGTCATTTTCGGTGTTTGTCGCACCGGAGTTGTTAAGCGGGGGAGAGTTGTTATCAGCCATCTAAAAAATATCACCAATACACGCGCGTAAGTAATGGGTTTTATCGAACAGAAAAACCCAACAATATCTTAAAGATTATAATAGTTGTAGTACTAGAGCCGAATACTGATCAACCGGATACTAACACTTTTATGCAGAGAGAAGCAATATAAAATTGAACGTGACACGAATAATTATACTAATTAATTATTTCCCTTCTGTTCCGTTGCAGGATGCTATTTAAGTCCAAATTAATTTATGCCGATTTACTATACTCCACAAAACACTATTAATAGAATGAACGAAAGCAAGATTCAATCATGAAAGGGTTAGTTGTCCAAAAACTATTAAATTAATGAACTTCTTATTCTTTCACAGAAACAGATTAACGCACCAACTTATTGTAATGAACTACTGTCTCATCAATTTTATTTTTTTCCACTACAAAAACAAGTGATAGTTACGAAAATAATAGTACGTTAAGTTAGGCCAATTTAAGGTTCTGTGCGCAGCGACTTTGCAAATAAACCGACGAGAGCAGATTACAGATTCCTGAATTCGACAATAGCGATAGTTGTTCACGATTAAGAAACCACTATACTAATATCATAAGAGTTTAAGATTATTGAAATAAATATTAGTAAATAATGGTTTAATACGAGTATGCAAATATAGATCGTAAGCATATAAAGAGAAGAGTTTAGAGGTATGCTCACAATCACACTTGTGAGTAAGTGTGTACAACCGTCTTCTTCGAGCTAGGGATTTCGGATGCAATCCTGGACGAGGCCACAGTTTTACCGTGTGCCCTTAAACTCTTATTACCCGCCTATATGCTTCAGGCCTCCGTGGGTAAGAGAGTTCCCAAGGTACAACGCCCAACCTCGTGTACAAAGGAAGCACTTTCGTACACCTTTCGAACCTTTCGTAGCCTTAGAACTCCGACACAAATGAAAGTGAGAAATGCTATGCTATGGAGGGAGAAGTAGAGAGCTCAAGGAAGAGTGTGAGCTGGGATGATTCCACCCATTAAATGGGCTGTTACAAGACCCATAAAACCCCCATATTCATTAGGCTGTTATCCCATTTATTGGTTTGAATTTAAATTCGAAATTTAAATTCAAAGCCACCTGGAAGGTGAAGAAGGTTCCAGAGTGTGGGCTTGTCCAAACGGAAGTCCAAGAAGCCCAGAGGACTTTTTGGGCCTAGGATCGCTACAACAAGTCCGGCCCAGTTCTAAAAAGATAAGGCCCTGGAACCTGGAACAATTCCCACAACCCCGCAACCCGCACCCGCACCCGAGCCCGAGCCCGAGCCCGAGCCCGAGCCCGAGCCCGAGCCCGGCCCGGCCCGGGGCGGGGCGGGGCGCTTGCGCGTGCGTGCGTGCCGAGCCGAGCCGAGCCGGACGGACGGACGGACGGACGGCGCGAGAAGCCTCTCCCTTCTCCACCAGTTTACCCATGCTAGACTTCTAGTCCCTTATAAACTTGTCTCAGCATGGTGCGCTAACCAATGTGGGATTGTGCTTATTTTAATAACAACCATACCACTTTAAAGCCAATTTTTATTCACCCCGAGAATTGGATTTTCGCAAGTGTTATACATCGTTACGAAGCTCTATCAACGAGCTTCGTATTGACCTCACAAACACCCAAAATCAATTGGTGTGACCTTCAATTAAATTAGCTCAAAGTTGCCCACTAATTACTTAGTTATTATATTTAATTATGATTCTCCCTCTAATTAAATATTTGGGCCAAAGCCCAATACACTCACTTGTATTGGGCCATCTCTTCCTTGGTTAATAAACCAATTCTCCAACACTTATCACGAAATTCTCAAGAGTGACGAGTACGAAAACCGTGGAACAAGTAGGATAACAACCAAATTCTAAACTTGGGCTGGCCACCATCAGGAAATAGGAACTGTCACGCAAGAGTTTTATATTGAGATGTTTGAGATTATAGTTGAAGAGAGATGAATGTATTTGTTAAATCTACAATTTGTCTTCTATAATAATTATTTGGGTCGAGTTGAAGATGATGCTTTATAAAGTATTTCAATTTGGAGGTACAATATAAAGTTTTTAATGATACCCGCCAAAAAAAAGTTTTTATGTAATCTTGTAAATGATACATTTTACAAATTCTACCTATTTTTCTAGCAAATATCTTACGGCTAAACAAACCTATCCAAAAATAAGTATAAAGTTGTCTCAAATTAATTTGAATGTTTCTGATAAGTGGTCTATCTTTTTTGCCGAATATGTTATTTGGATATCAAATTGTTCCGGATATTTTTGTACATAAGACAAAAGCTAGTCAGATAATCATTGAAACATGCCATATGCCAATGCTGCACATTAAATATGTAGCAAATACATTTAATTTTCCCGAAATCACCTGGTATTTACACTCAAGTCCGAGATAGACAATAGTGGTGGCAAAGTTTTCTTTAACACCGCTCATTGATCCAATGGTTCTTTACGACCATAAGACATTTGGTTTATTTATATAATAGGAAAAGTTTATTTTAGTATCCTATAGTATAGCCCAAAATTATTTTAGTACCCTGTGGTAAAAAACTGATCAATCGAGTCATACTTATTTCAATTAACATCAAAAAGGTCTATGGGTAACTGTCCGAACCCTTTCCAACCTGACCGAACATCTGAACTTGCCATATCAACATTCGCTGACGATGTGGTGCCACGTGGATCTCCACTCTCTCTCTCTCTCTCTTCCCCTCTCTCCTCCTTCCCCTCTTCTTCTTCTTCTTCTTCTTCTTCTTCCTCCTCCTCCTCCTCCTCCTCCCAAAAACAAAACCCATAAAAATTGACCTGAATCTTTCACAGAATATTGGAAGAGTAAAGAGAAGAAAAAACCCCAACCAAAAGAAGAAGAATTGAATGTCTCAACACCCATGAAATAAAAGAAGAAGAACATAAACTCAGTTCAATTGAAAAAAAGAAGAAAGCCCATTCTTCCCCTCAGAAAAAAGAAGAAGAAGAACCCCCAACGATATTGCTGGGATCAAAATCCACCTCGACGGTGGAATCCCAACTGCCCTTCCCCTTCTCCTAGGGTCAAAATCCCTCCAGAGTCCCAACCAGCAAAATTAGAATGAAATTCCCCCAAAAATAATAATTTCAAAATCTGAGAAATGGACAGCGGCGGGTTCAGGGTGGAAGCCCAGCGGTGGCTGACCATATCGAAGAAGCTTCTGGTGATGCTTGACCTGTCGGGTGAGAAGAGCTTCACGATTCGGCCCGTGCCTCCAGGAGCTCGCCGACCAGATCATCGCCGTCTCCGACACCATAGCGGCGAGTGACGTCAGGGTCAACGGCAACAGCTACGACTACTACACTATCCTCCAACTAGGGCGCCTCACCTAGTCCCTCGACCTCATCGCCAGCCAGTACCGGAAGGGTTTGAGGGTCAACGGCTGTAGCGGCCTGACTGCCTCCTTCCGCTAGTTTCTGGACTGCATATCCTTATTGCTTGAGGGTGCCGGAAGGTTAGTGGTGGTAGGGCTAGTGATGGGTGGACACCCTTTTCGACAATGTTTGCTAGATTACTGGATTCTTCTTCTTTTTTCTGGGTTCATGGGTGTTGAGACTCAATTTTTATGGGTTTTGATTTTGGGTAGAAGAAGGAGGAGGAGGAAGAGATAGAGAGAGAGAGAGAAGAGAAGGAGGAGAGATGGATGTCCATGTGGTACCATGTCATCAAATTTTGGTGATGTGGCTGGCCAAGTTGGCTGGGCAGAGTTTGGGCAGGTTCGGGCAAGTCTGGGTAGCTGCCCGTGGACGTAATTGATTTTAATTGGCTGAGTATGACTTGATTGATCAATTTTTTACCACAAGGTACTAAAATAATTTTGGACTACACCACAGGTACTAAAGTAGACTTTTTCCTTGTATAATTGGAGACTTGGTTTCTTTTCAATATTTTTATGATGCTGACCATACAGCCCGTAGTTCTATTGCCGAAGCTAATATTCAACTCTCCACTAACAAAAAAATTCAGTTTTATTTGGCTTAGAACCAATAAGATATACATTTTTCTACTTGAAGTCTTATTGGAGCGTATGATTTGAATAGATTATCCTTTAGGCTACTAACAATGAAAATGAGATCCAAAAAATTGAATAATATGACGTACATATTCACCAATACACATCATCATATAAAAAAATCACCAATATATATATAATTAAATGGGTATACGATCCACCTACGAAGAAGAACAATACACGGAACCAACAATCCATATCGAAACATCCGAACTTGAAAAAAAATAACCAAAATGGAAAAATAAATGCTTTTTCAGAAGTAAACAACAAAGGAAGAGGAAGAGTCGTGTGTGTAGCGGGAAGAAGATAAACGGAGGCCGCGAAAGCCGCCGGCGTCCAAACTCCGCCGGGAAAGTGGAATTAGCCGATCCCATATCATCTTCACCACCACCGTGAACTCTTCCAGTACCTCCGCCGTCGCGGCCACCGTTATCATCTTAATCACTATATCCACCGGCCTCTCTCTCTTGAGCTATTATTTGGCAAAACCCTTCCCTAGTTGGTTGGTTATAGTTTTGTTTCTATTTGGTGGTTCAAGTTAAAAGAGACAGAGGTGGTTGGATTGGATTGGATGTGCCTATTATATATAGGCGCAATTTTTGTTTTGTTTTGTTCTTGTATCAATGAAGACGCTTGGATTTTAGATAATAACAAGTGGATTTCGTGTTTGAATGGGAACGGTGGATAGGATTTGTCCCTTTGGGTTATTGTATTTAACATTCTGTAGCTCAGTGTTATCGAGATAATTTTTTTCTATAGTCGTCTTTTTTCTTTAAATTTTCTTAAGATAATCTTTTTAGTGAGTGATCATAAAATTTGATACTACTTTGCTCTATAATTCTGAATAGCACGGTGATTTGATAGGATTGACCAAACTTTAATTTCCCGGCAATTTTTTCTTGGCAAGCAATCTCGCAACAAGTTTTTCTCGTGTTGGATCAGTCAGCAAGGAAAGTGCCACGTGAAATTTTGCGTCCAAGGTACTTATGGTTTTGATTGAACAAGAGGCAGAAATAAAGTATGACGTGGCATACTTATTCAAAAGAAGTATGACGTGGCATAATCTCAACTATATATTTAATTAAATTGGAATAATAAGTGTAATAAGTGCATAACAATTATAATTTCCGTCTATTCTCCATCTTTCTATAAATAGGGGAAGGTAGTATGTGCGTTTTGTTTCAATTATATGTACACATTTAGGAATTTACCTAGAAGTCCATACTCTTACTAGATCGGCAAATACGATAATCATTCAGGTAAACACGAGATTGAGATTATGTTTACCAATTGACAATTATATTCATCAGAAGAGTTGTATTATCTATTGGTTAACGATTTTCCGATATGAT
Organism: Hypericum androsaemum; assembly: GCA_963995505.1. Lineage (NCBI taxonomy): Eukaryota > Viridiplantae > Streptophyta > Magnoliopsida > Malpighiales > Hypericaceae > Hypericum > Hypericum androsaemum. The sequence continues at coordinate 17,084,334 of OZ023182.1, forward strand.
TAATATAAGATGTAATGTTTAAACCTAAAAAAGTACACATTTGTATCAATAAAATTTGATTTATCTAAAAAATTATCTAAGATGCAGCAAATAAATGCTGATAAGATGTCAAATCACATTTTGTTTGACTTGACATCACTCTCTGAAAATGAAGACAGATCCACTTTTCCAATGGTCAATTAGTACATTTTCACATCCATAACTACATGTATAATCTTGAAGTACATACCCAAAAAACATATAATCTTGAAATTAGAAAGGTCAAATATTTGGAGCACAGACAACTTCAACAATTGGAAAGATTCAGAAACATTGAATTTGACACGTTGAAGAAATCATTGGCTAAACGAATTTTAGGGCTTCAGATCTTTTGTGTAATAAGTCACTGAACTTTCATCTGTACCTATAAAGTAAGGGAAAAAAACTAGAATGAAATATTTGTTGGAATTTTTTTTATCATTTTCTAAAAATTTTGAACGACTCGAATCGGTATTAGTCGACCCCAAATACCATATGGCCTAAACCAAAACTAATTTCGCATTAAACTTAGGAAGAATTAATTTCGAAGAACACTGTTTTTCTTAGTAAAAATTTTAAAAAAAATTCCTAGTAAAACTAATTGGTAAATGAGATAATTTGCAACATGTAGCAACGGTAAATCAGTAATTGTTGAGATAATAAGATTCAAATTTCACCCATGGTAAAGTGAGTGGAGGAAGAAAGAGGAGGGCTGTTTTTTTTTTTACACATTACTACATTTATAGACTTATATTTGTGGTAAAAAAATATTCATGGTCACTCAATTATGGTTATCTGAATAGTCTACTCACTCAACTATATAGTCGGTAATTTTTCAATAGTCACTCAAAATTTTGAAAAGTTTGAATGGAAAGATGACATCACTAATATCACACACGAAAAAGTAAAATATAACTTCAATTTAGCCTGTAAAAGTATCAAGTAGTTGTTAAAATTGGATAAATTAACTTAAAATTTTAAGAAATCGTCATTAAAACGAAAGAAATTTAATTAAACTTTTTAAAACTGTTAAAAAAATTCTCATACAATTGAGACAATTCTAAAAGATTCTATAAATATAGAAACTACGGTTCGGCGAGAGCGCCATGATTAAACTGGCACTTTAGTCGGTATGACATTTTATTTTAGTCTCCGAATATGATTATGTTAGATCATAAGAGTCTAAATCGGCCGCGTTTCCCTTGGGGTTTGCTTGATTCGCCTACTAATTGTGTCCACATTCCTGTGACAATGCCAAGAGGCCCAACCCATCTCGGGCCGGAAGATGTGACGCGAGAGCCGATGGTGGAAGAAAAAGAAACTTCAAAATTGGGTTATCCCATGACGTTACATTGTAATTGCCTACATGGATGGATATGACAAATTCTTTGCGGCACTTTCGTCCTTTTATTTTTTTAAAACTAACTATCAATTAGTAGAGTAAAACTTTTTTAAAGTGATATTATTGAAACTTATTATCACTTTAGAGAGATTATTACATAAAAAATATTTTTTTATCAAAAAAATTATATTGTCTATATTCAAGTTGCCAGAAAATTATAAATAAAATATAATTAATTTTGTTGATCACGTTCAAGTCTCCAAAAAATATATTAACAACAATCACATGTATTATCTCATAGAAAATTTCAATAGTTTTTTCTAATTTCTAAATAATTTATTAACATCAATTTATGATAAAACTTTCATCTAAAAAATATTTATAATTTAGAATAAATTTTTCAAAATTTTTCAATAGTGTCTGTACATATGGCTTCTTAACAATCTTCCCATTTTGCCATGACCGACAAGATTTGCCAAGAACTATGCCAATACAAAAAAACCTAATGTTAATCAAAAAAGTTGTCAACAATGGCTTGAGGATACATGTCATCCATTCTGAAATGAATGATATTGAGAAAAAAAATTAATTCGGAGCTTGTGCTATGGAAATCCAATAGATGCTAATCAGTTACGTAATTTTTCTACTGGGCAAGAGATCTTCTACACTCCAACTAAATAAGATATTGTTGAATCAAGGGCATTCACAAGGACCATTTGAAGACAATTCAAAAGATGAATGATGATATAAAAGTTATCAAATAAGCAAATTTAGCACAAACTAGCATCTTAAAATATTTTTCAAATTTGCAGAGTACGTAAAAATATATGTATTTATTCAAAAATATCACTTTATGCGAAAATTAGGACTGAGATTTTGTACTAACATTTCTGAAAAAATATTAGTTATTACGATAGAGTAGTTATTACATTTTAACACTAGTCTCGACTCTAAATTATAACTTTTTATCAATTTAAAAATATTATCACTTTAAAATAAATCACTTTACAAATATTTTACGAACCCACTAATCCAAATAAACCACAAATTTGAAATATTGTAGGTTACGTCCTGTCCTACCTAACAAAGATGACCAAATCTAATAGACGGAAAAGGAGTAATTTCCTCGAAAGACTCCATGAGCTTGTCTAAATTCTAAAAGGTTAGCGACAATGACAAGTTCCGAAAATTCCACACCAATCCAGGAAAATAAATGGTCAAAAGGTTGTAATAGATATATATTAGCTTCGTGTTTAAACCACCGCAAATATATGCTGAAATACTTGGACGAACTTGCGATCTACAAGTCCTTTGGGAATATCAGATATGTTTTGGATCGTTTAGATGGTATTCGATGTTTAGGAGTAGTGGGGACGTAAGAGGCTAGAATTAGTTCGAATCTTTTTTGCCACAACAAATTAAGTTAATTTCAATTTGGTGGTTGATGTTTTTTAAGGGTAAAAGCCATTGTTCTAAAAAATACGATCCAACTAGGCACTAAAGCCAGATCGTTTTTTTATATCAAAAATGGGAAGGCAATCGGGTCATTGACTCATTGGTCAATATTGTTTATCTATAGTTCAACCAATCGATTGTTTGGTTCATTCGGTTGAATGAGTCAATCAAGATCATTATCCAAAATTTATTTATTTATTGAAAAAATAATTTTTAGAGTTTGTTTAACTGATTAAACTAAAATTTTGGTGTGAGGAACATCTAGACTACCATTGGCAGATGGGCTGCTCGAAGACTGAAGATTAAGATTTGATCGTGACATACCAAAAGATATTTGAATTAGATGAACTAGTATTAGAGTTATCAATCATTCTTTAATCAAGAGAAATCTAATTGAAATACTTAAAAATATAACAATAATAAATACTTATTAGTAGATTTTTTTCACTGTTCGAATATTCTATCGGCTCAAATTTTATAGACAAAAAAATTTGACCGTGACATACAGATAATATAAAACGGTGATTGCGAATAAAGGAAAAAAAATCTTGAAACAAGCGGGGGAATGCATTTGGAGAGTCTAGTTACATTTACTTAGAAGGAATTGGATCTATCGAAGACCTTCTTCCAGGCTTTCCAACCAAGGGATCGGGCCTTTGCCAGGTTAAAAGAAGGCCTGGAAGAGAGAATTGATTTGGTATTGGGTTCGGCCGACAGGTCATCTGGCTTGGAGCAATTCTCCAACCGATTGTCGTCTTCTTGGGTCCAAAACCGAGCTGCTCTTCTCTTGCTTCTAATGGTTTCCAAGACATCGTCCTTGTTGCATATTCCCCACACCGTCACCTTCTGCTGGTAGTAATCCGCATTGACCGAGTAAATTCCTGCACAAGTTCAAAATTATAGTTTGTATTCGGTCTGCCATATGCAATTTCTGAATTTTTTTTATAAGTAGAATTTTTTCAGTAAACAATATTTGAACTCGGATTGCTCCGAACCCAAATTTCAAAGCCTTTTCTTTACCGTTCGAGCATCGTTTAATTAAAATTATGGGCTTTACGGTCTGCCATATGCAATATTCGGTCTGCCATATGCAATATTTGAATTTTTTCAGATATGTTGTGAAATGACTGACAAACTAGAAATACCAAAAGCATATCTCCTTCCCTAGAAAACACAATTGTAAATCGTAATTAGATGCATAAGTCGAGCTCCACGAAGGAGATTTGGGATTACGGTCTGAGACAAAATTTAAAATTTTTTAAAAATCTGGTTATCAATAAAATTCTAATAAGATAATAATAATAATAATTGTTTTCAAAAAATGTGAAACGGGTAACGTGGGCCCAATAGAGGAGTCAGACAGACCCACAAATATGGGTTAAATGTCTGGTTGGTGTTATTATTTCTGGCTTTTCGTGAAAATGGGGTTCAATTTTTAAATTTTGTAAATTTGGTGTCCACGTGGGATGGATGACTAAAAAAATCAGATTTTGGTCCAAGATCTGACTTTTTTAGTCGTCAGAACCAAAATTTAACTTTTTTAGTCGAATTAAACATCCGACTTAAAAAGTCAAATTTTGGCACAATCCGACTTAAAAAGTCGGATGTTGGTAAAATAGGAAAAACGCGTGTTTGGTCTTGGTTGTAGAATGTGTCACTTTTTACTTGATGGTCATAGGTTATATTCCAACTTCCTGCAATCTTGTTTTTAATTTTTACTATCCAACATAAATATTATATTAAATAAATTAAATTGTAATAATTAGACAAGGAATTTTTTATAGCCAATTTGGTCTAAGTTGTGGTCCTTGAACCTACTATACTTGACTTTGACAATTTTTTTATCACTTCGTTTTACTAAACCATTTACCTTAATTTTGTTTTACTAAATCATTCATTCACCTTAATTTTTTATTACTTCGTTTTACTAAATCATTCACCTTAATTTTATTTTACTAAATCATTCACCATAATTTCATTTTTATAATGGACAAAAAAATTCAATCACCTTAATTAAAAGAATGCGAGAGTGAAAACAAAATCAAACAACGTATTTGACCAATTACTAACACTCTATTTAATAGTAGTTTCGGGAGAGATTTTTGTTTGACGAGCATAAATTTTTTGAAATTATGATTTTGAGAATTAATAGAGTAAATATTGTTAAAATATTAGTATACGATCCAAAATTTTAAAATAATATGATGAGTAAACTAGTTTTAACTCTTCACCTCACCTCGAATAAAATATATCACTATGGCAACTCAATTATTTTATAGTTTTCTAATTAAAATTTTTTTTACCCATTATAATTAAGTGAATGAATGATTTAGTAAAACAAAATTAAGGTGAATGATTTAGTAAAACGAAGTGATAAAAAAAGCTGTCAAAGTCAAGTATTGCTTAGGTTCAAGGATGACAACTTAGACCAAATTGGCTATCAAGAATTCCTTGTATAATTATTAAAAATTTAATTTATTTAATATAATATTTATGTTGGATAGTAAAAATTAAAAACAAGATTGCAAGAAATTGAAATCGAACATATGACCATGAAGTAAAAAGTGACACATTTTACCACTAAGACCAAATGTGTGTTTTACTTATTTTACCAACATCTGAATTTTTAAGTCGGATTGTGCCAAAATCTAACTTTTTAAGTCGGATGTTTAATTTGACTAAAAAAATCAAATTTTGGTTCGGACGACTAAAAAAGTCAGATCTTGGATCAAAATTTAACTTTTTTAGTCGTCCGTCCCATGTGAACACCAAATTCACAAAACTTGAAAATTGAACCCTATTTTTACAAAAAATCAGGAATAGTAATACCGGCCAGACATTTAATCCACAAATATTTGTTCAAATGGACCAGCATGACACATGAATTGATCAAACATGGTTGCAGTATCTGTAGCCCATTACAGAACACGTGTTGTAGTGTTGCGCCATGGATGAACTAAGGCCCACCACCCATGACCCGATTTAGATATGACAATTTAAACATTGTATTTGAGCCTATTATATCGGTGATCCGTTGTAACAACTCTATTCGTCCCTTAACCACTGGGACAGCTTTCGGTGACTGATTTAACAAGCTTTGGATTTATTAGCTCGATTACCTTTGAGATGGGACAATGCCTTCTTGATTTTCCTCTCGCATCCATAGGAATAGAGGGGAACCATCATTTCAACGTACTGTGCCTCCACATTCTTTGAAGCTAGAACAATTTGCAGGTCCCCCATCCCTGGGCACCAAATTTATTTGGGAAAAGTCCACTTTAGTACCCTGTGGTATCGCAAAAAATCCCGTCAGTACCCTGTGTTTAAAACGTATCAATTGAGTCATACTTATTCCAATTAACATCAATTAGAGGCCCGGGCAGCTGCCCGGACCTGCCCGAACCTACCCGACTGCTGCCCGAACCACGTGGCCAGCCACGTCACCAAATTTTGATGACGTGGCGCCACGTGGAGAGGAGGAGGAGGAGGGCGCGGGGAGGAGGAGGAGGAGGAGGAGGAGGACGCGGGGGGAGGAGGAGGAGGAAGCGGGGGAGGAGGAGGAGGACGTGGGGGGAGGAGGAGGAGGAGGAGGAAGCGGGGGAGGAGGAGGAGGACGCGGGGGGAGGAGGAGGAGGAGGAGGAAGCGGGGGAGGAGGAGGAGGAGGACGTGGGAGGAGGAGGAGGACGCGGGGGAGGAGGAGGAGGAGGACGTGGGGAGGAGGAGGAAGACGCGGGGGGAGGAGGAGGAGGAGGAGGAGGAGGAGGAGGCGGGGGGAGGAGTAGGAGGAGGACGCGGGGAGGAGGAGGAGGAGGAGGACGCGGGGAGGAGGAGGAGGAGGAGGACGCGGGGGGAGGAGGAGGAGGAGGAGGCCGCGGGGGGAGGAGGGGAGGAGGCGGAGGAGGGGAGGAGGCGGAGGAGGAGGATGTCCACGTGGCGCCACGTCATCAAAATTTGGTGACGTGGCTGGCCACGTGGTTCGGGCAGCGGTCGGGTAGGTTCGGGCAGGTCCGGGCAGCTGCCCGGGCCTCTAATTGATGTTAATTGGAATAAGTATGACTCAATTGATACGTTTTAAACCACAGGGTACTGACGGAATTTTTCGCGATACCACAGGGTGCTAAAGTGCACTTTTCCCAATAAATTTATATGGCAATTTTGAAGTGTCGCTCACCTCGTTTGGATTTTAAAGGCTTCACATAATTATGACGCTCGTTGTATATATAAGTGGCAATGCCAAGCGATTCGTGGATGTCGTTCTTAAATTGTTTTGTGTTTGGTAAAGATAGTCAAAGCAAAAGTTCCAGGTTCCATTCCTAAAAAAGATGCAGGCATACATTAGAACATGCCGGTGGATTTTTAATCCATAGAGTTTGTACAAAATTTATTCGGACACATATTAAAATTTTTGTACACAACTCAAAACTAAAAATATAAAATTTTAACATTTATAATGCGGTGCCTCGTTTTCATGAAACATCAAACAAGCCTCAATTTTTCCTCTCCTACTTTTAATTAATTTGTCCGAGCATTTCTTTATCTTTTTGGTTGGTTCTGATTTCGAGTACATGGGTTTGTCTAATCCACCTTGAAAATTTGAAAAAGTCGCTTTTTTTATTCTTTAAAGTCAATTCATAAAGTCGCTTTTCTATGGATTGATCATTTTTCTTGTTTGGATTGGAGTCGTGACGTGGATTAGTGTACAGATGTGTCATCTCATGTTGGTTTTTACGTGTCTCCTTTTTCTGATAGGGTATCGAAATTTGGCTGCCATGTGAGTAGTTTTTCCTTATGAATTAAGAATATGCGACGTCGAGGATTAGCAACATTGTAGCTTTATAATAATACACAAAATTGAAGATTCACCAATCGAGTCAAGTTTTTGTCGATGATGTACTTTAAACCGGACAGTATTAATGTTCAAAAATGGCCAAATCATATAGTACTAAAGAAAACTTTTACCTACTAATTAGGATATTTTTTCTATGATCGGACTGTAACAAAATTGAGTAAGATAGTTGTAATAACATTATAACATATTACAAGATGTAAAATTATTTAATCTAAATTTTATTTGCCACTTCTACCTTAAGATTAAAATTCCCAACACCACGAACTAGAAAAATTAATACCACTAACGTCTTTATGAAATTTGGCGATGGCCCTAATAAAAAGTGACGCCATAAAGCAGTCACATGCATAATTCCCTTTAGCTAATCTCTAGCTAAAAAGTGGATCATCTAATCAACTTTTCAGTGTCCACGGACAAAACCAGCGTCATTCTGTTCTAATCATCCAAATCATTCCTTAATCATTATTTCAAATAAGCCATAAACTACCATAATATTTTGTGACATCCAGTATTCTGAGTTTGAGGTGGATCTCCTGACGACATCGTTTCATCCGTAAGGTGTGAAACACAATACTTTCTTGAGGAATTTCAAGTCTATTTATTACTTTGACTAATTCTTATCCATGAACTAATATTACTTTTTTTTAGGGATCTTGTTTTAGCGAATGACTTTGATAGTATATTTTACATTCACAATGATTGAAATCAAGGATTTCTTAAGTGAATCTAATTTTTTTTAAGTTTATACCATGTATATACTTATTAGGTTTGAATCCTAGACCTCTTTGAATTTTACAATGCCACGTGCCATTGAGCTAAATATCCTATAACAATCCAAATCTCTTATCACTTGAAGTACCTCCAAAGTGACATTAATTTTAGGAAAAAGTCCATTTTAGTATCCATTGCTATCACAAAGAATCACTTTAGTACCCAGTGGTAAAAAAAATACATCAATCGAGTCAAACTGTAGCCAATTAACATCACTTAGGTCCACGAGCAGCTGCCGGAATTGCCCCGACATGCCCGGCCAACTCAACGTGCCACATCATCAAAATCTGATAACGTGGCTATTTCTTCTCCTTCCCCTTCTCTCTTCCTTCACTATCTCCCTCTTCTCTCTCCTTAGTCTCTCCCTCTCTTCCCGACTGCGCCAACAAGAGAAACACATCAACTATGGCTCGTCAACATGGTGGGGTCCTCTTGGCAAAGATGTGGCTGTCATCTCTCCTCCTAATCTACATGGAGTAATCGAAAATAGTTACGAGAACGACGGTCGTGGTCGAGGTCGAGATGCGATCCAATCGAAAATGACAACATAAGGGGGTGGACTGCCACATCAACTGTGGCTCGTCAACTCCTGGACCTGACCAGAGATCGTCGCGCCCTATCCCTGGCGGCAACAACCTTGTCGATGCCGCGCAACATGCTGCTGGAAGACGACAGAAGTGGGCCCCCCAAAAGGAAGAGTCGAGGCTCCAAGACATGATCTTGGTCTTGGACCAGAACCGATTGCAGACGGTGATGCGGTGGTCGAGGGCTTTCTTGACAGAGATGAGCCGTCGGACCGGAGGACCTCATGTTTCACTGCTTCGACGCAGAGGCCGCCGGATCCGGTGGTTTGAACGATCCGATTGGAATTCCGACCTCATCCACTAGAGCTGCTTGATGCTGGAGGTCGATCGTTGCTGTTCGACCATCCAGTAGAGGCAGAGGGCGTCCAGCTTTTGCCGCGTTAGGGCCAGAGCAGGAGGAGGATGAGGGACAGTTTGGTTGAGCTTCAAGAGAAGGTCCACGACCAAGTTGTCGCCCTACATCACCACTCTAACCCACTCGTCATTCGTTCTTCTTGTTTTCCAGCCTGGATTAGTTAGAGAGAGAGAGGGAGGGAGAAGAGAGGGGAAAAAAGGAGAGAGGGGGAAGGAGATGAGACAGTCATGACATCAGATTTTGATGTTGTTGCACATCGAGTTGGCCGAGAAGATTCTGGGCAGGTCGGGGCAAGTTCGGGCAGCTGTCCATGGACCTAAGTGATGTTAATTGGTTGCGGTTTGACTCGATTGATGAATTTTTTTACCACATGGTACTAAAATAATTTTTTGTGATACCATAGGGTATTAAAATGAACTTTTCCTTAATTTTATGATTGAATAGAATTGCTGTTACTTGGTACTACAAGTTCAGACATAGGACAAAATGAAGTCAGGTGAATAAATTGGGTCTCCACCTAGTCCGCATCCATGGCCACGTTATCCTGGACCCCATGTCTCCTATCTATTTGCATATTCAGATCACAAGTCACATATTCTCCGTCAGATCCATGACCCCTTTACTTTTACTTTTCTGGATTCATCTAAAGACGAGTCATAGCTTTTTTTTATAAGAGTGGGATCCCACTCCATGTGAGACCCATACCTCAAATGTTCTCAAGGAAGGTATTTCTTAACCAGTGATTTTTTCATGTATGATCAACCGACATGTGACATCCACAAACTGAGAAAGGAGAGACATGGCGTATGTTTTTTTTCATTTGGATATATAACCTGAGTTATGACGTAATTAACACTTCGGACTATAATTTATTGGCTGAAGTCATCAACGGATTCTCTAGCAATCCCTTTTTTCTTCCCTAATTGGTTTAGGTTCACTATAGTATACTATTTTACAAGCAGGGTGAGATTAAATCTCTTGTTGCTAAATATTTTAGAAGCAATTCCAGAAATACTCTTCTATTATGGCTACTCCTAGTGATAAGTCAGTCTACCAAGATCGCCAACTTTAGAATGGGAGTACTTATGTAGAAGAAATCAAACAACCAGGTTGTCTATCTATAATTTGGTAATAATGCATATAGTACTAAACTTGTTGATAGAAAAAGAAAGTATACGTGATCAATATAATAAAATGAAAAGAGACATGCCAAATAATGTTTGGCCTAATGGCACAAAGCGTAGAAAAATTTGATAGAAATATAAGGTTCAAACTCTGGTAGATGTAATCATTAGTGTAAAATTTATGGTTACAAAACAAATAAGTGACATAATAAAAAGGTAAGAGGTGTCATGCAAAACTTGCAAACACAAACATTAATTATTTAAGATCAATATGGAAACAAAGTTAGGAAAAATAAATCAGCCCATGAAACTAGTTGAACAAGATTTGAGGTGGGTTCGAACAAGTTTAATTTGTCAAAGTCCTTTTTTGCACTAAAAATAGTCTAAGACAAAAAAATTGTTCTTGTCAAAATTCATCTAAATAAATGCACTCTCGGTCGCTAACGAGCATTTAGCCTAACGACATAAGTGTAACATAAATTGATGAAAATTCAAGTTCAATCATTGGCTAGTGTAATTAGGTATAATATTTACTCGGTTATCTTACTCAGCAAAAACAGTCTCCTGGCCCGGACATGAACCGGTCAATCTTAACGAAACCATCTATGGTATCACACAGAGCTGGAGACTGTGGCTACACTCGGGGCTTAGCAAAAAATGTGGACATCAATAAACTTCTGTTCTTTTATTAATGTAACTTTTCTATTTTCTTGTTGCTCTCCTCTAGCAACTTTGGAGTAATTTGTATCTTATTTTCCTCCTTGAGCCGATAAAATTTTACTTTCCGAAAAATCGCTCATGGCTCAAAGTTCGTTATGAGCTTTAGGCTTACCGAGATTACAAACAGATGGTCAATCTTCTTTAGTTGACAATAATTTTCGGCCACAAGTGTGTGTATATATATATATATATATTAACAAATGAAGAAACAATCGGAATAATCTGGTAGCGAAAGGCAAAAGAGGAAAATTAATATTTCATACAGAATTGATTAAAAAAAATTGATAGATAAGACATTGTTCATCCATTATGGGAGAACTAATTAATAAACGTTCTCCCATTCCCCTCCATATGACCATATTTTTCCAACAACCATTTCTCCAACCTTCCCTGAGGCCACCAACACTAATGGGTGGCGATCAAGGCTCTATACATTGACGGGGGAACTTAAATTCGATAATTTTCCGCTCCAACAAATATTAATATTAAGTATCATGAGATGCAACAAGCATTAGGGTTCTCGTCGCTGAAGAGCTGAGGAGCGGGAGGGAGTCTCTCAATGACGTAGAGAGGCTGGTAGTAGTATACCATCCTCTTCACGCCTTCCTCGTCGGAGTAACCAATAACCTCTCCGGAGCCTGAGCCTTCCTTGTGAATCCCTTCTTCTTCGATGATTTTCTCGTTGTTTTCTGGGTTTTGGTAACCTTCTCCTCCCTCTTTCTTGCCCTCTTCTGCAGGCTTTTCTTCCACTTCCTTCTTTTCTGCAGTGTTCCCTTCTTTCTTGTCTTCGCCAGCTGCTGGTTGTGCTTCTCCTGCTGCCTCCTTTTCGGGTTCGGGTTCGGGCTGCGGGACGATCCGGGCTTGCTTCTTTGTGCTTCTGTAGATGTAGTCCCCCAGCTTGTTGGCGTCCATTGTCCCTGTTACAGTGACCTTTCCGGTGCTAAGCTCTGTTGTAGCTGTTTGCACGCCTGCAATTTTTATATACACGACCAATTGTTACCATTTTTAATTATATATCTTAGATTCTTAATGTAGATGATATATTACATTGTAACATAATGCATAAGATGAAGAAGTGAAATTGTACATCAATAATACACTCATCAGGAATTGGACCATGAATTTTCGTCAATTTTTTTTACGCTTTGTGGATTCCACAGTTGAAATGACTTTTCTAGTTTAATGTTTTTATCAAGTACTATGTAGTTTTGTTTTGTCTAACATATGATTCCGAAGAGGGAATCTACGAACTTCAAACTACATAGTACTAAAATATTTTTTTAACTAAAGAATTATAATATATCCTAAAAAACAAAAAATAATATAATATTTCTGTTAAATCTTCAAGTACCTCTCATTTTGAGTATCTTGCTTTTGAGTTGCTCGGCACAGGCCTCACAGTGCATGTTTACATTGAGCTCCACAGTCGTCGGCCCACTAACCTGTGGGACAATTAATTTGCAAGACCAAAATCCAAGTGAGAATCACAAAGTATGAAAAAAATGGTAGTCCAAAGTAATTAAACTTAATTAACAAAAATTAGTCCAACTGGATTCAAATCTTACGAATGAAAAAAAACCAGTGACGCACACTGACCTGTGAGACAACAACTTCAGGGATCGGTTCACCCTCAGCTTCAGGCAAAGGGGAGAGAACCTTAGCCACTCTCTTTGTTCTCTTCGTGATACTATTGCACACAGCTTGTGGCTCCACTATACCTTTAATGATCACTTGGTTCTGAGCCATATCTATTGTCACACCCTCAACTCCTCTGATCTTCATAATAGACCTCTCAATCTTCTTTGCGCATCCAGCACAATGTAGGTACACATACAGCACTAATGGAGATGGTGGCTTTGGCTGCTGTTCCTCCTCCTTCTCCTCCGCGGGTGGCGGTGCTGGCTTCCCCTCCTCTGGCTTGGCCTCCACTTTGGTTTCCTCCTACATTAATGACCAAAGTAAGAAAATAGAGAAAACTAAGAGTCAAAGTGCATTTAGCCTAATAGTACAAAGCGAAATGATTCGACAGAAGTATAGTATTCAATTTCTGATAGGTTTGGTGTAAAACTTATTCTATACAAAAAACATAGAAAACTAAGAAACTAAATTTATTCTATACAAAAATTAAAGAAAATTTTGCACCTGCTTAGCTTCTTCGCCCATCTTTCAGTAAGAGACTGAAATGTGGTAGTAAAGTGGGAAATTAATGGAGTGAAGCAGGAGGTTTGATGGATAGCTGAAGGTGGCTATTTATATGTGAAATTGGGATTAGTTTTAATTAAGAGGATGTTAATATAGGTACTATTAGATTATTAGTTATATATCAAGTGGGATGGACTACACAACCAATTTGATTGATTCTATAGTAATGCACATGGAAGGCACAAAGAGGATGGGTGATCAATTATTTATTAGGAGAGGTAGAGGAAATGAGGAAGGGGGAAAGAGAATAGCCAGGGATGGGAAATATATATAGGGAGAGAGGGTGGTTGATTATTGAGTTGGAGGCAACAAGAAATTGGAAAAAGAGGCACTCAAGAACATACTACTTAACCAAACCAAGGAGCACCTAAATTTGAGAGGATTGTTCTAGGTTAATCAATAAATTTTGAGTTCGAATTCTTAAAAATGTAGCAGCGTTGAATATTTGTTGGAAAAGTTCTGTCATATTTCAAATCCTACCTAGTTTAAACCATAATTAGTCGATGTTTGAATTTCTATAAAATAAAAAAAGACAATGCTACTTGGCTAGCAACATCCTCCACCGACCTCTGGATTTTTCGAGAGAATTTATTTGCTGACTTGTCTAAACTGTTTTTGACGACAACCTGGATGGTCCTATGTATAGTTTGTTTATGTTTTAGTGGGCGATTTTGGATCCTGTGACTTCACTTTGAGTGAATACTTCAACTTACTCTAGCACGGAGACTCGATTTATTTTAGTTATATTCGACTTTTAGCCTCCTGTTTTGGCTCTAAAACTTAAGTTATATTATTATTACTTGGTCAGCAAGACTTCCAATTTAGCTTAAGCTCTTTTAGGTTTTCCTAATTTTTAGTTAGACTTTTGGCTATATATAGCCCTTAGTTCTTAGGTTTGGGAACGGTTTTAGAGAGACGTTACTACAGCAACTTGAGACAGCTCTTGAAGCTTAATAAAAGTCACGATTCCAATTAACTACGGGAGAAGGATTGGCAAGGCTTGATCATCACGACTAAGCTTACTCTTCCTCTATCTTTTATGTTAATTGCTATTATGCTCTTCATTAATCTATCGAGCTCTGTTAACATGCTTAGCGAGTAGTTCTCTTATGAGTGCGATGCCCTAATTATGTGATTGCTCGTCTATGTTAGCTATGGTTTGATTATCTTTCGTAGTAGTTGTCAATTGATGATCTTAATGCTTAATCTAACTTGATCACTTAGATTATGATGTTTAGTTGATAATAATGGACCGGAAGGCATTAGAATCAACGGAAGAGTCAATTGGCATGTCTCAAGGTATTAATGAGGAATCTTGATACTAAGGGATAACCCGCTAGGAGTTAACATCATAATTGAGTTTAGTTTATTTCTTGGTCTAATTAATGAGCGGAAGCGTTGATTAGTAATCATGAACTACTCTAGCTTAGTTTTGTCGTCCTAATGATCAGAAGCATTAGGGAGATGCATTAGAACACTCCGGGTACTAGTTAGAACTTCATAAAAATCATAGTCTCAACATAGATGGGTAGTCCATAAGGGTATCGTGCTCGTTTATCTCCATTAATTTACAACTCGTATTTTATTTGCGTTTCCGATCTAGTTTTATTTACCTTACGATCTTTACAATCTTTTAATTTTCCCGCTTCACATAATTATTTGCATTGATTTTGTGTTCAACCCCCAGTTCGAAACCCTACTTACTCACTATACTATTTGATTGTGCGTTTAATTGCTTATCAATTTTGCGTACATCAAATTGGCGCCGTCGACACGGAACTGAGATTTTAGGACATAGAATCAAAAGTAATTAGTTTTGTGTAGCAAACTTGCTGAGTTCGTGTGATCTCTTTTTCAGGATTCTCTATTGCATGCCAAGAACCCGGAGTGAAGGACTAGACCTTGACACAGACACTGTGCTTGAGGTTGACATCGGAGTACTCGAAAGGGTAATTAGGCATGAAAAGAGGGACCAAGCGAGATCGATGGCACACAATCAGGAAGATGGGGCGCTCCAAGCTGTAGGAGACGCGCCACGCAGAAGGACGCTACTGGAATCATCTGTTCCTACATGGAATGGGAACCCTAATGGTCTACAATAACTACCTGTAGGTCCCCACTCTTTCCAGATTCCAGCAGCGATTGTCGGACTACTGCAAAACTCGGTCCAATTTGGCGGCTTGCCAAGCGAAGATCCTCAAGACCATCTATCTCGATTTGAAGATATCTGCAACATTATAAAATTCCAAAATATCTATGATGATGTCTTGAAGCTGCGCCTCTTTCACTTTTCTTTGAAAGATCGAGCTCGTGTTTGGTACAACAAGCTGAAAGGAGAGACAATTCAGAGTTGGAATGATTTGGCCCATGCTTTTCTTCGAAAGTTCTTCTCAATGGCCAAGTCAGCCAAGCTCTTGCGTGATATAAATACTTTCATACAAACTGATGGGGAAAGCATCTATGAGGCTTGGGAGCGGTTCACCGATCTCCAAAGTTCCTTCCCTCAACATGGTATAACTCAGGAGAACCTCATGAAGATCTTTTACAATGGGTTAGATGGCCCATCCCGTGATCATATTGATGCCTCCTCTTAAGGGGTGTTCTTGAGAAAGACTACTGATAAAGCTGCTCGCCTAATGGAAGAGATGGCTGAAGTTAATGGTATGTGGCCAAAGGAACGTACCAGGCATCCCCGTAAGGAAGCAACTCGAGGGGTACTTGAAGTGGATGCCAATATGAAGCTTGAAGCTAGAGTTGAGGCACTTACCAAAAGAATTGAAGAATTGACCAAGGGCAAGGAGAAGACAGCTGCAGTACAAGATATGTGTGAAATTTGCAAAGAGTCACATCATACCGACGATTGTCCTCAGTTGGTGGAGGCTCAGGCTATCGCTGATAGACAACCACCAGGTTTGGGATACTCAAGGCAACCTAATGCTCAGCCAAACTTCTCTCGATTTGGTCAGCAGGCAAACAACACTGGTGCTTAGCAAGAACTCAGGAAGCCATATCTGGGAGATCAAGTCAAAGCAATGGGTGACAAGATTGATCAATTGGTAGGGGTTGTCCAACAATTCATTCAACAACAAAGTATTACTGTACAGAGGATGGATCGTTGTAAAGTGCGTCAACAAGAGTTTGAGACATACATGAAGGGGCAGGCGACACAACTTAAGAAGATGGAGATAGAACTCAAAAATTTGGCGGCTGCGAATACTCAAAGGCAAGTAGGCTCCCTTCCAAGCAACACGGAGGCCAACCCTCGGGGAGATGCTAAAGCTATCACCTTAAGGAGTGGCAAGGAAATAGAAGGAGCCACCGAGACTACTAAACCCCCTAGGGAAAGGAACTCGAGAAGGAGAATGAATCTGTGCAAATCGAGTAGGAGGAGGAACTCTATGTTGCCCCACCACCAAAGGTCCCCCCACCGCCGTTCCCTCAACGACTCAAGAAGCGACCAGTGGTGGACGAAAGATTTATGAGTTTTATCGAAAAGATGAAGGATATTCAAATCAGCGTGTCCTTCCTGGAGATGCTAGACCAAATGCCACATTATGCCAAATTTCTCAAGGAGCTCCTCACAAAGAAGAAGAAGTGGGACAAGGAGGAAACGATCTCTCTGACCGCAAACTGCAGCTCACTCATATCCAAGAACTTGCCAGCTAAGCTTAAGGATCCAGGGAGTTTTACTATACCCTGTTGTATTGGCGATGTCGAATTTGCTCACTGTCTCTGCGATCTTGGGGCCAATATCAATCTCATGCCTTTAACGGTTTTCAGACAACTTGGACTTGGAGATCTCAAGCCAACGGAGATGCGCCTTCAGCTAGCTGATCAAACGGTCACAAGGCCACATGGATTCGCATAAGATGTGCTAGTCAAATTCGAGCAATTCTATATTCCCGCAGATTTCGTCGTTTTGGATTTTGATCCCGACAAGAATTGTCCTCTGCTTTTAGGTAGACCATTCCTTAACACTAGCCGTGCCCTGATCGATGTCAACGGAGGAAAGTTAACTCTACGAGTTGGTGATGAAGCAGTAGAATACCAAATGGCCAAGGCAATGCAACACCACCAAGAGGATGAAGCTTACATGCGCATCGAATTGATGCCTGATGAAACTTTTGGTGTTGAAGAACAATGGAGCTGGATCACTATGAAACTAAAAGATGAGGGATCTCTTGCTCAAGCATGTCAAGTTGAAGAGGTCGAAGAAGATGAAGAAGTAGATCCGGTGGAGGAAAATTTTGAACTCGAACTCTATAGAGGGGCTCCCACACAACCATCTACCTTTCAGGCCCCTACTTTAGAGTTGAAGGAATTGCCCCCTCACCTCAGATATGCCTTCTTGAAAGAAGGAGGATGGCTGCCCATCATCATCTCCAACAAGCTTACAGCAGGGCAGGAACAACAAGTCCTGACCTTGGTGAATAAGAGAATCAAGGCCATGGGATGGCAAATTTCTGATATTCAAAGAATTAGCTCCGATATTGTGATGCATCGCATCAACATGGAGGAAGGAGCAAAGCCCAAGGCAGATCGTCAAAGGAGACTCAATCCCAATATGAAGGAGGTCGTGAAGAAAGAGGTAATCAAACTTCTCGACGCTGGAATTATCTACCCTATTTCAGACAGTGAATGGGTGAGCCCTGTCCAATGCGTACACAAGAAGGGAGGTATGACAGTACAAACTAATGATGAGGGAGAGCTCATCTCAACCAGAACAGTTACCGGATGCCGGGTGTGCATCGATTACAGGAAGCTCAATGCTGCTACTCGGAAGGATCACTTCCCCCTTCCCTTCATTGATCAAATGTTGGAGCGCATCGCTGGACATGCTTATTACTGCTTTCTCGATGGCTACTCTGGGTACAATCAGGTAATCATCTATCCTGGAGACCAGGAGAAGACTACTTTCACTTGTCCCTTTGGCACTTTTGCCTACAGGAGAATGCCTTTTGGTCTATGCAATACACCCGCCACCTTCCAACGGTGCATGATGGCAATCTTTTGGGGAATGAACGAAGACATCATGGAGGTATTCATGGATGATTTTTCCATCTTCGGAGATTCATTTGAGGGCTGCCTTCATAACTTGGATAAAGTACTCCAGAGATGCGAAGAGAAGAGACTCGTGCTCAATTGGGAGAAGTGCCACTTTATGGTTGAAGAAGGCATTGTGTTAGGTCACAAGATCTCCAACAAGGGAATTGAAGTTGATCATGCCAAGACTGAAGCGATAGAAAAGATGCGACCACCCACGACAGTCAAAGGCATCCGCGCCTTCCTTGGGCATGCCGGGTTTTATCGCCGCTTTATTAAGAATTTTTCTTCTATTGCGAAACCCTTGACTAACCTCTTAAATAAGGAAGTCCCTTTTGAATTCAATGATTCTTGTTTAAGTGCTTTCAGGACACTCCAGATGGCACTGGTCATTGCCCCGGTCATCACTTCACCATCTTGGGACCTCCCGTTCGAGCTCATTTGCGATGCCAGCAATGATGCATTGGGTTGTGTCCTAGGCCAAAGGAAAGATGGGCGCTTACATGTCATCTACTACGCAAATCGCGTCCTCGATGGAGCCCAACTCACCTACACTACCACAGAAAAAGAGATGCTCACAGTGGTGTATGCTTGCGACAAGTTTGAGGAGAGCAAGGTGTTCCGGGCCCAATTATATGCCATTCATTGTCTGCGTCGCTAGATACCATTTAGCACGTTTGCGCTACTTATTGAGGTTTTCGGGGCCCACTAGCGCTCCCATCCCCATCAACATCAGCCGCCTTAACCACAGCAACCTCATCGAGAAGTACGAGCGCAATGGTCAGGAAGTGGAGGTTTACAAGGCGTGGGAGAACCGAAAGGCTGTCCAAGACCGTCTCAAGGCGACCACACCATCCCGGATTCTGCCACCCCAGGTCGAGCTTCATGAGCTTCAACAGCAGCTTAATGACATACAACTTCAGCTCCACGAGCTGGTCACTGCTTCTGAGGACCGTTGGCAACGACAACTCGAGTACAATGCTCGAATGGAGGCCGCCCAACAAGCCCAAATTGCTGCCCAGCAAGAGTATCATGCACGGATAGACGCGGCTCAGCTTGAGCAGCTTGAGTGGAGTGGCGCTAATTTCCCCTTTCCGCCACCACCTCCGCCTCACGAGTGACAGGGCGGTACCATTCCCTTCCCTTTCTTATTGTCTGTTATCGTAGTGTCTGTTATGTCCTTGTGGTCTTTGTTCCTATGCTGTGCTGTTTGCTTGTGTCTATTACATTGAGGACAATGTGTTTCATAAGTGTGTGGGGGTCAACGTGCATTTTAATTCGATTTGGCGTATGTGATCGAGTCTAGGTCTGAATTTAGGATTGTGTTTGTTTGTGTTTGTGAATGAAGTGTTGTCAAACGCAGCTGATGAACCTCCCCCCTCAAATTTTGAACTTTTGTTAGAAGTTAAATCCCATACCTTGTTCGGAATCAAGCCTGAGTACGATGAGTAGGAACGTGTAGGAACAACACCCTTGGTTGTTTAGGTTAGTGGTTGCACTTGGAAGATTATATTAGCGGCATTGATGAGTGACCTTGTGAGATTTTAGAGCCGAAGGAGGAGACAACCGTCTTCGCATAGCATGAGGTGCCTACATTGCTCCGATCATCGGGTTTCATGCCATCACTTGGTACCATTTTGGTGGTGTGGGTGTAAGTGACCGGACGGGGGCCATCTTTGATTTTGAGCTTAGAGCCTTAGAGCTGAACACCCTGTATATCCCTTGTTTACACACGTTGAGCTTAAGCCTTTTTCCTTGAAATATTATATGTAAGCCAATATGTAAGCTCTATATCTACAATCTTACCCACCTTTGATCACTTTGGTCCGAGGATGTATTGGGTCTTAATCTTTGGGGTATTATTGTAAGGGTTCATTTGATAGAATAGCTCGGGAATGAACAATGGGGAAAATGGGTAGAAATGAGGCCAACAAAGAAGCCGAGACCAGTTGCCTTTGATGTGTAATGTGATGAATTTCATATGATTGAGGAAGATTGTAAAAAATGAAAAAAATGAAAAAAAAGAAAGAAAAGAAAAAAAAGTGAAAAAGTGATGAAAAAGGAATGTGAAAGTTAGAAATGGAACAAACGTTGAATGAGGGAAAGTGAAAAGTTTGGAAAGAGGTTAGAAAGTGAATAAATGGCACGGCTCGAGCTGAGTGGTCAATAGGATTTGGGTGTAATCTTGGGATGAGTGCATATTAGATATAGTTTGAGATGTTTAGAATAGACGAGAGCTAGAACATTTTTGTGAGCTCCTCGGCCAGGTGGTTTAGCTACTTCTCCCATATTTTATCCTCACCTAACCCCTAACCCCATTACAACCTAATGAAAAGTCCCCTTGATCATAAGCCCCGTATTTATCGAGGCACCACTGAGTGAGATGTATGAAACTTTGAGATCCCGGACGTGTACGCGAGTGATAGGTAGTTGACTACTCATATATGTGAGCTTAAATTTCTGAACCTCTGAGTGGTCAACCTTCTAGTGTAATCTAGTAAGTGCGAAAACTGGGTTAAACCATTAAGGATGCGGTGTCTACACGTTCTTACTCCTTGTGCTCAGGTAAGTATACTACTCGATCGTGGGGTGGTCTTTTAATAAGATTATGAAATTGTGGGGTGTTTCTGATGCGCCTTACTTGAGGACAAGCAAGGAAATAAGTGTGGGGGGTGTGATAAGTGTGTAAACGCTCATATTTTGTCATATGTTTTGTGTATGTTTAGTCATGTTTTGAGTTATATTTATTATGTCATGTCAATTCTTATGATCATTTTAGTATATTTATGTTCGGAAATGGATTTCTACCCATCGTCATATTTTGTAGGAAATTGGAGCTCAATGAAGGTCGTTCGCGGGGTAATTTTGAGAGACTACATTGCAAGAGTCATAACTTTGTGCTCGAGTATCTGATTGTACCAAATGAGATACCGTTGGAAAGCTTGAAGAAAGATCTACATTTGGTCTTTTATAGTCGAAGCCAAATTCAAAGTGGAAGAGGGTCAAAACTGCAAAATACAAAGATGAGACGAAGCTGATCAACAAAGTTGGCAGGCGCCAAATACATTGGCGGGCGCCAAGTCGCTTACAGAAGGTCTAGTTGGCGGGCACCAACATCATTGGTGGGCGCCAGGCCCTCGACGGTTTTTTCTGAATTTTCTTCTTTCACGGAGACTCGATTTATTTTAGTTATATTCGACTTTTAGCCTCCTGTTTCGGCTCTAAAACTTAAGTTATATTATTATTACTTGGCCAGCAAGACTTCCAATTTAGCTTAAGCTCTTTTAGGTTTTCCTAATTTTTAGTTAGACTTTTGGCTATATATAGCCCTTAGTTCTTAGGTTTGGGAACGGTTTTAGAGAGACGTTACTACAGCAACTTGAGACAGCTCTTGAAGCTTAATAAAAGTCATGATTCCAATTAACTACGGGAGAAGGATTGGCAAGGCTTGATCATCACGACTAAGCTTACTCTTCCTCTATCTTTTATGTTAATTACTATTATGCTCTTCATTAATCTATCGAGCTCTGTTAACATGCTTAGCGAGTAGTTCTCTTATGAGTGCGATGCCCTAATTATGTGATTGCTCGTCTATGTTAGCTATGGTTTGATTATCTTTCGTAGTAGTTGTCAATTGATGATCTTAATGCTTAATCTAACTTGATCACTTAGATTATGATGTTTAGTTGATAATAATGGACCGGAAGGCATTAGAATCAACGGAAGAGTCAATTGGCATGTCTCAAGGTATTAATGAGGAATCTTGATACTAAGGGATAACCCGCTAGGAGTTAACATCATAATTGAGTTTAGTTTATTTCTTAGTTTAATTAATGAGCGGAAGCGTTGATTAGTAATCATGAACTACTCTAGCTTAGTTTTGTCGTCCTAATGAGCGGAAGCGTTAGGGAGATGCATTAGAACACTCCAGGTACTAGTTAGAACTTCATAAAAACCATAGTCTCAACATAGATGGGTAGTCCATAAGGGTATCGTGCTCGTTTATCTCCATTAATTTACAACTCGTATTTTATTTGCGTTTCCGATCTAGTTTTATTTACCTTAAGATCTTTACAATCTTTTAATTTTCCCACTTCACATAATTATTTGCATTAATTTTGTGTTCAACCCCCAGTTCAAAACCCTACTTACTCACTATACTATTTAATTGTGCGTTTAATTGCTTATCATACATCATATACTTATTGGCGAAGGTTTTTCAAAAGCACGGCGTGGAAAGTGGACATAGCTCAACTACTATAATTATATAAACCCTTTTCCATGTCATACGCAAAGTTTGTTCTTTTGAGGGTACTATTATACATAAAGTTCGTATCCACAGCATGGAATTTGACTTCTTGTATGGCCACTTAAGAAGTTGGAAATCCAGCGTTACTACAATGGTCCTCCACTTTTGTCAGAGGAAATACTTCTACTGGTTCACATCGTCCATTTTTGATACGTGGAGAAATGGGTTTACCAAGGTCCAGCCGTCTATAGCTCCATATGCTATCGCCCATTCACTTATCATAAAAAAATGTTATCGCCCATAATTTTATGTGCGAACAAACCAACGCCATTACGATATTTATTATCCATCAAATTTTTTATTTTCAATCCAAAATATTTTCTTCAATATATTATCAGTCTCACAATTTTATTACCAAAATGATCTGATATCTGAATACTTATTCGATTAAATAATAAATATTTGAGTAAGATAAATTTTTTGAATAATAACATCTATATCATAACAAATATTTAACACTGATAAATAATTAGAGTTATATTGCTCCTCAATACGTGATTGCACCATAAGACAAATTACGTCCCGGAAAATGTTCCATATCCTATTCTTTGCTCAGATTATTTCGAACTTAGTACCGAACAAAATGCAAGTTTACATATCCTCGAATAGAATTCTAGATTCTCACCAAAAGAAAAAAATTAGAATTCTAGATCATTCTTCTAACTCCATGAACGTGCCAAACACGAGTTGTTTTTTCCTGGATATGTATACATTGGTTAAGGAAGTATCTTCCAGTTTCTTTCACCAAAAAAGGATATTGCCGGTAGCGTGGGGACGCAAAAAATGTTGGGAGTTTTGCGTGTAAAGATGCAATAGGAAGCAAACCTCACATGGGAGGTTGCCGCCCTCTTTCCCCTTTCCACTTGTAAATTTTGAAGGCCATGAAAAAGCCCTTTTTGGTGTTACCTGGTTTTCCTCCCTCCTTTCCTCTCTCTATAGTGTGTGGGGAGTAATGGTGATGTGGATAAAGCTATTTTAAGAAGCAAAATTTTCAAGAATATGCCACTTGAAACTTGTATGTTTCATAAAGGGAAAAGTTAGTCCCTAAATAGGGTATGACACTACTACTACTGGACTTTGAATATAAAAATTAAAAATAGAAAAAATTATTTTGGTATCTTGTGATATTGCAGAAATTGCATTAGTACTTTGTTGTTTAAAATCCATTAATGGAGTCAAACTTTTTCGAATTAAAATCACTTAGAGTCTCGGGTAGATTCTCGAGCCTAGCTGGTAGAAACGACGTCGTTTTGTACATGGCACGCCCATCAACTTTTCTAGCATACTTGTAAAAAATGATGTGGTAGTTGAAAAATTACAAAAATGTACTTCGGGCTTCATTTTCTCGTTGAAGAGGGCAAAACGTAGATCCTCATATCCTCCCCCTTTGGGCGCACCATGATCAATGAGCGCGAAGTCCAGCAGGCTCCGCCTCGGGGCTGCCTTGTAGGCGAAGAACGGGGAAGCGTTGCTCAGCACGGCGTGCCAGCCCGGCCAAGATGCTTAGGATCCGAGTTAGGCACGGAAGAAGGTCTTTCTGAAAGGACGCCGCCGATGCGGTATCGTTTAGGATTAGGGTGCGGACTTTGTTGCCGATGAGGATGGAGAAATTGTTCGTGAGATCATGTTGTACTAAAGTAAATTTTCCGATCCATGCTTAAATAGAAATTGTTCTATTCTTTTCACACCTCCATTATCCAGAAAGTTCTTGGGCAATCGTTACTACAAAGTTGTTAGACTAGCGTCAATGTTCTAAAAAAAATCCCAAGACCCATCCGTTCTGCTTATTTGTCCCGCACTAGTCATCAATCGGGCTAGAAATTATTTAATAGTCATATTAATAATTAAGTTTAGTATTAATACGTTAAGTAATTGTTGCAGGGAAAAGAGCGGAATAACCTAGGACGGTCCGGAATGGTCGTCCCAAGGTCAATCTAACTACGGACTTTTTCGTGCTAACATTCACTTCAATAAACGTGAAATATTTGCACTCCAACGGTAATTTCAAATATCTTCTAACTTTAATGCAAGATTTATTATTTACATGTACCAAAATTTTAATTGAATCATTTTCAATTTAACAAAATTTTATAAATCATTTTTTTACAAAAATTGGTTACTTGAATTTCAACCAGTCGATCTAACAGGGTGAACTAGCTAAGCGAATCAGATTGATCAATGTTCTAGCCATGTTGACCACCGATCCACAATTCTCTAGGTTTGGAATTGACCTGATAAACTCAAAGTTTTGAGCTGTGGTTCAATCGGTCGGACCATATTTTTAAAACATATAACTATTGTCAAATGCAATTGATATCTCTCATAATTATTTTTAGGTAATCTAAAAAGAATAATCTGAATGTTAGAATGTTATAATCTAACTCAAAATATTAAGACAATAAGTTGGTCGTTAAATTTTTAACATTTGTAAATAAAGGTAACGTAATAATTTTAATGTGCTAGAAAATTTAAAATATTGAATCGATAAATTTTTACACTTTTAAATAAGTCCATCACATATTAAAAAAATTTAAAAATTATTTGATAATCTTTTTTGAAAAAGACAATTAATTCCAAAGCATACCAACAACACATTGAATTGGTGGGTCATGTCTTAATTAGTTCTGTCGCATCAATACCTATTTACCTTTATAGGTTTAAATTTGGGAAAATTACTCTCAAGCCCTTCAGATTTATTTAAATATATTCAAAAGTCCTCCTGTTTGTAAAATATACATCGACGTTCCTCGTGTTTGATTTTAATATACTTTCAGGTCCCTGGTGCACGTCAGCAGCTCTTTTTTTATTTTTGTCAATAAAATGACCAAAATACCCTTAGAACAAAAATAAAAAACTGTTGATATCATATCTTCTTCTTCCTCCTAAAAAATGGATGCTACACCACTGTAGATAAAGGTTCAATCATTTCCAATACAACACACACACACAAACACCATTTCCAATCAACGAGGAGGAGGACGCGGCGTCCTAGGCCACCTCAAGGTCGTCCAGCTCCACCGACACCACCTGTGAGCTGTAGTAAGGTGAAGCCCATTGGTGGTTGTCGTCGATGACAGTGGGTTTGCAGGTGAAGCCCATCGGTGGTTGTCGTCGATGACAATGGGTTTGCATGTGAAGCCCATCGGTGGTTATCGTCGATGACAGTGGGTTCTCAGGTCAAGGTATCAAGAGTGTAATTGGGGAGAAACTCTCTCAATTAGGGTTCATCCAATTTGGGAATTTTCATAGAAAATCAATCCCCGCCTAATCCTTCTCCTCCTACGGTGTTCTCGCCGTCCCCGATCATCGCGAGCTCCATGCTCCCGCACCCCAAAGGCCATACAGACCGCCGATGCTGGCAACTTGGAGGCTACCCAGTCGAGAGAATCGGTCGCTTCCCTCTCGAAGAGGTCGACCCCGTAGTCATCGTCGTCATCTAAAAGATGCTTGTCGAGGTACTTGGATGGAACTGTAGTCATCGATATCGGGGGATGACTGGAAGCCGGCGTTGTCAAAGCCGTTGGAGATGGTGGTGAGGTGGACTAAGTCGATGGAGGAGGTGAAGCGCATGGAGTTTCTGTTTTGATTGAATTTTGAGGATTGGGGATTTCAGAAGGTAGAAGAAGGACGAGGCAAAGCACATGATAGAGATGAGTTGATTTTTCTACTTCCAAGATCGATGAAGAAGATGATGGAGATGAGGTAGAAGAAGAGATGATGTCAGCAGTTTTTTTTGTTTTAAGGGTATTTTTGTCATTTCAATGACAAAAAAAGAAAAAAACTCATTTAGGGACACAAAAGTATAATAAAATCAAACAAGAGGGACGTCGGCGTATATTTTACAAACAGTGGACTTTTGAGTATATTTAAACAAACTCGAGAAATTTGAGAGTAATTTTCCCTTTAAACTTTAAACCATCTTTCTTTGATCAAAGGGTCTCAAAAGGCTTTACAGGGAAACTTGAAGCCAGACTGACATAAAGACGATAGGAAATTTTAGGGATAATTACTACCAGGCCTTTGGTATTTGGCATATTCTCCTCTCACCCTTGGTGTTCAAAAATTGATTAAAAACTCTCCCTAGTTTGGCAAAATTATACTATTAGGTCCCTCGCTGACGTCATCCGATATTTTTTTAGTTTTTTGTTATAGAAATGACAAAAATACCCTTAAAAAAAGCTTCATCTTCAACCTCTAAAATATGCAATAACATAAAGAACACTCAACCCAGAAAAATAAGAACACCAAACCAGAAAAATTAAATCGAAACAAGCAACAACCCGACGAAACAACAACAAAATCCCCAAGAACACTCGATCAAAATTTTCTTGTCTCCACCGCCCTCTCCCCAATAAAACCCAAACCCAATTTAATCAATTACAATTTAATCAAACCCATAAACCCTAATTGCTTTCTCTGCTCAAGCGAATCTCTCCGATCTTTAACATCCCCGGCAACTTTGGAAAATCGCCGATCTTCGTCATCGTCATCGTCCTCGCCAGAGATCAGCATCCTCAAGAACCTCACCGTCCTCTACGTCAGCTTCAACCAGAGAACGACGGGTAGTTGTAGGGGTCGTGGACCATCTGGAGGATAAGGGGGTGACGGGTGCCCATCTCGACCTCCTTCACATTGAACCGGAACTCGAGCAGCGCCTCCAAAATTTTGAGGGTGACGGTGCCGGCGCTGGTTGGGATCTTAGAGCGGCACTTGAAGCTCCTCATTGTCAGATCTCGGTGCCGGCCAGAGAAGAAGACGAAGTCGAAAAATAAATTGAGAATTCAACGAAATCAGGAAGTGAACGGCCATCCCTCGCTTCTGGATTTCCTCGTTTTGGTCTCCCTCATTTTTGTTGTTCTTGTTGTTCGATCTAGAGGTTGAAGAAGAATTCATTTTTCTCAGGGGTATATATGTTATTTCACTGATAAAAATAGAAAAAATGTCAGTGAGGGGCCTTATAGTATAATTTTACCAAACTAGGGAGAGTTTTTAATCAATTTTCGAACACCAGGAGGTGAGAGGCGAATATGCCAAACACCAGGGGCCTGTTAGTAATTATCCCAAAATTTTACTTTCGCCACACGTGAAAATGAGTCAGCTAGGGACTCCTACGCGTGTCTCAGCATGATCCAAATTAATAGAGACTTTACTTTTTTTTAACCTCGAAAACTAATAACAGAGATTTGGTTTTAAGACCCATTTGTCACACAACATTTTGCTGGACGTGAACGATTTTCACCAACCGACATCAATTGTGATTCTCTATTTGGACTTTTTCACAAAATTCCCACTGATGCAGAAGCTTTTCAAGTCCTACCAAAAAGAAGGCAATAGACTAACTTGAATAATCCATCACTTTTTCCCATAATTAAGAGACATAATAATGTGGGATAAGGCTAATTAGGATATTCCAATCATGGAGGTTGGACTACTGGGCCCGTTTATGAACACATGGGCGGTTGGAGGAATCTTGCATGCTCTCTCGATTTTCTAAAGCCAGCAATCATTCTCAACCAAACTATTTAGTATTTTGATTGTTGTCTAATTATATTTAGCATATGATTTTTTAATATTAATTTTTATACTTGTGAGATTTGAATCGAGTATATATATGACACTTCGGTATTTGATTATTCAGAGTTCATTTATTACAAAAACTAAAACTCTCATTTGTTGTTGGTATTCTACTATTTATTTGATGAATTTCCCATTAATACGCCTAACTATTTCCATAAAGCAATGAAGGTAGCTGACAACGGAGAAAAGGAAACGACAGTTGAGACATTGTTGACCACGAACATGAATCTCTCCAAAAGATATGGTTTGCTAACGAATCATGTTTTGCAAACTTTTTTCCGAAGTGCGTATTGCTAAGACAGCTAGGTTACTTGCAAGAATTTATATCAATCATCTTGAAGGACTTTTTTATAATGTTGTTGGATTTATCCTACATAGATGAGTAAATATGTTCTTTTTATAACCTTTTTAATATGGACACTTACTAAATAGACTAATCCCGGTGAAGATCTTTGAGAAGTAACATTTTTTTCGACAAGTACTTAACATTATTGTATTTTCGAAAGATTTCAACGCGAGACTTCTTCGTTAAACTAGAACAATTCTCTCACAAATTAATCCAATTGCTTTTTTTTAAGGGGTAAATTGCTTGTTGGTAGCTCAATTAAGTTTGTATGATCTAGTTAATAAACACATAATTTCGTCTCAAATTACCCGTTACCACTTAATGAAAAAAAATAATGTGATTCAATTTTCACATGACATGTGACTCTCATTGTGATTCAATTCTACAAAAGTTCTACAGCAGTTCTGAATCACATTAACATCTTCGGGGTTGCGAAGAGCAATACCCTAAATCCCAGTATTTGCAAAAGTAGTATAGCATCCACGTAAGGTAGATTCTTACAGGGGTCAATGCCACAACAAGAGAAGGTTGGAACCCTCCTGCAGAATCTTAAACCAAAGAAAATTGTGGAAGAATAATTTGCTGTAGAGCCAGAATCAATCCACAGTTCCACAACAAGATCAGCTCTGGAGACTGAAATGGGAGCTAGTTATTCATTGATTCGTACGACTTGAACCATCAGCTTTCGATATCCAATCCATCTTTCTGAATTTACCAATGTATGAATAGGTTGGCAGGAACATGGTTGAACAAGTATATCCATCTTAGTTATTTTTACATGGAACACTTGCCTCAGATTGGCACCACCTCAATTTATTCACAGGTTCAAGGAGTTGACAGTGTCCTAATGCACAGTGTCACCCCCTGAATTTGAAGCAGTCAACTCGCCCGCAAGTAGATAGTATACGCGATGATAAGTAATTGATGCAGGAAGCTCAAGGGAGATCTAAGAGCAGCATTGCCATTGCTATGTGTGATTTACAATATACGACGTGCAAAAGTTGCATAAACATGGGCAGGCTTTATGGTGTTACCTATCGATGAATGGTGGGCGGATGCTTCTCAGTTGACCACTGCAGCGATTCTCTGTATGTGTTACTCTGCAACACCATTTTGGTGCTCATTTATGTAGCTCTCTGCTAAGGCTGTGAATAATGCTGCTCCTATTGGAAGAACATCTTCGTCAAGAAAGAAGTAAGGTGAGTGCGGTGAATGAACTGCACCCAACTCCTCGTTTCTAATGCCGATGCTAAGCATAACTCCCGGAATCACTTGCTGGTAGAAGGCAAAGTCCTCGCCTGCCATCACCTTCTCGCTGATCGTAACATTCTCATCACCAAGGAGAAGTTTACCAACCCTTTGAACATGTGAATGTAAATTCTCGTCATTTACGGTAGCAGGATAAACGGGATATCCATCAATATCTATGTTTACATAAGCTTTGCACCGGTGTACAGCAGCCTGCCCTTCAATTACCTGCAAACAGGTCAACCTAATGTTCTGACTTCTGGAGAAACAAAAGGCCAATGTTGAAGGACAGTCACAAAAAAGCTCACTATTTCAATAAACCCACAGAAACTACTAGTTCTAAAGGACTGGACGACAAAAATGGACGGTTTCTGGTGATTCCTGTAAATCTCTGACAAAGTCATTGAAGCCTACTTACCTCTTTCACCCTCTGCTGGAGTTCAAACAAACCTTCAGTAGTAAGACTCCTCAGTGTGCCTCCAAACTCAACATAAGGTGGAATCACATTTAACGCACTCCCAGCTCTAACATAAGTCACAGACAGCACCTTCATTCACAGCATCCAAGTGTCAGCTTACAAAATACGGCAACATATGAGCTCAAACACGCAACCAGAAACAAAGCATCAGCGTTAATGGGGCAACTTGCTTGCAGATTTACGGCCGTACATCGCGGTTGAAAAATAACGAGAAGAACCACAAACGGATGCCAAAGTTATACCTGACTCGACAAGGGATCCACTTCTCTTGAGACCAGCTGCTGCAACGATAGAATTGCAAACGAAGTGGCAAGTACAGGATCAACAGCATTATGTGGAGCAGCAGCATGGCCTCCTTTGCCTTCAATTCTAGCTTCAAAGAAGGATACAGCAGCTAAGACAGGACCTGGCAGGGACCGGATGGTTCCCGTCCGTATGTTCGCGTCAATGTGCATCGCATATATTGCTTCAGCATCACCGAGTGCACCTTCTCGTATCATGTGAGATGCACCGGCACCTCCTTCCTCGGCTGGCTGGAACAAAAGCCTCACAGTTCCCTACAAAAGTAAGAGGAAGAAAATCAGTTCACATAAATACGCCAACCTCGCATGTCCAATAAAATGTACCAATTTGTTTCAGGAAAATCTTTTCATATGCGTCCATTTCGTTAATAACAGGCGTAAATTTACAAGTCCACCACACTCACAACTAGCGACGTGGTAATCTAAATATGCCCCTCAAACGAGACCCATCGAACCAAAAACTACACAAGCTTTAACTTTGCAACGATGAACGGGAGTCGTGTAAGGACAACAATGGACACGAGATTAACCCGCTGTAATACCATGCGTTGATGGATTTCCAACACTTATAAACTAGCCCACTACTCTTGTTTGGGTCTAAGTTTGCACAAGCTTAACCAATGTGCAATGAAATGGAGGTCGTGTGACGACGACATTAGGCATGGGATAAACCCGCTCTGATCTCCATATCCAACCTAAAACCTTAAGTCAATGGGTTGGTGGATTTTGAACACTTATAAACTAGCTCACCGCTATTGTACTAAACACCGAGCCGAAATGATTAATATCTAAAATAGACAATCACAATGGGGAGAGAGACCTTAAGTAGATGCTTCCGTTGGTTAAGCAACTTGGCGGCGCCAAGAAGCATAGTGGTGTGGGCGTCGTGACCACACGCGTGCATCCTCCCTTCCACTCTGCTCTTGTGCTCCCACTCCACCATCTCCTGCCCGAAATTACCAAATCGCCCCTCCTTTTCAGAACCTAAAACTGTCGCCCGTTCAATTTTAAGCGAATAGAGAGAGAGGGGCGCGGACCTGGAGAGGGAGGGCGTCCATGTCGGCGCGGAGGGCGACGACGGGAGGCGCGCCGGTGCCGATGGTCGCGACGACGCCGGTTTGGGCGACGGGGAAGGCGTAAGGGATCGAGAGGTCGTCGAGATGAGACCGGACGAGGGCGCTGGTGTGGTGCTCCTGGAAGCGGAGCTCCGGGTTCGAGTGGATTCGCCGCCGTATGGAGGTCAGCCAGGCCTTGTCTTGTTGGGCCTGGCCCAGGAGTTGGTTGAGGTCCGTTTGGGAGAGGGAGAGGGATACGGGCAGGAAGAAGAGGAGGAAGACGGGGAGATGGAGGTTGTTGTCCATGGGTGAGTGTGTTGACTTCGTCGGGTGACAGCGTTGACTCTTCCTCTGCTATTGCTTTGAAACTGGACGATTTCCCATAGAATAAAGAAAAACTTCACTTCAATAGTTAATACGCTGTTGTATAGCGTTTTCACTTAAATAAATTGAATCAAATATTTTATTTATATGCTTCGAGGCTCCGGATGACTTCTATCGATGGCTGCTACGACAGCTTTTTCTATCACCTTGGGTTTGGGATGGGAGTTTTTGTGTTTTTAACATTATGGGGAATGTGGTTGTATTAAGGGCAATACATATTATTTGATTATTAGAGCGGATGTTTACTGCAATTCTGTTTCGGTTTTTTTTAGTAAGGACAAATTTTTTAGATTAGGTTTTCACCGAGGCTGGCTGTTACAACCTCACACTTACGCGAGAGGAATACTATGTGTTGAAGAGTAGATAACAGATGGTAGTGTCTAGAGTATCCTCATGTTATTGTACATTGGACATTAAGATCGTGAGAATATTCACTTAGTATTTAAGTCAGAAAGAGAAATTTAGGTGGGCGAATCGTCGTATTATTCTACTCTACGGCGGGACCTTGAGAAGTCAAAGGTGATTGGATTCTTGTGGCTAAAGCCATGGCTGTATTTTTACCCCTAAAAAAAAAGTGGCCAGCCATCTAAACTTTTCTCTCACCAACTTGACGGTCAACATTGAAAAGGCCGGTCAATATAAAATGTTTTAAAAATAGCAAAGTTTTCGATCCAACTATAAGAATTTTCCCCCGACATCCTTTCCATTTTCCTCATAAATTAAAGACCAGATCCGCGCTAAAACTACTAGAAAACACATTTGTACTAGCCTGACAGAAAAGCTTTCGGTCAATGTACTAGCCTGACAGTGGGCTAAAATGTGGGACTAGGAAACACATTTGTGGTTCTTGGGCCAAATATTCACTGCTGGGCTTGTGGGCCTAGGAACCATCACGGAGCAGTAGGATTGTTAACTTTGGGGGAAGGTTTTTTTGGGAGAGTTTTTTAGACGTTCTGTAGCTTTGTGCAGGGGTGTTTGAATTGAGTTTTAGCAATATATACTAATGCTCCATTCATGCCACAGATTTCTCACAGGTTTTACTCTGATAGATTTTTGGAAAAAGTCTACTTTAGTACCCTGTGGTATAGCCTAAAATTATTTTATTACCCTATGATAAAAAACTGACCAATCGAGTTATACTTATTCCAATTAACATCATTTAGGTCTACGGGCAGCTGCCCGAACCCTTCCCGACGTGCCCGGACCCTGCCCGTCTAACTAAGACAGCCACATTCCCAATTTTTGATGACATGGCCTCTCCCCTCTCTTTTCTCTCTCTCTCTCTCCTCCTTTTTTCTTCTTTTCTTCTCCCCAGCCTCCAACGAAATCTACTCGGCCATGGTCCTTAGACTACCCACAGTAGTCGTTCACCCGAGCGATCGGGTGAATATTTTATTATTAAAAAAAAACTAATTAGAAGCCAATCCCGCTCGGCCGAGCGGATTGGGGGCCTTTTTTTCAATAATCTAACTATCTAGTTATTTCTACTTGGCATAATATTATTCGTAAAAATAGATTTATTCGGATAAGATTTTTGTGGTTAGCTTATCTCTAGTAATAAATTTAAAAAATAATTTAAAAATAATTAAATTTTGTATCTCTATAAATAGAGTCCAATGTTAACATATTTTCATATACCATCTAAAATTCTCTCTTCTTTCACTACATAATCTCTTCTTATAAATTGTCTCTATTATATTATTTCTATTATGGATCCAAATGATCCTAATTTTTCAAATTATCACTCGTTCGGATCTTATAATCCTTCATCTTATCTAAATTCTGGAGAGTATTCGAACTCTCGACCATTTTATACCTCTCAATTTTTGCCAAATCTTTCTCAAATGCCATTGTTCCAACACCAACCCCCCAAAATATTCCACAACACTTATCCTTCGATGGAGCTAGCCAGGTTAAAACTAAAAAGCCTGCACTAATTAATTGGGGTGTCAAAGAAGACATTGCCCTAATGTCAGCTTACATCTTCTGTAGCGAAGATAGTGCTATTGGAAAAAATCAGAAGAGTGCCTCGCTATGGTCCCGAGTGAGTGATTTGTACCATGAAGCTCAAGCAGAAAAACCGGAAGAGATCCATGCAAGAAATGTGCCAGCAATAAAAGGTCGTTATAAATGACTTAATGAAAATGGAGCAAGGTGGGTCGGTGTCTACCGAGAAGTACTGAAAAGGAAACGGAGCGGCATGAGCGAGGCAGATGTTGAGGCCGAAGCTCAAGCACTTTATGAAAAAAAAAGGTGGAAAAAAATTTACTGACCTTGTTGTTTTTAATGAAGTTATGTGTAAATCTCCCAAATGGCAAATTGAAGAAGGAGATCGCACTGCAACAAATTTTCCTCCACAGAATGAGGAGGAGGAAATAGAAAGTGCTGGGAACTCGAAGAGGTCAAAGAATACCGAAGAAGGGGATTATTCAATCCCATCTAACTCAGAAGATCCAATCACCAGGTCTGCAACACTTTCCCGCCCTATGGGCAAAGATGCTGCCAAAAAAAGGAAAGGAAAAGGTAAAGCATCTAATGATGTTGCAGCAGAACTTCGTGAGATGAGAATAACCAGAGATAAAGAAAATGAAATTTTGATGAAGACATTGGAGATGCAACAACAACTGGAGAAAAAAAGGGAGGCCAGGAAGAATAAGGAGTTGGATAAAATCATGTTGACTGCTTTGATTTGAAAACAGCATTTATCCCTATAAGGAGCGTTTGATGAATGACTATTTTGGTGACGAGCCAACGTATTCAGCTGAGGTCTTCCGGAGAAGGTTTCGGATGCAAAGATCGTTATTCCTTCGCATTGTGGAGGCGGTTAGTGCCAATGATGTATATTTTCAACAACGTACAAATGCTGCAGGTACCCTTGGTCTGACAGGCATGCAGAAATGTACCGGAGCCATAAGAGTGTTAGCTTATGGAACATCAACTGATGTCGTTGATGAATACCTGAGAATGGGTGCATCTACAACACGGCAAGCCCTCATTAAGTTCGTAGATGGTGTAATTTCCTGCTTTGGAAATGAGTACCTGAGAAGGCCCAACGCACAAGATTTGGCAAGACTACTCTACGTTGGGGAACAACGTGGATTCCCAGGTATGATAGGTAGTATTGATTGTATGCACTGAGAATGGAAAAATTGTCCCAATGCATGGGCTGGGCAATATGCAGGACGAAGTAGAAAGGCTACAATAATTCTGGAAGCAGTTGCATCATATGACTTATGGATATGGCATGCTTTCTTTGGAACACCAGGTACTCTCAATGATATTAATGTAATGGAACGATCTCCTGTTTTCAGTGATGTCTTGGAAGGTAGAGCACCAAAAGTGAGTTATGTCGTCAACAATCGACAATATGATATGGCATATTATCTCACTGATGGGATATATCCCACATGAGCTACTTTTGTCAAGTCCATTACATCTTCTTCAACCTTAAAGCACAAGTTGTTTGCTGAACATCAAGAGGCTGCTAGAAAGGACGTGGAACGCGCATTTGGAGTTCTACAAGCTCGTTTTGCATTCATTCGACGTCCATGCCTTCTTTGGGACAAGGAGTTAATGGGAAGAATTATGAAGGCTTGCATCATGTTGCACAATATGATAGTAGAGGATGAACGAGACACATATCTCCGTTATCATGATCCGGCTGAATTCTGTAATGAAGATGACAATGAAGAAACTTTTTAGTTCTCTACTGAACGTATCGGAAATCTATTCACCTACTGCTAGAGAACAACTTCGCAATAGAGAAGCTCATAACGCTTTGAAAAGTGATATAATTGAGCATATTTGGCAAAAGTTTGGAAACGATAATTAATTATGTAATTTGAAATTCCTGTATTTGTAATATGAAAATTTCATATTCGTAATTTATCATTTGTACCTTAAATTATTTTTATCTAATTTAGTATTTCAATTTTTGCTTTTGTAATTTTATGACTTAATCACAATATTTAATCGTGTTATTAAAAACATAATTATTTTCGTAATATATAATTTTAATCTAAATAAATCAGAATAGATAATATGTGGATGAGAGATAAATTAATAATTTATTCTGTGAACTGGGTTGCTGATGTGGGTAGAAAATATGTAAGTGGATTGAATTGGGTAAAAATTGGGTATGGAAGAGAGAGAAATTAATAATTTATTCCGTGACCTGGATTGGATGAATTGCTGATGTGGGTAGTCTTAAAAGAGCCGAAGTTCGTAAGCATCTCCTCGGCCTTGAGGAACTTTTAAATTAAACACCACATGCATTGGCTTCCCGGCTCATTTTCCTTCGTGCTGAGACTTCCTCTGGATCTCCTGCCCGACCTCCTTAGTCTTCTGCCCCACGAACCCGGCCATGTCCTGCATGCGCCTCTTCGCCTAGTCCAGCTGCTCCGGCATCGCCTGGCTAGGCTGCCTTGCGTACTTCAACACCCACGACAGTGACGTCAGCCCGAAAGCCCCCGAGGCCATGAACGCAGCCACCGCGAAGGCGATGAGGAGGGTGGCCGGGATGAGGACAGGGTTATAGACCCGCGAGGGTCATCCCGGAGAAAGCGAGGAGGCCGCCGTCGACGGGGAGAGCAGTGAGGACGACCAGTATCTTTGTCACCGACGGGCCGCCGCCGCCTCCAACTCCCCGTTGTTGGCCCTTGAAGCTGCCTTCGTAGCGGTACTGCGGGTGAATTTACACCTGGTGCGGCTGCCCGTGGTCTCTGTCACGATCGGCCATTATTGGAGCTGGTGAGCTTCTTCTAGTTAGAGGTGAGAATTAAGGAAAATGTGAGTTTTAAAGAGGGCATAGTGGGTTCTGGTGGTGACACGTAAGGGTGGGAGATGGTGAGTTGGGGGTGAAGACGGCTGACTCCAGCTGCTGTTGGTAGAAGGTGGTGGCACAACACCGTAGGGAGTCTCTTTTGGAGGCTGGGAAGAAGAAGAAAGGGAAAGGAAGAGAGGAGAAAGACCACATCATCAAAAATTGGTGATGTGACTCGTTTACTTGGACGGGTGTAACAACTACCTCCTGTGCATGCTTCAAAGTTATAACTCTTACATATTAAAAAAAACCCTTATATGGAGCCATGTCGAGCCGCTCTTCAACTTTCTCACTCTTTGGCATTTTTTTCCTTTGTTGTTGTGTTGATAAGTACGCTAAACATTTGGATCAATCTGTAAAAAATTATTATAATTTAACTATAAAATTTTAAATTTTAAAATACAACATCGGTCAAAAAAAATTAGGGAGTCTCTTTTGGAGGCTGGGAAGAAGAAGAAGAAAGGGAAAGGAGGAGAGAGAGAGGAGAAAGACCACACCATCAAAAATTGGTGATGTGACTCGTTTAGTTGGACGGGCAGGGTCCGGACAGGTCAGGAAGGGTTCGGGCAGTTGTCTGTGGACCTAAGTGATGTTAATTAGAATAAGTATGATTCGATTGTTCGATTTTTTACTATAGTATACTAAAGTGATTTTAGGCTATACCACAAGGTACTAAAGTAAACTTTTTCCTAGATTTTTACTAGCCACGGTTGCAATCTCTTACGAAAAATTAACACAATTTTTGAAATGATAAAAATATTTTTAATAAAATCTACTAATAAAAAAACTACTAACAAAAAAACCTATCAAATAGAAAAAGCAAATGGCCTACTACTGATGTATAACGAGCGGAGGAGGGTGTAACAAGTGCCTCCTGTGCATGCTTCAATGTTATAACTCTTACATATTAAAAAAAACCCTTATATGGAGCCATGTCGAGCCGCTCTTCAACTTTCTCACTCTTTGGCATTTTTTTTCCTTTGTTGTTGTGTTGATAAGTACGCTAAATATTTGGATCAATCTGTAAAAAATTATTATAATTTAACTATAAAATTTAAAATTTAAAATTTTAAAAATACAACATCGGTCAAAAAAAATTAAGGAGTCTCTTTTGGAGGCTGGGAAGAAGAAGAAGAAAGGGAAAGGAGGAGAGAGAGGAGAAAGACCACACCATCAAAAATTGGTGATGTGACTCGTTTAGTTGGACGGGCAGGGTCCGGACAGGTCAGGAAGGGTTCGAGCAGTTGTCTGTGGACCTAAGTGATGTTAATTAGAATAAGTATGACTCGATTGTTCGATTTTTTACTATAGTATACTAAAGTGATTTTAGGCTATACCACAAGGTACTAAAGTAAACTTTTTCCTAGATTTTTACTAGCCACGGTTGCAATCTCTTACGAAAAATTAACACAATTTTTGAAATGATAAAAATATTTTTAATAAAATCTACTAATAAAAAAACTACTAACAAAAAAACCTATCAAATAGAAAAAGCAAATGGCCTACTACTGATGTATAACGAGCGGAGGAGGGTGTAACAAGTGCCTCCTGTGCATGCTTCAATGTTATAACTCTTACATATAAAAAACAAAACCCTTATATGGAGCATGTCGAGCCGCTCTTCAACTTTCTCACTCTTTGGCATTTTTTTCCTTTGTTGTGTTGAATGTTGATAAGTACGTTAAACAGTTGGATCAATCTGTAAAAAATTATTATAATTTAACTATAAAATCTTAAATTCGAATTTTTAAAAATACAACAGTATTAATCGGTAAAAAAAAATTAGGGTACCGATTACATTCCGGAGGGGCCCGGTTCCTTTCCTACCTAATTCGTCAGTCGGAACAAAAATTAATATTTTATATTGTATGTAATTGACATTTGATAGTGGAAAATACATTTTTACATATATAGGCATACATATTTTTAGTTTCTGGTACTAGATTCGAGTATTTTCAGACCTTATTAAAGATAAGGGGCAACTTTTTCAGTAATATTTTTTTATATTCGTAAAATTTGAACCCAAAATCTTTTGGAGTAAATTTAAATCTCTTATTTCCATACCATTATTGAATTCATTGTCAAATATGCATTAAAATTCTCCAAGGAACCTGAAGAGAAAACGATGTTTTACACAGGTGGTTTCCAACCAGCTTCGTGGAACTTAAACAGCTTGTTTGGAACCAATTCAGTTAAGAAAATGATTCTATTTCTGATTCTTAATGACAATGGAAATAGAATTATTTTCCTATTTTGTTGTTTGGAACCAAAACTTAAATATAAGAAATGATTTGAACCTTTTACATTAATACCCTTACAACTAACAACTCTAATTACACATATTAGAGATCATCCCCTGCAAAGTTGATAGCTCAATTGAACACAGAATCTAATCTAATTCAAACTTGAGCAATCTAGATGAAGAGGGCTCAACTATCCACAACCAACCTGATGCAGATGGTGACTCAATTCCCAACAAAGAAACACGAAAAAAGTCCCAATATATTGGACGAGCTGGTCAGCCACAAGCCTTTTCAATGGTGCTTGTTCTCTAGCTTGGCCTGGAACGAAAACACATGTTGAACTTATCAACTCTCAGAACGCTACCACTTCAATGGAGTAACCATTAACAATGTAAGCATCATTTGTAAGCTTGAAGGCATTCGAGATAGCCCGAGGAACCATCATCTTGAAGCTGAAGAAAAGTGGACGCTGCCAACCACAACAACACCACGGCTGCCGTGAGTCACAAATTAGCACCAATCCTAATTAGCGTCACAGCAGCAGCATGAACTCCCTGCAAGCAAGACCAACAACTTAACAAACGTCGAAACAATGCCTTCCTCAATCATAAACCTCTTAATCTCCTCAACACCCCACAAGCAGGACCAACAAGCTCCCCTCTAGGATCACCATTAGAACACAATTTCAACAAGGCAGTGACACCCCCATGAGCTGAAACTGACCAAGCATTATCCGAATTCTCAGCTAACTTGACCAAGCTCCTAGCAGCAACCTCCTTGCCTAATCCACTCACTCTCTAAAATCCTAACTAGAGGCCCAATTACCCCAGCCCCAACAAGCTTGTCGTTCAGCTCCTTTATCGCTCTCTGTAACTCTGCATTCTTCTCCGAAACAGTCGCCAACTCCGATTTTACCATGTTCAGTCTCTCAGATGTCTCACAAGATGCCTATCAACAAACAATTTCAACCAAAAACCTCATATTTCTAAACAAATTGAAAAGGCACCATAGTTCATCCAACTTCAAAGTTCCATCCCAAATTCGTCTGACAAACCCTAGCACTGATCCATTCAACATCAAGATCCAAACTTTACCACTACCCAATCACTTTCTCTACCCAAACACCAATACCCAGAAAGGAAAACCCTCGCAGCTCCCGGACAGTGAAACAAAAGACCAGAAGGAGCTAAATAGTCCAAAAAAGGAGAAGGGGCAGAATGAGAGAAACCTGCGAGGAGGAAGGGAAGAGAACTTGAGATGGTAGATTTTCCCAGAGGAGGAGCAGGACGCGAGGAAGCCGTGGGGGAAGAAGAAATCGAAGACGCAGCCGACGACACAGCATGGGCGGGGCCAGCGCGGAGGCCCATGGCGGCGGAGACGCTCACCAACTTGATCGGTCAGGACGACCCGACCTGCGTATGGGTCTTGACGGTGTCCACCGTTAACATCGCCATGTGCTCCACCATCCCCGCCGTGAACCCGGCAGCATAAACTGCCAGAAGTGAAGCCATCGTGCGCCGCCGACGCTCGAAGGAACGGCCGAAAGTCTGGGTCCTGGGAGTGGGACTTGGGAGAGGAAGAAAGCGCCGAGATTTGGGAATGAAATGGTTACAGTAATATTAGTTTAGGGTTAGGGGTATTATTGGAATTTCTGTACAATTCTGTTTTTGGTCCTAGAAATCTGACCTGTTTTGAAAGGATTTAATTTCTTGAGTTTTAGATAGAAAAAGAATCACTTTCCTGAGTGAAGTTGGTTCCAAACCCACTAAATATTTTAAAACTCGGGAATCTGATTCTAATTCCAATTTATTTTTGGATTCCAAACAGGCAGAAAAGGATGCCGTCTCGGTACCCTCTTTCCAAAGTACTTTTATTTAACTGATTTCCTGAACTTGTCC
Organism: Hypericum androsaemum; assembly: GCA_963995505.1. Lineage (NCBI taxonomy): Eukaryota > Viridiplantae > Streptophyta > Magnoliopsida > Malpighiales > Hypericaceae > Hypericum > Hypericum androsaemum. The sequence continues at coordinate 17,125,460 of OZ023182.1, forward strand.
CGAACTTTTTTCAAATTGTTATATTTTGCTACAAAATGTTTATAATTGCCCCCAAAAATTATACATGTTCCCCTATCAATCAGTCACTTCATAAGTGTATGTTTTTTCCATTACATATGTATAATCCCCGAATTTTAACTATTGATTGATAGTTGGTATAAATGAGAAAAAGTTGCATTTTCCGAAAAAAAATGCTTTAAAATGGAATCTTACAAAAATAACAAGACATGAAAAAAGAATCACTGCAAACTTTAGAACAAATATATTAGTTCGTTCATACAACAGAATATCTTTCACTCTCTCATTTTCCTCGAGCTGAAAACTTTTGACCAAAACGAAAACTTTTCCACACTACCTAATAATAAATTCCTCCAGACAGGACTTGGCGTTCATCTTTCCATCCAATTGAGGGGAGACTCAACTTTCGGTAGCCGATGGACCAAGCACTTCGGAGAGCAGCAAAAAGGGGTGACGTCAACGCCCTGGATTCACTGCTCAGACAAGAACCAGATGCACTAGAGAAGGCCACTCTACGTCCGTCTTCCGACACGCCGCTGCATGTGGCTACTGAGGCCGGGAAGACCCTCTTCGTCAAGAAAATCATCGAGCTGAAGCCCGGTTTTGCTTGGTATAGGAACCGAGACGGGCTGACCCCTCTACACATAGCTAGCGCACTAGGACACGACGAGATAGTGGACGCTCTTCTGGACGTTGGTTCGAGCGGCCTGTGTTGGATTCGGGACAACGGAAAGCAGATCCCACTTCACCACGCAGCCATTAACGGAAAGGTCCAGGTCATAGAGAAGCTGCTTCGCTGTTGTCCGAAGTCGGTGGAAGCGAGGACAGCACGGGAGGAGACTTGTCTACACCTTGCTATGATCAACAAGCAGGTCGCTGCCCTGGAGAAGTTGCTTCAAGGGGTTGGAGAGGACAGAGCGTTGCTGGATGCGAAGAATGAGCTTGGCTACTGCATCTACGAGCTTGCCGGGTTCACAAATCAATCGCAGGTTAAGATTACAGTGCTCTTGCTGCATCTTCTATTCTCACTTCGGATCCGCCTGTGGAACCACATCCATGCTCAACTTCTTTTATATTAAATTTTGCAGGTGTTGCATTCATTAACAAAGAAGTGGGACACTTCCTATATGTGGCTCAAATACCATGTATTTCGCCTTCTTCAATCGAGATTCCAGGGTGATTCAGAATCGATGCTAGTCGTGGCTTCAATTTTGGTGACTTTAACATTCCAAGCAGTCACTAACCCGCCCCCGTCCATCTGGAAGCAGGGCCAAAAGTTTGATTACAAATGCCTAGAAACACAAGACAGAATGAGTTTCTTAATCTTCAAATTCTTCGCCAAGGAGGATAGCGCGGATTGGAATTCGGAGATTTGTCCGTCTCCAGCGTACTTGTCCTTCATGACGTTCAACTCCGCGGCATTTATCTCCTCGGTCGTGTTCATTATGGCGTACAGACGGGGCGGCGGGTTACCCGGTCTTATATACGCGTCGCTTTTCTTGTTGACGCTGAGCTACGGGGTTATTGTCAATGCCATGGAGCCCATCTTGTCAGATGTTTCTTTCATGTTTGCACTGTCTTTGGCGGAGGCTGTTTTGATTCCTCAACTGATAATGTGGCAGAAAAGGCGCAATGCCATGATAAACAGAGGAAGAAGAAGCGCAGAGGCCGCCAGAAGCACTGCGTCGGAAGGAACTGGTCCGATGCAGGTCTAGTCTAAGTAATTTTTGCGGGTTTAGATTGTGAGTTTTGCAACGTCATGACACCGTATTACTATAAATAAACTTTGTCGACGCACGTCAAATGCATTGTAGGTATTCTCCAGTTCAATTAATCGGCCTAATCGTTATCCGAACACCTGGTGTATAAAAAGTTGTATTGCATGTTGCTGAGCATTTAGTAATCAGTCATTTATATGCTCGTGCGTTTTTGCGTAATTGTCATTCTTTGCAATCATATGCACCATCTTATAACGTGTCCTTCGCATATCTCAATCCAGCATACATACATAAATTGATAAAATCTATAGTCCTGACAAATGTAAATAAGTAAAAATTACATTTAGAAAGTTATAGATTTTTCTAAAATTCGGTTTATCACATAAAATTTGTATTATGACAGTATGTTATAGCTAATCCGAAGCTTTGAGGTGTTTGCGATCCTAAAGCCACATTATCTGGCAGAACCATTGTTTTCGAGACGGTGGTCAGATCGGTGATCGGACCGGTCAGACTACGAATCGGAAGGATTAGCGGGTCAAAAAATATGGTCAGAACGCCAACCTTGCGAACCAGAGATTTTTCGGTCTGATTGGACAGTTGGACCGGAAAAGTGACCCAGAAAATCCCGGTTCGTTAGGTTTTGGGCAAAAAGTGAAAAATCGAGCCTAAACTTACCAAATTTTGCCATTTTTTCTGATTTTCAATCCTAAAATTTAAAAAATTCCCAGAAACATGTATTTGATTCTATTTGTGCATGTATTTCATTAATTTTGGAGGTGTGAGTGTAATTATATATACGACTATACATATATAATTTTCAAAAATTTTTTTATTTTTAAAAAAGGTCCGGTCTGACTGGTGGTTCAACTGATCAGACTGGTTGACCCGGAGTTCGGACGAAAATTTGAATTGAGCTCCGGGTCGTTTTTGAAAACAATGGCCAGAACAGCTCTAATGCACGTCAGTTGTTTCCTGGAAATTGTGTCAGTGTCAGCACCCTTCGCCATCATCGGGGTTGTTTTCGGTCCAGACATCTTTTCAGTAGGAATTTTGGTTCATAAGGTTCGAGACCAGATTGAGTGGAGACTAAAGAAAATTTGTCTACAGGTATGGACTACATTTTGGGTTGTCAGATTTGATTATCTTTAAATCTGATGGTCAATAACCTATCAGGTGATATTGGTTTGCTTGTGAAGTAATATTAGTTTGCTTGTGAAGTGATATTGATTTACATGTGTAGTGATATTAGTTTGAATTATTCTCCATGAGTGGAGACTACCTCAGTCCCCACCAAATTCGCCTCATAAAGTTCACCACTTGACAAAATAAAGGATAATCAATGTATAGAAGTCGCAGAGTTCGAAAAAATTGTTAACGGGTGAATTAAATATTTGAAGAATAAAATGCACCCTCATTTATATAATTTTAAAAAGGCAAATTACTATAGCACTTTCTCTTATTTGACTTAATCGATGATTTAGTCCCTCTAGTTTTGAAAATAATTTTCTAATCTCTCATGTTTGATTTTATTATACTTTTGGGTCCCTCGCTGACGTCATCAGCATTTTTTTTTATTTTTGTTATTGAAATGACAAAAATACTCTTGTCCGATCAACCCATATCTCCGGTCATCTTCTCCGGTGAGTTTTTCCGGCGAACAACAACTTCCGGTCATCTTCTCCGACAAACTCTGATCATGCAAAAGATAAATAACACATCTTCAAAACGTGCAAGACCCGAACACGATTGCAAGCTTGGAAGTAATTAGGATACGAGAAATCCAGGAATCATCTATATTGAATAGAAAATAATGCAGCTGAATGTTTACTCAAACATTTCAACAGATTCCAGCAACTGAAGGAAGCAGATCTAGCAAACATAAATAAGCTTTAAAAAATTTAAATTGCATTGCAAAATATGTCACTTTGCTAGTGATGATGACACATGTCTAACAAAACAAGCCGGTCATTGCCTGTGTTGCTTTGGCGAATGTCATCCGCAGCTCATTAACTATTAAGAACTACCAATTATTAATTTCTACGACAACAAAAAAAAATTAGCAGCAAGAAGTGTAAAAAACAGAAGGGTCTTGTACGAGGACCTCCCTCGCCGAGGCCCAACGATGTCCGTTCATCCTCAGCCACCGCCGACGAATCGCATCTCTCCACCGACCAGAACCAAGCCAATGGGAGGGAGTGAGGGTCGCCTAATTTTGCTTCTTCCCCTAATTTTGCTACTCGTTTCTCACCGGAATTTTGCTAATGGATTGTAGTGGAATCCTAACTCTCTAAAACTTCCCAATCGGGAAAACGAGAAAAGGAAAATGCCACGCGACGGCGGGACGGGATGAAGAGGATGAATCAATTGGGTCGGGATGAACCGATGCGACAGCGGGACGGGACGAATGGGATGAGTCGATTTGGTCGCGATGAACTGATGCGACGGCGGGACGGGGCGAAGGGGATGAGTCAATTTGGTTAGGATGAACCAATGCGATGGCGGGACGGGACTGAAGTGAAGTCTGGACAATTCGTACCATAAACAGGTTCTATTATAAAAACAGAAAGAAACTTGAGTCGAACCGATCGCATATTTTAAAACACTGCCTTTCGTTAATTCGCATTCATATGTTATAAACAACATTTCAGAGGCCATAAACTTGTTGTCCAGAAATAAAACATTAAGCTCACGGGCACATCCATCAAGAAAGAGAGGCAGGATAAATTCAGAACAGAAAGAAGTACAAACATTTACAGAAAAAGCTCAAGTAAGTTACTCAATTCTGTACATAAATAAAACCTCAGTCATCTGAATATGTCTAACGCAACATATATACAGCAGAACCTAACGAATCTATCCTCTGTCAGTTTTATTTAACATCCCATCCCATAAAACAAGGGAAAAAATCTCGTCCCTGGAGCAGGATAATTAACATTATTATGCAGCACATGCAGTAATGTAGCTCAGGAATCTGCATGTGCTTAGCATGGTTGCAAAAAGAACGACTAGCACAGCTACCCTTAGTGATACTATTAACCGAGGAGAACGATGATGCCCCGGAAAAGCCTTCGAGAAGATGGATGAAACCTTTATGCCAGTTTTTCTTCTCTGGGTGTCTTCTCCACTGCTAAGTGAAATTTTTTCTGGAGATGGCTTAACCCGGCCGGCCTCGGAAACGAGAACCTTGTTGCTGTCCTCTAGGGCCCTTGGTTTCGCCTCATCAACACCAGCAGCATCCAGTTCCTCAGCCTTGACCTCCTGCAAGTTGAACATGACTGATATTTAGTTACTAGTCTCAAAGAAAACTCGGGCAGTTACACAACACCTCAAAAAAAAAAATTTATCACCTTCGACTCTGCAGACTTTGAGTTGCATTCAGCTGTATTCACTCTACTCTCTTTTAGTGTTTTACCAAATTGAATAGGCTGAGCTTGGAATTTACGGTGGACTTGGAGACGGATTCTTTTTGGTGCAACTCCCTGAGAAACAAAATTCCCAGCACACGGCCGATCAACACGAGTCCTAACGATGATTCCCGTATCAGAAACACCGCCACTTGTGAGTGCAGCAGGTCTTCTTTTGACATCATCAGAGCGATTAACTTCATTTCCTCCATAAACCGATACATGAATCTGGGGCGGCATGTCATTGTGAGAGTAATCCATTTCCTGGCCGACATTCCCAACCCCGGAATTTCCAACATCAGCTGAAGCTTTCACATAATCTAAAGGCGGCTTTTCCTCGAAGCACTCCTCCTCACTCCAGAAAGAACCCTGATTGCTAGGTATACCAGCAAAGCAGACATTCCGGAGATCAAGATAGGAATCTGTTAACTCAGAGTTACTGTCATCTGCTTCCTTGGAAACATAACCAACTTGAGCCCCTTCATGGCCTGCACCCATATCATCCTTTGATCTCAAGGCCTCCGGTGCTGCAATAGGCGAGGGAAAGTATTTGTCTAATGACTCCGATGGCGGTTGATCAAATATGGCCAGGAGTTCGTCCATGTCTTCTGAGGGAATTGACTGAAACACAAAAACAAGACAATGCTATTATCACATAACTATTCCAAATTCACAGAAACACGAAACACCAAACCAAGCAGCAAAACTCACTCCAAAATAGTCATCCTCGGGAAAATTAAAGAAATCCTCCGGACCGATACCGGAAGACACAGTAGCCCCAGGAGAAGCATGCAGAGCAACGGTCTCGGGTTGGGTAACCTCCAACGAAGACTGGGACGCGGTAGGTGATGAAACAGCCGTCGTCTCAGGCTTAGCCTCATCAGCATACCCTTCCACAGTCCCATCTTTCTTGAACAAACGACAAAGTACGAACGCATTCTGCACAACACACCACCAACAAGGAACACCAAAGTCACAAACTTCACCCTTCCTTTCAACTTGAAAATCAAACATCT